>CM060912.1:832958707-834253707 GCA_030737875.1 Allium sativum | reverse complement strand
GGGCTACCTTTGAGAAGCTAGTTGACATGGCACTTATGTATGAGGAAGAGAAGGGTCCCAATACTAGTAAAGCACCCGAGAAGAAAGGAGATCAGAAGAGACCTCAACAGCAACAGCAAAACAAGAATGGGAAAGGCAATGGTGGCAAGGGGAAGAAGAAGAAGTGCTTCAATTGTGGGACACCAGGCCACCTAAGCAAGGATTGTCGCAAGAAGAAGAAGACTGGCTGCTTCCACTGTGGCGAAGCAGGGCATCTGGTGAAGGACTGTCCTAAGAAGGGGCAGAGGACGGGATCTACCTCAGGAGGACAGGTGCAAGCTCTTATGGCACCGGGTCAGGCAAGGGGGCAAGTTCAGGCTCTCGCGGTTCCACCACTTCAGGAAAGAGGTAGAACTATTTCTGTTGAAAGTCTAGTTTATCTGTTAGATCATCCTGTCCGTACTTTGTTTGACTCTGGCGCATCTCATTCGTTTATCTCATCATCTTTAGTTGAGTCACTGCACTTAGACACCAGTCTAGTAGATGATCCCTTGGTTGTTTCAAACCCAATTGGAGGCTCCACTTATTTGTCCATGATGTGTTTGGGTTTGAAGATTTCTATACTTAGCGTTGAGTTTAGATGTGATGCTTTTGTTTTGGGCTTCACGGGCTATGGGTTGATTTTGGGCATGGACTGGTTATCCAGTAATGGTGCCGTTCTTGATTGTGAAAGGAGAGTTGTTAGGCTGATGACCCGCTTGGGTAACACTCTCGAGATCTCTTGTAATCCCATGGAGTCTGTTATGCTAAGTTATCTTGAATCGCTCGATGCTTCGGTCGAGAGTATGCAATCTGTCAGAGTGGTCCGGGAATATCCGGATGTGTTTGAGGAGGTGAAGGGCTTACCTCCGAAGCGGGAGATTGACTTCCGAATCTATCTTGTGGACAATGCTAAACCAGTATCTTTGCCAGTGCGCCACATGGCTCCTCGTGAAAGGAGGGAACTCAATAAGCAAGTAGGGGAGTTGCTTGAGAAGGGGTTCATAAGACGAAGTATATCGGAGTGGGGTGCTCCGGTGGTTTTTGCTACAAAGGCAGATGGGTCCCTCAGACTTTGTGTTGACTATAGAGAACTCAACAAGCTCACAAAGAAGAATAAACACCCATTGCCGAGGATTGATGATCTCTTCGATCAGTTAGTTGGCGCTTCAGTGTTTTCACAGTTGGACTTAGCCACGGGGTTTCATCAGTTGAGAGTGGCTGAGGATAGTGTAGAGAAGACTGCCTTCAGGACTCCGGATGGTTTTTATGAGTGGCTTGTGATGCCATTTGGTTTGACGAACGCCCCTGCATATTTCGTTGATCTGATGAGTAGGGTGTTCAGGGAGTATCTTAACAAGTTCGTGGTGGTCTTTGTGGATGACATCTTGGTCTTCTCCAAGAGTGAGGAAGAGCATGCCCTACATCTTAGGGAAGTGTTGGAGACTCTTCGAGCGCATAGCCTGAAGGCTAAGTTTTCTAAATGTCACTTTTGGAGGAAGGAAGTGCGATTCTTAGGGCACGTGGTCTCTAAGGAAGGGATAGCTGTGGATCCTGCAAAGGTAGTATCTATCCAAGATTGGAAGGCTCCGAAGAATGCTACCGAGGTGAGGAGTTTCTTGGGGTTGGCTGGCTACTATAGGAAGTTTATCAAGGACTTCGCGAAGATATCAGCCCCATTAACTCGCTTGACAAAGAAGAATCAGGTTTTCACATGGGATGTGGATTGTGAGGATGCATTCCGACGGTTAAAGAGAGCTTTAACCACTGCTCCAGTTTTAGTGCTGCCAGATGGGAGTAAGCCGTTCGTTGTTTATACTGATGCTTGTGGGACAGGACTAGGCGCAGTCTTGATGCAAGAGGGAAGGGTAATAGCCTATGGTGGGAGGCAGTTGAGGGCGCATGAGAAAAATTACCCTGTCCATGACCTAGAGTTGGCCGCTATCGTTTTTGCGCTCAAGATCTGGCGCCATTATCTTCTTGGTGAGAGATTTGAGTTGTTCACCGATCACAAATCTTTGAAGTACTTGTTTTCTCAGAAGGATTTGAACTTGAGACAGCAAAGGTGGATGGAGTTCTTAGCATCCTATGATTTCGAGATAGCATATACCCCTGGCAAGGGTAACGTGGTGGCAGATGCCTTAAGCAGAAAAAGGTTGTCCTTGAGTCCGTTGTTTGTGGAACGGAGAAGCTTGGAGTTTATCTCGATGTTTGACTTCAGACCTTCTGTTGACTTGGTACCCGGTTTGCTAGCATCCTTAGAGGTTAGACCTACTCTTTTGGGATGAGTTGGCGAGGCACAGCGAGACGACCCACAGTTGGTTGAGTTGGTAGAGAAGCTCATAAGGGGGGAGTCGTCCAGCCATTTGAATAGGTACACCCTAGATGATAGGGGGTGGTTGCGTAGAGACGGTAGACTTTGTGTACCGCAAGATGAAGACTTGAGGAAGGCTATACTTGATGATGCACATCGTTCGAGGATGACCATACATCCCAGTGGGGATAAGATGTACCAAGACATGAGGCGAGTTTTCTTTTGGGCCGGTATGAAGAAAGATGTGGCCGAGTATGTTGCTAGATGCTTGGTGTGCCAACAAGTAAAAGCAGAGCAAAAGAAGCCAGGTGGGTTGCTTCATCCTTTGGAAGTTCCGATATGGAAGTGGGATAGTGTCTCGATGGACTTCGTTGATGGTTTACCGAGATCGAGGAAGGGCAATACAGGAATTTGGGTCGTGGTTGATAGACTTACTAAGAGCGCCCATTTCATACCCGTAAAGAGTAAGAGGACTGCTCCATGGCTTGCTTCAGTCTATGTTCGAGAGATAGTTCGATTGCATGGGGTACCTTCCAGCATAGTGAGTGATCGAGATCCTATCTTCACTAGTGAGTTTTGGAAGAGTTTACAGGAGGCGGTGGGGACTCAGTTGTGTTTGAGCACCGCATATCATCCTCAGACAGACGGCCAGACCGAGAGGGTGAACCGTGTTTTGGAAGACCTTTTGAGGCTTTGTATCTTGGATTTTGGAGGTACATGGGAAGAGCATCTTCCTTTGGTGGAGTTTGCATATAACAACAGCTTCCAGTCTAGTATTGGCATGGCACCTTTTGAAGCTCTTTATGGAAGGCCTTGTCGATCACCTACATGTTGGTGGGAATCTACGGATAAGATCTTGCTAGGGCCCGATATGGTTAGAGAGACTTCAGAGAAGGTTGATTTGATTCGAAGAAGGATGAAAGCAGCACAAGACAGACAGAAATCTTATGCAGATAAGAGGAGGACTGATCTTGAGTTTGAAGTTGGGGACATGGTTTTTGTCAAAGTGTCTCCATTACGGAATGTTGTTCGCTTTGGATCCGCTGGGAAGTTAGCACCGAGGTTTGTAGGACCGTTTCCTGTCAAGGAAAGAATTGGACGGATGGCATATAGGGTGGAGTTGCCAGACAGACTTAGTGGTATACATGATGTTTTCCATGTGTCACATTTGAGGAAGTGCCTACATGAGACCGCAGAGGTGGTAGAGCCGAGCTTGCTTAGAGAAGTGGAAGTAGAGCGTGATGCGACGATTCGACGAGCTCCTACTCGCATCCTTGGGTCAGAGATTAAGAAGTTGAGAAACAGAGAGGTTCAGCTAGTCAAAGTGCAATGGGGAGATGACGAGAGCAATGCTACTTGGGAGACGGAAGCGAAGATGCGTTCTTTGTACCCTTTTCTTTTCGAGAGTATGTTCTTTAACTTCTCCTTTATTGCCTATCTTGTACTTATCTTGTCCTTAGTATGTCCTCTCGTTAGCACCTTTGACCTTTTAGATAGGGTAAACCTATGGTTGAAACATGTGTTTGAGACATGTTATGATTGATGGATGCAAGTGGATGCAAGTGTTTGCTAGTGGTTGCTCGTGGATGCATATACACACACTTTAGGCACTAGATCGGCTCAATCACTTCATATTGCATATTGCATATAAATGTGTGTAGGTAGCTATATTAATGGATGTATGATGGTTGTGCTATCATATGGATGATGCATTTATTCGGTGAATGATTGTGCACGCATGTAGAAATAGTATGTGTCGATAGGGTTCTTTCGCATACATATTGGATGCATGGCACTATCATGGTTTGCATTAAGGAGGTCAACTGAATCAGTAGACCGCCTGATTTTGCATTAGATAGGGAACATATACACACACTTTTTGCATATGTTCATACAACATTAGAAACTTTAAGGACAATGGATGCCAGTGTTTGATGGTTGAGTAGATGGTTGTTTGGTTGGTAGGATACGTTCTTCTTGACTTAGAGATTTCGGGGACGAAATCCTTTAAGTAGGGGAGAATGTAACACCCCGTATGTTAAATAACTTGTTATAACATAAATCAGAGCAGAATTAAATTTATTATTCTGAATCAGGGGAAATGGGCTGTGCCATTGCGTTCGTCTCGGAAAAATACGCGAAATAGAGTCCGAGTTTTCGTAAATCGGAGTCCGTATGACCAAGTTATGGCCCGTCAAAGTTTCACGAAAAATCAAAAACGAAAACTGCTCATGTTTTGAGGCCCGGGATGAGTTTTGGGCTGTTTTTTTTGGGCCCTAAATGGTTCCTACACTTGACTTCTTCCCCAAGACATGCTTTAAAGGCTAGGATTGGTTCTAGGGTATATCCTATGGTCCTAAAACATCTAACTAATCTATATATACACCCTAATACCCCCCTTATCCTTACCAAAAATAGATCTAAGGCCATTATGCCACCACTTAGAAAATTGGAGAGCCTCCACTAAAAATCCTAAGAGGGTTTGCAAGCTAATCTACATCTTCTTCTACTTAATCATTGGGATTTGCTTCATTTAACTTGCTAATCTTGTTTTGGTGAGCTTCTATCCCCTTAATAATCAATTATTGAATTGATTATGATAAGATGTGATAAAGTATGGCTATGTTTGTGGATCCATATATTTATGCAAGCTTGATGTAGTGAATATTATGTGTTTTGCAAGTTATATGCCTTATGTCATGCAAGTTTCATAATATGTAATCATGATATTTTTATGCAAGTTGTTTCATGATGTTTATGATGCAAAACACTAAGTGAATATGGATCCATTATGCAAACATGTTATGCAAGTATGTGAGTACTTATGCAAGTCATGTATATGCTTATATGCATGTTTAACATCTTATGCAAGTATATGAATGTTTATGCAAGTTATGTATATGTTGAAATGCAAGTTTAACATAATATGCAAGCCTATGCAAGTATGTGAATGTTTATGCAAGTTATGTATATGTTGAAATGCAAGTTTAACATAATATGCAAGCCTATGCAAGTATGTGAATGTTTATGCAAGTTATGTATATGTTGAAATGCAAGTTTAACATAATATGCAAGCCTATGCAAGTATGTGAATGTTTATGCAAGTTATGTATATGTTGAAATGCAAGTTTAACATGATATGCAAGCTTATGCAAGTATATGAATGCTTATGCAAGTATGTGAGTGCTTATGCAAGTTAAGTATATGCTAAAATGCAAGTTCTACATGTTATGCAAATCACATGTATGATGATATGTAAGTTCATATGCAACATGTTATGCAAATCACATGTTTGATGATATGTAAGTTCATATGCAACATGTTATGTAAGACACATGTTTGATAATATGCAAGTTTGGGTTGAATATAGTTGGGTTAATACATGCTCATATATGCAAGTTGACATCCTCTTAACCCATGATAAAGTTATATGCTAAACCCATGTTATGTGTGGTAAATCTTCCCTTTATTATGTTATGTCATAATGACGATTTACGTGGGGAACGATGGGGTTAATTAATATGTTAATTAAAAGTATGTTGAAATGGGTATGATTAAGCATACCATAAAAAATTAATTAACATAAGTGGGAATTTACCTATTGAGTTAGGTCTACCCCATGGGAATTTACCTATTGAGTTAGGTCTACCCCATGGGAATTTACCTATTGAGTTAGGTCTACCCATGTTATGAATAAATTGATATTAATTAGGGATAATTAATATGGGGGTGATTAATTAGGTGTAATTAATCGACTAAGACACGAGGTTAGGCTCTGTTATGACGTAAGACTGCCCGGACCCTACCGGCTTAACCAGGCGGTCATAACAGCCAGTCTAATGTGAGAGGTCTTAGGCACAAATTAAATACGTGATTAAAGTAAAGACACGAGGTTAGACTCTGTTATGACGTAAGACTGCCCGGACCCTACCGGCTTAACCAGGCGGTCATAACAGCCAGTCTAATGTGGGAGGTCTTTATGGGGAATCACGGTCTTAATTAATTAAGAAACACTTAACCATATTAGCATGTAGTGGGACATGAGGGGTTAAGTGGGTGCCTTGGGTGACATGAGGAATCTAGTGGGTTGCCTTGGGTGGCAATAGAAAATACGATTAGAATACTTAACCAAGTGAAACATGTAATTAAACATGATTAAAGGGTTAAGTGGGGAACACTAGATTAATAACAAGCTCTGGTGGGTAGCTTGTGGAGGGCCCATTACAACTAGTATCCCATATGTATCTTTGTAGCTCGGCCCAAGCCGAGGACGGGACACGCATACTGGGCTTGTCTATAAGTGGCCAAAACGGGGTTAGCGGTGGCAACGCAGGCCCATCGGGTTTCATATGCGTGTGTGGGCCCGGGACTGGGAGGTAAGACGTTGTTGCATCGTGTAGGTATAACCCGTGCACCGGTGTTGCTTTTGGGTTGCCACTTTGGGGAATGATACACCCCACTGTGGGCCCAGCACGGATACCTACGTTAGGGAGCCGATCGCTTAGGGTAGTGGGGTACACCTAGTAGAGATAGGGGCAGACGGCACCTATGTAGTCAACTATGGTACAGGAAACTACTGGTTATATCTATCTTTGATATCCTTGGGTGGGATCAACCTTTGAGTAGGAGTGACTGGTGTGGTGCAGTTAGTAATTATCCTTGGGTGGGTAGATGCGTCTTTACGGTTATCTTAGTTCGTCCTGTGTTCGTGGGCAACTTAATGTAGTCATTATCCCCAAAGATACCATACCGAGTTCATATCATACCCTAATTACTTTAATAATTGTATTATTAAGGAGATAGGGTTCACTCAGGCTTATGTCTGACCCCCGTTGTTTTTATCTTTTTCCTTCAGGTCCTCAGGTTGGGCCTAGTGCTAGTGGGCTTTGATCAGTTTGCTTTATCTATCTCTTGGAGCTTGGACCGTAGATGTAGAGCTCAGCTTATCTTATCTTTTCTGTTATGGCTATTTGTTATGAGTAGTGGGATTATGTACTTATTTTATTCAGGATGGATATTTTGTACTTGACTCTTGTTATGGTTTTATGATGTAACCAAACATGTTTTACTTTCCGCTGCTATGAGATGATGTTTTAAATTTTCAAGTATTACATTATATCTGTCTTGTTGTAATTTTACTGTTCTATACTCACTAAAAATACTCCACCGATGCTATGGCATTCCCTTAGTGAGTGACTATAGCGGGTGTGGGGTGTTACACTTACCATTCAATTATTAATAAAAATTGAACTTTTCATATTATTATTATAATATAATAATAACCTTTTCAAAGCGTTTCATCTTGAAATCAAATCTTCTAATTCTAACACAATGACAATAAAGTGTGATCTCTTTTAAATCTAATTCTTTATTGTCTTTTTAACAATAAAAGTATAATCTCCTCAATTCAAACTTTTGACTGTAACTTTTTGACAATACAACAATAATTTTTTAAATTTAAAACGTCAAAACCATAATTTAATTCTTTTAACGGAACATTGTATTAAAAAATTCTTTTAATTCTAAAATTGGAATGAGACCAAACCATCACCATATAATTTTAATTATATGGATTTCAAACATCGCATTAATTCCATAATAATGATAAAACATTCAACAACAGCCAGAGTGCAATTTAAACTAATCACAAGGGTGATGTGTAGTCAAAATACCAACCCAAGACCCGTGTGGGGTTTCAACCAACACAAATTCAAATAATATATCATTAATTGTGCTCTTGGACGATGTGTGAAAAATTATCATCCAATCAACATAAACAAGTCAGGCAACTTGTTAATGGCAGTGTAAACACATTTCTAAATATCATAAATGAGACAACATTATTTAACATGTTCATATATTTTAAATTTTCAAACAATTCACACAATCATCCCAATCAACATTTATCCACCAAACAACAATTCCAACACAGATAATTAACTTACTTTTGAATAAAAAAATAAATAACTGTTCAAAAATTTAGTGAGAAAGAGTTCTCACCTTTGTCGGGCTTTAATTGACGGTTCGAGCCCAATTTTGGCCCAAAATCCAACATGCTCTAAAGTTGACAAAATTGATGTCTACGCGAAGCTCTCGATGCCACGATCGCAGCAAATCCTGTTTCGTGCGATTTCGAGTTAGTATCAAAAAGATATGAATTTTCAAAGTTTGACCAAGTTAAATAATTAATTTAAATGGTAAAAATTACCCAAATTTTCAACTTGCTCAGAATTGAACGTAGTTAGTGTCATTGCGAAGATCTCGTCGCCACGATTCCAGCGGATCTGAAATCGTCAGATTTCGACCTCGTATGTGATATATATCGCGTTATAAACATTGAACATAAAATTAAATAAAGTGAAAATTAGTCACATCCCTATTATGTTTCAAAATTAGGCTCACATCTGGTCATAAACTTATTGTGAATTTGGTCCTTGTTTTCATTTTTACGTTTTATTCATAATATTTGCATACATGTATGCAAATATTCTGAATGAATATTTGCTTATATGTATGCAAATATTTTGAATTTTTGCATAAATGTATGCAACTATTCTGATGAATTTTTGCATACATGTATGCAAATATTCTGAACGAATATTTGCATACATGTATGCAAATATTCAAAATATTTACACACATGTATGCAACTATTCTGATAAATATTTGTATATATGCATGCAAATATTCTAAATTTTTGCATACATGTATGCAAATATTCAAAATATTTGCATATATGTATGCAAATAAAGTTGAACTAATGCTCAAGAATTTTTGCAGAAATGTATGCAATTTTACTAAATAGGAAAATAGGTACTAAATTTACAATAAGTTTATGACCGGATGTGAGCCTAATTTTGAAACTTAATAGGGACATGTGCCAAACGGACCCTTAAATAAATGTTTCGCATTTAAGCCCTTAACCTTTTTTTTCCAACAACACCCTGAACTTAAAATGCTCGCCACGGCCAAACCGTAAGTCGGAATTGCACGAAACCAGCGCCATTCTCTCCGGCTTCTCCCCCTCTTTCCACGCCTGGTGGACCCCCCCCCAGTTCGCCACGTGGGGCCCACGATCTTCAGTTGAACGGAAAAGTGCAGTTTCCGTTCATCTCAGTGCTGCGGCCGCCTCGGTACTCCAAATGCCACCAATTTTTGTTAGTAGCTAGATCTCGACCTCCCGAACAACTTCTGTTTGGGTCACTTCGCCTGAAAATGCACGGATCGACGGGAAATTGCTCATCTTTGCGACTGTCCTGTTTTCAGCACCCCTCCAGTAAAATTGACATTTCGGCCAACTCCGGCCACCTGAGACCATGCCACCACAGCCAATAGAACCGTATGCTTCCCCTCTACCACTACCTGAAGTCGCTCGATCTATCTCTCTTCGTGGGGCCCGCAACGAACAAATAACCGAAATCAGCTTTCTGTCTTTCAAGCTAGATCCCAGCGAATCCGTACGACGATAGGTCTTGAATTTTTCGTGGTAGATAGAGGATAAGAAGATGAACAAAACTCAGAAAGGGTTTGGTCTGATTTTGTTCTGATTGAGAGATATAAATTATTTTGTTTTTAGGGGCTAATTTGCAAAATAAATTTTAGAGGAGGGAGCCGCCATGGAGTAAAGGAAGAAGAAGGTGACTATGTTTTGTCTTAGAGTTCAGCTGATGACAGAACTTATGATATTTTATATGGGTTAATAATTAAATTAGGCCCACTACCCTTATTTTAACATCTTATGTATTTTATCTTCTTCAAATTTTGTCTGTTTTCTTAGTTTAAAAATCCGTGTTAACACCTACGAATTCCTTTTTTTATGAAAATTGAAACATAATTATTTCTTGACATTACGAATCTATAGAAACTGGTTTCGATGAATTCTAAGTCCGTATGAATAAAAAAGCGAATTTTTAAAGTCTGAAAATTGACTGTTTTTCACTGTAAAATTTATTACGACCACATACTAGGTTCAAAAATTATGAAATTTGGAATCTAACAATAATTTAATATTCCGAATTCATAGAAAGTGGTTTCGTAGAATTCAGAGGTCATTTGCAAAATTCCCATTTTTAAGGCGTATATATTTAATATTAAAAATACAAATAAATATGAATAATTTCCAAAACTCGAAATAAATAAGTGTTTATACTTTTTCAATGCAAAAACATCATTTTAAACTCAATGGAAGTGGTTTCGAGTCCCAATTCATTCGTATGTAAAAAGTAGCGTTTTGGGTCCTATATATTATATATATAAATTCCATAGCGTTTTTCTGAGATTTTGAATTGGACATAACTTTTGATTCCCGGTATGAAATTTCAATTTTTCAGATTCGTTGTAAATATATTTTTAAATAGATTCTAATATTTTTGCTTTCGCTAAAATCCGATTTATTTTGCATCCTGTACAGTCAGTCAAAGTTAAAATTCAAATTTTAAAACTACCACGCTATTTCTAACTCCTTTTATAATTTAAATAAAATTTATTCGTTTTAAATTCGATTAAAATAAATTTATAGTTGTTATTATATAAAATAAATTATTTTAAATATTAAAAGCCCATTAAAATAATTAAAATAAAAATTTTAAATTCGGCCCAAAATTCCGGGTCGTTACACATGTTAACCCCTTTTAAATGAACTTGCACAGTTTGAGTTGTGTTAACTCATCGGCTTCCGCCATGGTCATGTTTTAAAAAAAAAAATAGAAGGGAGGAAGGTAAAATATTTGTATATTAATATTTGCATGGTAGGGTAGGTGCAGACTTGTTATATCCATCTTATAGTCATATTATAACAAGTATATGAGGAAAGTAGAAGTGCTGTAAAAAACTTAATCGAGTGCAGCATTTTATTTGTCATTTTACATTTCCTGTCTATGTTTGGAGTAAAATATATGGTTGATATTTGTCATTGATTCACTCGGGTAAGTTGAAGGGGTAACTTGGGATTTTCTTCTTCTTTCCAAAGTGTTTCATAAGTATACTTTCAACTTTAATAACTGTCAGATTCAGTGAGATCCGAAAGTTGGACTATAATTTTTGGTTTATAACTTCTGGTTTGAACCATGAAATCCTGAGGTGATAAATTAAATTATTTTGAGAAGCTCATATTTCTTCAACTCTAATCGAAGAACTAGTTTGCATGCGTATTAGACTATATACATGCATTTATATATGTGTTTATCTCCATGCCTATTTGGATCCAGTTCTCTGTTTACTCATATATGCTTTGCCATTTATAGATTAACGTTTCACACGTTAAACACTCTGCCATTCTTGCATCCCTGAATGCATGGGCTTACACATGCTGCAATTTAGTAGTGACATGCCTACATATTAAATTTCTGCAAACATATTTTATTTTTGCAAATTTAGTAATCACTGAAGTGTCTTACTTGTGTATATTTGGGGTTGCACTGTTTTGTTTGTGAGTTGTGTGGTTTGTTGGCACTTGGCTGCCTATTTATTTATAGACCCACTACTATTTGGAAATATCGGTAACACTTGTATTTTTTTGGGATCATGGGATGCTGGGGCAGTGCACACGTGTACCTGTACACGTATGTATATGCAGGCTTCCGTGACCATTTGTCCTCTAAATAGAAATCGATATAGCACAGACATTGAACCATGGTACTTAGTATATGATGTATTCGATGTTGGAATTAACTATTATATTTCAGTTTATACTGAAGTTAATTTACTTGAACTACGATTAATCCTGACTCGAGTGTTTTATGTTTTTGCATGGAATGCTCGGGTCAGACCCGAGCAATACAGATTTAAAGATTTCAACTTAGGATTTTGAAGATTTGCAAAGCTGGGGATTCCGAAGACGGCGCACTCTGAAGATTTTAAAACAGTAAACATTTTTCCTTTGTATTGAAAGTGTATTTTGAATTTCCGCTGTATAGGAAAATGTTGTATCAAAGTTCTTATTTATATACAAAAGTTTTATTTTGTTGTTAAATCATTGTTATTAATTTATTCTATATTTCTGTGTTGATTCTGTCTTTAAACTCTATAAGCTAAATAACGATCCGCCGATTTAGACGTTTTAAGTTTGTTTAATCACCAATTTGAAGCGGTCAAAGAGGCGGGACGTTACAGGTCTTTTGTGTATGAATTCAGTTTTTGCATTTTTAGCATGACCGACTTCCTTTTTCACCAACATGTGACTTGAATCGTTTAAATTTCCACAAAATACATTTTTGAAGTTTTGGGAAAATGTTGTTCGAAAAAAAAACACTTTTATCATTTTCTTATTTTATAAGAAAGTGAAACGGTTTTGAAAAGAAATTTTCAAAATAAACACTAGAAGTTTTTAAGCGGAAATTTATATTTATGAAAAATTTCAATTTTTTGGTCACATGAATAGCGCAAGGAAGTTATTTGGATTCTTTGTGTGTGCGTTTTAGTGGTGTAATAGGACCAACGATACGATAAAAACGTTAACGTTAACAAGGAAAATGTTGTTTTAGCCTTGGAAACGTTGTTTCCGTACCGTGTCAACAATGCATGAGGGTTATTAATTAACTCATTTTACGTTTTAGAGCTTGTTTTAAGTCTCCTTTACAGTCTATAGATGGAAATTTTTGAAGTATTTTTGGGTAACAAAGGTGAAAATTCCACTATAAGGCAGGAAATGGAATAATTGTAAGCGAAGGAAATGTTAAAATTCTTCGCTTTGATTTCGTTTTTCTAGTTTAGGAGAAATTAAATAGGAAACGATTAGATTGCGTGACGTTTTGGATGGTAGGGTTTGAATGCAAAACTGTTTGCTTCACACTTTTATTCGTAATTGTGTAAAGGTAATGGATAAAAAAGAGTTTTTAAAATTTGCATTCATATGGAACTGCCACTATATTTAGGATGTTTCGCATCATGTTTTCAAAAGTGTTTTAAAAAACTCAATTCATACATATAGAGGGCCCGATTTAGAATCATCTTGCATGCATGTTTTATGGTTGAAATGCATTATGTATACCATGTATATATACACATGGTTGTAAAGTGGATTTACACAAATTGGTTGTGTAGGATAGATAACTAGTTGTCAGAATTTCGGGACGAAATTCCTTTTAAAGGGGGAGGAATGTAACAACCCAGAATTTTGACAACAAATAGGTATTTAATTAGAATTTAAAAATAGGAATTTCTGCAAATGATGGAATTTGACCATGAAACTTTAACCATTGCGTTTGTCTTAGAATTCTGGTCAACTGTCATGTTTGGAGTTTCGCAATAGGAGTCCATATGAAAAAGTTACGGACGAAATATGAAAAACGGATGGAAATAAATAAACAGAATAACTAATATATATTATACCTTATTTGACCAAGCTAACCTAAGCAACTGAGGCCCAGGCGGTCAGCCACAGCGGTCGACCGCCCAGGTCAACCTATTAGGCATCAGTCTGCCCAGTGGCGGCTAGGTTTTGAAGGGTTAGGTTAATTTGTTTATACAACGAATGTGCGGACCTAACTTAAAACTAATCTGATGGTTCTAGTCCATTTCCACCCCTATAAATGAGGGAGTAGAGCCTCATTCTTTTCCATTAAAATCTATAGAGGCAACGGAGCTCTGCCTTTTTTCTTCCTCTTCTAACCTAAATTCTAACATTAAAATATGTTCATACATATCAAATCAAATCAAATTCAAATACAATTGGGAAGATTATTAGATTCAATGGAAGAGGATGCTCAACGATAGATCCTTCGCTCTTTTCCCTTTTTCTTACATTCCTACAGATTTAGAATTTTCCCTTTCTAAATAAATTGTAGATTTATAAGAATTTGGGGATTGTAGGCCTAAAGAAGTTCAAAACTTTGAATTTGGAAGCTATAACGTGAGTGGGAAATTTACTAATATAATTATAATGATTTATCTACTTCGTTTGAATCCAATCTATGTTTTATGCCTATCAGAACTATTTATTTGAATATTGTAAAATTATTAACAACCATCAGATATGATTATAAATATGGTTAAAATTGGTAAATGATAAGTTGTGATTATGTGTAACATGAATTGTAGGATTCTTAAATATTTTCCCATATATTCCTACAGTTATGTCATGAAATATGTTGCACATGTTACATAGCACTGTGAATTTGGAAATCAGTCCCATCAAACATAAATTAGTTATAATTACATTCTAGATCTTTAGTTCAGTGCTGAAATATGAAATATGTGAAATTGGGTAAAAATATGAAATTTGTGTATTACGTAATTGTAAGAATAAAAGGAATATTCTTGTTTATATTCAATATTTTTGGGTTTTGACTTAAGCATTGTAAAATATGTCGTTTTCCTCCTTTTGAATAAAGAGGCATTATTTTGAAATCACAAGAAGTATGATAAAAAAGATTAAAAAGGGAAAAGTGGTGTAAAGGCACATATAAATATAAATACATATATTTGTATGTAATTTTCATTGACTATTCTAATATATATATATATATTTCTTGTAATTTTAAAATATATATATATATATATATTATTTGTCGAAATATATATATATATATTCAAATATATATATATATATTCAATATATATATATATATATTATTTGTCGAAATATATATATTTTCAAATATATATATTTCTTGTAATTTTCAAAAAAAAAATATTTCTTGTAATTTAGAAATATGTCAATTTCACAAAATAGACATTATTTACAATGATTATAGCTAACGGTCCTTTGTGAGACTTGAAACCTTTTGGAAAGTTTAAATTTGAAAAGGAAATGTTTGGTTAGTTGATTAGACCAATTCGTTAATTTAAAATAAGAATAATAAAATTAACAACAATAATAAAAATAACTACGTTGACCGTACGAAAATAATTAACTACGTTGACCGTACAAAAAAATAAAATAGAAATATAAACATATTATTTGTCGAAATCAGCGTAAAACGGTAAAATATACATTGTATGGAATGTTTGAATGATTAGATAAGGTTCAATTATGAAATTATGTGTAAATATAATCCATTTTGAATTAATATATTTGTGATGACCATTTGTAGCAATCAATGTAATTAACTGTTATAAATAAGACCGCAAATTAGTAAATAACCATTGTAACCAATGTTGATTTGGGGAAAATAAATGTGATGGAATAAATGGTTACAATTCCTGAAGTCAATTAGGATAAATGTTGTGAACCCCAATTAGGAAATTTGAACAACAACCGCATTTAGACACGAGGTTAAGCTCAACTTGTGGTGTAAGCATGCCCGGAACCGACCAAAAAATCCAGATACCGCATGTAGTCAGCTTAATGTGAGGGGTCTACTGCATAAATATAATCGTACTAAGGCACGAGGTTAAGTTCACTTGTGGTAGAAGTCTGCCCGGAACCAGCCGACAAATCCAGTAACCACATGTAGTCAACTTAATGTGAGACGCCTGGTGCATGTGTGTGTGTGTATATATATATATATAAACAACCAACCAATAAATAAATAAATAAACAAGAATAGAAATTGTCGGGGTACAACAAATAGATAATTTGGGACTGATAAATAGTTTCCGTAGGAAAGTATGAATGTTATGGTCATAAAGGGAAATAAAAAGGAAATAAAAGGAAATGGGTGCCATAAGGGAATTTATGATTGTCGTTTAAACACTAAGTACAAATTAGGAAAGGTATTAAATAATTATCCTATGGAGAAAGGGAGTATAACCTTACTTATTAATAGTAATGGAAATAGAAAATATAGTTGGACTTAGTAGGTTAATAATGTAAGATATTATTAACCATATAAACCCGTGACGCAAATAAATGGCGTAAGTATAATATTTACGTATAGAGGGGCTTAATGGGAATGACTTATCAACGTAGCCTACTTTATCCGAATAGGGAATGGTGCTAAAGGCAAATGGGGGACGAACTAATAACCTTCGCGTATAGTCCGCTTCATACATCCTAAAAGGCTAAGAGACTAGGGTTAAAGAGTCCACCAGGGAATAAATCTTTAGTTTAGGGGTCTTAAATGGCAAGTGTGTGTGGGCCTACCGAAACCTGGAAACTAAAACATCAGATATGGCTACCTATTCTATGGGAAGTAATAAGTGACTAAGGAGGTTATCCAATAAGGTCAGCTAGAAGGTATAGCGAAGGATAAAATACCATCTCTCACCTTATGCGGGGTAAGGATATATGCATGAATGATGGAAGCCTTAACTAGTAGGGCCTGTAGCTAGTGCCCTCTAGTTCATGTTAATGTTGAATATATTGTTGAGGGTTACTAAGTGACCAATAGGTCTGCCTAGGGTCTTAAGCTATCAAGGAGAATCCACCCTATCTATCATTGATACTGAGGCAATAAATAAGAAAGGATAGTGAGTGGGAATATATATATATATATATATATATATATATATATATATATATATATATATATAAATATAAACCCTGTAATTAGGGGCCCACTCTTGATATAGTGAACTAGTTAAGCTCAGGTATAAAGGCTTCACAAAAATATGTGTAAAGGTTCTATCTCGGTAATATAATTTGGGAATACTACTTTGGGAAGAGTAGTAGAGTCGTGCATAAACATTAACAAGGTTGGTTTAGAATCACTAACCTTTTTCAGGCATACAACTTGGGTTGAACCAAACGGAATATATCTGTGTTATAGTCTATGTTATACATTTCTTATTCGCCAACTGACCCTCCCCTCATTACAACCTCCCATGTTTCCTAGAGAAGGTAGGGTTCTAACAAATGTTTAAATTTGGCTTTCGGTTCTCATTCCCTCTCATGCTCGGTATTGGCGAAGTGACTTACTTTGATAATGGTAGTTACTTGAGTTAATACTAGTTATCCTATTTTTTCCACTATGAGTTATATTTTTCGTACTGTAATTTTGTTCATGCTCATTTATTGTAGGTACCAGATTACATGCTCCATGTTTGGATGTGTTTGAGTTTCGATTTTTGTCGAAATTTTGGTGCAGAAAAATGTGGGGTGTTACGAGTAATATGTGCTACATGAACTTGGTTGGAGCTTCCGCTAATTTTTTGAGCTCCTACCGGCTACTGTTTAATGGAATTTTTGGGTATGTCAAGTTTGTAGTCAAATAATCTTGTAGTATCTTCGTAGCATGCCAGTGCCTTCTTTGTTTGTAACAACCCGAAAATCTGGGCCAGTTTAAAATTTTCATTTTGGCAATTTTAGCGAAGTTTAAACATTTAAAATGAATTATTTTAAATAATATCAATGATAAATTTATTGTGAGTAGAATTCGAACGTATATTTTATATACGTCGTCGTTAGAATATAAATAATTATATATAATTATAAAAGGAATTGAAAATGGCGCGGTAGTTCGATAATTCGATTTCAAACTTCAAATGAATGTACCGGGTGCAAAATAAACCAGATCTTAGCGAAACCAAAAACATTAGGATCTAATTGGGAATATCTTTCCAACGAACCCGAAAAATTGAAATTTCATAGCGGGAATCAAAAGATATGCCCAATTGAAAATTCTGAATAGTCGCTATGGAATTTCGGCCCTTGAAAATAGCCATTTTGCAAACGACCTCGGATTTCGACAAAACCACTTTTGTTGGATCCGTGATGTCAAATTATTGTTAGATTCCAAATTTCATAATTTTTTGAATCAATATGTGAGCATGGCAAAGGAAAACGCGTTTGACCAGTTTCAGTGATTTTAATCGACTGGAAAATGGCCATTTTTCCAACGGTCTCAGAATTCGACGAAACTAGTTTTGTTAGGACCGTATCGTCAATACGAAGCTAGAAAATATTTTTTTGGGATTTATAGAGTTCGTATGTGAATCCGGTAAATTGAAATGCGCGTTCAAATTCAATTTATAGAGTTATATGTTGATTTTGACGAAAACTGATTGTAACGATCGAATCAGCCTACGATACATATCCCATTGTGTTCGGAATGGGGGTAATTAGCTATGGACGACAGGCGGTGGGCCTCGTTTAGAGGTCGTATGAAAAAATCAACTTTTTGTAAATTAAATAATTAAATAAATAAATAAAAAATAAAACCCTATCCCTTTTAACTTCTCTACCCCCCCGTTCAATTCAAATCAGAAAGGAAAAAAAGAAAGGAGAAGGGGCGACGGGGGGGGGGGGGGGGACCGCCGCCGCCACGTCCATCGCGCCCCCCCCCCCCAGGCGGCGCCGACCCTCACCGCATCCTCCTCCTCTCTCGCCTTCATCTCCTCCTTCTTCTTCTGCATAAAACCACCGCCCCCCTAAACCCTAAGTCGCCGCCCCCCTAAACCCTAAGCCGCCGCACCCCCTAGCCTCGCCCATGCCGCCACCTGCCGCCGTTCTCCGACTATGAGCAACCCCCCCCTTCCATTTTAACCGTAAGTTTTTATTTATTTAATTCTATTTCTTTTTCAGTTTAAATATTAAGTATGCATTGATTTAAATGTAGTTTGTGTATAAGATTGTTAAAAATCTGATTTTATATAGTTATGAAAATCGATTTTTTTAAGTTATAAAAACTGAAATAGATTTGCTTTGAAAATAAAAATAGAGTTTTTATATCTATACAAGTGATATAAAAATAAGATTTTTCTTTGATTGAAAAGAAGATCAAAAATAAGATTTTTCTATGGTTAAAAGGAGCATAAAAATATGATTCTTACTTGTGTAGAATAATAAAAATATGACCTTTATATAGTAGAAGATATAAAAATACTATTTTTATATAAGTAGTGTATTGAAAATAAAATTTCTATATAATATAGGTAATAAAAATATAATCTTTTGTATTGTATAAATATAAAAATATAATTTTTATATAGGTAAGATAGTAAAAATATCATCTTTATATATGTAGCAAAATAAAAATGTGATTTTTATAGTGATGAAATTGAAAAGGCGAAATTTTTATATATTGAATAGCGATGTAAAAATAGAATTTTTATCTATATAGTAGCGATGTAAAAATAGAATTTTTATCTATATAGTAGCGATGTAAAAATAGAATTTTTATCTATATAGTAGCAATGTAAAAATAGAATTTTTATCTATATAGTAGCGATGTAAAAATAGAATTTTTATCTAAGTAGTAGTAGTATAAAAATATGACTTTTATATACATAGCAACAATATAAAAATGTGATTTTTATATATGTAGTGGCTACGGTCAACGAAAGTGACAAAAGGCGGGAACGACGAAGATTTCTACATATGAAGAGTCGTCGAGTTGGGATAGCTATTGGTGAGAACTCCTTGCTTTAAATTTCTTTTTCTAGTTATATATATATATACTAGGATGCAGACGGTGCTTAGCAGCACCCGACACCCGTCATCCACAGACCATGGATGGCTTGTTTGTTTGATTGATGTGTTGTGAAAATTGTTTGTGATGTTGATGTGAAATCAATAATAAAATGTAGATGTGTTGAAATAAATTAATTATCATTAAAAATATAATTTTTAACGTGAATGTGAATAAATGAATATTTATAAACAAATCGGCCGATTTGTTTATATACACTGATTTGACTGATATTGATTGGGATGATAAATTTTACACATCGCCCAACTGCACAAATAAAAATCTGTATTTGTTGATTTGAAACCCCACACGGGTGTTGGGATGATATTTGGCGTACACTAATCCCAGTTATTTCATTGTATGTCGATCGATTGGTCGACAGGTTGTGTAAGCGTTAATTATTTATATTTGATGCTTATGCAGTTGCGTGGTACACTTTGGATGATGGTTGATTGTTTATCATTGCTATTATATACATGTGTTGTATGGAATCCATATAATTAACATTATATGGTGATTGATTGGGCCTCATTCCAATCGGGAAAATAATGAATATTATAAAAGAAAATTCATGCGTTGAATATAAAAATAGTCATGTGTTGACGATGTTCATGTGTTGAAACTATTTATGTGTTGAGTAAAATATTTTAACAATGAAATTTACATCTTTATCATATTTAAAATTAGAACTACTTTACGGTTGAAGTCTAATTAAAAATCAAACGATAGATACCATAGTTTTATAAAATATTTTACATAACAAAAATAGTCGTGTGTTGACAGTACTCATGTGTTGAGATTAGTCGTGTGTTGAAAGAAATATAGATTCATGTGTTGAATGGAATATATATTCATTTGTTGAATAGAATAACGAATTTATTGAAATATATAAAGCCGTGTTGATTAGATTGATGCCATTTTGACGTGAACGATATTTATATCGATTTTATTCATTTTATAATGAATATCGAAAGTGATTTCAAAATCTGATATTTTGAAATGAATTAGAATTCGAATTGAAAGTGCATAGAAATGAATTCGAATTGAAAGTGAATAGAAATGAATCCGAATTGAAAGTGAGTAGAAATGAATTCGAATTGAAATTGAATGAAATTGAAAACGAACTGAAATTGAATTAAAAATCGATTTGAATTGAAATCAATTTGAAATGAATTTAATTCGAATTTATAAGGAAAAATTCAATTTTGATTTGAATTTGAAAAGAAGTTGAAATGGTTTTGAAAACGAATTTAAAACGATTTATAAAATACGTTTTAAAAAGGAAATCGACGAAATATATATAATATATATATTATATATATAATGGCTTGAATAGAACGCGCCGCGCCGCGGTAGTTCGTGAATTTCGACCATTGACTTCGAATTGACGTTGCGGGAGATCCGACCATCGGATTCTCCTAAAACCGGAACCGTTGGGTTCGTATCGAAAAGAGCTTTCCAATGAATATTAGAAATTTGAAATCTAACGGTTGGATTTGGAATTATGTCCAAATAAAATTTGAAAAAGGTCGCTGTAAGTGCAGTTCGATGGCCGTTGATGGAAATCGACTGTACGGGCATTGATAAAATTATTAAAAACATCAATAATTTGTGTAAAATCATAAGAAATGATTTAGGAAAAATTGGGCTGAAAAAATTCCATATTTGAAAAGATAAAAATAGATTTTTTTCGAAATGAACTAGTTTTTAACTAGAATTAAAATCAATTTATTTTTGAAATAAATAAATTGAATTTGAAAGTGATTTTAAAAATAATCAATATTCCCAATACGTGGATTGGACTGGAGTTGAATCGAAATTATCTTCGGAATATTTCGATGTTGGATTTCGTGAATATACAGATATTGTTATGGGAATTTGAAAGATATATTTTATATCGTTATTTCCAATACGATATTTGTTGGTTTCAGAATTTGATATTGAATATAAGCCGGTAAATTTTCTATTCAGAGTCTTGTATTTAATATCAAATGTGATTTGGGTTTGTCGTGAATCGTGTTTTAGATGGCATTGGTTCTTTAACCCAGTTAAAGACATGATGTTGATTTTTGAAAAGATTAAAACTAAGTAGAGTTTTAAAGAATCTTTAATTAGATTGAAATGTGAATTGATAATTTAAATTATCAAATCTAAAAGGTGATCGAGAATGGAGTACCACCAGTTTTGCTCCAAAGCGATAGTTAAATCTTTAATTAGATTTGAGCGTGAAATGGTAACTAATTTTACCGATAGCACCGTGGTGTTAGATATGGAGTATTACCAGTTTTCTCCATGGGATATATAGGTTGGGATTGGGAAATAAAATAAATAATTACTTCGGTGTGGTTCGCTAATCCCAACTAGTTTGAAATGGTATCCAAAGGAAGATTAAAGAATAAATCTAGAAGAATTTATCTTGGATAAAATTAATGGGAACCTTTCCCTAAGAATGTGATTTTGTGAATAAAAGAATATTCTTAATTGGAATGAGGCATTTGTGTGTTTGTGTAACATTTTTTTATTATATACGTGGGTTATTCAGAAAGGTCGGGTTTATACCCATTCTGAATAACTGATTCGACGAGATGTCGAAGATGAAGACGGTGGTTGAAGACCGGAAGTCTTCACATCGTGTGGGTGATTACTGATGATCTTGATTGGGCTGTACACCCAAGATGAGGGAATCAGTTGGTGATCGTCCAGATGTACTTGGAGATGGATGGACATGCGAGGGAAGTGCCTCCGGTTTCGTTCAGACCCAGAACGAACTTGTAAATGGATAGTGTGTCTGACATTGGATTTTATTCTGTGTTGATTGATCTCTATTAAATATACATCTGTTTGGCGGCAGAGAATTTATTCTCTTGCTTAACGCCCTTCTATGAGACGTACGAGCTCAGAGGTTGTATATCGATGGACATTAGTCGCATGGAGTGAATTGCCAGTGTGGCACGCGTAAGTGGCAATTGATCAAGGCTTCTGTTGAAAAGCAAAGTCTTGTGGTTGATGATCAAAGCACGGCCTGTGTGGCGCAGCTTTGTGTATAACATGAATTCGCGAGCCTCACACCTCGGTATGAGTCAAAAACGGGAGACGGACCGCTGGGAGAGCAAGACGTTTCTTTCTAGCTAGGGTGGTGTCAGTGACCTACCAGCCCTGACATTTTTATACTTTTCACCTGTGTGGTTGTTGGAATGCGAGGCGCCTCGGATATAGGTCTGTAAGGACCGGGAAACGTGTGTTCCGGAATAACTAATCCTCAAAAGTAAGAGAGGACCGGCCCAGCCGATTCCAAGGATCAAAGTGGGGTCCTGGGACATTTGCTAGAGTGTCTCGAACGCGGAGAGGAGCTTGCCCCTTGCCTCGACTCATGATGGAATCCAATTTCCAATACGTGATATTGCGGTTTTAATTGTAGAACTAGTATGGCGACATGATATATGGTACCCATGCCATCTATCATTGATATTTATGATTGAAAATGTTTTGACACTATACACTTATAATAGTATCAAATGATTTGTTTTAAACGTATCAAGCATTATTTGGCTATTATAAGGGAAAATCCTCCGGCTTGCGTTGCATTGTGTGATGGGACCTGGGTCTTATAATAGCTTCATTTTTCCAAAGAGCATTGCACTGTTTTGTTATATGCACTAGCATTCTTGGGAGGAAACCCGTTCCGTGTTATGCGGCGTGGTCCCTTGAATTACTCTCTTTTAAAGTGAAGATTAATAACTGTTTTAGTTCTCACACCAGTCACATGACTGACCTGGAGTTTATTGTTTTAACCTAAACTCTGGGTGCCCCTATTTTCGACACGGGCAGCTAGTAGTTTTGGTTTTGCAGATTTATATTCATAGGATCCTGATTTACAGCTGGAACGATGCTCGGAAAGCTCTGTATCCGTGCATTACTTCTAGTTGTGCTTTTGTATTATTTTCCGCTGCGATGTATTTAAATGTAATTTAAATCTCTGATATTATTCGAATGTAATTTATTCATTTATACTCTGTATATTCTTGTATCTGATGGAATTGTTGTAATATACAGTGAAATGTTCTTCCGTCTGTGTTCCGATGTGTGTTGTTCTCAAAGTATCCGCTCTTTCCTTCACGGGGAAGTTACGGGTTCTTACATTGTTGCTTTGTTCATCTACTTTTCTTTTTGATATGTCAAAGGGGCTATGTTATCTTGGGTTGGTGTTTGCGTCACTGTTTTCTAATGTGCGGCCGTCCCCCTGTGAACTATTTTGGCCGAGCTAGGTAATGTCAATGTTCAGATTGGTGGTGCATTCCTATGTACCTCATGAAGTGATGCTGTCCTTGTATGGGTTTTGGTTTATGTCATTTTTTAAATGTTGTAATTATGTTGCTTTTTAGCTACAAATGTCATTTGTCTCCCTGCGTGCAGTAGGAAACATGTTTTGTAATTTTATAGTCTAGTCATATAGATTAGCTCCTGTTTTGTAAGCAAGTATAGTTGTAGTGATCGGACCACTCTAAAAACCAATAATGGTCGACGGTCCACCTTAAAAACCGAAATTAATAGATTGCCGATCTTTCAATCTCCTGTACTTTTTGTAATTATTATTTGTTATAATAATAAGTGTTACAGATCACTGTAAAATCGACCAGCTCTGCCGAAAAAATGAATATATAAGATCCAACAGTCTAATTATTACATAATTATACATAAGGTATATAAAAAAGATAATACTCATAATATAAGTCTTCACTTCAATGCATCCAACTAACTTCTAGGGTCGAACTACTAACCATATAAACCTAGAATGTGTAAGTGTGGCATCACGAGCAACACTAACCCAATGAGATAGCTATTTAAGCTACAATATTTCAAACATATCCTAATGGGTTGTCCTAATATTTATTTTATATTTGAGTTCCATTATAAATTATTTATTTGGAAAATCTACCAATCCAAAGTTTAAAGTGATATTCAAGGAAACTTCCAATCATTATCTTTGAATAAATCAAAAAAGTTTATAACAGTAATTTTGATATAGTCTTCTTTCAACCAAAACATGATTTATCTAAATACTCAATCATGAATCCAAACTGAGCCCATGATTTGGATTCGATCCTAGGATATCTTATCCTATTGTGGTCGACATTCCATCACTAAGTAGGTACACATTCTTCTTGGCTCAATATAAACATAAAGTAATAGAGCACTACCCAAGATCTATTATCTTATACCACACTCCCGAAATAATTATCATTAAGGAAAAGATTCCCATTTTCTTTAGAAGCAACTTAAATTACTTTTCCAAACTCATACATGTATTGATTTAAGACAAACCCCAAATCACTTTAGGAATATTCTAGTATACACTAGAAGATATCTCCAAAATTATTAAAGTAAAACTGTTTGTTTTACTCATTTACAAAAGTTTCAAAGTCTTAAGTAGAAGTGACAACATTTCAGAAAATGCTATAAAAAAGTTTCTGCAATAATAAAGTGTTAAAGCAGAAACTACATCAGTTTATAAAGTGTTATAGAAAGTTTTGAACTAGTTCATAAAGGTTCTAGGCTCGAAACAGCTGCTATAACATTGTTGTGCTATGAAAAGTTCTGGGTATGATAGAACACTTTATAAACAATTAGCGGAAAATACAACATTTTTGGTATGATATAAATATTATGGAAATGTTAAAACAGTTTAGGTTTGTTACCGTTTAGAACCACTGCTAATTCTCAAGTTTAAAATTTTAAACAATTTACGATAACGTTTAGTAAATGCTATCTAAATATATGTGAAGACGACTAGGCACCGCAGATCTGAAGAGTTGCTAAACTAGACTCAGAATTATATACAGTTTATGATAACTCGCTGGGAATGCTATATAAAGTTTTGTAATAGTTGAAAGGTGTTGCTAATGAAAAAAATCATATATTTGGCACGTTTTCCCCAAAAGTTTGATTCGGTTTCTCTATGATAAAAATATATTTTAACTTTAAATTTTCTACAGTAAATTACTTGGTCTTCTTAATTACCATGAAATAAATCCTAAAATTAATTATCAATTTAATTATAAAAATCTGACAAAGTAAGGTGTTTTCTTAAATTGCACTATGTTCATTTGGAGCTAAGAAAAAATTTGACATTGTAGTTTGTATCTCTATTTTTGGTATTTAGTTGTTCTGATTTGCAAAAGTGGTAAACATAAAAGTTGTATATCTTAGAGTTATCTTTCTTGATCATTAATAAATAAAATTTTCATGAAGTTCTGCAGAAGTTATGATTGATTTACCAGACACCCTTTTGACCGTTACAAGCTACTATTATTCATTCTTAGCATTTGCCTCATCTCTTCATGGAATGACATGAATACATATATTTAAATAGTTTTTCTCGCCTTGAAATTGTAGTTTTGACTTGTATTTTAGTTCCTTAACTTCCTCCAAGATTCACTTATTAATCTTACTTTTGTTTTAAATTTATGAAAGCACGAAAAACCGAAGGAGATAATCATCATATTCATAGCATATTATTAGGCTAGTTTTTTCATTTTAATTTAAGCGTTTATCTATCTATTCTCATATAAGTCTTAGGATGTTGACATGTGTCTTTCCTAGTTGTCATAAGATGGTTCTAATGTACACCTAATAGGCATATATGTCATTATTTCTTATGGCACATGTATTTCCATTCCATGCCACTTGTCTTCTTCCATCTCATGTCACCTAACATGTATGTATTCATGAAAATAAATGTGTGTATATATATGCCATGTTTTTATTCATAGGGTTTTTGTAACATCCCCAATTTTTAGTGGCATTATTCGCGAAGTTAATTAGATAAATTAAATAGGAATAATGTGGTGGATGTAGAAATGAGGTTTTGTACCTAATAAACTAACTAATAGGTTGGTCTTATTTAAAAAAATAACTTGTAAAATAAATAATAAGGAAGATTATGAGAGCGGTAAAGTAAGAAACTTTTGACCTCATATAAATACATATTCTTCCTCACTTCTAACATATCGCATTCATTCCTAAAAATCTAAAAGATAATATAAGGAGGCCGACCGTTAAAAGCTTAGGAAAGGAGGAGAAAACTAATGGAAGAAAGAAGATCAAAGTTTAAGAAATTAACATCTACAAATCTTAAGTCTTCAATCCAATCAAGTTGAACAATACTTCATGCCCATGGTTGATTCAGCTACTTGCTTATATTTGAATGGTTTGTTCATGTTCATAATTGCTTTCGTGATTATATTGATGTTGCTTTATTGTTTAGCAATACCCACGTTTGGATTTAGATTATATGCTTGATTTGCATGAAATGAATAAGTTTAAGATCATAAATCTATATTTGGAGATCTTCAAATGTCATGAAATTTTTATATGATGTGTGTTATATGATTTTGGAGAAGGTTTTTGAATTTCATATTTCTTGAGCACTTAGGAATACTTTATGAATCTCCTAAGGAGGATTGTTTATTAATTTCAAGATTAATTAGTTAAAGAGAATAATTTATTATTTTGGACTTTAAATGTTTATATAAGAAAGAGGAAGATATACTCTATATTCTGTGAATTTTCGGGAATTTTCCCATGTTTTATCTAGTTATTATGAATTTTCTAAGCTTGATTTTGTTTAGGAAGGCTTATGCGTTAATTGCGGGACTAACGCATATGTACAAATATTTTATACTTTGAAAGTACTAGAAGGACTATATTTCGGTCAACATACATTTTATAAAAACCAATCAAATTTCTATAAATATAGCGGAGTTGGTATAAAGTAATGCTTCATAAAGAAAAAACCAATTTTATTTGTATTTAATGTAAGTTTTCATTCCTATATTCGGAAGCACCCTTCCAAATACACCAGTTTTGCTCGTACTTTTAGTTCCATTCCCAGATTCGGTAATACCCTTCCGACGCTCTCAGAAGACATATTTTGTTAGCGCTGGATTCTTGAAATGCCACAAATATGGTACAAGAAGTATTTAGGCTTCCGCCTTTACCTTTCAAATTTGGACTTGATCCTGATACTTGTAAACTTTCTATTTTGAAATTTACCCATTTGAAAGTTAGCCACTCCATTGAGGTTACTGAACTGCTTTGACTGGGTCGAACAGAGTTTTTCCATAAAAATTATTTTTTATAAAATAACATAAGGTCTAATGCCTTAGTACTCTTCGACACGGTAGAAAGACTTATTTTACTTAGAGAATGTTGTTTAGAAAATGATAGGAGTTATTGCTTCCGCACCTTTTGGTGGAACTAAAAGGGTACCTAGAGGCTATCAACTCTGTAACTTTTAAAGATATCCAAGGATTTGTTTTCAAAGACTATACAGTGCAAAGTATAAGGGGCTTTTGTCCCAGTTTCCCTCATTAGCATCGAAAAGGGCTATTTTATAAACTATATTCATGTAAAGTGAGGCTGTCGCTTCCTAACCCGTCGACTTGGTCAAAATGGGTGTTCCTAATCTAATTTTGTAAATAAGATATGAGGCTACCTCCTCAAGGGGCTTTTGTCGGAGACAAAAGGATTGTTTTCTAACTTTAACTTTAGCCAAGTTACGTGCTATTGCCCTAATGCATATCGAAGTCATCGAAAGGGCTAGTTATACTTTTAAGTTTATTTATATAAAGAGGAAGTGGTTACTACCTAGCTACCTTTTGAAGGACCCAAAAGGTGGTCTGTTTTATAACCTTAATATAAGAACTAGAGGCTATCACCTTAACATCCTTTGGTGGAAGCGGAAGGGTGAAAATTTTCAACATAATCTTTAACTTGTTAAATTGCATGATTGTTGTATAATTTCGGGCTATTCCCCAACAAGCTTGTCGAAAAAGATGTTATCGGCAAGGCGTTGTTTGTGGCTATTTGCCTTATAGTTAGGTTGACATAAATGTTACTTGCCGTGTTCATTTAAGAAGTAAGATGGCTTATTGTCATCGATTCTTTTGACATAGGTGTTACCGAAGGGATTATTTTATATTTTGTTTTATGAAGTTGCTTTATAACTTCTTTCAAACCTCTGGGATTAGGCCTTTAACCTTGTTGACTCCTCTAGTGCCGATAAGGTCTATTTATACTTGTTTTCTGAAAATATTTATAGGTTTATCCACTATCCTTATCATGGTAATAGTTTTTTTCTAAACCATGTTTTTCAAACTTGAATTTCATGCTTCTAAAACCCTTGAAGCAATTGCCTACGACAACATACCTTTATAAACTTATATTCCAACTTACTTCCTTAGACGTAGTTGTAGTCAACAAGGAATGTAAGCCATATTTTTTGTATCGAAGGATCATAAAATATTTTTATTTTATTCCCTGAGGGATGGATCATTCTTATATTTTAATATGTTGTTTATGGGGATGTGAGACATGTCCATAATTTTTTACCAGTTTTGTTTATGACCATTTTGCCCCTATCAGTCTTGTATAGGGCATAACTTTTGAGTCGGATCGAATCAGGTGCTGAGATCGGTCTCATTGGAAAGGAAATGATTATTCCCATTTGGTAGAGTGGTCACATTAAAGATTTGGCTCAGTGGTTTGGGAGGAATCGTTGTTTCAAGGTTTTACAGTTGGCTGTTTAGGTTTTTAAAGCCATAAGGGGCTGATTTGGGGAGGCCCATTAGTGGGCTGGTGGAGGCTATAAATAGGGAATAGGAGGCATGGAGAATAA
Source organism: Allium sativum (assembly GCA_030737875.1). NCBI lineage: Eukaryota > Viridiplantae > Streptophyta > Magnoliopsida > Asparagales > Amaryllidaceae > Allium > Allium sativum. Next base: position 834,224,411 of record CM060912.1, on the reverse strand, counting down.
TTTACTTTCTTCATTCTCTCATTTGGAAGAGCCAGAGTTCCTCCATTCTCTTCTCCTTTCCACCATTAAATCTTAGAAAATCGAAGATCTACATCATTTGAAGCTAGATATACGCCATTCCAAGGGAGAGTTCATCAAATTGAAGAGTTTGGATCAAATTCTTCATTCTCCAGATCTAGATCTAAGTGTTTTTGTGTTATTTTGCAGAATTGGTAAGTGATATGCAACTCTCACGCAGATTCAATCAAGTATATGAGTTGTATGATCTTAATTTCATCATTTTCAAGTGCTTTCTCCTAGATCTACATCATGGTAAGTTTATTTTCATATGAATCGCCATAGAATCTTATTTAGCAACTTAAAACAGGTAATCTCCATGTATTTCCATATGTTTATGCAAGTTAATCCATAATTTAGTTCATATGTTCATTTATCATGATTTTGGTAAAGTTTGCATAATTTTGATGGAAATTGTCATTTTCGTGTTGTTAGTGATTTCATAACGTGCTTATGGTTGTATTGGATAAATTGGTTGAGTAGAATTCATCGATCTTGTCGTTTGACGAAGTTTTGGTGGTGGATTGCACCGGTATAGGCCACGGGTCGGTCGTGTAGTACAGGTATGGTACAGTGTAGTACAAATGATGGGGTCGGTCGTACTCCATGGTTCGGGTCGGTCGTTCGAACAGAAGAGGTCGGTCGAGCAAAGGGGGTCGGTCGAGAACCCAAAGGTCGTGCTGGTATGTTCGGGTCGGTCGTGCTGTGATGGGGTCGGTCGGCCATAATGGGATTGGGTTGGTCGTGCCATGTTGGGTGGTCGGTCGGTCAGCAATGCAATGGGATCAATCATGCAATGATGGGTCGGTCGTGCAGTAGTGTATCGACATGTTAATAGCGACACTTTGAAATGCTATGAATGGATGATGGGTCTTATTTTGTTCGGTAATGGTTGTGACTTCAAAGAGAATTCAAGTAGGAATGTTTGAAGTGTCGAGATGTGTTGATCGGTGTAGAACAACGAATGGGGTGAAAACTCAAAGGTCGTAAGTTGGTGGATAATGGTTGCTCGAGAAGGTTGCTTGAGCTATGAAAAGTAGTCGGGTTAGATGACTAGAGATGCGAAGGCCGAGAGATTATTGTTATCGTATGTTATAGCGGGCTCAAAGCAGGGGTACAATAGGGGCACCTAAAACACTGGAAGGTTGCTGGTCAAGTACTCTGGGTATCGTTGTAAGGCCTAGGTACGTATCGTTGAAAGGCGTACGGAGATTCTGCTAGAACCGGGGTTACCACTAGCCCTTGACATATGGCAAGGTCGACTGTCATACGATTAACAATAGTTTTGAAGCAAGATTGGCGGTAATTGCCAGAGTCAGTCATGGATGATTGGTTGTTCCATTTGTATCATATCACATAGATTATACAACGTCGAAGGAGAAGTTACTTGGGTGCTTGTCTAATATTGGTTTGGGCCTCTGGGGGTGTGCTTAAAGGATGTTGAATTCGATTAGGATAGTTTACGTGAGATATATAATATGAATGATATGAGTGTTATGGTTCGATTGCTTCTGATTATCATGAGTGAATGATAGTTCTGATTTCCATGGATGTATAGTTGAAATGTGTTTTGTAAAGGCTATCAATGTCGGATGTGGGGAAGGCGGGTTTGGGTTCTTCTCTGGTGTTGGTAGACTGGTTTGTTAATCTACCTATTCCCATGTACTTTATTGACGATGTTTGTTAGCTGTTTTATCGCTCACTAAGACTGTTGTCTGACTCAAGGTTTTATGTTTCACTCTTATTACCTTGGTTTGTTCATCCAGTTGTGGATAGGCAAACTAGGCGGCAGGTGACAGGTGACAGCTTAGTGAGGATGATGTACCAGTTCGGTGGCGAGTAGGAGGATGGCTTATTATCTTTCCTACTATATAGCAGTATTTGCATTTTCGCTGTTAGTTGTTCTTCTCTGAGTGCTGTAGTGAGGCAAATTTTACAGACATATATTGTAATCCTGGTGTTTGGATATACTTTCTAGTTGTTAAGAAAGTTTGATGTTTTCTGCTCAAAAATGCTTCACTGTTATTACCTGTTGTATATGTTCTACTATATTTTATCCTTGCGCTGTGAGTTCTATGACATGTTCCACTTGTGTAATCATACCCTGATGATCGTCCATAGCTGCATGACACACCTTTCAGCGCATTATTCCTCTTGTTCAGTGCGGGGGTTATGGGCGATCGTCACATTTGGTATCAGAGCTATGGTTTACGATTTTAGCCAATGTTCAAGGACGTAATTATGTACGAGAGACATATTTGTAGATTTCAGTTGGATGCAAACTATGTAATACTATACAATATCGTAGTGTTTATGCTTCTTTAGCAGCTTTTCTTGCAAGTGGCTAATCATTCTAATTTGCAGATTTAGAATGAGTCGACGTGCTTCAAGACATACTGCTAGGGAAGGGTCTGTGCCTGGAGGAGATAATGGTGGTGCACCAGACAACCCAACCTTGTTTGAGGCCATGATGGAAGCATTCATGCGAAGGGTACCTGCTTTAGTGGCAACCACAGTAGATGTAGGTGTGCAAGTTCCTAGGGTTGTGAATTTTACGAAACTATGCAAGTACTATACATCTCTAGGAGGAAAACCATTCAAAGTAACAGAGCCAACGGAAGAGGTCCAAAGGTGGTTAGATTTTTGTGTCCGTATTTTTGGAGATATGGGAATGTATGATGCAACTAAGAGAAAGCTTGCGTCAAGGAAATTGCAGGGCAGAGCCATGGAGTGGTGGAATTCAGTTACACTTGAGACTCCAGAAGAGGAAATAACTTGGGAACAGTTCCAAGTTAAATTTGAGACAAAGTTTATATTCACTGCTCCGAAGTCTACGTTGTTCAAGAAGTTCGTAGAGATGAACCAAAATGGTCATTCTGTGCTTGACTATGTTTCTGATTTTGAGGCCTTGTCTAGATATTCTTGTTCATACATTGATACACCCTATGAGAAGAATGAGAAGTTTGTTATTGGTATGGATACCTATATATGAAGACCGTTGGTGGAACATCTCGATGATTCATTTCAGAGGCTTGTGGAAAAAGCTGTTCGTCATGAAAGATTGTTTCCTAAAGAGGAAGTTGTTGTTGTTGTTGCATCCATGGAGGCTCCAAAACCACAGTAGGATGTTAACAATAAGAATTGGAAGTAACAGCAGCAGAATGGAAAGGATGGCTAGATGAAGCCAAAGAGTGAGGTGGTTTGCTTTAACAACCAACAGAAAGGTCATTTTGCTAATGAGTGCTAGAATCCCAAAGTTGAGAAGAAGTGCTTCAAGTGTGGAAAGCCTGGGCATGAGAAGAATGATTGTCCAGAATCAGCTAAAGGCAAGCAGGCTGTGAAGGCATATGCTTTGGAAGCCATACCGTCTTCATTGAGAGCTCCTACTATAGAGGAAAAGGGAAAGGGTGTCATCATTCAAGGTACTCTTTCAGTAATGATGTTTCAGTTCGTGTGTTGTTCGATACTAGAGCATCACATTCTTTCATCTGTAATGTGCTTGTGTGCCTCTTGGGTTTGGAACCCAAGATTTGTGATATACCATTGATCGTGACTAATCCAGTTGGGGGTTCGTCCAGTTTGTGCATGTTGTGTCGTGGTCTAGTGTTGTCGAGTCATGGTTGCTCCTTTGTGTGTGATTGCTTTGTTCTTAACTTCGCTAGGTTTGGGATCATCTTGAGCATGGATTGGCTCAAGAGGTATGAGGCAAGAGTGAATTGCGAGAAGCTAGAGGTAAGAGTCGGGGATGTGGAAGGGAAAAAGGTGTTGATTAGATGTTACCCTGAAGATGGGGTCTTCGTAAGCTATCTATATCTGCTTGTGATTCCATAGGAAGACTTGTCATTAGTGCTGATCGCGAATGAGTTTGAGGATGTCTTTGACGAGGTCAAAGGGTTGCCGCCACATCGTGAGATAGAGTTTAGGATCGATTTAGTCGAGGGTGCTAGACCAATCGTTATGCCTCTTAGGCAAATGGTGCCTGAGGAACAACGAGAGTTAGAGGTGCAAGTTCGTGACCTTTTGGGAAAATGATTCATTCGGAATACCGTATCCGAATGGGGTGCACTAGTGGTGTTTGCCACCAAGGAAGATGACTCGTTAAGATTGTATGTGGATTATCGTGAGCTGAACAAGGTGACCAAGAAGAACAAGTATCCGTTGCCAAGGATTGATGACTTGTTCGATCAGCTTCGTGAAGCCAAAGTGTTTTCTTAGATGGATTTGGCAACGGGATTCCACCAGTTGAGAGTGGCAAAGTATAGTGTGCAAAAGACTGCTTTTAGGACACTTTCCGGTTTCTTGGAATGGTTGGTGATGCCATTTGGGTTGACTAACGCGCCAGCATATTTTGTGGATATTATGAACAGAGTTTTCAGGGATCAGTTGGACAAGTTCATGCTTGTGGTCGTGGATAATATTCTGCTTTACTCCCGGAACGAGGAAGAACATAAGACGCACTTGAGAATTGCTTTGGAAATCTTGTGAAAACATCAACTGAGAGCTAATTTTTCGAAGTGTCACTTCTGGAAGAATGAAGTGAGTTTCTTAGGCCATGTTGTTTCTGGTAATTGAATAGCAGTTGACTCCACCATGGTAGCAGCAATACAGGACTGGGATAGACCTAAGAATGCAATGGATGTTTGGAGTTTCCTTGGGTTGACAAGTTATTACCGATGGTTTATTAAGGATTTCTCCAGGATAGCTGCACCATTGATAGAATTGACGAAGAAGAACCAAGTGTTCACATGGGATGCAAAGTGCGAACAAGTTTTTGGCATCTTAAAGGAGAGACTGATGAGTGCTCCTGTGTTGACCATTCCAAGTGGGAATCAAGAGATGAATGTGTATATCGATGCATGTTGTACTGGGCTTGGAGTAGTACTGATGTAGAAGGATAAGGATGTGGCCTACGCGAGTCGACAACTAAAGCTGCACGAGAGGAATTACCCAACTTGTGATTTAGAATTGGTGGCATTTATGTTTGCTCTAAAGATGTGGAGACGTTATCTGTTAGGATTTAATTCGAGTTATTTATGGATCATAAGTCGTTGAAGTATCCTTTCTCCCAAAAGGATTTGAATCTTCGAAAACAACGATGGTTAGAGTTTCTGGCATCATATGATTTTGGTACAGCCTATACTGGTAACACCCCACATTTTTAACTTAAGACAATAAACTAAGAATAACTTAATTAAATATTCAGAATTAAGTAAAACGGATTGTACCGTTGCGTTCGCCTCGGAATCCTGGTTCAGATAGACTCCGAGTTTCCGTAAAACGGACATCGTATGAAGAAGCTATGGGCTGCAGAAGTTGTCAAAGAAAACAGGAAAAAACCCAGATCAATTTTCGACCTCCGAACCCATGGGAGTCGACCCCTTCAAGGGGGGTCGACCCACATGAAGGTGGGTCGACCCACATGAAGGGGGGTCGACCCTTCAAGGAGGGGTCGACCCACATGAAGGGGGGTCGACCCCTTCAAGGAGGGGTCGACCCCCCTACGACAGATTTTGACAGATTAGGTTTTTCTGAGAATTGGACATTTCTGATGGTTTTTAAGCAAACTGAGGGTCCTGGCTTCTCTGATATGCCTATAAATAAGACCTTAGACCTAAGCCTAAACCTCATAATCCTGAGGCTACGCTGAAGCTCTGCCATTACTCTCTCTCTCTCTCTCTCTTTTCAAATATATTCAGAAAATTTAGATTTATAAATTAGAAATTTTAAAATTCAAGACATGAAAGAGAGAATCGACATTAATAAAAAGATTGTTTAGAATCATGAAAAGCAAGGTAAAATTATAGATCCAATCCATTCAAATTCTCACTCTTTCTTTCCCTTCTCTTTTACTGAAAATAATCAATCCACGGTTATTAGGTTTCATACCAAATTAAAGGGGAAAAACCATGGATGTTAAAACTGGATCAGATCCAGAATTGAGGAAAGCATAAAAGGTGAGTGGATTTAAGCTATACAGTTTAGATAAGAATATGTTATCAATTACCATTCCCCTGTATGTATAATTGAAATGCAATATGTTGAGAAATGTAACATATGTTAATAATGCCTAAAGTGATGGGCACGAAGTAGGAATAATTAATATGCTAATTATTAATTTGTTGGGATATGAACTTGTCAAATCTCGTATAGTAATTGCCATTACTTAAATTTCATGTCAATATGTGTAAATTGTGTACCCAGGCCATTAACTGTAAGAATTGAGAAAGGTACATATTGGTTTATGTGATTTAAACAATTATCTGATTAATTGATTAAATGTTAGGAAGGAATTAATTATATGTGAAGAATTATAATAGGCATGATATAATTACATGTGAATTATAAATTATAATGGATAATTGGAAGAAATAAACATGCCTAGACTATATAGAAGGTTTACGATAAATAAGAAATTTAACCGCTCTTAGACACGAGGTTAGATTTCACTTATGATAGAAGTCTGCCCGGAACCGCCCGACATATCCAGCATTCACAAGTGGTAAATATAATGTGAGGGGTCTAAGTGCAAAAATTATAAACATGTAATGGTGCTAAGACACGAGGTTAAATCAACTTGTGGTAGAAGTCTGCCGGACATGCCCAGCAAATCCAGTGTCCACGAGTGTAGGCATAATGTGAGAGATCTAGCGCTTATATATATATATGTACATAACAAGACATGAATAAATGGAAATAATGGTATTAAATGTCTAACTCAGAAACTAGGAAAGGAAGCGATGTAATGAACTGAGTTAGTGTGATGCGAAGGAAAAGTGATGTATTTCCCTAAATGACCTATTTCTTAGAACGTTGTTGCAAGTAAGCTACAATAAATAAAGTAAAGAAATTACTTGCTACCACAGATTTAGATGGGAATATGTTATGAAAATAAATCACTGATTCCTTTTATCAAACTAATAAGGTACATGAACTATTTTCCTTAAATATAATAAGGAATATATTATAGTGAATGAAGAATAATGGTTTACAATAGTAAATGGTTTAAAAGGGGAATGATGATCACATATTATAAATATATAACATTAATGAAAATGTTGTATAATAGGTAGACTTGCCCAAGGGACAAAGTTAAGATTATAACTTAGTTTATAATAAACTATTAAGGAAATGGGATAATTGGCGAAACGAGAAAAGGGACACTTAATTTTAAATTAAGTATTCAGTAAATGAGGAAAACTAGAAGCTGGTTGAGAAAAAGGGGAATATATATGAAATATAAGAAGTTGTACTTAATTATAAATTAAGTAATCTATAAACTTGGAAATCTGAAACCCGCTGATAAGAAAACCATGTTTAGGCTTGTCCGATAGACAAGAGGAAATTATCACATAGGTTATAATAAATGGGTAGAGAAACTTATTAATGTGCCTTAGTTAATAGAACTAAGTTAATAAGTAAACAACGATAAGTTGTATTGACAATGTAAAATGGAAATATGATTAAATGAGAAAGAATGAGGAAAACTTATGAAATAAGTTATATTTAATCATGACTGACATGTTAAACAAGAAAACATGTAAACTGAGATATACTTAATTGCATATTAAGTAAAACATGTTATTGTAGTGATGAAATCAAACAAGAAAATAAAAGGGACCGTGGATTACAGACCTTGGACCACAACATTGATAATGACATGTTGTGGGCTTATTAATAAACTTAAATGGTTAAGTTATATTACTGAAATTAATAAGCAAGAGGAACTGGGTAACTTGATTAAGAAGTCAATGTGAATGGGAATAATCAAGTTGAATGGAAACCTGGTGAGGTAAGGCAAGCGCTAAAAGAATGTTTAGACATAGGGTCTAACAACATATAAAAGTGAGGCGCTTGGACAAGTCCACACGTTTGAGGGTGAATAACCCAACGAGGTAGAGCAACGTGGTGTTATAAGGCACGAGGGGAGTGCAAATTCATCTGATTGTTCTGACGGCTCCAAAGGACTGGAAGGGGAAGCATGTGGCTTCCTGAGGTGCGTAAGGTTCTCTTAGTAGTCCTATGTGCAGATGCAGATGTTTTAGGCTGTTCTCGCAGAGGTTGGGTCTGCACATAACTACTAGGTGGGTGGGCCTTGACTGTAGAAGTAGCTATGTAGTTAGAATGCTATGGCGCGGTGACACCAGGGTGATTTGGCGGTTGCCTCAACGGGGAGGCGAAGGGTCATGACCAATAAGGATAGTAGATCGTTGGATACCTGTCATCGGCAGCCAGTGGGATGCAAAAAGACTAGAGCTAAACCCAAGACACCATTCACCTTTCACTATCGGGGTAAGGGGTTGAGGGGAGACGCCAAATGAATGTTTAGATTGTTTGTTATTAGGGGAAGGTTGCTTAGCTCTTGTAGTCTTTACTAGTTGAGGGAGGGGCCTAGGTAGGGCCATAGCCACCATGAAAATAGACCCTAGGAATATCTGTAGAGGCTCTTAAAGACGGGCCTGTACAGATATGGAAAAGCTCCCGACCGAGTTCCGTGTTTCTTGTATCGCCCTGCCACGGGACTCGGTGCACATTAGCGGACGTGCGGTTATGGCATTGAGCTACAATTGAAGATACATATCTGGGACAATCTAGATACATGCATGTCGGCTCTGGATGGTGTATTGTAGGCTTGAGGGCATTGCTCTAGTATGGAATCTGATTCGATCGAAGGTGGCTGTCCACATGCTTACATAGCATAGTAATGATAGATATATGCAGAACGTAACATTGTTATATAGAGATCCGTACGTCACAACGGCATAGGAATAGGGACTGCATATATTTCGATGGTGTTACGGTAGAGACCGTACGAGTGGGGTACCATGGGGTGTACCTTAATATTGTGGGTAGCTACATATATACTGTATTAGTTTAATAAACTGGGAAGCAAATGGGTGCGACGTGTGTGTAAGCCTTGAGTGTCAATAACCCAAGTAACCTAATAAATAAGAAAACATGATTGAATGGTATATGTAGGTTTATCCAAAGTGTATAATTTAAATCCAGTCACCAGAACTTGTGTTCTGACCCCCTCCTCATAACATACTTGCAAGTTAGATTTGTGGCAGAGGCATGTGACACTATTGATAGCTTTTGATACTGGTTAGGCAGTATTATTAATACGGTGAGGCAATATTTTGATTATATTATATTTTATTTTATCCATTCCGCTGTGAGATAATTTCTAAGCTCTGACATGTTTTATGTCTCTGTCTTTTCTATAGGATACCAGAGCACAACAACTTGAGTTTCAGTAGATTGGAATTTTGAAAAAAAATCGGATGTCAGAATTCGGGTTGTTACATCTGGTATCTGAGCTTAGGTTTAGGATTCCTTTATAAATAGTGAGGAAACGTATTTGTATTTTTAAAAATATAGATTTATTATATATATATATACACACACCTAGATCCATAGAGGAACCCACTAAACAGGAAGATTATAATATGGTAAGAAATGGGATGTTTGCTTTGTATACTAAAGAAAGGAATATGGAAATCTGAGACCCTTAGGTAATTTAGGTGGAAAGTGTACAATGCATTTTGTATGGAAGGACGGTGAATCCCATATGAGTACTATTTTGGGTTAGTGGGCTTGAAAACCTTATAGATTGGAAAAGGTTAAAAAGAGAAAAATGGAATAGGAATATATATAGTTGAGGGAATTGACCTTGGGGAGTGTCTAGAAAAGCATAGAAAAGTTAGAAACATGCTTTGAGTTTAACCCCATTGTTAACTTTTAAGAACTAGAAATTGTAAAAGTTTTGGGAAAATGGTTTTTGATGTTTTCAAGTTTTAATCTTAAAAGTTATAGTTTTAAAATTTATAAAGAAGTACATATCGGGTTTTGAAGTAAAATGGGGTATATTTTGCAAATAGTGGTTTCTTGCGTAAATTTTGTCTAAGATAAAATTCTCTCAATAAAAGGTGCATATTATAGAGCATGTATAGCTCTCTAGTTTTCTTGTTATATTTCATACAAGAATTTTTAATAAAGAAAGTTTTGAAGTCTCTGTTCTTTTGACAATCATTTTTTGATAAATTGTTTAAAAGAGAAAATTTTGTTGGGTGGACAAAATAAGTCATAGGAATTAAGAATAGAATGGATGATTGCACCTTGTGGTAAGAGATTGAGCTGACCTTATAGGTAAGAACAAGTTATAAGCCCGATTGAGAAAATAGTTGTCCTTATCTACTCCAGTTTTCATGATTTGAAAAAAAATGATTTACATTTTTTTATATAACATGTTATATGGTTTGGCAAAAGTTATATTTCATGAGGAAAATAAGGCTTTTGGCAATTTTAAATTTTTGGAAGAAAGTTCAAATGAAAAAGGCCAAACCGTGTTTTAAAAAGTATGAAGTAGGTAAGGATTGGTGCCTAGGGAAAACGGGAAAGGTTTTGAAGCTATAAAGTAAATAGCAATAATTACCTTGGAATAATATTGAGTTCCTGTAGAATGCATAAGCATTGAAAGCCCAGGGTGTTACTTAAAATAATTGTTAATACACAGTTAGGACTAGTGGTGACTACTAGATAGAAAAGGGCAAGTAAGTGTTTAGATCCTGTTGCCAATTTTCATGTTAGGGGTAAAACCCGTTACTACGTTCCTGTTCGGATCGTTCCGTTATTTTGTTTTTGTTGGGTAGTTAGGGTAACACCTAAACCTGTCGTGGATCCCATAGTTTGCACTTTTCTGGCTGAGGGGACATAGTCCCGAGATTCTTGGCCCTTAGAAGTAGCTGTGTAGGGTGTCTGTTCTCCTGTTTTAGTTGAAAGACTAAAGGCTTATTTAAATTTAAACTAAGATCAGATGATTAAATAAGCTAAGAAAAGAGAAATGGTACAACTAAAAAAAAGAAACAACAAATTCAGTAAAGCAACAAAAATGGAAAAATTATGAGAAAAGATGGATAAAAATTAAAATTTCCAAGATAAGATGAAAAGAGAACTAGTAACAATTTTTTTTTCTTATGTGGGTTGTGCTTGGATAGGAAAATAGGGAATCTTTATAAATAGTTACATAAAATCCAAGTACGGTTGGAAAAAGGTATATAAAAGAAAATCGGAAGATGTGAAATTTTCTGTTTTCCACCGTTTTGTAACATAAGAAATCGAATTTAGAAAATTAGTTTTTTCTGAAATTTGAAAAAATAAAGTTGGTTGGTAGGATTTTGGATGCAAAAATTGGATGAACTACGCTCTTACTCCGTAAGAGTGTGGGAAAACTTGGATGAAAATATATTTTGATTTTCAAAATATTGCATTCATGTAGAACTGCTAGTATATGTAGGATGTGTGCATCATATTTTAAAAAGGATATTTTTATTAAAAAAAATTGCATACACGTAGGAGGTGCCGCTTAGGCATACATGCATTATTATGTTGTATTTCACTTTGCACAAGTGCAGATGTTTGCAAAAATTGGATGCACACATGATGGATGTATATTATACGAGGGGTTAATTGATTTTACCCTTATCAAATTTCGAGGACGAAATTTCCTAAGGGTGGGAGAATGTAACACCTCGCAGTTTTATCTTAAGATAATAAAATAAGAATAACTTAATTAAATATTCAGAATTAAATAAAACAGATTGTACCATTGTGTTCACCCCGGAATCCTGGTTCAGATATACTCCGAGTTTGCGTAAAACATACATCCTATGAAGAAGTTATGGGCTGCATAAGTTGTCATAGAAAACAGGAAACAACCCAGATCAATTTTCGACCTCCGGACCCACAGAGGTCGACCCCTTCAAGGGGGAGTCTACCCACATGAAGGTGGGCCGACCCACATGAAGGGGGTCGACCCCTTCAAGGGGGGTTGACCCCCCTGCGATAGACTTTGACAAATTAGGTTTTTCTGAGAATTGGACGTTTCTGATGGTTTTTAAGCAAATTTGAGGGTCCTGGTTTCTCTGCTATGCCTATAAATAAGACCTTAGACCTAATCCTAAACCTCATAATCTTAAGGCTACGCTGAAGCTCGGCCATTACTCTCTCTTTCTCTTCAAATCTATTCAGAAAATTTAGATTTATAAATTAGAAGATTTTAATATTCAAGATCTGGAAGAGAGAATCAACATTAATAAAAAGATTGTTCAGAATCATTAAAAGCAAGGTAAAATTCTAGATCCAATCCATTTAAATTCTTACTCTTTCTTTCCTTTCTCTTTTAATGAAAATAATCAATCCACGGTTATTAGGTTTCAAATCTAATTAAAGGGGAAAAACCATGGATGCTAAAACTGGATCCAGAATTGGGGAAAGCATAAAAGGTGAGTGGATTTAAGCTATATGATTTAGATAAGAATATGTTATCGTTTACCGTTCCCCTGTATGTATAATTGAAATGCAATATGTTGAGAAATGTAACATATGTTAATAATGTAACAACCCGCATTCTATGCATCGGAGGATCGTAGAATATTTATTTCTTTCTTATACGAAGTCGTATGGTCATGTGGCTTTGGGAAACGACTATTGGGGTCATTTCCCATGTTTGTGATTTTTGTCGATTTTTAAATGACCGTTTTGCCCCTTGCTGATATTGTTTCGTCCATAACTTTTGATTGGAAATGAGTTTTGACCTAAAACCATTTCCATTGGATTCGAATGATGGTTTCTCTTTCCGTAGAGTGGTTACATTAGCCAAACGGACTTACCGTTTGGGAGATATGGCTGAAACAAGGTTTATAAGGTGAAAAACAGCTTAATTGGGCTAAACCGGGTGATTAACAGCTAGGCCCAATGGTGGATTTCGGGTTTAGAGGTATTTGAGGGCTGCTAGGGTTTAGAAAACGATTTTTTCATTCATTTTCCAGCCGCCACAAACCTCCTTTGAGCTCTAGCAATGGCCTCCACCTTCTAAATCACTCCCAAAACATCTTTTTGGCTTTCCTAATCACATATTACCAAGATCTACACCAAATCAAGGCGGATTAGCATCAAATCAAGATAGGAGCTGCTGCTAAGCATTGGAATTCGACACAAACAGAGAATCATTTCAGATCTATAGTTTACTTTGTGGCAAAGGTGAGTGATTTGCATTGTTTTTCACTAATTACGGCTAATTATGGTAATTAGCGAAGATTAGCGAAATTATGGCTCAGAAAAATCTAGAAAAATTCCTAAAATTATAAAACATCATTTTAGACCTCTGATATGAATTTGGGTTAATTTGGTTAAGTTTTGCTAATGACATCATTAGTTTCACCTAAATATGCTTAAGGGGAAATATGGGGTTTTGGCTAGGTTTGATCCACTTTAACCTATCATATTGTTGTTTTGATGTTTGTGATCGATTACACATGTTGCTATGACTGTATGGTATGCTTTGTGATTGATTTCAATAGTTAGAATGGTCGAAAACGTCGTCGAATGACGTAAAACACTCGCTGGAAAAGTCTCAGGAAAAGTGCAGGTTTTGAACCGGATCAGATCGGATATGGGGCTCGGATCGGATAAGTGAACGGGCAAGGACATCCGAATCGGATCGGAACTTAACACTTGAGAGGCTTGGCAAAAAGGAAGGCCATGTTGGTTAAGCTGGGGATCGGATCGACTTAAGGACAAAGGGCTCGGACCGGAGTATGGCGAAGGGAGCGGATCGGATTAGAATAGGGAACGGGACCAGAAGAGGCAACGGGAGCTGGAGCACGAACTGAATGGGAGATGGCAACCCGAACCGACCCGAAGTGGGACACCCGACTCGAACCAATGCGACGTTGTGAATCCGAACCGAACCGTTACCAGAGGAAGACCCCGAACCGAACCAACTCATGGTAGAGGACCCGACCCGAACCGATGGCTAGAAGGGGAACCCGAACCGACCCAGTAATGACCAATAACCCGAGATGCAAAGGTAGTCCAAATGAGAAGTTAGAGCTCCGGATCCAGTTGGGAACCAATGAGTTCACTTCATGGTTGGGCTTTGCTGCGGGACATGTGCAAAGGCGTTGTCGGTATTCATAACTTTTGTTCACCACTAAGAGATGGATAGTGGGCTTGTAGTGATAGTTACACGGGATTGGATTCCGTCATGGCCCAAAGTATTAAGTGACCAAAGTAGTGGATATCGTATGCTTTACGCACTGAGTGAGGGATGTGAGGATGATTGCTATGCTTGATTGTTTGACACCACTATGACATGCACACCCCCACCCCCGTATCTCTTACACAGTATGTTAGTGGCACCTTAGAGTATTGTACGGTATGTAGTGCTAACTCTTTGGTTGCAGGTCCAGGTTCAGGTATGATTGGATTATACCTGTTATTGCTCTGTTTTGTTGCTTATCGCTCATACCAGACTTTTTGTCTGACCCAGAGTTTTATGTCTCTTCTTATTACTCTGGGTGCTCACACGAGCAAACTAGAGACAGGTTAGCTGGTGGTGCGCGAGTAGCTGATTCGGAGGCGAGCAAGAGGCTTCCACGTATGATATATAGATATTCTCCCTGTGTCGCTGGTGGTCGCTACTTGGGCATTAGTAGTATACCTCCTTTATCTTGCTTTTTCTTTTTGAGACAGTTTGAAAAGTTGTAATAATGTCGGCTTTGGATCATAAGCTGTACTTGGATTTTCCGCTGCTATGTTAGTTTATTTTCAGCTTATGCACTGTCTCACCTGTTTTATGTCAAGTATGTTGTTATTATATTTTATCCTATGCACTGTGAGACATTCTACAGGTTCCTTGTTAGTTCATTTCCTTCTTTCCTTTCCTTTTGACGACCGTCCCATGCTAACTGGACATGTGTACATTGCACTTTTGGAGTAAATGTCGGTTGGTGCGGGGCGGGTCTTAACATTTGGTATCAGAGCTCTAGGTTGCGTAGTTAACCTAGGGAAAGACACTAGGGAGAGATAGTACGTATACGAGAGCGCATATTTGTGATTACTTTGGTTTTCAAAAGCTATATATATATATATATACATACATACTATTAGTAGTATAAGAATGAAGTCGTACTGCACTAGCACCACTATGGGGTCGTTAATCGTTTTCTCTTTACAGATTGAACGATGAGTAGAGACACCAGGGATGTTGGTAGAGGGACCAACCATGGGAATGCTCCTGACATGAGGACAATTATCACCAATTTCATGAGGGAGATGCTTAGGGATGTTCAAGGGGCAGTTCCCAATACCGAAAATGGTGGTGGTCCAGTAGTGCAGGCGCCTAGGGTCGATTTCGCCAAGTTGTGCAAGGATTACACTAACCTTGGTGGGAAGCCGTTCCACGAAATGGAGTTGGCCACAGATGTTCAGGATTGGTTGGATAGCTGTGATCGTATCTTCGACGACTTGGGTATCGAGGATGCGATGAAGAGAAGGCTAGCGTCTCGTCAACTGCAAGGGCGAGCGATGAATTGGTGGAATGCCATTAGAACAGCTACTCCAGAAGATCAAGTTACTTGGAATCAGTTTAAGACTCACTTTTGTGATAAGTTTATCCCAGCTGCTCATAAATCAGAACTGTTCCGGAAGTTCTTGGAGCTTAAGCAGAACGGTAGAGAAGTCTCGGAGTATATCGTTGAATTCGACACTTTACCGAAATATGGATGGTCCCTTATCGATACAGTCGAAAAGAAGAACGAGAAGTTCATAACTGGCTTGGATGGGTACTTGGGGGAAAGACTTATAAACCATATCGATGAGACGTTCGAGTCTATTGTAGGAAAGGCATTAAGGTCAGAGAGCCTTTTCCCTAAGTCGAAGACTGAGGTTGCTACGGCATCTGCAGAGGAGCCAAAGCCGCAAGCAGGCGGTGAAGGCAAGAAGAATTCCCAGAACAAGTGGAAGCATAACCCGACCAAGGATGGTCAGAATAAGAAAAATAAGAAAGATGGCGAATGCTTTAGTTATGGCAAGAAGGGCCACTATGCCAGAGATTGTCGAGAAAAGCCTGGGGAGAGGAAGTGCTTTAACTGCGGCCAGGCGGGACATCACAAGGATGATTGCCCACAACCTCCTAGGGAGAAGCAGATTGTGAAAGCGTATGCTATCAACGTTGTTCCTTCTTCGTCGAATGCTCCAAGTGCGGCGCAGAAAGAAAAGGGTCTCATTATAAAAGGTATGCTTTCTATTTAAGATGTTTCTATTCGGGTATTGTTTGACAAACCCGAGGTAGTCGATAGACCTCTAGTTGTGATGAACCAGATTGGTGGTTCGACTAACCTTAGCATGATTTGCCGTAACGTGGTCTTATCGAGTCATGGATGTATGTTTGTTTGTGTTTGCTTTGTTTAGGCTTTACTGGGTTTAGCATTATTTTGGGAAGTCGATTTATTCTAAAGGAATAAGGTGGTATTAGGTACCTACCTAGTGATGGCGATAGTAACTGGAGTTAAGGAAGCTAAGAGGTTATCATTGTAATAAGTTCTAGTTGTCTCTGGGAGGCAAATGAGAACTCCAGTACTAGATTGTTTTGCTAGTATCACCTCACGTGGGTTGTCCGAACTCGGAGGAGATGTTCCTTGGGTGCTTGTCTGATATTGGTTTAGGCCTTTGGGGCTTGTGCTTGGGGAATGTCGATTTCGACTAGAATGGTTTGCGTGAGGGGTAAATAGTTGTTGTGATTTTTCATTGGATGATATCTTGGTTTACTCGAGGAGTGATGGACAGACCGAACATGATGAGACCCCCCGAGTTAGACTCGATAGGGTTATGAGATTGCTCGAGTGGGACTCGGGAAAGATGCAAAGTAATGGGTTGTTTAGGACCCTATGTTGATGTTCTCTATTGGATAGTAGAATTTTTGAAGGAATAGGATGTGTTCGTTGATCATGGAAGATACAACGAAGATTAGGGCGATTAAAGTTGGACTTGAACTCGTAAAAGAAAATGGGTGTTCGTTGATCTTGGAGATGCAATGAATAGGGAGACAACTCACGTTGGACTAGAGTTTGTTACTAATGGATACTCAAGACTGGGTCTGAGTTATAGATTGACTCGAGTTGGACTCGAAAAGGCTGCAAGGAAATGGATTCGGCTTGAGTTGGACTCTAGAGGGCAGCAAGATAATGGATAGACTTGGGTTGGACTCAAGTATTTTAGGCGGACTAAAAGCAGGGGTATCTGGAGACGCCCGTTACCCTGGATCCATTGGACGTGATCTAGTTATCCTTGGAGGATAAACGTACGTTGGACGTACGGTAGTCCGTAGGGAGGCGGGGCTTCCATTGGCCTGGGATTGGTTGGACCAGTCAAGTAGGCATCGGTGTATGTATGGAGGCTGGGCTTCCATTAGTTATTGATGTTGGTTGGACCAGACATACTAGAATCGACATATTGGGATTGGTTAAACCAATCATGTAGGTGTTGATGTGTTTATGAATTTAACAGGTGATAGGTAGGACTTGTTTGATGGATGTTATGGTTGTTATGTTGTTACTATTTTTCTTCCCTTGAGTAGACTATCACCTGTAGGGTTCCAGCGATGGGGAACAAAGTGATTGTAGTAAGGCTATGAGCCAGTGCAGTGGAGTTGTTATGACTTCATGGGGCAGAGTGGACATAGCAAAGGACTAGTGGCTATGGATCAGTGCAGTGGAGTCGCCATGACTCCATGGGGCAGAGTGATCATAGTAAAGGATTTGGGTGCGGTAATAGTTGCATTGAGTAAGAGAAATGCCAGTTTAGGGGTTTTTGTTTCTAGGACGGAAGCAACTAAAGTATATCACAGGATATGATTTCGGGCCCAAGAGTGAATTGGATTCAGAAACACTAGTAAGCTTGACGATTAGATCGATTTTGATTGAGTGGATTGGTTCCAGTTAGAAGGACGATCCTAAAACATTGGAAACCATCTCTAGGGTAGAGATGGGTATCGATGGAAAGAGAATGATCAAGTAAGGATTTGATCGAGAAGGGTGGCTTCGAAAGAATAAGGGACTAGTTGTACCCAACGTAGATGGACTGAGAGGTGAAGTGCTTAGAGCATATCATCACCCAAAATTGACTATACATCCCAGTGGTAACAAGATGTATTGAGACATGGAGCAGATCTACTACTGGGAAAGGATAAAGAAAGACGTTGGGAAGTTTATGTCCAAATGCATGAATTTCCAGTTAGTTAAAGCTGAGAAAAGGAAGCTTAGTGGTTTATCACAACCGTTGAGAACAAGTCTCAAATGGATTATATTTATAGTTTACCAAGGACTAGGTCAGGTCATGATGGTATTTGAGTGAATTGTATATTAGAGAATGAAGGCTACCCAAGATAGGCAGAAGACTTATCTCGATAAGAGACGAAGAGATTTGGAATTCTTCGTTAACGACTTGGTGTTCGTCAAGATCTCTCCATTGAGAATGTGATTTGGATTGGTTGGAGAGGTAAGTTAGCACCAAGATTTGTTGGCCCATTCCCAGTCCTCGAGCAAGTTGGGAATTTGGCGTATGAAATAGAGCTACCTGACAAGATGGCGGGAGTTCACAACGTATTTCATGTTTCCCAGTTAAGGAAGTTTGTGCAAGACCCTAATGTGACTATTTCACCTGATCAGTTGGATGATATCGAAGTTGAACCCGAGGCGGTTGGGAACCGCAAGTCTATGCGTATTGTTGGGAACAATACGAAGCAGCTTCGAAGGAAGGCGATGAAACTAGTCAAAGCCCAGTGGGGTGAGAATGAAAAAGAATGTACTTGGGAAACAGAGTAGGATATAAGGAAGAAGTATCCAGAACTCTTTGCCTAGTAAGGTTTTGGGTAGTGATAGTTTCTTCCCTTGTTAGTAAACCGCATGCTAGGATTGACTTGTTTTGCACGTTGATTGTTGTTTTATAGTTGATAGGCATGCGGGACCATTTGTGTGTTTTGGTTAGGGAATTTCGGGGGCGAAATTTCTTAAGGGGGGGGGGGGGGGGGGGGGAGAATGTAACAACCCGCATTCTACGCATCGGAGGATCGTAGAATATTTATTTCTTTCTTATACGAAGTCGTAAGGTCATGTGGCTTTGGGAAACGACTATTGGGGTCATTTCCCATGTTCATGATTTTTGCCGATTTTTAAATGACCGTTTTGCCCCTAGCTGATCTTGTTCCGTCCATAACTTTTGATTGGAAAGGAGTTTTGACCTGAAACCACTTCCATTGGATTCGAATGATGGTTTCTCTTTCCGTAGAGTGGTTACATTAGCCAAACGGACTTACCGTTTGGGAGATATGGCTGAAACAAGGTTTGGAAGGTGAAAAACAGCTTAATTGGGCTAAACCGGGTGATTAACAGCTAGGCCCAATGGGGGATTTCGGGTTTAGAGGTATTTGAGGGCTGCTAGGGTTTAGAAAACGATTTTTTCATTCATTTTCCAGCCGCCACAAACCTCCTTTGAGCTCTAGCAATGGCCTCCACCTTCTAAATCACTCCCAAAACATCTTTTTGGCTTTCATAATCACATATTAGCAAGATCTACACCAAATCAAGGCGGATTAGCATCAAATCAAGATAGGAGCTGCTGCTAAGCATTGGAATTCGACACAAACAGAGAATCATTTCATATCTATAGTTTACTTTGTGGCAAAGGTGAGTGATTTGCATTGTTTTTCACTAATTACGGCTAATTATGGTAATTAGCGAAGATTAGCGAAATTATGGTTCAGAAAAATCTAGAAAAATTCCTAAAATTATAAAACATCATTTTAGACCTCTGATATGAATTTGGGTTAATTTGGTTAAGTTTTGTTAATCACATCATTAGTTTCACCTAAATATGCTTAAGGGGAAATATGGGGTTTTGGCTAGGTTTGATTCACTTTAACCTATCATATTGTTGTTTTGATGTTTGTGGTTGATTACCCATGTTGATATGACTGTATGGTATGCTTTGTGATTGATTTCAATAGTTAGAATGGTCGAAAACGTCGTCGAATGACGTAAAACACTCGCTGGAAAAGTCTGAGGAAAAGTGCAGGTTTTGAACCGAATCGGATCAGATATAGGGCTCGGATCAGATAAGCGGACGGGCAAGGACATCCGAATCGGATCGGAACTTAACACTTGAGAGGCTTGGGAAAAAGGAAGGCCATGTTGGTTAAGCTGGGGATCGGATCGACTTAAGGACAAAGGGCTCGGACCGGAGTATGGCGAAGGGAGCGGATCGGATTAGAATAGGGAACAGGACCAGAAGAGGCAACAGGAGCTGGAGCACGAACTGAATGGGAGATGGCAACCCAAACCGACCCGAAGTGGGACACCCGACACGAACCAATGCGACGTTGTGAATCCGAACCGAACCGTTACTAGAGGAAGACCCCGAACCGAACCAACTCATGGTAGAGGACCCGACCCGAACCGATGGCTAGAAGGGGAACCCGAACCGACCCAGTAATGACCAATAACCCGAGATGCAAAGGTAGTCCAAATGAGAAGTTAGAGCTCCGGATCCAGTTGGGAACCAATGAGTTCACTTCATGGTTGGGCTTTGCTGCAGGACGTGTGCAAAGGGGTTGTCGGTATTCATAACTTTGGTTCACCACTGAGAGATGGATAGTGGGCTTGTAGTGATAGTTACACGGGATTGGATTCCGTCATGGCCCAAAGTATTAAGTGACCAAAGTAGTGGATATCGTATGCTTTACGCATTGAGTGAGGGATGTGAGGATGATTGCTATGCTTGATTGTTTGACACCACTATGACATGCACACCCCCACCCCCGTATCTCTTACACAGTATGTTAGTGGCACCTTAGAGTATTGTACGGTATGTAGTGCTAACTCTTTGGTTGCAGGTCCAGGTTCAGGTATGATTGGATTATACCTGTTATTGCTCTGTTTTGTTGCTTATCGCTCATACCATACTTTTTGTCTGACCCAGAGTTTTATGTCTCTTCTTATTACTCTGGGTACTCACACGAGCAGACTAGAGACATGTTAGCTGGTGGTGCGCGAGTAGCTGATTCGGAGGCGAACATGAGGCTTCCACGTGTGATATATAGATATTCTCCCTGTGTCGCTGGTGGTCGCTATTTGGGCATAAGTAGTATACCTCCTTTATCTTGCTTTTGCTTTTTGAGACAGTTTGAAAAGTTGTAATAATGTTGGCTTTGGATCATAAGCTGTACTTGGATTTTTCGCTGCTATGTTAGTTTATTTTCAGCTTATGCACTGGCTCACCTGTTTTATGTCAAGTATGTTGTTATTATATTTTATCCTATGCGCTGTGAGACATTCTACAGGTTCCTTGTTAGTTCATTTCCTTCTTTCCTTTCCTTATGACGACCGTCCCGTGCTAACTGGACATGTGTACAACGCACTTTTGGAGTAAATGTCGGTTGGTGCGGGGCGGGCCATCACAAATAATGCCTAAAGTGATGGGTACAAAGTAGGAATAATTAATATGCTAAATATTAATTTGTTGGGATATGAACTTGTCAAATCTTGTACAGTAATTATCGTTACTTAAATTACATGTCAATTTGTGTAAATTGTGTACCCAGGCCATTAACTGTAAGAATTGAGAAAGGTACATATTGGTTTATGTGATTTAAACAATTATCTGATTAATTGACTACGTGTTAGGAAGGTATTGATTATATGTGAAGAATTATAATAGGCATGATACAATTACATGTGAATTATAAATTATAATGGATAATTGGAAGAATAAACATGCCTAGACTATATAGAAGGTTTACGATAAATAAGAAATTTAACCGCTTTTAGACATGAGGTTAGATTTCACTTGTGATAAAAGTCTGCCCGGAACCGCCCGGCATATCCAACATTCACAAGTGGTAAATCTAATGTGAGGGGTCTAAGTGCAAAAATTATAAACATGTAATGGTGCTAAGACACGAGGTTAAATCAACTTGTGGTAGAAGTCTGCCCGGACCCGCCCAACAAATCCATCGTCCACGAGTGTAGGCTTAATGTGAGAGGTCTAGTGCTTATATATATAAATATATATGTACATAACAAGACATGAATAAATGGCAATAATGGTAATTAAATGTCTAACTTAGAAACTAGGAAAGGAAGCAATGTAATGAACTGAGTTAGTGTGATGTGAAGGAAAAGTGATGTATTTCCCTAAATGACCTATTTCTGAGAGCGTTGTTGCAAGTACGCCACAGTAAATAAAGTAAGAAAAGTAAAGAAATTACTTGCTACCACACATTTAGATGGGAATACGTTATAAAAATAAATCACTGATTCCTTTTATCAAACTAATAAGGTGCATGAAGTATTTTCCTTAAATATAATAAGGAATATATATTATAGTGAATGAAGAATAATGGTTTATAACAGTAAATGGTTTAAAAGGGGAATGATAATCACTTATTATAAATAAATAACATTAATGAAAATGTTGTATAATAGGTAGACTTGTCCAAGGGATAAAGTAAAGATTATAACTTAAGTTATAATAAACTATTAAGGAAATGGGATAACTGGCGAAACGAGAAAAGGGACACTTAATTGTAAATTAAGTAATCAGTAAATGGGGAAAACCAGAAGCTAGTTGAGAAAAGGGGGAAATATATGAAATATAAGAAGTTGTACTTAATTATAAATTAAGTAATCTGTAAACTTGGAAGTCTGAAACTTGCTGATAAGAAAGACATGTTTAGGCTTGTCCTAGGGGCAAGAGGAAATTATAACATAGGTTATAATAAATGGGTAGAGAAACTTATTAATGGGCCTTAGTTAATAGAACTAAGTTAATAAGTAAACAACGATAAGTTGTATTGAGAATGTAAAATTGAATTATGATTAAATGAGAAAGAATGAGGAAAACTTATGAAATAAGTTATATTTAATCATGACTGACATGTTAAATAAGAAAACATGTAAATTGAGATATACTTAATTACATATTAAGTAAAACATGTTATTGTAGTGATGAAATCAAACAAGAAAATAAAAGGGATTGTGGATTACAGACCTTGGACCACAACCTTGAGAATAACATGTTGTGGGCTTATTAATAAACTTAAATGGGTTAAGTTATATTACTGAAATTAATAAGCCAGAGGAACTGGGTAACTTGATTAAGAAGCCAATATGAATGGGAATAACCAAGTTGAATGGAAACCCGGTGAGGTAAGGCAAGCGCGTAAAAAAAATGTTTAGGCATAGGGTCTAACAACATATTAAAGTGAGGCGCTTGGACCAGTACGCACGTTTGAGGGTGAATAACTCGGCACAGTAGATCATCGTGGTGTTATAAGGCACGAGGGGAGCACATATTCATCTGATTGTTCTGACGGCTCCAAAGGACTGGAAGGGGAAGCACGCGGCTTCCTGGGGTGCATAAGGTGCTCCTAGTAGTCCTCTATGCAGCGGATAATGTTTTGGGCTGTGCTCGCAGAGGTTGGGTCTACGCGTAACTACTAGGTGGGTGGGCATTGACTGCAGAAGTAGCTATATAGTCAGAATGCTGTGACGCAATGACACCAGGGTGATTCGGCGGTTGCCTCAACGGGGAGGCGAAGGGTCACGACCAATAAGGATAGTAGATCGTTAGATACCCATCATGACAGCCAGTCGGATGTAAAAAGACTAGAGCTAAACCCAAGATACCATTCACCTTTCACTATCGAGGTAAGGGGTTGAGGGGAGACGCCAAATGGATGTTTAAATTGTTTGTTATTAGGGGCATGTCACTTAGCTCTTGTAGTCTTGACTAGTTGAGGGAGGGGCCTAGGTGTGGCCATAACCACCGTGAAAACAGACCCTACGAATATCTGTAGAGGCTCTTAAAGACAGTCTTGTACAGATATGGAAAAGCTCCTGACCTAGTTCTGTGTTTCTTGTATCGCCCTGCCACGGGACTCGGTGCACATTAGGGGACGTGCGGTTATGGCATCGAGCTACAATTGAAGATACATATGTAGGGCAGTCTAGATACATGCATGTCGGCTTTGTGTGGTGATCGTAGGCTTAAGGGCATTACTCTAGTATGGAATCTGATTCGTTCGATGGTGGCAGTCCACACGCTTACGTAGCATAGTAATGATAAATATATGCGGAATGTAACATTGTTATATATAAATCTGTACGTCACTACATCGTAGGATGAGGGACTGCGTATATTTCGATGGTGTTACGGTGGAGACCGTGCAAGTGGGGTACCATGGTTGTACCTTAATATTAGGGGTAGCTACATATATACTGTATTAGGTTAATAAATTGGGAAGCAAATGGGTATGATGTGTGTGTAAGCCTTGAGTGCTGATAACCCAAGTAACCTAATAAATAAGAAAACATGATTGAACGGTATACGTAGGATTATCAAAAGTGTATAATTTAAATCCGCTCACCAGAACTTGTGTTCTGACCCCCTCCCATAACATACTCGCAGGTTAGATTTGTGGCAGAGGCATGTGACACTATTGTTAGGCAGTAGTATTAATACGATGAGGCTATATTTTGATTATATTATATTTTATCCATTCCGTTGTGAGATAATTTCTGAGCTCTGACATGTTTTATGCCTCTATCTTTTCTATAGGATACCAGAGCACAACTACTTGAGTTTCGATAGATTGGAATTTTGAAAAAAAATTGGTCTATTGGAATTCGGTTTGTCACAATACTCCTGGTAAAGGTAACGCAGTTGTAGATGCGTTAAGTCGAAGACATGCAAGTTTGGGAGCGATGTTTTCGGAATGGAAATGCCTTGAGTATTTGGCGGGATTTGATTTCAGGCCAGGGCATGAGTTGGAACCTGAAATATTGCCAAGCTTATCGATAAGACCTACTCTCATCGGAAGATTTGGCGAGAGCCAAAAGCTAGATGTAAAGCTTGTCGAGTTTATCCAGAAACTGGAACCCGAGGATAAAGAGTTCAAGGTCGATCGAGAGGGTTGGCTTCGAAAGTAAGGACGACTGGTTGTTCTTGATATCGACGGATTGAGATATGAGGTTCTGAGGGAATGTCATCACTCGAAGTTGGCAATTCATCTCGGTGGTGACAAGATGTATCAAAACATAAAGTGGGTCTACTACTGGGAGGGGATGAAGCGAGATATTCGAAAGTTCATTTCCAAATGTATGAACTGTCAGTTGATGAAAGCCGAACAGAAGAAGCCGAGTGGTTTTCTTCAGCCATTAGAAATTCCTACGTGGAAGTGGGAGTAGGTATCGATGGATTTTATCTATGGACTGCCTAGAACCAGGGAAGGAAACGACGGAATTTGGGTCATCGTGGACCGTTTGACCAAAAGTGCAAGGTTCATTCTTGTCAAATCAACTAGGATGACAACAAAGTTGGCTGAACTTTATGTGAAATAGATAGTTCGATTCCATGGTATACCAAAAAGCATAGTAAGGGATCCAATGTTCACGAGTGGATTTAGGAAGAGTTTGCAAGAGAGTTTGGGAACCAAGTTGTGTTTTAGTACAGCTTATCATCCCCAAACTGATGGTCAAACCAAGAGGATTAACCGAGTTTGTGTGTTAGACTTCAGAGGATCATGGGAAGACCATCTACATCTAGTTGAGTTTGCTTATAACAATAGCTACTAGTCGAGCATTGGGATGGCACCATACGAGGCGTTGTATGGTAGACCGTGTATTTCTCCGCATATTGGTTAGAAACTGGAGATAAGTTGATACTTGGGCCTGTGATGATAAGAGAAACCTAGTATCGTATCGAGATAGTGTGGCAACAAATGAAGGCAACCCAATATCATTAGAAGAGTTATGCTGATATGCATCGAAAAGATTTGGAATTCGACGTTGGCAATATGGTTTTCATGAGGATTTCTTCTTTAAAGCATGTCGTTCGGTTCGGAAATAAAGG
This sequence comes from Allium sativum, assembly GCA_030737875.1. NCBI lineage: Eukaryota > Viridiplantae > Streptophyta > Magnoliopsida > Asparagales > Amaryllidaceae > Allium > Allium sativum. The sequence continues at coordinate 834,198,608 of CM060912.1, read as the reverse complement.
AACGTTAGCTCCTAGGTTCGTTGGACCATTTCTGATAGTCAAACGAATAGGAAAGCTCGCATATAAATTGGAGTTACCCAAGAAGATGTCGAGTGTCCATAATGTTTTCCATGTGTCATTTCTACGGAAGTGCGTGCATGATTCAAATGTGGTGGTATCTCCAGAGCGGTATGAAGACCTAGAGGTTGAGATCGTAGTTACGAGACCTCGTAAGCCACTTCGTGTTGTGGGGAATGATACGAATAAGATTAGGAGGAGGACGGTTAAGCTAGACAAGGTACAATGGAGTGAGGATGGCGACGATTGTACATGGGAGACAAAAGGAAGTATGAAGGCGACCCATTCAGAACTCTTTGTTGGTATGACCCATTGATATCGTGTCATCATTACATCATTGTAACTTTTGCTATGGTTGTTGTTAGAATTCCGTGTGCTAGAATAAGGATATAGATGCATGGCTTGATGGCTGCTAGTTTGAGTGATAGAATTGGATACTCATGGATGATAGGCATGCAGAATTGTTTTGGTTGCTTTTGCTTGTTGGGATTTCGGGGGAGAAATTCCTAAAGGGGGGAGGGGAGAATGTAACAACCCGTATTATACGTATCGAAGGATGGTAAAATATTTTTATTTTATTCCTTGAGGGTTGGATGATTCTCAAATTTTAATATGTTGTTTATGGGATGTGAGACATGTCCATAATTTTTACCAATTTTGTTTGTGACCATTCCCCCTATTAGTCTTGTATAGGGCATAACTTTTGACTCAGATCGAATCAGGTGCTAATATCGGTCTTATTGGAAAGGAAATTATGATTCTCATTACGTAGAGTGGTCACATTAAAGACTTGGCTTAGCGGTTCGGGAGGAATCGCTGTTTTAAGGTTTTACATTTGGCTGTTCAGGTTTTTTAAGCCATAATGGGCTGATTTGGGGAGGCCCACTAGTGGGATGGTGGAGGCTATAAATAGGGGATAGGAGGCATGGAGAATAGTTTACTTTCTCCATTCTCTAGAGTTCCTCCATTTCTCCATTCTCTTCACCTTTTCACCATTAAAGCTTAGAAATTCGAAGATCTACATCATTTGAATCTAGATCTACGTCATTCCAAGGGAGAATTAATCGAATTGAAGAGCATGAATCAAATTCTTCGCTATCCGAATCTAGATCTAAGTGTTTTTGGGTTATTTTGGAGAATTGGTGAGTGATATGCATCTCTAACGCGGATTCAATCAAATATATGAGTTGTATGGTCTTAATTTCATCATTTTCAAGTGTTTTCTCCTAGATCTACATCGTGGTAAGTTCATTTTCATATGAATCGCCATAGGATCTAATTTAGCCACTTAAACCGGTAATCTCCATGTATTTCCATATGTTTATGCACGTTAGATCCATAATTTAGTTTGTATGTTCATTTATCATGATTTTGGTAAAGTTTGCATAATTTTGATGGAAATTGTCATTTTCATGATGTTAGTGATTTCATAACGTGCTTATGGTTGTATTGGATGAAATGGTTGAGTAGAATTCATCGATCTTGTCATTTGATGAAGTTTTGGTGGAATTTGGTGGTGGATTGCACCGGTACAGGCCACGGGTTGGTCATGTAGTACGGGTATAGTACGGTGTAATACAGATGATGGGTTCGGTCATACTCCAGGGTCTGGGTCATTCGGTCGAGCAAAGAAGGTCGGTTGAGCAGAGGGGTCGGTCGAGAACCCAAAGGGGTCAGGTCGATCTGGTGGCACGAAGTGATAGGTGGATTTAGTTAGCATGGTTGGTCGGTCATGGTGTATTCGGGTCGGTTGTGCACACAGGGTTCAGGTCAGTGGTGCAGTGATGGGTGGTCGGCCGGTCAACAATGCAATGGGGTCGGTCATGCAAATGATGGGTCGGTCGTGCAGTAGTTGATCGACATGTTAATAGCAACACTTTGAAATGCTATGAATGGATGATGGATTTTATTTCGTTCAGTAATGGTTGTGACTTCAAAGATAATTCAAGTAGGAATGTTCGAAGTGTCAAGATGTGTTCGTTGATTGGTGTAGAACAACAAATGGGGTAACAACTCAAAGGTCGTGAGTTGGTGGATAATGGTTGCTCGAGAAGGTTGCTTGAGCTATGAAAAGTCACCGGGTTGGATGACCAGAGATGCGAAGGTCGTGAGATTATTGTTGTCGTAGGTTCTAGCGGGATCAAAGTAGGGGTACAATAGGGGCACCTAAAAGACCGGAAGGTTGCTGGTCGAGTACCCTGGGTATCGTTGAAAGGCCTAGGTATGTATCCGTGAAGGGCGTGCAGTGATTCTGCTAGGACCGGGGTTACCATTAACCCTTGACATATAGAAAGGTCGGTTGTCATACGATTAACAATAGTTTCGAAGCCGGATTGGTGGTGATAGCCAGAGTCAGTCATGGATGATTGGTTGTTCCGTTTGTACCATATTATGTAGAATGTCCAACGTCTAGGGAGATGTTACTTGGGTGCTTGTCTGATATTGGTTTAGGCCTCTAGGGCTTGTGCTTAAGGGATGTTGAATTCGATTAGGATGATTTACGTGAGATATATAATATGAATGATATGAGTGTTATGGTTCGATTGCTTCTGATTATCATGAATAAATGATAGTTCTGATTTCCGTGGACGTATGGTTGAAATGTGTTTTGTAGCGGCTATCACCGTTGGATGTGGGGAAGGCGGGTTTGGGTTCTTCTCTGGTGTTGGTAGATTAGTTTGTTAATCTACCTATTCTCATGTACTTTATTGATGATTTTTGTTAGCTGTCTTATTGCTCACTAAGACTGTTGTCTGACTCAAGGTTTATGTTTCCCTCTTATTACCTTAGGATGTTCATCCGGTTGTGGATGGGCAGACTAGGTGGCAGGTGATAGCTTAGTGAAGACGATGTATCTGTTCGGTGGCGAGCAGGAGGCTGACGTATTATCTTTCCTGTTATATAACAGTATTTTCATTTCTGGTGTTTGTTGTTCTTCTCTGAGTGCTCTAGTGAGGTAAATTTGTATAGACATATGTTGTAATCCTGGTGTTTTGATATATTTTCTAGTTGTTAAGAAAGTTTGGTGTTGCTCGGATATGCCTCACTATTATTACATGTTGTATATGTTCTACTATATTTTATCCTTGCGCTGTGAGTTCTACGACAGATTTCGCTTGTGTTATCATACCCTGATGATTGTCCATAGTAGCCTAACACACCTTTCAGCGCATTATTCCTCTTGTTCAGTGCGGGGGTTGTGGGCGGTCGTCAGAAGGAACCTTTTAGACTAAAAATGTTTTAAGGCTTTGCCTCCATGACTTACTAGTGTCGGCAATGTTGATAAAGAGAACATTTTATTAAATTATTCTCTAAATTAGCTAAAACCTATTGCCTTTATTCCTTGTTGCAATTGTATTTGTTGACTGGATCTGAATGCTTGCTTGTTCAAGTCAATAGGGTTTTATTTATCTCGGGAGCATGAATATTAATTTCGGCACCAAAATGGGAGTCGAAGGTGATTGGAGATGACAGGGGTGTCACGCCCATTAAATTATGCACCGTATTTCAGTAGAAAAACAATAAAATGCTTAAGTTGTTTGGTAGAAAATCATTACTATGGCATTACATTTGCTGAACACATTGGGAGGTCCAATGGAGGGTATAAATTGAGGAGACACCAACTAAATTCGAACTTATAAAGGGAATTAAGTAAAAGAAAGTTGTTCTTTGTTTTTTGAAGGACAAAACCAATGGATATGTGATAGATAGGCACATTATCCAAAGGGGAAAACCAAGGGATATGTGATAGATAGGCACGTTATCCTACCATGATGGATAGTCATTGGCTTGAATGAGTGCTTCATAGTTATCTGAAGGCTAGATCTATGAGTTGTGCGATAGATAATTCATACCTATATTAAAATATTAAACTCAAGTAGATAACTTGACGATAGGTAGATAATCTGTTGATAAAGAAAGTAAATCGAAACCGTTAAGACAGTTAGTCAGTATAAGGGAGAGTGAATCTATTGTAGGTCACATGTTGCACATTATTTTTGTTACTGGCATTTCCATTGTTATTGTACTAACCATTGTAGTGCAAAAGTGTATGTTTAACTATGTTGCTACATCTCAGTGTTAGTGAGAGGGAAACTCATTCCATTTTATGACGTTGTCTCGGTAGATATCCGTTGTGTCAGGTAGTAGGATTTTCATCACACCAGTCTTTTTGTATAACTGGTAGTTTTGGCTTTTTCTTTTGTACTTTCGGGTACTCATTTATGTAGGCCTAGAGTTAAGTTATTTCAAGTTATCTTCCTAAGGCCAGCATGCGGCTATAACTATTTTGGAGGTTTTCTGCTGTGTGTTTATATCTCTTGGATATATCTAAGGCAAAGTCGTTTATTTCCTATATTTTGAACTTTGATCAATCAAGGGGCATCTTCGCTCTTGAAGATGGTATTTTGTAATAAATATATTTTTATCTGAATAGGGTATCGCATGAGAATGTAATGAATATTTATCAATGAATGTTGTTCCAAAAGAATTCATATTTCTGAAATATCTAGTGTTATGATTCATTAACATATGTTTTCTATCACCACAAGTCAATACTATATATGACTACAACAGTTGTAGCGCTTAGCTTTGGACCTTAGAGAACACGGTATCACAATTTGGCATAAGAGCATAGGTTTATGTAAACTTGAAAATATATTTCTTAAAAAAAATCTAACTAAACACCTAAAGATCAGAGTAAAATATCAGGGCATGGGATAGCGATGTTATAACATGCTTGTATTTGTATTATTTAAGTATTATACCCCACCAACCTTAAGGTCACCCTTTTGTATCTTATAATAGTTAGACAATTTCCTATGTTTATTACCCTTAGGCATATCCTTACTAGTGTTTATACTGCCTAAGTACAGATAATAGGCTAAGCATAAGATTTTATTCACTGAAACTTATTATTATGACTTCTTCTCTTAACAACATAAGTAGGGTTGACGGACTTGGAAGTGGAGCTAGGAGGCTGAAGACATTACTTTGGAGGCAGTTAATATTATTTATTTTTGATTGTGGATTTTGTTATGTACTCAAAATAATTATATGTCATGGAAACCTTTATATTAAGACATCTTTTTTGGGTTTATGAAATAAAAAGGTACATTATTTTATATTATATTTTATTTCATCTGTCGTGAGTCTTTAGTGAATATGTATTGTTCCGTGGTGTTATTTTCTTTATGAACCAAAGACTTATTTTAGAATGGTTCCAAGTTTCGATGGGCTTTTTCTGAGTAAAAAATATACCCGTTCTAAGGTGATTTGTTACATTTGGTATCAAAGCTTAGGTTACCCAATCAACGGGAAAAACTATATGTATAAGAATCGTACTTGTTATTTGGAAAAAAATGTTTCTAAAAGACTTACTATATGTAAGAGAGAGTGTGTGTTTATATGATGTACGCATACCTTTATATACATTATAGCAATGAAATAGTTGCGACCATATTCCGAAAAAGCGAACATGGTGACAATAAATGGAAAGAACAAATAGAGTTAAGTATTGCTTCTTTGAGCAAAGATAATATCCATGGGACCTTATAGGGAGAGATTGACCTTAACTTTTTGTAATACCCTAAAGGCCAAATAATGGTTGACTACAAACTTGCTTATCATTAGAGAACCTATAGACATATAATGGTTGTATAAACGATAAGGTTGAAATAGGGAAAGGATTGAAATTCACTATTTAGTGGGAAAAATATGAAAATTGAATTTGTGATCTACTTGATATTAATGGTGGAGATAGGGAAGAGATAAATATAAAAAAAATTAATTAAGAAACGGATGTTTGTTAGATTAACCATTAAAACAAAAAAAAATGTATTTATGGAAGAAGGAAGAAAGATGTTAAGAAATGGGTAATTAAAATACGAAAGTAGGGACTACAAGAAACAAACAAGCTTTCGAAGATTGACGTTAATTCCTACCTAAAAGATAGTTGGGGATTTTCGCTTAAAAGGCTTATTTGTTCAGGGTAATAAGTTTTAAGGACATCATTTCTGAAAATTTAGTTTTAAGACATTTTATTGGAAAAAGATAAAAGAATTTATCATTTTGAGTTATATATAAATAATGATAAAAGAATTCATCATTTTTTGTATAACTTAAAAAGATAAAAGAATTTATCTTTTTCTTATAAATTGTCTTTAAATCTAAATATTCAGAAGTGTTGTCCTTAAAACTTAATATCCTAAAGTAAAATGCACTTTAACCTAATTTCCACAAGTTAGTTTGATGAAGTAGAAAAGTTTAAAGGAAAAGATCAATATTTCTTTAGATTGGCATAAACCATTAATATGAAACATTTAAAAACCATTTTAGATAATTTTGGAAGCATACCATTAATTATTTTGTAAAAATCGTTCTCTATGTTTTGGTTTTTACGTAATAAATTTAAAATGTTCTTTTCTCTAAGCTTTTTTGCAGTTATGACAAACAAAAGTGAAACTTATTTGAAATTAGGGAATACGAGGGGAAATTATAAGAATAGGGTAGGCAGAGAGGATATACTAATATAAAAGAAGTGTAGAAAACAATTGTTGAAATTTAGGTAGTAATAGAATTGTTAATTTTCTACTAGAAATAAAAAGAATATGAAAGAAATAATGGGAGTAGGAAAAAGTTGTCATTGATTACTCCAATTTTTTTTGAAGGAATTTATGTCTATTAAATGGATTTCTTTAAAAAAGTACAAGTAAACTGAATGTTTTCTTTCTAAAAAGCATTTATGTGATGGTAAAAGTTATATATATATTTCTCTAGTTCAAAACATAATTGCATAAAGAAGTTATTCAACTTCTATTACGAAAGATTATATAGAACTTGAACAAATTTCAAAAAGTGTTTTGATAAATATCAGTACAATTTGTGAAATAGCAATAAATGTTATTACACATATTTTATGATTTAATATTCATTTTAATTTAGTTTAACATTTTTATGTAAGATTCTACTTTCAAAATAAAATAAATATTTATTTTGCTAATCATTAAAAAGTTTATCCCATCGATCATTTGGAACAAGTTTATTTAAAATTTTAACATTAAAGATTTTTAATGAAAATACTGTTAAAAAGAGAAGAAATTATTTTACTCTTATTTTAAAAATTAAGGAATTATGAATCCGTAATAAATGCTTCCAAGTTTGTAATTTTTTAAAGTAGTGTTTAATGTATATTAATTTAATGTTTTCTCAAGAAATATTCTTCGTAAAGAATGCTTAATAAAAGAATGCATATAACTATGTTAGGTTCAGTCCTAATTTGGAAAATAAGAAGCATTAGGTTCTTAGTAACGATTTACAGTTTTAAAGAAAGAATGCTAAATTTAATACCTTATTTTTTTAATGAAACATTACATACTCATTTTTGATCTAGTGTATTTTAATAAATTGGAAAACAGTAGTATTGCTAAGATTAAGATTTGGTAAAGAATAGGTTTTATGGAGAGAAAAAAGGGTAACAAACTTGATAGGATAAAATTATGATAAAATAAGAATAGGCTATGCAACCTTATCTCAAAATTTTCGGATCAGTTCCAAAGAACTTTATTTGAAAAGTTGGTGAATGTAAAGATATTCTAGAATCAAGATTTAGGCCGTAAATTAGGTTTCCCTAGACAGTTTAGTTTACAAATTAGTATACGTGTTAACTATGTTTAACGAATTGGAATATACATACATATATGTATGTATATATACATACATACATATATAGTAAGTTACATATATAAACATATCGATTAACTATTATCAAATTTAGAATTTATGGATATTAATTGGAAATTTAGTGGGTAAGAAATTTGTAATTAATGAGAAAAGAGAATTTATGGGGACTGATTAAATGAACTTAATTTAGAAAAATGGATATATTTTCAAACCTAAAGACCGTTGGAGGAATTAAGTAAGAATTTGTTGAATGGTCCAATTTTGACTGTTAAGGATGTATTATTTAAAACAGTGAATGAATTACATCTATGAGAAGAGTAAAGATGGAAAAACAAGGAGAATCAATGATATGTTAAATTGGGAATGAAGTACTAAGTTTTCAACACCGTTTATACCACTTAATTATAAGTGATAACTTCTATATGAAATTTCTTTTTATATTTTAAGGTTTTATTCTTTATTATTTCTCCCTTGGTGGTTGGACAAAGATACAAGGTAGTGCAAGTGATATACCCCTATTTGTGTCTTTGTTAACTAGAACTTAAAATGCCTTAATTAATTTTATTTAGAAAGAAAAGTGAATGAGAAAGTTTTATAAGGATATCTAACTTGCGATAAACCACATATAGAATTGGAAGTTAATAAGGAAACTAGAACTATAGCCTATAATGGATAAATGTCTCAATCTCATAATTTTGGTAATATTAAAAGAAGATAAAGATCATCTCCTAGAATGTCACCCTCAAGGGAAGAATTGGATGTATGGGATTAGGTCTTCCAAGATAAAGAAGGTGACATAATTCTTTGTTAGAAGCCTTATAACCGCAACATCTCCGATCCATTTTCATAGAATTGCAGTTAACATCTTTGGCAATAGGGATCTCTGTCTCACTATAAAATTTGGAAGAGTTTCCTGGTAACCACATAATCTATCCTTAGAAATTAACTTTAAAAATTAGTATTAGTAAATTCTTTGAATCTTAGGATTTCTCAAGACTGAAGGAATAGTTGGAACTTGGAAGAGTTATGGAGAAGTTTATATTATGGATATCTGCAGACATTAGGATTAGTATTATCTTTATAGAATTAGCCTGGTTACCATGTAACACAAAATACTTTTCTAGCCTAAATTTCGATAAAAATCGAAACTTAAACTCATCCAAGCATGGGTCGTGTAAATCTGGCATTTGCAAATAACGAGCATGAGCATATTCAGAGTATAATAACTAATTCATAGTGGAAACAAGATAGGACAACAAGTATCAACTAAGGTAACTACTTAATTGTGAATCGCCATGTCCATACCGAGCATGATAGAACAAAAACTAAAAACCAAAGTTGAATATTTCTAAAGACCTATTTTGCCCAAGCTAAACTTGAGAGTTATTATGAGGAAGGGGTTAGAACAACAAGTCCGGTGAGTAGAAAATGTATAACACTGTCTACAATACACAAATGGATCCTGTTCGGTTGCACCCAAATTATATATCTAACGAAGTTAGTGATTCTAACCTAACCTTGCAAAGATTACGCACAATGATTAACTACCACACCCAGGGTAGCATTACCCAAAGATTGATTATTATTATACTGAAATGGAACGTTTACACATAAATGAAGCCTTTAAACCACCCTGTAAACCAATAACTAATAATTAAGAGGCGAGCTTCCTGACCACTTTATACCTTACTAACAAAAGGGTCGGTTTTATAACCATTTATGACCTCATTCGCGATACAATAATATATAAGGCGGATCCCCTACGATCACTTAATACCTAGGTGGTTTACAAACACACTGATTTGAATAAGAGGACAATAACTACTAGGTCACTTAACTCAAAAATAAGGCCACTGTTATTCATATATCCCAACCCTGCACAAGGCAAGAGATAGTAAGCAGTCATGTATTACCTATAGGACAAGTAGACGACTAACCATCATTTAAGATCTTCCTCCAGTGGACCCTTTTGTTACTATCTAGCCGACCTTATTAGATAATCCATAAGCCACTTAATACTTCTCCTTGGATAGGAAGACCTTTTGTACCTTTGAAACAACCATTTATTATTTTATCCTAAGGTGGACATTACCCTCATCAGTTACTATCAAAAGGAAGCGGACCCTTTCGGGGATTTTCGAACTCATACCCAATCATCCATTTGATACTTCTTATTGGAAAAAGGCGAGTTATCTGATCACTTATATAATAACCTGGTATTTTAACAAGTTTAAGTAAAATTTTATTTATAACTTGGGTTTCTAAATATAAATTTGATTTAATTAAGGTTTAAATACAGAGGTTAAAATTATTTCGTACGAAGTAGTTTAATTATCACTGATGTTAATTAAGATATTGGAAGATTTGAAAGGTAAAGGTAATGAGTTTCGTTAAAATTCGTTGAATATTTATATGAAGGAAAAAGATTATTTGTTATGGCAATCCAATATTTGATTTGACTTATGAATTGCCATCGAATAATAAGTCAATTAGACTCTATTTGAAATATCAATTGTTTAATTATCGTGAATGGAATTTAAACCAAATTAAGATTTGGTAACTTTGAAAATTTATGAAAAGGATAACGACAAATAAAAAAATTATGTTTTGAAATATAAGACCTGGAAATGAATATTGAATTTCAAGGAAAGGTTTAAGTCGATAACGGGGTTTATGGAACTGGAATAAACCCAACCTTGAGTACAAGTGAATTAATAACGATTTGGAAGGAGATTTGAAATTGAAAATCCGATATGATCCATAACTATTGTTTTGAAATGCTCTTATTACTTGGAAAGACCGGGATTGAATATGTGTTCGAAAACCATTCCAAATAATAATACGACGTTATAAAGAAACTAAAGACTTGGAATGGATAAGTGAAGACCGAGAATCTTCGAATTATTCGGATTGACTGCTGATGTCTCGTTTAGACCGATCACCCTATACGAGGTTATAAGTGGCATGAGATCTGAATATATTTAGAGACTTTTGGATTGTTGTTCCATTCAGATCCAGAACGGACCTGTATGGATTGTATGTCTGACATTGAAATTAACTGCGTAGCACTGATTTTTGTGAAGATATATCAGATTTGTAGCAATAAATTATTCTCGTCTCTAAGTCATACGAACTTAGAGGTTATGTATTGATAGAAATCTGTGACATGTCGTGAATTGTCAATGTGGCATACTCGAGTTATAAAACGAGCTAGTGATGATCGAAGCATGGCTTACTGAAGCATAACTTTGTGTATATCGTGACTTCGACGAACCATAACTTTGTGTATATCGTGACTTCGACGAACCTCACACCCCAGATTGATGGTAAACTGGTGGTTAGGTTGTATACATAATCTCTAGTGAAAATCAAAAGCTACAGCAGTAGATCTACCTCAAAACCTAATGGAATAAAGTATATATGATGTCTGAGTCTGGATGTTAACCGGGATATATACTTTCACGCTATGTACTTGGTGTCCGTGTCTGGATGTTAACCGAGAGATACTTAGCTTCATGTCCTCGATTGATCTTTCGTGCTAGGAACCATCATATTGGAAACCCAACAACCAATATGAGCCTTTCATTTTGTTTGTAAACTACGTATGTGGGCATAGTTACTATGCTCGCTAAGATTAATATATTTACTTGTGAAATGGTTTCAACACTATGCACTGATAATAGTATTACAAGAGGATTTTTACGTATTAAAGCATTATTGGTTATCATAAGATAAAACTCGCCCATCTGGTGTGTGATTGCATTATGTGATATGGGACGAGCTTATGATAGCTTCGTTTTCCAAAGTCATTGCAGATTTCTGTGCACGGGAATTCACATGGAGTAAACCCGTTCCGCGTTAGCAGCGTGGTCTGGTGAGTTTTCCCAACTTTAAAACAAACCTTAGATAATAACTGTTTTGAGTTCTCACTCCAATCCCACGACTGACCTAGAGTTTATTGTTCCCCACCTAAACTCTGGGTGTCCATAATTTTGTGCAGGCAGCTAACAGTTTAGTTTGCAGGTTCAGTATTCAGAGTTGGATTCAAATCTGGTGCTAGCACTTTATTTTGGTTTATCTTCTTCCGCTATGAGCATTTTTTTTGTTTCCATTGGTTTATGTGTACTCTGATTATTTGTAACTCTGATGTAAAATTCTTGTAATGAAATAAAAAGTTTGTTGTTTGTGTTCAAATTTGTTAGTACCCATAACCATCTGTCTTTATGAACGATTTAAGTTGGTTTAATTACCGATGAGAATTAGGTAAAAAGGCGGATCGTTACAACTTAATACCTTACTAGGACGGACCAAATGACTCAACCTTACTCCCCAAAAAGGTAAGGGAGAATCAAATCACTTAGTACCCCCAATAGGCAGATCCAACTACTTAAGATGTTAATTTCGAAATAGGCTACGATATTAAATTGTTCCATTAGGTTTCTTCTTTTTAGAAGAGAGGCAGGCCCTATAACCACTTAAGACCTCAACACTTAAAGTAAACCACAAGGAACATTCCACACCACACAAATAATTGTTAAGGGTCCCTATGTTCAATGATACCTCACGTTAGTTGTACGCATATCCGACCATGGGAAAGTATCAACTTTTTTCAGATATGTAACATCCTAGAGAATTCAATGCTCGAATTTTCGACACTAAAACTTCACTGTATTTACGTGTCCAAACTCAAGTACCAAAAATCTAAAAAGCTAAAAGAAAGAAATAATAGAGTGAGGAATAGAAAGAAAGAAAGTTAAGAAAAGAAGAAGAACCAAATTAACGAACAATGCACAAAGTCTCACATCGCAGCGGACTAAAATAAAATATAGAAATAAATTTTTATTGAGAGATTGAAATAATACTTACAATCATCGGAGTACATCATACAACTAATGCACCTGGATAGTTATCATAATTTGTCCTTATACACAACACACATCGGAGTAAACACCAAATCGTCTAAACTCCTCCAACATATTTTCTGAAGTCCGTAGCATCCTTACCTCGATCTGTAAAACTCGGTCTGACCCGAGCATTACAAACGCCATGAATCAGTCTGGTGAAGCAGTATGAGAAAATCTCACTAAATTATTGGTATCATCTAACCGATTTAAAGTTAAAAAAAATTCAAAAGAAAAGGATAATCATAAGACCAGTACACACATAAATATGGACGGTTTTTACCTTATGATAACCCAAAAATTTTTGAAATCATATCTATTCTTGTATTATAATTGTGTCTAAATCAAATAAATAACCATCTAGCAAAACACTTGCATCTCACGCCCTACATACATAGTATATAATCGAAAACCATAGGCGCTTGTTCGAGAATGGATTTCCAACTATGGTAAGGTATGGGACCACCTTCCGTCAATGTACCTACGAAGATGAATACATTATGGTTCAACAAGAATGTAACGAACCGACAAATTCCCGATCCTGATTATCGACATAAATACCATATCGACTAACCAATCACCAAAAATGTACAGCATCAATGAAAGAAGTTAGAGGGTGAGAATTAGAAAGAAAGTTAGAATAGAGGAAGAAGAACATAGATACAACAACATTAGAGTATACACGAATTTCACAGTGGAACGAATAAAATATATTATATAACATAACTTCGAAATACAAATATGCTTGTATATACATAACATTATCAGAGTACAACATTTACAACACAGCAGAAATAAACAATAGCTATAAAATGCTAAAGCCTCCAGCTCTATGTTCTTCTAAGTATATCCATAAAATTCTGACTACTTGACTGACCATACAAATTTGGGCACCCAAGGGTTTAGGGTAAAACAAAACAAAAAAAAACTCCGGATCAGTCATGTGAATGGTGCGAGTAAACTCCAACCATTTGACTTAACTTTCAAAAATCCTTTGAAAACAAAGGATAATCGTAAGACCAATACACACATAAACACGGTTGGTTTTTATCTTACGATAAACCAAAACATTCTTTGAAATCAATACTATTCTGATATTATAATAGTGGCTAAATCAAATAAATAGCAATCTAGCACAACGCTTGCATCTCACGCTCCACATACATAGTATACAATCAAAACCACGGGATCTTATTGGAGAATGGATTCTAACTGGAAAGGTATAGGACCACCTTCCGACAGTGTATCTCTAGATAGGAATACACTGGGTTCAACAAAAACATCTTGCAACTTAGGCTAAACATGACCGGTCACTCATTTCGCTTGAGTGTACCAAATGTATTATCACCAATAGTTGGGATCAGCAACCGTTCCCGAAAGGGACAACATTGAAATAGATTAAAGAAGCAAATGGATTTTCTCTAGATCAAGTGACAATACACCATAATTGGGAGCTACCCACTTAGCTATGCGACCTACCTGATTTTATACCATTTCACGGTTGTGAGGTTTGATGCCACACTTATATTTTGACATGCCACATCTTCATTCATTTCGAATGCCACATTGTCAAACCTACCAAACCATTTAGTGATTTCCCAACAATATCACGGGTATAAAGCTAAGAGAAACGAATTCCTCTGCCATTAGATGTAATATGTTTGAAGAGATCAATGCATATGACCTATTAGGCATACTCTGTCATACATTCGTCCATACAAGTTGTCATGGGACTGGACAAACCGAAGGCACCATTTTCGTCAATCCATCCAGAACAACCCTTGCATAATTCCATCTTCAGTTGTCTTCAGCATAATTTGATTCGCTACGCTTATGTTCATACGGAGTGGTTTCCAGGTAAAAACCTGATCCGATCTCTCCGTATTGACAACGGAAAAAAATATCAAAAACTTTGATAGTTGGTTATTTAACCATCAAAGGAAAACATTCATACAAACAAAGATCCTATTACCAAATAGAAATTCTACCAATGAATCATTAAACAACACTGAGCCCCCTTAAAAGTATTTACCCTTACATTATTCATTCCCAATTTCACTTCAATATCTTTACCCGAATATTTCTCTAAACCCGTTTAGCCTTTCACGATTCTCGGAAAACATTCTAGAAAATATTTCTGTTTAATCATCGGAAAACATTCTCATATGTATATATATATTCACAACTTCTATATTCAGAAACTATACGTTACTAATATCGGAAAACATTTCCATTTTATTCCCATTTCTAATTTTCTATATTAGAAAACATTTCTAATTTTATTTAAAAAATGTTTCCAAAACTCCTTTATTTGATTAAAATAGATGTTAAATAAAACATCGTTATGCCAACTCCAAACCATTAACACTCATTAATTTACTTCACTTAACTCAACCTCGCTATCGAACCTTAACCATTTCTTAGTTAACAATGAAGCCAATCAAGTTGGGGTATAATTAGCTCTTTATCCTTAACTTAACAACATTATTAACTTCAAAATAGACAAAGTTCACAACTCAACCTTTAACAAACTTTGCTTATGTAACTCTCGGGTTCAATTTACGAATCCACTTATTTTACAGAAATCATTGATTTTAACAATAATGTTATAATCCATGCTTCTGAAATATAATAAACTTAAATATAACTTTTATTTATTAACTTGAATAGACAATCATTATATAATATAAACCAATAAATAATTTAATCTTTATTAAAAACGAAAAGTAAATAATACTTTCCCGAATCCGGCGTAGTCGAATTCCAATGTAAATTCTCTTTTGAAAAATCTCTATTCGATTCATATTCCGAACTTCGGAATAATCTCACATTCATTTAATATTCTGAACTTCAGAATAATGTTCTATTTCGAACCTCAGAAAAATCTAACCATTCAGTTCAGCTCCATTTCTTTATCCATATTTCCATTTGCAATGTTTTTGCTTTCTAAAAGGTTATTCACTTTAAAGGTGGATATTATTCCTTGTATAGAAATCTGGACTCGTTATATCAAATCAGTTTTGATTTCATTTAAAAATAGGATTATAGGTTCAAATCTTGCTTATCGAGTCCCTTTATAAATCCTCATTCATATTTCACTTCATTTAAAACTCTTGTTTACAATTCACTTATTATTAATTAACAAGTCTATAACTTACTATCAAATTCATATTCGATTATACATTATTGGTTCGAACCCAAATATAAATTTCCTCGCCAAGTTCAAAATAATTTGAATAAATTATTTATAAAATTCTACATAGTCGAATTCCAATTATAAATCCTTTGAATTTATCTCAATTTAGTTATATTTCAAATATCAGAATAAAATCCATCGTTCCACTTTCGAATGATTTCAAATTTCCCTTTCCATTCAGATTCCCATTTGAATTCTTATTTCCAAAACCCGATTCCCATTTAAATATTCTCATTCGCAAAAATATATTTGCTTCAATCCATTATTTACATCAAATGTGAATAATATTTCTTTCATATAATCAAAACAGTTTAATTTTACATTTTAAAATAATATCTCAAATCCAAATTCTTTTTATATTTCTATTTATAGAATTATTCATATAAAATCTTATTTTTTCTTCTGACACTTACAATCTCATTTAAGATTCCCTTTATAAATGATGAGTTCAAATTCCATTAGAAACATCGGTGTTAAAACCGATTTTTACTTCTCTATATAAATTCAAACTTATATTTTAATTTATCAAATGATAAATATTTTAATTAATTTATAAACATCTTTTGTAAATTAATTTTTTAATTTATCTGTTAAAACAAATTTCTACTTAATATCTGCTTTAAATCAATCTTCTCATAATTCTTTTATATCTCGCAATTCCCCTTTTATAGTTCTATCAATTTTCTAAATATTTCCTTTTATAAAACCCATTGATTTTACTTAAATTCATTGACCACTTCAAAAATTCCTTTTTATATTCCAATATTACTTATGGTATTTAAAATACCAAATAAAAAGGACCAGTGTCATTCAAGCACACATTATCAATCACAGACAATATATCACAATATATGGAAAACAACAATATAAAAGTAGAGGAATCCAGTTGGATCCCTCCAACCTATTTCTCTGCATCCACATATGTTAAACAACATAAATAACATCAATTTCGTATCAATATGAAATTTTATAGAAAATAGAATCAATATTCAATATTCAATCAACGATTTATATATATATATGTCATTTCAACCAATTATCAACAATTCATCCAAATAACCATCACACAACATTCAATTATCATTTATCAGTTCTAAAATATGTTTAAAAAAATATAAACTAGACATAGTTGGTGAGTTTACTCACATTGGTCGTTTATCGTTAAACAACGATTAATAGTCGTTGATTCAAATCAGGCATTTTATTTTACCAAAAATCGTAACGGCCTCCAAATACCTCAAAACCAATTCCAATATGTAGCCTGTGCCCATACGATCCCAACAGATCCAAATTTGTGTAATTTTGATAACATATGAGTGAAATATAGTAATCACAAGTTTATACAAAAATTTAAATGGTTTTAAATTAAAACTAGGTTAATTTATTTTTAAATCAGGCTTATCCTTTTTTTTAAAAAGGACCCATTAATTGGACCTGCACCCATTTCTTTTTCTTGGCCAACATTCAATTAAAAGCTCGCGTGAACTGTTATGTCTTCTTCCCCGTTATAGTTCGAACTCTAGAATTTAAACCAGCCATTAACATATTTGTGCGAGCCTCGTTCATGCCCAATCTCCCACGACAGCCACTATTCTTCTCCACGTCATCACCTCCATCTCGTGAGCACCACCACATTAACCGTGACCATGTACACAGATCGCGTTCGGTTATGTCTCCTATAGCACGTACAGAGAAGATCAAACTCTATTGTCAACCACCTTCACCCAGTTTTGCCATAGGTGTGGCTTGCCTTCAGGATCCCCATTATCACCTCTGTCAAGCTCAAAAACGCCTCAGACTTCACTAACATCCAACCCTAATTTGATTGTGACAAAAGTCGGTCTCAGGAAAACAGATCGCTTGCAATGAAATATATATAGGATCGAATAGGGCAAGCTTGCAAATCCAAAATAGTTAGTTTCATGATTTTAAGTGGGAAAAGAATTTTATTAGAGTTTTTCTTTGATCGCCTGATAGAACGAATGCCTGGAGACATGGAAATAGATTTGGCTATGACTTTCTTCCAAAAAAAAATGAAGATTCCTGCGTGATATATTTATGGTGTGGAGTGACTTAACTCCTAAGTATTAAGTATAGGCTGTACAATACATAGGGGAGGCGAGCATGAGTTTTCATTTCATAGTCTTCTTAGGCCCGTGTTAAATTTAGCTAGCATGCGTGATGTGTGAGTTTATAGGGCTGTATCATTACTTAACATGCAAGGTAGGAAGATACACACACACACATATTTTATCTTTTCATGTAGGCTGTATACTAACTTTTCAAGCCGTCTATAGTTTTGTTCGCTTATGGTTATGGAATTGTTCTATCTTGTGGAGCTTTAGAGTTGCAGTGAGGTTCAACAAGAATGGATGTCTTGAATTTGGATTAGCTATCCTAAGGAAACAAAAAAGGAATTGGTTTTTATAATGAATCT
The DNA here is from genome assembly GCA_030737875.1 of Allium sativum. Lineage (NCBI taxonomy): Eukaryota > Viridiplantae > Streptophyta > Magnoliopsida > Asparagales > Amaryllidaceae > Allium > Allium sativum. The sequence continues at coordinate 834,180,337 of CM060912.1, read as the reverse complement.
GTTGTACAATTGTGGTGCTTGACTTGCATACGCAATTTTAGAATAGATCTGAGAGATATGAGGACTAAAATGAAATTTAATGGTATGCCTTTACGTAAAATTCGATTCACGTATTAGCCGCTATGTACAAAATAAAAATATCGTTATGTCGTGCAAAGTGCTATGATCCCAGAAATATAATAATATAGACAAGTAAACTTATTTTACGGGACTTCAAAATTGCTAATATAGGGCGTAAAATACGTTAAATGAAAAATAGCTTAATTTCCAAAAATAAAAATTATAGAAAAATTCTAAATGTCAGTACGAAGTCAATGAAACTTGTTTCACTTCTTGATTACAAATATTCATTAATTTAATTAAATGAATCGTTATAATTTGAATATGATTCCATAGCGACTTTCTGAAAATTTGATTTGGATATAACTTACAATCTACAAGACAAAATCTCTATTTTTCACTTCAGTTAGAAAAATATAGTTCAATAGGTACGAACTTTTCTTGTTTTGAAGAAATCCGACTTATAACGAATTCTATGTGGCCGTTTCAAGTACAAAATGTAAAACTATGAACTACCACGACGTTACGAGCTCGATTATAATTATAATATAATTTATACATTCAAACATCGTTTAATAAATAAATTCGTAATTAAACCACAAATTCTTAACTGAATTAAATATGTTAAATTATCCAATTCACATAACATTGGAAAATAAACTATTTCCGACTATTTTGGAATTATATTTATTATCCCACTATTTATATTAATTAAATATTCAAAATAATTTAATTCAATTATCGAAATATGGGACATTACAAAGAACGTCTTGCAACCTGGCTAACATGACCGACCACTTAGTTCGCTTGAGTGTTCTGAATATATTATTACCACGGATGGGGGCTAGCCAACCGAACCGAAAGAATATATATATATATATATGTATATATATAAAGAAACAACCGAAAGCATTTGAGTTCCCCAGATCAGATAATGATATACCCTAATGGTGCGACCCACATAGCCATACGATCTACCCAATTTTATACCATTTTCTGTTGATGAGGCTTGAGGTTAGAAGTACCTTTTTAGGAATATCACATTAACTTTTAATGCCACATCGTCAGATCCGCCCGAATCACTAATTGATTTCCACAAAAACACTCTGGATGTTAAGCTAAAGAAGTTTCCTTCTTTACCACCAAACTCGGTACATTTGAAGAGATCAGCATACGTGACCCCTTTGGAAATACTCTGTCGGACATCCGTCCATTCAAGTCATCCATGAACATGTTGAATTGAAGGCACTCTCCTACCATATCTTAGGAATCACCCTATGGATCAATAGCGAGTAGTCCTGGGAATCCGTAGATTGCAACCACGATAGGACCACCATATATCTCCGGGCGTGAATCCAGATATTTTAACTAGTTCTTCCATTTTGTGAGGATCCACGACCTTCAATTGTTCCATCTCGATCAACATCTGATATCTTCCATGTTTACATATTCGTTGCTCGAAATGGTTTTCGAAAATAAAGTCGATCTTGGTCTTTTCGTACCAACATTCGTATATGTAACACCCCGTAATTTTAACAATACTAAAGACGATAAATTAAAGAACACTTAATTAAATATTCAGAATTAAGTAAAACAGACTGCGCCATTGTGTTCATCTCAGAATTTTACTTAAGATAGACTTCGAGTTTGTGTGAAACGAACATTGTATGAAGAAGTTATTAAGCCTAGAAGTTTGTATACACGCAAGAGAATTATATATATACAAACAAATAAAATATTAAAAAAACCAGTGAAATGGAAGCCCCAGAAGTGGAACCGACCGATTTAGGGGGTCGGCCCGAGACCTTGCTGGACCCAGGGGTCGACCCAGGCTCTTTGGGGTCGATCCATGGGTCGACACCCAAAGGGGGGTAGACCCCGATACGGATCAGGCCAGATTCCCAGTTCTGAACGCATACTGAATTCTTGGCTTGGTTCGTTAACCCTATGCTATAAATAGGACCCTATATCCATTGTTTCACTCATCTAAATCAATGGCGACGGCGAGGTTCTGCTCCAACATAGTTTGATCTAGCCTATTTCTTCTTCAACAACTAGAGTTAGACAAATTCAGAGATCTGTGCTTCTACATATTCTATTATTCTTCTGTTTCTTAGATCCAATCACAGTGAGTCTATGTTATTTTTAGATCTAAATACTTAAAAGTTATTCTTGACATGACTATAAATTGGATCTAAGCCTATAACTATTTGAATCACATCAGATCTGCCATAACCTGTGTATCTAAGTTATTCTGACATAGTTATGAATTAGATCTAAGCCTGTGACTATTGAATCATGCCAGATCTGCCATTTATTTGTGTATCTAATTCACTAATTAGATCTCATCATGCTTGTTTATGATCATGACGTTATGCCTAATCAGTTCTATTATCACATGTTTATCAGATCTATTTCTATATGCCCATCTTGTCACTATGCCCAATTTTGTCACTATATGCTTATTAGTTGCTATTCCTATTTTTGCCATCATATGCCAATCTTGTTATTATGATCATTTCTATTCTCTTCCCTTCTTCTTTTCCTTTTTTATTTTATAGCCAGGCTATTTTCGAGCCTAGGCATGCCTCTAAAATATGCGAACGCGTGAAATTGGGAACGAGGGAAACGTTAAAATTGGGGCATAACTTGGATTGGGAAATTTGGGTATAACTTGAATTAAAAATATGAATATGGATTTGGGACATAAATCAAATTGTGATTTATATCTTAATTTGGGGCATACAGTACATAACGAATACGACTTGGAAAAGGGGCATGAAAACCTATAATGAAATAGGGATAATTGTTAAATATTGAAAATGCCTAGATTTACAATAATTAGAAACTCTAACCGCGCTTAGACACGAGGTTAGATTACACTTGTGGTAGAAGTCTGCCTGGACCCGACCGACATATCCAGCAACCACAAGTGGTGAATCAAATGTGAGGGGTCTAAGTGCATAAACATGAAACGTGCTAAGACACGAGGTTAAACCCGACTTGTGGAAGAAGTCTGCCTTGACCCAATCGGCATATCCAGCATCCACAAGTTGTAAGCTTAATGTATGAGGTCTAGCGCATTGTAACCATATATATGAATGGATGGTAATGAACTGTTAGTACTTAACCTATTTGGATCCATAAGGATTATATGAACCTGTTAACTTGAGTAGGTGGTTAAGTTAACTTTTTTGAATCAGTGGGGGGGGGGGGGGGTTAAGTAAATCTTGTGGCGGTGGGTAATATTTATAAATATAGTCCCACAAACTTAATCTATTTTATACATTGGCGTTTATGCAACTTTGTTAAGTAAACTTGCTTGGATCAGTGGGGGTTAAGTAAATCTTGTGGTGGTGGGGTTATATTTACATGTATAGTCCCGACAACTTAAGCTGTTTTACATGTTGGACTGTTAGGCATAACCTATTGAAATCCTGGTAGTAGGGATTTAAGCCTAGATCATCTTGTGTGTGGGATCCGTTTCAGTCAGTAACCCATATAGGTATCAAACGAGTACTCCGAACTAGGTCGGAGTTGGGACACGCTTACTGAGCTGATTATAAGAGGTCACTTGGGTGAGGATGTCGACAGCGCAGGAAACCAATCGAGTCATGCGCGTGCATGGGCCCGGTTTGCTAAGGGAATTAAGACGCTGTAGCATCAGTAGATATGGTTGTGCACATCCTGGAAATGAAGGGTTGCCACTTTAGGAAGTGATAAGTCCTACTGTGGGGCCAGCACAGGGTATCTACGGAGTAGGGAGCCGATCGATTGGGGTAGTGATTAGGGTACATCTAGACTCTGGTATGTTTAGGAGCCCATTATTATCCTTATGGGTAACTCCGGTATGTTTCGTTGGGTTGCATGTCATTGTATGGGGTTAAACCTCTCACTAGAAGTACGCCTAATTCTACCATCTAATACTTATTGGGGATCAACTTGTTCATATAACACTTGTATTGGTTTAGAGAAAGAGAAAGAGAGTACTAGAGAAGCGTAATATATTCTATCATGTTTACCTTGTCATACTTGCCTTTTATGATGCTATCTCTCTTATCCACTTTATATGCCTGTCATGATACTTTTACCTATTTATATGCTATAAGTAACTAGACTCGCCATACTTTATGTCTGACCCATTTTGTTTCCTCTTCTTTCTCTTCCGTTTCCCTCCCTGGTTCTCAGGGTGGGAATACTCAAGCTTGATCAGGATTTTGCTTTCATCTTGCTTGGAAATGCTTAGATGTACCGCTTGATTTCATATCTCCCTACTATGGTTTTGTTTTGGGGATTATGCTTCTTTTATTATTGTACTCTGATGTAAGTACAAGACATAAATTTCAAGTTGATGTACTTGGTTTTATGCATTTCAAACTTGTGATGTAACTATGTTTTGAACCACGATGTTTTCTGCTTAATAAAGGTTTTAAATTCCGCTTCTATTTTATATCTGTCTTGTAATGTTTCTGTTCTGTTTACCTATGATGCTTCATGAAACTTAATGCCTTCTCTTAACGAGTGACATTAACGGACGTGGTGTGTCACATTTGGTATCAGAGCTGGAGGTTACCAGATCAGATAAAAGATTTTGAAAATTGTTTTCAAAAAGGTTTAAAAGAAAGCATTTTCAAAAGAAAAGCCTTTTTTGAGAAACATATTCCCCAAAGCCATATAAATATATCTCGATTCTCCGCTTGAGTCTCTCTTCCTTTTCTTTTCAGCATGTTTGAGGAATTGATCCTTCCCAAAGGGTGTCTCCATTGCGGCATGGTTCCGTAGCCATGTTAAAACTACGACACATGTTGAAGGGCAAGGAAGAGACCAACCTCCATCTTTAGCCATAGTAGTTTCACCTGCGGCTAATTTTCTCTCAAGCTTAGTAAGGTTTTCCGTGTGACGGAGGAAACTTTCGAGAGACTTGTCAACATGTTACACAAGGATGGTGAAGAGGAGAATAAGGGAGTTAGGGCTGAGGAGCACAGTAACACCCCACGTCTGTTAATGTCACTCACTAAGGGAATACATTAACTTTCATGGAGTATTATAAGAGTATAGAACAGAATATCACAAGACAGATATATATATATAACAGTACTTCAGAAAATTCAAAATTTATTCATTGCAGCGGAAAAGCAAAACATGTTTGGTTACAACGTCAAAACCACATACTAGAGTCAAGTACACAAATATCCATCTTGTACAAAATTATTATTAGAGTATATAAAAGTAAAACCATAATCCCACTCCAAATAGCCATAATGGAAAAGAGATAAAGCTGAGCATTACTTTCAACACTTCCAAGCACTTCAAGAAGAAAGAAATCCAAATCAAGCTCCACTATCCCACCTTGAGCACCTGGGGGGAAAAGGAAAGAAAAGAGGCGAAACAAAAGAGGTCAAACATAAAGTCTGGCGAGTCTAGTGAATTTAACTATATAATTAGTAAAGTAACAGGATAAGGACATAAACTGGATATAAGAAATGACTGTAACATAAGCAAGTATGACAAGGTGAACAAGATGAACAAGATATAACGTTGATTGCGCTTCTAATCACTGTAAGATAATTCCTACACCGCACCAATGCTAATTTCACCGCACCATTACTAGTCCCATACTGAAAGTTGATCCCTCTTAATACTACTACTAATAATAATGGTAGTTTCGTGTACTCATAGCTACTGTCATAGGTGTCACCTGCTCCTTTCTCCACTAGTTGTACCCACTACCCTCCCCATTCGATTGGCTCCCTAACTCGTAGATACCCGTACTGGTCCCACAGTAGGGTGTATCACTCCCTAAAGTGGCAACCCGATACTACTAAAAATGCACAGCTTGTACCTACACAATGCAACAGCGTCTTACCTACCAACCCGGACCCACGCATGCACATGACTCCGTTGGACTTGCACTACCATCGCTAACTCTTTTTCACCTCTTACAATCAAACCTAGTAAGCGTATCTTGTCCTTGACCTAGTTCGATCTCACTTAGATACTAAATGGGTTACTAGTTGAAAAGGGTCTACCCACTTGACACAAGCTTCCCTCCTAAGCTTGGTCCCCACTAGGAATTCCCACTTAACCCCTCTTTATTCTGATGTCTAATCACATGTTTCACCTTGGTTAAGTGATTCTAATTATATTTCACACATCACCCATGTCACCCACTTAACCCTCATGCCTTACTACATGTCTTATCTTGGTTAAGTGTTCCTTTATTCATTGTAACCATAATCTTGCAAGACCTCCCACATTAGATTGCCGTTTTACGGTTGCTGGATATGTTGGGTGGTTCCAGGCAGTCTTATACCGCAATCCGAATCTAACCTCGCGTCTTTCCATTATTACGCATTTAATTTCTGCCTTTGACCTCTTACATTAGACTATCGTTTGCGGTTGCTGGATGTGTCGGGCGGTTCCGGGCAGACTTCTACCACAAACCAAGTCTAACCTCGTGTCTTAGGCGTTCATTATCACTTTCTTGATTCAAGTCCTGACTTTAAATCTTTGATTAAATTATACTCCAATTACCCATAATTTCCAATCTAATTTATGTTCATAATTTTAATCCAAATTAGACCTATAATCTTATGTATACATGTTATGCCAATTTACGCCCAAATCAAATTGCCTTCATTGTTATTAACAATTTATACCAAACATCAATGTATACAAATTATATCCAATTATTGCCACATCCAACTTATGCCAAATCTCATGTATACAAGTTACACATAATTATGCCCCAAATCAACTAAATGATTACAAATTAATTTATGCCCAATTACATATTAATCAATATTTTCCCAAACTTTTTCCCAACGTTCCCACGTCATTCGTACGTATAATTCAATGTAAAATTTAGGCACGAAGTTAGCCTAATCTCATAAAATAAAAAGGAAGTGAGGTGGGGAAGAGAATCAACATCAAACTGCAATATAAATAGGCATATGAATTATGAACTGGCATAGAACAATAAAATAGATTCAATAGGCATATGAACTAACATAGAACAAATAGATCTAATAGGCATATGATAGCAATACTTTGGAATCTGAAAGATAAGAATTCACCAAACATGATATGATTCACCTTACAGGCATGTTCATATAGTCCGATTCACAAACTTATCACAATTACTTCTAATTAATTATAAGTGAAAGTAACGTGGACTCACAGCGGTAGAAGAGAAAATAGATCTGAATTCTGTATTTTGATTTTGGTTAGCTAAACCGTTGTTGTAGAATTTGATTCTTATCTTCCAGTATGAATACTCTATTCCGATTTGCATTAGTGTAGAAGAAAGACTAGTTTAGGTTGTGGCAGCATGGAGGCATATGAATTAGTGTAATGAAATTAGGGTTAGGTCTAAGTGTGTCTATATAGGTGTATTAGGTGAATTAGGGCCTTTAGACCAGGTTTGGATCCATCTAAACCATCCAAACTAGAAAAACACATCACCCAGCAAATCAGAGAATGCCACATAAGCCCTAATTCTCCAAAATTCATCACTGCCTAGATCTGGCCGATGGAGTCGACCCCTACAGGGGGGTCGACACCTATGTCGACACCCCTATAGGGGGGTCGACACCTATGTCGAGTCCCTAGGGGGTCGACACCCTAGAGCGGGATAATTCCCGCCCATCCCGCTTCTTGCTGATTTAAATTTCGAATTTGACTTTAATTATTATTTTAATTCTGGTTTAAACTGAAATCTTCTTAGCTCCATTACTTCTTCATACTGTATCCGTTTTATGCAAACTCGGACTCTATCTCATGCAGAATTCCAAGACGAACGCAATGGGGTAACCTGTTTCCCTTAATTCTTCTTATAAAAATTAATTATTCTTTAATTTGTAAATTTTAATATTATAAAACTACGGGGTGTTACAAGCACAGCACAAAGATGGGAAAAAGGGTGGCCCAAAAAAGAACAACAACAACAAAAGAAGGGCAGAAAGAACGACAAAGCCTTAGATAAGAAGAAATGTCATGAGCACTTGGGTCATTTGGTCAAACAATGCAGAAGAAGGGATAACGCTCATTTCAACTATGGCAAAGTCAGACACTAAACTAGGGAGTGCCCGAAGAAATTAGGACAGGGCCAAAGGGGAGGATCTTTTGGAGGGTAGATGCATGCTCTCGTGGCCGGTATACCAGATAGAGGTAGGAAATTTTTGTCGAAGGTTTGATTTGTCTTTCTAATCATCCTGCTAGAACTCTTTTTAATTCTGGTGCTTCACATTCTTTTATATCTAATTCTATGGTTGAGTCTCTACATCTTAGTACTAGTATGGTTTTGGATCCCGTAGTTGTCTCAAACCCCGTTGGTGGTACGACTCATTTGTCTATAATATGTCGGGTTCGAGGATATCCGTGTTAGGCGTCGAGTTTGAGTGCGATGCATATGTTCTTGGTTTCATGGGTTATGGTTTGATTCTAGGGATGGATTGGCTAGCCATGTATGGTGCCATTCTGGATTGTGAGAGGAGGGTCGTTAGACTTTTGACTTGCCATGGGAGGACCCTCGAAATTTCTTATAACCCTAAGGGGTTTATCATGCTTAGTTTCCTAGAGTCGCTTGATGCATCTATCGATGATTTACGATTTGTACCAGTAGTCTATGAGTATCCGAATGTTTTTGAGGAGGTTCGCGGCTTACCTCCGAGGAGCGAGATTAATTTCTGTATATGCTTGGTGGACAATGCAAAACCAGTTGCATTACCGGTGTGCCATATTGCTCCAAGAGAAAGGACGGAGCTCAGCAAGCAAGTAGAGGAGCTACTTGAGAAAGGGTTTATTAGGCGAATCATATTTGAATGGGGTGCTCCAGTAGTTTCGCTACTAAGGCAGATGGTTTGCTTCGCTTATGTGTGGACTATAGAGAGTTGAATAAAACCACTAAGAAAAATAGGCACCCACTTTCGAGGATAGATGATCTATTTGACTAGCTTGTTGGTGCATCTGTTTTCTCTCAGTTAGACTTATCCACGGGGTTTCATCAGTTGAGGGTGGCCGAGGACAGTATAGACAAGACCTCTTTTAGCACTCGAGATGGTTTCTTCGAGTGGCTTGCCATGCCTTTTAGTGGTCTTTGTTGATGACATCTTGATTTTCTCGAAGAGCGAGGAAGAGCATGCCCGACATTTAAGGGAGGCTTTGAAAACTCTCTTTGTGCACCAACTTAAAGCGAAGTTCTTTAAATGTCATTTTTGGAGAAAAGAAGCGAGATTTCTAGGGCATATGTTCTCTACAGATGGGATAGCAGTAGATCCCACAAAGGTAATTGCAGTTCAATATTGGCAGATCCCAAAGAATGCAACGAAGGTGAGAAGTTTTCTTGGTTTAGCGGGCTATTATAGGAAGTTGATCGAGGACTTCGCAAAGATATCAGCTCCACTCACCAGACTGACGAAGTAGAATCTAACATTTTCATAGGATATAGATTGTGATGATACTTTTCGGCTATTGAAGAGGGCTCTAACAACATCCCCAGTCTTGACCTTGCCCGATGGGAAACAAAGTGTTCACTGTATCCACCGATGCATGCGGTACCGAGCTTGGTGCGGTTCTGATGCAAGAAGGAAGGGTAGTATGTTATGGTGGTACACAGTAAAGAGTTCATGAGAAGAACTACCCTACCCATGTTTTGGAATTAGATGCTATAGTATTCGCGCTTAAGACTTGGCGGCAGTATCTGCTTGGAGAGAGGTTCGAGTTATACATGGACCATAAGTCGCACAAGTATCTGTTCTCGCAGAAGGATCTCAAATTGAGGCAGTAGAGATAGGCTTATACTTGGACCTGAGACAATTAGAGAAACTTCAGAAAAGACTGATCTTATCCACAGGCGCATGAAGATAGCTCAAGACAGGCAGAAGTCATACGCAGATAAAAGAAGGACCGATATTGAATTGAGGTGGGAGGCATGGTTTCTATAAAGTATCTCCTTTAAGGAATGTGGTTTGTTTTGGATCTATAGGGAAACTGGCATCAAGGTTTGTAAGACCTTTTCCCATAATAGAAAGAATAGATCAAATGGCTTATAGGGTAAAGCTACTAGAGAAATTGGCGGATGTTTATTTGCGGAAATGTTTGCACGATACAACAGAAGTAGTTGAGTCGAGTATGCTTGAGGAAGTAGAAGTGGAATGGTAGGTTACAATTAGACGAGTTCCTACTCGTATTCTTGGATCAAAGGTTAAGAAGCTACGCAATCGAAAGGTCAAGTTGATGAATGTTCAGTGGGGAGATAACCAAGAGGTTACAACTTAGGAGACTGAAGATAAAATTTGCGCTTCGTACCCTTTTCTTTTCAAGGGAATATTCTTAACTTCTCTTCCAAAAGCTTTTATTCGTACTTGCTTCTTTCATCTAAGTATATCCTATCGATCAAATCTTTAACCTTTAGGTAGGAAACACATGGATGTAAACATGTGTTTGAGACATGTTATGTTTGATGGATGTAAGTGTTTGCTAGTGGTTGCTCGTGGATGCGTATACACACACATTAGGCACTAGATCAGCTCAATCACTCTTATACTGCATATGGATGTGTGTGTGCATTTTCTTCTTTTAATGGATGAAAGTGGGTGTACCATCATATGGATGTTGCATTTGGATGAATGATTGTGCACACATATAAACTTACTTAATATAATAGGATTATTTTCATACATGTTGATTCATGACATTAACATACATTGCATTAAGGAGGTCAACCGAATTAGTAGACCACCTGATCTTTCGCATTAGAGTAGGTACATATACACACACCTTTGCATATGTTCATATAAGCATTAGAAATTTTTAAGGACAATGGATACCTGTTATTGGTGGATGAGTACATGGGTGATGAGTGTTAGGATATACATTCTTCTTAACTTGGAGATTTCGGGGAGGAAATCCATTAAGTAAGGGAGAATGTAACACCCCGTAATTTTAACAACACTAAGATGATAAATTAAAGAATACTTAATTAAATATTCAGAATTAAGTAAAACAGACTGCGCCATTGCGTTCGTCTCAGAATTTTTCTTAAGATTGACTCCGAGTTTGCGTGAATCGGACATCGTATGAAGAAGTTATTTAGCCTAGAAGTTTGTATACGCGCAAGAGAATTATATATATACAAACAAATCAAATATTCAAAAAAGAACTAAAACAGTGAAGCAGAAGCCCTAGAGGCGGAACCGACTGATTCTGGGGGTCGACTCGAGACCTTGCTGGGTCGATCCATGGGTCGACACCCAAATGGGGGGGGGGGGGTCGATCCCCATACGGATCTGGGCAGATTCCCAGTTCTGAATGTGGACTGAATTCTTGGCTTGGTTCGTTGACCTTATGCTATAAATAGGACCCTATACCCATTTTTTTACTCATCTAAATAAATGGCGACGACGAGGTACAGCTCCAACATAGTTTGATCTAGCCTATTTCTTCTTCAACAACTAGAGTTAGACAAATGCGGAGATCTGTGCTTCTACATTTGCTATTATTCTTTTGTTTCTGTAACACCCCGTATTTTCTGTAAACATAAGAGTTAAAAATCAAGGTATAATTAATTTTTAGGAGAAGAAATAAGGGAAACGGGTTGCGCCATTGCGTTCGTCTCGGAAAAATATGCGAAATAGAGTCCAAATTTGCGTAAATCGGAGTCCGTATGAAGAAGATATGGACGAACGAAGTTAGGCAGAAAAACCGGAAACAGGCCAGAATACACTGGCGCACTTGTGAAGTGCGCCAGTACAAAAATACACTGGCGCACCTGCCAAGTGCGCCCATACAAATCCAGCACCGAATTCTGGAGTGTTCTGAGGTGACGTGTCTTCTTTTGAGTGGCTGGATGATGTGTATTCGAGCTGTGCGATTCTGATGACTTCTGGACTGATCTGAAGGCTCTAAATCACCCTATCCTCCTATAAATACATCCCTAACCTAAACCTAAGTCTCTTACACAATTCTCTAGCCTCCATTGCTCTCTTCTTCTAATTAAAAATAAAAATGGCGTCGCTACTCTGCTAGAATCAAAACTAGAAGTCAATCAACATCATCCTAAATTCAAATTTGAGATAAAAGCTTCTGCAACAATTCTGTAACAACTAAAGTTCTTTCTTTAATCCAATCAAGGCAAGTACAGTTATTTTCTGCTATAAACATTAATTATAATTCTGATATGCTTTTAAATCTGAATCTGAGATTGTATATCTGTCAGATCTGTTTTTCTGTGACTGTTCTGTATCCCTTTCTGCTTCCTTTCTGTTTCTATAGCCAGGCTAACACGAGCCTGTGCCTAATCTCATAAGAGATTAACGTATGAACGCAAATTTTGGGATAAATAATGAATGATGCAAAATTTGACGAGACTGAATTGAACATATGACTTTAGATCTGAGGCATAAAATATATTGACATATGACTTGGGATTGGATGCATGAATTTGACTGTAAACATATAATTTATATATGTTGTATGCATAGTGTACGTTGTAATCTAAATCTGTAACTAATTAGAGAAATGAACATATGTTATTTAGATCTGTAATTAATTAGAAAAATAAGCATATGTTATAAACTAGTTTTAGACCTATGCATATTCTGTGATAAAAGAAGAAGAGGAACCACTGTAAGATTACATATGATTTGAGACTTTGGACAAAATGCATATAAAAGTCAAGATCTGATTTTTAGAAGATATGATTTAAAGATTTAGATTGTTGGGTATAGTTTGCATAATGATTCATGACTTAAAAAGAAGAAGATATGGAAACTTAGGTGTAAAGATTTACATTAATTAGGATATCTATTATTGTGATTACACATAAATAGGGATTTTTGGATATATGGCATGCATTGAAATTAATGGTTATATTTGGTATAATTTATATGTGAATCTGCTGTAAAATGCTAGTTTAACGAAAATTGGAACATATGTTATATGGCAAATTATGTCCACATTCTGCGCTTATGAAAACATGGAGTATATGTTGTGAATCATGACAATTATGTAGGCATATGAATTTAGGCCAATTTATGATTAGGCAAGGCATGTAAATAGAACCTTTAGAAATATTAAATTTGCTAAATCTGCTAATTTGCCAAGTTGCCTAAATTGCTAGTTTTGTTATATTGCCTAGACTGCTAATTAGATTGAAATGCCTAATCTGTTAAATTTGTCAGTTGAAATGCCTAACCTGTTATATGCCAAAATTTGCTAAGTTGCTAAATCTGTTAAATCCGTTAAGTCATATAAAATCTGTTATCTGCTAAAATCTGTTATCTGCTGTGTTGATATAATCATCCTGTTATTGATATAACCTGAATTGGCATATATATTGGGCATGCGCATAAACGGTAAATTATTAATTAATTGGCCGCAAAGATAAACGTGACTAACTCGAGGTTAGAATGAGTTTGCGGCGTAATTCTGCCCGGAACCGCCCGGCACATCCAGTGGCCGCAAACAATAGGTTCTAATGTGAGAAGTTAGTCATAACCTGCTTAAGACACGAGGTTAGGTCTGGCTTGTGGCAGAAGTCTGCCCGGAACCGCCCGGCCCATCCAGCGGCCACAAGCTAGCGACCTAATGTGAGAGGTCTGGGCATTAATAATTAATTAATGCAAATCTAAGATAAGAATGACGTCTAAAATGTATTGGGGGAAAATAGGGTTAAACCAACTGGATTAATAGGTGTAGTAAACCCGTCCATGAATCTGTAGGCCCAATACAAAGTTAGACAAATCTGAAAAATCTGTACATCTGATCTGTTAGTCTGAAAACTTGTTAACTTAATCTGTGAACTAGTAAATCTGAATTCTGTATGTCTGAACTTGTAGACAAGTTAATCTGAGATCTGTTAGTCTGGGGACACAAGGTTAGGAGGGGAATTACTTGTGTCATCTGTTGTTTGGGACCCATATTAGTCAGTAACCCTTTATGGTATCAAAACTTTGACCCAACAGTAGGTAGGGTCCGGGCACGCTTACTGAACTAATTATAAGTGGTTCATTCTGATAATGGCGAGGGGTGTTGATGGTGCGTTCCAACCGGGTCATGTGCGTGCATGGATCCCGGTCTGCCTCTGAGGATGTAAGACGCCGTGACATCTGTAAATAGGTCTGTGCCAATTGGTTGTCACTTTAGGGAGTGATACACCCTACTGTGGGGCCGACACAGGATATTTATGTATTAGGGAGCCGATCGCTTGGGGTAGGGTTTTAGGGTACGCTTAGTTCTGTCTGTTTCTGTTGGTACCGTCTGTTTCTGTTGGGTGGTAACACCTGTTTGTTTCTGTGTGGTACCGTCTGTTTGGGTGGTAAAGGCCCATTACTAGTGTACACCTAATTCTACATTCTGTTTCCGTAGGGATAAATCTGTTTCTGCTTCTGTCTGTTTCTGATCGGGTAGTAAGGACCCATTATTAGCATTCTGTTTCTGTTAAAGTATTCTGTACCCGTTCCTGCTTCAATTTAGACATTAGGGTGACACTTAATTCTGCTATACTAGTATTAGTGCAGAGAAGTGTAAAACAATAGTTTATATCATTCTGTTTTTCTGTTATATCTGCTACACCTGTTACAGTTATCTCACATCCAGTTTTATGTTCATATCATATTATTATTAACTGTTCATATGCTGAAAGTCACTGGACTTGCCAGACATTTTGTCTGACCCTTGTTGTTTCGCCTCCTTTCTTCCGTTTCCCCCCAGGTTATCCAAGGAGTGAATACTTTAGCTTGATCCGGATTTCTCTTTGCTTGAAGTGCTTAAAGTATGGCTTGGCTTTGTATAACTTCCGTTCCATGGGGATTATGATTTTAAACCATGCATTTTGAAGGCTTTTGTACAAGACTGATATTTTGTACTTGAATTCTGAAATTTGAAAGGATGTAACCATATTAATTTCTGTTTCCGCTGTAATAAAGTTAAAAATTTTCAAGTACTGTTTTATCTGTCTTGTAAGTTTCTGTTCTGTTTACTAAAATGCTCCACCAAAGTTAAGGCATTCCCTTTGTGAGTGACCTTAACGGAGGTGGGGTGTTACACTTTCTTAGATCCAGTCACTGTGAGTCTATGTTATTTTTAGATCTAAATACTTAAAAGTTATTCTTGACATGACTATAAATTGGATCTAAGCCTATGACTATTTGAATCACATCAGATCTGCCATAACCTGTGTGTCTAAGTTATTCTGACATAACTATGAATTAGATCTAAGCCTATGACTATTGAATCATGTCAGATCTGCCATTATTTGTGTATCTAATTCACTAATTAGATCTCATTATGCCTGTTTATGATCATGACATATGCCTAATCAGTTCTGTTATCACATGTTTATCAGATCTATTCCTATATGCCCATCCTTTCACTATGCCCAATTTTATCGCTATATGCTTATTAGTTGCTCTGCCTATTTTTGCCGTCATATGCCAATTTTGTTATTATGATCATTTCTGTTCTCTTCCCTTCTTCTTTTCCCTTTTTATTGTATAGCCAGGCTATTTTCGAGCCTAGGCATGCCGCTAAAATATGCGAATGAGTGAAATTGGGAACGAGGGGAGAAAACGTTAAAATTAGGGCATAAATTAGATTGGGAAATTTGGGTATAACTTGAATTAAAAATATGAATATGGATTTGGGGCATAAATCAAATTGTGATTTATATCTTAATTTGGGGCATACAGTACATGGTGAATATGACTTGGAAAAGGGTCATGAAAACCTATAATGAAATAGGGATAATTGTTAAATAGTGAAAATGCACAGATTTACAGTAATTAGAAACTGTAACTGCGCTTAGACACGAGGTTAGATTACACTTGTGGTAGAAGTCTGTCGGACCCGACCGACATATCCAGCGACCACAAGTGGTGATTCTAATGTGAGGGGTCTAAGTGCATAAACACGAAACGTGCTAAGACATGAGGTTAAGCCCGACTTGTAGAAGAAGTCTGCCCGGACCCAACCAGCATATCCAGCATCCATAAGTTGTAAGCTTAATGTGGGGGTCTAGCGCATTGTAACCATAAATGAATGGATGGTAATGAACATGTAATACTTAACCTGTTTGGATCCATAAGGATTTTATGAAGCCATTAACTTTAGTAGGGATTAAGTAAACTTGTTTGAATCAGTGGGAGGGTTAAGTAAATCTTGTGGCGGTGGGTATATATATATATATATATATATATATATATATATATATATATAGGCCTACAAACTTAACCTATTTTATACATTGTGGTTATGCAACTTTGTTAAGTAAACTTGCTTGGATCAGTGGGGGTTTAGTTTATCTTGTGGCGGTGGGGTAATATTTACATATATTCCCGACAACTTAACCTGTTTTACATGTTGGACTGTTAGGCATAACCTGTTGAAATCCTAGTAGTGGGGATGCAAGCCTAGGGGGAGCTTGTATCATCTTGTGTGTGGGATTTGTTTCAGTCAGTAAACCATATAGGTATCAAATGAGTACTCCGAACTAGGTCGGAGCCGAGAAACGCTTACTGAGCTAATTATAAGAGGTCACTTAGGTGAGGATGTCGACAGCGCGTGAAACCAACGGAGTCATGTACGTGCATGGGTCCGGCTTGCTAAGGGAATTAAGACGTTGTAGCATCAGTAGATATGGTTGTGCACATCTTGGAAATGAAGCGTTGCCACTTTAGGAAGTGATACATCCTACTGTGGGGCCAACACAGGGTATCTACGTAGTAGGGAGTCGATCAATTGGGGTAGTGATTAGGGTACATCTAGATTCTGGTATGTTTAGGAGCCCGTTATTATCCTTAAGGATAACTTCGGTATGTTTAGTTGGGCTGCATGTCATTGTATGGGGTTAAACCTCTCACTAGAAGTACAACTAAGTCTACCATCTTATACTTGTTGGGGATCATCTTGTTCATATGACACTAGTATTGGTGCAGAGAAAGAGAATCAGAAAGTACTAGAGAAGCGCAATATATTCTGTCATGTTTATCATGTTTACCTTATCATACCTTTTAACGTGTATATAAAATAAATATTAATAAACGAATCGGACGATTTGTTTATATACACTGATTTGACTGATATTGATTGGGGCGATAAATTTTACACATTAGGGAGGGCATGCGTTTCCTTCTAGCTAGAAGTGGCGTCAGTGGTTTTACACGTCCTGATGAGTTTGACTTATGTGGTTGTTGCTGTTGCGAGGCGCCTCAGATATATCGGTTGATCCGGTACCGTTGGAGTCATTGGACTCATTTACGCCCCAAAGGGCGGGGAAACACAGTGTTCAGGCATTTTAATCCACATCGGTGGACCGGCCCTGACGATCCAACGGATCACCTGTGTCTGGGTCCTGAGACATGGGCTAGATTGTCTCGAATCGGTAGAGGACTATCTTTTGCCTCGGTTCATAGATGGAAACCCAACTTCTAATACGTGACATTTGCGGTTTTGATTGTAGAGCCTAGTATGGCGACATGATATATGGTACCCATGCCGTCTATGATTGATATTTATGATTGAAATTGTTTTGACACTATACAATTATTATAGTATCAAATGATTTGTTTTTAACGTATCAAGCATGCCTTGGCTATTATAAGGTAAAACCCTATCCTCCGGCTTGCTTTGCATTGTGTGATGGGACCTGGGTCTTATAATAGCTTCATTTTTTCTTTATTTAGCATTGCACTGTTGTTTTATGCACTGGTATTCTTGGGAGGAAACCTGTTCCGTGTTATACGGTGTGGTCCCTTGATTTACCTAACTTTAAAATAAAGATTAATAACTGTTTTAGTTCTCGCACCAGTCACATGTCTGACCTGGAGTTTATTGTTTTAACCTAAACTCTGGGTGTCCTTATTTTGACACGGGCAGCTAGTAGTTTTGGTTTTGCAGATTTATATTCACAGGAACCTGGTTTACAGCTGGAATGATATCCGGAAAGCTCTGTATCTGCATATCTCCTTCAGTTTTGTTTTGTATTATTTTCCCTGCGATGTATTTAAATGTAATTTAAATCTCTGATATTTCTCTGATGTATAATATTTGTTTATACTCTGTATATTCTGGTATTATGATGTAATTGTTGTAATAAACAATGAAATGTTCTTCTGTTTGCGCTCTAATTTGTCGTGTTCTCAAAACAATCAGGGGTTTCGAACAGTCTTGGTCAGTTTAGCGATCGATTCGGATCGAGCGAAATTCCTTTTCGTTACATACCTGCCTTTTATGATGTCATCTCTCTTATCCACTTTATATGCATGTCATTAACTTTTACCTATTTATATGCTAAAAGTAACTGGACTCCCCATACTTTATGTCTAACCCATTTTGTTTCCTCTTCTTTCTCTTTTGTTCCCCCCAGGTTCTCAAGGTGGGAATACTCAAGCTTGATCAGGATTCTGCTTTCATCTTGCTTGGAGTTGCTTAGATGTACTGCTTGATTTCATATCTCTCTACTATGGCATTGTTTTGGGGATTATGCTTCTTTTATTATTGTACTCTGATGATTTAAGTACAAGATAGAAATTTCAAGTTGGTGTACTTGGTATTATGCATTTCAGACTTGTGATGTAACTATGTTTTGAACCACGACGTTTTCTACTTAATAAAAGTTTTAAATTCCACTGCTATTTTATATTTGTTTTGTAATGTTTCTATTCTGTTTACCTATAACGCTTCATGAAACTTAATGCATTCTGTTAACGAGTGACATTAATGGACGTGGGGTGTCACGGTATAAACTAGATTTGATAGTCGGTTATTTAACTATTAAATAAAAAACCATTCATCCATAAAAAAATTGAATTTACTAACTCAGTACTCAACATTATTTAGCCTCCTTAATTAATCATTCGTTAGTTAAAACTTTTCAATTTTCCCAATATTTAGAATACTCATTTCTCTTCTTATATTAATATAAGAATATTCAACCATTTTACTGTAAAATACTTTAGGAATGCACTTCTCATTTTGTTTTAACACTTATTACGTAAAACATCATTATAAATTTAATGACTCGAATGGAATACTGTATTAAATATAAACTTGAGTATAAAATTTCCATTATTTATTAGTTTAATAATGAAGCCAAACAAGTTGGGGGTATAATTACCTCTCAGACATTGAATGGACAAAATTCTTAACTTCAAAGAGAATAAAAATTTCAAATATCAATTACAACTTTAAATGAGATATTCATCTCAAACTTATAACCATTTTAAATATTTTACTTACAAATATGATTTACAACATTTGTTACAACCATTATCAAATATTCCATTAAAGATTCGATTTGCAAAATATTTGCTAAACATTTATTCATTTCTAAACTAGAACAAGGTTCTTCTTATAACGATATAGTTTCTTTAACCCACTCAATTTCATTTTATCCTTCTTAAAACCAGGTTTCATATAAAGTCTTGATTCCATAAATAATCTTTGTAAACATCTTTATAGGTTTATTACAACTCATCTCAGTTTTATTTCAATAAATTTCATTCCATTCTAAAATATTTGTATATAAATGTCGTTTGCAAATTCTTTACTATTAATATTTATTATCTATAAATTATATATGAAATTCTTTAATAGAATCTGTATTTTTTTCAGGTTAGTTCATCTTAAGTCCAATTACAATTTATAATTTGAAAACACTTCATAAATTTCCTTCTAAAAATTCCTTTTTTCCACACCATTTGCTTTTACCCTTATTCACCTCAATCGTGAATAATATTTCTTAATACAAATCTATACTTGACTTATTTAGTCAATTTGATTTCACACTTATAAATTTCAAATTTCAAATTTCAATTCTACTTATAACTTTTATTTGTAGAGTTATTTCATATAGTCTCATTTATAATTTCCTTTGTAAATGGAAAATTTTAAATCCATTAAAAATATCGGTTTTATACCCGATTTCCACTTTTCTTCCAAATTCACACTAAATTTATATTTTCCCCCCATATTATCCAATAATAATGATTCCACTTCTTTATAACGTCACTTATAAAATCGACTTCTCATCTCATTTGTTAAAAACAAATCTTTACTATTTAGTTCTATTTATAATTCGATTTTTAAATAAACATTTCGAACTGGAAATAAAATTTCCTTTAAAAATCTTTTATATTTCAATTTATATTTTGAAATCTATATATTATTTAGGGCATTAAAAAATATCCAAAATCAAGGGCCATTGTTACTTACACATCCAAACATACCATAAACTATCACAAGTTATAAATCACATCATATATCAGCACATATGTTAAAACAAATAATTTAAATGTTAAGGAAACTAGTTGGATCCCTCCAAACTGTTTTCCTATATCGCAGATGTTAGACAACATAAATAATACCAATCTTGCTTCAAGGCAGGATATCGCGGTATAAAAGGTCATCTACTATATATATTGTGGGGGAATAGGGTCTCATCCGCTAATATATACTGCGAGAATATATCCAATCACCAAGCATATATATATATATACTATCATCCAGTTTATATCAATCAATTTATCATGAAACAATAAATAAATTATATTGAACTATTAAAAATTCTTCCCAACAATTTAACTGAGTGATTTAACTCACCTCAATATTCATTTGCCGAATACCCATTTAAATCCCAAATCGTCGCGGCTACGAATCTACTCGAGTCAATCTATCTTGCACTCATGATTATTTATTTTATTTACCGATTATACTATTATTAATTTAAATTAACTACTAAAATAAATAAATAAATTATTCTATGTATTTTAAATTTTATAAAAACGTATACCTTACTACTACTCTGATTTCTCGACTAATCCACGAAACATACCTCAGTAGTTCCAGAAACTGCAAATAGCCCAAATAAAACTGCCCATCCCACTTCGACATTTCATCGAACACTTCACAGTCAATCTACCAACTCATTTTATATCACTTACACCGACTGCTGTGCTGATGTTGCACTACCATATTGACCTCACACCATGACCTATCCTTGTCCCAGTCATCTCGAACTCCTTTTAACCACCATCACTATCAGACCAATATGCTGAAACAAGATCACTACTGCACTGTCAATGCAATACCTCAAACTCAGTCAGCCCCATATCCGGATAACTCTCCCTTAAGTGACAACCATTCTTGTCATACTTGAGCTTCCCCATCCCAAACCCCACCTTTCCATCATTCAACTTCCAAACTCCAAGTCACCCCAATTCGAACTCCATCAGTACACTCAAACTCCACATCAGTTCACCAATTGTGACTAGTACCAGCTTCGACCTCCACAACATTGTTAGAGAATGGAATTTTGATGACAACAACCTTGTTTCAATTAATAACATTATTAATTATAAAATACATACTAACATTCTTGTTCAGAATATATATGTGTATGGAGGATATATATGTAGGATATAAATATTGAAGACTGTACAGTATTAGAGATTCAAGATATCAAGGAATTCAAGACTCATGAGTATCAAGAATCAAGATTTCAAGACATCAAGATTATCAAAGTAATAGAGTCTATGTAACAGTCAAGAATTTCGCTCGATCCGAATCGATCGCTAAACCGACCAAGACCGTTCGAAATCCCGAATTGCTTTGAGGACAAGACGAATCAGAACGCAAACAGAAGAACATTTCATTGCTTATTACAACAATTCATCAGAAAACAAGAATATACAGAGTATAAACAAATATTATACAACAGAAAATATCAGAGATTACAATAAATTACATTTAAATACATCGCAGCGGAAAAAATAATACAAAACACAACTGAAAGTAATACATGGATACAGAGCTTTCCGAGTATCGTTCCAGCTATAAATCAGGATCCTATGAATATAAATCTGTAAAACCAAAACTACTAGCTGCCCGTGTAAAAAATAAGGGCACCCAGAGTTTAGGTTAAAACAATAAACTCCAGGTCAGTCATGTGGCTGGTGTGAGAACTAAAACAGTTATTAATCTTTATTTTAAAGTTAGGAAAATCAAGGGACTATGCCGTATAACACGGAACGGGTTTCCTCCCAAGAATACCAGTGCATAAAACAATAACGCAATGCTAAATAAAGAACAATGAAGCTATTATAAGACCTAGGTCCCATCACACAATGCAACACAAGCCGGAGGATAGGGTTTTACCTTATAATAGCCAAAGAATGCTTGATACGCTAAATTTCATCTTTTATTATTACTATAAGTGTATAATGTCAAAACAATTTCAATCATAAGTATCAATCATAGACGACATGGGTACCATATATCATGTCGCCAATACTAGGCTCTACAATCAAAACTGCAAAGTCACGTATTGGAAGTTGGATTTCCACCTGTGAACCGAGGCAAGGGATCGTCCTCTACCGAATTCGAGACGCTCTAGCCCTCCCCTCAGGCAAGTACTCAGTCAAGCCTTTGGATCGTCAGGGCCGGTCCACCGATGTGGATTAAAATGCCTGAACACTGCGTTTCCCCACCCTATGGGGTGTCAATGAGTCCAATGACTCCATCGGCTCCACACAGTCACCGATATATTCGAGGCGCCTCGCAACCCAACAACTACATAAGTCAAACTCATCAGGGCATGTAAAACCACTGACACCACTTCTAGCTAGAAGGAAACGCATGCCCTCCTTCAAGTCCTCTCCCGTTTCTGGTTCACAACCGGGGTGTGAGGCTCGCGAATCAACGCTACACAAAGTTGTGCCACACAGGCTGTGCTTTGATCATTAACCACAAGACTCTGCTTTTCAACAGAAATCTTGATCATTTGCCACTTAGGCATGCCACACAGGCAATTCACTCCATGCGATTGATATCCATCAATATATAACCCCTGAGCTCGTACGTCTCAGAGAAGGGCGTTAAGCAAGAGAATAAATTCTCCTCCGCCAAACAGATATATATTTAATAGAAATCAATCACACAGAATAAAATCCAATGTCAGACACACAGTCCATTTACAAGTTCGTTCTGGGTTTGAACGAAACCGGAGGCACCTTGTACCTCGCATATCCATCGATCTCCAAGTATGTCTGGACGATCACCAACTGATTCCCTCCTCTTGGGTGTAAAACCCAATCAAGATCATCAGTAATCACCCAAATGATGTGAAGACCTCCGGTGTAACACCCCACGTCCATTAATGTCACTTGCAAAGGGAATGCATTAACTTCCATGGAGCATTTTAAGTGAATATAGAACAGAAAATCACAACAAGACAGATATAAAGCAGTACTTGAAAATTTAAAACTTTATTTCATTGCAGCGGATAAACCCATATGTTTGGTTACATCATCAAAACCATAAACCGAAGTCAAGTACATCATATCCATCTTGATAAAACAAAGTACATAAACTGAAAGACAGAATCCCCAACATCAAAATAGCCATAAATAAAGAGAAGCTGAACTTTACTTCAGCGATCCAAGCAATCTTCTAAAAGCAGTCCAAAATCAAGCTCCACTGGTGCTAGTTCCAACCTGAGCACCGGGGGGGGGGGGGGGAGGGGGGGAGGGAGAAAAGAGATGGAAAAAGGGGGGTCAGACATAAAGTCTGGCGAGTGCGATAACTTTAACAATATAATTAACAAAGTAACTAGGCTAAGGCATAAGTTGGAAAATAAGGAAATGACCATGAACCATTGAGTCTGACAGATTAAACAAGGAAACAAGATGAACAACGATATCGTTAAAGCGCACCTAACCCACTAAGATAATTACTAAACTACACCAACACTATAGGATAATTGCTGTACTGCACCGCCACTAATATACTGCACCACCACTAGTCACCCTAAGGTTGATCCCGCCTACAGACTTAATAATGATATTGGTAGTTTCGTGCACCCCTAGCTGCCTTCATAGGTGCCGTCTGCTCCTATCTCCACTAGGTGTACCCACTACCCCCAAACGATCGGCTCCCTAACTCGTAAATACCCATGTTGGCCCCACAGTGGGGTGTATCACTCCCCAAAGTGGCAACCCGATACCACCAAGAATGCACGGCTTATACCTACACGATGCAACAACGTCTTACCTACCAGCCCGGGTCCACACACGCATATGAACCCGTTGGACTTGCGTTGCCACCACTAACCCGGTTTGGCCTCTTACAGTCAAGCCCAGTATGCGTGTCCCGTCCTCAACTTGGGTCGAGCCCACAAAGATACGTATGGGTTACTGGTTGAAACAGGCCCCCATTACTTGACACAAGCTACCCACTTAAGCTTGGTCCCCTCTAGTACATCCCACTTAACCCACTTCTTATTCATGTTCACTTACATGTTTCAAATTTTGGTTAAGTGTTTCTAATCGTATTTCCAATGCCACCCAAGGCACCCATTAGATTCCACATGCCACCAGGGCACCCACTTAACCCCCTCATGTCCCACTACATGCTTATTTGGTTAAGTGTTTCTTAATTCATTAAGACCGTAACCTCATAAAGACCTCTCACATTCGACTGGCATTTGTGGCAGCTGGATTTGCCGGGCGGGTCCGGGCAGTCTTACACCACAAAAGAGCCTAACCTCGTGTCTTTACAATTGTTACGTATTTAGTTTATGCCTAAGACCTCACACATTAGACTGGCATTTGTGGCAGCTGGATTTGTCGGGCGGGTCCGGGCAGTCTTACACCACAAAAGAGCCTAACCTCGTGTCTTAGACGATTAATTACACCTAATTAATCATTCCCCAATTTGAATTACTTTCCCTATTCAAATTATCAATCAATTCCAAATTTAATGATGTCCATAATTAACTCAATTATGTCCATCCATTTATGGTATGTAAAATCATACCAATTTTCACCACAATTATATTTTATGCCTTTTAAGGCATTTATGCCAATTAAATATTTTTAATATTATCCCCTTTACCCCACGTAGTACGTTTGTTCATTTAACGTAAAAATATACGTTAGACTCGAATAGTCTAACTCATGGAATAAAGAGAAAACATCACAATATACACATAATTAAAACATAAATCTAAACATAGGGGTGAACTTGCATATGCGAATAATGTTCTACATCTAAAACTTGCATAGGCCAAAGTTACAATTTGCATAAACAACATATGTCATGGATCCAAATCTAAAGGTGTGAAATTGATGAGAAAATGGTCACAAACTTGCATAAATCATATATGTCATAGATCTATATCTAAAGGAATAGACTTGCATAAGTAATAACCCTAAACTTGCATAACATGATTCATATCCAACTCATAAACTTACATATGTGATTTATACATCACAACAATGGTGTAAACTAGTATCTAACATGTAAAGTATCATGTAGAATTTATCATATAACTCACACATGTCATAGCCTAACTTCCAATTAAGTTTTCACATAAACTAGGTGTCATAACCATGTAAGTTCACATATAATTCTACCCAACCTGTATATGATCATGTTTGAATCAAAATCCAAACTTGCATACATATGATTTATCATATGAATCAATATAACCAACTAGCATATGAAATATGATGATTCAACTAGACATAAGCCAATCATAGGATTATAACATGGGTGATAGCATCATAACTTCACATCGCAAATGATAGCATCATAACATAATATCATAGAAATTACAACACAATTCTACAACATAATTACAACATGCAATCAACAATTCATATCATATCCAAATTATCCCCATTATAACTCAATCCAATTCATTTACTAATTAATTTGTTAAAACTATCGAACTCACAACTCAAAAGCAGTCTTGAGTTCTGAATTATGATTTATGGAGTTGAATTAGCTCTCCTTTGAAGAAGATTCGCTGTTAGGGTTGAGTAGTTCTGATTTGATTGTTGTTCTTCCTCTTAATTTTGGTGGCGGCTGCTCTAGGGTTCAAGACAACAGCATGACGGCCATAGTTTCAATTTTAATTCTGATTTAAGGTTTGAGTCTATGGGTCTTTTTATAGAGTTTTGAATTAATTTAAGCCGTCGGATGATCTTAGGGTTAATCAGAACCATTCAATCATGATAGGGTGATGAGTCAGCCCTAATGACTCAGCAAGGAGTCAGAAAGGACTCAACAACATGGGTCAGCCTGAACCAGAAAGCTGTGCAGGCTTCTTCCTCGGCCTGGGCGCACTTGGCAGGTGCGCCAGTGCAATCCCTTTTTTTTCTTCTTTTTCCACCACACTTCGTTCGTCCATAATTCCTTCATCCGGTACTCGTTTCCCGCAAACTCGGACTCTATTTCAACCAGAATTCCGAGACGAACACAATGGCGCAACCCCATTCCCTTAATTCTCACGTCTGAGATTAATTATTCTTTATTTTAGTTAATTCGATTATTCAAAAATCCGGGGTGTTACATTCTCCCCTCCTTAAAGGATTTCGCCCCCGAAATCTCTAAGTTAAGGAGAATGCATATCCTACCATCCAAACAACCATCTACTCAACCATCAAACACGGGCATCCATTGTCCTTATAAAATTTCTAATGCTGTATGAACATATGCAAGAAGTGTGTGTATATGTTTCTCATCTAATGCAAAATCAGGCGGTCTACTGATTCAGTTGACCTCCTTAATGCAAACCATGATTGTGTCATGCGTCCATTATGTATGCGAAAGAACCTTATCGATACATATTATTTCTACATGTGTGCACAACCATTCACCAAAATGCAACATCCATATGATAGTACAACCATTATTCATACATTACTTAAATATGTACACACATTTATATGCAATATGCAATATGCAATATGAAGTGACTGAGCCGATCTAGTGCCTAAAGTGTGTGTATATGCATCCACGAGCAACCACTAGAAAACACTTGCATCCATGTGCATCCACCATACATAACATGTCTCAAACATATGTTTCAACCATAGGACTATCCTATCTAAAGGCCAAAGATACTAGCGAGAGGACATACTAAAGATAAGATAAGTACAAGGTAAGCGATAAAGGAGAAATTAAAAGACATACCCTCGAAATGAAAAGGGTATAATGAACGCATCTTCGCTTCCGTCTCCCAAGTAGCGTTGCTCTCATCATCTCCCCATTGCACTTTGACTAGTTTGACCTCTTGGTTCCTCAATTTCTTAATCTCCAACCCAAGAATGAGCGTAGGAGCTCGTCGAATCGTCACATCACACTCGATCTCCACCTCTCTAAGCGAGCTCAGCTCTACCACTTCCGCGGTTTCGTGCAAGCACTTCCTCAAATGTGATACATGGAATACGTCGTGTACACCACTAAGTCTCTCGGGCAACTCCACTCTATACGCCATTTGCCCAATCCTTTCCTTAATAGGAAACGATCCTATGAACCTTGGTGCTAACTTCCCAACGGACCCAAAGCGAACGACGTTCCGTAATGGAGACACCTTGACAAAGACCATGTCCCTAACATCAAACTCAAGATCTGACCTCCTCTTGTCCGCATAAGATTTCTGTCTATCTTGCGCCGTCTTCATCCTCCTTCGAATCAAATCGATTTTTTCCGAAGTCTCTCTAATCATATCGGGTCCAAGCAAGATCTTATTTGTAGACTCCCACCAACATGTAGGCGAGCGACACGTCCGTCCATAAAGAGCCTCGAACGGTGCCATGCCAATGCTAGACTGAGAGCTGTTATTATATGCGAACTCTACCAACGGAAGATGTTCCTCCCATGTACCTCCGAAATCTAAGACACATAACCTCAATAGGTCCTCTAGAATACGATTCACCATCTCGGTCTGGCCGTCCGTCTGAGGATGATATGCAGTGCTTAAACATAACTCAGTCCCTACCGCCTCTTGCAAGCTCTTCCAAAATTCGCTAGTGAAAATAGGATCGCAGTCGCTCACTATGCTTGAAGGAACACCGTGCAAACGAAATATTTCTCGAATGTATACGGAGGCTAACCATGGAGCAGTCCTCTTACTCTTTACGGGGATGAAATGGGCGCTCTTAGTAAGTATGTCTACCACGACCCAAATCCCCGTATTACCCTTCCTCGATCTTGGTAATCCGTCAACAAAATCCATCGAAACACTTTCCCACTTCCATTGTGGGACCTCCAATGGGTGAAGCAACCCACCGGGCTTCTTTTGCTCTGCTTTTTCTTGTTGGCACACCAAGCATCTAGCGACATACTCAGCCACATCTTTCTTCATGCCGGCCCAAATGTAAACTCGTCTCATGTCCATGTACATCTTGTCCCCGCCGGGATGAATGGTCATCTTCGAACGATGTGCATCATCAAGAATGGTCTTCCTCAAATTCTCGTCCCGTGGTACACAAAGTCTACCGTCCCTACGCAACCAACCCTTATCATCTAGGGTATACCTACGGAGATGGCTCGATGACCCCCCTCCTTTGAGCTTTTCTACTAACTCAACCAACTGTGGGTCATCTCGCTGTGCCTCGCCAATCCATCCCAAAAGCATAGGTTTGACCTCTAAGGATGCTAGCAAACCAGGTACGAAGTCAACGGAAGGTTTAAAGTCAAACGTAGAGATGAACTCTAAGCTTTGCCGCTCAACAAACAACGGACTCAAGGATAATCTTTTTCTACTTAAGGCATCTGCCACCACGTTACCCTTGCCAGGGGTATATGCTATCTCGAAGTCGTAGGATGCTAAGAATTCCATCCACCTTTGCTGCCTTAAGTTCAAGTCCTTCTGAGAGAATAAGTATTTTAGCGATTTGTGGTCAGTGAACAATTCGAATTTCTCGCCAAGAAGATAATGACACCAAGACTTAAGCGCGAAAACAATAGCGGCCAACTCTAGGTCATGTGTAGGGTAATTTCTCTCATGCACTCTCAACTGCCTTCCACCATAGGCTATTACCCTTCCCTCTTGCATTAAGACTGCGCCTAGTCCTGTCCTACAAGCGTCAGTATAAACGGTAAATGGCTTACTCCCATCTGGCAACACTAAGACTGGGGCTGTGGTCAAAGCTCTCTTTAAACGTTGGAACGCATCATCACAATCTACGTCCCACATAAAAACTAAGTTCTTCTTCGTCAAGCGTGTTAATGGAGCTGATATTTTCGCGAAGTCTTTGATGAACTTCCTATAGTAGCCAGCCAACCCTAAGAAACTCCTCACCTCGGTAGCATTTTTAGGAACCTTCCAATCTTGGATGGCCACTATCTTCGCGGGATCCACGGCTATCCCTTCTTTGGAAACCACGTGCCTTAAGAATCGCACTTCACTTCTCCAAAAGTGGCACTAAGAAAATTCAGCTTTAAGGCTATGCGCTCGAAGAGTCTCCAACACTTCCCTAAGATGTAGGGCATGCTCTTCCTCGCTTTTAGAAAAGATCAAGATTTCGTCCACAAAGACTACCACGAATTTATTGAGGTACTCCCTAAACACCCTACTCATCAAGACAACAAAGTATGCGGGGGCGTTTATCAAACCGAAGGGCATCACAACCCACTCGAAGAAACCGTCTGGAGTCCTAAAGGCAGTCTTGTCTATGCTATCCTCAGCCACTCTCAACTGATGGAAACCAGTGGCTAAGTCCAACTGCGAAAACACTGAGGCGCCAACTAACTGATCGAAAAGATCGGCAATCCTCGGCAGTGGGTATCTATTCTTCTTAGTAAGCTTATTAAGTTCTCTATAGTCCATCTAAAGTCTAAGGGACCCATCCGCCTTTGCGGCAAACACTACTGGAGCACCCCACTCCGATATACTACGTCTGATGAACCCCTTCTCAATCAATTCTTTCACCTGCTTACTAAGTTCTCTTCTCTCTCTTGGAGCCATGTAGCACACTGTTAATGCAACTGGCTTTGCATTATCCATTAGATATATTCGAAAATCTATCTCACGTTTTGGGGGTAAACCCCTTACCTCATCGAAGACATCAGCATATTCACGGACTATGGAAACAGAATGTAAATCATCATCGGATGCTTCAAGGGATTCTAGGTAACTAAGCATTACTGGACCTCTAGGGTCACAAGAAATATCAAGGGTCTTTTCAGAACGAGTCAACAATCTAACTACCCTTCTTTCACAATCTAGGATGGCCCCATATCTAGTTAGCCAATCCATACCTAGAATTAAACCGTAGCCCATGAAACCAAGAACAAAAGCATTGCACTCAAACTCAACGCCCAAGATAAACACTCTCAAATCCCGACAAATCATAGAAAGATGAGCCGAACCACCAATAGGATTTGAGACTACTAAGGGATCAGCAACTAGACTAGTATCTAGGTGCAGTGTTTCGACTAGTGATGTAGTGATAAATGAATGTGATGCGCCAGAATTGAATAAAGTACGGACATGATGATCAAACAGAAAAACTAATCTTTCAACGGAAATTGCTCTACCTCGTTCTTGCAGCGGTAGGACCACGAGAGCCTGAACTTGTCCCCTTGCCTGCCCTGGTGCCATAAGAGCTTGCACCTGTCCTCCCGAGGTAGACCCTTCCCTCTGCCCTTTCTTTGGGCAGTCCTTAACAAGATGTCCCGCCTCGCCACAGTGGAAACAACCAGTCTTCTTTTTCTTCCTACAATCTTTGCTTAGATGGCCGGGTGTCCCACAGTTAAAGCAATTCTTCTTCCCCTTAGCATTGTTGCCTTCGCCACCTTTCTTGTTTTGTTGTTGCTGTTGCGGCTTCTTTTGATCCCCTTTCTTCTCGGGTGTATTATTAGCATTGGCGCCCTTCTCCTCTTCATGCATGAGCGCCATGTCAACTAATCTCTCGAAGGTAGCCCCCATGGGAATGTGGGTCATAGCTAACCCATGAAGCGGCTCGTTTAAATCCTTAACAAATCTTAGAGCCTTCTTTTCTGGAGTATTCACCAAGTCTAAGCCAAACCTTGCCAATTGGTTGAATTTGTTGACGTACTCTTTCACCGATAGATTCCCTTGCTTCAGCGCCAAAAACCTTTCCATGTTTAGATTCTCCTCAGCCCGCGAGAGAAACTTCGCCTCAAACCTTTGCCTAAAATTTGGCCATGTATCGACTGGACATCCCCCATTAGTGACCTCCCACTAAAACGAGGCCTCATCCTTCATTAGCCAGGCAACTAGCTGGACTTTTCTTCCATCATCCACTTCAAAGATTCCAAACAATTCTTCTACCTCCTTTAGCCAGTTACGAGCTTCAACAAATATCTCCGTCCCGTGAAAAGGTTTTCCACCCATTGCTCTAAAGTCCTTACATATCTTTGCGAAATTATCGACACGGGGAGGAGGAGGAGGGGGAGGAGAAGGAGGAGCATTTGCTGGACCTGCGGTGGCGGCCCTAGCCTCGATATATTGAGGAAACCAACCGGTTACATGAACACCCTCTGGTATCTCAAACGCTTCAGACATGCTGAAACGAAAAAGGAAAGATTCAATACAAAAAGGACTGAAGGAAAGATATATGGCTCTTGGGATTATGCTTTCTAAAATATACTTTTCTCTTGAAAATACTTTCCTTAAAACATACTTTTGAAGGTTCTTCTTTATAAAAATTGTTTTGAAAAATAGTTTTTCAAAAATTCATATCTGTTCTGGTAACCTTCAGCTCTGATACCACGTGTAACACCCCACGTCCATTAATGTCACTCGCAAAGGGAATGCATTAACTTCCATGGAGCATTTTAAGTGAATATAGAACAGAAAATCACAACAAGACAGATATAAAGCAGTACTTGAAAATTTAAAACATTATTTCATTGCAGCGGATAAACCCATATGTTTGGTTACATCATCAAAACCATAAACCAAAGTCAAGTACATCATATTCATCTTGATAAAACAAAGTACATAAACTAAAAGACATAATCCCCAACATCAAAATAGCCATAAATAAAGAGAAGCTGAACTTTACTTCAGCAATCCAAGCAATCTTCTAAAAGCAGTCCAAAATCAAGCTCCACTAGTGCTAGTTCCAACCTGAGCACCTTGGGGGGGGGGGGGGGGGGAAGGGAGAAAGGAGATGGAAAAAGGGGGGGTCATACATAAAGTCTGGCAAGTGCGATAACTTTAACAATATAATTAACAAAGTAACTAGGCTAAGGAATATGTTGGAAAATAAGGAAATGACCATGAACCATTGAGTCTGACAGAGTAAACAAGGAAACAAGATGAACAACGATATCGTTAAAGCGCACCTAACCCACTAAGATAATTACTAAACTACACCAACACTATAGGATAATTGCTGTACTGCACCGCCACTAGTATACTGCACCACCACTAGTCACCCTAAGGTTGCTCCCGCCTGCAGACTTAATAATGATACTGGTAGTTTCGTGCACCCCTAGCTGCCTTCATAGGTGTCGTCTGCTCCTATCTCCACTAGGTGTACCCACTACCCCCAAACGATCGGCTCCCTAACTCGTAGATACCCGTGCTGGCCCCACAGTGGGGTGTATCACTCCCCAAAGTGGCAACCCGATACCACCAAGAATGCATGGCTTATACCTACACGATGCAACAACGTCTTACCTACCAGCCCGGGTCCACACATGCATATGAACCCGTTGGACTTGCGTTGCCACCGCAAACCCGGTTTGGCCTCTTACAGTCAAGCCCAGTATGCGTGTCCCGTCCTCGACTTGGGTCGAGCCCACTAAGATACGTATGGGTTACTGGTTGAAACAGGCCCCCATTACTTGACACAAGCTACCCACCTAAGCTTGGTCCCCTCTAGTACATCCCACTTAACCCACTTCTTATTCATGTTCACTTACATGTTTCAAATTTTGGTTAAGTGTTTCTAATCGTATTTCCAATGCCACCCAAGGCACCCACTAGATTCCACATGCCACCCAAGGCACCCACTTAACCCCCTCATGTCCCACTACATGCTTATCTGGTTAAGTGTTTCTTAATTCATTAAGACCGTAACCTCATAAAGACCTCTCACATTCGACTAACATTTGTGGCAGCTGGATTTGCCGGGCGGGTCCGGGCAGTCTTACACCACAAAAGAGCCTACCCTCGTGTCTTTACAATTGTTACGTATTTAGTTTATGCCTAAGACCTCTCACATTAGACTGGCATTTGCGGCAGCTGGATTTGCTGGGCGGGTTCGGGCAGTCTTACACCACAATAGAGCCTAACCTCGTGTCTTAGACGATTAATTACACCTAATTAATCATTCTTCAATTTGAATTACTTTCCCTATTCAAATTATCAATCAATTCCAAATTTAACGATGTCCATAATTGACTCAATTATGTCCATCCATTTATGGTATGTAAAATCATACCAATTTTCACCACAATTATATTTTATGCCTTTTAAGGCATTAATGCCAATTAAATATTTTTAATATTATCCCCTTTACCCCACGTAGTACGTTTGTTCATTTAACGTAAAAATATACGTTAGACTCGAATAGTCTAACTCATGGAATAAAGAGAAAACATCACAATATACACATAATTAAAACATAAATCTAAACATAGGGTTGAACTTGCATATGTGAATAATGTTCTACATCTAAAACTTGCATAGGCCAAAGTTACAACTTGCATAAACAACATATGTCATGGATCCAAATCTAAAGGTGTGAACTTGATGAGAAAGTGGCCACAAACTTGCATAAATCATGTATGTCATAGATCTATATCTAAAGGAATAGACTTGCATAGGTAATAACCCTAAACTTGCATAACATGATTCATATCCAACTCATAAACTTACATATGTGATTTATACATCGCAACAATGGTGTAAACTAGTATCTAACATGTAAAGTATCATGTAGAATTTAGCATATAACTCACACATGTCATAGCCTAACTTCCAATTAAGTTTTCACATAAACTAGGTGTCATAACCATGTAAATTCTCATATAATTCTACCCAACTTGTATATGATTCATGTTTGAATCAAAATCCAAACTTGCATACATATGATTTATCATATGAATCAATATAACCAACTAGCACATGAAACATGATGATTCAACTAGACATAAGCCAATCATAGGATTATAACATGGGTGATAGCATCATAACTTCACATCGCAAATGATAGCATCATAACATAATATCATAGAAATTACAACACAATTACACAACATAATTACAACATGCAATCAACAATTCATATCATATCCAAATTATCCGCATTATAACTCAATCCAATTCATTTACTAATTATTTTGTTAAAACTATCGAACTCACAACTCAAAAGCAGTCTTGAGTTCTGAATTCTGATTTCTGGAGTTGAATTAGCTCTCCTTTGAAGAAGATTCGCTGTTAGGGTTGAGTAGTTCTGATTTGATTGCTGTTCTTCCTCTTAATTTTGGTGGCGGCTGCTCTAGGGTTCAAGACAATAGCATGACGGCCATAGTTTCAATTTTAATTCTGATTTAGGGTTTGAGTCTATGGGTCTTTTTATAGAGTTTTGAATTAATTTAAGCCGTTAGATGATCTTAGAGTTAATCAAAACCATTCAATCATGATAGGGTGATGAGTCAGCCCTAATGACTCAGCAAGGAGTCAGAAAGGACTCAACAACATGGGTCAGCCTGAACCAGAAAGCTGTGCAGGCTTCTGCCTCGGCCTGGGCGCACTTGGCAGCTGCGCCAGTGCAAATTTGTACTGGCGCACTTCCGAAGTGCGCCGGTGCAATCCCTTTTTTTCTTCTTTTGCCATCACACTTCGTTCGTCCATAATTCCTTCACCCGGTACTCATTTCCTGCAAACTCGGACTCTATTTCAACCAGAATTCCGAGACGAACACAATGGCGCAACCCCATTCCCTTAATTCTCACGTCTGAGATTAATTATTCTTTATTTTAGTTAATTCGATTATTCAAAAATCCGGGGTGTTACATCCGGTCTTCGACCACCGTCTTCATCCTCGACACATCGTCGAATCAGTTATTCAGAATGGGTTAAACCCGGTCTTTCTGAATAACACGCGTATATAATAAACAAGTGTTACACAAACACAACATACACCTCATTCCAATTTAGAATATTCTTTTATTCAAATATTCTTATACTTTGGGAAAGGTTCCCATTAATTTTATCAAAGATAAATTCTTTAAATTTATTCTTTAATCTTCCTTTGAATATCAATTCAAATTAGTCAGGATTAGCGAACCACACCGAAGTAATCATTTATTTATTTCCCAATCCCAACCTATTCATCTGTAACAACCCGAAAATCTGGGCCAGTTTAAAATTTTTATTTTGGCTATTTTGGCGAATTTTGATTATTTAAAATGAATTATTTTAAATAATATCGACGAAAAATTTATTTTTGAATATATTTAGAACGTATATATTATATACGTCATCGTTAGAATATAAATATTTATATATAATTATATATAGAATTGAAAATGGCGCGGTAGTTCGATAATTCGATTTCAAGCTTCAATTGAATGTACCGGGTGCAAAATAAACCGGATTTTAGTGAAACCAAAAATAATAGGATCTAATTGATGATATCTTTCCAACGAATCTGAAAAATCGAAATTTCATAGCGGGAATCAAAAGATATGTCCAGTTGAAAATTCTGAATAGTCGTTATGGAATTCAGGCCCTTAAAAATGGAATTTTTGCAAACGACCTCGGATTTCGACGAAACCACTTTTGTTGAATCCGGGCTGTAAAGTTATTGCTAGGTTTCAAATTTCATAATTTTTCGAATCAATATGTGAGCGTGGCAAAGGAAAACGCATTTGACCAGTTTCAGTTGATTTTAATCGACTGGAAAATGGCCATTTTTCAAACGGTCTCAGAATTCGACGAAACTAGTTTTGTTAGGACCGTATCGTCAATACGAAGCTAGAAAATATTTTTTCGGGAATTTTTCTAGTTAGTGTGTGACCCCGGTAATTTAAAATGTACGTTCAAATTGAATATATATTGATTTATGTTTTAAATTTGATGGAAACCTATCGTAACAGCCGAATCAGCTCACGATACATATCCCAATGTGTTCAGAATGGGGGTAATTAGCTAGGGACGACAGTCGTTGGGTCTCGATTGGTGTTGGAATTAAAAGTCAACATTTTTTCTAGAATAAAATAAATTAAATAATATATATTTTTCAGTTAACCCCCCCTTTTTCCCTCCTTCTCCCTTCAGAATCCCGATCCCCAAATTAAAAAAAAAAATTGGAGGGTGATGGAAACCGACCGCCGTCGATGGCGCGACCTCCCTCCCCAGCTCCTCCTTCCCCCGCCGCTTCTCTCCTCCTCCCTCCCCCCTTCCCTCTCCAAAAACGAAGCCCCCCCATCAAAACCCCAAACCGCGACCAGACCCAATCTCGCGCCATCCAACCCCCTTCGCAGCCACACCCTGACGTAGCCGCCACCTGAGCCGCTCCGATCACCACCTCCTAGCGCCACAGCCCCCTGCTTCTCTCTCCTCTCCCCAATTCGAAGGCCAGCGCTGAAACCCTCCCCCCTAAAACACGAAGCCGACACCTCCTAAAGCCGCCCCCCTTCGCTGAAATGAAAGTATGTTTTTAGTTTAATTTGATTCCTTTAATTTCAGTTTTTTTTAGTATTTAAATCAGTTTTTTTTAAATATTATTTACATAGGAAAATCAGTTTTCGTTTAAATATTATTTACATAGAAAAATACGATTTTTATAAGTAGAAAAATACGATTTTTATATATTGAACATCGAAGTAAAAATGTGATTTTTATATATTGAACATCGAAGTAAAAATGTGTTTTTTTTATATATTGAATAGCAAAGTAAAAATATGATTTTTATATATGTAGTGGCTACGGGCAACGAAGTTGACAAAGATGCGATAACGATGAAGATTTCTCTAAAAGAAGAGTCGTGGTATTGGATGGCTATCGGTGAGAATTTCTCACCTTTCAATTTCTTTTTCAAGTCATATATATATACTAGGATGCAGACGGTGCTTAGTAGCACCCGACACAATCATCCACAGACCATGGACTTGGTTGTTTGGTTGCATAGATTAGTTAGATTATTTGAGCTGAATTTGACTGTTGGGTGAATTGAAATTGATTTGATTGATGTGTGAATGGCATGGGCCTTCACTAGACCGGGGATAAGGCTAGGCCTTGTCCCGTTTCTAGTATCGTGCCGTTATGCCGCCGAAATTTTCTAAAATAAGTTAGAAAAATAAAGATAACATTTTATTCAATAAATGAACCGAATAGAATATTCATAGGTTGAATAAAATAGTTTGATCGTTAAAAATATAATTTTTAACGTGAATGTGAATAAATAAATATTCATTTACAAACCAGACGGTTTGTTTATGTACACCTATTTGAAGGACATTGATTGGGTCGATAAATTTTACACATCACCCAACTGCACAAATAAAAATCTGTATTTGATTGCTTGAAACCCCACACGGGTATTGGGATGATATTTGACGTACACTAATCCCGATTGTTTAGTTGTATGTCGATCGATTGATTGACAGGCTGTTATAAGCGTTGAATATTTATATTTGATGCTTATACAGTGTAGAATGCACTTTGGATGATGGTTGATTATTCATCGTTGTGGATATATACATGTGTTGTAGAAAATCCATATAATTAACATTATATGGTAATTGATTGGGCCTCATTCCAGTTATAAAATAGAAATATTTGAAAAAAGAAATATTTGAAATAGAATATTTGAAAATAGGAATATATGAAGCCGTATTGATTAGATTGACGCCATTTTGACGTGAACGATATTTATATCGATTTTATTCATTTTAAAATGAATATCGAAAGTGATTTCAAAATCTGATATTTTGAAAAGAATTGAATATAAACGAATTTGAATTTAAATTGAATATAAACGAATTCGAATTGAAATTGAATATAAACGAATTCGAATTGGAATTGAATATAAATGAATTCGAATTGAAATGGAATAGAAATGAATTCGAATTGAAATTGAATTGAATTGAAAACGAACTGAAATAGAATTAGAAATCAATTTGAATTGAAATCAATTTGAAATGAATCTATATTGGAATATTCAATTTTGATTTGAAATTGAATATGAAGTTGAAACCGTTTTGAAAATGAATTTAAAACGATTTATAAAGCACGTTTTGAATTGAAATCGACGAAGTATATATTATATATATTATATATATAATATAATGGCCTGAATAGAACGCGCCGCGCCGCGGCAGTTCGCGAATTTCGACCATTTATTTCAAACGGACATTACGGGAGATCCGACCGTCGGATTCTCCTAAAACCGGAACCGTTGGGTTCGTATCGAAAGGGGCTTTCTAACGAATATTAGAAATTAGAAATCTAACGGTTGGATTTGGAATTATGTCCAAATCAAATTCGAAAAAGGTCGCTGTAAGTGCAGTTCGATGGCCATTGATGGAAATCGACTGTATGGGCCTTGATAAAATTATTAAAATAGTAATAATTTGTGTAAAATAATAAGAAATGATTTGGGAAGAATTGGGATGAAAAACTCCATATTTGAAAAGATAAAAATAGATTTTTATCGAAATGAACTAGTTTTGAACTATAATTATAATTCTATTTATTTTTAAATAAATAAATTGAATTTGAAATGGTTTTGAAAATAACCAGAATTTCCAATGATTGCATTGGAATGGATTTTAATCGAAATTGTCTTTGGAATATTTCGATGTTGGATTTCGTGATTATACAGATGTTGTTATGGAAATTTGAAAGATATTTATATATCGTTATTTCCAATACGATATCTGTTGGTCGTAGAATTTGATATTGAATATAAGCCGATATATTTTCTATTCAAAACCTTGTATTTAATGTCAAATGTGATTTGGGTTTGTCGTGAATGGTGTCTTTATTAACATTGTTCTTGAACCCAGTTGAGGAAAGATAAAATCTTTTTATTTAGATTTAATGAAGTGTACCAATTAAATGATATTTAATTGGAATTGAATTGATATTGATTTTTGGGTTTATCGTGAACAGTGTTTTTAACTAACACTTGTTCTTTAACCCGATAATTAATGGAATGGGATTTTGGGTTTATCGTGAGCCGTGTTTCAAATGACACTGATTCTTTAACCCAGTCACAGATTAAAACTAAGTGGAGTTTTAATGAATCTTTAATTAGATTGAAAAGATCGAGAATGGAGTATCACCAGTTTTGCTCCAGGCGATATTTAAATCTTTAATTAGATTTGAACGTGAAATGGTAATTGAATTTACTGATAACACCGTGGTGTTAGATATGAAGTATTACCAGTTTTACTTCATGGGATGAATAGGTCGGGGTTGGGAAATTAAAATAAATGATTACTTCGGTAAGGTTCGTTAATCCCGACTAGTTGAATCAAAATTCAAAAGAAGATTAAAGAATAAATTCAAGGAATTTATCTTTGATAAAATTAATGGGAACCTCTCCCTATGAATGTGAAATTTAGAAACTAACTGTCGGTTAGCCAAGCAGAATGGTTTTCTGGGTATTGATCTGATGTTGGTTTCGGCCTTCGGGGTTAATATTTGGGGAATTATTCTCTTGATCAATTTACGGTTAGTGACTAATGAATTGGAATGAGGCGTATGTTGTGTTTGTGTAACACTTGTTTAAAAATATACGCGAGTTATTCGGAAAGACTGGGTTTATCCCATTCTGAATAACTGATACGACGATAAGTCGAAGATGAAGACGGTGGTCGAAGACCAGAGGTCTCCACGTCGTTTGTGTGATTACTGATGATCTTGATTGGGATGTACACCCAAGAAGATGGAAACAGTTGGTGATCGCCCAGACGTACTTGGAGATCGATGGATATGCGGGGTACTAGGTGCCTTCGGTTTCGTTCAGACCCAGAACGAACTTGTAAATGGACTGTGTGTCTGACATTGGATTTTAGTCTGTGTGTTTGATTTCTATTAAATATATATCTGTTTGGCGGCGGAGAATCTATTCTTTTGCTTAACGCCCTTCTCTGAGACGTACGAGCTCAGGGGTTATATATTGATGGATATCAAACGCATGGAGTGAATTGCCTGTGTGGCACGCCTAAGTGGCAAATGATCAAGGTTTCTTTTGAAAAGCAAAGTCTTGTGGTTGATGATCAAAGCACGGCCTTTGTGGCATAGCTTTGTGTAACATTTGATTCGCGAGCTTCACACCCGGTATGAACCAAAAACGGGAGAGGACGTCAGGGAGCGCATGCGTTTCTTTCTAGCTAGAAGTTGCGTCAGTGGTTTTACACGCCCTAACGAGTTTGACTTATGTGGTTGTTGTTGTTGCGAGGCGCCTCGGTTTGATCGGACGATCCAGGTACGATGGAGTCATTCGTTGGCTCATTTACGCCCCATAGGGCGGGGAAACGCATGTTCAGGGTTTAGGTTTAATCCACATAGGTGGACTGGCCCTGAGGATCCAAGGTTCACTCGAGCTCTGATCCAGAGGGGCGGGCTAGAGCGTCTCGAATCGGTTGAGGACTATCTTTTGCCTCGGTTCATAGATGGAAACCCAATTTCCAAATACGTGACTTTGCGATTTTGATTGTATAACCTATATATGGCGACATAGTGGTATGGGGCATTCATGCTGCCTATGATTAATACTTATGATATGAAGTTGTTTATACACTATACACTTATAATAGTATCAAATGATTTATTTTAAACGTATCAAGCATTCTTGGCTATTATAAGGTAAAAACCCTATCCCCCGGCTTGCGTTGCATTGTGTGACAGGACCTGGGTCTTATAATAGCTTCATTTTTCTTTATTTAGCATTGCGTTGTTGTTTTATGCACTGGTATTCTTGGGAGGAAACCCGTTCCGTGTTATACGGCGTAGTCCCTTGATTTACCAAACTTTTAAAAAATAAAGATTAACTGTTTTAGTTCTCACACCAGTCACATGACTGACCTGGGGTTTATTGTTTTAACCTAAACTCTGGGTGCACTTATTTTGACACGGGCAGCTAGTAGTTTTGGTTTTGCAGATTTATATTCACAGGATCCTGGTTTACAGCTGGAATGATATCCGGAAAGCTTTGTATCTGTATATATCTTCTAGTTGAGTATTGTATTATTTTCCGCTGCTATGTAATTTATTGTAATCTCTGATATTTCTGTGTAATATTCATTTATACTCTGTATATTCTTGTATTCTGATGCATTGTTGTAATATACAATGAAATGTTCTACCATCTGCGTTCTATTTTGTGGTGTTCTCAAAACGATAGGGCGTTTCGAACGGTCTGGGTCGGTTTAGCGGCTGGTTCGGACCGAGCGAAATTCTTTTTCGTCACATCATCCTATGAAGTAAAACTGGTAATACTTCATATCTAACACCACGGTGTTATCGGTAAATTCAATTACCATTTCATGTTCAAATCTAATTAAAGATTTAACTATCGCCTAGAGAAAAACTGGTGATACTCCATTCTCGATTATTTCAATCTAATTAAAGATTCATTAAAACTCCACTTGGTTTTAATCTTCCCAATAATCACTATCAATGATTATTTAACTTGGGAAATCATATCCTGTCTTTAACTGGGTTAAAGAACCAATGTCATTTAAAACACGGTTCACTACAAACCCAAAATCACATTCCATTAATTATCGGGTTAAAGAGCAAGTGTTATTTAAAACACTGTTCACGATAAACCCAAAAAACAATTCAAATTCAATTCAAATTCAATTCCAATTAAATACCATTTAATTGGTACACTTCATTAAATCTAAATAAAAAGATTTAATCTTTTTCTCAACTGGGTTTAAGAACAGTGTTAATGAAGACACCATTCACGACAAACCCAAAATCCCATTTGATATTAAATAAAAGGCTCTGAATAGAAAATATATCGGCTTATATTCAATATCAAATCCTACGACCAACAAATATCGTTTTGGAAATAACGATATAAATATACCTTTCAAATTTCCGTAACAATATCTGTATAATCACGAAACCCAACATCGAAATATTCCAAAGACAATTTCGATTCAAATCCATTCCAATTCAATTATTGGAAATTCTGGTTGTTTTCAAAACCATTTCAAATCCAATTTATTTATTTTAAAAATAAATGGAATTATAATTCTAGTTCAAAACTAGTTCATTTCGATAAAAATCTATTTTTATCTTTTCAAATATGGAAATTTTCATCCAATTCTTTCCAAATTATTTCTTATGATTTTACACAAATTATTACCATTTTTAATAATTTTATCAAGGCCCGTACAGTCGCTTTCAATCAACGGCCATCGAACTGCACTTACAGCGACCTTTTCCAAATTTGATTTGGACATAATTCCAAACCCAACCGTTAGATTTCAAACCTCTAATATTCGTTAGAAAGCTCTTTTCGATACGAACCCACCGGTTCCGGTTTTAGGAGAATCCGACGGTTGGATCTCCCGTAACGTCCATTCGAAGTCAATGGTCGAAATTTGCGAACTACCGCAGCGCGGTGCGTTCTATTCAGGCCATTATATATATATAATATATATATTATATATATATTTCGTCAATTTCCTTTCAAAACGTATTTTAAAAACCGTTTTAAATTCGTTTTCGAAATGATTTCAACTTTGTATTCAATTTCAAATCAAAATTGAATATTCCACATCATCGATATACAAATGATAATATTTCCAAAACGTTATATTTTGAAATCACTTCCTTTTCTATATTCATTATAAAAAAGAATATAATCGACATAAATATCGTTCGCGTCTAAATGACGCAAATCTAATCAACACGGCTTTATATATTTCAATAACCTCGTTATTCTATTCAACAAATGAATATTTTCTTCAACACATGAATTTATATTTTTATTCAATACATGAATATGTATTTCATTTCAACACATGAATATATATTTTATTTCAACACATGAATATATATTTTATTTCAACACATAAATATATATTTTCTTTCAACATATGAATATATATTTTATTTCAACACATGAATATATATTTTTATTTCAACACATGAATATATATTTTATTTCAACACATGAGTATATATTTTATTTCATTCCACATCACACTATCAAATTTCACTACATAGAAATCAAACAAACAAGTCATCCATGGTTTGTGGACGACGGGTGTCAGGTGCTGCTAAGCACCGTCTGCATCCTAGTATATATTTCAACTAGAAACTAAAATAAAAGTGAGGATTTCTCACCTTTGGGTTCCACCCCGCCATTCTTTATTGTCTCTCAGATTCGCGGTTCTAGTTCCAACGTAATCTGTTTTCACAAAATTTATATTAAAAATCATATTTTTTAACATCGCTATTATATACATAAAAATCACATTTTTATGACGCTACATGTATAGAAACGATTATATTTTTATATCGAAACCATATAGGTAAAAATCGGATTTTTATTTCAAAACATTACATGTAAAAATCGGATTTTTATACCACTACTTCATATGTAAAAATCGAATTTTTATTCCACTACTATTTATATATAAAAATCAAGCTATATATTCTTAATACAAATTCTATTTATATTTTTAAAACAAATTCTGTTCATATTTCTAAAACAAATCCTGTTTATATTTCTATAGCAAATCCTGTTTATATTTCTAAAACAAATACTGATTATATTTCTATTGCTACAATAAAAATCTCATTTTTATCCAACTAAAAATTAGATTTTTATATAACTAAAAATCTTGTTTTTATACGACTAAAAATCGTACCTTTATGCTTCTAAAAATCAAACCTTTTCAAAACTAAAATTCTAATCTTTTTATTCCTACATACATATAAAGATCACGTTTTTAATTCGTTATTTATATTTATAAAAATCATTTCTTTCTATATATAAAAATCATTTTTCTTAATCGCTTTTCAAAAAAATATAAAATTACATTTTATTTTGAAAGCAAAGCGAATTTTATTTTAAAAGCAAATCACATTTTATTTTGAAAGCAAAGCGAATTTTATTTTGAAAGCAAATCACATTTTATTTTGAAAGCAAAGCGAATTTTATTTTAAAAGCAAATTACATTTTATATTTTCATATTAAAACAATGGTCTATTTATTTTTAAAAGAATAGTACATATTTATTTAAAACAAAGGCCTATGTATATTTTCAAACTAGGTATATTTTTATATTTTCCTAAGTTAAATAAAGACTGGGTTTTTTCCTCTATGTATTATATTTAAAATAAAATAAGAAAAACACACCTTTCTTCCTCATGTTCTGGTTCGTTATTGAACTCATCAGCACCCATGGAAAAACCGCCTGCGCACTCACCCATACACCACCGAACGACGATCCAGGAGCACCACGGCAGAGCCCCACGCGAGAGCCATCATCGCCGCCAACCACAGGCAACTCGACCCCACTTTCGTCGCGGAAACCGTGACCGAACCCCTGGTCTTTGAGGCGGAATATCTCGCCCAATACTACATAGGTTTTGATCAGACCCTGATAGAAAAGGAGAACGAACTAGGCTCTTGATTTTAGTTTGAGAAATTTCTGGAATTGATCAATGATTTGTTCGAAAATTTAGGAGGAAAAAAACGAAGGGTTTACCCGTTCGTTCGTGGAAGAGGCGGCTCTTTTCTGAATTGACCACGGGTGGAAGTGAAATAGGGTTTGACCAGGGTTTGGATGGTTATATTCCTTTAAGTTTTAATATTATTTAATTTTAAATTCACTTGCTTAACTTTCGAACTCTAAACAAATCCCAACAACTGTCACACCTAGCTAAATACCCCCATTCCAGACACAATGGGATATGTTCCGCAAGCCAATTCGATTGTTACGACCAGTTTCGCTTTAAATTAAAATATAAATCATTATATATTCAATTTAAACACACATTTAATATTACCGGGGCCACATACTGACTCTAAAAATTTTAGAAAAATTATTTTTAGCTTCGTATTGACGATACGGTCCTAACAAAACTA
Source organism: Allium sativum (assembly GCA_030737875.1). Taxonomy (NCBI): domain Eukaryota; kingdom Viridiplantae; phylum Streptophyta; class Magnoliopsida; order Asparagales; family Amaryllidaceae; genus Allium; species Allium sativum. The sequence goes on along the minus strand of CM060912.1, from coordinate 834,135,443 downwards.
ATTTCGTCAAATTTGAAGACCGTTTGAAAAATGGTCATTTTCTGGTCGATCGAAATTGACTGAAACTGTCAAAACACGTTTAACTTTTCCACGCTCACATATTGATTCATAAAATTATGAATTTTGAAACCTAGCAATAATTTGACATCCCGGATCCAACAAAAGTGGTTTCGTCGAAAACGAAGGTCGTTTGCAAAATTTCCATTTTTAAAGGCCTTTATATAAATTAAAAAATATATAAATTCCACAGCGACTTTTCTGAATTTTAAACTGGACGTATCTTTCAACTTCTAAAGTGAAATCTCAGTTTCTTAACTTTATTAGAAAGATATCATTAAACAGATTCAAATATTTCTTGTTTCGCTCAATTCTGACTTATTTTGAATTCTGTATATTCATTTGAAATTAGAAATCAAATTTTCGAACTGCCGCGCGATTTCAGGCTCATTATATAATTAAAATAAATTTATTCATCTTAAATTCATAGAAAATAAATTTCTGGTCGTTATTATTTAAAATAATTCATTTTAAATATTCAAAATTCTTTAAATTAGCCAAAATAAAAAAAATTAAATTGGCTCAGAATTTCCGGGTTGTTACAGTCTAATTTATATGTAAAACTCTAGTTAACACTTTCAGATTCTGTTTTCAAATTCCTTTCCAAATTTATTTCAAAACTATTTCAAACTCCTTTTCTAAAAATGATTTCAAATTATTAGGATTTTTAATTATGATTTCAAATATATAAATATATGTTTATAGTTTTTAAAGGTTTATAATTAAAATATATATGTTTTATAGTTTTATATTATATAATTTTATAAATATGTTTAGAATATATATTACAATATTTTTATATGTTTTTACACTTTAGAAAATTTATCTTGAAACGTTAGTTTTGATTCAAGAATTCCTGGAATATATATATATATATTGATTCAAACATTTGAAAAATTATTTTAAAAATCAAAATAATATGTATATGTTGACATACTAGTGGGCACGTCGACATATAGCTGTCATTTTTTCAAATTTCATAGGAAGTGTCTTCACATATATTGAAATGCTTCAGAAACATTGCAAACTTTCGAACACTATAAATAGGGGTTAAATTCAAATTTTTTTATCACTTTTTCTTCTCCATCTTCATCCTATCATGTAACAACCCGGAAATTCTGAGCCAATTTAAAAATTTTATTTTGGCAATTTTAATGAATTTTGAATATTTAAAATGAATTATTTTAAATATTAATGATGAGAAATTTATTTTGAATAGAACTAGAACGTATATATTTATTTGAATCATTGTTAGAATATAAATATTTTATTTTAAATATAAAAGGAATTGAAAATGGCGCGGTAGTTTGAAAATTCGATTTCAAAGTTCAAATGAATGTACAGGATTCAAAATAAACCGGATTTTGGCAAAACCAAAAATATTAGTATCTAATTGAGAATATCTTTCCAACGAATCCGAAAAATCAAAATTTCATTGTGGGAATCCAAACTTATGCCCAGTTGAATATTCAGAATAGCCGATATGCAATTCTTTCCCTTAAAAATGGACATTTTGCAAACGACCTCGGTTTTCGACGAAACCACTTTTGTTGGATCCGGGATATCAAGTTATTGCTAGATTCCAAAATTTGTAATTTTCTGAATCAATATGTGAGCATGGCAAAGTTAAACGTGTTTTGACAGTTTCAGTAAATTTCGATCGACCAGAAAATGGCCATTTTTCAAATGGTCTTGGAATTTGATGAAATTAGTTTTGTTAGAACCGTATCGTCAATACGAAGCTAGAAAATATTTTTCCGGAATTTTTAGAGTCTGTATGTGGCCCCGATAAATATAAATGCGCGTTCAAATTAAATATATAGATTTTGACGGAAATCGATCGAAATAGCCAAACTGGCTTACGATACATATCCCATTGTGTTCAGAATAAGGGTAATTAGTTATGGACGACAGTCGGTGGGTTGTTTCGAGTTGAAAATAAAAAGTTGCTTTTTAGAATTTAAAATAATTAAATATATATATTATATAATATAACCTCCCTCGTCTCTCTCCTCCTTTATCACTTCAGATAGAAATCGAAATCAAAAAAAAGAAAAGAAAAGAAAAAGAAAGCATCGCGCCCTCCATGCTCCACCGCCACATCCACCGCCGCGCCGCCGCCCGCCTCCATAGCCGTCGGCCTCCCCATTGACGATCCACCCTCTCCTTCTTCCTCCCTTCCCTCTCCTCTTTGTACGATGAAAAACCGCCCTCCAACCCGCGCCACAGCCACTACAGCGCCCCATTGGCCAGCCGCCGCCTCCCCTAGTCCCACCCGCCACCTGCGCCGCCTCCCTGACCTCCACGCCCCTCCACTCCGCCCTCTCCACATTTAAAACCCCCTCCACAGCCCCAAATTGACCCCAAACAGCCAACTCCGACCAACATGGGCCCCGTCGCCGCTGCTACACCACTCGTCAACTCCGGCGCCGCCCTTCCTCAGTCATCCCCCGCCTCCGGTTTCACCGGTGAGAGTTTATTTATCATTTTCATGTGTTTTTGAAATTAATAATGCGATTTTTAGGAAAATATTTTTAGAAAGATAAAGATGTTATTTTTATCATATGTATACTATTTTCAAAACAGTTAAGCTAGGAAATTATTTTTAGAAATAGTAAAAATTTGATTTTTATCATAGTAAAAATTAGATTTTTTTTCATAGTAAAGACGATATTTTTATATATAGAAAGGCGGGATTTTTATATATGAAGCGAAATAAAAATTCGATCTTTATATAAGAAGTAGGAATATAAAAATATATTTTTTATATAGAAAGAAGTGTCATAAAAATCTATGAAGTAGAAATAAAGATGTGATTTTTATCGAAGTAAAAATATGGTTTTTATATACTAGAGAATATAAAAATGTGATTTTTATATGAGTGGTGATATAAAAATATAATCTTTTTTAGTAGAAGAGCGATATAAAAATAGAATTTTTATCTATATAGTAGCGGTATAAAAATAGAATTTTTATCTATATAGTAGCAGTATAAAAATGTGATTTTTATCCATATTGCGTAGTTATAAAAATGTGATTTTTATATACATAGCAACAATATAAAGATGCGGTTTTTATATATGTAGTGGATACGGACAACGAAAGTGACAAAAGGAAACACGACGAAGATTTTCTACATATGAAGAGTCGCAGTGTTTGGTTTAGCTCTCGGTGAGAACTTCTCACTTTAATTCTTGTTTTCTAGTTAAAAATATATACTAGGATGTAGACGGTGCTTAGCAGCCCCCGACACCCATTGTCCACAGACCATGGACGACTTGTTTGATTTTGTTGTGTTGTGAAAATTGATTGTGATGTGAAATGAATGGAAATATACTTATGTGTTGAAATAAAATATTATATAGTTAAAAATATAAATGTAACGTGAATGTGAATAAATAAATATTCATTTACAAATCAGACGATTTGTTTATGTACACCCATTTGAAGGATATTGATTGGGACGATAAATTTTACACGTCGCCCAACTGCACAAATACTATTCTGTGTTTGTTGACTGAAACCCCACACGAGTATTGGGATGGTATTTGACATACACTAATCCCGATTGTTTAGTTGTATGCCAATCGATAGGTTGACAGACAGTTGTGTAGTGCACTTTGGATGATGGCTGATTATTTATCATTGCTATTATATACATGTGTTGTATGGAATTCATATAATTAACATTATATGGTAATTGATTGGGCCTCATTCCAATTTGGAAAATAAAGAATGTTATAAAATAAAGATTCATGTGTTGAATAGAATAAATAATCATGTGTTGACGATACTCATGTGTTGAGAATATTCATGTGTTGAAACTTATCATGGGTTGAACGAAATATTCAACAATAAAATTTACATCTTTATCATATATAAAATTAGAAACTAGCTGGAAACTAGTTAAGATGAGTGGTTTCCTGGGTATTGATCTGATGTTGGTTTCGGCCTTCGGGGTTAATACTTAGGGAATCATTCTCTTAATAATTTACGGTTGGAGTCTGATTAAGAATTAAACGATAGAAATCACAATTTTATAAAATATATTAAATAACAAAAATAGTCATGTGTTGATAATACTCATGTGTTGAGAATATTCATGTGTTGAAAAAAATATATTCATGTGTTGAAAATATCCATTTGATTGAATAGAATAACGAAGTTATTGAAATATATAAAGCCGTGTTGATTAGATTTGCGCCATTTTGACGCTAGCGATATTTATATCGATTATATTCGTTTCTAGAATGAATATAGAAAAGGAAGTGATTTCAAAATATAACGTTTTGAAAATATTATCATTTATATGTTAATGATATGGAATATTCAATTTTGATTTAAAATTGAATATGAAGTTGAAATCATTTTTAAAACGAATTTAAAACGATTTATAAAATACGTTTAGAATTGAAATCGATAAAGTATATATAATATATATATTATATATATTAAATGGTCTGAATAGAACGTGCTGCGCCGCGGTAGTTCGCGAATTTCGACCATTGACTTCGAATTGACATTGCGGGAGATCCGACCGTCGGATTCTCCTGGAACCAGAACCGTTGGGTTCGTATCGAAAAGAGCTTTCCAATGAATATTAGAAATTTGAAATCTAACAGTTGGATTTGGAATTATGTCCAAATCAAATTTGGAAAAGGTCGTTGTAAGTGCAGTTCGACGGCCGTTATTGGAAATCAACTGAACGTGCCTTGATAAAATTATTAAAAATATTAATAATTTGTGTAAGATCATAATAAGTGACTTAGAAAGAATTGGGGTGAAAAATCCCATATTTAAAAAGGATAAAAATATATTTTTATTGAAATGAACTAGTTATGAACTAAAATTATAATCCAATATTTTTGAATAAATAAATTGGATTTGAAGTGGTTTTAAAAATGATCAGAATTTCCAATATACGAATTGGAATGGATTTGAATCGAAATTATCTTCGAAATATTTCGATGTTGGATTTCATGATTGTACAGATATGGTTGTGGAAATTTGAAGGATATATTTATATCGTTATTTCCAATACGATATTTGTTGGTTTCAGAATTTGATATTGAATATAAGCCGATATATTTTCTATTCAGAGCCTTGTATTTAATATCAAATGGGATTTTGGGTTCGTCGTGAATGGTGTCTTAAATAACACTGTTCTTGAACCCAGTTTAGAAAAGATTAAATCTTTTAATTAAGATTTAGTGAAATTGTCCAGTTAATTAGTATTTAATTGGAATTGAATTTAAATTGGTTTTTGGGGTTGATCATGAGCAATGTTTTGAATAACACCTATTCTTTAACCTGATTAACAATGGAATGTGATTTTGAGTTTACCGTGAACCGTGTTTTAGATGACATTGGTTCTTTAACCCAATTAAAGACAGGATATTGATTTTTGGGAAGATTAAAACTAAGTGGAGTTTTAATGAATCTTTAATTAGATTAAAGTGATCGAGAATGGAGTATCACCAGTTTTGCTCTAAGCGATAGTTAAATCTTAATTAGATTTGAACGTGAAATGGTAATTAATTTTACCGATAGCACCGTGGTGTTAGATATGGAGTATTACCAGTTTTGCTCCATGGGATGAATAGGTTGGGATTGGGAAATAAAATAAATAATTACTTCGGTGTGGTTCACTAATCCCGACTAGTTTGGAAAACCTTAACATGGTTTGAAATGAAATCCAAAGGAAGATTAAAGAATAAATTTAGAAGAATTTATCTTTGATAAAATTAATGGGAACCTTTCCCTAAGAATGTGAATATTTGAATTAAAGAAAATTCTGAATTGGACTGAGGCATATGTTGCGTTTGTGTAACACTTGTTTATTATATACGCAGGTTATTTGGAAAGGCCGGGTTTATACCCATTCTGAATAACCGATTCGACGATAAGTCGAAGATGAAGATGGTGGTTGAAGAACGGAGGTCTTCACATTGTTTGGATGATTACTGATGATCTTGATTGGACTGTACACCCAAGAAGAGGGAATCAGTTGGTGATCGTCCTGACGTACTTGGAGATCGATGGATATGCGAGGAATAAGGTACCTCCGGTTTCGTTCAGACCCAGAACGAACTTGTAAATGGACTGTGTGTCTGACATTGGATTTTATTCTGTGTGATTGATTTCTATTAAATATATATCTGTTTGGCGGTGGAGAATTTATTCTCTTAATTAACGCCCTTCTCTGAGACATACGAGCTTAGAGGTTATATATCGATAGATATCAATCGCATGGCATGAATTGCCTGTGTGGCATTCCTAAGTGGCAAATGATCAAGGCTTCTGTTGAAAAGCAAAGTCTTATGGGTGATGATCAAAGCACGGCCTATGTGGCACAGCTTTGTGTATAGCGTTGATTCGCGAGCCTCACACCTCGGTATGAGTCAAAAACGGGATAGTGACCGTTGGGAGAACACGACGTTTCTTTCTAGCTATGGGTGATGTCAATGACCTACCAGCCCTAACGTTTATATACTTTTTACCTCAGATATAGGTCTGATAGGACTGGGAAACGTGTGTTCAGGAATAACTAATCCTAAAAAGTAAGAGAGGACCGGCCCAACCGATTCCAAGGATCGCTGTGTGTGGTCCTGAGACATTTGCTAGAGTGTCTCGAACGGAGAGGAGCTTGCCCCTTGCCTCGACTCATGATGGAATCCAATTTCCAATACGTGATAATTCGGTTTTATTTGTAGAACCAAGTATGGCGACATAGTAGATGGTAGCTATGCCGTCTATGATTGATACTTATGATTGAAATTGTTTTGACACTATACACTTATAGTAATATCAAAATAATCTATTTTTAAACGTATCAAGCATTCTTTGGCTATTATAAGGTAAAACCCTATCCTCTGGATTGCGTTGCATTATGTGATGGGACCTGGGTCTTATAATAGCTTCATTTTTCTTTATTTAGCATTGCACTTTTTGTTTTATGCACTGGTATTCTTGGGAGGAAACCCGTTCCGTGTTATACGGCGTGGTCCCTTTATTTACCTAACTTTAAAAATAAAGATTAATAATTGTTTTAGTTCTCACACCAGTCACATGACTGACCTGGAGTTTATTGTTTTAACATAAACTTTGGGTGCCCCTATTTTCCACACGGGCAGCTAGTTGTTTTGGTTTTGCAGATTTATATTCACAGGATCCTGGTTTACAGCTGGAACGATACTCGAAAAGCTCTGTATCCGTGTATTTCTATCAGTTGTGTGTTGTATTATTTTTTCTGCTGCTATATATTTAAATGTAATTTAAATCTCTGATATTTATTAATGCGTAATATTTATTCTTACTCTGTATATTCTTGTATTCTGATGGAATTGTTGTAATAAACAATGAAATGTTCTTCTGTTTGTGTTCTGATTCGTCTTGTCCTCAAAGCAATTCGTTCTTTCCTTCACGGGGAAGTTCGGGTCGCCACATATCTCTAACCACCATTAACACACATTAATTTCCTGATTTATACACTTACACTTTGCCGATTTATACTCAAATTATATCAAACTTCTTCTCTTCTTAATCTCTATCAAATACTCTCTGATTGGAAGTGCTATTCAAGAGTTCTAGGGTAGTTGTAATCATTTGGGAATTGTTTGGGAAAGGGTGTGTTCCTTGTAGCCAGGAAATTAAGGAAAGGGAGCGGTATGAACCTTGTAGCTGTGAAATCAAGGGTAGTAGAATCAGTTTTAACTTGTAGCCATGAAATCAAGGGTGTTATAAGATTGATACTAGTATTAATAAAACTTTATGCAATCCAACATTGCTTGGGACTGGAAGTAGGAGTAATCCGAATCAGTATAAAATTCGGTGTGTTCTTTCCTTTACTGCATTACATATTAACTTTTAACTCCACACATAACAAGTATATTGTATGGGGAATTATTGTCTTAGAAATGTATAGGAATATTAATTGAACACATAACATATTTACTTTGACTTGATTGGCTTGTTTGGTTTGATTAATTTGTTCGACTTGTTTGGTTTTGTTGATTTGTTTGACTTGTTTGGCTTGATTGATTTGTTTGACTTGTTTGGCTTGATTGATTTGTTTGACTTTTTGACCTGGTTGGATTGATTTGTGTATGTGTGCTGATAGGCTTGAAATATAATTATACACATGTAGGTATTAAATAATATAACTATATTTTTCACATTTTATTACATACAGTTTTTCTAACATTAAATTATGGGGAAGCATTATAGTTTCTAGGATTAGTTAGAGTTTCAAGAAGTGTTTTTGAATTGACATATTTTTTTTGGTTGATTTGGTTTGGATTGTATAACAACCCGTATTTTCAATAAACTGTTATAACATAAATCGAGGCAGAATTTAATTCAAAAATCAGAATCAGGGGAAACGGGCTATGCCATTGCGTTCGTCTCGGAAAAATACGCGAAATAGAGTCCGAGTTTTCGAAAATCGGAGTCCGTATGACCCAGTTAAGGCCCATTGAAGTTTTCAGAAATTTCTATGCTAAAAACAGATTTAAATTTCAAATTAAAAACAGGGATTAGGGCTAATCGGGGTCAGGCGGGAAAATTCCCGCCAGGGCCCCATGTCGATAGGCATGTCGACAGGGCCCCCGGGGTGTCGACAGCCCTGTCGACAGGGGGTGCCCGGGCAGTTTAGCCTGGTGCACCATTTCTGATTTGGGCTGGGTCTTGTGGCTTGGTTCTAGAGAGTTCCGAGATCTGACGGGCCTAAACTAACCTAGGGTTAATCCTAGGGCTAAAAACACTCTAATCTTCTATAAATATACCCCTAATCCTACCCTAAAGCCTCATTAATCAATCTAGCAACTAAACTATGCCAAATTGAATCCTCAAATGGCCTGCACCTAAAATCCCTAGCCTCCACCTTCCTCAAAGTTTAATCCTATGAAGATATGATGATCATACAACCCTTTCTATGTTGTATGAATGCTTAATAACTTGCATACTTCATTAAGTTGCAAGTTTGATTTGCTAAGTTTGTGTTTTTGGGATTTTGCAAAAGGGTTTTCTTATTTGAAGCTTTGTTTTGGGTTTTAAAAGGGCTTCTTCATCTTATTTGGTGGATTTGTGACTTGTTTATATTTGTAAGCCCTCTTACCTTCACTTTACAAACTCTAAAGTTAATATGTGGTGAAAGTTGAGATTTATGTGAGTTTAGTTGATTATGCATGCTTATGCGGACTCACTATGCCATGTTTTATATGTTTCATAAGTTATGCATGCTTATGCGGACTCACTATGCCATGTTTAATATGTTTCATAAGTTATGCATGCTTATGCGAACTCATTATGCCATGTTTTACATGTTTCATAAGTTATGCATGCATATGCGAGTTTACTATGCCATGTTCTACAAGTTTAATGGATTATGCATACTTATGCAAGTTCACCTTACCATGTTATACATGTTTTATGGGTTATGCATGTTTATGCAAGTTCACCTTATCATGTTATGCAAGCTTAATGGGTTATGCATGTTTATGCAAGTTCACCTTACCATGTTATGCATATTTAATAAGCTATGCATGTTTATGCGAGTTCATTATGACATGATTTGCAAGTTTAACATGTATGCATGATTATTATGATATGTGAAGTTCATCATGTATGTTATGCCAAGTTACCTTTTTACCCTTATGCGTTATGACGAATATGTAAGCGAGATAATGACGTTGGGAGGGTTTGGGTAAACTTAAAAATACATGGAACTAAAAGATTGGGAATTTACCAATTAAGTTAGGTCTACCCCTTGGGAATTTACCTATTAAGTTAGGTCTACCCAAGTATATGTTAACTTGTAAATATGTTTCAAAGTGGACATGACGTTAGATAACATGATATGGCCAACTCGAGGTTAGACCTAGTTGTGGTGTAAATCTTCCTAGGTAACCACAACGTGGGGTCTAATGTGGGTAGTTGGTCATGTTGCACCATAAGACCCGAGGTTAGACCTAGACGTGGTGTAAATCTTCCCAGGTAACCACGGATGTCTAATGTGAGAGGTTGGGTGCGTTAAGTAATTAATGCCTCATGATTAGGGTTAAGTCATGGCCCACTGATACTTAACCAATAATGGGGATGCGAGGATTAGATGGGGTTAAGTGGTTACACTTAACTAATTTAATCCATGATTAGTGAGGGGTTAAAACCACACTTAACTCTCTTAGAAACCCTAGCAACGTGGTCTGTTCCAGCAGTAATCCCAGTTTGGTATCACCACAACCCTACAGCTAGGTTAGGGCGGGGCACGATTACTGGACGGATGTAAGCGACCAAAGCGACGGCTGAGTGGTACAGCGGTGCGGGTCCGGCGGGCTACGGACGTGCACGTAGTCCGATGATGGACAAACTCGAGGCACGGGTACCAGTAGGCTTAGACTGTGTATTATTGCTTAGGTGTCTGGGGTTGACACCTTAGGGCTTGATACACCCAAAGGTGGACCCAGCACAGTCTAACTACATCCATGTGGGCCGTATGGACAACAACACTTGACGTGTTAGGTTTATAGGGAGCCGATCGACTAGACCGTTGGGCTGGACCTTATATTAAGGTCACTTCATGTTATTGGGCCAAAGTTTGGGCTAAGGGATCAATATCTGTTTTGTGGGTTTGCTAGTACACTGTGGTGCAAAAAATTAATCTTCTTATGTGATGTCACCTTCATCTATTGCCAGTATGTTTACCTCAGTTTCCATCATGCTGTTAACTTTATTTAGTTTATAGATTGATCGTAGTAGGGCTTACCAGTCTTTTTGACTGACCTGTTTTCCTTCGCTTCTTTTCTTCCGTTCCCCCCCCCCCCCACAGGTTCTCAGGGAGGGGCTACATCTGCTTAGTGGATCTTTGGCTTGCTTGTTGGATAGCTCATGTATGGATCTGAGCTAGCTGTGGCTTATCTTTTATTTCTGGGGATTAGTACTGATGTTTTACCATGTATTTTGTTATCACGTATCTAGACTTATGTTGTATTTTGGATCATGACATTTTGACACTATGTACTTGACTATGTTGGTTTTGTGAGATGATGATGATGGGTTTTTATCTGCTACCGCTGCTTTACTTATATTTATTTTCATATATTCTGTCTTGCGATATCTCTGTGCATGTTTACCTTCACAATAACGCCCCTCCAAAGCTAGTACATTCTAAGGAGTGATCCTAGTGGAGGTGGGGTGTTACATTTGGTATCAGAGCACAAGGTTAACAAGATTGAACAAAACTTTTGAAAAAAAAGGACCCTTTTTGAAAAACTATTTTCAAAAACCTACTAAGTATTTTCCAAAATAAAGTCTAGATTATTTTAAGGCTAATCCCCAAAAGCCATCAGCTTTATCCCTCGTTCTCTTGACCTGATCTTATCTTATCTTTCGTTTCAGTATGGCTGAGAATCTTGACATCCCAGATGGAGTGAACGTACCACTCTGGTATAGGAGACTTCTAGAAGCTAGGGCGGCAGCTGGTCCCGCCAACCCTACTCCCACTCCTCCTCCTGTAGTTGAGAATCCTATCCCTAATATCCCTCCTCCGGTGGTTCCTGCTCCCCCTCCCGTTGCTAATGTTCCTCCCCCTCCCGTTGCTGAGGCTCCTCTTCCTCCTCCTCCCCCTCAGCATCCTCAGGTTGAATTTACAAAGGTTTGTAAAGACTTCAAGGCAATGGGAGGCAAGAATTTCCTAGGCACGGAATCTTTTGTTGAAGCTAGGAATTGGCTGAAAGACACGGAGGACTTGTTTGCTATCTTTGGGATTGATGACGAGAGGAAAATCTTATTGACAGTGTGCCTTTTGAAGGATGAGGCGGCCTATTGGTGGGAGGTCACCAATGGGACGAGGCCCGTTGAGACTTGGGCCGATTTGAGGGCTAGATTTGTGACCAAGTTTCTATCTTCGGCTGAGGCGAATTTACAGATGGAGAAGTTCATTGCATTAAAGCAAGGTGATATGTCTGTCAAGGAGTATGTGAACAAGTTTAATCAGCTGGCCCGTTTTGGTTTGGATATGGTGAACACTCCGGAAAAGAAGGCTCTTCGATTTGCTAGAGGGTTGAATGAGCCGCTACAAGGCTTGGCGATGTCACATATTCCGCATGGAGCTACTTTTGAGAGTTTGGTCAATATGGCTCTGCTTCAGGGAGATGGAAAGAAAGAAGTCAAGTCGGGTGATACTCAAGCAAAGAAGGCTGATTCTCAAGGCAAAGGCAACCAAGGTGGTCAAAGCAGTCAAGGAAATCAGAACAAGAACAAGAAGGGCAACAACAAAGGCAAAGGAAAGTGCAACTACTGTGGCATAGCTGGGCACTTTGCTAAGGATTGCAGGAAGAAGAAAAGGAAGCTTAGTGGTGGATGCTTTTCTTGTGGAGAGACTGGGCACTTTAGCAAAGAATGCCCAAAGAAGAAAGGACAGGCTGGGCCTTCAGGAGGGCAAGTTCATGCTCTCAATGCCGCTTCAGTTCCCGAGCGAGGTAGTGTTTCTGTTGAGAACCTTGTTTATATCTCTGATCTTCCAGTGCGTACCTTGTTTGATTCTGGTGCTTCACATAGCTTTATTTCATCTGATCTTGTTGATAACTTGCACCTTAGTACTTGCTTAGTGGATGATCCCGTTTGTGTTTCGAATCCCATTGGGGGTTCTGCTCATCTATCTATGATATGTGAGGATCTGAGGATCTCTATACTCAGCGTAGAGTTCTTGTGTAGTGCATATGTTCTAGGTTTCAGGGGATACGGATTGATCTTGGGCATGGATTGGCTGTCTAGATATGGAGCCATTCTGGATTGTGAGCATAGGGTTGTAAGGCTTGTGACTCGCCTGGGCAACACCTTAGAGATTTCATGCAATCCGAAGAATCCCGTCATGTTATGCTATCTAGAATCTCTCGACTCATCAGAGGAGGCCCTTCAGTCTGTAAGGGTGGTCCGAGATTATCCAGATGTTTTTGAAGAAGTTAAGGGGTTGCCCCCTAAACGAGAGATTGATTTTCGCATCTATCTGGTGGATAATGCTAAGCCTGTTTCTTTGCCCGTTCGGCATATGGCTCCGCGTGAGAGACGAGAGCTGAGCAAGCAAGTGAAAGAATTACTTGAGAAGAACTTCATCAGAAGGAGTATATCCGAATGGGGAGCGCCTGTGGTGTTTGCAACTAAGGCAGATGGTTCTCTTCGGCTCTGTGTGGATTATAGAGAATTGAATAAGCTGACTAAGAAGAACAGACACCCGTTACCGAGGATCGATGATCTCTTTGATCAGCTTGTTGGTGCTTTTGTTTTCTCTCAGCTTGATCTTGCTACGGGTTTTCATCAGCTCAGAGTGGCTGAAGATAGTATAGACAAGACTGCATTCAGAACTCCAGATGGATTCTTTGAATGGCTTGTTATGCCGTTCGGTTTGACGAATGCACCCGCGTATTTTGTGGATTTGATGAGTAGGGTGTTTCGGGAGTTCTTGAATAAGTTTGTCGTGGTCTTTGTGGATGATATTCTAGTCTTCTCCAAGGATGAAGAAGAGCATGCGAGGCACCTAGTAGAGGTGATGGATACGCTCAGAGCACACCAGTTAAAGGCCAAGTTCTCCAAGTGCCACTTTTGGAGAAGGGAAGTCAGATTCCTTGGGCATATCGTATCCAAGCAAGGCTTGGCGGTGGATCCCGCTAAGGTGGTTGCAGTTCAGGATTGGAAGACTCCAAGGAATGCAACCGAGGTGAGAAGCTTTCTGGGTCTTGCGGGTTTTTACCGGAAGTTCATCAAGGACTTCGCGAAGATATCCGCTCCTCTTACTAAGTTGACGAAGAAGAACTTAGTCTTTGCTTGGGATATGGATTATGAGCTTGCTTTTCAGAGACTCAAGAGAGCCCTTACCTCCGCACCCGTTCTAGCTTTACCCGATGGTGGTAAGATATTTACCGTGTACACTGATGCTTGTGGCACGGGATTGGGCGCCGTTCTGATGCAAGGGGGCAGAGTTATATGTTTTGGTGGGAGGCAACTTAAGGTGCATGAGAGGAATTATCCCACTCATGATCTAGAGCTGGCAGCGATTGTATATGCACTCAAAGCTTGGCGTCATTATCTTCTGGGAGAGAGATTTGAGCTGTATACTGATCATAAGTCTTTGAAGTATCTCTTTTCGTAGAAGGATCTGAACTTGAGGCAGCAGAGATGGATGGAATTCCTGGCTTCCTATGATTTTGACATAGCCTATACCCCTGGCAAGGGGAATGTTGTAGCGGATGCGTTGAGTAGGAAAAGGTTGACACTAAGTCCTCTATTTGTTGAGATGAAGAATTTAGAGTTCTTGGCAACCTTTGATTTTTCCTTGACAGTTGAGACGATGACCGGTTCTTTGGCATCTCTAGAGCTCAGGCCTACCCTTCTGGATCAAGTCGGGGCTTCACAGAAGGAAGACCCTCAGATAATTGAGATCATGGACAAGCTGGTTCGAGGGGAGACATCTAGTCACCTTGCTCGATATTCTATAGACGATAAGGGTTGGCTGAGGAGAGACGGAAGGCTTTGTGTTCCGATGGTAGAAGACTTGGTGAGGAAAGTTCTTGAGGAAGCACATCGCTCCAAGATGACTATACATCCAGGTGGTGATAAGATGTATAAGGACATGAAGCGCGTTTTCTTCTGGCCTGGAATGAAGAAGGATGTGGCGGAGTTTGTCTCGAGATGTGTTATTTGTCAGAGAGTAAAAGCTGAGTCGAAGAAGCCCGGTGGGCTATTACATCCGCTAGGGGTCCCGCTATGGAAGTGGGAGAGCATCTCTATGGACTTTATTGATGGGCTTCCAAGGTCAAGGAGAGGGAATACGAGCATATGGGTCATTGTAGATAGGCTTACGAAGAGTGCTCATTTTATCCCAGTGAAGAGCAAAAGGACCGCATCTGGACTAGCATCAGTATATCTTCGTGAGATAGTGCGACTACATGGAGTCCCTTCCAGCATAGTCAGTGACCGAGACCCCATCTTTACTAGTCAGTTCTGGAACAGTTTACAGGAAGCTTTGGGCACGAGATTGAACCTGAGTACGGCCTATCACCCACAAACAGACGGCCAAACAGAAAGGGTGAATAGGGTACTTGAGGACTTGTTGAGGCTTTGCATTCTGGATTTTGGTGGTGCTTGGGAAGACCATCTTCCTCTTGTTGAGTTTGCATATAACAACAGTTATCAGGCGAGCATAGGGATGGCACCATTTGAAGCTTTATATGGGAGGCCGTGCAAATCACCTACATGTTGGTGGGAGACTACGGATAAGCTTATACTTGGACCCGACATGATTAGAGATACATCCGAGAAGGTCGAATTGATTAGAAGACGGATGAAAGCGGCCCAAGACCGGCAGAAATCCTATGCTGACAGGCGAAGGTCCGAATTGGAGTTTGAGGTTGGGGACAAGGTTTTCGTAAAGGTTTCTCCTTTGCGGAATGTGGTCCGATTTGGAGCTGTTGGGAAGCTAGCACCGAGATCTGTTGGACCCTTCCCTATCATAGAGAGAATAGGGAAGATGGCTTATAGAGTGCAATTGCCCGAAAAGTTGTCCGGAGTGCATAATGTCTTTCAGGTCTCGCATCTCCGAAAGTGCCTGCATGAGTCCGCTGAGGTGGTTGAACCTAGCATTCTTGAAGACGTGGAAGTAGAGAAAGAAGCAACTTTAAGGAGAGCTCCGATTCGTATCTTGGGGACAGAGACCAAGAAGCTAAGGAATCGTGAGGTCAGATTGGTGAAAGTTCAATGGGGTGAAGCCGAGGAGGACGCAACTTGGGAAACCGAGGAGAAGATGCGTGGGCTTTATCCATTCCTTTTTGAGGGTACACTCTTAATCTCTTTCCTTTGTTAGTATATCTTTCTCTTTGCTATCCATGTTTATCTAGTTATCGTGCTAAGCTTGTCATGAGAACCTTAGGTAGAAACCCTTTGGATGAAACATGTGCTTGAGACATGTTATGTTTGATGGTTGCAAGTGGTTGCAAGTGTTTGCAAGTGGTTACTCGTGGATGCATGATACACATTAGGCACTAGATCGGCTCACACACTCCTCATATTGCATGTGCATGAGTGTTTATGCTTATTCTTGGATGGAATTTGTATGCAATCACATGGATGTTGCATATGGATGTATGATTGAGCACGCATGTAGATATTATACATTATGTTAGGGATTTGCATACATATGGATACATTTCACTAACATATTTTGCATTGATCTTTGCATTAGATAAGTACATATACACACACTTTTGCATACGTTCATACAGCATTTAGAATCTTTTAAGGACAATGGTTGCTCGTGGATGATGGTTTGAGTAGATGGATGTTGGATGGTAGGATATGTTCTTCCTAACTTGAAGATTTCGGGGACGAAATCCTTTAAGGAGGGGAGAATATAACAACCCGTATTTTCAATAAACTGTTATAACATAAATCGAGGCAGAATTTAATTCAAAAATCAGAATCAGGGGAAACGGGCTATGCCATTGCGTTCGTCTCGGAAAAATACGCGAAATAGAGTCCGAGTTTTCGAAAATCGGAGTCCGTATGACCCAGTTAAGGCCCATTGAAGTTTTCAGAAATTTCTATGCTAAAAACAGATTTAAATTTCAAATTAAAAATAGGGATTAGGGCTAATCGGGGTCAGGCGGGAAAATTCCCGCCAGGGCCCCATGTCGACAGGCATGTCGACAGGGCCCCCGGGGTGTCGACAGCCCTGTCGACAGCCCTGTCGACAGGGGGTGCCCAGGCAGTTTAGCCTGGTGCACCATTTCTGATTTGGGCTGGGTCTTGTGGCTTGGTTCTAGAGAGTTCCGAGATCTGACGGGCCTAAACTAACCTAGGGTTAATCCTAGGGCTAAAAACACTCTAATCTTCTATAAATATACCCCTAATCCTACCCTAAAGCCTCATTAATCAATCTAGCAACTAAACTATGCCAAATTGAATCCTCAAATGGCCTCCACCTAAAATCCCTTGCCTCCACCTTCCTCAAAGTTTAATCCTATGAAGATATGATGATCATACAACCCTTTCTATGTTGTATGAATGCTTAATAACTTGCATACTTCATTAAGTTGCAAGTTTGATTTGCTAAGTTTGTGTTTTTGGGATTTTGCAAAAGGGTTTTCTTATTTGAAGCTTTGTTTTGGGTTTTAAAAGGGCTTCTTCATCTTATTTGGTGGATTTGTGACTTGTTTATATTTGTAAGCCCTCTTACCTTCACTTTACAAACTCTAAAGTTAATATGTGGTGAAAGTTGAGATTTATGTGAGTTTAGTTGATTATGCATGCTTATGCGGACTCACTATGCCATGTTTTATATGTTTCATAAGTTATGCATGCTTATGAGGACTCACTATGCCATGTTTAATATGTTTCATAAGTTATGCATGCTTATGCGAACTCATTATGCCATGTTTTACATGTTTCATAAGTTATGCATGCATATGCGAGTTTACTATGCCATGTTCTACAAGTTTAATGGATTATGCATACTTATGCAAGTTCACCTTACCATGTTATACATGTTTTATGGGTTATGCATGTTTATGCAAGTTCACCTTATCATGTTATGCAAGCTTAATGGGTTATGCATGTTTATGCAAGTTCACCTTACCATGTTATGCATATTTAATAAGCTATGCATGTTTATGCGAGTTCATTATGACATGATTTGCAAGTTTAACATGTATGCATGATTATTATGATATGTGAAGTTCATCATGTATGTTATGCCAAGTTACCTTTTTACCCTTATGCGTTATGACGAATATGTAAGCGAGATAATGACGTTGGGAGGGTTTGGGTAAACTTAAAAATACATGGAACTAAAAGATTGGGAATTTACCAATTAAGTTAGGTCTACCCCTTGGGAATTTACCTATTAAGTTAGGTCTACCCAAGTATATGTTAACTTGTAAATATGTTTCAAAGTGGACATGACGTTAGATAACATGATATGGCCAACTCGAGGTTAGACCTAGTTGTGGTGTAAATCTTCCTAGGTAACCACAACGTGGGGTCTAATGTGGGTAGTTGGTCATGTTGCACCATAAGACCCGAGGTTAGACCTAGACGTGGTGTAAATCTTCCCAGGTAACCACGGATGTCTAATGTGAGAGGTTGGGTACGTTAAGTAATTAATGCCTCATGACTAGGGTTAAGTCATGGCCCACTGATACTTAACCAATAATGGGGATGCGAGGATTAGATGGGGTTAAGTGGTTACACCTAACTAATTTAATCCATGATTAGTGAGGGGTTAAAACCACACTTAACCCTCTTAGAAACCCTAGCAACGTGGTCTGTTCCAGCAGTAATCCCAGTTTGGTATCACCACAACCCTACAGCTAGGTTAGGGCGGGGCACGATTACTGGACGGATGTAAGCGACCAAAGCGACGGCTGAGTGGTACAGCGGTGCGGGTCCGGCGGGCTACGGACGTGCACGTAGTCCGATGATGGACAAACTCGAGGCACGAGTACCAGTAGGCTTAGACTGTGTATTATTGCTTAGGTGTCTGGGGTTGACACCTTAGGGCTTGATACACCCAAAGGTGGACCCAGCACAGTCTAACTACATCCATGTGGGCCGTATGGACAACAACACTTGACGTGTAAGGTTTATAGGGAGCCGATCGACTAGACCGTTGGGCTGGACCTTATATTAAGGTCACTTCATGTTATTGGGCCAAAGTTTGGGCTAAGGGATCAATATCTGTTTTGTGGGTTTGCTAGTACACTGTGGTGCAAAAACTTAATCTTCTTATGTGATGTCACCTTCATCTATTGCCAGTATGTTTACCTCAGTTTCCATCATGCTGTTAACTTTATTTAGTTTATAGATTGATCGTAGTAGGGCTTACCAGTCTTTTTGACTGACCTGTTTTCCTTCGCTTCTTTTCTTCCGTTTCCCCCCCCCCCCCCCCACAGGTTCTCAGGGAGGGGCTACATCTGCTTAGTGGATCTTTGGCTTGCTTGTTGGATAGCTCATGTATGGATCTGAGCTAGCTGTGGATTATCTTTTATTTCTGGGGATTAATACTGATGTTTTACCATGTATTTTGTTATCACGTATCTAGACTTATGTTGTATTTTGGATCATGACATTTTGACACTATGTACTTGACTATGTTGGTTTTGTGAGATGATGATGATGGGTTTTTATCTGCTACCGCTGCTTTACTTATATTTATTTTCATATATTCTGTCTTGCGATATCTCTGTGCATGTTTACCTTCACAATAACGTCCCTCCAAAGCTAGTACATTCTAAGGAGTGATCCTAGTGGAGGTGGGGTGTTACAGATTGCTTTTAAAAATTGTTTGAATTTCTTGTTTAGTTCATACAGTGTTTGATTATACTCCTGTTTAGTTTACATAGTAAAATTACAATAGTATAGCCATAAGTTTAAGGGGAGTTATAAATTTTTAGATTTAGTCATTTAGAACTATTTATAGTATAAGTTTAGAGGGAGTATGGTTTAGTATAGTCTAAGATAGGTCAGTATACTCTAGTAAAAAATAGTATAGTTTAGTCTAATTTAGTATAAGATACTATAGGATAGTTTTATATAGCTTAATTTAGTATAAGGTTATTTTTGATAACGATAAAAGGGGAGAAAGTATAAAATAAGATATAGGCATAGTTTAAGGGGGAGTCAGAAGGAATTCATGGTGGAAATCAAGGAATCAGATCAACAGGTAATATCAGGTATGAATATTTTATAAACCAAGGTTGTCATTGTAACATCCTGGAAATTATGAACCAATTAAAAATTTTATTTTAGCAATTTTAATGGATTTTAAATAATAATGACGAAAAATTTATTTTAATCGAAGTTAGTTCGAATAATTTTATTTTAATTATAAAACGAGCCTGAAATGGCGCGGTAGTTTGAAAATTTGATTTCAAATTTCAATTGAATGTACAGGATTCAAAATAAAGTGGATTTAAGTAAAACCAAAAATATTTAAATCTGTTTGAAAATATCTTTCTAACGAATCTGAAAAATTGAAATTTCATAATGGGAATCAAAAGTTATGTAACAACCCGAAAATCTGGGCCAGTTTAAAATTTTTATTTTTGGCAATTTTAGCGAATTTTGATTATTTAAAATGAATTATTTTAAATAATATCGACGTGAAATTTATTTTGAATATAATTCGAACGTATATATTATATACGTCGTCGTTAGAATATATAATAATTATATATTATTATAAAAGGAATAGAAAATGGCGCGGTAGTTCGAAAATTCGATTTCTAATTTCAAATGAATATACAGAATTCAATATAAGTCAAAATTGAACGAAACAAGAAATATTTGAATCAGTATAACTATATCTTTGTAACGAAGTTAACAAACTGAGATTTCATCTTAGAAATGATAAGATATGTCCAGTTTAAAATTAGAAATAGTCGCTGTGGAATTTATATATATTTTTATATATATAAGGCCCTTAAAAATAGCAATTTTGCAAACGACCTCGGATTTCGACGAAACCAGTTTTGTTGGGTCCATGATGTTAAGTTATTGCTAGATTCCAAATTTCATAATTTTTCGAATCAATATGTGAGCGTGGCAACGGAAAACGCATTTGACCAGTTTCAGTTGATTTTAATCGACTGGAAATTGGCCATTTTTCTAACGGTCTCAGAATTCGACGAAACTAGTTTTGTTAGGACCGTATCGTCAATACGAAGCTAGAAAATATTTTTATGGAATTTATAGAGTTGTTATGTGACCCCGGTAATTTGAAATGTACGTTTAAAATTCAATATAATGATTTAAATGTAAATTAAACGGAAACTGATTCAAACAGTCGAATCGGCTTGCGATGCATATCCCATTGTGTTCGGAATGGGGGTAAAACGCTATGGACGACAGGCGGTAGGCCTCGTTTCGAGGTCGTATGTAAAAGTCAACCTTTTTGAATAAAAAAAAACCTTCTCCTTTATTTCTTCTGGCCCCCCTCTCATTCTCGATTCAGTTACATATAAAAAAAAAGAAAAAAAAAGAAAAGAGGAAAACGAGGGCGATCTCGATCTGCCGCCCCTCCAGGAGCTCCGCTCGCCGCTGACGCCTCCGACCAGAGCGCCGCACTCCCCCTCCGATCTTCCTCTCTCCTCCCACCTGCTCGCTCTTCGTTCGAACCTCACCGAAGCCCCCCCCTCTCGTAAATCGCATCACCCCCAGTAGCCCCCCCGACCGACGCTAAACCCCCTTTTTTTCTAGACCTCGCCGACGCTAAACCCCCCCTGTAAGTTATTTTATTTTTATTTTATTTCTTTATTTTATTTATATAATTTTATCCGATTTTCATTAGGAAAAAAACACTGATTTTTTTTTATTTATGTAAAATAACAACTGATTTTTTTTAATTTCAAAAACTGATTTTTTTATAATGTTAAAAACTGATTTATAAAAGAATTTCAAAAACTAATTTTTTTATAATGTTAAAAACTGATTTATAAAAGAATTTTAAAAACTGATTTATAAATAAAATAACAACTGATTTTTTTTTTAGATTTAAAAACTGACTAAAAAGGAATAAAACTGATTTTCTTTTATTCTAAGATTTTAAAAAGAACGAAGAAGATTTGAATTTTTAAAAAGGAAAAGATTTAAACTTTAAATAGAAAAAGATCACATCTTTTTTGGAATAGAAAAGATCATATTTTGAAAATAGAAAAGTCGGAATTTTATTAAGTAGAAGGAGTAAAATATGATTCTTATATTTTTAAAGTAATAAAAATATGATTTTTATATTTTTAAAGTATTAAAAATATAATCTTTACTATATAGAAGTGGTAAAAATATGATTTTTGTTCATATAGAGAATTAAAAATATCACCTTTATATGTGTAGTGAAATAAAAATATGGTTTTTATATAGTGAGCATCGAAAGAAAAATTCGATTTTTATATATTGAACTTCGAAATAAAAATTCGATTTTTATATATTGAACTTCGAAATAAAAATTCGATTTTTATATATTGAACTTCGAAATAAAAATTCGATTTTTATATATTAAATGGCGAAATAAAAATTTGATTTTTATATATTGAATAGCGAAATAAAAATTCGATTTTTATATATTGAATAGCGAAGTAAAAATTCGATTTTTATATATTGAATAGCGAAGTAAAAATTCGATTTTTATATATTGAATAGCGAAGTAAAAATTCGATTTTTATATATTGAACTTCGAATTAAAAATGTGATTTTTATATATTGAACATCGAAGTAAAAATTCGATTTTTACATAGGTAGTGAAAGCGGACAACGAAGATGGCAAAGATGCGATAGCGATGAAGACTTCTATCAATGAAGAGCCGTCGAGCTAGGATAGCTATATGTGAGAACTTCTCACCTTTCAATTTCATTTCTAGTTATATATATATATATACTAGGCTGCAGACGGTGTTTAGTAGCACCCGACACAATCGTCCACAGACCATGGACTTGTTTGTTTGGTTGTTTGGTGATTGATTGCGATATTGGTTTGAATGTGGTTTGTGGTGTGAAAAATCGAATCGATAAATTGGTTAGGATTAGACGTGCGCCGTTATAAGGCGAAGGAGTAAGGCTAGGTTAGACTCTTACTCCAAGTTTTGTGGTTTGCATAACGAATTGATTTGATTGATGTGTGAATGGCGTGGGCCTTCACTAGACCGGGGATAAGGCTAGGCCTTGTCCCGTTTCTAGTATCGTGCCGTTATGCCGCCGAAATTTTCTAAAATATGTTAGAAAATAAAAATATCATTTTATTGTGTAAATGAATGGAATAGAAATTCATAGGTTGAAATAAAATGTTTTATCGTTAAAAATATAATTTTTAACGTGAATGTGAATAAATGAATAGTTATAAACAAATCGGCCGATTTGTTTGTATATACACTGATTTGACTGATATTGATTGGGTCGATAAATTTCACACATCGCCCAACTGCACAAATAAAATCTGTGTTTGATTGTTTGAAACCCCACACGGGTGTTGGGATGAAATTTGAAGTTCACTCATCCTGATTGAGTAAATATGTCGATCGATTGATTGACAGGCTGTTATAAGCGTTAGATATCTATATTTGATGCTTATACAGTGTAGTGCACTTTGGTTGATGGTTGATTATTTTTCAATGCTATTATACATGTGTTGTATGAAAATCCATATAATTAACTTTATATGGTAATTGATTGGGCCTCATTCCAGTTTTGAAAAAGAAATATTTGAAAAAGAAATATTTGAAAATAGAATATTTGAAAAAGGAAATATTTGAAAAGAAATATTTGAAATAGAATATTTGAAAATAGAAATTTTTGAAGCCGTGTTTATTAGTTTGACGCCATTTTGACGTGAACGATATTTATGTCGATTTTATTCATTTTGAAATGAATTGAATTGAAAACGATTTCGAAATGAATTGAATTGAAAACGATTTCGAAATGAATTGAATTGAAAACGAATGAAATGAATTGAAAACGATTTCGAAATGAATTGAATTGAAAACGATTTCGAAATGAAATGAATTGAAAACGATTTCGAAATGAAATGAATTGAAAACGGTTTCGAAATGAATTGAATTGAAAACGATTTCGAATTGAATTGAATTGAAAACGAATTCAAATTGAATTGAAATTTGAATTGAATAGAAATGAATTTTGAAACGAATTTATAAAGAAGAATTCAATTTTGCTTTGAATTGAAATGGAAGTTGAAATAGGTTTTGAAACGATTTTAAAACTATTTATATAATTCGTTTTGAATAAAAATCGACGAAATATATATTATATATATTATATATATAATATAATGGCCTGAATAGAACGCGCCGCGCCGCGGCAGTTCGTGAATTTCGACCATTTATTTCAAACGGACATTGCGGGAGATCCGACCGTCGGATTCTCCTAAAACCGGAACCGTTGGGTTCGTATCGAAAAGAGCTTTCTAATGAATGTTAGAAATTTGAAATCTAACGGTTGGATTTGGAGTTACGTCCAAATCAAATTCGAAAAAGGTCGCTGTATGTGCAGTTCGATGGCCATTGATGGAAATCGACTGTACGGGCCTTGATAAAATTATTAGAAATAGTAATAATTTGTGTAAAATCATAAGAAATGATTTAAAAAGAATTGGGATGAAAAACTCCATATTTGAAAAGATAAAAGTAGATTTTTATCGAAATGAACTAGTTTTGAACTAGAATTATAATTCTATTTATTTTTAAATAAATAAATTGAATTCGAAAAGGGTTTTAAAAGTAACCAAAATTCCAATGATTGCATTGGAGTGGATTTGAATCGAAATTGTCTTCGGAATATTTCGATGTTGGAATTCGGGATTATACAGGTGTTGTTATGGAAATTTGAAAGATATATATTTATATCGTTATTTCCAATACGACATTTGTTAGTCGTAGAATTCGATATTGAATATAAGCCGATATATTTTCTATTCAGAGCCTTGTATTGAATATCGAATGTGATTTGGGTTTGTCGTGAATGGTGTCTTCACTAACACCGTTCTTGAACCCAGTTGAGAAAAGATTAAATCTTTTTATTTAGATTTAATGAAGTTTACCAATTAAATAATATTTAATTGGAATTGAATTGATATTGATTTTTGGGTTTATCGTGAACAGTGTTTTAAATAACACTCGTTCTTTAACCCGATAATTAATGGAAATGTGATTTTGGGTTTATCGTGAACCGTGTTTTAATTGACACTGATTCTTTAACCCAGTCACAGATTAAAACTAAGTGGAGTTTTAATGAATTTTTAATTAGATTGAAAAGATCGAAAATGGAGTACCACCAGTTTTGCTCCAGGCGATAGTTAAATCTTTAATTAGATTTGAACGTGAAATGGTAATTGAATTTACCGATAACACCGTGGTGTTAGATATGAAGTATTACCAGTTTTACTTCATGGGATGAATAGGTTGGGATTGGGAAATTAAAACGAATGATTACTTCGGTAAGGATCGCTAATCCCGACTAGTTTGAATTGATATTCAAAAATAGATTAAAGAATAAATTCAAGAATTTATCTTTGATAAAATTAATGGGAACCTTTCCCTATGAATGTGAAATTCAGAAACTAACTGTCGGTTAGCTAAGCGGAATGGTTTTCTGGATATTGATCTGATGTTGGTTTCGGCCTTCGGGGTTAATATTTGGGGAATTATTCTCTTGATTAATTTACGGTTAGTGACTGATGAATTGGAATGAGGCATATGTTGTGTTTGTGTAACACTTATTTAAAATATACGCGAGTTATTCGGGAAGACCGGGTTTATCCCATTCTGAATAACTGATACGACGATAAGTCGAAGATGAAGACGATGGTCGAAGACCGGAGGTCTTCACGTCGTTTGGGTGATAACTGATGATCTTGATTGGGCTGTACACCCAAGAAGATGGAAACAGTTGGTGATCGTCCAGACGTACTTGGAGATCAATGGATATGCGAGGTACTAGGTGCCTCCGGTTTCGTTCAGACCCAGAACGGACCTGTAAATGGACTGTGTGTCTGACATTGGATTTTAGTCCGTGCGATTGATCTCTATTAAATATATATCTGTTTGGCGGCGGAGAATTTATTCTCTTGCTTAACGCCCTTCTTTGAGACGTACGAGCTCAGGGGTTATATATTGATGGATATCAAACGCATGGAGTGAATTGCCTGTGTGGCATGCCTAAGTGGCAATTGATCGAGGCTTCTGTTGAAAAGCAAAGTCTTGTGGTGATGATCAAAGCACGGCCTTTGTGGCGTAGCTTTGTGTAACGTTTACCTCGCGTGTTTCACACCCGGTATGAACCAAAAACGGGAGAGGACGTCAGGGAGGGCATGCGTTTCTTTCTAGCTAGAAGTGGCGTCAGTGGTTTTACACGCCCTGACGAGTTTGACTTATGTGGTTGTTGCTGTTGCGAGGCGCCTCGGATTGATCGGTCGTTCTCGAACCGATGGAGTCATTTAGTTGGCTCGTTTACGCCCCATAGGGCGGGGAAATGCATGTTCAGGGTTTAAGTTTAATCCACATCGGTGGACTGGCCCTGAGGATCCAAGGCTTGACTGAGTACTTGCCTGAGACACGGGCTAGAGCATCTCGAATCGGTTGAGGACTATCTTTTGCCTCGGTTCATAGATGGAAACCCAATTTCCAAATACGTGACCTTTGCGGTTTTATTTGTAAACCTATATATGGCGACATAGTGGCATGGGACGCTCATGCCGCCTATGATTGATACTTATGATTTGAAGTTGTTTTATACACTATGCACTTATAAAAGTATCAAGTGATTTGTTTTAAACGTATCAAGCATTCTTTGGCTGTTATAAGGGAAAACCCTATCCCCCGGCTTGCGTTGCATTGTGTGATAGGACCTGGGTCTTATAATAGCTTCATTTTTCTTTATTTAGCATTGCGCTGTTTGTTTTACGCACTGGTATTCTTGGGAGGAAACCCGTTCCGTGTTATACGGCGTGGTCCCTTGATTTACCTAATGATTTAAAATAAAGATTAATAACTGTTTTAGTTCTCACACCAGTCACATGACTGACCTGGAGTTTATTGTTTTAACCTAAACTCTGGGTGCCCTCATTTTGACACGAGCAGCTAGTAGTTTTGGTTTTGCAGATTTATATTCACAGGATCCTGGTTTACAGCTGGAACGATATCCGGAAAGCTTTGTATCCGTATATCTCTTCTAGTTGTGTATTGTATTATTTTCCGCTGCTATGTATTTAAATGTAATTTAAATCTCTGATATTTCTGTGTAATATTCATTGTTACTCTGTATATTCTTGTAATCTGATGCATTGTTGTAATATTTAATGAAATGTTCTTTTATATGCGTTCTGATTTGTCGTGTTCTCAAACGATAGGGCATTTCGAACGGTCTGGGTCGGTTTAGCGACTGGTTCGGACCGAGCGAAATTCCTTGCCGTCACAGTTGGTATTAGAGCTTTGGTTTACAGAGCTCGAGAACAAGACACATTAGAACCTTACGAAAGAATTCATCAGATATTGGATTAGCAATATCCAATTAGAATGACTCGTTAGAGATAGGATCAGTAGTATCCTAGAACGAGTGTGAAGAGTATATTTTCAAATAAAAACAAGTTTTGTTTTGAAAATTTAAATCAATTATTCGTATTTGATTATTTATTTATATTGATTTTGGACAATTCAGTATATAAAGAATTTGCATATACGCCTTGCAAATGTATATTCAAAGTTTTAATATACTGGATAGATATGGAATCACATTCTAGTCGCCCGGAGATGGTACTGATGATTGTCATGACATCATCAGTATTTATGTTCGTGTTTCGAAGGTGTGATTTTCTATATATTTCCATTAGGCTGGTGTGAGAACCAAAACTTATATATATCTAGAATACATTGTTATGAATTGGCATCAAAAACAAGATTTTCTATATATGTATCAAAATTATCAATTTGAAACTCTAATTCACTAATTGATTGATGTTTGTGTTGTATGTTTATTTGTTTGATAATTTTTAGCCATTTAGCCTAATTAAATCAAATATTGAACTGTATTGAAAATTGGTCGCATTTGCTTGCATATACATGTATATCATTGAACAGGTCATAGCAAGGAGGCTAGAGCAGAGAATAAAATTTGTTTGCCCGACAAATAGGTACGTGTTTACTACATAATTTCCTGTTCTGTTTGGGTGATGATGATTTTATGAGCCTATTGGCTAGCCGCTTGGCTTTTTCTTTTTCTTTTTGAGATCTGAAGGACCGGGGAAGCTATTTGAAATTCCCCGATGCTCCCGGTGCAGGGGAGATTATGGCGAAATTTTTCGAAAATTTAGGGTGTTAGCCAAATTTTTGAAATTTTGGAAATTCTCAGAAACTAAAGAGTTAGAGAATGGAAGCCAGGTCGAGCGTAGAGTTGAATTATCAAACCACTTTCGACTTTGTTCCTTTTCGGGGACGAAAAGTTTTAAGTGGGGGAGATTGTAACAACCCGAAAATCTGGGCCAGTTTAAAATTTTTATTTTTGGCAATTTTAGCGAATTTTGATTATTTAAAATGAATTATTTTAAATAATATCGACGTGAAATTTATTTTGAATATAATTCGAACGTATATATTATATACGTCGTCGTTAGAATATATAATAATTATATATTATTATAAAAGGAATAGAAAATGGCGCGGTAGTTCGAAAATTCGATTTCTAATTTCAAATGAATATACAGAATTCAATATAAGTCAGAATTGAACGAAACAAGAAATATTTGAATCTGTATAACTATATCTTTGTAACGAAGTTAATAAACTGAGATTTCATCTTAGAAATGATAAGATATGTCCAGTTTAAAATTAGAAATAGTCGCTGTGGAATTTATATATATTTTTATATATATAAGGCCCTTAAAAATAGCAATTTTGCAAACGACCTCGGATTTCGACGAAACCAGTTTTGTTGGGTCCATGATGTTAAGTTATTGCTAGATTCCAAATTTCATAATTTTTCGAATCAATATGTGAGCGTGGCAAAGGAAAACGCGTTTGACCAGTTTCAGTTGATTTTAATCGACTGAAAATTGGCCATTTTTCTAACGGTCTCAGAATTCGACGAAACTAGTTTTGTTAGGACCGTATCGTCAATACGAAGCTAGAAAATATTTTTATGGAATTTATAGAGTTGTTATGTGACCCCGGTAATTTGAAATGTACGTTTAAAATTCAATATAATGATTTAAATGTAAATTAAACGGAAACTGATTCAAACAGTCGAATCGGCTTGCGATACATATCCCATTGTGTTCGGAATGGGGGTAAAACGCTATGGACGACAGGCGGTAGGCCTCGTTTCGAGGTCGTATGTAAAAGTCAACCTTTTTGAATAAAAAAAAACCTTCTCCTTTATTTCTTCTGGCCCCCCCTCTCATTCTCGATTCAGTTACATATAAAAAAAAAAAAAAAGAGGAAAACGAGGGCGATCTCGATCTGCCGCCCCTCCAGGAGCTCCGCTCGCCGCTGACGCCTCCGACCAGAGCGCCGCACTCCCCCTCCGATCTTCCTCTCTCCTCCCACCTGCTCGCTCTCCGTTCGAACCTCACCGAAGCCCCCCCCCCCTTCTCGTAAATCGCATCACCCCCAGTAGCCCCCCCGACCGACGCTAAACCCCCTTTTTTTCCAGACCTCGCCGACGCTAAACCCCCCCTGTAAGTTATTTTATTTTTATTTTATTTCTTTATTTTATTTATATAATTTTATCCGATTTTCATTAGGAAAAAAACACTGATTTTTTTTTTATTTATGTAAAATAACAACTGATTTTTTTTAATTTCAAAAACTGATTTTTTTATAATGTTAAAAACTGATTTATAAAAGAATTTCAAAAACTGATTTTTTTATAATGTTAAAAACTGATTTATAAAAGAATTTTAAAAACTGATTTATAAATAAAATAACAACTGATTTTTTTTTTTAGATTTAAAAACTGACTAAAAAGGAATAAAACTTATTTTCTTTTATTCTAAGATTTTAAAAAGAACGAAGAAGATTTGAATTTTTAAAAAGGAAAAGATTTAAACTTTAAATAGAAAAAGATCACATCTTTTTTGGAATAGAAAAGATCATATTTTGAAAATAGAAAAGTCGGAATTTTATTAAGTAGAAGGAGTAAAATATGATTCTTATATTTTTAAAGTAATAAAAATATGATTTTTATATTTTTAAAGTATTAAAAATATAATCTTTACATTATAGAAGTGGTAAAAATATGATTTTTGTTCATATAGAGAATTAAAAATATCACCTTTATATGTGTAGTGAAATAAAAATATGGTTTTTATATAGTGAGCATCGAAAGAAAAATTCGATTTTTATATATTGAACTTCGAAATAAAAATTCGATTTTTATATATTGAACTTCGAAATAAAAATTCGATTTTTATATATTGAACTTCGAAATAAAAATTCGATTTTTATATATTAAACTTCGAAATAAAAATTCGATTTTTATATATTGAATAGCGAAATAAAAATTCGATTTTTATATATTGAATAGCGAAGTAAAAATTCGATTTTTATATATTGAATAGCGAAGTAAAAATTCGATTTTTATATATTGAATAGCGAAGTAAAAATTCGATTTTTATATATTGAACTTCGAATTAAAAATGCGATTTTTATATATTGAACATCGAAGTAAAAATTCGATTTTTACATAGGTAGTGAAAGCGGACAACGAAGATGGCAAAGATGCGATAGCGATGAAGACTTCTATCAATGAAGAGCCGTCGAGCTAGGATAGCTATATGTGAGAACTTCTCACCTTTCAATTTCATTTCTAGTTATATATATATACTAGGATGCAGACGGTGTTTAGTAGCACCCGACACAATCGTCCACAGACCATGGACTTGTTTGTTTGGTTGTTTGGTGATTGATTGCGATATTGGTTTGAATGTGGTTTGTGGTGTGAAAAATCGAATCGATAAATTGGTTAGGATTAGACGTGCGCCGTTATAAGGCGAAGGAGTAAGGCTAGGTTAGACTCTTACTCCAAGTTTTGTGGTTTGCATAACGAATTGATTTGATTGATGTGTGAATGGCGTGGGCCTTCACTAGACCGGGGATAAGGCTAGGCCTTGTCCCGTTTCTAGTATCGTGCCGTTATGCCGCCGAAATTTTCTAAAATATGTTAGAAAATAAAAATATCATTTTATTGTGTAAATGAATGGAATAGAAATTCATAGGTTGAAATAAAATGTTTTATCGTTAAAAATATAATTTTTAACGTGAATGTGAATAAATGAATAGTTATAAACAAATCGGCCGATTTGTTTGTATATACACTGATTTGACTGATATTGATTGGGTCGATAAATTTCACACATCGCCCAACTGCACAAATAAAATCTGTGTTTGATTGTTTGAAACCCCACACGGGTGTTGGGATGAAATTTGAAGTTCACTCATCCTGATTGAGTAAATATGTCGATCGATTGATTGACAGGCTGTTATAAGCGTTAGATATCTATATTTGATGCTTATACAGTGTAGTGCACTTTGGTTGATGGTTGATTATTTTTCAATGCTATTATACATGTGTTGTATGAAAATCCCTATAATTAACTTTATATGGTAATTGATTGGGCCTCATTCCAGTTTTGAAAAAGAAATATTTGAAAAAGAAATATTTGAAAATAGAATATTTGAAAAAGGAAATATTTGAAATAGAATATTTGAAAATAGAAATTTATGAAGCCGTGTTGATTAGTTTGACGCCATTTTGACGTGAACGATATTTATGTCGATTTTATTCATTTTGAAATGAATTGAATTGAAAACGATTTCGAAATGAATTGAATTGAAAACGATTTCGAAATGAATTGAATTGAAAACGAATGAAATGAATTGAAAACGATTTCGAAATGAATTGAATTGAAAACGATTTCGAAATGAAATGAATTGAAAACGATTTCGAAATGAAATGAATTGAAAACGATTTCGAAATGAATTGAATTGAAAACGATTTCGAATTGAATTGAATTGAAAACGAATTCAAATTGAA
Organism: Allium sativum; assembly: GCA_030737875.1. Lineage (NCBI taxonomy): Eukaryota > Viridiplantae > Streptophyta > Magnoliopsida > Asparagales > Amaryllidaceae > Allium > Allium sativum. Next base: position 834,103,811 of record CM060912.1, on the reverse strand, counting down.
TTGAAATTTGAATTGAATAGAAATGAATTTTGAAACGAATTTATAAAGAAGAATTCAATTTTGCTTTGAATTGAAATGGAAGTTGAAATAGGTTTTGAAACGATTTTAAAACTATTTATATAATTCGTTTTGAATAAAAATCGACGAAATATATATTATATATATTATATATATAATATAATGGCCTGAATAGAACGCGCCGCGCCGCGGCAGTTCGTGAATTTCGACCATTTATTTCAAACGGACATTGCGGGAGATCCGACCGTCGGATTCTCCTAAAACCGGAACCGTTGGGTTCGTATCGAAAAGAGCTTTCTAATGAATGTTAGAAATTTGAAATCTAACGGTTGGATTTGGAGTTACGTCCAAATCAAATTCGAAAAGGTCGCTGTAAGTGCAGTTCGATGTCCATTGATGGAAATTGACTGTACGGGCCTTGATAAAATTATTAGAAATAGTAATAATTTGTGTAAAATCATAAGAAATGATTTAAAAAGAATTGGGATGAAAAACTCCATATTTGAAAAGATAAAAGTAGATTTTTATCGAAATGAACTAGTTTTGAACTAGAATTATAATTCTATTTATTTTTAAATAAATAAATTGAATTCGAAAAGGGTTTTAAAAGTAACCAAAATTCCAATGATTGCATTGGAGTGGATTTGAATCGAAATTGTCTTCGGAATATTTCGATGTTGGAATTCGGGATTATACAGGTGTTGTTATGGAAATTTGAAAGATATATATTTATATCGTTATTTCCAATACGACATTTGTTAGTCGTAGAATTCGATATTGAATATAAGCCGATATATTTTCTATTCAGAGCCTTGTATTGAATATCGAATGTGATTTGGGTTTGTCGTGAATGGTGTCTTCACTAACACCGTTCTTGAACCCAGTTGAGAAAAGATTAAATCTTTTTATTTAGATTTAATGAAGTTTACCAATTAAATAATATTTAATTGGAATTGAATTGATATTGATTTTTGGGTTTATCGTGAACAGTGTTTTAAATAACACTCGTTCTTTAACCCGATAATTAATGGAAATGTGATTTTGGGTTTATCGTGAACCGTGTTTTAAATGACACTGATTCTTTAACCCAGTCACAGATTAAAACTAAGTGGAGTTTTAATGAATCTTTAATTAGATTGAAAAGATCGAAAATGGAGTACCACCAGTTTTGCTCCAGGCGATAGTTAAATCTTTAATTAGATTTGAACGTGAAATGGTAATTGAATTTACCGATAACACCGTGGTGTTAGATATGAAGTATTACCAGTTTTACTTCATGGGATGAATAGGTTGGGATTGGGAAATTAAAACGAATGATTACTTCGGTAAGGATCGCTAATCCCGACTAGTTTGAATTGATATTCAAAAATAGATTAAAGAATAAATTCAAGAATTTATCTTTGATAAAATTAATGGGAACCTTTCCCTATGAATGTGAAATTCAGAAACTAACTGTCGGTTAGCTAAGCGGAATGGTTTTCTGGATATTGATCTGATGTTGGTTTCGGCCTTCGGGGTTAATATTTGGGGAATTATTCTCTTGATTAATTTACGGTTAGTGACTGATGAATTGGAATGAGGCATATGTTGTGTTTGTGTAACACTTATTTAAAATATACGCGAGTTATTCGGGAAGACCGGGTTTATCCCATTCTGAATAACTGATACGACGATAAGTCGAAGATGAAGACGATGGTCGAAGACCGGAGGTCTTCACGTCGTTTGGGTGATAACTGATGATCTTGATTGGGCTGTACACCCAAGAAGATGGAAACAGTTGGTGATCGTCCAGACGTACTTGGAGATCAATGGATATGCGAGGTACTAGGTGCCTCCGGTTTCGTTCAGACCCAGAACGGACTTGTAAATGGACTGTGTGTCTGACATTGGATTTTAGTCCGTGCGATTGATCTCTATTAAATATATATCTGTTTGGCGGCGGAGAATTTATTCTCTTGCTTAACACCCTTCTTTGAGACGTACGAGCTCAGGGGTTATATATTGATGGATATCAAACGCATGGAGTGAATTGCCTGTGTGGCATGCCTAAGTGGCAATTGATCGAGGCTTCTGTTGAAAAGCAAAGTCTTGTGGTGATGATCAAAGCACGGCCTTTGTGGCGTAGCTTTGTGTAACGTTTACCTCGCGTGTTTCACACCCGGTATGAACCAAAAACGGGAGAGGACGTCAGGGAGGGCATGCGTTTCTTTCTAGCTAGAAGTGGCGTCAGTAGTTTTACACGCCCAGACGAGTTTGACTTATGTGGTTGTTGCTGTTGCGAGGCGCCTCGGATTGATCGGTCGTTCTCGAACCGATGGAGTCATTTAGTTGGCTCGTTTACGCCCCATAGGGCGGGGAAATGCATGTTCAGGGTTTAAGTTTAATCCACATCGGTGGATTGGCCCTGAGGATCCAAGGCTTGACTGAGTACTTGCCTGAGACACGGGCTAGAGCATCTCGAATCGGTTGAGGACTATCTTTTGCCTCGGTTCATAGATGGAAACCCAATTTCCAAATACGTGACCTTTGCGGTTTTATTTGTAAACCTATATATGGCGACATAGTGGCATGGGACGCTCATGCCGCCTATGATTGATACTTATGATTTGAAGTTGTTTTATACACTATGCACTTATAAAAGTATCAAGTGATTTGTTTTAAACGTATCAAGCATTCTTTGGCTGTTATAAGGGAAAACCCTATCCCCCGGCTTGCGTTGCATTGTGTGATAGGACCTGGGTCTTATAATAGCTTCATTTTTCTTTATTTAGCATTGCGCTGTTTGTTTTATGCACTGGTATTCTTGGGAGGAAACCCGTTCCGTGTTATACGGCGTGGTCCCTTGATTTACCTAATGATTTAAAATAAAGATTAATAACTGTTTTAGTTCTCACACCAGTCACATGACTGACCTGGAGTTTATTGTTTTAACCTAAACTCTGGGTGCCCTCATTTTGACACGGGCAGCTAGTAGTTTTGGTTTTGCAGATTTATATTCACAGGATCCTGGTTTATAGCTGGAACGATATCCGGAAAGCTTTGTATCCGTATATCTCTTCTAGTTGTGTATTGTATTATTTTCCGCTGCTATGTATTTAAATGTAATTTAAATCTCTGATATTTCTGTGTAATATTCATTGTTACTCTGTATATTCTTGTAATCTGATGCATTGTTGTAATATTTAATGAAATGTTCTTTTATATGCGTTCTGATTTGTCGTGTTCTCAAACGATAGGGCATTTCGAACGGTCTGGGTCGGTTTAGCGACTGGTTCAGACCGAGCGAAATTCCTTGCCGTCACAGTTGGTATCAGAGCTTTGGTTTACAGAGCTCGAGAACAAGACACATTAGAACCTTACGAAAGAATTCATCAGATATTGGATTAGCAATATCCAATTAGAATGACTCGTTAGAGATAGGATCAGTAGTATCCTAGAACGAGTGTGAAGAGTATATTTTCAAATAAAAACAAGTTTTGTTTTGAAAATTTAAATCAATTATTCGTATTTGATTATTTATTTATATTGATTTTGGACAATTCAGTATATAAAGAATTTGCATATACGCCTTGCAAACGTATATTCAAAGTTTTAATATACTGGATAGATATGGAATCACATTCTAGTCGCCCGGAGATGGTACTGATGATTGTCATGACATCATCAGTATTTATGTTCGTGTTTCGAAGGTGTGATTTTCTATATATTTCCATTAGGCTGGTGTGAGAACCAAAACTTATATATATCTAGAATACATTGTTATGAATTGGCATCAAAAACAAGATTTTCTATATATGTATCAAAATTATCAATTTGAAACTCTAATTCACTAATTGATTGATGTTTGTGTTGTATGTTTATTTGTTTGATAATTTTTAGCCATTTAGCCTAATTAAATCAAATATTGAACTGTATTGAAAATTGGTCGCATTTGCTTGCATATACATGTATATCATTGAACAGGTCATAGCAAGGAGGCTAGAGCAGAGAATAAAATTTGTTTGCCCGACAAATAGGTACGTGTTTACTACATAATTTCCTGTTCTGTTTGGGTGATGATGATTTTATGAGCCTATTGGCTAGCCGCTTGGCTTTTTCTTTTTCTTTTTGAGATCTGAAGGACCGGGGAAGCTATTTGAAATTCCCCGATGCTCCCGGTGCAGGGGAGATTATGGCGAAATTTTTCGAAAATTTAGGGTGTTAGCCAAATTTTTGAAATTTTGGAAATTCTCAGAAACTAAAGAGTTAGAGAATGGAAGCCAGGTCGAGCGTAGAGTTGAATTATCAAACCACTTTCGACTTTGTTCCTTTTCGGGGACGAAAAGTTTTAAGTGGGGGAGATTGTAACAACCCGAAAATCTGGGCCAGTTTAAAATTTTTATTTTTGGCAATTTTAGCGAATTTTGATTATTTAAAATGAATTATTTTAAATAATATCGACGTGAAATTTATTTTGAATATAATTCGAACGTATATATTATATACGTCGTCGTTAGAATATATAATAATTACATATTATTATAAAAGGAATAGAAAATGGCGCGGTAGTTCGAAAATTCGATTTCTAATTTCAAATGAATATACAGAATTCAATATAAGTCAGAATTGAACGAAACAAGAAATATTTGAATCTGTATAACTATATCTTTGTAACGAAGTTAATAAACTGAGATTTCATCTTAGAAATGATAAGATATGTCCAGTTTAAAATTAGAAATAGTCGCTGTGGAATTTATATATATTTTTATATATATAAGGCCCTTAAAAATAGCAATTTTGCAAACGACCTCGGATTTCGACGAAACCAGTTTTGTTGGGTCCATGATGTTAAGTTATTACTAGATTCCAAATTTCATAATTTTTCGAATCAATATGTGAGCGTGGCAAAGGAAAACGGGTTTGACCAGTTTTAGTTGATTTTAATCGACTGGAAATTGGCCATTTTTCTAACGGTCTCAGAATTCGACGAAACTAGTTTTGTTAGGACCGTATCGTCAATACGAAGCTAGAAAATATTTTTATGGAATTTATAGAGTTGTTATGTGACCCCGGTAATTTGAAATGTACGTTTAAAATTCAATATAATGATTTAAATGTAAATTAAACGGAAACTGATTCAAACAGTCGAATCGGCTTGCGATACATATCCCATTGTGTTCGGAATGGGGGTAAAACGCTATGGACGACAGGCGGTAGGCCTCGTTTCGAGGTCGTATGTAAAAGTCAACCTTTTTGAATAAAAAAAAACCTACTCCTTTATTTCTTCTGGCCCCCCCTCTCATTCTCGATTCAGTTACATATAAAAAAAAAAAAGAAAAGAGGAAAACGAGGGCGATCTCGATCTGCCGCCCCTCTAGGAGCTCCGCTCGCCGCTGACGTCTCCGACCAGAGCGCCGCACTCCCCCTCCGATCTTCCTCTCTCCTCCCACCTGCTCGCTCTCCGTTCGAACCTCACCGAAGCCCCCCCCCCTTCTCGTAAATCGCATCACCCCCAGTAGCCCCCCCGACCGACGCTAAACCCCCTTTTTTTCCAGACCTCGCCGACGCTAAACCCCCCCTGTAAGTTATTTTATTTTTATTTTATTTCTTTATTTTATTTATATAATTTTATCCGATTTTCATTAGGAAAAAAACACTGATTTTTTTTATTAATGTAAAATAACAACTGATTTTTTTTAATTTCAAAAACTGATTTTTTTATAATGTTAAAAACTGATTTATAAAAGAATTTCAAAAACTGATTTTTTTATAATGTTAAAAACTGATTTATAAAAGAATTTTAAAAACTGATTTATAAATAAAATAACAACTGATTTTTTTTTTTAGATTTAAAAACTGACTAAAAAGGAATAAAACTGATTTTCTTTTATTCTAAGATTTTAAAAAGAACGAAGAAGATTTGAATTTTTAAAAAGGAAAAGATTTAAACTTTAAATAGAAAAAGATCACATCTTTTTTGGAATAGAAAAGATCATATTTTGAAAATAGAAAAGTCGGAATTTTATTAAGTAGAAGGAGTAAAATATGATTCTTATATTTTTAAAGTAATAAAAATATGATTTTTATATTTTTAAAGTATTAAAAATATAATCTTTACAATATAGAAGTGGTAAAAATATGATTTTTGTTCATATAGAGAATTAAAAATATCACCTTTATATGTGTAGTGAAATAAAAATATGGTTTTTATATAGTGAGCATCGAAAGAAAAATTCGATTTTTATATATTGAACTTCGAAATAAAAATTCGATTTTTATATATTGAACTTTGAAATAAAAATTCGATTTTTATATATTGAACTTCGAAATAAAAATTCGATTTTTATATATTAAATGGCGAAATAAAAATTCGATTTTTATATATTGAATAGCGAAATAAAAATTCGATTTTTATATATTGAATAGCGAAGTAAAAATTCGATTTTTATATATTGAATAGCGAAGTAAAAATTCGATTTTTATATATTGAATAGCGAAGTAAAAATTCGATTTTTATATATTGAACTTCGAATTAAAAATGCGATTTTTATATATTGAACATCGAAGTAAAAATTCGATTTTTACATAGGTAGTGAAAGCGGACAACGAAGATGGCAAAGATGCGATAGCGATGAAGACTTCTATCAATGAAGAGCCGTCGAGCTAGGATAGCTATATGTGAGAACTTCTCACCTTTCAATTTCATTTCTAGTTATATATATATATACTAGGATGCAGACGGTGTTTAGTAGCACCCGACACAATCGTCCACAGACCATGGACTTGTTTGTTTGGTTGTTTGGTGATTGATTGCGATATTGGTTTGAATGTGGTTTGTGGTGTGAAAAATCGAATCGATAAATTGGTTAGGATTAGACGTGCGCCGTTATAAGGCGAAGGAGTAAGGCTAGGTTAGACTCTTACTCCAAGTTTTGTGGTTTGCATAATGAATTGATTTGATTGATGTGTGAATGGCGTGGGCCTTCACTAGACCGGGGATAAGGCTAGGCCTTTTCCCGTTTCTAGTATCGTGCCGTTATGCCGCCGAAATTTTCTAAAATATGTTAGAAAATAAAAATATCATTTTTTTGTGTAAATGAATGGAATAGAAATTCATAGGTTGAAATAAAATGTTTTATAGTTAAAAATATAATTTTTAATGTGAATGTGAATAAATGAATAGTTATAAACAAATCGGCCGATTTGTTTGTATATACACTGATTTGACTGATATTGATTGGGTCGATAAATTTCACACATCGCCCAACTGCACAAATAAAATCTGTGTTTGATTGTTTGAAACCCCACACGGGTGTTGGGATGAAATTTGAAGTTCACTCATCCTGATTGAGTAAATATGTCGATCGATTGATTGACAGGCTGTTATAAGCGTTAGATATCTATATTTGATGCTTATACAGTGTAGTGCACTTTGGTTGATGGTTGATTATTTTTCAATGCTATTATACATGTGTTGTATGAAAATCCATATAATTAACTTTATATGGTAATTGATTGGGCCTCATTCCAGTTTTGAAAAAGAAATATTTGAAAAAGAAATATTTGAAAATAGAATATTTGAAAAAGGAAATATTTGAAAAGAAATATTTGAAATAGAATATTTGAAAATAGAAATTTATGAAGCCGTGTTGATTAGTTTGACGCCATTTTGACGTGAACGATATTTATGTCGATTTTATTCATTTTGAAATGAATTGAATTGAAAACGATTTCGAAATGAATTGAATTGAAAACGATTTCGAAATGAATTGAATTGAAAACGAATGAAATGAATTGAAAACGATTTCGAAATGAATTGAATTGAAAACGATTTCGAAATGAAATGAATTGAAAACGATTTCGAAATGAAATGAATTGAAAACGATTTCGAAATGAATTGAATTGAAAACGATTTCGAATTGAATTGAATTGAAAACGAATTCAAATTGAATTGAAATTTGAATTGAATAGAAATGAATTTTGAAACGAATTTATAAAGAAGAATTCAATTTTGCTTTGAATTGAAATGGAAGTTGAAATAGGTTTTGAAACGATTTTAAAACTATTTATATAATTCGTTTTGAATAAAAATCGACGAAATATATATTATATATATTATATATATAATATAATGGCCTGAATAGAACGCGCCGCGCCGCGGCAGTTCGTGAATTTCGACCATTTATTTCAAACGGACATTGCGGGAGATCCGACCGTCGGATTCTCCTAAAACCGGAACCGTTGGGTTCGTATCGAAAAGAGCTTTCTAATGAATGTTAGAAATTTGAAATCTAACGGTTGGATTTGGAGTTACGTCCAAATCAAATTCGAAAAAGGTCGCTGTAAGTGCAGTTCGATGGCCATTGATGGAAATCGACTGTACGGGCCTTGATAAAATTATTAGAAATAGTAATAATTTGTGTAAAATCATAAGAAATGATTTAAAAAGAATTGGGATGAAAAACTCCATATTTGAAAAGATAAAAGTAGATTTTTATCGAAATGAACTAGTTTTGAACTAGAATTATAATTCTATTTATTTTTAAATAAATAAATTGAATTCGAAAAGGGTTTTAAAAGTAACCAAAATTCCAATGATTGCATTAGAGTGGATTTGAATCGAAATTGTCTTCGGAATATTTCGATGTTGGAATTCGGGATTATACAGGTGTTGTTATGGAAATTTGAAAGATATATATTTATATCGTTATTTCCAATACGACATTTGTTAGTCGTAGAATTCGATATTGAATATAAGCCGATATATTTTCTATTCAGAGCCTTGTATTGAATATCGAATGTGATTTGGGTTTGTCGTGAATGGTGTCTTCACTAACACCGTTCTTGAACCCAGTTGAGAAAAGATTAAATCTTTTTATTTAGATTTAATGAAGTTTACCAATTAAATAATATTTAATTGGAATTGAATTGATATTGATTTTTGGGTTTATCGTGAACAGTGTTTTAAATAACACTCGTTCTTTAACCCGATAATTAATGGAAATGTGATTTTGGGTTTATCGTGAACCGTGTTTTAAATGACACTGATTCTTTAACCCAGTCACAGATTAAAACTAAGTGGAGTTTTAATGAATCTTTAATTAGATTGAAAAGATCGAAAATGGAGTACCACCAGTTTTGCTCCAGGCGATAGTTAAATCTTTAATTAGATTTGAACGTGAAATGGTAATTGAATTTACCGATAACACCGTGGTGTTAGATATGAAGTATTACCAGTTTTACTTCATGGGATGAATAGGTTGGGATTGGGAAATTAAAACGAATGATTACTTCGGTAAGGATCGCTAATCCCGACTAGTTTGAATTGATATTCAAAAATAGATTAAAGAATAAATTCAAGAATTTATCTTTGATAAAATTAATGGGAACCTTTCCCTATGAATGTGAAATTCAGAAACTAACTGTCGGTTAGCTAAGCGGAATGGTTTTCTGGATATTGATCTGATGTTGGTTTCGGCCTTCGGGGTTAATATTTGGGGAATTATTCTCTTGATTAATTTACGGTTAGTGACTGATGAATTGGAATGAGGCGTATGTTGTGTTTGTGTAACACTTATTTAAAATATACGCGAGTTATTCGGGAAGACCGGGTTTATCCCATTCTGAATAACTGATACGACGATAAGTCGAAGATGAAGACGATGGTCGAAGACCGGAGGTCTTCACGTCGTTTGGGTGATAACTGATGATCTTGATTGGGATGTACACCCAAGAAGATGGAAACAGTTGGTGATCGTCCAGACGTACTTGGAGATCGATGGATATGCGAGGTACTAGGTGCCTCCGGTTTCGTTCAGACCCAGAACGGACTTGTAAATGGACTGTGTGTCTGACATTGGATTTTAGTCCGTGCGATTGATCTCTATTAAATATATATCTGTTTGGCGGCGGAGAATTTATTCTCTTGCTTAACGCCCTTCTTTGAGACGTACGAGCTCAGGGGTTATATATTGATGGATATCAAACGCATGGAGTGAATTGCCTGTGTGGCATGCCTAAGTGGCAATTGATCGAGGCTTCTGTTGAAAAGCAAAGTCTTGTGGTGATGATCAAAGCACGGCCTTTGTGGCGTAGCTTTGTGTAACGTTTACCTCGCGTGTTTCACACCCGGTATGAACCAAAAACGGGAGAGGACGTCAGGGAGGGCATGCGTTTCTTTCTAGCTAGAAGTGGCGTCAGTGGTTTTACACGCCCTGACGAGTTTGACTTATGTGGTTGTTGCTGTTGCGAGGCGCCTCGGATTGATCGGTCGTTCTCGAACTGATGGAGTCATTTAGTTGGCTCGTTTACGCCCCATAGGGCGGGGAAATGCATGTTCAGGGTTTAAGTTTAATCCACATCGGTGGACTGGCCTTGAGGATCCAAGGCTTGACTGGGTACTTGCCTGAGACACGGGCTAGAGCGTCTCGAATCGGTTGAGGACTATCTTTTGCCTCGGTTCATAGATGGAAACCCAATTTCCAAATACGTGACCTTTGCGGTTTTATTTGTAAACCTATATATGGCGACATAGTGGCATGGGACGCTCATGCCGCCTATGATTGATACTTATGATTTGAAGTTGTTTTATACACTATGCACTTATAAAAGTATCAAGTGATTTGTTTTAAACGTATCAAGCATTCTTTGGCTGTTATAAGGGAAAACCCTATCCCCCGGCTTGCGTTGCATTGTGTGATAGGACCTGGGTCTTATAACAGCTTCATTTTTCTTTATTTAGCATTGCGCTGTTTGTTTTATGCACTGGTATTCTTGGGAGGAAACCCGTTCCGTGTTATACGGCGTGGTCCCTTGATTTACCTAATGATTTAAAATAAAGATTAATAACTGTTTTAGTTCTCACACCAGTCACATGACTGACCTGGAGTTTATTGTTTTAACCTAAACTCTGGGTGCCCTCATTTTGACACGGGCAGCTAGTAGTTTTGGTTTTGCAGATTTATATTCACAGGATCCTGGTTTACAGCTGGAACGATATCCGGAAAGCTTTGTATCCGTATATCTCTTCTAGTTGTGTATTGTATTATTTTCCGCTGCTATGTATTTAAATGTAATTTAAATCTCTGATATTTCTGTGTAATATTCATTGTTACTCTGTATATTCTTGTAATCTGATGCATTGTTGTAATATTTAATGAAATGTTCTTTTATATGCGTTCTGATTTGTCGTGTTCTCAAACGATAGGGCATTTCGAACGGTCTGGGTCGGTTTAGCGACTGGTTCGGACCGAGCGAAATTCCTTGCCGTCACAAGTTATGCCCAGTTTAATATTCAAAATAGTCGCTATGGAATTTATATATATATTTTAATATAATAAATAGCTATTTTGCAAACGACCTCCGTTTTCCACGAAACTACTTTTGTTGGATCCGGAATGTCAAATTATTGCAAGATTCCAATTTTCATAATTTTTGGAATTAATATGTGAGCGTGGAAAAAGAAAACGTGTTTTGTCAATTTCAGTTGAATTGGATCGACCAGAAAATGACCATTTTTCAAATGGTCTCCAAATTCGACAAAATTAGTTTTGTTAGGACCGTATCGTCAAAACATCATCAGATTTATTTTTCTGGAATTTTTGGAGTCAGTATGTGACCCCGGTAAATTAAAATGTACATTTTAAAATTCAATAAATTGATTTATATTTTAATTTTGATAAAAAATGATCGAAACAGTCAAATTGGCTTACCATACATATCCCATTGTGTTTGGAATGAGGGTATTTAGCTAGGGGCGACAGTCATTGGGTCTCGTTTGGAGTTCGGATGGTTTAACGAGCTATTTTTGAATTAAATAATGAAATAATATAGAAAATACTCTATATATATGGTTGAATATACAGAACCCTAATTCCCATTTGAAGCAGCCATCATCATTCAAATGGAGGGCTCCGAAGCTCCGTAATTCAAACCAAAAATTCTCCAAATCCCCAAAGTTAAAATCAATGCTTGTAAAACGAAAATCACTTAGCTCCCCGAGCTCTTCTTCGCCAATGGTGGAGATTAGGAACAATGGAGTAAAGTTCATGAATTCGGAGCTCGAATGGCTTCCGATCGCAGCGGATTTTCGGGAGGATGGGGGGTCGCGACCTACGCGGTTGCTGGCGTAAAGGAGGTTAAGTGGCGGCGCAACACGTGGCGGGTTCAGATCGGCGGACGGCGGTCTCTAGTGCTGTGCGGTGGAAGATTCTTGGCGGCGGTAATGGGTTCGAATTATCCCTTGTAGAAGACGAAGTAGGTAAAAACAACGACAACATTCGTCTATATATTATTAAAGGTAGTTTTTTTATAGTAGTTATTTTTAAACATATATGGAAGGTTATAAATTTGTTTAAAAATAAAAAGATTATAGATTTGTTTAAAAATTAACATTGCTTTGATAATATAAAAGAACATTGTTTTCATAAAGGTAAAAGAAAATTGTTTTAAAAGTAAAATAGATTTGTTTTCAAAGTAAAAATAGATTTATTTTAAAGGTAAAAATAGATTTGTTTTCAAAATAAAAATATATAATGTCATATAATGTTTTTGAAATAAAAATATACAATGTAACGAACCGGGATTTTCGACTCCGAAAATCAACATCAAACTACCATGTTGACCCTTTCAGACATCGAATATTCCAGATCATTAATAGAAAGAAGTTAGAGGGTGAGAATAGATAAGGAAGAAATATTGAATAGAAGAAGAAGAAGAAACACCACACAGAGTCTCACATCGCAGCGGAACAAAATATAATACAGAAATAATCTTTATTGAAAGCTTTAAAATACTTACAGTATCAGAGTACATCATGCCATGGGACAGTTATAATAGCCTGTTCCCATATACAACACACAGCGGAATAGTAGTAACATCCTACGTCCGAACAACTCCAGCTCGTCTCTTCATAGCAGTCGATAACCCGAACCTGTACAACCCGGTCTAACCCGAGCATTTACAAAACACCGGGTCAGTCTGGTGAACCAGAGTGAGATAAACTCGCACAGTAATAAGGGTGAACCATCCAATCATGATTTTAAAGTTCAAAACCTTTTCAAAAGAAAAGGATAATCGTAAGACCAAATCCACACATAAACATGGACGGTTTTTACCTTACGATAACCCAAACCACTTTTGAAATCAATATCTTTTCTGATATTATAATAATGTCTACATACAAGTAAATAACAATATAGTGGAACGCTTGCATCTCACGCTCCACATATAGTATACAATTAAAACCGCGGGCGCTTATTGGAGATTGGATTCCAATTATGACAAGGTATGGGACCACCTGCCGATAGTGTATCTCTAGAGACGAATACACTGGGTTCAACAAGAACTTCTTGCAACCCGGCCCTCACATGACCGACCACTCATTTCGCTTGAGTGTATCGAATGTATATCACCGACGGTTGGGATCAGCAACCGCCTCCCGATAAGGGACAGCATCGAAACATAGATTAAGAAACAAATAGGATTTCCTCTAGATAGGTGATTATACACCCTAATGGGAGCGACCCACATAGCTATGCTGCCTGCCCGATTTTTGTCATTTCCCGGTTGATGAGGCTTGAGGCCAGAATTAACTTCTGATCATCTGGTCACCATTCACTTTGAATGCCACATCGTCAGATCCGTCAGATATCACTAATTGACGTCCACAAAAATACTCTAGCTGGAAGCTAAGAGAACGGCAAATCTCTGCCAACAACTATCGTACGTTTGGAGAAATTAACGTACGTGACACTTCGGAAATACTCTGTCAGACATTCGTCCATACAAGTCATCCAGGAACAGGATGAACCGAAGGTACTCTCCTACTGCATCCAATATAGGAATCACCCCATGGATCGGTAGTGAGAAGTCCTTGCAACCCGTTGATTCCAACCACGACAGAATCACAGCTTATCTCTGCTTGCCAGGCAGAGAATATTAGTGGTTCTTCCGTTTACGAAAATCAACGGTCTTCACAGCACCATCTCGACCATCTTCTGATATCTTCACGTATTTGTTGGTCGGAATGGTTTTCGAATATACATTCGATCCCGGTCTTCCCGTACCAACAATCGTATTGGCCAGATTGGATAGTCGGTGTTTTAACTATCAAAATAATCAGTGTTTCAATCATGACACTCCAATGAGTTCACTGGTCCAGTATTCAGCATCACTTGGCCTTTAACAAAACTGATTTACTTTAAAAAACTTCTAATTTCAATCTTTGAAAATAAGATAATTGAATAACTCCAATTTGATTTAACTCTAATCGATTAACTAATATTCGACTTCACTCCATTCGCTTGACTCTAGATCACAGCGATCACAATGGTTACGCCTGATTCCCTCAGGAAACATCCGACCGCCGTAGGCTATCTGCAGCCCTGCGAATTACGCTAGCAGTCGTACGAAATGGCACTCATCTTGAAAAACTATGTTTGACTAACTCTAGCTCGAATAACTATATTCAATTTCCCACTTAAATCTTCCTTCCAATCATCTTTTAAATTCGGAAATCCATTAGTTTTAACAAAGAAATTTATAGCACATATGTTATAACAATAGCTTTATAATTACTATTTAGATTTACAAACAACAGCACTATAATCGCTGCTTTAGGTTTACAAAACATGTACCATAGCAACAGCGCTAAACTCGCTATTAGATTCACAAAACATTATAACAACAGCGCTAAAGTCGCTGTTTAGATTTCAAAACATATTCACTAACGTCTCTTACGATTACCAACTAATGCTATCTTCAGATAATCCCGACGTTGTTCAAGTTGGGGTATTTTAATTACCTCTCAGACCTTGATCAACAACGTTCTTATCCTCCGATAAACATAAGTTGTAATCAAAATCAATATTTCATTCTAGTCTCAAACAAATTCCATTTAACTGTTGGATTTGGTTATACAACTCTATAACCTAGTTCTTTAACCAGATTCGCTTATTTCCAATCTCCTTTGATTTCATTTCACTTCAATTACTTTTGAAAAGTAATTGTCTAAAATATTATTAATTAAAATAATAATTTATTTCAATCATTAACTACATGAGTAGTTAATTTCTTTAATAACAAAATTAAACGGTAAGTCCCTTTTTAAAACCTTGTTTAAATTTAAACAATATTTATTAAACTATTCAAATCAAAACACATCAATTTTGATAATCAAATTCCAATTCAAACGGTCGATTTAATTAACTCAAAACTCGATTATCTCGTTAATCGATTCCAATTAATCCTCACTTTAAATTAATTAAAAATATAATAAATTTAAATAATCCCATTAATTGTTTTCTTTACAAAATCATTATCGAAGTTTAATCCTTTGATTCATTTCTTGTTCTCATACTCGTAAACCTGATTAACGTCAGCATTTACTTTATAAAATAATTTAATAACAATCAAAGTCTTAAATAAAACATTTATTTAATTCCCTATTATAACTTTTATTCAAAATAATATCTTCAAAATCCAACTCCAGTTATATAATAAATTTTATAACCTCATCTTTATCGATTCACCTGACGGTGAATCAATATTTATAACACGATTGATTTTATAGGCCATACACTGCTAAATACTCAACCAATATCGCTCATTGGTTTAAACACAACACAGGTTGAATTCCCAATCCAAATCAATAATCAAATCAATCAACCAAACAGGATAGTTCATATGTGAAAATATGAAATAAATAATATATTTGAGGAATCCGGCTGGATCCCTCCAACCTGTTCTTCCCTGTATTCAAATGGTTTTTCTCAAATCAGACGGTTCAGTTTTGTTTAACTGATAAATTAAATAACGACCATTTAACATCAACCATAAGCAATTCAAACAATTCAACCATTTAAACATGTTTATAAATAAACATGACCAACCAAGGTGAGCCACCTTTATTGGAACCAATCGTTAAAAATAACGATTTGGTATTTCACTGAAATTCAACACAGTTTAATTTCATCAGTTAAATCAACCAACAAATGTATAACTAGCAAACAGGCAATCATCAACAAGCAAAACACACACAAAATAAAGAACCCAGTTTATATAAAATATAAATGGGAAAACTGAGTGAGTTTAACTCACCTTGATTTCGTTTCATTGTCCAAACGGTTCGTTCTACATGCTTCTAGTCGCGTTCAATTTCGTTTGTCCCAACTCCAAGATCTTGTGTCCGTCAATATGGGTCCAACGCTCCTTGTTTGCTCTGGTTCTGTTACACTACCGCCGCATCTCCCCTTGTCGACTGTGCTGACCCCACCGTCCATGCTTCTTCTCCACGAAATGAACCCAACAACCACCGAACACTCCTCTTCATTTTTCACGTACTGACCCCCTCTGTCTCCACTTCCATGCAACTGCACCCTTCACGTTTTCTTACACCCGCCTCGCCCTTCTTCTGTTCGCCTCTTCCCCTTCTGTTTTTAATCCTACTTCCTTGTTCTTGCATGGTACCCAAACAGGACCGACGCCCTTTTTGTTTTACCACCCTCTCCTTTTCATTTAATGTATTAAGCGAACCTCCTTTTTCTTTTTCGTTGATCAGCTTGGAAGGTGCGAAGGGTTTGAGGAGTTGGTGTGTTGTTTTGTGTGGAGGTGCACACTACAGTTCAAATACTGAAGGAAGGGAGAGATTCTTATCTCTGTTTGTATTAAAAACGAAACTTGCTATCAAAACTGGAGGAAGAGGAAAAAAATGGCGTAGAAAGGAAAGAAACGAGGCTATGTATATATAGTGGAGGAAGGTCGTGGTGCGCAAGGTATCAGCATGTCATTTCATCCTATTTCCTTTGTCGGCACGGTTCAGTATGCTGAATGGAAAGCACATAGGGTAATGGTCTTCTTTCCAGATATTTTAGAGTAGCTGTGGTTGTATTTTCATTTCCAAAGATTTTCGTGATGTGATATTTCATTCTGCTCGTGTTGTCTGTGTGATGGAAAGGGATGTTCTGTGTTTTCATTTCAGTTGAAAGAGATGGCGGAAGTAATATTTGAGGCAGGCGGCGCAGCATATATTCACTAGTGTAGTATAGGGTGTCTAAATAAATAAAATAACATATACGAACTTCGTCCTAAAGTAACGCGATAAAATCACTACAAATGATTTCGGTTCACTGATAAAAAGACTAATCTTGGTGTAAAAAGATATTCCGGACCCAATGGGACAAGTTTCGTCGAAATCTGAGGTCATATGAAAAAAATTCCTTTATAAAACCAGAAATAAACACGCTTTTTAATTTACCACGATCACCAGATAAATCAAATCAACTTGAAACTTTCAAATCTTACAATAATTTGTTGATACGAACCCAACGGCACTAGTTTCGTCGCATTCTGAGACCGTTTGCCCGATAGGCTGTTTTTACCCCGAACCGCCCTACCCTTTTTAACGCCAAATTTCTCGATCTCTAAAAACAACAAACTATATATCTATCCTGACTCTAATCGACGATACGAACTCAACGGAACTGGTTTCGTGGCCTAATTCGATCGTCTGCTCAAGTTACACTTCAATATCCATTTACTTATTTAGATACACGCTATAGAATTTGAACGAGCGTTTTTGGCTACCGTGGCCACATACGACATCGGTTTTCCACGCCACTCACCACCGTACAATAATTTAACGATACGGTTCTAATGAAACTGGTTTCGTCGAAAACTGAGTCCGTTTGCAAAACGGCTATTTTAAAGGCCTATAATTTAATAACGAATTTCCATAGCGACTATTTCAAAATTTGATTTGGCCATAACTTACTATCTATAACACGGAATATGGATTTTTCTCTTCCATATGAAAATTATCGTCAATACGGTTCCAACGTGTCTTATTTCACAGAAATCCGACTTATATCGAATCCCGTATTCTCAGTTGAAGTTCAAACTCGAATTTACGAACTGCAGCGCTATTTCCAAGCTCTATTTATATTATATATAATATATAGTTCAGCTTTGTTTAAAACGACGATTTAAATATTAAATCACATCGATATTCCAAATATAATAATTGAATTAAATAAATTAAATTATATAATTTAGTGCCAAAAACACGGGTCGTTACATTCTTCCCCCCTTAGAATAATTTCGTCCTCGAAATTGCTAAGGTAAGAAAGAACGTTATAAACTCACTAACATTCAAATCCAATTTTATATTAAATTAGAAACCAATTTGAATATCATATATAAATATTTTCAAAAATATTGAAAATTTTCTAACACCTTAAATTTCAGAAAAATTTCGCCAGCACCTCCTCTGTACGGCTCAATTGGCACAGCTGCAACTCGCCTTTCTAGGCTTTCTCCAATCCAAAAGAAAATGAAACAGCCAAGCGGCTTGCCAAATAGGCTCACAAATCACCAACCCATATAAAAATAAACGTGTACCTTTTTGTCGGGCATATCATTTTCATCTGCCGCCCTGTCAGCATATACAAATGCATTCCCAAACAAATTTCCAATTTTATCTTCAAAACCAGATCATTCACGCGTCCAAGTCAGATCCCATTCTTAATTCAATTTCCATCCATTATCAATTCCAACTCTTAACTTACCAGTCCAACACCATTTCAGATTCCTATCTCCAAATTCCAAATCTGATTCTGCTTGATATATTATATCTTGATTCAATTTCCAATTAATTGTTTTCAATTCAATTAATATTTGCTTTCACAAATTCCTATTTAATTTGTTTTAATTCATGCCATCTCTCCTGGGAGTTTAAACAGTTCAGCACTTTCAAAAATCAAATATTCCCTTTCAGGATTCAAAACAACTTGTTTTTCTCAAAATAATTCGAAAACAAAATCCTCGGTAGCAATCCGTCACTTAGAACTCGGAAATGAACACTGATGATGTGGCCAGCATCCTCAGAGTTATTTCCCAGTTATCAAAGTGAGTTCAGTACTATATAAGCATTCAAAATCATATTTAAATACCTCCATTTTGAAATATATTTCAAAATATCATTCACGATGCTTGTAAACCAATTTAAAATCTCCCAGGATCTTAAAATTCTCATATATCCAATCCAAGTTCATTTGCAAACCCCTTTTCCACTTTTAGGAATTTTAATTTCAAATTCTGTTTTTTATTTCAGATTTAATTCATCTGATTTCATATTATACGAATTCTAATTGGTTATTTATATAACCATTTCAATTATAATCAGCCAACACATCCAATATACTATAATACTTCAAATATATATATTTCCTTTATCACATATAATTTGGGTAAATTATTTCACTTACCCTTTTTTAAAACATATTGTGACGACCCATCGTATTCGAGTGTTTATAAACCCATATCGATACAGTGGATCAAACTGATCGACCAGAACTCATAAACAACTCAACCAATAAATCACCACAATATAAAACAATTTTTATAAAATCTACGAATATGTTCACTCGTATATATATACACTCAACTCAATCTAGGGTATTACTAACCCCATCTCTACTGAGTCATGCCACAGAGCCAAGGTAATCACTTAACCTTAAGCTCTGATACCACTGTAACGAACCGGAATTTTCAACTCCGAAAATCAACATCAAACTACCATGTTGACCCTTTCAGACATCGAACATTCCAGATCATTAATAGAAAGAAGTTAGAGGGTGAGAATAGATAAGGTAGAAATATTGAATAGAAAAAGAAGAAGAAACACCACACAGAGTCTCACATCGCAGCGGAACAAAATATAATACAGAAATAATCTTTATTGAAAGCTTTAAAATACTTATAGTATCAGAGTACATCATGCCATGGGACAGTTATAATAGCCTGTTCCCATATACAACACACAGCGGAATAGTAGTAACATCCTACGTCCGAACAACTCCAGCTCGTCTCTTCATAGCAGTCGATAACCTGAACCTGTACAACCCGGTCTAACCCGAGCATTTACAAAACACCGGGTCAGTCTGGTGAACCAGAGTGAGATAAACTCGCACAGTAATAAGGGTGAACCATCCAATCATGATTTTAAAGTTCAAAACCTTTTCAAAAGAAAAGGATAATCGTAAGACGAAATCCACACATAAACACGGACGGTTTTTACCTTACGATAACCCAAACCACTTTTGAAATCAATATCTTTTCTGATATTATAATAATGTCTACATACAAGTAAATAACAATATAGTGGAACGCTTGCATCTCACGCTCCACATATAGTATACAATTAAAACCGCGGGCGCTTATTGGAGATTGGATTCCAATTATGACAAGGTATGGGACCACCTGCCGATAGTGTATCTCTAGAGACGAATACACTGGGTTCAACAAGAACTTCTTGCAACCCGGCCCTCACATGACCGACCACTCATTTCGCTTAAGTGTATCGAATGTATATCACCGACGGTTGGGATCAGCAACCGCCTCCCGATAAGGGACAACATCGAAACATAGATTAAGAAACAAATTGGATTTCCTCTAGATAGGTGATTATACACCCTAATGGGAGCGACCCACATAGCCATGCTGCCTGCCCGATTTTTGTCATTTCCCGGTTGATGAGGCTTGAGGCCAGAATTAACTTCTGATCATCTGGTCACCATTCACTTTGAATGCCACATCGTCAGATCCGTCAGATATCACTAATTGACGTCCACAAAAATACTCTAGCTGGAAGCTAAGAGAACATCAAATCTCTGCCAACAACTATCGTACGTTTGGAGAAATCAACGTACGTGACACTTTGGAAATACTCTGTCAGACATTCGTCCATACAAGTCATCCAGGAACAGGATGAACCGAAGGTACTCTCCTACTGCATCCAATATAGGAATCACCCCATGGATCGGTAGCGAGAATTCCTTGCAACCCGTTGATTCCAACCACGACAGAATCACAGCTTATCTCTGCTTGCCAGGCAGAGAATATTAGTGGTTCTTCCGTTTATGAAAATCAACGATCTTCACAACACCATCTCGACCATCTTCTGATATCTTCACGTATTTGTTGGTCGGAATGGTTTTCGAATATACATTCGATCCCGGTCTTCCCGTACCAACAATCGTATTGGCCAGATTGGATAGTCGGTGTTTTAACTATCAAAATAATCAGTGTTTCAATCATGACACTCCAATGAGTTCACTGGTCCAGTATTCAGCATCACTTGGCCTTTAACAAAACTGATGTACTTTAAAAAACTTCTAATTTCAATCTTTGAAAATACGATAATTGAATAACTCCAATTTGATTTAACTCTAATCGATTAACTAATATTCGACTTCACTCCATTCGCTTGACTCTAGATCACAGCGATCACAATGGTTACGCCTGATTCCCTCAGGAAACATCCGACCGCCGTAGGCTATCTGCAGCCCTGCGAATTACGCTAGCAGTCGTACGAAATAGCACTCATCTTTAAAAACTATGTTTGACTAACTCTAGCTCGAATAACTATATTCAATTTCCCACTTAAATCTTCCTTCCAATCATCTTTTAAATTCGAAAATCCATTAGTTTTAACAAAGAAATTTATAGCACATATGTTATAACAATAGCGTTATAATTACTATTTAGATTTACAAACAACAGCACTATAATCGCTGTTTTAGGTTTACAAAACATGTACCATAGCAACAGCGCTAAACTCGCTATTAGATTCACAAAACATTATAACAACAGCGCTAAAGTCGCTGTTTAGATTTCAAAACATATTCACTAACGTCTCTTACGATTACCAACTAATGCTATCTTCAGATAATCCCGACGTTGTTCAAGTTGGGGTATTTTAATTACCTCTCAGACCTTGATCAACAACGTTCTTATCCTCCGATAAACATAAGTTGTAATCAAAATCAATATTTCATTCTAGTCTCAAACAAATTCCATTTAACTGTTGGATTTGGTTATACAACTCTATAACCTAGTTCTTTAACCAGATTCGCTTATTTCCAATCTCCTTTGATTTCATTTCACTTCAATTACTTTTGAAAAGTAATTGTCTAAAATATTATTAATTAAAATAATAATTTATTTCAATCATTAACTACATGAGTAGTTAATGTCATTAATAACAAAATTAAACGGTAAGTCCCTTTTTAAAACCTTGTTTAAATTTAAACAATATTTATTAAACTATTCAAATCAAAACACATCAATTTTGATAATCAAATTCCAATTCAAACGGTCGATTTAATTAACTCAAAACTCGATTATCTCGTTAATCGATTCCAATTAATCCTCACTTTAAATTAATTAAAAATATAATAAATTTAAATAATCCCATTAATTGTTTTCTTTACAAAATCATTATCGAAGTTTAATCCTTCGATTCATTTCTTGTTCTCATACTCGTAAACCTGATTAACGTCAGCATTTACTTTATAAAATAATTTAATAACAATCAAAGTCTTAAATAAAACATTTATTTAATTCCCTATTATAACTTTTATTCAAAATAATATCTTCAAAATCCAACTCCAGTTATATAATAAATTTTATAACCTCATCTTTATCGATTCACCTGACGGTGAATCAATATTTATAACACGATTGATTTTATAGGCCATACACTGCTAAATACTCAACCAATACCGCTCATTGGTTTAAACACAACACAGGTTGAATTCCCAATCCAAATCAATAATCAAATCAATCAACCAAACAGGATAGTTCATATGTGAAAATATGAAATAAATAATATATTTGAGGAATCCGGCTGGATCCCTCCAACCTGTTCTTCCCTGTATTCAAATGGTTTTTCTCAAATCAGACGGTTCAGTTTTGTTTAACTGATAAATTAAATAACGACCATTTAACATCAACCATAAGCAATTCAAACAATTCAACCATTTAAACATGTTTATAAATAAACATGACCAACCAAGGTGAGCCACCTTTATTGGAACCAATCGTTAAAAATAACGATTTGGTATTTCATTGAAATTCAACACAGTTTAATTTCATCAGTTAAATCAACCAACAAATGTATAACTAGCAAACAGGCAATCATCAACAAGCAAAACACACACAAAATAAAGAACCCAATTTATATAAAATATAAATGGGAAAACTGAGTGAGTTTAACTCACCTTGATTTCGTTTCATTGTCCAAACGGTTCGTTCTACATGCTTCTAGTCGCGTTCAATTTCGTTTGTCCCAACTCCAAGATCTTGTGTCCGTCAATATGGGTTCAACGCTCCTTGTTTGCTCTGGTTCTGTTACACTACCGCCGCATCTCCCCTTGTCGACTGTGCTGACCCCACCGTCCATGCTTCTTCTCCACGAAATGAACCCAACAACCACCGAACACTCCTCTTCATTTTTCACGTACTGACCCCCTCTGTCTCCACTTCCATGCAACTGTACCCTTCACGTTTTCTTACACCCGCCTCGCCCTTCTTCTGTTCTCCTCTTCCCCTTCTGTTTTTAATCCCACTTCCTTGTTCTTGCATGGTACCCAAACAGGACCGACGCCCTTTTTGTTTTACCACCCTCTCCTTTTCATTTAATGTATTAAGCGAACCTCCTTTTTCTTTTTCGTTGATCAGCTTGGAAGGTGCGAAGGGTTTGAGGAGTTGGTGTGTTGTTTTGTGTGGAGGTGCACACTACAGTTCAAATACTGAAGGAAGGGAGAGATTCTTATCTCTGTTTGTATTAAAAACGAAACTTGTTGTCAAAACTGGAGGAAGAGGGGAAAAATGGCGTAGAAAGGAAAGAAACGAGGCTATGTATATATAGTGGAGGAAGGTCGTGGTGCGCAAGGTATCAGCATGTCATTTCATCCTATTTCCTTTGTCGGCACGGTTCAGTATGCTGAATGGAAAGCACATAGGGTAATGGTCTTCTTTCCAGATATTTTAAAGTAGCTGTGGTTGTATTTTCATTTCCAAAGATTTTCGTGATGTGATATTTCATTCTGCTCGTGTTGTCTGTGTGATGGAAAGGGATGTTCTGTGTTTTCATTTCAGTTGAAAGAGATGGCGGAAGTAATATTTGAGGCAGGCGGCGCAGCATATATTCACTAGTGTAGTATAGGGTGTCTAAATAAATAAAATAACATATACGAACTTCGTCCTAAAGTAACGCGATAAAATCACTACAAATGATTTCGGTTCACTGATAAAAAGACTAATCTTGGTGTAAAAAGATATTCCGGACCCAATGGGACAAGTTTCGTCGAAATCTGAGGTCGTATGAAAAAAATTCCTTTATAAAACCAGAAATAAACACGATTTTTAATTTACCACGATCACCAGATAAATCAAATCAACTTGAAACTTTCAAATCTTACAATAATTTGTTGATACGAACCAAACGGCACTAGTTTCGTCGCATTCTGAGACCGTTTGCCCGATAGGCTGTTTTTACCCCGAACCGCCCTACCCTTTTTAACGCCAAATTTCTCGATCTCTAAAAACAACAAACTATATATCTATCCTGACTCTAATCGACGATACGAACTCAATGGAACTGGTTTCGTGGCCTAATTCGATCGTCTGCTCAAGTTACACTTCAATATCCATTTACTTATTTAAATACACGCTATAGAATTTGAACGAGCGTTTTTGGCTACCGTGGCCACATACGACATCGGTTTTCCTTGCCACTCATCACCGTACAATAATTTAACGATACGGTTCTAATGAAACTGGTTTCGTCGAAAACTAAGTCCGTTTGCAAAACGGCTATTTTAAAGGCCTATAATTTAATAACGAATTTCCATAGCGACTATTTCAAAATTTGATTTGGCCATAACTTACTATCTATAACACGGAATATGGATTTTTCTCTTCCATATGAAAATTATCGTCAATACGGTTCCAACGTGTCTTATTTCACAGAAATCCGACTTATATCGAATCCCGTATTCTCAGTTGAAGTTCAAACTCGAATTTACGAACTGCAGCGCTATTTCCAAGCTCTATTTATATTATATATAATATATAGTTCAGCTTTGTTTAAAACGACGATTTAAATATTAAATCACATCGATATTCCAAATATAATAATTGAATTAAATAAATTAAATTATATAATTTAGTGCCAAAAACACGGGTCGTTACATACAATGTTTTTGTAAATAAAATTAACATTGATTTGAAAATAAAAAAAACCTTGTTTGGGAAAATAAAAAGAACCCTGTTTTGGAAAATAAAAAGAACCTTGTTTTGAAAATAAAATAAGTATTATTTTGAAAAAAATAAAATAAACATTTTTTTTGAAAAATAAGATATACATTGTTTTGTATATATAAAATTTACACTATTTTGTATATATAAAATTAACATTGTTGTGAAAAGAAAAATAACATTGTTTAGAAAAGGAAAATAACCTTGTTCAGAAAAGAAAAATAAAGCATTGTTTTAAAAATAAAATTTCTTTGTTTTAAAAAGATAAAATGTCATCGTTTTTACCATTGTTCTAAAAATGAAAATGGCATGGTTTTAAAATATAAAAATATGATTTCATTGTATAGAAGAAAATGATTTTTCATTATATAGAAGAAAATGATTTCATTGTATAGAAAATATGATCTTTCACTATATAGAAAAATATGCTTTATATATACAGAGTTGAAATAAAAATATGATTTTTATTTAAATAACATCGTATTAAAAATGTGATTTTTTCTATGAATAGCGTGTAAAAGATTGCGTTGGAATTTCGGGCAAATCCAGACTATTCAGAAATACACACTGACGGAGTGGAACCCAAGGTGAGAACTCCTTGTCACTTTAATTGTTTTACAGTTAATTATATACTAGGATATAGACGGTGCTTAGCAGCACCCGACACTATTTATTGCAGAAGCCATGGTTGTTTGTTTTGACTGTATTGTACATTGTTTGTCATGTTGAAAAGTTGAACATAATGTTAACAATTATGTGACAGTTAGAATTAAATTATAAGTATTTATTTATAATTTAAAATAGTGAAAATTGGTTAAGTTTAAAATAATTCAACCTAAATTAGATTTCGTTAGATTGGTTAACCAATAATTTATTTAAATGAACTGTGGTTGTTTGAAAACCCCACATGGGTATTGGGATTATATTTGACGTACACTAGTCCCAATATTTAATCGTATGTCAATCGATGGATTGACAGGCCGTGATGAGCGTTATTTATTTATTTTAATGCTTACACAGTTGTAAATTTCACTCTGGACGTAAATGGACTGTTTGGTGATTATGTATCATTATTGTTGCATACATGCGATGTATGAAATCCATATAACTGAAATTATATGGTAATTGATTGAGTCGCATTCCGATTCATAAATAAACAACAATTTATAATAAATGACCTTTTAGATAAAATAACATTTTGGGTAAATAATATTTTAGATAAAATAGTATTTTTAATACAAAAGGCATTTTTAATATAAAAGACATTTTTAATGTAAAAGAATGATGAAAGAACATTTTTATGTAAAATAACATTTTAATGTAGAAGAATGATAAAAGAACATTTTTTGTAAAATAACATTTTAATGTAAAAAGAATTGTAAAAGAATATTTTTATGTAAAATAACATTTTAAAATAAAATAATGTTGAAAGAACATTTTTATGTAAAATAACATTTTAATGTAAAAGAATGATAAAAGAACAATTTTATGTAAAATAACATTTTAATGTTAAAGAATGAGAAAGAACATTTTCGTGTAAAAGAACATTTTAATGTAAAAGGGATGTAAAAGAACATTTTAATATAAAGAACATTTATATGTAAAGAATATTTTAAAATAAAGAATCTTTTAAAATAAAGGATATTTTAGAATAACAGATATTTTAAAATAATATTCAGTTAAGAATAAAATTATGATTTTGATGTCCGATTTTGGATGGACATAAAAATATTGAAATATGAAGCCGTGTTAATTAGCAAACGCCTTTTTAACCCAAATGGGTTTATCAATCGATTTTATTCATTTTATAATGAGTATCAGAAAGAAGTGATTTCGAAATCTAATATTTTGAAAATACTATCATTTTATTATTATAATGATATAGAATATTCAATTTTGATTTGAAATTGAAAAAGAAGTTAAAATCATTTTAAAACGAATTTATAAAAGGGTGCGTTTTTTACAGGTCCCTATTAAGTTTTAAATATAAAAAAAACCCGGTGATAAAAATAATATAGAATACATCCCTATTTTTGAATTTCCGCTAAAAAAATTCCAGATCTACCCTTACACACCTAAAAAAATATCCAATAACTGTTTGTCCTCATTTACTCAGTCTATCGCTCCTATAATCTTGCTTATAAACCTAATCCTACAATTCTAGAAAACCGTTGATCACTCCAACAACGATTTTTTTATTACTTTTTTTTATTTTTACGAAAAAAATAGACAATTAGATCAATATATAACGTAAAATTGCATACATTCATGCAACTAAGTGGAATAATTGCATACAATTATTAATATTATGCAGAAAATAAATTATTAGTTTTGCGCAACAATAAAGTAGACGTGCATACATTAATATTATACAGAAATAAATAATTACTTGAATGTAGGGACTACAATTTTTTTATTAAGATTTTTTGATTTTTACGAAAAACTAGACAAATAGATACAAATATTAATTAAAATTGCATACATTTATGCAAAAAAGTGAAATAATTGCATACATATACAGAACTGTACTGCATAATTGCTGAAGCAAAATAAATGACAAAAAAGAAAATACATATAATAATAACAAGATGCATATATATATGCAAATAACAGAAATATGTGCATACTTACATGAAAATTTTCATAACAATTACACGTACTACATCAAAAAAAAGTACAGACCACATTTACATGTACTACATCAAAAATTTCAGAACATTTACAAAGGAAAGATGATGGTCTGTTGAAGAAGAAATAAATTTGTTAAGACCCAGCTTATTCCGCAAACCACATCTAGTAGTCTCGGTAGAAACAACTGAAGATTTCAATCATTTGGAAAAGGATGGAGGACCAAGCTTCAACAACACCACTACACCAATATCCACCGGAGCACTGTTATCAAAAAAAGAAAATCAACATTAATAAGCTTATTGCAGTAACCTAAAGTACAAAAACTGCTTCAGAATAATATAAATACATGCGAACAATTCAGCAAAAAACAATAATTTATGAATATTTATATGCAAGTATTCCAGATATATGCATCGAAATATGAATATATTTGTAAAATAATATGTTTTTCTGTTTGTTTGTTAAAAAATTGCATACATATATGCGTATATTAAAAATAGCTGCATATTTGTCCGCAACTTTTTATCAGAAGTTCAGCAAAAATCAAAGATATTTTCCTACATCTTACACAATAATTTTTGAATATTTATATGCAGGTATTCCAGATATATGCATAAAAATATGAATATATTTGTAAAATAATATGTTCTGTTTGTTTGATAAAAAATTGCATACATATATGCATATATTAAGAATAGCTGCATATTTGTCCGCAACTTTTTATCAGAAGTCCAGCAAAAATCAAAGATATTTTCCTACATCTTACAGATCGCGATTTTGAATGTTTTTCTGTTTGTATTTTCATCAAAAATTGCATACATATATGCATATAATAAGAATAGCTGCATATTTGTCCGCAACTTTTTATCAGAAGTTCAGCAAAAATCTAATATATTTTCCTACATCAAGCTATGCAACTCGACTCCAGTTTCATCAGAGCAGTACCATACAAAGTTTTTTTTTTTGAAACATAAAAACTCCATTAGTTCAAAACATTTTTTTTTTGAAACATCCATACAAAGTTAATATAGCGGAAAGTATAGTTCAATTTCAGACAAAACCTCAATTGACAACAAAGACACAATTTTTTACTTGTTTCAAAAAACAAAAGCATAAGAACTACACAGTACGTCCATAAGGAACTATGAAGCACCACTCAACCTCCAGATGTAAGGAAACATATATCGCTCAAATTTGTTTTATGCTTGAAATGCATGCTGAAATTACAAACGATTACAGGAAAAAAAATCCAAAAAAAATAAAATACTTGAGTTCAGTGAATTTCTCATCAAAATTAAACTTAGGCAACGAGAACAACCATAAACAAGTCACATGCAAATCAAATTACAGGTCCATAGTCCACACAAAAAGATTAAAGCATCCTACTTTCTATTGTTTAGCGACATATGAAGCCGTAGGTTACATTTAGGAAGATCTGTAACACCCTGAATTACTAACCCATACAAAAATCCATACAAATAGATTTTCAAATAACTGCATAATTAGGGTACTGAATTACTAACCCGTTGCCTGAACGAAGAAGAAGATGAAGATCACCAGCGGAGGAGCTTTCAATTTTGACTAAAATCGCGATTAGGAGGCTGTCCAGGAATTGCGGATTCACCGATTAAGAAGATGCGGATCACGATTTTGGTTGCTGGAAGTGAGGCTGACGAATTAGATTTATGCTGACGAATCAGGATTTGGATTGAGAAGAGATAACCTCAGGCGGCGATGGAGGAAGCAGCCACCGATTAGAGGAGGCCATGAATTTCATTGGAGCCGCCGCCGCCATGGAGAACGAAAATTAGGTTTCTGGAAAAGAAAAAAAACTAATTACGTAATGAGTAGATCCGACCTAGGTAAATACGGCGTGAATTAAGAAAAAGGGCATTTTTGTAAAAATATCAGACGTTGTTTGAAATTAGGGATGTAATTTATATGTTTTGAAACAGGAGGATGTGAGCCTAATTAAGTTTTATTTTAAGGATGTGACCCTAATTTTCACTTTATAAAATACGTTTTAAATGGAAATTGATGAAATATATATAATAAATAATATATATTTAGTGGCCTGAATAGAACGCGCCGCGCAGCGACCGTTCGCGAATTTCGACCATTAACTTCAAATTGGCATAACGGGAGATCCAACCGTCGGATTCTCCTAAAACTGGAACCATTTGGTTCGTATCGGAAAGAGCTTCCCAATGAATTTAAGATATTTGATGTTTAACGATTGGATTTGGAATTATGTTCAAACCAATTTTAGAAAAGGTCGCTATGAATGCTTTTCTGTGACTGTTATTGGAAACCGACTGTAAAGGCATTAATAAAATTATTAAAAATACGTAAAAATTAGGTAAAATCATAATAAATGATTTGGAAAGATTTTGGACGAAAAATTCCAAGTTTGAAAAGATAAAAATATATTTTTATCGAAATGCACTAGTTATTAACTAGAATAATAATCCAATTATTTTAGAAATAAGAAATTGGATTTGTAATGGTTTTAAATATAATCAAATTTTCCAACATATTAAATAAAATGGATTGGATTTTGGGTTTGTTGTGAATGGGGTCTTAAACAACACTTTTCCTAAAACCCCATGTGAAAAGAATAAATCTTTTAATTAAGATTATTAGTGTTTCCAATTATATTTAGTAATTGGAATAAAATAAAATGTGAATTGGGTTTATTGTGAACTGTGTTTTTAAAGACATTCGTTCTTTAACCTAATTTGCAGTGAAAATATAATTTGGAATTTATAAATCTTTTATTAAGATTTAAATGGAAAATTTCCAAAGTTAAGTTTTCCAATTTAATACATTAAATTGGAATTGAATGGAATTCGATTTGGTAATAATCGAGATGAGTTTCTATGAATGAAGATTGTTACTATATATGGAATTTAAAAGTCCTTGCCGTTATTCCATTTATATTATTAGTCTGATACAGAAATTTATATCGATTATATATTGATTTGATTTCTGTGAAGATTCCATATTTAATGGAAGATGATTGTAGGTTTTTTGTGAACTGTGTTTTAAATGACATTGGTTCTTTAACCCAGTTAAAGATAAGATTAATTTCTTAATTTTGAATAATCATTAAGTATTGATGTTTGTGATTTAAAACCGAACTAGAGTTTTAATGAATCTTTAATTAGATTATAAATGTGAATATTTTATTAAAATAATATTCTTAATTGGAATGAGGCGTATGTTGTGTTTTTATAGCACCTGATTATAAAATACGCAAGTTATCCGGAAGGACCGGGTTTAACCCATTCTGAATAATTACTACAACGATTAAGAGTCGAAGATGAAGATGGTGGTTGAAGACCGGAGTTCTTCACATCGTTTGGATGATTACTGATGTCTTGATTGGGCCGTACACCCAAGACAAGGTAATAAGTGGTGATTGTCTAGGCGTACTTGGAGATCGACGGATATGCGAGGACCTCTCTCCTGTATTGGACATATGGGACGAGGAATAAGGTGCCTCCGGTTTCGTTCAGACCCAGAACAGATTTGTAAATGGATAGTATGTCTGATGTTGTATCCCTTTATGCTGTATACGTTAATTTCTGCTAAATATATATCTGTTTGGTAGCGGAGAATTTATCCTATTGCTTAACACCCTTCTCTGAGACGTATGAGCTTAGAGGTTATATATTGGCAAAAATCAATGGTATGGTACGGATGTTGCTTATTATTACTTGATGGATAAAGAAGCGCCTCAGATATGCTTATGGACGACATTACTGACCAGATTTTACGCCCCATAGAGTGGGGAAACGCATGCTTAGGAATTATGAATCCACCATCGCACTTAGTGTGGACCGGCCCTGCATGTTACCTAGGTACAGTTGCGGCCGAATCCTGAGGCTCGGGCTAGAGAGTCTCGAAATCGGTAAGGACGGCCCCTTGCTTTGGTTCATGTATTGAAATCCAGCTTCCAATACGACATCATGCGGTTTTGATTGTAGAACTAGTATGGCGACATGATATATAGTACCCGTGCTGCCTATAATTGATACATTTATATTCGAAGTTGTTTTTAACACTATGCACTTATAATAATATCAAAGTAAATTTGTTTTATACGTATCAAGCGTATTTGTCTATTATAATGGAAAACTCTATCCTTCGGCTTGCGTTGCATTATGTGATGGGACCTGAGTCTTATAATAGCTTCATTTTTCTAAAAAGCATTGCGTTGTTTTATTCTAAAAGTAAGATTCATGTGGAGTAAACCCGTTTCGTGTTATACGACGTGGTCCCATGATTTCTAACTTTTTAAAATAAAGATTATTAACTGTTTTGAGTTCTCACACCAGCCCCATGACTGACCTGGAGTTTATTGTTTTAACTGAAACTCTGGGTGCCTATATTTTCCATGCGGGCAGCTAGTAGTTTTGATTTTGCAAATATTATATTCACAGGATCCTGGTTTACAGTTGAAGCGATATTCGGAAAGCTCTGTATCCGTGTATTTCTTTCAGTTGTGTTTTGTATTGTTTTCCGCTGCTATTGAAATGTAATTTAAATCCCTGGTATTGTATTTCCAATGTGTAATATTTATTCATACTCTGGAATATTCTTGTACTCTGATGTAATTGTTGTAATAACAATAAAATATTCTTCTTTTTGTGTTCTGATTTGTTGTGTTCTCAATTCAATCTGTACTTTCCTTTACGGGGAAGTTTGGGTCGTTTCATTTGGTATTAGAGCTTTGGTTTACAGAGTTCGAGAACAAGACACGTTAGAACCAAACAAAAGAACTCATCAGAGATTGGATTAGTAATATCCAATAAGAACGACTCGTTAGAGATAGGATCAGTAATATCCTAGAATGAGTCCGAAGAGTATTATTTTTAAAATAAAAATGAAAACAAATTTTGTTTTGAAAATTTAAACCTTATTGTTCGTATTTGAATATTATATTTTAAATCGTTTTGGACAATCGAGTTTGAATATACCCGTAATTAACGTATATTCGAAGTTTTAATATATTGGATAGATATAGAATCACACTCCAGTCGCCCGGAGATGATTCTGATGATTGCTAACATCATCAGTGTTTATGTTCGAGTTTCGAAAGTGGTATATTTATATATTTCCATTGATTAGTGTGAGAACCAAAATATAGATAGGGTTTATTGCTGTGATTTGCACTAAAAAATATGATTTTTGACCAGATATAAAAATTATATATATTTGAAAAGTTAACCACCTAATTGATTGCTGGTTGTGATGGTTGATAATTAGTTTAACTAATTAAAATATTGGAATGATAATTAATTTAACCAATATGAGAAAGAATTATAAATTTAGCTAAATCGAATTAAATATTAAACTAAATTGAAATTGATTAGAATTGAAAGTAGAGTTGATTAGTAAAACAACTTTCAGCTCCGTTCCGTTCCGAGGACGAAAAGATTTTAAGTAGGGGAGATTGTAACAACCCAGAGATTCTGAACCAATTTGAAAATTTTATTTTAGCAATTTTAATGGATTTTAAATAATAACGACGTAAAATTTATTTTAATCTTAGTTAGAATGAATAATTTTATTTTAATTATAAAACGAATCTGAAATAGCGCGGTAGTTTGAAAATTTGATTTCAAATTTCAATTGAATGTACAGGATTCAAAATAAAGCGGATTTCAGTAAAACCAAAAATATTCAACTCTGTTTGAAAATATCTTTCTAACGAATTTGAAAAATCGAAATTTCATAATGGGAATCCGAAGTTATGCCCAGTTTAATATTCAGAATAGTCGGTATGGAATATATATATATTTTTTAATATAATAAATAGCTATTTTGAAAACGACCTCCGTTTTCGATGAAACCACTTTTGTTGGATCCGGAATGTCAAATTATTGCAAGATTCCAATTTTAATATTTTTGGAATTAATGTGTGAGCGTGGCAAAAGAAAACGTGTTTTGTCAATTTCAGTTGAATTGAATCGACCAGAAAATGGTCATTTTTCAAACGGTCACCAAATTCGACGAAATTAGTTTTGTTAGGACCATATCGTCAAAACATAGTCAGATTTATTTTTCTGGAATTTTTGGAGTCAATATGTGGCCCCGGTAAATTAAAATGTACGTTTAAAATTCAATAAATTGATTTATATTTTAATTTTGATAAACACTGATCGAAACAGTCGAATTGGCTTACCGGACATATCCCATTGTGTTCGGAATGGGGGTATTTAGCTAAGGGCGATAGTCGTTGGGTCTCGTTTGGAGTTCGGATGGTTTAACAAGCTATTTTTGAAATAAATAACTAAGTAATATAGAAAATACTCTATATATACGGTTGAATATACGGAACCCTAATTCCCATTTGAAGCAACCATTATCGTTAAAATAGAGGGCTCCAAAGCTCCGTAATTCAAACCAAAAATTCTCTAAATCCCTAAAGTTAAAATCAATGATTGTAAAACGAAAATCACTCAGCTCCCCGAGCTCTTCTTTGCCAACGGTGGAGATCAGGAACAATGGAGTAAAGTTAATGAATTCGGAGCTCGAATGGCTTCCGGTTGCATCGGATTTTTCGGGAGGATGGGGGGGTCGCAACCTACGCGGTTGCTGGCGTTAGGGAGGTTGAGTGGAGGCGCACCACGTGGCTGGTTCAGATCGGCGGACGGCGGTCTCTGGTGCTATGCGGTGGAAGATTCTTGGTGGCGGCTATGGGTTCCACTACAACAAAAACACCATATTACAACTTTAATTTTACAACGGTGGTAAAATCAACGTTGTAATAAATGTTTTTTTTACAACTTTTTTCTAGAAAAGTTGTAATAAACTTATTTTTAACAACTGTTTTGTTTTGACAGTTGTAATAAAAGCCTATCACAACTTTTATTTTTTGACTGTTGTAATATATGATTACACTACAACAAAAATATCATATTAATAGTTAATAAAAATATTTAACAACTTTTATTTTTTATTTTTTTATTAAAATATAAATATTAAAATAAATTATACTTGATAATTATATTTAATGTATAGAAAGTTAAAAAAAAGCTTAACTAAAAAAAAATTAACTTCGGAATTTTATAAATTCAAATTATGAAAAATAAAATTTTAAATAAATTTGAAATTTTATAAAATATTTGTAATTTTAGAAAATTCTTGGCTTTCACTTTTGCAAAATTTTAGCATTAAATTAGCTCTTTATTTCTTACAATAAATGAACTTCAAGGATAATGTGAATATTTAAATGACATAACCGATATGATCCATAATAACAAAATTCATTTAATTGTCTAGCAAGTTTACCAATCACTACAAGAAATTAAATTATAATTAGGAAAACAACAAAGATTTCTTATCTAATATAAAAATATTTAATGGTTAAAATAATAATTTCATTTGTTTTATTTATTGATAATGTTCTATTTCCACTTGGTCGGCATTTTTTACTCTCCGTTTCGAAATGGCATTGCAAGGTACCAAAATCTGTCTTCCGCTCAACTGCTTTTGGTTCAAACCCAATCTTTGTTCCCCAAAATCGAAAATTTTGGCTCCGACCCTAATTTTTCCCTTCGCACCGCCTTTTTTTCCTATGTTAGAGATTCGCTTCTACTTTTCAATCAAATTTCCATCTTCTCGGGAAATCAACGCTAACCCCAAATCAAATCAACCCTAAGCTAAATCAATTCAACAGGAAAAAAACAGCAGGGAACTAAATCGCATAGCCTCTTGTGGTCGTTGTCTATGATTGACGCACAAAGGCGGCAAGGCGGACGCAGACAAAGCACGACCTAGGATGCAGTCATAATTTTGGACGATTTTGCCTTGTTCCTTCAACCTTTTGGCTTTTCCCTGGCGACCGCTGCAGCGGAGGGGTTAAGATAGAGTGATGTGGTGGTTCTTGAGGCTTGCGGGTTGTCCATCCTATGATATGCTTTCAAGTAAGGTTTAATATATGATTTCTCTTGGTGATTGTCGTTTCCCTGATGTGTTTCAGTTTGGGATCATGTTATGGTTTTTATTTTTGCTAATATTATGCTTTGTTATATGGAGGTTTTCTGTTTTCTTCCCATTTTTTTCTTAGTGATGCCTAAGAATAGCAACATGAAATCCTTTAAATGGCACACAAGGGAACCCTTCGCCAATGTTTGATCCTGTCATTAATTGAAATTTTGGTAGTGCTTTCAAGGAGATTTTTGTTTAGTGGTGTCTTGGTTGAGTAGAGTTTATCTTTTATATGAACAGTTTGCTGCTAATTGATATACTAGCTTGGGTTTATGGTTGTGCTGCTGTTTTAAGGCTGTTTCAGGACGATGTAGTTTTGTGTGTGATCTAACAGCAGATGTTATTTTGGTAGTGTTTCTTGTTTCGGGTTGGAAATATTAGTATTGTACAGATAAGTGATGTTAGTACGGTGATTGATGGGTGATGAATTTAAAAGAGCACCTTAATACATTTGTGCTTCATACATCATTAGTAATATGATTTGGTGTAATACATATAATATGATTTGATACCATAATAAATCATATGATTCAGCATATTATGTATATTTTTGCAAATATTTTCTTTAATTAAAAAAAGTGCATGGTTTTCACGAATCGATCGGTTCAACTTTCGTAATCATCAACCTTTGAGACCTTCAATGACTTACAGATCGATATCAAACGCCATGTACTAAAAATGGAAAAGTAAATGAATCAAGTAGTACAAAATATAAATAAATAACGTAGGATAGGGACATATATATAAAGAAGAAAAGATAGAAGTTGTTTATTCATGCTTTGGCTACGCTTCCAAACAGGCAAATCTAAGCACCTTCTTCCCTTTTATTATATTTTATGTTCAGATAAAAAACGCATCAATTTTCGAAATGATGAAAACCCATACGTGTGGTTGCGAAAACATAGGAGGAAGAAAATAACGAGCAGGAAATAAATAAAGCAAAAGGCAAAGCTGGCTTCTTTTACTCTCCACTATTTTGTTTCACATTGCATGATATCATCATACAGACCATACAAAGTGTTGTTGGGTTTCAAAACTTGCATTTAAAACTTTAGTTAGAGATACGTATTGATTTGGGGTTTGTAATATGGTGAATACAAGTTCTAATTTGTGCCTTGTGCTTATGTTTACATACAAGTTCTTAATGAATGAATTCACAATCACACCTACATTTCATCCTCTTTTTATTTGTCGTTTTTATCAAGTGGGAAGAGAAAGGATGGATCTATCTGCAATATTGTGTAGGATCTTGTATATAATAAAGGGTGAAGGACCAACGTTGGTATACTACGTACAAACAGGTATGTGTCTTCAAAATTAAATATATTGTTGCTAATTAAATAAGACAAATTCTTGTATGCACAGACTTAAACACACATTATTGTTATTTTTATGCTCAAATGAAGCATGCTAATGGATCATCAAGGGTTTATTTTTTGAATGATTTAGATTTGGTATACTTTTTTAGGTTTTGAGCGAGCTTTATGATGAGTTTTTTTATAATCTGCCTACATATAGCCAAGCTTCTTGGCTATTTGTTAATGCTACTACAGATGAGAGTAACCTTTCTGAACAACTCTCATATTGCTGCTAATCAAGTTCGGTCAGAATCATCGTCGATTGATGCCATTGATCTTGTGTACCCTGTTGAATTGCTGGACTGCATGTATTGTGTTTTGTAAGCGTATTATGCAAAAAGAATGATGAGAGTTTGAAAATATTAATAAATTATTTTTGTTGGTGTTTTAATTTTGTTTGATATTTTAAGTTTTGTAGATATTATGTTCTGGAATGAATTCTTTTATCAGTAATATGTATATAATTTGTGGATATATTACAATTGTAAAATAATAGTTATAATAAAATATATTACAATGGTTATAAAAAGTTGTAAAAATTATAACAACAATGGTGCACAACAGTTGTAATAAAGTTTATTACAACGGTGGAAAACAGTTGTAAAATATACATTTCACAATGGTGTCGCAACGGTGCAAAAAAGTTGTAAAAGATTTTAGTCTATTACAACTTCTTAATAGACGACGGTGGTCCCACCATTGTAAAAAGTCTTTTACAACTTTTTTCCACCGTTGTAAATTGGTCAATTTGTTGTAGTGTTCGAATTATCACCTGTAGAAGATGAAGTAGAAAAAAACAACGGCAACATTTGTCTATACGTTATTAAAGGTAGTTTTTTTATAGTATTTGTTTTTAAACATATATGGAAGGTTTTAGATTTGTTTAAAAATAACAAAGATTATAGATTTGTTTAAAAATAACAAAGATTATAGATTTATTTAAAAATAACAAAGATTATAGATTTGTTTAAAAATTAACATTGCTTTGATAATATAAAAGAACATTGTTTTGATAAAGGTAAAAGAAAATTGTTTTAAAAGTAAAATAGATTTGTTTTCAAAGTAAAAATAGATTTCTTTTAAAGGTAAAAATAAATTTGTTTTCAAAATAAAAATATATAATGTCATATAATGTTTTTGAAATAAAAATATACATTGATTTTGTAAATAAAATTAACATTTATTTGAAAATAAAAAGAACCTTTTTCGGAAAATAAAAAGAACCTTTTTTGGAAAATAAAAGGAACCTTGTTTGGAAAATAAAGTAAATATTATTTTGAAAAAAAATAAAATAAACATTTTTTTTTGAAAAATAAGATATACATTGTTTTGTATATATAAAATTTACACTGTTTTCTATATATAATATTAACATTGTTGTGAAAAGAAAAATAACATTGTTTAGAAAAGGAAAATAACCTTGTTCAGAAAAGAAAAATAAAGCATTGTTTTAAAAATAAAATGTTTTTGTTTTAAAAAGATAAAATGTCATCGTTTTTACCATTGTTCTAAAAATGAAAATAGCATGGTTTTAAAATATAAAAATATGATTTCATTGTATAGAAGAAAATGATTTTTCATTATATAGAAGAAAATGATTTCATTATATAGAAAATATGATCTTTCACTGTATAGAAAAATATGCTTTATATATATATATAAATTTGAAATAAAAATATGATTTTTATTTAAATAACATCGTATTAAAAATGTGATTTTTACTATGAACAGTGTGAAAAAGATTGCATTGGAATTTTGGGCAAATCCAAACTATTCAGAAATACACACTAAACGGAGTGGAACCCAAGGTGAGAACTCCTTCTCACTTTAATTGTTTTACAGTTAATTATATAATAGAATGCAGACGATGCATAGCAGCACCCGACACTATTTATTGCAGAAACCATGGTTGTTTGTTTTGACTGTATTGTATATCATTTATGATGTTGAAAATTTGAACATAATGTTAACATTTATGTGACAGTTGGAATTAAATTATAAATATTTATTTATAATTTAAAATAGTGAAAATTGGTTAAGTTTAAAAATAATTCGACCTGAATTAGATCTGGTTAGATTTGTTAACCAATAATTTATTTAAATAAACTGTGGTCGTTTGAAAACCCCACATGGGTATTGGGATGATATTTGTCATACCCTAGTCCCAATATTTAATCATATATCAATCGATGGATTGATAGGCTGTGATGAGCGTTATTTATTTATTTATTTATTTTAATGCTCACACAGTTGTAAATTTCACTCTGGATGTAAATGGACCGTTTGGTGATTATGTATCATTATTGTTGCATACATGCGATGTATGAAATCCATATAACTGAAATTATATGGTAATTGATTGAGTCGCATTCCGATTTAGAAATAAACAACAATTTATAATAAATGACCTTTTAGATAAAATAACATTTTTGATAAAATAACATTTTAGATAAAATAACATTTTAGACAAAATAACATTTTGGATAAAATAATATTTTAGATAAAATAACATTTTTAATACAAAAGATGTGACGACCCGCCGCCCACCAGCCGACATTTCCAATGAAAGTGCGCTGTGCCAATGTCCTACCAGCACGGGATGGTCATCAAAGAAAGGAAAAGAAGGGAATTTGAACCAACAAGGAACCTGTAGAATGTCTCACAACGCATGGAATAACATACTTGACATAAAACAGGCGAGACAGTGCATAAGCTAAGAACGAAACCATAATCATCATAGCAGCGGAAATTCAAAATACAGCTTATGTTCCACATCATCATTATTACAACTTTGGAGAACTATCTCTAAAGAAAAATAAGAAAGGTACACTACTAATGCGCAAAGTAGTGACCATTAGCGACACATGGAGAATATCTATATATATATCATACGTGGAAGCCTCCTGCTCATCTCCGGTATAGCTACTCGTGCATACCACCTAACCTGTCTCTAGTCTGG
This sequence comes from Allium sativum, assembly GCA_030737875.1. Lineage (NCBI taxonomy): Eukaryota > Viridiplantae > Streptophyta > Magnoliopsida > Asparagales > Amaryllidaceae > Allium > Allium sativum. The sequence goes on along the minus strand of CM060912.1, from coordinate 834,063,770 downwards.
CCGTTTAAGAGCACCCAGAGTAATAAGAAGAGACATAAAACTCTGGGTCAGACAAAAGTCTGGTATGAGCGATAAGCAGCAAAACAAAACAATAACAGGTATACTAAACCATACCTGAACCTAGACGTGCAACCAAAGAGTTAGCACAACAAGATGCACAATACTCTAAGGATATGCTAACATATGGTGTAAAGATACGGGAATGGGGGTGTGCATGTCATAGTGATGTCAAACAATCAAGCATAGAAACCATCCTCACATCTCTCACTCAGTGCGTAAAGCATACGATATCCACCGCTTTGATCACCCATATCCTTGCTATGATCATTCTGCCCCATGGAGTCATGGCGACTCCACTGCACTGATCCATAGCCAATAGTCCTTGCTATGTCCACTCTGCCCGATGAAGTCATAACGACTTCATTGCACTGGCTCATATCCATGCTACGATCACTCTACCCCGTGGAGTAATAACTACCCCACTGCACTGATCCGTAGCGTAACATCTGTCTTGTTGGTGAATCAAAGTTATGGACGTCGATAACCCCTTAGCACACGTCCCGCAACAAAGTCCAATTAATGAAGTTAACCCGTTAGTTCCCATCTGGATCCTGAGTTCTACTTCCTATTAGGACTTCCTTTGCATCTCGGTTTTTGGTCAAATTGGAGTAGATCTTCAGAAGAGTCGTCGTATAGGAGTACATGTCCGGTTCGGTTCGGCTTCCTTCCCTTGGTTCGGTCTGGCTTTCTTCCCATGGTTCGGTTCGAATATATGATGCCCAAGTCCATAGTTCTGTTCGGTTCAGGTTCATCGCTTCGGTTTGGTTCGGGTATGGCGTTCGAGTCCTCGGTTCGGTCCTTCACCTCTTGCCTTCGGTTCGGTTCGAAATGCCCAGACTCCGGTTCGATCCTTCTCCCTATCTCCGATCCGATCCCCTGCTCCAATTCGGTTTGTGTGGCCTTCCTTTTGGCTTACTTCCTCCTATGCCAAGCTTCGGTTCGGTTCAGCACTCATCCTCCGATCCGATCCGAAACCCTGTAGTTTTTCCAACGAGCTAATCTTGTCCATTTTCACCATATGACGGCGTTTTCAACCAATCTAACTTTTATAATCAATCACAAAGCATACCATACAGTCATAGCAACATATATAATCATCCACAAACACCAAAGCAACAATATGACAAGTTTAAATGGATCAAATGTACCCAAACCCATGTTTTTCCCTTAATCCCTCTTAATCATGTTTAAGCATAACTAATGATATGATTAGAAAAACATGTACGAATTAACCAAATTTTCTAACAGAGGCCTAGAATAATATTTAAGAATTTCTAAACATTTTTCTAGAATTTATTAATACATAAATTCGCTAATTAACACTAATTACCCCTAATTAACCATAATTAGTGTAAAGACAATGCTAATCGCTCACCTTTGCCATAATTAAAACTTTCAGATATGAAACTCCTCTGATTTGGGCGAATACCAATGTCTAACAGTAGCTCTAACTCTGAAATGGTGCTATTTCTCCTTGATTTGATGTTGCTAAGTTCAATCCTTGATTAAAAAGTGATTTGAAGGTGTTTTAGAAAGTGGAGGCCATTTATAGGGTTGAAAGGGTGTTCGTGGCGGCTGAAAAATGATAAAGAAAAGGTTTCCCTAACCCTAATCAGCCCTTATAAAGCACTAATCCCGAAATCCCACAATGAGCCTAACTGTTAATCACCCTATTTGGCCCGGTTAAGCAGTTTTTCACCTTCTAAACCTTAATTCAGCCATATCTCCCAAATGGTAAGTCCGTTTGGCTAATGTGACCACTCTACGGGATTGTAAACCATCATCGAATCCAATGGAAGTGGTTTTAGGTCAACGCTCCTTTCAAATAAAAAGTTATAGCTGAAAAAAGATCAGCTAAGGGCAAAACGGTCATTTAAAAATCGGCAAACATCATGAACATGAGAAATGATCCCAATAGTCATCTCCCAAAGTTACATGACCATACGACTTCATATGTGAAAGAAATAAATATTCTACGAGATGCGTAGAATGCGGGTCGTTACATTCTCCTCCCCCCCCCCCCCAAGAAATTTTGCCCCTGAAATTCCTTAACTAAGAAAAAAGCAAAGGATCCCGCATGCCTACCAACCATTAACAACAATCAAAAATACAAAAACAAACAAACCAGTCTATCCTAGCATGCGGAAAACTAAGCCGCAATTAAAATCTTACCAAGCAAAGAGTTTTGGATACGTCTTCTTGATTCTCTCCTCTATCTTCCAAGTACGGTCATTCTCATCCTCGCCCCACTGAACCTTGACTAGATTCACCGCTTTCCTTCGAAGTTGCTTCGTATCGTTCTCGACAATACGAATCGGCTTCCGGTTCCTAACCGCCTCGGGTTCTACTTCAATATCATCCAACTGATCAGGTGAAATAGTCATATCGGGATCGTGCACGAACTTCCTTAATCGGGAAACATGAAATACGTTATGAACTCCTACCATCTTCTCTAGTAATTCAACTTTATATGCCAAATTCCCAACTTTCTCGAGAACTGGGAATGGACCAACAAATCTTGGTGTTAACTTGCCTCTCCTACCAAATCGTATCACTCTCTTTAATGGAGAAATCTTGACAAACACCAAGTTGCCAATGGAGAATTTTAAATCTCTTCTCCTCTTATCAGCATAACACTTCTGCCTATCTTAGGCAGCCTTCATTCGTTGTCGGATAATCTTGATCTTATCTGAGGTCTCTCTTATCACATCTGGCCCAAGCACAAATTTCTCACCGGTTCTAACCAACATGACGGTGAGTTGCACGGTCTTCTGTACAAAGCTTCATATGGAGCCATACCAATACCGGATTGATAACTATTATTATATGCAAACTCTACTAGATGCAAATGGTCATCCCATGATCCACCAAAATCCAACAAGCAAGCTCTCAAGAGATCTTCTAATACGCGATTCACCCTTTCTGTCTGACCGTCAGTTTAAGGATGATACGCAGTACTGAGATATAATTCTGACCCTAGAGCCTCTTGTAAGCTCTTCCAAAACCCACTAGTAAACAATGGGTCTCGGTCACTTACAATGCTTTTAGGTACTCCATGAAATCTCACTACCTACTTCATATATAGTTCCGCTAACTTAGTTGTCGTTCTATTCGACTTGATAGGTATAAACCTTACACTCTTGGTCAATCGGTCCACAATCACCCAAATGCTATCATGGCCCGATCTAGTCCTTGGTAACCCATCAATGAAATCCATTGAGACTTCTTCCCATTTCCATTCTGGAACTTCTAATGGTTGCAACAAACCACTAGGTTTCTTTTGCTCAGCTTTAACCAACTGGCAGTTCATGCATTTGGATATAAACTTCCCAATGTCTCTTTTCATCCGTTCCCAGTAGTAGATCTGCTTTATGTCTTGATACATTTTGTTACCATCAGGATGTATAGTCATTTTTGAGTGATGACATTCTCTAAGCACTTCATCTCTCAATCCATCGACATTGGGCACAACTAGTCTACCATTCTTTCTATGCCATCCATCTCGATCAAGCCCATACTTGTTCATCTCTTCGTCGATTCCCCTCTTTAACTTTGAGATGATTTCCAATAGGTTAGGATCGTCCCTCTGACTGGAACCAATCCAGTCAATCAAAGTGGGTCTGATCGTCAAACTTGCTAATACTTCTGGATCCAATTCGCACTTTGGTCTGAAATCATACCCAGGGATGTACTCCAGTTTCTTCCATTCTAGAAACATAGCCCCTAAACTGGCATGTCTTCTACTCAATGCATCAGCTACCGCATTTCCCTTTCCTGGTGTATATGCGATATCAAAATCGTAGGAAGCCAAGAATTCTAACCATCTTTGCTGTCGGAGATTTAGATCCTTCTGAGAGAAAAGATACTTTAACGATTTATGATCGGTAAACAACTTGAATCTTTCCCCTAAGAGATAATGTCTCCACATCTTCAATGCGAACACGATCGCGACCAATTCCAAATCATGGGTAGGATACCTTTTCTCATGCGGTTTTAGTTGTCGACTAGCATAAGCTACAACCATACCTCCTTGCATCAATACAACACCTAGTCTGGTACCACAGGCATCTGTGTATACTGTCATCTCTTCATTCCCTTTAGGAATGACTAACAATGGTGCACATGTTAACTTTTCCTTTAGACTCTTGAATGCATTCTCGCACTTTTCGTCCCAGATGAAAGCTTGATTTTTTTTGGTCAACTGAGTCAACGGTGCCACTATCATGGAGAAGTCTTGGATAAACTTACGATAATTTCCAGCCAATCCCAAGAAACTTCTTACGTCTATTGCATTCTTGGGCGTAGACCAATCTTGTACGGTAGCCGCCTTTGCAGGGTCCACGGCAATACCATCCTCTGAAACAACATGGCCCAAGAATCTCACTTCCCTCCTCCAGAAGTGACACTTAGAAAACTTTGCTTTCAATTTGTGTTTTATCAATACCTCCATCACTATCCTCAGATGTTCCTTGTGTTCTTCATCTGTCCTCGAATAAACAAAGATATCGTCTATGAACACAAGAACAAACTTATTCAATTGATCCCTGAATACCCTATTCATAAGAACCACAAAATATGCTGGTGCGTTGGTCAACCCAAATGGCATGACCAACCACTCATAGAATCCAGACGGCATCCGAAAGGCCTGTTTTAGCTATACTCTCAGCTTCCACCCTAAGCTGATGAAAACCAGTCGCGAGACCCAACTAGGAAAACACTCTCGCGCCACTCAACTGATCAAACAATTCATCTATCCGCGGTAGAGGATACTTATTCTTCCTCGTCACCTTATTCAACTCGCGTTAGTCCACACACAATCGAAGGGAATCATCTGCCTTGGTAGCAAACACAACTAGTGCTCCCCACTTAGAAACACTTCTTCTGATAAATCCCTTCTTCAAAAGATTGCTTACTTGCACCCCAAGCTCTCGTTGCTCCATTGGTGCCATACAACGAAGTGGCATAACTATAGGTCTGGCATCCGTCACTAAATCAATACGGAACTCAATCTCTCGATGTGGTGGAAGTCCGGTCACTTCCTCGAAGATGTCTGGATACTGGCCAGCCACGGGCACATCCGACAACTCATCATGCGGGATGTCGAGGGAATTTAGAAAACTAGCGATTAGCCCATCACTAGGCAGACCACCAAACACTACCTCTGCCCATCATCCGCTCTAACTGTCACCAAAAAGCCCTCGCAGTCTACCAGCACCCCGTATCTTTGGAGCCAATCGACTCCCAAAATAATGAAAAACCCAGTAAAGCCCAAAACAAAGCAATCACAAATAAACATGCATCCATGACTCAGTAAGACCACATTACGACAAATCATGCTAAGGCTAGTTGAACCACCAATCCGGTTCGTCATTGCTAAAGTTCTATTACCTATCTCGGGTTCCAATCCTAACCTATCTACCAGGTCACTAGATATGAAGGAACGGGAAGCTCCGGTATCAAACAATACTTGGACATCCATGACTCGATAAGACCACATTACGACAAATCATGCTAAGGCTAGTTGAACCACCAATCGGGTTCATCACCACTAAAGGTCTATCACTTATCTTAGGTTCCAATCCCAACCTATCTACCAGGTCACTAGATATGAAGGAACGGGAAGCTCCGGTATCAAACAATACTCGAACAGGAACATCATAAACAGAAAGCATACCTTGAATGATGACATTCTTTCCTTTCCCCACCGCAGTTAGGGCATTCGATAAAGAAGGAATAGCATTAAGAGCATATGATTTCACAATCTGCTTCTCTTTAGGGGTTGTGGACATTTATCCTTGTGATGCCCTACCTGGCCGCAGTTGAAGCACTTCTTGTCCGCTGGCTTCGCTCGACATTCTTTATCATAATGGCCCTTCTTGCCATAGCTAAATCACTCCACATCTTTCTTATTCTTTTTCTTCTGGCCATCCTTGGTCTAATTCTGCTTTCTCTTATTCTGAAAACCATTCTTGCCTCCACTGCTTGCTTGCGGTTTTGGCTCCTCTGCAGATGAAACCTCAGTTTTCGTCTTAGGATATAGACTCTCTGATCTCAAAGCTTTTCCCACAATCGATTCAAACGTCTCATCGATGTGCTTAATAAGCCTTTCCCCCAAGTACTGATCAAAGCCTGTTATGAACTTCTCATTCTTCTTCTCGGGAGTGTCAATAAGAGATAATCCATACTTCGATAAAGTATTGAACTCAGCAATGTACTCCGTGACTGCCCTACCATTCTACTTAAGCTCCAGAAATTTCCTAAACAATTTTAATTTCTGAGCAGCTGGGATAAACTTATCACTGAATCGGGCCTTAAACTGATCCCAAGTAACTTGATCCTCTGGAGTAGCTGCCTTAATAGCATTCCAGCAATTCATCGCCCGTCCTTGCAGCTAACGGGATGCTAGCTTTCTCTTCGTCGCATCCTCGATACCCAAGTCTACGCAGGTACGCTCACAGCTATCGAACCAATCCTGAAATTCTGTAACCGATTCCGTTTCGAGGAACGGCTTCCCACAAAGACTAGTGTAATCCTTGCATAGCTTGGCGAAATCGGTCCTAGGCGCCTGCACCGCTGCACCACCACCATTTGCAGCATTAGGAGCTGCCCTTTGAATATCCCTAAGCATCTCTCTCATGAGGTCAGTGAACATCGTCCTCATATCAAGAGCATTCCCATTATTAGCTCCTCTACCAGTACGCCTAGTATATCGGCTCATCGTTCAATCTGTAAGGAGAAAACGATTAACCATCTCTTTAGTGGTGCCAGTGCAATGCGACTTCATCCTTAAATATACTAGTAGTATATATGTATATAACTTTTGAAAACCAAAATATCACAAATACGCGCTCTCATATACGTATTATCTCTCCCTGGTGTCTTTCCCTAGGTTAACTATGCAACCTAGAGCTCTGATACCAAATGTAACAACCCGCCACGCACCAGCCGACATTTCCAATGAAAGTGCGTTGTGCCAATGTCCAACTAGCACGGGACGGTCGTCAAAGGAAGGAAAAGAAGGGAATTTGAACCAACAAGGAACCTGTAGAATGTCTCACAGTGCATGGAATAAAATATAATAATAACATACTTGACATAAAACAGGTGAGACAGTGCATGAGCTGAGAACTAAACCATAACCATCATAGCAGCGGAAATTCAAAATACAGCTTATGTTCCACACCATCATTATTAAAACTTTGGGGAACAGTCTCTAAAGCAAAATAAGAAAGGTACACTACTAATGCCCAAAGTAGTGACTATCAGCGACACAGGGAGAATATTTATATATATCATACGTGAAAGCCTCCTGCTCGTCTCCGGTACAGGTACTCGTGCATACCACCTAACCTGTTTCTAGTCTGTCCGTTTAAGAGAATCCAGAGTAATAAGAAGAGACATAAAACTCTGAGTCAGACAAAAGTCTGGTATGAGCGATAAGTAGCAAAACAGAACAATAACAGGTATACTAAACCATACCTGAACTTGGACCTGCAACCAAAGAGTTAGCACAACAAGATGCACAATACTCTAAGGTGACGCTAACATATGGTGTAAAGATATGGGGGTGGGGGTGTGCATGTCATAGTGATGTCAAATAATCAAGCATAGCAACCATCCTCACATCTCTCACTCAGTGCGTAAAGCATACGATATCCACCGCTTTGATCACACATATCCTTGCTATGATCACTCTGCCCCCATGGAGTCATGGCGACTCCACTGCATTGATCCATAGCCACTAGTCCTTGCTATGTCCACTCTGCCCCATGAAGTCATAACGACTCCATTGCACTGGCTCATAGCCATGCTACGATCACTCTGCCTCATGGAGTAATAACTACCCCCACTGCACTGATCCGTAGCCTAACATCTGTCTTGGTGGTGAATCAAAGTTATGGACGTCGATAACCCTTTAGCACACGTCCCACAGCAAAGTCCAATTCATGAAGTTAACCCGTTAGTTCCCATCTGGATCCTGAGTTCTACTTCCTATTTGGACTTCCTTTGCATCTTGGGTTTTGGTCGAATTGGAGTAGGTCTTCAAAAGAGTCGTCGTATAGGAGTACATGTTCGGTTCGGTTCGGCTTCCTTCCCTTGGTTCGGTCCGGCTTTCTTCCGACGGTTCGGTTCGAATATATGATGCCCAACTCCATAGTTCGGTTCGGGTTCATCGCTTCGGTTCGGGTTGGGTATGGCGTTCGAGTCCTCGGTTCGGTCCTTCACCTCTTGCCTTTGGTTTGGTTCGAAATGCCCAGACTCCGGTCCGATCCTTCTCTCTATCTCCGATCCGATCCCTTGCTCCAATTCTGTTCGTGTGGCCTTCCTTTGCCTTACTTCCTCCTGTGCCAAGCTTCGGTTTGGTTCTGTACTCATCCTTCGATCCGATCCGAAACCCTGCAGTTTTTCCAACGAGCTAATCTCGTCCATTTTTTGCCATACGACGGCGTTTTCAACCAATCTAACTTTTCTAATCAATCACAAAGCATACCATACAATCATAGCAACATATACAATTATCCACAAACACCAAAGCAATAATATGACAAATTTAAACGGATCTAACGTACCTAAAACCCATGTTTCCCCCTTAATCCCTCTTAATCATGCTTAAGAATAACTAATGATATGATTAGCAAAACATGTCCGAATTAACCAAATTTTCTAACAGAGGCCTAAAATAATATTTAAGAATTTCTAAACATTTTTCCAGAATTTGTTAATACATAAATTCGCCAATTAACACTAATTACCCCTAATTAACCATAATTAGTGTAAAGACAATGCTAATCACTCACCTTTGCCACTATTAAAACTTTCAGAACTGAAACTCCTCTGATTTGGGTGAATACCAATGTCTAACAGTAGCTCTAACTCTGAAATGGTGCTATTTCCCCTTGATTTGATGTTGCTAAGCTTAATCCTTGATTAGAAAGTGATTTGAAGGTGTTTTAGAAAGTGGAGGCTATTGATAGGGTTGAAAGGGTGTTAGTGGCGGCTGAAAAATGACAAAGAAAAGGTTTCCCTCACCCTAATCAGCCCTTATAAAGCTCTAATCCCGAAATCCCCCAATGGGCCTAGCTGTTAATCACCCTATTTGACCCGGTTAAGCTGTTTTTCACCTTCTAAACCTTAATTCAGCCATATCTCCCAAACGGTAAGTCCGTTTGGCTAATGTGACCACTCTACGGAATTGTAAACCATTATCTGAATCCAATAGAAGTGGTTTCAGGTCAAGATGCCTTTCCAATCAAAAGTTATAGCAAAAAAAATCAACTAGGGGCGAAACAGTCATTTAAAAATCGACAAAAATTATGAATATGGGAAATGACCCCAATAGCCATTTGCCAAAGTTACATGACCATACTACTTCGCATGTGAAAGAAGTAAATATTCTACGATCCTTTGATGCGTAGAATGCGGGTCGTTACAAAAGACATTTTTAATATAAAAGACATTTTTAATGTAAAAGAATGATGAATGAACATTTTTATGTAAAATAACATTTTAATGTAAAAGAACGATAAAAGAACATTTTTATGTAAAATAACATTTTAATGTAAAAGAATGATAAAAGAACATGAACATTTTTTTTGTAAAATAACATTTTAATGTAAAAGAATGATAAAAGAACATGAACATTTTTTTGTAAAATAACATTTTAATGTAAAAGAATGATAAAAGAACATTTTTATGTAAAATAACATTTTAATGTTAAAGAATAAGAAAGAACATTTTTATGTAAAAGAACATTTTAATGTAAAAGATATGTAAAAGAACATTTTAATGTAAAGAATATTTTAATGTAAGAATATTTTAAAATAATGAATATTTTAAAATAAAGGATATTTTAGAATAACAAATATTTTAAAATAATATTCAATGAAGAATAAAACTATGATTTTGATGTCCGATTTTGGATGGACACAAAAATATTGAAATATGAAGCCGTGTTAAGTAGTAAACGCCATTTTAACCCAAACGGGTTTATCAATCGATTTTATTCATTTTATAATGAATATCGGAAAGAAGTGATTTCAAAATCTAAGGTAGCGTTTGGTTTACATTTTTTAATTTTGAGTTTTCGCACATATAGAAGTATCGACGATGCACACATATCGTGAAAAACGACCGTTTTACAAAATGAAGTTAACACACAAAACTAAAAACAACTTTTTATTATTTTCAATGTTTTAAGAAACAACGGAAGAACGATAACAAAATCACTTATCCACCATCCCACGGTCCCCCTCCGTCACTCCCTCCGTCTTTTATTCGTCACCTCAGCTATACTTCAAATCTTTCTCGTTTTCATACTAACGCCGAAAACTAAAAACTCAAAACACAAAATAAACCAAACGCTACCTAATATTTTGAAAATACTATCATTTTATTATTATAATGATATAGAATATTCAATTTTGATTTAAAATTGAAAAAGAAGTTAAAATCGTTTTAAAACGAATTTATAAAATATGATTTAAATGGAAATCGACGAAATATATATAATATATATTTAATGGCCTGAATAGAATGCGCAGCGCAGTGACCGTTCGCGAATTTCGACCATTAACTTCAAATTGGCGTAACGGGGGATCCGACCGTCAAATTATCCTAAAACCAGGACTGTTTGGTTGATACCGGAAAGAGCTTCCCAATGAATATAAGAGATTTGAAATTTAACGGTTGGATTTGGAATTATGTCCAAATCAATTTAAGAAAAGGTCGCTATGAATGCACTTCGGTGACCGTTATTGGAAACCACTGTAAATGCCTTAATAAAATTATTAAAAATATGTAAAAATTAGGTAAAATCATAATAAATGATTTGTAAAGATTTTGGATGAAAAATTCCAATTTTGAAAGGATAAACATATATTTTTATCGAATTGCACTAGTTATTAACTAGAATAATAATCCAATTATTTTAGAAACAATAAATTGGATTTGTAATGGTTTTACATATAATCAAATTTTCCAATATATAAAATAAAATGGATTAGATTTTGGGTTTGCCGTGAATGGTGTCTTAAACAACACTTTTCTTAAAACCCAGTGTGAAAAGAATAAATCTTTTAATTAAGATTATTAGAGTTTCCAATTATATTTAGTAATTGGAATAAAATAAAATGTGAATTGGGTTTATTGTGAACTGTGTTTTTAAAGACATTCGTTCTTTAACCCGATTTACAGTGAAAATATAATTTGGAATTTATAAATCTTTTATTAAGATTTAAATGGAAAATTTCCAAAGTTAAGTTTTCTAAATTAATACATTAAATTGGAATTGAATGGAATTCGATTCGGTAATAATCGAGATGAGTTTATGTGAATGAAGACTGTTACTATATATGGAATTTAAAAGGCCTTGCCATTATTCCATTTATATTATTAGTCTGATACAGAAATTTATATCGATTATATATTGATCTGATTTATGTGAAGATTCCATATTTAATGGAAGATGATTTTGGGTTTGTTGTGAACTGTGTTTTAAATGACATTGGTTCTTTAACCCCGTTAAATTTAAGATTAATTTCTTAAATTAATGATTTTTGTGATTTAAAACCAAACTAGAGTTTTAATGAATCTTTAATTAGATTATAAATATGAATATTTTATTAAAAGAATATTCTGAATTGGAATAAGGCGTATGTTATGTTTTTATAGCACCTGATTATAAAATACGCGAATTATTCGGAAAGACCGGGTTTAACCCATTCTGAATAATTACTATGACGATTAAGAGTCCAAGATGAAGACGGTGGTTGAAGACAAAAGTTCTTCATATCGTTTGGATGATTACTGATGTCTTGATTGGATCGTACACCCAAGGCAAGGTAATAAGTGGTGATTGTCTAGACATACTTGGAGATCGACGGATATGCGAGGACCTCTCTTCTGTATTGGACATATGGGACGAGGAATAAGGTGCCTCCAATTCCGTTCAAACCCAGAACGGACTTGTAAATGGATAGTATGTCTGACGTTGTATTCCTTTATGTTGTATTCGTTGATCTCTGCTAAATATATATCTATTTGGTGGCGGAGAATTTATCCTATTGCTTAACGCCCTTCTCTGAGACGTACGAGCTTAGAGGTTATATATTGGCAGAAATCAATGGTATGGTATGGATTGAAAATGTGGCATGCTAAGATGCAAATGATCAAGGCTTTTGTTGAAAAGAAGAGTCTTGTGGATGATGATCAAAGCATAGTTTATTTAGGCATAGCTTTGTGTATAGCGTTACTTCGCGAGCTTCACACCCCGTTATGAACCAGAAACGGGAGAGGACAGCAGGGAGGGCATTGCGTTTCTTTCTAGCTAGGAGGGGTATCAACATTTTGCAAGCCCTGACATTTTACTCATGTGGATGTTGCTTATTATTACTTGATGGATAGAGAAGCGCCTCGGATATTTTTATGGTCGACATTACTGTCCTGATTTTACGCCCCATAGGGCGGGGAAACACATGCTTAGGAATTATGAATCCACCATCGCACTTAGTGTGGACCGGTCCTGCATGTTACCTAGGTACAGTTGCGGCTGAATCCTGAGGCTCGGGCTAGAGAGTATCGAAATCGGTAAGGACGACCCCTTGCCTTGGTTCATAGATGGAAATCCAACTTCCAATACGATATTATACGGTTTTGATTATAGAACTAGTTTAGCGACATGATATATGGTACCCATGCTGCCTATGATTGATTCATTTATATTCGAAGTTGTTTTTAACACTATGCACTTATAGTAATATCAAAATATATTTGTTTTATACGTATCAAGCATATTTGGCTATTATAATGGAAAACTCTATCCTTCGGCTTGTGTTGCATTGTGTGATGGGACCTGAGTCTTATAATAGCTTCATTTTTCTAAAATGCATTGCTATGTTTTATTCTAAAATTAAGATTCATGTGGAGTAAACTCGTTCCGTGTTATACAGCGTGGTCCCATGATTTCCTACTTTTTAAATAAAGATTAATAACTGTTTTGAGTTCTCACACCAGCCCCATGACTGGCCTGGAGTTTATTGTTTTAACTTAAACTCCGGGTGCCTATATTTTCCACACGGGCAGCTAGTAGTTTTGGTTTTGTAGATATTATATTCACAGGATCCTAGTTTACAGCTGAAGCGATATTCGGAAAGCTCTGTATCCGTGTATTTCTTTCAGTTGTGTTTTGTATTATTTTTTTGTTGCTATTTAAATGTAATTTAAATCCCTAGTATTGGATATGTGTAATATTTATTCACACTCTGGAATATTCTTATACTGATGTAATTGTTGTAATAACAATAAAATATTCTTCTGTTTGTGTTCTGATTTGTCGTGTTCTCAATTCAATCCGTACTTTCATTTACGGGGAAGTTTGGGTCGTTTCATTTGGGATCAGAGCTTTGGTTTATAAAGCTCGAGAATAAGACATGTTAGAACCAAACAAAAGAATTCATCAGAGTTTGGATTAGTAATATGCAGTAAGAATGACTCGTTAGAGACAGGATCAGTAGTATCTTAGAATGAGTCCGAAGAGTATTATTTTTAAAATAAAAATGAAAACAAATTTTGTTTTGAAAATTTAAACCTTATTATTCGTATTTGAATATTATATTTTAAATCGTTTTGGAATCGAGTTTGAATATAAGCGTAATTAACGTATATTCGAAGTTTTAATATATTGGATAGATATAGAATCACACTCCAGTCGCCCGGAGATGATTCTGATGATTGCTAGCATCATCAGTGTTTATGTTCGAGTTTCGAAAGTGGTATATCTATATATTTCCATTGATTAGTGTGAGAACCAAAATATAGATAGGGTCTATTGCTGTGATTTGCACTAAAAATATGATTTTTGACCATATATAAAAATTATATATATTTGAAAAGTTAATCACCTAATTGATTGTTGGTTGTGATGGTTGATAATTAGTTTAACTAATTAAAATATTGGAACGATAATTAATTTAACCAATATGAGAAAGAATGATAAATTTAGCTAAATCGAATTTAATATTAAACTGAATTGAAATTGATTAGAATTGAAAGTTGAGTTGATTAGTAAAACAACTTTCAGCTCCGTTCCTTTTTGAGGACGAAAAGATTTTTAGTGGGGGGGGATTATAATAACCCATAAATTCTGAACCAATTTGAAAATTTTATTTTAGCAATTTTAGTGGATTTTAAATAATAACGATGAAAAATTTATTTTAATCGAAGTTAGAACAAATAATTTTATTTTAATTATAAAACGAGTCTAAAATGGCGCGGTAGTTTGAAAATTTGATTTCAAATTTCAATTGAATGTACAGGATTCAAAATAAAGCGGATTCAAGTAAAACCAAAAATATTTAAATCTGATTGAAAATATCTTTCTAACGAATCTGTAAAATTGAAATTTCATAACGGGAATCAAAAGTTATGCCCAGTTTAATATTCAGAATAGTCGCTATGGAATTTATATATATTTTAATATAATAAATAGCCATTTTGCAAACGACCTCCGTTTTCGATGAAACCACTTTTGTTGGATCTGGAATGTCAAATTATTGCAAGATTCCAATTGTAATAAGTTTTGGAATTAATATGTGAGCGTGGCAAAAGAAAACATATTTTGTCAATTTCAATTGAATTGGATCGACCAGAAAATGGCCATTTTTCAAACTGTCTCCAAATTCGAAGAAATTAGTTTTGTTAGGACCGTATCATCAAAACATAGTCAGATTTTGGTTTTTGGATTTTTTGGAGTCAGTATGTGGTCCCAGTAAATTAAAATGTACGTTTAAAATTCAATAAATTGATTTATATTTTAATTTTGATAAAAACTGATCGAAACAGTCGAATTGGCTTACTGGACATATCCCATTGTGTTCGGAATGGGGGTATTTAGCTAACGGCGGTAGTTGTTGGGTCTCGTTTGGAGTTCGGATGGTTTAACAAGCTATTTTTGAATTAAATAACTAAGTAATATAGAAAATACTCTATATATACGGTTGAATATACGAAACCCTAATTCCCATTTGAAGCAACCATTATCGTTCAAATGGAGGGCTCCAAAGCTCCGTAATTCAAACCAAAAATTCTCCAAATCCCAAAAGTTAAAATCAATGATTGTAAAACAAAAATCACTCGGCTCCCCGAGCTCTTCTTTGCCAATGGTGGAGATCAGGAACAATGGAGTAAAGTTCAGGAATTCAGAGATCGAATGGCTTCTGGTCGCAACGTATTTTTCGGGAGGATGGGGGCGGGGTCGCGATCTACGTGGTTGCTAGCGTTAGGGAGGTTGAGTGGCGGCGCACCATGTGGCGGGTTCAGATCGGTGCACGACGGTCTCTGGTGCTGTGCGGTGGAAGATTCTTGGTGGTGGCTATGGGTTTGAATTATCCCCTGTAGAAGATGAAGTAGAAAAAAACAACGGCAACATTTGTCTATACATTATTAAAGGTTGTTTTTTTATAGTAGTTGTTTTTAAACATACATGGAAGTTTATAGATTTGTTTAAAAATAACAAAGATTATAGATTTGTTTAAAAATAACAAAGATTATAGATTTGTTTAAAAATAACAAAGATTATAAAATTGTTTAAAAATTAACATTGCTTTGATAATATAAAAGAAGATTGTTTTGATAAAGGTAAAAGAACATTGTTTTAAAAGTAAAATAGATTTGTTTTCAAGGTAAAAATAGATTTCTTTTAAAGGTAAAAATAGATTTGTTTTCAAAATAAAAATATATAATGTTATACAATGTTCTTGAAATAAAAATATACAATGTTTTTGTAAATAAAATTAACATTGATTCAAAAATAAAAAGAACCTTGTTTTAGAAAATAAAAAAATCTTGTTTTGGAAAATAAAAAGAACTTTGTTTGGAAAATAAAATAAATATTATTTTGAAAAAAAATCGGTTTTTAAAAAAAATGAGATATACATTGTTTTGTATATATAAAATTTACACTATTTTGTATATACAAAATTTACATTGTTGTGAAAAGAAAAATAACATTGTTTAGAAAAGGAAAATAACCATGCTCAGAAAAGAAAAATAAAGCATTGTTTTAAAAATAAAATGTCTTTGTTTTAAAAAGATAAAATGTCATCATTTTTACCATTGTTCTAAAAATGAAAATAGCATGGTTTTAAAATATAAAAATATGATTTCATTGTATAGAAGAAAATGATTTTTCATTATATAGAAGAAAATGATTTCATTATATAGAAAATATGATCTTTCACTGTATAGAAAAATATGCTTAACATATATAGATTTGAAATAAAAATATGATTTTTATTTAAATAACATCGTATTAAAAATGTGAATTTTACTATGAACAACGTGAAAAAGTTTGCGTTGGAATTTCGGGCAAATCCAAACTATTCAGAAATACACACTGACGGAGTGGAACCCAAGGTGAGAACTCCTTCTCACTTTAATTGTTTTACAGTTAATTATATACTAGGATGCAGACGGTGCTTAGCAGCACCCGACACTATTTATTGCAGAAACCATGGTTGTTTGTTTTGACTGTATTGTATATTGTTTGTGATGTTGAAAAGTTGAACATAATGTTAACATTTATATGGCAGTTGGAATTAAATTTTAAATATTTATTTATAATTTAAAATAGTGAAAATTGGTTAAGTTTAAAAATAATTCAACCTGAATTAGATTTGGTTAGATTTGTTAACCAATAATTTATTTAAATAAATTGTGGTTGTTTGAAAACCCCACACGGGTATTGGGATGATATTTGACGTACACTAGTCCCAATATTTAATAGTATGTCAATCGATGGATTGACAGGCTGTGATGAGCGTTATTTATTTATTTTAATGCTCACACAGTTGTAAATTTAACTCTGGATGTAAATGGACCGTTTGGTGATTATGTATCATTATTGTTGCATACATGCGATGTATGAAATCCATATAACTGAAATTATACGGTAATTGATTGAGTCACATTCCGATTCAGAAATAAACAACAATTTATAATAAATCGCCTTTTAGATAAAATAACATTTTAGATAAAATAACATTTTAAACAAAATAATATTTTGGATAAAACAATATTTTAGATAAAATAACAATTTTAATACAAAAGACAATTTTAATATAGTAGACATTTTTAATGTAAAAGAATGATAAAAGAACATTTTATGTAAAATAACAATTTAATGTAAAAAGAATGATAAAAGAACGATAAAAGAACATTTTAATGTAAAAGAATGGTGAAAGAACATTTTTATGTAAAATAACATTTTAATGTAAAAGAATGATAAAAGAACATTTTTATGTAAAATAACATTTTAATGTTAAAGAATGAGAAAGAACATTTTTATGTTAAAGAACATTTTAATGTAAAAGGGATGTAAAAGAACATTTTAATGTAAAGAATATTTTAAAATAAAGAATCTTTTAAAATAAAGGATATTTAGAATAACAAACATTTTAAAATAATATTCAGTGAAGAATAAAATTATGATTTTGATTTCCAATTTTGGATGGACACAAAAATATTGAAATATGAAGCCGTGTTAAGTAGCTAACACCATTTTAACCCAAACGAGTTTATCGATCAATTTTATTCATTTTATAACGAATATCAGAAAGAAGTTATTTCAAAATCTAATATTTTGAAAATATTATCATTTTATTCTTATAATGATATAGAATATTCAATTTTGATTTAAAATTGAAACAGAAGTTAAAATCGTTTTAAAACGAATTTATAAAATATGTTTTAAATGGAAATCGACGAAATATATATAATATATATTTAATGGCCTGAATAGAACGCGCCGTGCAGCGACCGTTGGCGAATTTCGACCATTAACTTCAAATTGGCGTAACGGGAGATCCGACCGTCGGATTCTCCTAAAATCAGAATCGTTTGGTTCGTATCAGAAAGAGCTTCCCAATGAATATAAGAGGTTTGAAATTTAATGGTTGCATTTGGAATTATGTCCATATCAATTTTATAAAAGGTCGCTATGAATTCAGTTCGTTGACCGTTATTGGAAACCGACTGTAAAGGCCTTAATTAAATTATTAACAATATGTAAAAATTAGGTAAAATCATAATAAATGATTTGGAAAGATTTTAGATGAAAAATTTCAAGTTTGAAAAGATAAAAATATATTTTTATCGAAATGCACTAGTTATTAACTAGAATAATAATCCAATTATTTTAGAAATAATAAATTGGATTTGTAATGGCTTTAAATATAATCAAATTTTCCAACATATTAAATAAAATGGATTGGGTTTTGGGTTTGTCGTGAATGGTGTCTTAAACAACACTTTTCTTAAAATCCCGTGTGAAAAGAATAAATCTTTTAATTAAGATTATTAGAGTTTCCAATTATATTTAGTAATTGGAATAAAATAAAATGTGAATTGGGTTTATTGTGACCTGTGTTTTTAAAGACATTCGTTCTTTAACCCAATTTACAGTGAAAATATAATTTGGAATATATAAATCTTTTATTAAGATTTAAATGGAAATTTTCCAAAGTAAAATTTTCCAAATTAATACATTAAATTGGAATTGAAAGGAATTCGATTCGGTAATAATTGAGATGTGTTTTTGTGAACGAAGACTATTACTATATATGGAATTTAAAAGGCCTTGCCGTTATTCCATTTATATTATTAGTCTGACACAGAAATTTATATCGATTATATATTGATCTGATTTCTATGAAGATTCCATATTTAATGGAAGATGATTTTAGGTTTGTTGTGAACTGTGTTTTAAATGACATTGGTTCTTTGACCTGGTTAAAGTTAAGATTAATTTCTTAATTTTGAATAATCATTAAGTAATGATTTTTGTGATTTAAAACCGAACTAGAGTTTTAATGAATCATTAATTAGATTATAAATGTGAACATTTTATTAAAAGAATATTCTAAATTGGAATGAGGCGTATGTTGTGTTTTTATAGCACCTGATTATAAAATACGCAAATTATTCGAAAAGACCGGGTTTAACCCATTCTGAATAGTTACTACGACGATTAAAAGTCGAAGATGAAGACGGTGGTTGAAGACCGGAGTTCTTCACATCGTTTGGATGATTACTGATGTCTTGATTGGGTTGTACACCCAAGACAAGGTAATAAGTGGTGATTGTCCAGACGTACTCGGAGATCGACGGATATGCGAGGACCTCTCTCCTGTATTGGACATATGGGACGAGGAATAAGGTGCCTCCGGTTTCGTTCAGACCCAGAACTGACTTGTGAATGGATAGCATGTCTGACGTTGTATTCCTTTATGCTGGATTCGTTGATCTCTGCTAAATATACATCTGTTTGGTGGCGGAGAATTTATCCTCTTGCTTAACACCCTTCTCTGAGACATACGAGCTTAGAAGTTATATATTGGCAGAAATTAATGGTATGGTATGGATTGACAATGTGACATGCTAAGATGCAAATGATCAAGGCTTTTGTTGAAAAGTAGAGCCTTATGGATGATGATCAAAGCACAACTTATTTAGGCATAGCTTTGTGTATAGCGCTACTTCGCGAGCTTCACACTCCTATATGAACCAGAAACGTGAGAGGACGGTAGGGAAGGCAATGTGTTTCTTTCTAGCTAGAAGGGGTGTCAGCGTTTTGCAAGCCCTGACATTTTACTCATGTGGATGTTGCTTATTATTACTGGATGGATAGAGAGGTGCCTCAAATATTTTTAAGATCGACATTACTGACCAGATTTTACGCCCCATAGGGTGGGGAAACGCATGCTTAGGAATTATGAATCCACCATCGCGTTTAGTGTGGATCGGACCTGCATTTTACCTAGGTACAGTTGCGGCTGAATCCTGAGGCTCGGGCTAGAGATTCTCGAAATCGATAAGGACGACCCCTTGCCTTGGTTCATAGATGGAAATCCAACTTCCAATACGACATCATGTGGTTTTGATTGCAGAACTAGTATGGCGACATGATATATGGTACCCATGCCGCTTATGATTGATACAGTTATATTCGAAGTTTTTTTAACACTACGCACTTATAGTAATATCAAAATAAATTTGTTTTATACGTATCAAGCATATTTGTCTATTATAAGGGAGAACTCTATCCTCCGGCTTGCGTTGCATTGTGTGATGGGACCTGAGTCTTATAATATCTTCATTTTTCTAAAAAGCATTGCGTTGTTTTATTCTATAATTAAGATTCCTGTGGAGTAAACTCATTCCGTGTTATACGGTGTGGTCCCATGATTTCCAACTTTTTAAAATAAAGATTAATACTGTTTTGAGTTCTCACACCCGTCCCATGACTGACCTGGAGTTTATTGTTTTAACCTAAACTCTGGGTTCCTATATTTTCCACACTAGCAGCTAGTAGTTTTGGTTTTGCAGATATTATATTCATAGGATCCTAGTTTATAGCTGAAGAGATATTCGGAAAGCTCTGTATCCGTGTATTTCTTTCAGTTGTGTTTTGTATTATATTTCAGCTGCTATTTAAATGTAATTTAAATCCCTGGTATTGTATTTTCAATGTGTAATATTTATTCGTACTTTGGAATATTCTTGTACTCTGATGTAATTTTTGTAATAACAATAAAATATTCTTCTGTTTGTGCTCTGATTTGTCGTGTTCTCAATTCAATCCATACTTTCCTTTATGGGGAAGTTTGGATCGTTTCAGTCATAATCAAAATGGGGGAGATTGTCGGAGAATGGAATTTTGATGACAACAACCTTTTTTCAATCAGTAATATTATTGGTTATAAAATATACACTAACATTCTTGTCTAGAATATATATATATATATATGTATATGCAGGATATAAATATTGAAGACTGTATAGTATTAGAGATTCAAGATATCAATGAACTTAAGACTCATGAGTATCAAGAATCAAGGTTTCAAGAGCTCAAGACTAGCAAAGTAATAGAGTCTAGTTTATATGTAAAACTCCGGTTAGCACTTTTAAATTCTGTTTTCAAATTCCTTTCTAAATTGATTTCAAAATTATTTCAAACTCCTTTTCTAAAAATGATTTCAAATTATTAAGATTTTTACTTATGATTTCAAATATATAAATATATGTTTATAATTTGTAAAATTTATAATTATAATACATATGTTTTATAGTGATATATTATATAATTTTATAAATATGTTTATAATATATGTTACTATGTTTTTACACTATAGAAAATTCACTTTGAAACATTAGTTTTGATTCAAGAATATCCAGAATATATATATATATTGATTTAAAATTCTGAAACCTGATTTTAAAAATCAAAATAATATGTATATGTCGACATACATAGTTAGACATGTCGACATATAACTGTAATTTTTTCAAATTTCAAAGGAAATGTCTTTTCATATTTGAAACGCTTCAAAAACATTGCAACCTTTCAAACACTACAATAGTAGTTAAATTCGAATTTTTTATCACTTCTTATTCTCCATCACCATCCTATCTCTAACCACCATTAACAAACATTAATTTCTTGATTTCTACACTTATACTCTGCCAATTTCTACTCAAATTATATCAAACTTCTTTTCTTATTAATCTCTATCAAATACTCTCTGATTGGAAGTGCTATTATGGAGTTCTAGGGATGTTGTAATCATTTGGGAATTGTTTGGGAAAGGATTTATTCCTTGTAGCCCGGAATCAAGGAAAGGAAGTGGTGCGAACCTTGTAGCCGTGAAACTAAGGGTGGTGGAATCGGTGTTAACCTTCTAGCCGTGAAATCAAGGGTGTTGTAAGGTTGATACTAATATTAATAAAACTATGCGCGATCTAGTGTTGCATGAGACTGGACGTAGGAGTAATCCAAACCAGTATAAAATCCGATGTGTTCTTTCCTTTTCTGCATTTTATATTTATTTATATCTGTATTTGTGATTGTTTCCGTGTTTGTGATTATTTTTGGTGTGATAATCATTGTGTGGTTCATATAGAAATTCAAGTTAGTTAAAGATTTCTATAAATTTCTTATAAACACTATTTACCCCCCCTCTAGTGTTAATTCTGCCTTAAGATCATTAATCTGCATCCTTAATAAACACCGGTAACAGTGCCTCTGATGCTCCTTTGCAATCTCAGCACAAACCCTTCATCCAAAATCGCAGTGCCTCTTTCATCCCATCGCTCACCACATCGAAACACCTTTGCAAACTATGACAACGCCATCGTCGTACCCCTTCACACGAGTGATCTAGCTTGGTTCGAGTTTCAGGGATCTCACAATTGTGAATGGAATCGTGATTTCCATTTCTATCTTATTTTATTTAAAATCGGTGATATCGATTTGGTTTTGTTTAGAGGGAGAAGCACAGGTTTTTGTTGAACTGGGAAAAGAACGAAGGAATTGCCTTAGAAATATTTCATTGGTTTGAGAAAAAGGAAAATAATGAAGGGTGGTGGCTTAATTATAGGTGCGAATAGGGAACAATACATACTCACCATCAAATTTGTGGATTACTTGGAGTGAAGGTGGGGAACACAACGTACACGAATTGAAAAGGAAGGTAGCTATAGCTAAAGTTAGGCCTGCGTTGGAAAGTACATAGGTTGAATACCCTTTTATCTGATTTGAACTGATGTTGATTTTACCTTATTTAATTTAAAATATATCTCGTGATTTCAAACTCTTATTTGAGCGTAGCAAGTGGAAATCCTAGGGTTGTATCAATATTCTGAACACAATGGAACAAGTTTCGAAGCCTAATTTGATCGTATGGAGATGATATCAATTTAAATTGATGCTTAAAAATTAAACTCGATTTAATTATTCCTAGGCGTTTTCTGATCGTGCATTCAATCAATAAATCTAATCGCTACGAAATTCAAAATTCGATAATAATATAATATTACGGATCCGATGGAATTGGTTTCATCGAATTTTGAGACTGTTTGAAATGCCACTATTTTCACGTATCAATATATAATAAATTGATTTCAAAAACTTATGTTTATCGATAAAAATTTCTTATTTCACAAATTCAATAGATAAACTCCGTATTGACCTCTATTTCAATTCAAATCCAACATTTAACGTTTTAAACGTTCAAAGTTAAACGACAAAAAAATATAGGAATGACAAAAATATAGGACGTTACATTCCTTCCCCTTAAAAGAATTTTGTCCCCGAAATTACTAAGTAGGAAAAAGTGCTACACCTCATTAACTTCCCATGATCCACTCATGCAACTCGACACTCACTTCAACACCCTTTAGCTCCAACAACCTTCATTACCCAACCAACTCATTAGTTTCCAATTTCACCTAAAAATTCTTAACTTCGATTTTCATTTGAACATTAACTTTTTGTTAACAATTTTTTTTTAAAACTTTTGAAAAAAATTCTGACTCCCTAAATTTTCTAAAAGTTTCGCCAACACCTCCTTTGTACGGCTTAATCAGTACAACTACAAATCGTCTCTCTAGATCCTTTCCATCCTAAAAGAAAATCAAGAAGCCAAGTGGCTTACCAAATAGGCTCATAAAATCTCATATTAAATTAAAAATGTACCTTTTTGTCGGACATCCACTATTTTCTTCCATTCAATAAACCTCTTCAATCATATACACTTCTATTTCTAATAGATTATAATTAATTTAATTTCTTACTTCCAATTCACCAATTCATCCATTAATTTGTTCTCTTGCTCAACTCATGATAGTTTAAACATCCATGTTCATATATATATATATATATATATATATATATTCTTATAAACAAGTCGCTTTTATTTATAACCCAAGTTTCAATTTTAGTTTTCAATTTACAAGTCCATATAAATTTACACATAAGTTCAAAGTTCAATTTCAATCATACTTAAATTGATTCATTCTTCATTCATTTTCGTTCAACTCAAGTTTATATAATCCAAGTTTATTTTCACTATTCAATATACACATATTCACTTACATTTCAAGACTCAATTCCCTAGTATAAGATTAATTGAAAAATATTCCAAGTCGTATTCAATTATTTCTACTTGAATTAGATTTATTCCAATTTATTTCTTATTCACTCGACAAACTAAGACGATATGTATCGAGCTCCATTTAGATTATCAACATTCAATTCATTGGCACTTCAACTTGAATTTAAGAGTTTTCATTCCATATTAATTTCAAAAGTTTTAATTCACTCATCCACTTTCTTGACCAAGCTATATTTTATTCATAACTAATTGATTTCTAACATTAGTTATTTTCATTTCATAATATAAAATCCAGTTTTTTTCTTAAATTCATTTATTCAATTTAACTGAATTCATATTTATTTAATAACCTAATTCTG
Source organism: Allium sativum (assembly GCA_030737875.1). NCBI lineage: Eukaryota > Viridiplantae > Streptophyta > Magnoliopsida > Asparagales > Amaryllidaceae > Allium > Allium sativum. The sequence goes on along the minus strand of CM060912.1, from coordinate 834,039,406 downwards.
AATTTTATTAATGGAAATCTAAATTTTATTCTCATAAAAATCCTTCCATTTGAATTAATAAACTGGTTTAGTTTTTAAATGATTTCATAACAACTTTCTGAAAATTTGATTTTTACCTAACTCAAAATTTATAATATGAAATCTCGATTTTTCTCTTTCATTAGAAAATTATAATCCAATAGATCCAGATGGTCCTTGTCTCAAAGAAATCCATCTCATATTAAGTCCTATATATTCCATTAAAGTTCAAATTATCAAATTACGAATTACCGCGATGCGGTGAGTTCGTTTTAATTTAATATGGTTTTAATCCCAATTTATTCATTTAACTTCATTAATTGTCGATGGATTCCTATTTAACCAATCTAACAAGAAATACAAAACCAACTTGACCAAACCAATTGAATTCATATTCAACATTAATATTTCGTCGTTTGCATTCACTTTGGCTTAACATACTTTTATATCAATTGGTTATATCAAATTGTCTTCCAGTCCATTGTTACTTCTCATTTCCGTTAGCTTTCAATTAAATTTTGGAGTTCTAGTTTTTATTTAAAGAATCATTTATTTTATCTTCTTTTGGTTACGTTATTCCAATTCCATAATCTCATTCGATTTCCATTCAAATCAATCGAACAATCAAATACCAACATAATTTAAGAAAGCTATTTCTTCTCTATACAAAAATATAATTTTGGAAAAAATATATCATTTACCCTCTTTACAAAACAATATTGTGTTAGTTGCCAGTTCAATAAGTTCATTGCCAACACAAGGCCGGTCCATCCTTTGTTGGATGAATTCGAGTACTCCTAATGTGACGACAAGGAATTTCGCTCGATCCGAATCGATCGTTAAACCGACTAAGACCGTTCGAATTCCCCTGATCGTTTGAGAGCAGGACAAATCGGAATGCATACGGAAGAACATTTCATTGTTATTACAACAATTCCATTAGATACAAGAATATACAGAGTATAAATGAATAAATTACATTCGATAAATATCAGAGATTACAATAAATTACATAGCAGCGGAAAAATATATAAAACACAACTAGAAGTAATGCATGGATACAGAGCTTTTCGAGCATCGTTCCAGCTGTAAATCAGGACCCTGTGAATATAAATCTGGAAAACCAAAACTACTAGCTGCCCGTGTGGAAAATAGGGACACCCAGAGTTTAGGTTAAAATAATAAACTCCAGGTCAGTCATGTGACTGGTGTGAAAACTAAAACAGTTATTTGAAACTTTGCTTTAAAAGATAGTAATTCAAGGGACCACGCCGTATAACACGGAACGGGTTTCCTCCCAAGAATACTAGTGCTTATAACAAAACAGCGCAATGCTCTTTGAAAAAATGAAGCTATTATAAGACCCAGGTCCCATCACACAATGCAACGCAAGCCGGAGGATAGGGTTTTCCCTTATAATAGCCAAACATGCTTGGTACGTCTAAAACAAATCACTTGATACTATAATAAGTGTATAGTGTCAAAACAATTCAATCATAAATATCAATCATAGGGGGCATGGGTACCATCTATCATGTCGCCATACTAGTTCTACAATTAAAACCACAATATCACGTATTGGAAATTGGATTTCCGTCATGAGTCGAGGCAAGGGGCAAGCTCCTCTCCGTTCGAGACACTCTAGCAAATGTCTCAGGACCCCACTTTGATCCTTGGAATCGGCTGGGCCGGTCCTCACCTAACTTTAGAGGATTAGTTATTCCTGAGCACACGTTTCCCGGTCCTTACAAACCTGTATCCGAGGCGCCTCGCATTCCAACAACCACACAGGTGAAAAGTATATAAATGTCAGGGCTGGTAGGTCACTGACACCACCCTAGCTAGAAAGAAACATCGTGCTCTCCCAGCGGTCCGTCTCCCGTTTTTGACTCATACCGAGGTGTGAGGCTCGCGAATTCACGTTATACACAAAGCTACGCCACACAGGCCATGCTTTGATCATCAACCACAAGACTTTTCTTTTCAACAGAAGCCTTGATCGATTGCCACTTACGCGTGCCACACTGGCAATCCACTCTATGCGACTGATGTCCATCGATATACAACCTCTGAGCTCGTACGTCTCAGAGAAGGGCGTTAAGCAAGAGAATAAATTCCCCACCGCCAAACAGATGTATATTTAATAGAGATCAATCAACACAGAATAAAATCCAATGTCAGACACACAATCCATTTACATGTTCGTTCTAGGTCTGAACGAAACCGGAGGCACTTTCCTCGCATATCCATCGATCTCCCGGTACGTCTGGACGATCACCAACTGTTTCCCTCATCTTGGGTGTACAGCCCAATCGAGATCACCAGTAATCACCCAAACGATGTGAAGACTTCCGGTCTTCAACCACCATCTTCATCTTCGACATCTCGTCGAATCAGTTATTCAGAATGGGTATAAACCCGGCCTTTCTGAATGACCCACGTATATTGTAACAACCCGTATTTCGATAACATGTTAAGACGAGAATCAAGGCAGAATTTAATTTTAAATTCTGAATCAAGTAAAATGGGCTATTCCATTGCGTTCGTCTCGGAAAAATACGCGAAATAGAGTCTGAGTTTTCGAGAATCGGAGTCCGTATGACCAAGTTATGGTCCGACGAAGTTTTCAGAAAATTCAAGTTCAAAAACGAGTTCTAATTTCGAAGATTTGGCCTAGAAGGCTAGGCGGGAAAATTCCCGCCAGCCACCCCAAGTCGACAGGGCTGTCGACTTGGGAGTTGACATGGCATGACCCAAGTCGACAGCCCTGTCGACTTGGGTGTCGACTTATGGTGGCCGGGCAGTTTTGCCTGGTGCACCTGTTTTCTGTTTTGGCTAGGTTTTGGGCCTGGTTCGAAATCTGATGGTTCAGGTTGATCCTATGGTTAATCTAAGGGTCCTAACTAATCCTAATCTCTATAAATAAGCCCCTAACCCTCTCCTAAAATCCTCATTATTCATTCATGCAACTAAACTATGCCAAAATTGCTCCTCTCATGGCCTCCACTCAAAACCCTAGCCTCCATCCTCTTGCCCAAAGTTTCTATCTTCATTTCTATGAGAGGTTTCATGATCATGTGAGTGTTAGAGAGTCTCTATGTTAGTATGAGAGCTTCTCAAGTTGATTTCAAGGCTAAAGCTTTGATCTTTGTTCATCAAGATGGGTTTTTTATTGATTTGGAGCTTTCATCTTTGGGTTTTTGGATGATGGCATGCATAGGCTTTGTCTCAATCTTTAATTTAATCGATTTGTGCCTTCATAGCAATGTAAGCCCTTTCCCTACTCTTAGATATTAACTATGAAGTTAAATGTTCATGTTGCAAGTTTGGGTTTGATCATTAAGTATGATACATGCTATCATGTCATGCAAGTTTATGAAGTCATTATCTTGATCTTGTGGGCTAAAAGCTACAACCTTTATGTTGAAATGTTGCACTATGCAACATGAGAACCCTTATAACCTTTATGTCAACTTGCATATGAAGTCATAACCCTTATATGATGATATATGCGAGTTACTAGTCATCATTCCATGTCTTTTGTCACCATGATTCGCTTATGTGCCAAGTTTGGGTTTATGCATGTTTTTGAGGCTTAAGAATGTAACATGCAAGTCAATGAACACATTTGTGCCTCATTTGCCACCATGATTAACTTGTGGCTTAATATCCATTTTTGTCATGCCTTTGCCAAGTCTCTTCTTTTAATCCATTACGTTGTTGCGAACGTATATGCGAGTTTAAAAGCGTTGGGTTATGTTATGGGTAATTTCTAATGACATGAAAATATAACTTAAAAACATGACTTGAAATATAACATGGAAGTTGACATGTAAGTATGCTTGAAAATATGAAATTGGGAATTTACTTATTAAGTTAGGTCTACCCATACTATGGAATTAGGAATTTACCTATTGAGTTAGGTCTACCCATATTCTTAAGAAAACTTGAATATGAACATGACACTAGACTAAACATGAAAGTGGCCAACTCGAGGTTGGGTTGAGTTTGCAACATAAAGCTACCCGGAACCAACCGGCCTAACTAGTAGTTGCAAACAATAGGACCCAATGTGAGAAGTTGGTCATGTTGTGCTTGAACCCGAGGTTAGACCAAGTTGTGGTGTAAAGCTACCCGGAACCGACCGGCTTAACTAGTAACCACAAAAAAGTCTAATGTGAGAGGTTGAGGTGCATTAAGTAATTAATGCCACATGATAAGGTTAAGTAAGTTTCCTTAATGACACTTAACTGTATAATACAGTTAATGGATGGGGTTAAGTTAACTTAGACTTAACTAATCTAAACATGGAAATCAGATGGGGTTAAGTTAGCCTAGACTTAATTAATCCAACTTGGTAGTTTAAGGGGGTTAAGTTAAACACTTAACTAATCTAACACGATGATTTGATGTGGTTAAGTGACCTATACTTAACCAATCTAACTCGTTAATTTGATGTGGTTAAATTAACCAATACTTAACCAATATAATGTGAAAACATGATAAGGCTAAGTCACGAATCGCTTGAATACACTTGACCGATTTGACTAAGTAAATTGATAGGGTCAAGTTAATATATACTTAACCAATCTAGAATGATAATTGGACGAGGTTAAGTCGTGAATTGCTTAATATACTTAACCAACTTGACACATGGTTTGTAGGGTTAAGTCTTGAACTTGGATACTTAGCCAATTTTGACATGATTTGTAGACGGATTAAGTCATGAACTTAAGTGACACCTAATCCATTATATAAACCCTAGTTCAGAGAATTAGGTGGATAACCGTAATTAACAAGAATAACGGGAATAAGCTAAGTGGTAAACCTTAGTTGGAGAATAGCTAAGTAATAATTCTTAGTCAAGGAATTTTGGACCAGTTCATAGATTGGATGAGTAACCCGATACGGTAGGTCATCGTTTAAGCACACGAGTAGGAGCAAGTTATCTGATTTAGATAAAGGCTCCAGCGAACTGGGTAACGAAGCAGCGGCTTCGGGGAACGTGAGGATATTCTTGGTATCCCTCTGTGAGCTGCAAGGTGATCATGCTAGGCTCATGAGAGGTTAAGGTCTGCGTTAGAAGAACCAAGAGTATGCCTTGGTTGCTATACGAGCGACCTAAAGACGGGGATGGATAGGGGATAGTCGACGATACACGGTAGTGCCCTAGATAGCATTTCGTCAGGCTACCTACCATCTTTGGTCAAGCGTGTACGTACGGAAAGGCAGAGAACACCCAAAAGACCATAATTGCTATCTAATTATGGTTGCGGTAAGGCTAATATTGTGGGTTGGCCAGTAGTGTGTTCTCATACAGGATTTATCCTGTCTTGTCTTTCACTAGTTGAGGGAGTGGTCTCGTGGGACCATAGCCACGTATAGGAAAAACAGACCTTAGCATCTGCATCGGCAGATAAATCGAAAGCTCCCGACCGAGTCCTGTATTTCTTGATCTGCCCTGTGACAGGACTCGGATGGCACGATGTGATACATGTGCATACAGTTATGGAAAAATGATTCGCGATGAATGCGTGGGGAAAAGGGCGCGGTTGACGGTTAGCGTAATTCCTAGTGGCCCTGGGTGGTTGAACCCAAACCGAAATACGAAAACGTGCAATAGGTAAGCATAATCACTAGTGGTCCTAGGTGGCATAAGTCCTAGTTGCACAAACGATGATTCATGTTGGGAAAGCCTAGCTAGGTCTAGGGTAACGGTCCAAACGAGCTTAAGGATCATGGAATTACATTGGAGTAGTATAGAACCTCATGGGAAAGCCCGTACGGTCTACGGCAAGGAGCTGAACATTTACATGGAAAGAAACATACGAGTTGAGTAACCTATAAATGCGATATATTAGGTTAACATGAACCATTACATGACTTTTGAGTAAGGGTCATTCATGGTTATCGCATGATACGGTGGGGATACTAGTATGGTAGGTGCAGAGCTAAAATACAGGATAGATACCATGGGACGTTATACGTGATCGATATCTTGGGGATATTATACTTGATAGGAACCTGACGATGGGATACCTTGTTTTATCTTGACATCGTAATTTATCATGACACCTTAGTTTATCTGAGTTCAGTAGTTCATCCTGTTATTTTGATTTAGCTTATCTATCTTGTCATCATGCTTATGTTCATCTCAGTTTCTCATGTCAGTTAACTTTACTAGTTTTTATGCTGATAGTAGATAGGGCTTACTCAGTCATTTTGACTGAACCGTTTTGTTTCGCTTCTTGTCTTCCGTTTCCCCCCCAGGTTACAGGGAGGAAATACTGTTGTTTAATTCAGACTTCTTCTGCTTGAAGGTCATCATGGATGGCTTGGACTTTTCTTGGCTATGGCTACTTTACTATTTTACTTGGGGAAAAATTTTCGAAAATGTCTTTATGCTTCTTTACTATTGCAAGACAGGTTTTGATGTACTCTGATGTAAAAGGCTTTAGACCTTATTTATTCATGTTATGAAAGTTTGATTTTACTTCCGCTATTTTATATGTTCTGTCTTGTGATATTTCTGTGCATGTTTACCAATAATGCCCCTCTAAAGCTAGTGCATTCCTTTGCGAGTGACCCTAGCGGAGGCGGGGTGTTACACGTGGTATCAGAGCAGAAGGTTACCAGACTGGGCAAAAGTTTTTAAAGACCTTCTGAAAACTATTTGAAAATCGTTTACAAAGAAGCATTTTTCAAGAAAATTTTCTTTTAAAAGAAAAAGGATATTCCCCAAAGGCCATTAGCACTATCCTTGTTTCCTTAATTGAACCTCTTTTTCTTTCTTTCCTCCATCTGTAGTCACAGTGGTTTTAACTACGACTAGTCTTTTCTATCTACGAAAGTGCTTTCCATACGATGGAGGTGGTTCTCGAGAGACCAGTGGCCGCGTTATAAGAAAGGATAGTGAGAAAGAGGATAAAGGATACGAGCTTAAGGATGAGCAATTTGTTGGTATGGCTTAGTCCTCAAAGGAGGGAGAAAGATGAACAATGAAACCCATGACGAGAGAGTACCTTTGGCATGGTAAAACGGGGCGGATAGTTAAGTATTATGGGACAAGGACAAGATCATCGGGAGGGCAATAGTATGCTCTCATTTCTAGGGTACCTCGGAAGGAGGGTAATGATCTTGTTAAAGGTTTAGCTTTTCTTCTCTATCATCCCGTTAGGACTTCGTTTTTCGTATCATTTAAGTCTGCTTCGATAGTTGAGTCTCTGCACCTTAAGTACTAGCGTAATAGAGAATCCCATTTTTGTCTCAAAGTCCTATTGGAGAATCAGTCCATTTATACATGACTTGTTTGGATTTGAGAATGTCTATGCCAAGTGTTGAGTTTGGAAATAATGCTTATGTTTATAAGCTATGGATGGATTCTAGGGATGAAGTGGTTATCCAGTAGGGGGTGCCACTCTCGGTTTTGATAGGAGGGTAGTTAGACCTTTTGACTAGCCTTGGTAATACCCTCGAAGTATCGTGTACCCTTTTTGAGGTTCTGTCATGACCAGTTACTTAGAATCCCTTGATGCCTTTATTGGAAATTTGAAGCCCGATCGAGTGGTGTTCGCCGATAAGACGGATGGTTACTTCATTTATGCATGGGTTATAGAGATCACCCTAGTAAGTGCGCTTGATATCCTGGTTGACATCTGTTTACTTTCAAGAGAAAGTTCTTCTACATGGAATACCTTATAGTATATAAACGAGATCCAAGATTCACTAGTGAATTTTGGAAAGCTTGCATGAGATCATGAGTACGCAGTCATGTTTGCGCCAAGTATTCTAGAAAAAGGATAAGTGCAAGTGGAACGAGAGGCGACGAAGAAATGAGTTCCAGCTCATGTTATGGAAACAGGAAATAAGAAGCTACGAAATCGTGAAGTTAAAAGACGGTCAAGGCACAATGGAATTAAGCTCAAGGAAATACGACTTTGATGGTCAAAGACTAGATACGCGCATGATATCTCTTTTTGGGAGTATATCCTTGATCCCTGTTTTTTTGTAGAGCTTACTTGTAGGCTATCTTTTGTGGACATCCTCTCGGTCCTATTTTCTGTTACAAACCCCGTAAGGAGTTTTTCTAGTTTATCTTCTCGACCCTGTTTCAGGGAATCCTAGGTAGAACCCTATGGATGTAAACATGTATTTGAAACATGTTATGATTGATATGGTTGCAAGTTGTTGCAAGTGGTTGCTCGTGGATGCGCGAATACACATTAGATACTAGCTCGACTCGGTCACATTTCATATTGCATATGCACGAGTATTTATACTTGTTTATGGATGAAATCGAATGTATTATCATGCGGTTGTTGCATATGAATGAATGATTGTGCATGCATATAGTATCTATATGACTAGGACGATTTGCATACATGTTGGATTCATGGCACTATACATATTTTGCATTAGAAAGATTATTCAGGCCTGAACATTAGCTTTAGCTAAGGAACATGTACACACACGTTTTGCATATATTCATACAGCATTAGAAATCATCTAAGGACAATGGTTGCTTGTGGATGATGTTTTGAGTAGATGAATGATGGATGGTAGGATATGTTCTTCCTAACTTGGAGATTTCGGGGACGAAATCCTAAAAGGTGGGGAGAATGTAACAACCCGTATTTCGATAACATGTTAAGACGAGAATCAAGGCAGAATTTAATTTTAAATTCTGAATCAAGTAAAACGGGCTATTCCATTGCGTTCATCTCGGAAAAATACGTGAAATAGAGTCTGAGTTTTCGAGAATCGGAGTCCATATGACCAAGTTATGGTCCGACGAAGTTTTCAGAAAATTCAAGTTCAAAAACGAGTTCTAATTTCGAAGATTTGGCCTAGAAGGCTAGGCGGGAAAGTTCCCCCCAGCCACCCTAAGTCGACAGGGCTGTCGACTTGGGAGTCGACATGGCATGACCCAAGTCGACAGCCCTGTCGACTTGGGTGTCGACTTATGGTGGCCGGGCAGTTTTGCCTAGTGCACCTGTTTTCTGTTTTGGCTAGGTTTTTGGGCCTGGTTCGAAATCTGATGGTTCAGGTTGATCCTATGGTTAATCTAAGGGTCCTAACTAATCCTAATCTCTATAAATAAGCCCCTAACCCTCTCCTAAAATCCTCATTATTCATTCATGCAACTAAACTATGCCAAAATTGCTCCTCTCATGGCCTCCACTCAAAACCCTAGCCTCCATCCTCTTGCCCAAAGTTTCTATCTTCATTTCTATGAGAGGTTTCATGATCATGTGAGTGTTAGAGAGTCTCTATGTTAGTATGAGAGCTTCTCAAGTTGATTTCAAGGCTAAAGCTTTGATCTTTGTTCATCAAGATGGGGTTTTTATTGATTTGGAGCTTTCATCTTTGGGTTTTTGGATGATGGCATGCATAGGCTTTGTCTCAATCTTTAATTTAATCGATTTGTGCCTTCATAGCAATGTAAGCCCTTTCCCTACTCTTAGATATTAACTATGAAGTTAAATGTTCATGTTGCAAGTTTGGGTTTGATCATTAAGTATGATACATGCTATCATGTCATGCAAGTTTATGAAGTCATTATCTTGATCTTGTGGGCTAAAAGCTACAACCTTTATGTTGAAATGTTGCACTATGCAACATGAGAACCCTCATAACCTTTATGTCAACTTGCATATGAAGTCATAACCCTTATATGATGATATATGCGAGTTACTAGTCATCATTCCATGTCTTTTGTCACCATGATTCGCTTATGTGCCAAGTTTGGGTTTATGCATGTTTTTGAGGCTTAAGAATGTAACATGCAAGTTAATGAACACATTTGTGCCTCATTTGCCACCATGACTAACTTGTGGCTTAATATCCATTTTTGTCATGCCTTTGCCAAGTCTCTTCTTTTAATCCATTACGTTGTTGCGAACGTATATGCGAGTTTAAAAGCATTGGGTTATGTTATGGGTAATTTCTAATGACATGAAAATATAACTTAAAAACATGACTTGAAATATAACATGGAAGTTGACATGTAAATATGCTTGAAAATATGAAATTGGGAATTTACCTATTAAGTTAGGTCTACCCATACTATGGAATTGGGAATTTACCTATTGAGTTAGGTCTACCCATATTCTTAAGAAAACTTGAATATGAACATGACACTAGACTAAACATGAAAGTGACCAACTCGAGGTTGGGTTGAGTTTGCAACATAAAGCTACCCGGAACCGACCGGCCTAACTAGTAGTTGCAAACAACAGGACCCAATGTGAGAAGTTGGTCATGTTGTGCCTGAACCCGAGGTTAGACCAAGTTGTGACGGAGGAAGCTATGACGGTGGAAGGTGGAGTCTGGCTTCGAGGCGGCGGCTCGATTCGCTCGCGATGGCTTCGAGGGGGGGGGGGGGCTAATCGGGTGTCACGATGCGCAGGAGGGAGAGTGAAGCGGAGGGGAGAGTGGCGCAGGTCGGAGGTGGTCTTCGGTGGTGGCGTCGCCGTCGAGTTTTAGGGTTTAATTCTGATTTTTAAAAGCATATAAAACTGATTTATTTTAATTAAGGGTTTAATTCTTTTTTTTTTCTTTCTGGTTTAAAATCGAAATGAACGGGGGGGGGGGGGGGGGGCCAGAACGAAGGATAAGGGGAGAAATTAAAATTATTTTTATTATTTTATTATTTAATTATTTATATTTTGCAACAAGGTTGACTTTTACTTACGACCTCGAAACGAGGCCCACCGCCTGTTGCCCATAGCGTTTTACCCCCATTCCGAACACAATGGGATATGTATCGTAAGCTGATTTGATCGTTACAATCAGTTCCCGTTGAATTTACATTTAAATCCTTATATTGAGTTTTAAACGTACATTTCAAATTACCGGGGTCACATACTAACTAGAAAAATTCCAGAAAAATATTTTCTAGCTTCGTATCGACGATACGGTCCTAACAAACTAGTTTCGTCGAATTCTGAGACCGTTTGAAAAATGGCCAATTTCCAGTCGATTAAAATCAACTGAAACCGGTCAAACGCGTTTTCCTTTGCCACGCTCACGTATTGATTCGAAAAATTATGAAATTTGAAACCTAACAATAACTTGACCCTGCGGATCCAACAAAAGTGGTTTCGTCGAAATCCGAGGTCATTTGCAAAATGTCCATTTTTAAGGGCCTGAATTCCATAGCGACTATTCAGTATTTTCAACTGGACATATCTTTTGATTCCCGCAATCAAATTTCGATTGGTCAGATTCGATAGAAAGATATTATCAATTAGATTCCATTATTTTTGGTTTCACTAAAATCCGGATTGTTTTGCACCCGGTATAGCCCGACAAAGTTTGAATTCAATTTTTGAAACTGCCACGCCATTTCAGGCCTTGTTTATAATTATAATTAATTATATTCATTTTCTATTGTCGATTCAAACTCAGTTTTCATCGCCATTATTTAAAATATTTATTTTAAATATTTAAAATCCATTATTTTAGCCAATTTAAAAATTTTAAATTGGTTCAGATTTTCTGGGTCGTTACAGTAAAGCTACCCGGAACCGACCGGCTTAACTAGTAACCACAACAAAGTCTAATGTGAGAGGTTGAGGTGCATTAAGTAATTAATGCCACATGATAAGGTTAAGTAAGTTTCCTTAATGACACTTAACCATATAATACAGTTAATGGATGGGGTTAAGTTAACTTAGACTTAACTAATCTAAACATGGAAATCAGATGGGGTTAAGTTAGCCTAGACTTAATTAATCCAACTTGGTAGTTTAAGGGGGTTAAGTTAAACACTTAACTAATATAACACGATGATTTGATGTGGTTAAGTGACCTATACTTAACCAATCTAACTCGTTAATTTGATGTGGTTAAATTAACCAATACTTAACCAATATAACGTGAAAACATGATAAGGCTAAGTCACGAATCTCTTGAATACACTTGACCGATTTGACTAAGTAAATTGATAGGGTCAAGTTAATATATACTTAACCAATCTAGAATGATAATTGGACGAGGTTAAGTCGTGAATTGCTTAATATACTTAACCAACTTGACACATGGTTTGTAGGGTTAAGTCTTGAACTTGGATACTTAGCCAATTTTGACATGATTTGTAGACGGATTAAGTCATGAACTTAAGTGACACTTAATCCATTATATAAACCCTAGTTCAGAGAATTAGGTGGATAACCGTAATTAACAAGAATAACGGGAATAAGCTAAGTGGTAAACCTTAGTTGGAGAATAGCTAAGTAATAATTCTTAGTCAAGGAATTTTGGACCAGTTCATAGATTGGATGAGTAACCCGATACGGTAGGTCATCGTTTAAGCACACGAGTAGGAGCAAGTTATCTGATTTAGATAAAGGCTCCAGCGAACTGGGTAACGAAGCAGCGGCTTCGGGGAACGTGAGGATATTCTTGGTATCCCTCTGTGAGCTGCCAGGTGATCATGCTAGGCTCATGAGAGGTTAAGGTCTGCGTTAGAAGAACCAAGAGTATGCCTTGGTTGCTATACGAGCGACCTAAAGACGGGGATGGATAGGGGATAGTCGACGATACACGGTAGTGCACTAGATAGCATTTCGTCAGGCTACCTACCATCTTTGGTCAAGCGTGTACGTACAGAAAGGCAGAGAACACCCAAAAGACCATAATTGCTATTTAATTATGGTTGCGGTAAGGCTAGGATTGTGGGTTGGCCAGTAGTGTGTTCTCATACAGGATTTATCCTGTCTTGTCTTTCACTAGTTGAGGGAGTGGTCTTGTGGGACCATAGCCACGTATAGGAAAAACAGACCTTAGCATCTGCATCGGCAGATAAATCGAAAGCTCCCGACCGAGTCCTGTATTTCTTGATCTGCCCTGTGACAGGACTCGGATGGCACGATGTGATACATGTGCATACAGTCATGGAAAAACGATTCGCGATGAATGCATGGGGAAAAGGGCGTGGTTGACGGTTAGCGTAATTTCTAGTGGCCCTGGGTGGTTGAACCCAAACCGAAATACGAAAACGTGCAATAGGTAAGCATAATCACTAGTGGTCCTAGGTGGCATAAGTCCTAGTTGCACAAACGATGATTCATGTTGGGAAAGACTAGCTAGGTCTAGGGTAACAGTCCAAACGAGCTTAAGGATCATGGAATTACATTGGAGTAGTATAGAACCTTATGGGAAAGCCCGTACGGTCTACGGCAAGGAACTGAACATTTACATGGAAAGAAACATACGAGTTGAGTAACCTATAAATGCGATATATTAGGTTGACATGAACCATTACACGACTTTTGAGTAAGGGTCATTCATGGTTAACACATGATACGGTGGGGATACTAATATGGTAGGTGCAGAGCTAAAATACAGGATAGATACCATGGGACGTTATACGTGATCGATATCTTGGGGATATTATACTTGATAGGAACCTGACGATGGGATACCTTGTTTTATCTTGACATCGTAATTTATCATGACACCTTAGTTTATCTGAGTTCAGTAGTTCATCCTGTTATTTTGATTTAGCTTATCTATCTTGTCATCATGCTTATGTTCATCTCAGTTTCTCATGTCAGTTAACTTTACTAGTTTTTATGCTGATAGTAGATAGGGCTTACTCAGTCATTTTGACTGACCCTTTTTGTTTCACTTCTTGTCTTCCGTTTCCCCCCCAGGTTACAAGGAGGAAATACTGTTGTTTAATTCGGACTTCTTCTGCTTGAAGGTCATCATGGATGGCTTGGACTTTTCTTGGCTATGGCTACTTTACTGTTTTACTTGGGGAATAATTTTCGAAAATGTCTTTATGCTTCTTTACTATTGCAAGACAGGTTTTGATGTGCTCTGATGTAAAAGGCTTTAGACCTTATTTATTCATGTTATGAAAGTTTGATTTTACTTCCGCTATTTTATATGTTCTGTCTTGTGATATTTCTGTGCATGTTTACCAATAATGCCCCTCTAAAGCTAGTGCATTCCTTTGCGAGTGACCCTAGCGGAGGCGGGGTGTTACATATATGATAAACAAATGTTCCACAAACACAACAAACGCCTCATTCCACTTCAGAATATTCTTTTATTCACAAAATCACATTCTTAGGGGAAAGGTTCCCATTAATTTTATCCAAGATAAATTCTTTTAAATTTATTCTTTAACCTTCCTTTGGATATCATTTCAAACTAGTCGGGATCAGCGAACCACACCGAAGTAATTATTTATTTTATTTCCCAATCCCAACCTATTCATCCCATGGAGCAAAACTGGTAATACTCCATATCTAACAGCACGGTGTTATCGGCAAAATTAATTACCATTTCACGTTCAAATCTAATTACAGATTTAACTACCGCTTTGGAGCAAAACTGTTGATACTCCATTCTCGATCACCTTTCAAATTTGATAATTTAAATTATCAATTCACATTTTTAATCTAATTAAAGATTCATTAAAACTCCTCTTAGTTTTAATCTTTTCAAAAATCAACATCCTGCCTTTAACTGGGTTAAAGAACCAATGTCATCCAAAACACGATTCACGATAAACCCAAATCATATTTGATATTAAATACAAGGCTTTGAATAGAAAATATATCGACTTATATTCAATATCAAATCCTGAAACCAACAAATATCGTATTGGAAATAACGATATAAAATATATCTTTCAAATTCCCATAACCATATCTGTATAGTCACGAAATCCAACATCAAAATATTCCGAAGATAATTTCGATTCAACTCCAGTCCAATTCACGTATTGGGAATATTGATTATTTTTAAAATCACCTTCACATTCAATTTATTTATTTCAAAAATAAATTGATTTTAATTCTAGTTCAAAACTAGTTCATTTCGACAAAAATCTATTTTTATCTTTTGAAATGTGGAATTCTTCAGCCCAATTTTTCTCAAATCATTTCTTATGATTTTACACAAATTATAGATAGTTTTATTAATTTTATCAAGGCCCGTACAGTCGATTTCCATCAACGGCCATCAAACTGCACTTACAGCGACCTTTTCTAAATTTGATTTGGACATAATTTCAAATCCAACCGTTAGATTTCAAATTTTTAATATTCATTGGAAAGCTCTTTTCGATACGAACCCAACGGTTCCGGTTTTAGGAGAATCCGACGGTCGGATCTCCCGCAACGTCAATTCGAAGTCAATGGTCGAAATTCACGAACTGCCGCGGCGCGACGCGTTCTATTCAGGCCATTATATAATATATATATATATATATATATTATATATTTCGTCGATTTCCTTTTTAAAACGTATTTTATAAATCGTTTTAAATTCGTTTTCAAAACCATTTCGACGCTACATTCAATTTCAAATCAAAATTGAATATTTCATATCATTACTATATAAATGATAGTATTTTCCAAACGTTATATTTTGAAATCACTTCTTTTCTATATTCATTATAAAAACGAATATAATCGATATAAATATCGTTCACGTCAAAATAGCGCAAATCTAATCAACACGGCTTTATATATTTCAATAAATTCGTTATTCTATTCAACAAATGAATATTTATTCTATTCAACACATGAATCTATATTTCTTTCAACACACGACTAATCTCAACACATGAGTACTGTCAACACATCACTATTTTTGTTATGTAATATATTTTATAAAACTATGGTATCTATCGTTTGATTTTTAAATCAGACTCCACCATGAAGTAGTTCTAATTTTAAATATGATAAAGATGTAAATCTTATTATTTAAAATATTTTACTCAATACATGAACAGTTTCAACACATAAATATATTTCATTATTTTCCCGATTGGAATGAGGCCCAATCAATCACCATATAACGTTAATTGTATGGATTCCATACAACACATGTATATAATAGCACTGATAAACAATCAACCATCATCCAAAGTGCACCACTCAACTGCATAAGCATCAAATATAAATAATTAACGCTTACACAGCCTGTCGACCAATCGATCGACATACAATTAAATAATCGGGATTAGTGTACGCCAAATTTCATCCCAACACCCGTGTGGGTTTTCAAATCAACAAACACAGATTTTTATTTGTGCAGTTGGGTGATGTGTAAAATTTATCATCCCAATCAATATCAGTCAAATCAGTGCATATAAACAAATCGGCCGATTTTTTTATAAATATTCATTTATTCACTTTCACGTTAAAAATTATATTTTTAACGATAATTAATTTATTTCAACACATTAATTTATATTATCGATTTCACATCAACATCACAAACAATTTCACAACACATCAATTAAACAAACAAGCCATCCATGGTCTGTGGATGACGGGTGTCGGGTGCTGCTAAGCACCGTTTGCATCCTAGTATATATATATATATATATATATAACTAGAATAAGAAGTTCAGAAGTGAGAAATTCTCACCAATAGCTATCCCAACTCCACGACTCTTCTTATGTAGAAATCTTCGTCGTTCTCTCCCTTTGTCACTTTCGTTGCCCGTATTCACTACATATATAAAAATCGAATTTTTACTTCGCTATTCAATATATAAAAACAGAATTTTTACTCCGCTACTATATAGATAAAAATTGTATTTTTACACCGCTACTATATAGATAAAAATTCTATTTTTACACCGCTATTCTCTATATAAAGATTTCGCCTTTTCAAATATAAAGATTTCGCCTTTTCAAATATAAAGATTTCGCCTTTTCAATATATAAAGATTTCGCCTTTTCAATTTCAAAAATCTAATCTTTTCTATTTTAAAAATCTAATCTTTTCTATTTTAAAAATCATAGCTTTGTAAATCAAATCAAACCATTTCAATTCGCTGAAATATGTATTAAAATCAGATTTTATAAAGGTATATATAAATTAAACTAACTAAAAAAACTGAAATTAAATAAATAAAAATAAAGGAGCTTACTGTTAGAAGGGGAGGGGGTGCTGAGTTCGTCGGAGTGGTGGAAGAGGTGCGCCGGAGTGCTGATGGGGTACGGAGGGAGGTGGAAGCTGGTGGAGAGGAGGTCGGGCGTCAGGTGGTGGGTGGGGCTGAAGGAATCGGGCGTGGCTTCAATTGGGGGAGGGAAGAGGAGAGCGGAGGAGGGGGAGTGGAGAGAGGCGGTGGCGCCCGCCACCTGGAGGAAGCCGCAGTGGGGCGGCGGCGGGAGGAGCGGCGGCTCCTCCCCCTTCTTTCTCCATTGCCCTTTCTCTTTTTTTTCACGCAGAAATGAATCGGTGGGGGGGGGGGGGCAGAGTGAATAAAGGAAGAGGAGAGGTTTTTTTTTTAATTTCAAAAAGTTGAATTTTACATATGGCCTCTAAACGAGGCTTACCGCCTGTCGTCTCTAGCGTTTTTTCCCTATTCCGAACACAATGGAATATGTACCGCAGGCTGATTCGATCGTTTCGATCAGTTTCTGTTAAAATCAACATATAACTCTATATATTGAATTTGAACGCACATTTCAATTTACCGGGGTCACATACGAACTCTAAAAATTCCAGAAAAATATTTTCTAGCTTCGTATCGACGATACGGTCCTAACAAAACTAATTTCGTCGAATTCTGAGACCATTGGAAAAATGGCCATTTTCCAGTCGATTAAAATCAACTAAAGCTGGTCAAATGCGTTTTCCTTTGCCACGCTCACATATTGATTTGAAAAATTATGAAATTTGGAATCTAACAATAATTTGACATCACGGACCCAACAAAATTGGTTTCGTCAAAATTCGAGGTCGTTTGCAAAATGTCTATTTTTAAGGGCCTGAATTCTATAGCGACTATTCAGAATTTTCAACTGAACACAACTTTTGATTCCCGCTATGAAATTTCGGTTTTTCAGATTCGTTGGAAAGATATTCCCAATTAGATCCTATTATTTTTGGTTTCACTAAAATCCGAATTGTTTTGCACCCGGTACATTCAATTGAATTTTGAAATCTAATTATCGAACTACCGCGCCATTTTCAATTCTATTTATAATTTAAATAATTATTTATATTCTAACGATGACGTATATAATATATACGTTCGAATTCTATTCAAAATAAATTTCTCGTCGATATTATTTAAAATAGTCATTATTAATGTTCAAAATTCGCTAAAATTGCCAAAATAAAATTTTCAAACTGGCCCAGATTTTCGGGTTGTTACACCTAAGTATGTCATCTCCCAGTCATTACCAACCTATAATCCGAGACCCTACAACATCAACAACCATAAAAAAGTAGAAGTCACCACATAAGTAATACCTGAGCTCCATACCGTGGTACACTTTTTATCTAGAAGGAGACGAAACACCCATAACCACGCTGTATCTTTCCTATTTTTACCATTTACTGATGTGTGAGGCTTGTTGAAGTCTCGCTACACAAAGCTACGTTTTCTAAACCATGCTTTAATCATCAATAGTACATCACTTAGCATGCCACACTGTCATTCCATAATATGTAATTGATAATCACTAACCATATAACCTTTGAGCTCGTACGTCTCAAAGAGGGTGTTAAGTTGAGATAACCTCTCAACCACCAACTGAAATATGTTTAATAAAAACCAATCAATACGTTATAAAATACAATGTCAGACACACATCCATACAAGTCCATTCTGAGTCTGAATGAAACCAAAGGCACCTTATTCCTCATACAATAAAGAAGAGAGGTACTTGCAAATACGGAAATTCCCCAAATACGTCTGCACGTGTCATCACTATAACATCTCAATACTGGAGCAACCTAATGAAGAGAAAATCAGCTAGCCTATTCTTTCGATGTGAAGATTTTTGGTCTTCAACACCATCTTTAAACATTTTTCATCACATCTCATTCTTATTTGGAGTGGTCTTCGAACCCAAGTCTGTTCTCGGTATTTCTAAATAAGAATCATTCTTTCAAAACTTATGGATGTATATGTCTTTATTTAATTCTCAACTCAAACTACATTTATTTATTCAAATATTCATCTTAAATTATTTCTCGAAGTTTGGGAATATAAATATGAAGTTTAAATTTCTTTTTGGGTAATAACGTTTAAAAACGTACCAAAGGTTACTTAAAATAGCCAATTTTGCAAATTTCATTAAATTAGCTTTAAATCTTCAAAGTTTTGATCCAAATCACTTTGAAACTATTTATTATGATTTATAAGAATTTTCCTTATTTTTTAATTTTTTTAAAAAGCTATTTTTATTGATTTCTAAATTCAGCCACTAAACTGCTACTTCTTCTTTCTTCACTATGGGACAATTTTTGGCCAGAGATCCGGACTTGTGGGAATTATAGCAATCTCTAGTCTCCTGGTTTGACTTCAATCTCTTTGGTTTGCTACACTTGTCCGAATAATGCCCTTTCTCCTGGCAGTTGTAACATGTGACATCTTTAAGATTAGCTTCATTTTACCCCTTATTTTGGCCGGGCTTCTTTCCATTAAACTTCCTTTTCTTCTAGTTGTTGTTGTTATTGCCTCCTTTTCTTCATATGCTTTATCAATTGTAGCATATCTATATCCCATATCTAAGTCCACAAACGACTGCTTCACATGTGTTGTTATCCTTTCGTGGTACTTTTGCTTCATTCCTTTGATAATCCTCTCGTTCTTCTTAAGCGGGGTATTGATCATCTCTGATCCAAAACGAGAAAGTTCATTAAACTTGTTCAAGTATTCTTCAGAAGAAATGTTTTCTTGCTTGAGACCCATGAATTCTCCATACATTCTGGAGATTCTTGACGAAAGCATATACTGTTCCTTAAAGATTTCCTTTAATTGTTCGCATGAAATATCATC
This sequence comes from Allium sativum, assembly GCA_030737875.1. Classification (NCBI taxonomy): domain Eukaryota; kingdom Viridiplantae; phylum Streptophyta; class Magnoliopsida; order Asparagales; family Amaryllidaceae; genus Allium; species Allium sativum. The sequence goes on along the minus strand of CM060912.1, from coordinate 834,019,620 downwards.
TTCTACTCTTCCCTAAATGATCGTTTCCCACCAAACTGCAGCTCCATCCTAAAATCGCCAAGTAGCTAGTACCCTTTTCTCATCATTCTCCAAGTTCAAACCTTTGAAGATTTTCTTGCATGAAGTTATCCAGGCTTGAGCCACTATGATATCATCAACTCCTTTAAACCGCTTTCCACCCAAATTCGTATAATGCTTGTTGAAAGTAGGAAGATTGAATTGGGTTTGAGCCAAAATTGCATCCTTTTCAACTATTGCAGTGTGACCATTAGTGGTGGTATCGACTTCTCCCCTATGTCTTCTATTTCCATTCATTTTTTCACTATCTGTGAATAGTAAGAAAATTGCTCATTAGTGTATACAAACGAATTATCTTTGGGATTATGGAATGGTTAAGAGTCTTTATATTTCATTAAATTTTACTCATATTAGGTTAATACTAATCCTCTTCTAATGAGCTTTCTAACGAGTTATATCCCAAAGCTTTGTATGAACCAAAGCTCTGATACCAACTGTGACGACCCGAGATTTCGGACTTTAGAAGTTGACATTAGACACCACTCAAGCATCAAATATCGGAGATCCAAAAGCCTAATCCCTGGTTACATGAGGTTATAAACCTTTAGAAATAATTACAATGAAATAAAACAACATCTCATAACATAATATGAGGTACATCAGAGTTCATCATCAATTACATCAGAGAAATGTACATATCTAGTTACATGAACTACTAGATAAAAGTAATAGCGGAAATAAACAGAAAAAAGTGAATCCAAAACATGCTCCATCTTCACCTCTAAGATCTGAAAGATAGTCCACAAAACTAAGTGCTCTACAAAAGATAGTGCTCCAAAATACTGCTACCACCTGACTCTGAGGTTGCCCTGTGCAAAATATGGGCACCCAGAGTCTAAGGAAAAATGATAAACTCCAGGTCACTCATGGGACTGGTATGAGAAATAGAAATAGTTATTCACGTTTATTTTAAAGTTTAGGTAAATCATAAGACCATGACGTATAACACGGAACGAGTTTCTCCTTATGAAGATCAGTCATAAAACTAGTAATTCTTTTTTAAAATAAGGCTATCATAAGGTCTCTCAGCACACACATAGTGCAATCATTGACATGGGAAATGTTTCTCATTATGATAGTCAAACATGCTTGATACAAAAAGTTCTCTTTTATTATTATTAGTGCATAGTGAGGAAAACTCTTTCACAAATAAATGTATCAATCCTAGACGGCATAGATACCATATATTATGTCTCCGTATAGGTTTATAACTAAAACCGTACACATTCGTAGTGGAAAATGGATTCCATCAAATGATCACGCTAAGGACCTTTCTTCCTGATGGGTACATCTCTAGAGGAATTCCCCGAGAATAACACAAGTTCTCTGCCAACAAAAGGTCGGTCCATCCTTTCCTGCAAGAATTCAAGCACTCCTAAATACGTCATCTCCCATTCATTAGCAACCAATAATCTGGGACCGCGCAATATAAATAACCACAAAAAAGTATAAGTCACCACATAAGTAATATTTGGGCTCCATACCTTGGTACACTTTTCATTTAGAAGGAGATGACACACCTATAACCTCGCTTTATCTTTCTTGTTCTGGCCATTTACAGGGGTGTGAGGCTTGTCAAAGTCTTGTTACACAAAGCTGCTTTCTAAGCCATGCTTTAATCATCAATAGCACATCACTTAGGATGCCACACTGTCATTCCATAATATATAACTGATAATCACTAACCATATAATCTTTAAGCTCGTTCACCTCAAAGAGGGTGTTAAGTTGGGATAACCTCTCAACCACCAACTGAAACATGTTTAATAAAAACCAGTCAATACGTTATAAAATACAATGTCAAAGCACATTCATATAAGTCTGTTCTGGTTCTAAACAAAACCGAAGACACCTTATACCTCGCCCAATAAAGGAGGGAGGTCCTTGCAAATCTGGAAATTCCTCAAATACGTCTGAACGTACCACGACTATAACATCTCAATAATGAAGCAGCCTAGTGAAGAGAAAATCAGCTGGCCTATCCTTTCGATGTGAAGATTTACATTCTTCAACCTCTTCTTTAAACACTTTTCATCACGTCTCATTCTTATTTGGAATGGTCTTCGGACCCAAGTCTGATCCCGGTCTTTCCAAATAAGAATCGTTCTTTTAAAACTTATGGATGTATAAGTCTTTATTTAAATCTTAACTCAAACTTCATGTAAATATTAAAATATTCATCTTAAATTGTTTCTCAAACTTTGGGAATATAAATACGAAGTTTAAATTCTTTTTTAGGTAATAGCATTTAAAAACGTTACCAAATGTTACTCAAAATGGAAAATTTTGTAAATTTCATTAAATCAACTTTAAATCTTCATAAATTTGATCCAAATCACTTTGAAACTATTTGTTATGGTTTATAAGATTTTTTCCTTATTTTTAATTTTTTGAAAGCTATTTTTATTGATTTCTGAATTCAGCCACTAAACTGCACTTACAGCGACCTTTTCAAAATTGTTCTACACATAACTTGAAATCTATATGTTATATTTTGAAATTTTCTTTTTCATTCGAAAAGTATTATCATTAGAAAGAAAATGTTTTTCGTTTCGAAAAATCCGATTAAATCTGCTCCAGTTATGAGTATTTGAGTTTATAGTCGAAATTCGCGAACTACCGTAGCGTGACTAGTCCTATTCAGACTATGCTATAATTTTATATTAAAATAAATCTGATTCACATAGAAATAGTTTATAAATCATTTCCAAACACATATATACTTACTTAAAAACAATATTTCAAATTTTTCCTTTAAAATTCAATATTCCTATTAAATGGATATTATAATATTATTTTATTATTATAATAATGTTATTTTTCAAAACTTATCTGTTTGAGCCTGAAATTTCCTGAAGCCCATTAAAAAAATAAGGTAGTTTGAATAGTAAAATTGAGTTAAAATACTTTGTAATGGCCTGAATTTGTACTATCTGAGTTGACTAAATACACCATACGTTCAGCCCAAATTGCATGGAAATACGAATCATTATGAAATAAAGACGAAAAAGATAGAAGAAGAATAGAAATAACAACACAGAATCTCACATCGCAGCGAAATAAAATATATTATATATAATAGCTTTTGGAATACAAAATTTTAACTGTATAAACATTATCAGAGTACATCACGTATACAATATAGCGAAATATAAATATTAAATATCTAACACTGATGCCTCTTGCTTCAAAATCCTCCAAGGGTATCTGTAAATACTTGACCTACTTGACTGCCCATACAAATTTAGGCACCCAAGAGTTTAGGGTAAAAAAAAGAAAATAAACTATGGGTTAGTCATGGGACTGGTGTGGGTAAACTCCAACCGTTTGGTTTAACTTTTTAATATCCTTATTAAAAGAAAGGATAATCGTAAGACCGATCCACACTTAATCACGGATGGTGTTAACTTACGGTAACTCAAAACATTATTTGAAATAAATACTATTCTGATATTATGATAGTGTCTAAATCAAATAAATAGCAATCTAGCAGAACACTTACATCATATGCTCTACATACATAGTATACAATCAAAAACGCGGGCTCTTATTAGAGAATGGATTCCAACTGGCAAGGTATGGGACCACCATCCAATAGTGTCTCTCTAGGGTGAAATACACCAGGTTCAACAAAGAACATCTTGCAACCTAGGCTAGGCATGGCCGACTACTCACTTCGCTTGAGTGTTTTGAATGTATTGTCACCAACAGTTGGGATCAGCAACCGTTTCTCAATAGTGTAACGGCCCAAATTTTATTGATCATGGTACTAATACATATCCTGTATCACATATCGACTAATCAAACATCAGAAATTAACAGATCGTTAATAGAAAGAAGTTAGAGGATAAGAAATAGAAAGAAAGAAAGCTAGAATAGAAGAAAAAGAAGAAGTGAACATAACAGAATCAGAGTATAATGAATCTCACAACGGAACTGAATAAAATATATTATATAACATCTTGAAATACAAAACTTTATTTACTTACATACATCACCAGAGTAAAACTCATACACAACACAGTGGAAATAAACTTGGTATATCTAATATTGAAGACCCTGCTCCAAGCTCCTTCAAGTGAATCTGTAAAATCCTAAAAATACTTGACTTCCCGTACAAATTTGGGCACCCAAGAGTTTAGGAAAAAACACAGAAAAATAAACTCTGGGTCAGTCATGGGACTGGTATGAGTAAACGATTTTAAATAGCTTGATTTTAAAGTTCAAAAATCTTTTCGAAAGAAAGGATAATCGTAAGACCAAATCCATACATAAATACAGACGGTTTTTACCTTATGATAACCGAAAACATTTTTGAAATCATATATATATCATCTGATATCATGATAGTGTCTAAATACAAATAAATACCAATCTAGTGGAATGCTTGCATCTCACGCTCTACATATATAGTATACAATCAAAACCGTGGGTGCTTATTGGAGATTGGATTCCGACTATGACAAGGTATGGAACCACCTGCCGATAGTGTATCTGAGGCGAATACACTGGGTTCAACAAGAACATCTTGCAACCCGGCCCACACATGACCGACCACTCATTTCGCTTGAGTGTATCGAATGTATATCACCAACGGTTGGGATCAACAACCGTTTCCCGAAAGGGACAACACCGAATAGATTAAAGAAGGAAATGAAATTTCTCTAGATAAGTGATTATACACCCTAATGGGAGCGACCCACATAGCCATGTTGCCTGCCCCTTTTTGTCATTTTCCGGTTGATGAGGCTTGAGGTAAGAATTTAACTTTAGGACATCTGGCCATTATTTACTTTGAATGTCACATCGTCAGATCCGCCAAATCACTAATTGACACCCACAAATATACTCTGGATGTAAAAGAAGGGTCATTCTTTGCCATCAACTTGGTATATTTGTAAAAATCAATGTACGTGGTTTTTAGGAAATACTCTGTCAGACATTCATCCATACAAGTCATCCAGGAACAAAATGAACCGAAGGCACTCTCCTACTGCATCCAATATTGGAATCAACCCATGGATCAGTAGCGAATAGTCCTTGCAAATCCGAAGATTTTAATCATGATAGAATCACAAATCAAAATAATTATAGTGGACCAGACCAGAGAAATTTAACAATAGTTCTCCCGATCATGAAAATCTACGGTCTTCAAATTCTTTTAATCGTAAAATCGTCCCTGCAAGTTGATTTAAGAATCGTAAAGTTAGTTCGAAGTGGTCTTAGGTCTAGTTCCCATCCCGATCTCTTCGAACTAAGACGTGGGAAATATTTCTTTGATAGTTGGTGTTTTAACTATCAAATTTGAATAGTGGAGATAATTAAAACGGTTTATACAAATCATTTTATAATCAATATAATTTCCATTGCATGTTTATTCACATTCGTACAAGTTTCAATTCTATTTTTAGAACAGTAATTAATATCCGATAATTAAAATATAATGAAACGTGTAATCGTTTTATTTCAACAAGATTTATCACTTCATAGCATAACAGATAACTCACAACAATCATTCATTACAACAACAACATCCAGCGATGATTCGACATTTAGATTCCAAACTAATAACAGTTCAGAATATGGGATCTTTAATAACAACTAATTTACATCATATTTATTCTAAATCCTTTGGATATACATATATAACTTTATTTAAACCTTCTTTTTGTTTCCGATGAATCAAATATTTAAGGCCTTGAACTTCAGTTTACACTACGACGCCCATTTCATAATTACGAAAGAGCATCTCAATCCTTTTTGTTTTATTTTTCTTTTGTATATATATATACATCTTTATATATATATATATTATATTCCTCTTTTATTAAAAATCAACTTGATTAATTTATATAAATCTAAATTTAGATTTCAGAATAGTAATCAGCACGGGATGATTAGAATACAGTAAAACAGGTCAACGTTTATTTTACTAATTTGATTCGGTTGTTCATTTCACAGTATAATCGGTGAATACAACAATCATTCATCACAACAGTAGCAATCAAAAATGATTTGATGTTTTAATTTCGAATCTTATTAACAGTTTGAAGATATTTGGATAAAAATTTATTTATCATACTATTATTACGATTGTTTGGAATAAATTAAATCGATTTTATTATAAACTTCTATTTCATTTCAATAGACTATAAATATATAAATTTCGGAGACTCGAATTTAAGATTTAAACGGCGATGTCTATTTCCTAATACTGAACTAATCCAACTTTTCCGATCCTTTCTTCTTATTTATATTACTTCTATAAAAAAATCAATTTAACAACATGGATTCACAAGACCTATTTTGGTCCATTTGCATGCATATGTCTTATTTTATTTAGTAGACTTTTGAAGGGTATCGAAGGCTTTGCCAACTTATGTTAGTAGGCAGTCTTGATGCCACTGTACGTGAACTGATAATCATAACTCTAAAACAATATTATTGAAAATGTGCTTGCTGCCTTTCAAAGCAAGTCTGGTCCTTCTTTAAATATATTTTTCCCAATTCGAAATAGACAATTCTCCAAATCATACCATCTAAATCTTTTCAAAATATCTCAGAAGATTAAGATATATATTCTTAAACATGGCAAAATGGTATGATATGCCAATTTCAGTAATAGAATTTATTAAGCAAATGCTTAGCACTTATGAAGAGCTATTTCTATTATCATTTGCTTTTGGGAGAACCAAACAGGAAATGACGACCTCTTGTTCATATTATTAGTCAGTATCACCTGTGCTCCTGAGTATCCACCCTTTTCACGAATCCTGTCCTCTTCTTGTTTCCATGCCCGTGAGAATACATGAACTCCTAAGACCATCAACGTGTTATTTGCAATTATGAATTTGGATTTGTTATGTTAGAATTTATTAAGATTTACTAAGTACGCAAAAAACCTTATAACTTGTGACGGCCAAGAATTTCGCTCGATCCGAATCAGTCGTTAAACCGATCTAGACCGTTCGAAACCCCTGATCGTTCAGAACAGGACAAAATAGAACGCAGACGGAAGAACATTTCATTGCTATTACAACAATTCCATCAGATACAAGAATATGCAGAGTATAAATGAATAAATTACATTCGATAAATATCAGAGATTACAATAAATTACATAGCAGCGGAAAAAATAATACAAAGCACAACTGAAGGTGATATACGGATACAGAGCTTTCCGGATATCATTCCAGCTGTAAACCAGGATCCTGTGAATATAAATCTGCAAAACCAAAACTACTTGCTGCCCGTGTCGAAAATAAGGGCACCCAGAGTTTAGGTTAAAACAATAAACTCCAGGTCAGTCATGTGACTGGTGTGAGAACTAAAACAGTTATTAATCTTTATTTTCAAAGTTAAGTAAATCAAGGGACTACGCCGTATAACACGGAACGGGTTTCCTCCCAAGAATACCAGTGTATAAAACAACATCGCAATGCTAAATAAAGAAAAATGAAGCTGTTATAAGACCCAGGTCCTATCACACAATGCAACGCAAGCCGGGGATAGGGTTTTCCCTTATAACAGCCAAAGCATGCTTGATACGTTTAAAACAAATCATTTGATACTATAATAAGTGTATAGTGTCAAAACATTTCAATCATAAATATAAATCATAGGCGACATAGCTACCATCTACTATGTCGCCATACTAGTCCTACAATTAAAGCCGAATTACACGTATTGGAAATTGGATTCCGTCATGAGTCGAGGCAAGGGGCAAGCTCCTCTCCGCGTTCAAGACACTCTAGCAAATGTCCCAGGGCTACGCACTCTAGGCAACCCTTGGATGCTTCAGGGCCGGTCCTCACTTACGTTAGAGGATTAGTATTCCTGAACACACGTTTCCCGGTCCTTACAGACCTATAATCGAGGCGCCTCATCCAACAACCACAAAGGTGAAAAGTATATATATGTCAGGGCTGGTAAGTCACTAACACCACCAAAGCTAGAAAGAAACGTCGTGCTCTCCCTGCAGTCCGTATCCCGTTTTTAACTCATACCGAGGTGTAAGGCTCGCGAATACACGTTATACACAAAGCTGCCACGTAGGCGTGCTTTGATCATCAACCACAAGACTTTGCTTTTCAACAGAAGCCTTGATCATTTCATCTTAGCGTGCCACACAGGCAATTCATGCCATGCGACTGATGTCCATCGATATACAACCTCTGAGCTCGTACGTCTCAGAGAAGGGCGTTAAGCAAAAGAATAAATTCTCCGCTGCCAAACAGATGTATATTTAATAGAAATCAATCTACACAGAATAAAATCCAGTGTCAGACACACAATCCATTTACAAGTCCGTTCTGGGTCTGAACGGAACCGGAGGCACTTTCCTCGCATATCCATCCATCTCCAAGTACGTCTGGACGACCACCAACTATTTCCATCCTCTTGGGTGTACTGCCCAATCAGGATCGTCAGTAGTTATCCAAACGATGTGAAGACTTCTGGTCTTCGACCACCGTCTTCATCTTCGACTTATCGTCGAATCGGTTATTCAGAATGGGTGTAAACCCGGCCTTTCCGAACAACCAGCGTATATTAAAAACAAATGTTACACAAACACAACATACGCCTCATTCCAATTCATTAGTCACTAACCGCAAATTAGCAAGAGAACAATTTCCCAAACATTAACCCCGAAGGCCGAAACCAACATCAGATCAATACCCAGGAAACCATTCTTCTTAACCAACCTACAGCTAGTTTCTAAATTCCACATTCTTAGGGAAAAGTTCCCATTAATTTTATCCAAGATAAATTCTTTAAAATTTATCCTGTAATCTTCCTTTGGATGTCATTTAAAACCAAATTATGGTTTTTTTCTAACTAGTCGAGATTAGCGAACCACAACGAAGTAATTATTTATTTTATTTCCCAATCCCAACCTATTCATCCCATGAAGCAAAACTGGTAATACTCCATATCTAACACCGTGGTGTTATCGGTAAAATTAATTACCATTTCACGTTCAAATCTAATTAAAGATTTAACTATCGCTTTGGAGCAAAACTGGTAATACTCCATTCCCGCTCATTTTCTGAATTTGTTAATTTAGATTGTAAATTCACATTTCAATCTAATTGCAGATTCGTTAAAACTTCTTTTATTGGGTTAAAGAACAAGGTGTTATTTAAAACACAGTTCACGACAAACCCAAATCACATTCTATTTATTATCGGGTTAAAGAACTAGTGTTATTTAAAACACCATTCACGATAAACCCATTTCAAATCCATTTAAATATATTAGAAATTCTGATTATTTAAAACCCCTTTTTAAATCTAATTTATTTATTTAAAAATAATCGGGTTTTAAATTTAGTTCAAAACTAGTTCATTTCGATAAAAATCCATTTTTATCTTTTCAAATATGGAGTTTTTCATCCCAATTCTTCCCAAATCATTTCTTATGATTTTACATAAATTATTACTATTTTTAATAATTTTATCAAGGCCCGTACAGTCGATTTCCAACAACGGCCATCGAACTGCACCTATAGCGACCCTTTTCGAATTTGATTTGGACGTATCTCCAAATCCAACCGTTAGATTTCAAATTTCTAATATTCTTTAGAAATCTCTTTCCGATACGAACCCAACGGTTCCGGCTTTAGGAGAATCCGACGGTCGGATCTCCCGTAATGTTCGTTTGAAATAAATGGTCGAAATTTCACGAGCTGCCGCGGCGCGGCCCGTTCTATTCAGGCCATTATATTATATATATAATATATATAATATATATTTCGTCGATTTCTATTCAAAACGAATTTTATAAATAGTTTTAAATTCGTTTCAAAAGCAATTTCAACTTCCATTTCAATTCGAAATCGTTATATATTCAATTTATTTCGAAATCGTTATATATTCAATTTATTTCGAAATCGTTATATATTCAATTTATTTCGAAATAGTTATATATTCAATTTATTTCGAAATCGTTATATATTCAATTCATTTCGAAATCGTTATATATTCAATTCATTTCGAAATCGTTATATATTCAATTCATTTCGAAATCGTTATATATTCAATTCATTTCGAAATCGTTATATATTCAATTTATTTCGAAATCGTTATATATTCAATTTATTTCGAAATCGTTATATATTCAATTTATTTCGAAATCGTTATATATTCAATTTATTTCGAAATCGTTATATATTCAATTTATTTCGAAATCGTTATATATTCAATTTATTTCGAAATCGTTATATATTCAATTTATTTCGAAATCGTTATATATTCAATTTATTTCGAAATCGTTATATATTCAATTTATTTCGAAATCGTTATATATTCAATTTATTTCGAAATCGTTATATATTCAATTTATTTCGAAATCGTTATATATTCAATTTATTTCGAAATCGTTATATATTCAATTTATTTCGAAATCGTTATATATTCAATTTATTTCAAAATCGTTATATATTCAACTTTAAATATTTCTTTTTGTCAACACACGACTAATCTCAACGAACGAGTACCGTTCATGTGTGACTATTTTTGTTAAAATATTTCGTTCAACACATGACTAATCTCAACGGATGAGTACAGTCAACACATGAACATTTACTTTATATTGATAAAGATGTAAATTTTATTATAAAAATAATTCGTTCAACACATGACTAATCTCAACGGATGAGTACAGTCAACACATGAACATTTACTTTATATTATTCTTTATCTTCTAAATTGGAATGAGGCACAATCAATCACCATATAAAATTAATTATATGGATTTTCATACAACACATGTATATAATAACATTGAAAAAGAATCAACCATCAACCAAAGTGCACTACACTGTCTAAGCATCAAATATAGATATTCAACGCTTATAACAGCCTGTCAATCAATCGATTGACATATTTAATCTATCAGGATGAGTGAACTTCAAATTTCATCCCAATACCCGTGTGGGGTTTCAAACAATCAAACACAGATTTTATTTGTGCAGTTGGGTGATGTGTAAAATTTATCGACCCAATCAAAGTCCTTCAAATAGGTGTACATAAACAAACCGTCCGGTTTGTAAATGAATATTTATTTATTCACATTCACTATATTCATATTCACGTTAAAAATTATATTTTTAACGATAACATATTTTATTTTAACATATGAATTCCTATTCAGTTCATTCTTTAAATAAAATGATATTTCTATTTTTCTAACTTATTTTAGAAAATTTCGGCGGCATAACGGCACGATACTAGAAACAGGACAAGGCCTAGCCTTATCCCCGGTCTAGTGAAGGCCCACGCCATTCACACATCAATCAAATTCACCAAACAACCAAATTCCAATCAAATCATCAAACTAATCTATGCAACCAAGCAAACAAGTCCATGGTCTGTGGACGATTGTGTCGGGTGCTACTAAGCACCGTCTGCATCCTAGTATATATATGACTAGAAAATGAAATTGAAAAGTGAGAAGTTCTCACCTATAGCTATCCTAGCTCCACGGCACTTCATTGATAGAAATCTTCATTGCTATCGCATCTTCGTCATCTTCGTTGCCCGTAGCCACTACATATATAAAAATCACTCATTTTTATATTTTGCTGTCTTTAAAATAAAAACCACATTTTTATTTATTCACTTTCAATTTAAAAATCATATTTTTATAATTTCTTCATACCTTTAAAAATCGAATTTTTTCTTTGTTATTCAACATATAAAAATCGAATTTTTACTACTATGTCATATAGATAAAAATTATATTTTTATCATGCTATTTTCCATATAAAGATTTCGCCTTTATAAAAACATAGACTTCACCTTTTCAAATTTAAAGATTTCATCTTTATAAAAATCTCATTTTTATTTTTCTACACATATAAAGATGGTATTTTTAATATTCCTATCATGTAAAAATTATATTTTTAATTCTCTACCTAACCAAAAATCATATTTTTACATCTTCTACTTAATAAAGATTATATTTTTAATACATTAAAAATATAAAAATCATATTTTTAATTCTTTAAAAATATAAAAATCATATTTTGATTATCCTCCTTATATAAAAATTATATCTTTATACTTTCTATATAATAAAAATTATATTTTTATTTCGCTAATCCTTTTTTTATATCATTTTAAAGGCCTAACCCTTTTATTTTAAAATAAAATCAGGTTTGCATAACCATATATAAAAGAAATAAATAAATAAAATTAAAACAAATAATAAAACTTACTTTTCCATTCGACGGGAGGGGGTTTCACTGCCTGAGGTGGTTGGAGGTGTTGGCGGCATTCGATTCAGCTAGAGGAGGGGAGAGAAGAGGAGCAGGCGGTGGTGGGTTTCGGGTGGCTCGCGGGTTTGGGTGCTTGCGTCGATCGAAGGAGGGGAGGGGGTTTGATTTGGGAAGGAGGAAGGACAGGGGGGGTCCGGCCGTGGGTGGAGGTGGCGCCGTCGAGCGCGGCGGCTCAGTCGAGAGGGGGGGGTCTCGATTTATTCAGAAGAGGAGGGGGACGGGAATCGAGGAAGGCGGAGGCAGCAGGAGGCAGTGGAGGGAGGGGACGTCGGTGGCGGCGGCTCCGTCGAAGGGCTAGGGCGGCGCGTTTTTTTTTTTCCGTTTCGTTTTGAAATGAACGGGGAGGGGGGGTCGGCTGATAAAAGGGGAATATTATATTTTTTTTTAATTTATCACTAAAAAGCAACTTTTATTTTTGACCTCTAAACGAGGCCCACCGCCTGTCGTCCATAGCGTTTTACCCCCACTCCGAACACAATGGAATATGTATCGTAGGCTGATTCGACTGTTTGAATCAGTTTCCGTTTAATTTACATTTAAATCACTATACTGAATTTTAAATGTACATTTCAAATTACTGGGGTCATATACTAACTAGAAAAATTCTAGAAAAATATTTTCTAGCTTCGTATTGACGATACGGTCCTAACAAAACTAGTTTCGTCGAATTCTGAGACCGTTCGAAAAATGGCCAATTTCCAGTCGATTAAAATCAACTGAAACTTGTCAAACGCGTTTTCCTATGCCACGCTCACATATTGATTCGAAAAATTATGAAATTTGGAATCTTGCAATAATTTGACACTACGGACCCAACAAAAGTGGTTTCGTCGAAATCCGAGGTCGTTTGCAAAATGTCCATTTTTAAGGGCCTGAATTCCATAGCGACTATTCAGAATTTTCAACTGGGCATATCTTTTGATTCCCGCTATGAAATTTTGATTTTTCGGATTCGTTGGAAAGATATTATCAATTAGATCCTAATGTTTTTGGTTTCACTAAAATCCGGTTTGTTTTGCACCCGGTACATTCAATTGAAGTTTGAAATCGAATTATCGAACTACCGCGCCAATTTCAATTCCTTTTATAATTATATATAATTATTTATATTCTAACGACGACGTATATAATATATACGTTCGAATTATATTCAAAATAAATTTATCTCGATTTTATTTAAAATAATCTATTTTAAATCTTCAAAATTCGCTAAAATTGCCAAAATAAAAATTTTAAACTGGCTCAGAATTTGCGGGTTATTACAATTTCCACCACTTAAAACTTTTCGTCCCCGAAAAGGAACAAAGTCGAAAGTGGTTTGATTAATTAACTCTACGTTCGATCTGGCTTCCATTCTCCAACTTTTCAGTTTCTGAGAATTTTCAATTTTTCAAAAATTTGGCTAACACCCTAAATTTTCGAAAAATTTCGCCATAACCTCCCCTGCACCGGGAGCATCGGGGAATTTCAAATAGCTTCCCCGGTCCTTGAGATCTCAAAAAGAAAAAGAAAAAGCCAAGCGGCTAGCCAATAGGCTCATAAAATCATCATCACCCAAACAAAACAGTAAATTATGTAGTAAACATGTACCTATTTGTCGGGCAAACAAATTTTATTCTCTGCTCTAGCCTCCTTGCTGTGACAGCCCGCCCCGCACCAGCCTGCATTTCCTCCCAAAAGTGCGCTGTACACATGCCCGACTAGCACGAGACGGTCGTCATAAGAAAGGAAAGAAGGGAATGAACTAATCAAAGAACCTGTAGAATGTCTCACAGCGCATGGAATAAAATATAATAATAACATACTTGACATAAAACAGGCGAGACAATGCATAAGCTGATAACTAATAATCAATGTCAACATCAGAGCAGCGGAAATCCAAATACAGCTTATTACAATTTCCAAATTTACTGTCTCTAAACAAAAGAAAGCTGAAGTAGAAGATACACCAACAATGCCCAAGCAGTGATCTTCAACAACACAGGGAGAATATTATGTATATAGTACGTGGAAGCCTCCTGCTCGTCTTCGGATCATCTACCCGTGCATCACCAGCTAACCTGTCTCTAGTCTGCTCGTGTGAGCACCCAGAGTAATAAGAGGAGACATAAAACTCTGGGTCAGACATAAAGCCTGGTATGAGCGATAAGCATCTAAACAGAATAATAACAGGTATACTAAACCATACCTGAACCTGGACCTGCAACCAAAGAGTTAGTACCACATACCGTACAATGCTCTAAGGTGCCATAATAAATAGTGTAAGAATACGGGGGTGGGGTGTCACAATGATAGCAAGCAAATCATCCATAGCAACCATCCTCACATCTCTCATTCAGTGCGTAAAGCATACGACATCTACCACTTTGGAACACTAGACAAAATGAGGTAACGACGAATCCCGACTTGTAGAAACCCTGCTGTGACCAAGCCAAACACTTGGAGTCATGACCAAACATTTCAATGACCCTCTTCATTGGTCGTAGCCCTTGGTTCTACCGATGCCCTAATGGCCCTGAATCCGCCTTCGTACCTCCTACCATAGTGGTCCAAAGCTATAGACGTCGATAACTCCTTGGCACACGTCCCGCAGCAAAGCCCAACCATGAAGCGAACTCGTTGATTCCCATCTAAATCTTGAGCTCTAACTTCTCATTTGGACTTCCTTTGCATCTCGGGTTTTGATCGAATTGGAGTGGGTCTTCAGAAAAGTTGACGTGCAGTAACAGTCCAAGAACTCGGTTCGGTTCGGTAGCGTCGGTTCGGGTCGGTCCTCCATCCTTGTCATCTTCCATTCGATTCGGGTCGGGTGCTTCACCCCGGGTCGGGTCGGTGTCCTCCTCCGGGTCGGGTCGGGGTGCTGTCCTCCTCCAGCTGATGCTCCTTCTCCAATTAGCTCCCTCGTTCCCATCTACTCCGATCCGATCACTTCGCCTTACTCTAGTCGTAGCCTTCCATTCTTGAGCCGATCCGATCTGACTTCCATTTCCCTTCCGATCCGATCCCCTTGTCCACTCCAACTCTAAGGAAACGGCCTTCCTTTTTGCCAAGTCTTCTATGTACCAAACTCCGGTTCGGGTCGGATTTCCTTGCCCAATTCACATATCCGATCCGAGCCCTCATCCGATCCGATCCGAAGCTCTGCATAGCTTTCTGCAACTTTTTCCAGCAACTTGTTTACGCCATTCGACGACGTTTTTGACAAATCTAACTATTGGAATCAATCACAAAGCATACCAAAGGGTCATAGCAACATATAACAGCAACCACAAGCAACAAACAACAATTTAAATGAATCAAAATGGATCAAAAGTGGCCAAAACCTCACATTTTCCTATAATCCCTCTTAATCATGTTTTAAGCATACGATTAGCAAAACACATCGAAATTAACCCAAATTTCTAACAGAGCCTTAAAACATTATTTTAGGATTTTAAGAATTTTTCCAGAATTTATTTACGTATAAATTCGCTAATCTTCACTAATTACCCTTAATTAACTGTAATTAGTGTCAAAACGATGCTATCACTCACCTTTGCCACAACTAGAACCCCAAAACTGAAATATTCTCTGATTTGGCGCTGTTCCCAATCTTACAAAGCCGCTCTACCTCGGTTCTCGTGCTAATACTCCTTGGTTTGATGTTTGCTATGCCTAATCTCCAATTGAAAAGTGATTTTTGGGTGTTTTAGAGAGATTTAGAGAGTGGAGGCCATGGCTAGGTTAAGAGGAATGAAAGTGGCGGCTGGAAAATGTCTAAAGAAATGTTTTCTAACCCTAATCAGCACCTATTTACCCCTAAACCCGAAATTCCCCTTGGGCCTAGCTGCTAATCACCCGTTTAAGCCCAATTAAGCTGTTTTTCACCATCTGAAACTTGTTTCAGCCATATCTCCCAAACGGTAAGTCCGTTTGGCTAATGTAACCACTCTACGGAAAGAGAAACCATCATCCGGAGCCAATGGAAGTGGTTTCAGGTCAAAATTCCTTTCCAGTCAAAAGTTATGGCCAAAACAGTGTCAACTAGGGGTAAAATGGTCATTTAAAAATCGGGAAAAATCATGAACATGGGAAATGACCCCAATAGTCGTCTCCCAAAGTTACACGACCATACGACTTCGTATGTGACAGAAATAAATATTCTACGATCCTATGATGCGTAGAATGCGGGTCGTTACACTCTCCCCCCCCTTAAGAAATTTCGCCCCCGAAATTCCTTAACCCAAAACATACAAGGGATCCCGCATGCCTAACAACTATATACAACAATCAAATATGCAAAACAAGCAAATAAGCCTATCCTAGCATGCGGAAAAACTAAATCGAAGTCAAAATCTTACCAGACAAAGAGTCCTGGATACTTCTTCCTTATGTCCTCCTCTGTTTCCCAAGTACAATCACTCTCGTCCTCGCTCCACTGTACCTTGACTAGCTTCACCGCCTTCCTTCGAAGTTGCTTCATGTCGTGCTCGACAATACGGGCCGGCTTACGGTTTCCAACCGCCTTGGGTTCTACTTCGAAGTCCTCTAACTGATCAGGTGAAATAGTCATATTTGAGTCGTGAACGAACTTCCTTAGTTGAGAAACATGAAATACGTTATGAACTCCCGCCATCTTCTCTGGTAAGTCAATTCTGTATGCCAAATTCCCGACTAGTTCAAGAACAGGGAATGGGCCAACAAACCTTGGTGCCAACTTGCCTCTCCTGCCAAATCGTATTACGCTCTTCAACGGAGAAATCTTGACAAACACCAAGTCGCCAACGGAGAATTTTAAGTCTCTTCTCCTCTTATCAACATAACTTTTCTGCCTATCTTGGGCTGCCTTCATTCGTTGTTGAATGATCTTGATCTTATCTGAGGTCTCTCTCACCACATCTGGTCCAAGCACAAACTTCTCACCAGTCTCTATCCAACATGATGGTGAGTTGCACGGTCTTCCGTACAAAGCTTCAAACGGAGCCATACCGATACTGGATTGGTAGCTATTATTATATGCAAACTCTACTAGATGCAAATGGTCATCCCATGATCCACCAAAATCCAATATACATGCTCTCAAGAGGTCTTCCAAGATACGGTTCACCCTCTCCGTCTGACCGTCGGTCTGAGGGTGATATGCGGTACTGAGATGTAACTCTGACCCTAGAGCCTCTTGTAAGCTCTTCCAAAACCCACTAGTGAACAACGGGTCTCGGTCGCTCACAATGCCTTTAGGTACTCCATGAAATCTCACTATCCACTTCATATACAATTCTGCTAACTTAGCTGCCGTTCTGGTCGATTTGACTGGTATAAACCTTGCACTTTTAGTCAGTCGATCTACAATTACCCAAATGCTGTCATATCCCGATCTAGTCCTTGGTAAACCATCGATGAAATCCATCGAGACTTGCTCCCATTTCCATTCGGGAATTTCTAAGGGCTGTAACAACCCACTAGGCTTCTTTTGCTCGGCTTTAACTAGCTGGCAACTCATGCACTTGGATATAAACTTCCCAACGTCTCTTTTCATCCCTTCCCAGTAGTAAGTCTGCTTCATATCTCGATACATCTTGTTACCACCGGGGTGTATAGTCAGCTTTGAGTGATGACATTCTCTAAGCACTTCATCTCTCAATCCATTGACATTGGGTACAACAAGCTTTCCCTTCTTTCTAAGCCATCCATCTCGATCAAGCCCATACTTGTTCATCTCCTCATCGATACCCATCTCTAACTTGGAGATGATTTCCAATAGGTTAGGATCGTCCCTCTGACTAGAGCCGATCCGTTCAATCAAAGTGGGTCTGATCGTCAAACTTGCTAACATTTCTGGATCCAATTCACACTTTGGTCTGAAATCAAACCCCGCGATAAACTCCAGTTGCTTCCATTCAAGGAACATAGCCCCTAAGCTGGCATGTCTTCTACTCAATGCATCAGCCACCGCATTGCCCTTTCCTGGTGTGTATGCGATGTCAAAATCATAGGAAGCTAAGAACTCTAACCATCTCTGCTGACGGAGATTCAGATCTTTCTGAGAGAAGAGATACTTTAACGACTTATGATCTGTAAACAGCTCAAATCTTTCTCCCAAGAGATAGTGTCTCCATATCTTTAACGCGAACACGATCGCTGCCAATTCTAAATCATGGGTAGGGTATCTTCTCTCGTGCGGTTTCAATTGTCGACTTGCATAAGCTACAACCCTACCGCCTTGCATCAATACAGCACCTAGTCCGGTACCACAGGCATCCGTGTATACCGTCATCTCTTCATCCCCCTTAGGAATGACTAACACTGGTGCGCTTGTCAACTTGTCCTTTAGACTTTTGAATGCATTCTCGCACCTTTCATCCCATACAAAAGCTTGATTCTTCTTGGTCAACTGGGTCAATGGTGCTGCTATCTTGGAGAAACCTTGGATAAACTTACGATAATATCCTGCTAATCCCAAGAAACTTCTTACATCTGTTACGTTCTTGGGCGTAGGCCAATCTTGTACCGTAGCCACCTTTGCTGGGTCCACGGCAATACCATTCTCTGATACAACATGGCCCAAGAACCTCACTTCCCTCTTCCAGAAGTGACACTTAGAAAACTTGGCTTTCAATTGGTGTTTTCTCAACACCTCCATCGCTACTCTTAGATGTTCCTTGTGTTCTTCCTCTGTCCTCGAATAAACCAAAATATCATCAACGAACACAAGGACAAACTTATTCAACTGATCTCTGAATACCCTATTCATAAGATCCACAAAATATGCTGGGGCATTGGTCAGCCCGAATGGCATGACCAACCACTCATAAAACCCAGACGGCATCCGAAATGCCGTTTTAGCTATACTCTCAGCTTCCACTCTAAGCTGATGAAAACCTGTCGCGAGATCCAACTGAGAAAATACTCTCGCGCCACTCAACTGATCGAACAAATCATCTATCCGCGGTAGAGGATACTTGTTCTTCCTCGTCACTTTATTCAACTCGCGGTAGTCTACACACAAACGAAGGGAACCATCCGCCTTGGTAGCAAACACAACTGGTGCTCCCCATTCAGAAACACTCCTTCTGATAAATCCCTTCTTCAAAAGATCGCTGACTTGCACCTCGAGCTCACGCTGCTCTCTTGGTGCCATACGACGAAGTGGCATCACTATAGGTCTGGCATCTTTTACCAAATCAATACGGAACTCAATCTCTCGGTGTGGTGGAAGTCCGGTCACTTCTTCGAAAACATCCGGATACTGGCCAACCACGGGCAAACCTGACAACTCACTATGCGGGATGTCGAGGGAGTTTAGAAAACTAGCCAATACCCCCTTACTGGGTAGACCACCAAACACTATCCTCCGCCCATCATCCGCTCTAGCTGTCACCAACAAGCCCTCACAGTCTACCACCACCCCGTATCTTTGGAGCCAATCTACTCCCAAAATAATGCCAAACCCAGTAAAGCCCAAAACAAAGCAATCACAAACAAACATGCATCCATGACTCGATAAGACCACATTGCGACAAATCATGCTAAGGCTAGTCGAACCACCAATCGGGTTCGTCACTACTAAAGGTCTATCGACAATCTCGGGCTCCAATCCCAATCTATCTACCAGGTCACTAGATATGAAAGAACTGGAAGCTCCGGTATCAAACAAAACTCTAAAAGGAACATCATAAACAGAAAGCATACCTTGAATGACGACATTCTTTCCCTTCTCCGCCGCAGTTGGGGCATTCGACGAAGAAGGAATAGCATTAAGGGCATATGCTTTCACTATTTGCTTTTCCTTAGGGGGCTGTGGACACTTGTCCTTGTGATGTCCCATTTGGCCACAGTTGAAGCACTTCCTATCCGCTGGCTTGGCCCGACAATTACTAGCATAATGGCCCTTCTTACCACAGCTGAAGCACTCCACATCCTGCTTATTCTTTTTCTTCTGGCCATCCTTAGCCTGATTCTGCTTTCTCTTATTCTGGGAACCACCTTTGCCTCCACCACTTGCTTGTGGCATTGGCTCATCTGCGGATGCAACCTCAGTCTTCGGCTTAGGGTAGAGACTTTCCGATCTTAACGCTTTCCCCACAATCGATTCAAACGTCTCGTCGATGTGGTTAATAAGTTTTTCCCCCAAGTACTGATCCAAACCAGTTATGAATTTCTCATTCTTTTTCTCGGCAGTATCAATAAGAGATAACCCATATTTTGACAAAGTGTCAAATTCAGCAATATACTCCGAGACAGCTCTGCCATTCTTCTTGAGCTCCAAGAACTTCTTAAACAACATTGACTTCTGAGCAGCTGGAATGAACTTCTCACTAAAGCGAGCCTTAAACTGCTCCCAAGTAATCTGATCTTCGGGAGTAGCTGCCTTTATAGCATTCCACCAATTCATTGCCCGCCCTTGCAGCTGACGGGACGCTAGCTTTCTCTTCATCGCATCCTCGATACCCAAATCCTCGAAGATACGTTCGCAGCTATCCAACCAATCTTGAACATCTGTGGCCGACTCCGTTCCGTGGAACGGCTTCCCACCAAGGCTAGTATAATCCTTATTCAACTTGGCGAAGTCGACCCTCGGCGCCTGCACTATTGGACCACCACCATTTCCACCATTGGGAGCTGCCCTCTGTACATCTCTAAGCATCTCTCTCATGAGGTCAGTAAACATCGTCCTTATGTCAGAAGCGTCCCCATTATTGGCTCCCCTACTAGCACCTCTAGTATATCGGCTCATCGTCAATCTGAAAAAGGAAACGATTAACGACTTCATAGTGGTGCTAGTGCAGTACGACTTCATCCTTATACTACTAATAGTATATATATATATATATAGCTTTTGAAAACCCAAATAATCACAAATACGCTCTCTCGTATACGTATCTTATCTCTCCCTGATAACTTCCCTAGGTTAACTACGCAACCTAGAGCTATGATACCAAGTGTGACAGCCCGCCCCGCACCAGCCTGCATTTCCTCCCAAAAGTGCGTTGTACACATGCCCGACTAGCACGAGACGGTCGTCATAAGAAAGGAAAGAAGGGAATGAACTAATCAAAGAACCTGTAGAATGTCTCACAGCGCATGGAATAAAATATAATAATAACATACTTGACATAAAACAGGCGAGACAGTGCATAAGCTGATAACTAATAATCAATGTCAACATCAGAGCAGCGGAAATCCAAATACAGCTTATTACAATTTCCAAATTTACTCTCTCTAAACAAAAGAAAGCTGAAGTAGAAGATACACCAACAATGCCCAAGCAGCGATCTTCAACAACACAGGGAGAATATTATGTATATAGTACGTGGAAGCCTCATGCTCGTCTTCGGATCATCTACCCGTGCATCACCAGCTAACCTGTCTCTAGTCTGCTCGTGTGAGCACCCAGAGTAATAAGAGGAGACATAAAACTCTGGGTCAGACATAAAGCCTGGTATGAGCGATAAGCATCTAAACAGAATAATAACAGGTATACTAAACCATACCTGAACCTGGACCTGCAACCAAAGAGTTAGTACCACATACCGTACAATGCTCTAAGGTGCCATAATAAATAGTGTAAGAATACGGGGGTGGGGTGTCACAATGATAGCAAGCAAATCATCCATAGCAACCATCTTCACATCTCTCATTCAGTGCGTAAAGCATACGACATCTACCACTTTGGAACACTAGACAAAATGAGGTAACGACGAATCCCGACTTGTAGAAACCCTGCTGTGACCAAGCCAAACACTTGGAGTCATGACCAAACATTTCAATGACCCACTTCATTGGTCGTAGCCCTTGGTTCTACCGATGCCCTAATGGCCCTGAATCCGCCTTCGTACCTCCTACCATAGTGGTCCAAAGCTATAGACGTCGATAACTCCTTGGCACACGTCCCGCAGCAAAGCCCAACCATGAAGCGAACTCGTTGATTCCCATCTAAATCTTGAGCTCTAACTTCTCATTTGGACTTCCTTTGCATCTCGGGTTTTGATCGAATTGGAGTGGGTCTTCAGAAAAGTTGACGTGCAGTAACAGTCCTAGAACTCGGTTCGGTTCGGTAGCGTCGGTTCGGGTCGGTCCTCCATCCTTGTCATCTTCCATTCGATTCGGGTCGGGTGCTTCACCCCGGGTCGGGTCGGTGTCCTCCTCCGGGTCGGGTCGGGGTGCTGTCCTCCTCCAGCTGATGCTCCTTCTCCAATTAGCTCCCTCGTTCCCATCTACTCCGATCCGATCCGATCACTTCGCCTTACTCTAGTCATAGCCTTCCATTCTTGAGCCGATCCGATCTGACTTCCATTTCCCTTCCGATCCGATCCCCTTGTCCACTCCAACTCTAAGGAAACGGCCTTCCTTTTTGCCAAGTCTTCTATGTACCAAACTCCGGTTCGGGTCGGATTTCCTTGCCCAATTCACATATCCGATCCGAGCCCTCATCCGATCCGATCCGAAGCTCTGCACAGCTTTCTGCAACTTTTTCCAGCAACTTGTTTACGCCATTCGACGACATTTTTGACAAATCTAACTATTGGAATCAATCACAAAGCATACCAAAGGGCCATAGAAACATATAACAACAACCACAAGCAACAAACAACAATTTAAATGAATCAAAATGGATCAAAAGTGGCCAAAACCTCACATTTTCCTATAATCCCTCTTAATCATGTTTTAAGCATACGATTAGCAAAACACATCGAAATTAACCCAAATTTCTAACAGAGCCTTAAAACATTATTTTAGGATTTTAAGAATTTTTCCAGAATTTATTTACGTATAAATTCGCTAATCTTCACTAATTACCCTTAATTAACTGTAATTAGTGTCAAAACGATGCTATCACTCACCTTTGCCACAACTAGAACCCCAAAACTGAAATATTCTCTGATTTGGCGCTGTTCCCAATCTTACACAGCAGCTCTACCTCGGTTCTCGTGCTAATACTCCTTGGTTTGATGTTTGCTATGCCTAATCTCCAATTGGAAAGTGATTTTTGGGTGTTTTAGAGAGATTTAGAGAGTGGAGGCCATGGCTAGGTTAAGAGGAATGAAAGTGGCGGCTGGAAAATGTCTAAAGAAATGTTTTCTAACCCTAATCAGCACCTATTTACCCCTAAACCCGAAATTCCCCTTGGGCCTAGCTGCTAATCACCCGTTTAAGCCCAATTAAGCTGTTTTTCACCATCTGAAACTTGTTTCAGCCATATCTCCCAAACGGTAAGTCCGTTTGGCTAATGTAACCACTCTACGGAAAGAGAAACCATCATCCGGAGCCAATGGAAGTGGTTTTAGGTCAAAATTCCTTTCCAGTCAAAAGTTATGGCCAAAACAGTGCCAACTAGGGGTAAAATGGTCATTTAAAAATCGGGAAAAATCGTGAACATGGGAAATGACCCCAATAGTCGTCTCCCAAAGTTACACGACCATACGACTTCGTATGTGACAGAAATAAATATTCTACGATCCTATGATGCGTAGAATGCGGGTCGTTACACTTGCTATGACCTGTTCAATGTAAGTATATGTATATGCAAGCAAATGCGACCAATTTTCAATATAATCCAATATTTGGTTCAATTAGGCATAAATGGTTAAAAATTATCAAACAAATAAACAATCACACAAACATCAATCAATTAGTGAATTAGAGTTTCAAATTTATAATTTTGATATCAATATATAAAGAAAATCATGTTTTTGATGCCAATTCACAACAATGTGTTCTAGCTATATTAGTTTTGGTTCTCACACCAGTCTAATGGAAATATATAGAAATCACACCTTCGAAACACGAACATAAATACTGATGATGTCATGACAATCATCAGTACCATCTCCGGGCGACTAGAATGTGATTCTATATCTATCTAATATATTAAAACTTCGAATATACGTTCATGACGCGTATGTGCAAAACCTTTATATACTAGATTGTCCATATTTAAAATAAATATTCAAATACGTATAAAGCGATTTAAATTTTCAAAACAAAATTGTTTTCCATTAAAAAATATACTCTTCACACTCGTTCTAGGATACTACTGATCCTATCTCTAACGAGTCATTCTAATTGGATATTACTAATCCAATATCTGATGAATTCTTTCGTATGGTTCTAATGTGTCTTGTTCTCTGAGCTTTGTAAACCAAAGCTCTAATACCAAATGTGACGGCCAAGAATTTCGCTCGATCCGAATCAGTCGTTAAACCGATCTAGACCGTTCGAAACCCCTGATCGTTCAGAACAGGACAAAATAGAACGCAGACGGAAGAACATTTCATTGCTATTACAACAATTCCGTCAGATACAAGAATATGCAGAGTATAAATGAATAAATTACATTCGATAAATATCAGAGATTACAATAAATTACATAGCAGCGGAAAAAATAATACAAAGCACAACTGAAGGTGATATACGGATACAGAGCTTTCCGGATATCATTTCAGCTGTAAACCAGGATCCTGTGAATATAAATCTGCAAAACCAAAACTACTAGCTGCCCGTGTCGAAAATAAGGGCACCCAGAGTTTAGGTTAAAACAATAAACTCCAGGTCAGTCATGTGACTGGCGTGAGAACAAAAACAGTTATTAATCTTTATTTTCAAAGTTAAGTAAATCAAGGGACCACGCCGTATAACACGGAACGGGTTTCCTCCCAAGAATACCAGTGCATAAAACAACATCGCAATGCTAAATAAAGAAAAATGAAGCTGTTATAAGACCCAGGTCCTATCACACAATGCAACGCAAGCCGGGGATAGGGTTTTCCCTTATAACAGCCAAAGCATGCTTGATACGTTTAAAACAAATCATTTGATACTATAATAAGTGTATAGTGTCAAAACATTTCAATCATAAATATAAATCATAGGCGGCATAGCTACCATCTACTATGTCGCCATACTAGTCCTACAATTAAAGCCGAATTACACGTATTGGAAATTGGATTCCGTCATGAGTCGAGGCAAGGGGCAAGCTCCTCTCCGCGTTCGAGACACTCTAGCAAATGTCCCAGGGCTACGCACTCTGGGCAACCCTTGGATGCTTCAGGGCCGGTCCTCACTTACGTTAGAGGATTAGTATTCCTGAACACACGTTTCCCGGTCCTTACAGACCTATAATCGAGGCGCCTCATCCAACAACCACAAAGGTGAAAAGTATATATATGTCAGGGCTGGTAAGTCACTGACACCACCAAAGCTAGAAAGAAACGTCGTGCTCTCCCTGCAGTCCGTATCCCGTTTTTAACTCATACCGAGGTGTGAGGCTCGCGAATACACGTTATACACAAAGCTGCCACGTAGGCGTGCTTTGATCATCAACCACAAGACTTTGCTTTTCAACAGAAGCCTTGATCATTGCATCTTAGCGTGCCACACAGGCAATTCATGCCATGCGATTGATGTCCATCGATATACAACCTCTGAGCTCGTACGTCTCAGAGAAGGGCGTTAAGCAAAAGAATAAATTCTCCGCCGCCAAACAGATGTATATTTAATAGAAATCAATCTACACAGAATAAAATCCAGTGTCAGACACACAATCCATTTACAAGTCCGTTCTGGGTCTGAACGGAACCGGAGGCACTTTCCTCGCATATCCATCCATCTCCAAGTACGTCTGGACGACCACCAACTATTTCCATCCTCTTGGGTGTACTGCCCAATCAGGATCGTCAGTAGTTATCCAAACGATGTGAAGACTTCTGGTCTTCGACCACCGTCTTCATCTTCGACTTATCGTCGAATCGGTTATTCAGAATGGGTGTAAACCCGGCCTTTCCGAACAACCCGCGTATATTAAAAACAAATGTTACACAAACACAACATACGCCTCATTCCAATTCATTAGTCACTAACCGCAAATTAGCAAGAGAACAATTTCCCAAACATTAACCCCGAAGGCCGAAACCAACATCAGATCAATACCCAGGAAACCATTCTTCTTAACCAACCTACAGCTAGTTTCTAAATTCCACATTCTTAGGGAAAAGTTCCCATTAATTTTATCCAAGATAAATTCTTTAAAATTTATCCTGTAATCTTCCTTTGGATGTCATTTAAAACCAAATTATGGTTTTTTTCTAACTAGTCGAGATTAGCGAACCACAACGAAGTAATTATTTATTTTATTTCCCAATCCCAACCTATTCATCCCATGAAGCAAAACTGGTAATACTCCATATCTAACACCGTGGTGTTATCGGTAAAATTAATTACCATTTCACGTTCAAATCTAATTAAAGATTTAACTATCGCTTTGGAGCAAAACTGGTAATACTCCATTCCCGCTCATTTTCTGAATTTGTTAATTTAGATTGTAAATTCACATTTCAATCTAATTGCAGATTCGTTAAAACTTCTTTTATTGGGTTAAAGAACTAGGTGTTATTTAAAACACAGTTCACGACAAACCCAAATCACATTCTATTTATTATCGGGTTAAAGAACTAGTGTTATTTAAATCACCATTCACGATAAACCCATTTCAAATTCAATTAAATATATTAGAAATTCTGATTATTTAAAACCCCTTTTTAAATCTAATTTATTTATTTAAAAATAATCGGGTTTTAAATTTAGTTCAAAACTAGTTCATTTCGATAAAAATCCATTTTTATCTTTTCAAATATGGAGTTTTTCATCCCAATTCTTCTCAAATCATTTCTTATGATTTTACATAAATTATTACTATTTTTAATAATTTTATCAAGGCCCGTACAGTCGATTTCCAACAACGGCCATCGAACTGCACCTATAGCGACCCTTTTCGAATTTGATTTGGACGTATCTCCAAATCCAACCGTTAGATTTCAAATTTCTAATATTCGTTAGAAAGCTCTTTCCGATACGAACCCAACGGTTCCGGCTTTAGGAGAATCCGACGGTCGGATCTCCCGTAATGTTCGTTTGAAATAAATGGTCGAAATTTCACGAGCTGCCGCGGCGCGGCGCGTTCTATTCAGGCCATTATATTATATATATAATATATATAATATATATTTCGTCGATTTCTATTCAAAACGAATTTTATAAATAGTTTTAAATTCGTTTCAAAAGCAATTTCAACTTCCATTTCAATTCGAAATCGTTATATATTCAATTTATTTCGAAATCGTTATATATTCAATTCATTTCGAAATCGTTATATATTCAATTCATTTCGAAATCGTTATATATTCAATTCATTTCGAAATCGTTATATATTCAATTCATTTCGAAATCGTTATATATTCAATTCATTTCGAAATCGTTATATATTCAATTCATTTCGAAATCGTTATATATTCAATTCATTTCGAAATCGTTATATATTCAATTCATTTCGAAATCGTTATATATTCAATTCATTTCGAAATCGTTATATATTCAATTCATTTCGAAATCGTTATATATTCAATTCATTTCGAAATCGTTATATATTCAATTCATTTCGAAATCGTTATATATTCAATTTATTTCGAAATCGTTATATATTCAATTTATTTCGAAATCGTTATATATTCAATTTATTTCGAAATCGTTATATATTCAATTTATTTCGAAATCGTTATATACTCAACTTTAAATATTTCTTTTTGTCAACACATGACTAATCTCAATGAATGAGTACCGTCCATGTGTGACTATTTTTGTTAAAATATTTCGTTCAACACATGACTAATCTCAACGGATGAGTACAGTCAACACATGAACATTTACTTTATATTGATAAAGATGTAAATTTTATTATAAAAATAATTCGTTCAACACATGACTAATCTCAACGGATGAGTACAGTCAACACATGAACATTTACTTTATATTGATAAAGATGTAAATTTTATTATAAAAATAATTCGTTCAACACATGACTAATCTCAACGGATGAGTACAGTCAACACATGAACATTTACTTTATATTATTCTTTATCTTCTAAATTGGAATGAGGCACAATCAATCACCATATAAAATTAATTATATGGATTTTCATACAACACATGTATATAATAACATTGAAAAAGAATCAACCATCAACCAAAGTGCACTACACTGTCTAAGCATCAAATATAGATATTCAACGCTTATAACAGCCTGTCAATCAATCGATTGACATATTTAATCTATCAGGATGAGTGAACTTCAAATTTCATCCCAATACCCGTGTGGGGTTTCAAACAATCAAACACAGATTTTATTTGTGCAGTTGGGCGATGTGTAAAATTTATCGACCCAATCAAAGTCCTTCAAATAGGTGTACATAAACAAACCGTCCGGTTTGTAAATGAATATTTATTTATTCACATTCACTATATTCATATTCACGTTAAAAATTATATTTTTAACGATAACATATTTTATTTTAACATATGAATTCCTATTCAGTTCATTCTTTAAATAAAATGATATTTCTATTTTTCTAACTTATTTTAGAAAATTTCGGCGGCATAACGGCACGATACTAGAAACAGGACAAGGCCTAGCCTTATCCCGGTCTAGTGAAGGCCCACGCCATTCACACGTCAATCAAATTCACCAAACAAACAAATTCCAATCAAATCATCAAACTAATCTATGCAACCAAGCAAACAAGTCCATGGTCTGTGGACGATTGTGTCGGGTGCTACTAAGCACCGTCTGCATCCTAGTATATATATGACTAGAAAATGAAATTGAAAAGTGAGAAGTTCTCACCTATAGCTATCCTAGCTCTACGGCACTTCATTGATAGAAATCTTCATTGCTATCGCATCTTCGTCATCTTCGTTGCCCGTTGCCACTACATATATAAAAATCACTCATTTTTATATTTTGCTGTCTTTAAAATAAAAACCACATTTTTATTTATTCACTTTCAATTTAAAAATCATATTTTTATAATTGCTTCATACCTTTAAAAATCGATTTTTTTCTTTGTTATTCAACATATAAAAATCGAATTTTTACTACTATGTCATATAGATAAAAATTATATTTTTATCACGCTATTTTCCATATAAAGATTTCGCCTTTATAAAAACATAGACTTCGCCTTTTCAAATTTAAAGATTTCATCTTTATAAAAATCTCATTTTTATTTTTCTACACATATAAAGATGGTATTTTTAATATTCCTATCATGTAAAAATTATATTTTTAATTCTCTACCTAACCAAAAATCATATTTTTACATCTTCTACTTAATAAAGATTATATTTTTAATACATTAAAAATATAAAAATCATATTTTTAATTCTTTGAAAATATAAAAATCATATTTTGATTATCCTCCTTATATAAAAATTATATCTTTATACTTTCTATATAATAAAAATTATATTTTTATTTCGCTAATCCTTTTTTTATATCATTTTAAAGGCCTAACCCTTTTATTTTAAAATAAAATCAGGTTTGCATAACCATATATAAAAGAAATAAATAAATAAAATTAAAACAAATAATAAAACTTACTTTTCCATTCGGCGGGAGGGGGTTTCACTGCCTGAGGTGGTCGGAGGTGCTGGCGGCATTCGATTCAGCTAGAGGAGGGGAGAGAAGAGGAGCAGGCGGTAGTGGGTTTCGGGTGGCTCGCGGGTTTGGGTGCTTGCGTCGATCGAAGGAGGGGAGGGGGTTTGATTTGGGAAGGAGGAGGAAGGACAGGGGGGGTCCGGCCGTGGGTGGAGGTGGCGCCGTCGAGCGCGGCGGCTCAGTCGAGGGGGGGGGGGGGTCTCGATTTATTCAGAAGAGGAGGGGGACGGGAATCGAGGAAGGCGGAGGCAGCAGGAGGCAGTGGAGGGGGGGGACGTCGGTGGCGGCGGCTCCGTCGAAGGGCTAGGGCGGCGCGTTTTTTTTTTTCGTTTTGAAATGAACGGGGGGGGGGGGGGGGGGTCGGCTGATAAAAGGGGAATATTATATTTTTTTTATTTAATTTATCACTAAAAAGCAACTTTTATTCTTGACCTCTAAACGAGGCCCACCGCCTGTCGTCCATAGCGTTTTACCCCCACTCCGAACACAATGGAATATGTATCGTAGGCTGATTCGACTGTTTGAATCAGTTTCCGTTTAATTTACATTTAAATCACTATACTGAATTTTAAACGTACATTTCAAATTACTGGGGTCATATACTAACTAGAAAAATTCTAGAAAAATATTTTCTAACTTCATATTGACGGTACGGTCCTAACAAAACTAGTTTCGTCGAATTCTGAGACCGTTAGAAAAATGGCCAATTTCCAGTCGATTAAAACCAACTGAAACTTGTCAAACGCGTTTTCCTATGCCACGCTCACATATTGATTCGAAAAATTATGAAATTTGGAATCTAGCAATAATTTGACACTACGGACCCAACAAAAGTGGTTTCGTCGAAATCCGAGGTCGTTTGCAAAATGTCCATTTTTAAGGGCCTGAATTCCATAGCGACTATTCAGAATTTTCAACTGGGCATATCTTTTGATTCCCGCTATGAAATTTTGATTTTTCAGATTCTTTGGAAAGATATTATCAATTAGATCCTAATGTTTTTGGTTTCACTAAAATCCGGTTTGTTTTGCACCCGGTACATTCAATTGAAGTTTGAAATCGAATTATCGAACTACCGCGCCATTTTCAATTCCTTTTATAATTATATATAATTATTTATATTCTAACGACGACGTATGTAATATATACGTTCGAATTATATTCAAAATAAATTTATCTCGATTTTCTTTAAAATAATCTATTTTAAATCTTCAAAATTCGCTAAAATTGCCAAAATAAAAATTTTAAACTGGCTCAGAATTTGCGGGTTATTACATAACTTAATTTGCTACTTCCAGTAGGCTTCTACGGTGAAACTCTTACTTCCTTTTTAATTATATACATACATATATAATGTTTGAAAAAATTAAGAACTGCAATTGGAACTAGAAGTCCAAAACGTGTGTATTTGGAAACCAGGACATCACCCACATTATTACACTATTCATCACGTATGTCCATTTTAGTAGGTGAGCAATTGCTTTATGGTTATGCCACTTTCTCCAGCAAGGTAGTTGCACAATATGTGCGCATTTGATGCCCCACGCACCAAACAGATAATGTTGCTCCAGCTATATATATAATTTTTGTTTTTGCTTTCTTTTCTTGGTCCAAACAGAGTACAGTTCCCACTTATACACCCTCCCAGTCTCTAACCTTGCATGAATTATTTACCAATATGTATCGAGCATGAACTTCACTCCTGTTCAATGCATGAATTGCTGTATTGATCCGGCTTTTGCTATGTTGACCGTTTTCTAGTTTAGTATTTTCTTTCTATATATATATTTTTAAATGTAAACAGACTTTGGTTCAAACATTAAAACTGTTTAAGAATGTGCAAAGGTTATCTTTTCTGGTTCTTATGTGCGTATAACAATCATATGATATCTTATCCTAAGCCAGCTGGTATACACTATGATCATCACTACAATTTAGCTTCATTTGCTCTATTTCCTTAATCCCTTAATTCTTAGATTCAATTGTATTGAATTTTTTTTCGCTTCTTATTTTACTTTCCTACTCTCAGTTCATATTTCCAGTATTATTTTCTTAATTTCTGCATACTACTTAATTCTTGAATTGTCAGTTTAGTTTTATTGATTGCTTATTCCAGTTCCTTTGAATCCTTTTTAATCTGTGTTTTGATGCAAACAAAAATGTGTTACATCTTAGTTCCAACAATGTATTTCTTCTTCTTCTTATTCACACTACATACGCCACCATGTGTTCTTGAAACAACCTCATCATTGCTTCATCAACCAGGTTATCAGTTCTGGCATTTTCCGCAAACACCTCTCCAAATCTTGTCTTTCCCTCCCCCTGTAGCTTTTCTTTTCTCTCGTGCACTGTCTAGATCCGTGCACATGCACAACCACCGGACTGATCACCTCGCCACCACTTATATTGTCGCAAGTACCATTTCCAAGCCTGAAACCACCCACACAAACAGAATCCCAAACTACAACATGGATCAAATTTCAGCACTCCTGCCAAAGCTCCAACTAACCCCCTTTCAGTAAAATGTTTCGCACCGCCACCAGGTTCCATTGTTCATTTTTAAACTATATCTCGTACTTGCCGACGAACCCGTCTTTCTCTTCGCCCTGTTGCGCGATCCTATACGGTTACCACGGTGGTGCAGTTTTACCTAAACCAGGTTTTATCAACAAGTCTATGCCATTTATTAAGAAAGCTTTTACATTTGTATACTTGTTAAAGGAGGTAGTATTCCTAGCAAACATTGTTTACTATTTATGTTATTATTGTTTAAACATGATCGTGAAGGATCTCCTGCATATTTAAAAGGCCTTCTCATAATTACATTAACCATTTCACCGCTTAATAATATCCTCGGATGTGGTAAAATGGCAACATCGTAATAGTACATATAACATTTGATCCAACCGTTTTTTTCATCGTATTGTAACAGGAGTCATAAACCTTATTATAAACACTGAATACCGTGCTTTGTGTTTTTATTTCTCGGTTTGTTCAACTAAATATTTCTAGAGATTCATTCCTTAAACAACCTAAATATTTGAATCAAATATGGTAGTAGCAGACATGTAGATGGATCTACTAAAATTAGTATATAAATGGTAAGAATATTAAAGTGTTTACTCACTAATTTCTGGGTACTGTCTATATATTTTTCCCTTTCCATGTTTTTGTTTTTTTGTCAGACTTCCTAATACAAATCTAACTAGTTTCAGAAATTAACATCAGTGATGAATCAAAGAGAATGGGTATATCTAAGCACGCCAACAGTTTGAATCCATTTAAAATCAAATAAACAGTTGGGAGATTAAGGGATTTACTCACTAATTACACTTGTTTATTACCATTGTGTTCACTGCTCTGTTTTTATGTTTTCTTCTCAGTTTTTTTTCCAATAATGTCTAATCTAATTTGTTCATGGATTATCCCTTAAACAACATTAATCATCAATGTTTGAATAGAAGTTCATGCATACATGATAAACTAAAACAGTAAAGGGAATTTTAGTTGTTTACTCACCAATGCATTACTGTCTCGCTAACATTCCAGGCATGTGCTCACTGTTCTTCTGCCATGTCTAGTTCCAGTCTGAAGAGAATTGTGTGTGTATTTGTGTGGTTGTCATGCATATTTATAGATGCAGAATTTTGAGACTTAAGTAAGGTAGGTGTTAAGTCGTGGAGGGTATATACATGCAGCCGTTAGCTAGTATGTTGTGTAGTTTAGGCTGTCTACATTTTTGATTGAAAGGATGCTGTTGTAAAGTCATTATCATCTACTCCTTCCAGGCAATGAAGTGCACGTCCAGCTGTGTATTGATGTGCACATATGGATGTACAACCATGTGCAATACTGGTCATAGACTAGGCTTTTGTGTAAGGGATCTAGACTAACTCAAAGTAGATGGAAGATGTATCTATGCTGCAGCAATGAAGTGAAAGTGTGGTGTGGATGTGCACTTGTTTTCAAATCTTGTCCCTAAGCAAACACATCCCATGTTCTTTACTGTAAACATGCCTAGGTGCCTATGTATGTTGATGTGTGATGGAACAATACCAAGAAATATTGGCAACTTAGCTTCTAAGCATCACATATTTCTTGCTGGAAAAATATATGTATGAGATGTACTTCATATATAGGCTGATTAGGAAGTATGTCAAGTACTCTTACATTTATTTGTCATGTAAACAACCTTGTGTTTTACTGCAAAAATCTTAGCATATATGTATTTTATATTTTAACAAATCAACTTTGTATCCTAGCTAGCTAGTATAAACTCATTTAATGACCATGTTCCTAGCTTGTACAATGGCATCAAACATAGCATCAAAGATAAAACATCCGCTTAAAATGACTAAGATCCCCTCTCTTATCATATAAAAATGTCTATGAAGTCATATTGTTATTGATACTTACATGTGAAGTAATATGTATATTACTTATGTGAACTTACTAGTTACTTTGATTATATCTTCATTACTTAACTTTAAGTGCTTCTATGTCTATACAAGTAAAAAAAATTTTAAATATAAACAAAAGTGTTAAAACATCGAGCACTTGTCTTGTATATACACAGTAAGTTAACATATATACGCAAAAATGATTTCTTTTAAAAATAATTATTCTAATTTAAATAAATTACATCTTATTTACGTTCCCAAATTAAATTAATATGTTATATGTGAAGTAATTTACTCATAATTATATTCACATGAGTTTTAACCCATAATAAAATACAATAAAATGACCATACATCCATTAATTATTTTATATACACATGTACATAAATTACGGAATTTTAAACTATCAAAGAATATATTTAATTGGAATTTCCCTGATATTTCTAGATATATAGATCTTATTAAATTAAATTATCCGTATAATCTATATATTACAGATTATAAAATTAGTCCAGAAACCGGGACGTTAAAAAAAGGGACATCGAAAGAATAAAGAAGCAAATAGATTTTCCCTAGATCAAGTGACAATACATCCTAATTGGGAGCTACCCACTTAACCATGCGACCTACCCGATTTTATACAATTTCCTGATTGTAAGGCTAGAGGTTACGTCTTACCTTATTAATAAAACACATCTTCATTCACTTTGAATGACACATCGTCAAACCTGCCAAAATCATTTATTGAGTTCCCCAAAATTATCAAGGGTATAAATCTAAGAGAAACGATTCCTCTGCCACCAATGTAGATACATTTGAAGAGATCAACATAGATGATCTGTTAGGTTTACTCTGTCAGACATTCGTCCATACAAGTTGTCCTGGAACTGGACAAACTGAAGGCAGTATCCCATTAATCCATCTTAGGCAATTTCTACCTAGGATTAACAGAAAAACCCTTGCATTTTACTTTGTTTTCAGTTTTCTTCAGCATATTTTTATTTTCAACGCTTATGCCTGTACAGATTGGTTTTCGGATAATAAATCCAACCGGTCTCTCCGTATAAACAACGATGGTATTAAATTAACAAAAAACTTCGATATTCGGTTATTTAACTATCGAAGAAACATACATTCATCCAAAGATCTTATTCCCAAGTGGAATTATTATTGTTAAGCACCAAACAATCACCGAGCCCTTTTAATTAATATTTCATTAATTAAATTTATCATTTATCTTCAATATCTTTACCTAAATATTTCTTCAAACTCGTTTGGCCTCCCATGATTCTCGGAAAAACGTTTTCATCCATCATAACTATTTATTTCTATATTCCAAAAAAAATATCTCTTTTTAACATTAAAAAATATTCCCATATATTCACAAATCACTATTCTTCCACATTCATCAGTCCCAAACCGTAAACTAGTAAGATAACAACTCCCTAAGTACCAATCCTGTAGGCCGAAACCAATATCAGATCGACACTCAGGAAGCCATTCAACTCAACTAATCTCTGGTCAGTTTCTAATTTGCTTAACTTCATTTTGTAACTTCTTATCAACAAAATCATTTCAATTTGCAAAAAGTTTGCTTTTAAACCATCATTCACTTTAAAATGTGTATACGTTTCTCCTCCAAACCTCTCAAGATTTAATTTTATAAATTCCTCTTTTTTACTTGTAAAATTCCATTTTTCGTTTATTCTATTACTAAATTTCATATATAATTGATAAGTCGATTTCTAGTTATCAAACTTTCTTAAAATTTTCCATCTCCTTAAATTTCTGGAAAATTTGCCAGTGTCTCCTTTGTACGGGTCAATCGATACAACTACAAATCACCTCTCTGGGCCCTTTCCATTCATATTTAATTAAATACGTACCTCTTTGTCGAGCAAATAAATTTATATTCCTTCCATACCTACTTAACATATATCCAACCATTACCAGTTTATTCCAACTCATCCAATCATTTTTACTCAATTTGCTAATTTGTTCTCTAATTATCTCTTTTGACTAGTTCACTTTTTTATTTGAACATATCATACTCATATGTATTTTTAATTTTCTTATAACCAATCGAATTCCATTTCTAATTCAAGTTTCATATTTGATTTTGAATATGAATTTGAAAATACCATTTGCTTGTCCATAGTCAGACTTGAATCAATCTTGATTAACCAATTTTTTCTTCTAGTAAGTTAATCCTATTTAATAATTAAAAATATGATTTTTTTTCAAAAATATATCATTTAGCCCGCTTGAGTTCATATATATTTTATAATTCAAGTCTGAATTTTTCTAATGAAAATCCGAATTCTATTTGCTTACAATCAATTTATTAATTTAAATAAACTATTATGATTTTTAAATGATTATACTGTTGTTTTTCTACAATTTTGATTTTGATATAACTCAAAATCTATAAGACGAAATCAATATTTTTCTCTTCCATTAGAAAAATATTATTCAATATATTCGGATGATTCTTGTTTCAAAGAATTCGGACTTACGTTTAATTCTATATACTCAATTAAGTTTCAAATCATCAAATTACGAACTATGGCATTGCGGCGATCTCTTTTTAATTATATTTAAATATAAACATTTAAATTTTGTTTATTAATAAATTCCAACCTCATTCTTCCATATATTTTAAATACAAATTAATCCAGTTTTCAAAATCCAACTTAATATTTTTGATTATCCCTAATCGTCGATTATTTCATTACTTGGTCATAAATTTATTTACAACTCAATCTTCTATATTAAATTGCAAATCCCTTTATCAATTATATTATCTCAATTCAGGTTATATTCTGGATTCTAGAATAAAATCCATTCTTCACTTTTTGAAACGATTTCTAATTTCCTCTTTAAACTCATACTTGAATTTAAACCTCTAAATTATATGATGATAATTTCTTCACTACATTTATAAACATCGTTTATAGATTACTTCCATGTTTTATATATTAAAAAAGCTTCCATTTCAACATCTATTTAAAACTCAAATCTTATTTTGGAATATTTTATTTACTATATCTTATAAATAACATAAAATTTATTTTCATATTTATTCTTTGTTTCTACCTAATACAATTCCAATATCTTTTATAGGAATAATTTATTTTTTTATAATTTTGACATAGTCAAATCCAAATCATATTAATTTTAATTTAATTTACATACAGAACGTCGGAATAGATTTCATCGTTTTCTATTTAAAGCAACTCCCAATTTTCATTTTATATTCACATTTGAATTTAAATACCCCAATTATCCAATGATAATTATTTCCCTTCATTTAAGAACATCGTTTATGAATTCAGTTGTTTCTATTATGCAAAAAAATTAATATTTCTTAACCCATTGAATCAAATTCTATTTTGGATAATTAATTTTCCTTTTTAAAAATCTCAAATCACTTTTCATGATATTTTTAAATATCAATATTAAGGGTCAGTGACATTCAGCATCCAAATCGCAAAATCATCAATCATAGATTTTCTAACACATCATATATTACAATATATATATATATATATATATATATGAACAAACAATAATAAATTTTGAGGAATCTAATTGGATCCCTGCAACCTATTTTTACTGCATCCACAGATGTTAGACAATGTAAATAATACCCATCCTGCTTCAAGGCAGGATATTGCAGTATAGAATGTCATCCACTATATATATTGTGGGGCGCATAGGGTCATCCGCTAATGATACTGCCGAAAATATCCAATATATATATATATATATATATATATATATATATATATATATATATATATATATATATAATAGCCACAACCACCAAGCCTATATAACTAATATATATGTATATATATATATATATATATAATAGCCACAATAATATTTCAATGCATCCAAACAACCAACAAACAACATATAAAAATGATTTAAAATAGAAATTCATTTATAATAAAATTATAAATTAATCTAATGAGTGAGCTTACTCACCGTGATTTTTGTTGTTCATTTTGCATTCCATTTCACCTAAAACAAAAACATACATTTGATTCTAGCAAAAAAAAATTGAAAGTTCAAAACACGGTCAATTCAGTCCCATTGTGTAACATTCCTTGATACAAACCCAACGCAGATCACGACATCTTGGTTGGACCTTAAATAAGCAAGTTATACAATTTTATAAGTTATGTAATTCAATTTAAATTCTAAATTCATTCATTTAAACTTTATAAAATGTTACCCTTAAACCAATCCTTTTCTTCTTCCCTACAAATAGGAAAATCCCGTATCTCTTTCAAACCTAAACAATTAAACCCTAACAATCCACTTCGACTTTGCACTGAAATCCCAATCCATATCATTGATGATCTCTACACCTCCTAATACATCACATCACCCAAAATATAAACCTCGAACACCTCCTCCAAGATACGACCTCGGCTACTCCATCACCATAAATTCGAATTTGACTTTCAGGCTTCCTCCACCTCGACAATCCCCAGGCCGACCCCCAGGCTACATGTGCATCAATGATTATTATGGAATCCAATACCACTTCGAAAACAAGTGTCATGCCTGCCGACAAACCCACCAAAATCGCACTATCAATACTATGTCGAGCTTCCACTTCAATTGCTGAGTATTTCCGGTGCGCGCGATGCTTCTTCCGATCGAAGCTTAAGCCTGTGCGATTTTACAGAATTGGGTTTTGGGAATTTAGGTATCGTAGAATTTGTTGTTTTCGATTTTAGGGGTAGCGCTTCCATATTTTAATTCAGAACTTTTGGCTCTTGAGAAAGGAAATAATAAGAAGTGAAGTAGGGAGGTACTCATGATTTTTAAAATAAAGGGGTGCGGCATTTTTTTCTTCGATCTGAAGCATCCAAATTTAGTTTCGTGCTGAGGGAATAAATTTGAGAGAAGAAAATAAAGGAATGAAGAGGGGACAAGTAGTTGCGTGTTTATAAATGGAGGAAGGGGGTAGGTAGGTCGGCTTTAGTACATCCTTAGTTAACCTGAGTACTCATGTTTTTAATTTGGTTTGATGTTGTATTTAATACGATTTGATTTGAAGAGATTTTTATTTTATTTAAATAGATTTTGATTTGTTTTCGAGCTTATCCATTAAAATTTCTCGATAACAAATACTATTATTATTATCGTTCATATATTCAAATAAAATTTATATTGATCATTTGAATTGTTTCGGTTTAGTTTTAACTTTGAATTCAATTATATTCGTTTTCGTATTACGATAGTTCGATATAATCGAAATTAATTTGTATTCGATTATTAATTAGATAAATTCCATATAAAAATCCATTTATATTATCAACACAACATTTAAAACAATGTTAAATGTTTTAAAATTTATCGACTAAAAATCTGGGTCATTACATTCTTTCCCTCTTAAAAGAATTTCGTTGCCGAAATTACTAAAGTAGGAAAAATGCTATAAACCCAATTACTTTTAAAATTTCACTCGTGTTGAAATTTTACATTTTATACTTCTACAAATTTAGTTCCAACCAAACTTTTGGTTTCCATTCATATGCATTCAACTTGGTTTTAAATCAATTTATTCACTTCAACCCATTTAACTTGCTTAAGTTAAATTTAAATTTCAAAATTTTGATGATGCTACAGTCATCATAAGAATTATTTTCCAGCGACTGAAGTGAGTTTTGTGCTTTTTCACTTTAAAATTCACTCAAAATAATTTTTATCCAATAATCCTGCCAAAACATAGCTATATTCTTTTAATATACTTCAAAAAAATATTTTCCAACTTCCCGGGCTTTTAAATTCTAAATTTAGGTTTGAATCCAATTCCAGTTCATCTCATTTTTATATTTCATTCATATACAAATTCTATTTGGTTATATATAACCATTTCAATTTTATAATCCCATATGATTATAATAACATCCAATACATCCATATATCAAAAAAAAAAAATTCAAATAATTATATTTTCTATATCAAAATAGAGTTTTGGGTATATATATTTCATCACCCGATTTAAATCAATATTATGTTGAATTTCTGTGTTCAGGTGCTTAGAAATTCATATCGATGTCGTGGCATCCCACGATTCGACCAGAATTCATAAACCACTCAACAGACAAGCCACACGATATAAAACAATTTTTATATCAATTTTAGAATACATTTTCTCGTTACAATCAACTCATTCTACGGTGCTAATGACCCTATCTCTAAACCAAAGCCTAGGTATTCGCTCAACCTAAGCTCTGATACCACTTGTAATGGCCTGAATTTCCACACTATCTGAACTGACTAAATACACCATACATCCAACCCAAATTGCATAGAAATATGAATCATTATGAAATAAGGAAGAAAAATATAGAAGAAGAATAGAAATAACAACACAGAATCTCACATTTTAGCGGAATAAAATATATTGTACATAACACCTTTTGGAATACAAAATTTTAACTGTATAAACATTATCAGAGTACATCACATATACAACGTAGCAGAATATAAATTGTAAATATCTGACACTGAAACCTCTTGCTCCAAACTCCTCCAAGGGTATCTGTAAATACCTGAACTACTTGACTGCTTGTACAAGTTTTGGCACCTAAGAGTTTAGAGTAAAACAAAACAAAATAAACTCTGAGTCAGCCAAGGGACTGGTGTGAGTCAACTCCAACTACTTGGTTTAACTTTTGAAAATCCTTTTTAAAAGAAAGGATAATCGTAAGACCGATCCACACATAAACAAAGAGGGTTTTTACTCTACGATAACCCAAAAAATTCTTTGAAATCAATACTATTCCGATATTATAACAGTGTCTAAATCAAATAAATAGCAATCTAGCAGAATGCTTGCACCTCACGCTCTACATACATAGTATACAATCAAAACCGTGAGATTTTATTGGAGAATGGATTCCAGCTGGCAAGGTATGAGACCACCTTCCAACAGTGTATCTCTAGAGAGGAATACACCGGGTTCAACAAGAAAATCTTGCAACCCAGGCTAAACATGACCGACTACTCACTTCGTTTGAGTGTTCTGAATGGTTTGTCACCAACGGTTGGGATCAACAACCATTTCACGAAAGGGAAAACATCGAAAGAATAAAGAAGCAAATGGATTTTCTCTACATTAGGTGACAATACACCCTAATTGGGAGCTACCAACTTAGCCATGCGACCTACCCGATTTTATACCATTTCCCGGTTGCAAGGCTTGAGGCTATGTCTTACCTTTTTAATAACTCACATTTTCATTCAGTTTGAATGCCATAACGTCAAACTTTCCAAAATCATTTATTGATTTCCCCAAAAATATCACAGGCATAAAGCTAAGAGAAACGAATTCCTTCGCCATCAACGTAGATACGTTTGAAGAGATCAACATAGATTATCTGTTAGGCTTACTCAGTCGAACATTTGTCGATATAAGTTGTCCTAGGACTGGACAAACCGAAGGTACTATCCCATTAATCCATCTTAGGCAGTTTCTACCTAAAATTAACATAATAAACCTTGCATTTTACTCCTTCTTCAATTTTCTACAGCATATTCTGATTTGCAACTCTTATGCCTATACGAAGTGGTTTTTGGATAATAAATCCAACTGGTCTCTCTGTATTGACAACGATGGTATTAAATTGACAAAATACTTTGATAGTCGGTTATTTAACTATTGAAGAAACAAACATTCATCCAAAGATCCTATTCCCAAATGGAAATATTATTGTTTAGCACCAAACAATCACTGAGCCCTTTTAATTAATATTTCATTAATTAAATTTATCATTTCCCAATTTCTCTTCAATATCTTTACCCAGATATTTCTCCAAACTCGTTTAGCCTCTCACAATTCTTAGGAAAACGTTTTTCATATATCTTTACCTAGATAATCATTTATTTTTCTATATTCTAGAAAATATCTCTTTTTAACATTGGATAACATTTCCATATATTCACAAATCACTATTCTTCCACATCCACAGGTTCCTAACCATAAACTAGTAAGAGAACAACTCCATAAGTATCAATCCCGAAGGACGAAACCAACATCAAATTGATACTCAGGAAGCCATTCAACTTGAATAATCTCCAGTTATTTCTAATTTCCTTAACTCCATTTGTAACTTCTTATCAACAAAATCATTTCAATTTGCAAAACATTTTCTTTTAAACTATAATTCACTTCAAAACGTGTATACGTTCCTCCCAATTTCTCAAGATTTAATTTTATAAATTCCTCCTTTTTACTTATAAAATTCCATTTTACGTTTATTCTCTTATTAAATTTCATATATAATTGATAAGTCGATTTCTATTTAACAAACTTTCTTAAAATTTCTGTCTCCTTAAATTTCCGGAAAATTTCGCTAACTTCTCCTTCGTACGGGTCAATCGGTACAACTACAAATCGCCTCTCTAGGCCCTTTCCATTGAAAAAGAAAATCAAAAAGCCAAGAGCTTGCCAAATAGGGCCATAAAATCTCATATTTAATTATATACGTACCTCCTTGTTGAGAAAATCCATTTATATTCCTTTCATTACTTCATTCCATAACTGCTTGACATATATCCAACAATTCCCAACTTATTCCAAGTCAATCCAATCGTTTTTAACTCAATTCCCAAATTAATTCTCTAATTATCTCTTTTTCCTATTTCACTTTTTTATTTGAACATACCATGTTCATATTTTTTTTTAATTTGCTTATAACCACTCAAATCACATTTTTAATTCAAGGTTATATTCGATTTCAAATATGAATTTGAAAATACCATTTGCTTATCTAAAGCCAAACTTTATTAACTAATTTTTCTTCTACTTAGTTAATATTATTCAATAATTAAAAAATATGATTTTTGTTTCAAAAATCATTTCATTTACCCCACTTGAGTTCATATTTATTTTATAACTTAAGTCTTGATTTTTCTAATGAAAATCCGAATTTTATTTGCTTAAAATCCTTTTATTAATTTTAGTAAACCGTTATCGTGTTTAAACGATTATACCGCTGTTTTTATGGAAATCTGATTTTGATATAACTCAAAATCTATAAGGCGAAATCTAGATTTTCCTCTTCCATTAGAAAAACATTATTCAATAGATTCAGGCGATTCTTGTTTCAAAGAATTCTGCCTTAAATTGACTTCTATATACTTAATTAAAGTTCAAATCGTTAAATTACGAACTACCGCGTCGCAACAAGCTCGTTTTAAATATATTTATGTTACCTGGCTTTTTGGTCCGGTTCCCAGGAGAGCATCAGACATGCTCAACTCAACGTACCTCGTGAAGCTGAGGTCGAAAGGGGATGCTCAGGAGTGCAGGAAACAGGATCAAGAAGGGACTACACCGCTTGTAACCTCATGACATCCAGAAGACATCCGTAAACCAAGGCCTCGGACCCCGAAGGAGCGACTAGCCTCAATC
Source organism: Allium sativum (assembly GCA_030737875.1). NCBI lineage: Eukaryota > Viridiplantae > Streptophyta > Magnoliopsida > Asparagales > Amaryllidaceae > Allium > Allium sativum. Next base: position 833,975,956 of record CM060912.1, on the reverse strand, counting down.
ACCTGGTCCCAGGATCCTTGCACCCCTTGGTAGGACTTCACGCCAGGCATGACGCGGAATCCACGCCCAGCTGGGTGCGAAATCTCGCACCCATGCCTGGGTTCGAAATTTTGAACCCAGCGAATGCGAAATCTCGTACCCATGGCTGGGTTCGAGATTTCGAACCCAGCGGGAGCGAGATTTCTCACCCATACCTGGTTTCGAAATTTCAAACCCAATGGGTTTGAAATTTTGAACCCAGCACGTGCGAAATCTCACACCCATGGTTGGGTTCGAGATTCCGAACCCAGTGGGAGCAAGATGTCTTGTCCATGCCCGGGTTCGAAGTGCGGAACCAATCAGGTTCGAAATTTCGAACCCGTGATCGGGTTCGAAATTCTGAGGTGTGCAGGTGGTGGGTTTGAAATTCTGCTAGTGGTCCCCTATTTCTACCTACTCCTACCTAAATCCTACATACCCCCACTCCTATAAATAGCCCATGGCCTCACACTTCAAAAGGGTTGGATTTTCTTCACTTGAGACCTTCCTAGAGCTTCATGAGCCTCATTAATGGCATCTCCTATTTGAGGAAGAAGGAGAATTAAATATTCTTTTTCCCAAATACCTAGCATATGACAATTATAAAAGTGAATGTAATAAGCATGGCTCTACCTTGTAATTCTTAAGTGATAAATAAGAGCTCAACATCCTTCCAAACTGGACGTAGGCCTAATCCACGACCGAACCACTATAAATTCTCGTTCCATTTACCGCTTTCACTTACTTAGTCTTGTGACCAAATTAACTATTCCTATTAATGGAATCTTTGGGGTTTACGACATTTTTTTCTGTAAACATTTGGTGCTTTCATTGAGAGTCTGAATTCAAGATTTGCGTCTTTCTTCAAAATTACCATCTCGACCTCGACGAGCTTGAGGTTCCTTGCTCAATCTGCTGTCGAGTCCGCTTACGATTGTAAAGAAGTCAAAGAACGCAATGGTCGACTCTTCAGCCGCAGCCGAGGTCGGTACCTCCCAACAACCTCAACCGGTAGATGTCCCGGCCACTAATGAAACCGTCCCTCTTATTGTGGACCCCGAAGCGCCCATTACCCAAGCTCAAATTCACGTGCTTAATGAAAGATACGAGAACACTGTGGTCGAGCTTAAAGCATTAAGGGATAACATCGGCCTTATGCGACAACTTCAAGAAAGTCAACGCGTCGTCGCCCGACTTCAATTAACTCGGAACATTGCTCGACCCCAACCAACTGCATTGGAATCTTCCTCTGCCGAGTCAAAGGGCCCACACCAAAGGAGGAGGTTCACCCTCCTCAATAATGTCGCCACTCGTACCAATGCCCTCGATAACGGTAACGGTCATGCCAACGGGAATGGGAACGGCGACCGAACTACAGTCACATACAGCGTGGGGGCATAGTACCGAGACCGCTCTCGCTTGATTATCAATGACGGGCCCGATCCTACAAACCAACCTCTTTCTCGACACAACTCAATGGTCGCTAATCAGGATGAAGGGCCCGCTATTCTAATGATCCGCGCTGCTGTAGAATAGGATTTGCATCACCTCGCTCCACCTCAACATCTGCACATAGACCCAATCACAAATATCGAGGACATGGAGGAAGATGATCCAAACATCCATCATAGAAGATGACCTCGCAACAGGACTCCGGAACCACGTCAAAACCCATGGGTCCCGATGGAGGATCCACACCCGACCTATATCCCCGACATGATACGAAGGGTCATGAGGGAAATTCAAGGGGGCGCACATGGGACATGGGAAGCTCATATTAGGAATAACCCCTTCAAAAGAAGAGTAAATGAAGCTGAGTGGCCAAGGCACTTTAGCATGCCACAAATGCCACTCTATGATGGTACAACAGATCCTTGTGCCTTCATGAATTGATATGAATGGCAAATGGACTCAAGTCAAGGTAATGACCCAGCCAAGTGCAAATGCTTGCCGGTCTTCCTATCTGGTACCACTTTACTTTGGTTCTCTCATCTCCTACTTGATTCCATTAACAACTTCGGACAATTAGCAACAGAGCAAGTCAAGCAATTCAGGGTGCATATCCCAACTCCGAAGAATGCCCTCACTTTGTCCAACCTATACCAGGGTCCTGTTGAATCACTCAAAAGCTACCTTTCCTGGTTTAATGTAGCTCTCGTTGAGGTCGAGGATCCAGATCCTCGCACCGTACTCTTTCAGCTAGCGAAGGGTGTCCTCCCTACTTCAGAGTTCAGGGCCTGGATCGATCGAAAGCAGCCAAAGAGCCTCAACGCCTTTTATGAGAAGGCAGATCGATACTTGTGCCAAGAAGAAGCAAGGTGGAACCGGCTTTTCACCACAAGTCGTCCCAATGATCCCCAAGCGGACAACAACTTCATCAGAAGTAGGCGAGGCGGGGAGCCCTTCGACCAAAACAGGGGGCAGGTCCCCAAAGGAAAAAACCAAACAATGGTAGGCCGGATGGACGGAACAACGGGCAAGCCCCAACGGAATTGAGAAAGTCCAGCTCTCACCAAGCTTTCAAGACCTACACCCCATTGAACGAAGACATAGAGACAATCTACTTGGAAATGTGTAACATCTTACCATACAAGAAGCCGCGCGTCAGAGAATCAACTGACCGCGAGAAGAACACTGGGAGGTACTGTCGATACCACGACGTGTAAGGGCACGACACCAATGAATGCCGCCAACTTAGGGATGCAATCGAGAAACTTATTTGTGAGAAACAGCTCAAGTAATATGTCCAAGAGCCCTTTCCCCCAAAGCGAACTCGCAGCCTCTAGCGCCAGCTCCACAAGCAGCCACCAAGGGGGCTCCAGGAATGTCTAACACAAGGCGAGGAATCGTGATCAACACCATATGTGGCGGACCTTACCCCACACATAACAGCTCTCAAAAAATGGAGGAATATGTGAGTTCCATAAAGTATGCTACTTACGAAGCCTACTCCGCCCTCCCAGAGTCCGTCCCATCCAAGCTACAAAAAACCATGCGGGACGATATCGTCTTCGGAGAAAGAGAATCGACAGGGGTGGAAATTCCAACCACCGATCCATTAGTCATCACTGCCCAGATCGGTGCCACTTCCGTTCGGAAAGTTTTAATCGACTCAGGGAGCTTGGTCAACATCATCTTTAAGGCCGCCTACGACCAGATGAAATTGGAAACAAATGACTTGAAGCCATGTCACGCCGCAATTCACAGCTTCAATGGGGCCTCTAGTTCCCCCATAGGGATGATCGACCTACCTATAGAATTGGGTGAGGGGGACCGAAGCCGAGTCTGAATTCTCACTTTTATGGTCATAGACATCGACTCCCCCTACAGCGCTTTCCTAGGGCGCCCCTTTCTCATCGAATTCTGAGTTTACATGGCGCCATGGTCCCTCCTAATAAAATTCCCGATGGAAAATGGGATCAAAACCGTTAAGGGCGACCAAGTAAGAACCAAGGAATGTTACGCAATAGAATGGAAGAACGCGTGCAATAAGGACAAGGGCAAAACCATGCCCGCGCCTTCTTGTGTGAAAAACGTCTCAGCATAGCAATCTGCGGCGTCTGGGCCATGGCTCTGGCAACACTCCCATCTTTCCGATGACCTTGACCCACGGAAGGACAAAGAGCCCGAGTACGAGAGGGCTACTCCGGTCGAATCCACATTGGACGTTCCCATCAACTCGATGACCCAACAAGGGTGCTAAAGGTAGGGTCACAACTCCACCCAGCAATTAAAGAAGATCTCATATGCTTCTTGAAAGACAATTTAGATGTATTTGTATGGACTCACTCCGACATGAAGGGAATCAACCCCGCAATTTCTTGACATTCCCTTTGGTTAGATCCAAGAATGCCTCCAGTCAAACAGAAGTGCCGCTTCTTAGGGCCCGAGAGGTCCAAAGCTCTCAAAGAAGAGGTAGATCGTCCGCTAAACAATTACTTCATCCGCAGAGCTGACTATCCCGAATGGGTTTACAATCTAGTTCTAGTTAAAAAGGCCAATGGTAAATGACGAACATGCATTGACTTCTCCAACTACTATCATTCATGGATGCCTACTCAAGCAATAACTAGATCCCGATGAGCCTACGCGACCAAGATCATACTTCTTTCATAACCGACCTTGGGCTCTACTGCTACCATGTTCTGCCCTTCGGCCTTAAAAATGCTGGTGCCACTTATCAATGAATGGTTAACCGACTCTTTAAAAATAAGATTGGAAAGTCCATGGAGGTGTACGTGGACGATATGTTGGTAAAATCTAAAGTATCAAGCAATCAAGTCCATGACCTCTCCGAAATGTTCGATGTCCTTTGTCAGTACGACATGAAACTCAACCCCTTGAAATGCTCCTTTGGGGTCGCTTCGGGACTTGGGTTTCATTGTCAATTCTCAGTGCATCGAAGCTAATCCAGAAAAAATCCAAGCTATTCGGGAGATCCGAGTCCCCAAGAACATCAGGGATGTCCAAAGTCTGAATTGGAAGGTCGCCTCTTTAAGTCGGTTCATCTCTAAGGCCGCTGACAAATGCATCCCCTTCTTCGATTTACTCCGAAAAGGGAAATGCAACTTCGAGTGGACCCCCGAATACATCTCCGCATTCAAGGAACTTTTGGATCACTTAGAGCGACCACCTATCCTTTCTAAGCCTATAGACCATGAGGACTTGTATATTTACATGGCTGTTTTTGCGTAGGCAATTAGCTCTACACTAATATGCGTCGAAGATCGAACTCAATGGCCCGTCTACTATATCAACAAGCGATTGACAGAGGAAAATAAGAATTAACCGAAGCTTGAAAAGCTGGCATTATGCTTATTGATTTCCTCTAGAAAGCTCCGACCGTACTTCCAGTCGCATCCCATAAAAGTTTTCATTGACTATCCACTGCGTCCGGTTCTATAGCGACCTGAGGCGTCAGGGCGATTACTAAAATGGAGCATAGAGTTAAGCCAGTTTTAGATAACCTTCATCCCCCGACGAGCCATCCTAGGCCAAGCTCTCGCAGATTTCATCGTGGAGTTCACTGCCCCTGAGGAGGATCCCACTGAGAAAACTGTGACACTCGATGCCCAATGGAAATTGTTCGTAGATGGCTCTTCTAACAGAATGTTCTCTGGGGCCGGAGTCATTCTCATCACCCCTGAAGAATGCCCAATGTATTACGCGTTGAGGCTAAATTTCCCTACTACTAACAACGACACGAAGTACGAGGCCTTAATCGCCGAACTTAGAATCGCGATTGAAATCAAGCTGGAAACCGTCCACATCTTCCCCGATTCACAACTTATCGTCCAACAAGTACTGGGAGAGTATCAAGCGAAAGAGGGACGGCTTGCCCAGTACCTGGCCCGGGTTCAGAGCCTACTCGTCTACCTCAAGCATTTCACCATCACCCATATCCCACGTGAGCAAAATAAAAAAGCGGATTCCTTCGTCGAAATGGCGAGCTCCGAAGATCCACAGCTTAACGGGTTCTCCCCAGTTGAAGTCCTCAACTCTCCAAGCATCAAGCAAGTGCAAGATGAGACGATCATGAGCACCGAACCTGATCCCGAGTCCTGGATGACGCCAATCAGAAATTAACTACAACACGGGATCCTACCAAAGCACTACAAGGAAAGGCACACACTCACTCGCCAGTCAGGCCGTTACCATCTTATGTGCAGTGTACTCTACCATAGAGGTTTTTCCGTTCCCCTACTCTGGTGCGTAGCTCACAGCGACGCCCTCCAAGTGCTAAGCAGTGTGCATGAATGCGAATGTGGCGATCACACTGGGGGCAGCCCCTAGCCAGAAAGGTTCTCAGACATGGTTATTACTGACCCACGCTTGATCAAGACACCGCAGACTACACTCGCAAGTGTGATAAGTGCCAATGCTTCTACAAGATTCCAAGAGGCCCGCCCACCGAATTGTCTCAAATGGTCAGCCCATGGCCGTTGGCTATGTGGGGAATCGACATCATCAGAACTCTTCCAATGGCCAAAGGCGGGGCACGATACGCCGCCGTCACAGTGGACTATTTCACCAAGTGGGCAGAAGCTGAAGCTCTCGCCACCATTGCCATGAAGATGATGATCAACTTTGTTGTTCGCAACATCATTACCTGCTATGGAGTGCCTCAAGCTATCATCTCCGACAACAACACTCAATTCGAGAGCACCGAGTTTAAAGCCTTTTGCTATCGCCATGACATCGATGAAAGATTCTTAGCGGTGGCTCATCCCCAAGCCAATGGGCAAGTCAAGGCGGTCAACAAGGTCATCAAGTCCATCATCAAGAAACGTCTGGAAAAGGCCGGGGGCATGTGGGCAGACGAATATCCTCTAGCTCTATGGGCTTACCGCACCACTCACAAGACAACTGGTCATACTCCTTTCGCCCCCGCATACAGATCTGAAGCCGTCAATCCTATTGAGCTTAAGCTTCGGTCCCATCGAGTCACGTACTTCGATCCAAAGATAGACCAGGATTTACTTCTGGGATCACTCGACCTGCTGGAAGAAAAAAGGAAAGAGGCCGATATCAGAGCCGACGCCTAACGACAGCGGGTAGCCTGATACTTCAATTCCAGGGTCCGCCACAAGGACCTCAATATCGGCGACCTCGTTCTAAAGCAGGTTTTTTCCCTTGCCAATAGGCTTCGCGCCTCGCAGGGAAGGCCCGTACTCCATACGTCGAAAGCTCACCGATGGAACTTTCAGACTTGCCACCGTCGACGGTGCTGAACTCCCGAGGGCATGGAACAGCTTACATCTCCGCCGCTACTTTACATAACTCAGTCTACGGTTGCTTATGCTTTTCAAACAATGTTCTGTTTTTTTCAAAAAATCAAGGCATTGTAAAGGTTGTTACTGCCAAAGTTATTAGTAGAAATGATGTTCAGTTTCCTATCTCCTTGTTGTTTACTTCTCACGTAACGCGTCTTGTTAGTTCCATCAACCAGCTCGATTCATGCCTACGACTGCCGCATCGGCACCCCGAGCACAGGAGCCGGCACAACCATTTCAATTTCTAGGCAACATCGAGTCTGAGATACTTGGCTATGCCCGACACACCGAGCACGGGAGCCGGAAATGCTACTCGAATGGCCGACCCACGGCGCGACTGGTAACTCGAACCTCAGCCCAGTGCCGAGGCCGAGAATAAATCGTTCCGCATCCTAGTCCAAGCGGCTTGGCGCCACTCAGCGACCGACTAAGATCGATGCAAATCTCTCTTCGCCGGTTGCGGGTGTCGGCCAAATCTTGGTGCAGCACCAAGACCGACCTTAAATCTTTTCTTCCCCTAAGCTCTCAAGGCTTGGGGGCAGCCCGTGGCCACGATCGGACCTTACGAGCTGATGATCGAGGCTGAAAACTACATCGACGAATAAATAACGTCTGGCAGCTCGCCTCAACCCGATGAATGAAGGGAGAGCCACCCACCCGGAAGAACGCACAACGCGACGCCCTACGCCTTTGCTATACTTGGGTTTAACCCCGGGCCACCCAAAATAGCAGGCGCACAACTTGGTTTCGCAAACTACGGGTTCCCTAAGATGAGGGGAACTTACTAAAACTAGCTCTCTACCTCCCCTCTCTGGAATAACCCAGAGACAACCCTTAATCGCTGTTGTGACAAGTGTAACGATAAGTAAGTTTATGCAAGTACAGGACGCTGGATAACATAAAAAGAACATCCGAACACTTGAAATAAACAGCAATCTTTACTAATTCATATTTTCTTTTCACACACACACACTAAACAAACTACGTGTCTAACACTTTTACTTTCTAATGACAGGGTGTACATGAGAACCATACCGTGTCTTGGAAAACCAAAACGAGGGTCGTTCTCGCGTAAACTATCGGCCTACACTACCAAAATAACGGTAACTCCCACTAAGGTTGCTGACGCTAATCATGTTTCTTCCTCTTGTGCTTTTGTTTGTTCTTTTTTGCAGATTCAGGACTTAACGTCTCTTCCCTCGCACCAGCACCAGACCTCTTCCTACTCGACCCACTCCTGTTTGACCGACCCTTCGGAGGAGTGATTGATTCACGAGTGACAGAAAGGAGACAACCCCCAGCACCATCACCGCTGGAGATCTCCGTGACGTCAGTGGTAACAGCAAGTGGCGCAGGCACGGGGGCACTCCCGGCAAAATGACCAACCATGGTCTTGCTCCTCTTTGGTATCTCTATTCCTTCCCGCTCAGCCTTCTCTTTGGACTCTCTAGCGGTCTGTTGCTCGACAAGCTCCCAAGACTTGTATGGTATGATGTCAGCAGCTTTGGTTTTCTCGAGGGTCTCCGTGTCCCTCATCGTAGACATATCGGCACCCACTGGACCTCTAGCCTGGGCACTCTGTCCATCGACCACCTCTCCTTCCTCATTGAGAATGTCCACCATGCTAGGAGTTACTCATATGTCAGAAAAGGTGTCAAGTTGGTCGCCGTCCTCTCCAGCCTGTGTTCCTATGAGGCCCGACCCAGTTTCAGTTACTTGGGGGATCACGGGGGCGGTGTCTGCTGCCGTTGTAGACTCAGGAGGAACTGCTTAGCAAAGACGCAATCTTTTTAGTCCATAAATTCGGAAATCACTTCATTCTCAGGGATGCAGAGTAAAAGAAGTTTACCTATAGTCAAGAGTTGCGTAGAAATGATAGGAAGGGTGCTGGTGGTAGTAGGTAAGGTGAGACTAGTATCCCCCAGTGCTGGGAAGTCGGGATTATACTCAGAAGTGGTTTGGGCCGAAGCCTCAGGACCACTTACCATAGCAGACCCGGGGTCCAGGGGCTGATAGGAGCTCTCCCCTGCAAAAGTTTATGTCACCATGACGCTATCGGTCGGCATGAACTTCCCATTCTCCTTAGCGAGCCTCGCCAACCTCTCATTCTCAACATCCTTTCGCAACAACCTCCTTCCACCAGCTTCTCATGTTCATCACTGTCCAGAAGAACATTTGCAAGCTGGCGCTCATCTAAAGTTCTTACGTCCACTTGACGCAAGAAGGCCTCGTAAGGGATTAACCTCTCCCAAGTTCTACCAAGCTCGCGGGGATAGTCTTCGACCCATGAAATCCCTTGGAATCTCAAAGCCTTGACGTACATATTATGGATACTCTCCTCGAAGGAGGACCCAACACTAAACTCCGCGTCATTCAGCTGTCCCCTCAGTAGCTCTATCTCCCTTAAATATTCAACCTTTATACCCTCAGAATCACTCAGCACATCCCTGTTGCTAGCTTTGGCATCCTCCTTCGCCTTTCTCATCTCCTCGAGCTGCCTCTTCAACATAGTAACTTCGACATTCTCGGCCCGCAACCTCTCATTTTCCTCCCTCAAAGCGGCGTTTTTATTCTGGAGTTCGATGACCCTCGCATTGTCTTTTTACAAAACATCACATGCTTGCTTTAGATTGGCTTTGTCTTTTTTTAGAGCTGTGGTCTCGGTATTTAGATCAACCACGGTGGCTTTATAATTCGAGATGGTATGCCCCGACGCCCTCTTCAGTGTATCGTAAGCCTGCGTCATCTCAGCTGCAACAACAGAGCTAACATTAAAGGGTCTGACAGTGCATAAAAGAGAACTTACGATGCGGGGAACGAGCGTACCTATCATCTTATTCAAAGCTTCAACGGTGGCCTTCTCGGCAGCAAGCTGCAGGTTCGTCTTTCTGATTAGCTCCGAAAGCCAGAGGTAATACTTGGTAAACTCGTTAGTTTGGTGATATGAAGCTTTCACGTGCATCTAAACCTCCCCAGACTCTCTGTCAGGAGCTGGACGGAGGTCGGGGACGAATCTCAACTCATCAAAATAGTGTCAGGGGAAATAGTGTTTCAGGAATGCCCTATGTTCTTCTCTCGATAGCCCTCGAAATTGAGGTTCTGTCAAGTCTGGCACCTCTATCTCAGTCTCTCTCTCCAACTTCGACTGGCCAAAATGTTCTTCCTTTTCCCTAACAAGATGATTGAAAGGCGAAGGAGCGATAGATGAGGGAGTTGTCGAAGGAAAACATTGAGACCCACCTATGTTGAGCCGAGTATCTCCTACGGATACGCGAATAGGAGGAGGAGGTGTCGGAGATTGCCTAGATCGATCCCGGTCTCGATGACCGCTGCCTTGTTCTAACGGAGGCAGAGTGCCGTACAAGCTGATGGATCTTCATAATCTCTCGAAAGAAGAACTCTGGGGAGGCTGGCGATCCCCGTGCCCATAACTTCGTCCGCCACGTCCTCCTGCTATGACACCTGCCAATGGAACAAGCCAAAGTTAGTAAAGTAACTCACGTAAGAAAACATCTATGCTATGCAATGTTATGGATGTATGCCTAAGTGTTCTCTCAAAAGACCAGAATGTGGTCCGATCAAGGGAGTTAACCCCTGAGCAGCACAGGAAAGTTCTACCAGGCTCGTCGTATTCGGCCATGGAGTCACTACTAAAGCAAGTCCCTTTAAACCATCAAACTGGCCCGCGGGTTCAAGCAAGGCAGTGGCCCTTGAGTGAGTCGCAGGAGATTGCGGTCTAGCCAACACTCTTTCCCCCTCCCCTGTCGGAGGCAGGATGGGAGTGCTCGGCAACACCTCATCTCCGGCAACCTCCTCTTGACCATGTACCTCGCCTCCGTGCACATCTCCTTGAGGCGGAGCCGTCCTTTGCAATTCTCCTCCCATTGGGGGCATTTTCCTCTTCCGCCCAATAGGGGTAGAGCCTGCCGCAACTCCCTCCTTTGGCACACTAGTAGTAACCATAGGCCTGATCACAGCCCGGTTGTTCGGCAGCAACCCAGCGCGGCGGAGGCGGTCCTGACTTGTCACCATACTGGTATCGTGAAGATTCTCTTGTATCGCCTGCAAAGCATTAAGGCGTTGCCGATATTCATCTCCCGTGGGCGCCTTTGGATTTCATGTCATATCCCACTTAAAACCATGAATAAAGGAAGGAATCCTAAAATCACGGCAAAGAACAGAGTTAGAGAAACACTTACTTCCCTCAATCCACCTTCTGGGAAATCCGGGAGGGCAGCTAATGAAGAACCACTCGCTCTTAAACACAGATAGCCTGGGCCACGTCCCGATAAAGAATTTTGTAGCAGCTGCGCTTCCAGATACCATTGAGAGGGAGAGGCCGCACTTGTTTTCCTTAAGTGGAATAAGTATCGAATATCTTCCCCAGTGGGCTCCCTGTTCAAAAACTCGCGGAAGAGAATGTAGTACCCAGGAGAGAAGCGTAAGCATTAAGGTGTAGCTGTGATGCCGCGGGACGGAAATAGAACAACATATTCCAAATAAAATCGTTAGCCGGGGGCATGCACCCAGCAAGGCAAGCTTGTCGGTTCCAGGGGGTGAGTCCCTAGGGCGACAGATCGGCTCTGTCATCTCTCCCGGGGGCATGGGCATCATCCATCGGTATGTTAAATCGTGCCGCCATTTTCCTGACCGCTGTAGCATCCATACGCAACTGCACTGAGTCGGTAGGATTCTCCAAAATCACCGCATCAGGCAACATATCCTGAGCCACCGGAGGTGCGAGCGCGTCCTCGCCCATGATATCTACATTCTTGGCCTCTTCAGTCACGACCGGGGAATATTGCCACTCAAGTTGCTCCCCATGCTCAGACGTTTCGGGAGAGCTGGTCGAATGAGAAGGAGTCGTTCCTTCGGTGGCCTCAAGCTCGCTGCCAGACGAGCAACCTCCGGGGGTAGGGTCGGATGTGTGTAAGGCGGGCTGGGAAGCCTCAGATTCCATAGTCTTTCCGGTCCTTGATCCAGTCTGCATCTCTAGCTATACTTTAACACATTAGTATTAGAACGGGCAGTATAGTGACCCGTACCCTCGTGTTGGTGACAACTAATATGTATGAGAAATGCTATGCAAAAATAAGCTACATAAAGAAAGTTTAGAACAATTCGAAGCAGTCCAAGTCCGAGTCCGAGTCCGTTTGTATGCTCTATTCTATGTGAACAATCCTAAAACCCCGTTCGCGTGGTTAACAACTTATACATCAACACTAAGTATGCAAATCTAGAGACGAGTATTTGGATGTCAAAATCCATCGGCATGACAAATTGGAAACCCGGGACGTAAAAGGCTATGTCCCGAACCATGTCAGGCTCGAAATTTCGAGCTCCAGGTTCGAAATTTCGAACCCAAAAGGGTTCGAAATTCTGAACCAAACTGGGTTTTAAAATTCGAGCCCCTCCGGATTCGAAATTTCGAACCCAGACAAAGGGCCCGGGAATTCGAAACCACGAGGTTCGAAAATCCGAACCCACGAGGTTCGAAAATCCGAACCCAGAAGGGTTCGATGCTTCGAAGCCCCGAGTTCAAAAATTCGAACCCGTGTGGGTTCGAGACTTTGAACCTGGTGGGTTCGAAAATTCGAACACATTGAGATTCGAAAATTCAAACCCACAGGGGGTTCAAGGCATCGAACCTGGCTGGGTTCGAAAGATCGAACCCATGAGGTCTCGAGGTCTCCGTCGTGGCCCTTCAACCTCCTCACCTTTTCACCTCCTCGAGTCAAGGCCTCACCTTGTTTAGTTCGAAATTTTCGGGTTAGAAGCTTTCAGCAATGGAGGCCAGAGAAAGAAAAATTAGGGGGAGAAAAGTGAAGAGGCGGCCTATTTATAAAAGAAAAAACATGTCTCTTCACATTCCAGTACGGATTCGAAATTTCGAACCTCATGGTTTCGAATTTTCAAACCCCTAGGCTCGAAATTTCGAATCCCCAGGGGATCGAATTTCCAAACCCCTAGGCTCGAAATTTTGAAACTTATGGGCTCGAAGTTTCAAACCTCTAGGGGATCGTAATTCGATCCCCCGGGGCCCGAAATTCCAAAACTTCGGGGGTTCCGACCCAGACAAAAAAAATGATGGTGACGAGTCATACCCCCAAGATCGGAAGCGCCGTGACACATTCTCTCGGGTACGTGCTCCGCATAGTTGCGTGCCGACTCCCGTGCATCCACGGGGGCTACGCACTATGGACACTTAACGATTTGAGCGCGGCGCATCCTCCATACGACGACTCATCTATGCCGCTAGAGAGAACGAACCCCACAACTAACACTTATGTGTCTTTTGAATTACAGGAAAAATTAATATCTTCGCCACTACCTCAACCTACACAAAGCACATTATGTCAAAGACAAGACGCACTTCGTGGGGAAAATGTTAACCGGCTTTTTGGTCTGGATCCCAGGAGCGCATCAGATACGCTCAACTCAGTGTACCTCGTGAAGCTGAGGCCGAAAGGGGATGCTCAGGAGTGTAGGAAACAGGATCAAGAAGGGACTACACTACTTGTAACCTCATGGCATGCAGAAGACATCCGCAAACCAAGGCCTCAGACCCTAAGGAGCCACGAGCCACAATCACCCGGTCCCAGGATCCTCGCGCCCCTTTGAAGGACTTCACGCAAGGCATGACGCAGAATCCACACCCAGCTGGGTGCGAAATCTCGCACCCATGCCTGGATTTGAAATTCCGAACCCACGCCTGGGTTCGAAATTTCAAACCCAGCGGGTGCGAAATCTCACACCCATGGCTGGGTTCGAGATTTCGAACCTAGCAGGAGCGAGATTTCTCACCCATGCCTGGGTTCGAAATTTCGAACCCAGTGGGTGCAAAATTTCGAACCCAGCAGGTGCGAAATCTTGCACCCATGGCTGGGTTCGAGATTCCGAACCCAGCGGGAGCGAGATGTGTCGCCCGTGCCTGGGTTCAAAGTTTCGAACCCAGAGGGCTCGAAATTTCGAACCCGTGCCCAGGTTCGAAATTCTGAGGCGCGCAGGTGGTGGGTTCGAAATTCTGCTAGTGGTCCCCTATTTCTACTTACTCCTACCTAAGCCCTACCTACCCCCACTCCGATAAATAGCCCATGGCCTCACACATCAAAAGGGTTGGATTTTCTTCACTTGAGACCTTCCTAGAGCTTCACGAGTCTCATTAATGGCATCTCCTATTTGAGGAAGAAGGAGAATTAAATATTATTTTTCCCAAATATGTAGCATATGGCAATTATAAAAGTGAATGTAATGAGCATGGCTCTACCTTGTAATTCTTAAGTGATTAATAAGAGTTCAACATCCTTCCAAAGTGGACGTGGGCCTAATCCGCGGCTGAACCACTACAAATTCTCGTGCCATTTACCGCTTTCTCTTACTTAGTCTTGCGACCAAATTAACTATTCCTAGTAATAGGAATCTTTGGTGTTTACGACATTTTTTGTCGTCAACAATTTAAATATAAACATTCAAATTTCATTTATTAATAAATTCTAACTCCAATCTTCCATATATTTTAAATATAAATTTATCCAGTATTTCAAATCTAACTTAATATTTTCGATTATCCCTAATCGTTGATTATTTCATTACTTGGTTATAAATTTATTTAAAACTCAATTTTCTATATTAAATTCCAATTCCTTTTATCAATTCAATTTATGTTACGGATTCCGAAATAAAATTCGTTGTTCCCTTTTTGAAACGATTTCTAATTTCCTCTTTAAATTCATACTTGAATTTAAACCTCCAAATTATATGACGATAATTTCGTCACTACATTTATAAACTTCGTTTATAAATTACTTTCTTGTTTTATATACTAAACAAGCTTCCATTGCAACAACTATTTAAAACTTAAATTTTATTTTGGAATATTTTATTTACTATAACTTATATATATAACATAGAATTTATTTTCATATTTAATCTTTGATTTTACTAATACAATTCCAATATCTTTTCTGGAAATAATTTATTTTTTTATAAATTAGACATAATCGAATTCAAATCATAAATCCATGTGGATTTATTTTAATTCAATTTACATTTCGAACATCGAAATAGATTTCATCTCTTTTTATTTAAAACGATTCCCAATTCCCATTTTAAATTCACATTTGAATTTAAAGTCCCTTATTATCCCATGATATTTATTTCCCTTCATTTACAAACATTGTTTTTAAATTCACTTGTTTTTATTATGCAAACAAATTAAAATTTCATAACCCATTCAAAATTCAAATTCTATTATGGAAAAATAAAATTTCCTTTTTAAAAATCTCAAATCACTTTTCTTGATATTTTTAAATATTAATATTAAGGGTCAGTGACTAGGGCTGGCAATAAGAACCGAGAACCAAAAATCCGAACCGAACCCGATGGGTCTTGAGTCAAGGTCTAGGTGATGAAAAATACAATCAAGACCCGATCAAACCTGACCTGCATAGATCCGACCCGACCAAAAAACATTGAAATATATGTATTTTAATGTTATTATTCAACCGATCCCGAACTGACCCAACCCGAACCAAAGCTCGGGTCGGGTCTAGATTTTTGAAACGTATAGTTTAGACCCGACAAAATCCGACCCGCTTAGATCCGAGACCCATCGGATCAGGTCTGGATCCATCGGGTCGGGACTAATTGCCACCCCTATCAGTGACATTCAGCATCCAAATCAAACAATCATCAATCATAGATTTTATAACACTTCATATATTACAATATATATATATATATATATATATATATGAACAAACAATAATAAATTTTGAGGAATCGAGTTGGATAACCTGTTTTTCCTGCATCCACAGATGTTAGACAATATAAATAATACCCATCCTGGCTCAAGGCAGGATATCGCGGTATATAATGTCATTCGCTGTATATATTGTGGGGCACATAGGGTCATCCGCTAATGATACTGCGGAAAATATCTAATATATATATAATAACCACAACCACCAAGCCTATGTAACTAATATATATATATATATATATATATATATATATATATAATAGCCACAACAATATTTCAATGCATCCAAAAAACCAACAAACAACATATAAAAATGATTTAAAATAAAAATTTGTTTATAATAAAATTATAAACGAATCCAGAGAGTGAGTTTACTCATCGTGATTTTTGTTATTGATTTTGCGTTCCATTTTTCCTAAAACCAAATATACATTTGATTTTAGCATGAAATTTTGAAAGTTCAAAACATTATCAATTCAGTCCCATAGTGTAACATGCCTTGATACAAACGCAGCTCACGACATCTTGGTTGGACCTTAAATAAGCAAGTTATACAATTTTATAAGTTATGTAATTCAATTTAAATTCTAAATTCATTCATTTAAACTTTATAAAACATTACCCATAAACCAATCCTTCTTTTTCCGTGCAAATAAGAAAATCATGTTTCTCCTTCAAACTGAAATAGCCAAACCCTAGCAATCCACTTTGGCTTTGCACTGAAATCCCAAACCAGATCACTAATGATCTCCGCACCTCCTAATATGTCACGTAGCCCAAAATATGAACCTCGAACACCTCCTCCAGGCCACGACCTTGGCTACTCCATCACCAAAAATTCGAATTCGAACTCCAGGCTTCCTCCACCGAGACAATCCCCAGACCAACCCCTAGGCTACAGGTGTGTCAATGATTATTACAAAATCCATTACCAATTCAAAAACAAGTGTTAAGTCTGTCGAAAAAACAAACTGAGCCTCAACTTCAAAAAATTCGCACTGTCAACACTGTGCCGAGCTTCCACTTCAATTGCTGAGTATTTCCAGTGCGCTTTGCTTCTTCGGATCGAATTTTAAGCCTGTGCAATTTTACAGAATCGGGTTTTGGGAATTTAGGTATCGTAGGATTTGTTGTTTTCGATTTTAGGGGTAGTGGCTTCCATTTTTTAGTTCAAAGCTTTTGGTTTCTGGGAATGAAAACATGAGAAGTGTAGTAGGGAGGTACTCGCGATTTTTAAAATAAAGGGGTGTGGCATTCTTCTCTTCGATCTAAAGCATACGAATTTGGTTTTGTGCTGAAGGAATAAATTTGAGAGAAGAAAAATAAAGGAATGAAGAGGGGGCAAGTAGTCACGTATTTATAAATGGAGGAAGGAGGTAGGTAGGTTGGCTTTAGTACATCCTTAGGTTAGCCAAAGTACACCTATTTTTAATTCGATTTGATGTTGTATTTAATATAGTTTGATTTATAGAGATTTTTATTTTATTTAAATAGATTCAGATTTGATTTCGAGATTATCCATTAAAAATATCTCGGGGTTCATAACTTGAAATCATGAACCACTATTTTAACGTAACGACCGACATTTCAATATTATAACGCTATTCTGAACTCAAAGGAATAGATTCTGAAAATTAATTCGAATGTATATATAAATTAACCATATTAAATCGATGTAATATAATTTAAATTCAAAATAATCAAGTCCTCGATAATAAATACTATTATTATTATTGTTTATATATTCAAATAAAATTTATATTGATTATCTGAATTGTTTTGATTCAGTTTTAACTTTGAATTCAATTATATTTGTTTTCATATTACGATAACTCGATATACTCAAAATTAATTTGTATTTGATTATTAATTTGATACATTCCATATAAAAATCCAATTATATTATCAATTCAACATTTAAAACAATATTAAATGTTTTAAAATCAATCGACTAAAAATCTGGGTTGTTACAAACTTTCTATATACTCAAACCGAACTTCACTTTTTAAAGTTACTCTTTGTTTTAAAAACTAAATTTGAACATGTTATTTTATACCTGAAATAAATTTCAAATAACTTTCCATTCTTTAAAAAGTTTTTCATATTCACTTTGACTCAATGCCCAAATCATTTTGAAATTAAAAATCCAACTTTTATTTTTCACTTATTATTTAAATTAATAAAATATTCACTTAAATTATCCAAACTTATTTAATACCCAATAATCTAGCTTTTCTGGTATAATTAGTCATAATAACTTATACCACATCATACATAACTATTATAACATCCAATAGTAACGAAAATAGGTGCCATTAACTTAGATAGGTAATATCCAAAAGCCCACTACAATTCAATATAGTATTCAATAACCCAATAAGGTTCATACCCACAACTAATCATTATTATCACAATCATCACAAGGTATTATTTATTTAAGTGTCTACATAGTTATCATTTAAAAATAACATATTTACTTTACTAATCTTTATTAAATCCAAACGGGATTTAATATTTAACAACCATTAACTACTTAACCATTTAAGTGTATAGTTCCTCACAACTATATTTCAAAGTTTAGATTTCTCACCGAGGGATCCACCCCTTCGTAACTTTAAACGTAGGACTCCTTTAGCTTCACTACTACCTCGAATTTCACTTTGCAAGCAAACCAACCACTCTTTTAATTCAACATTGCTACTAACTAAAGATATATATATATATATATCTATTTAGAAGTGTAAAGGTGGAAGTTTTAAGTGTTTAAGGGGATAAGGGCGAGATTTTTTTTTCAAGGAGGTGGGGTCTACAAAGGGGTTGGAGGCGGGTTGTGGGGCTGCTGGCGCGGTGGTGGAAGGTGGTGGTGGTCGGAGTTGAGGAGAAAGGGGTAAAGGAGGCGGATTTGTGGATTTTAGTGGTTTTAGGAGTGTCTTGAGAAGAGGGGACCACGACAAGAGGGAGGAGGCTCACGCTAGTGTGGGGGTGCTGGAGGGGGGAAGGTGGACGGTGAAGGTGGCGGGTGTGGGGCCTACGGACAAAGGGTAGGGGGAAAATGGGGAAGAAAAGAAAGAAAAGGAAGAAGGAAAAATAAAGGGAAAGTAAAGTGGAAATGGCTTCTTATATATACACAACCTCTAGGGTCCTTAGTGCAAAAAGGCATGGTGAGGTGTCAACACAAGGGGAGATAGTTTGGTGGCTTAGTAAGGGACTTTTGGCTAATTTTATGACAAAGATCTTAAGTGAATAATGGCTTGCCTTATCTTTTGTGCCACACTTAACATCACCCCACTTTTTGTTTTGTGCCTAGCTAATGCTTCATTATGAAGCCATGACATCATGCGACTTTGTGGAATTCCACTCACTTCATTTGGGATTAATTTGTTAGGTGTATAATTAAATCGATTTCTACACGTTTTCAACTCGTACGATCAAACCGTAAGTATGATTGATAGGAAACTTGAAAACCTATCATATTTCACTGATACAGATCCAATGAAACTGGTCTTGTCAAATTCTAAGACTATTTCCAAAATTTCTATTTCTAGCTATTAAAATAATACTAAATTATCGATTTCAATATATTTACATTTAATTCAATTATTATCAAAAAATCACAAAATTTACAATATTGGTGAATAATGTCAAATTCTCATTTTTGATGACATAAGGTAAATTGTTCGAACCGGTAAGTTGATAAAATTGATATAAATAACTTATCTGATCATTATACTTTTTTGGAATCGTATTCAAAAGTGAGTTATTGTATCGATAACCGTGCGCGGTTATTCCAAATTCTTAAAAACTCGAATTTTCAAAATTTCAGAAATTTTTGGTTGTTACAAGGTCATTGACACTCACAAGCTGTTTTGCCGGCCATGGCGAGGTCGTCGACACCTTTACAAGTAGGGCTGCCAATGGATACCCGAGAAATCCGAAATCTATCCACGTCTGGAACTGAAAAGCGGGTAAATATATGATATCCGAAAAAACGGATACAAATATAAATATGTAGATATGTGCATTCAAAAATTATTCATCTGATTTTTTTAACATTATGCTCAAAATTATATGTATTTCAGTACAATGAATGACATTTATTTATTGTTTTATTAAGTCGAAGGTTTATATTATATGCACTAAAAACATATTAGCTACTCAAATCTATTTAATTTCACCACATTTGTTTATTTTTAACACTTCCATGATCAATGGAGTAGAAAAACATATATGTTAAACTAAAAAAATTCATTTATATTTCTTGATTTATCGATCATTGGTGGATAGAATAATTACCTGATATATGTCCGTACCCATTAACACGGATATCTGATATCCAAAAATGATTTCTAATGCAGAGACGGATATAGCTCTATCTGTATCTGAAAGTATCCGTTAACAACCCCATTTACAAGCAGTTCATCACTATGATGAGGTTTTTGACACCTAACAAGTAGTTTTGCCATCATGACAAGGTTGCCAATACCTTCCACAAGCAGCTTGTCTTAAAGGACAAGGCCACGGACACCTCTCCGGGCAGTTTTGTCATTTATCCATAGAATGTTTCACTGACTCCTAGATAGTAACTCAAATAGTGACAATCGTGCATCCCATACCGCACATTCTAACTTGTCGGTTTACACCCCGCAAATGAGCTCCATACTTGAAATCACAAGAACACAGGAAAACAAGGAAAAACATGAAAAACAAGTTCTTACACCAGAGGTAATGACTACGATAGTCGAATAGGTAATTAACCGATCCCGTATACCTTTATGTCCTATACCACGTGGTTTATAATACCGTTTAATCACCGTCACGCCTTCTCGAAGGGTGCAGAAATGTGTATATCTGATATATGGAAAATACTTGGTTTAGAAAAAACAAGATTATAGAACGATTTCGAAACCAACTGATTTTATTCTTTAAATCCTTTATAATTCCAAAATATAATTATACTATTGCTTTGGAACCATTTGAGATTGGAATCCTGACAATGAAATCATTTTGTCCCAAAGCTGTGAAGAAATTCATATATAAAACTAGTTAATAAAACTATTCTTAAATCATGCACATGTGTAAAAAGAATTATTGAATATATTATGAAAACATGTCATATAAATCATTAAAATCCACAAATCTGTGTTATGAATTGTTCATAATATAGATTTACCATGCTAGGATAAAGCCACAACAAAATCAAACGATTAGGCTTCAAGAAATCCATCAGAAAACAACCGAAAACAAGCAGGAAAACATGGAGTAGGAAAGAAAATAACTTGTGCAAATTAATACTACATAGGTCGACTCATGTATCGACCCATCCTTGGTGTTTGTCAACCCATGGGTCGACACAACACTTGCCTGGGTCGACCTATGTGACGACCCAGGTTATAGGAATTGTGACACCCCACGTCCGATAATGTCACTCACTAAATGCATTAAGTTTTGTGAAGCGCTATAGGTAAACAGACACAAAATAATTACAAGACAGATATAAATAAGGTAGCAGCGGAAAATTTAAACTTTTATTTCAAGCATAAGTCATAATACCGTGGTCCACAATTTCATAAGTCACAAAAACCATAACAATAAAATAACTTCTGTCTTGCACCATCAGAGTATATAAGCAAATAAAAAGTAACATTCCCCTAATAAAAAGAGTTAAGCCATAGTAGAGACAAGAACTTGAGCCATACTTCAGGAGTAGCTCTTAGCAAGATGCTATCTGATTCCTGATTAAGTCTGAGTGTTTCCTCCCTGAGAACCTAGGAGGAAACGAAAGAAAGAAGGAGAAACAACAGGGTCAGACATAAAGTCTGGCGAGTCTAGTTACTTTTAGCCAGTAGATAAATAAAAGCAACATGATAGGCATATAAAGTGGATAAGAGAGATCACTACATAAATGGAAGGTGTGACAAGGTAAACAAGTTAAGGTGTATGTGCCTCACCAATGATTACTTTGCATTATTCTAGTATAATTGAAATGAGATGATCTCTTCCACTATGAGTTAGTAGGCTTAGGTCATATTTCCAAGTATACCCTAACCACTACCCTAATCGATCAGCTCCCTACCCTGTAGATATCCTGTGCTAGCCCCACAGTAGGAGGTATCACTTCCTAAAGTGGCAACCCATGGTGTGCACAACCATATCTACTGGTGTCACTTTCATCTTAGCCCCCTCTGCCCGGCCCATGCACGCACATATCCCCGGTTGATTTGCGCCACCCACACCATCCTTCTCTTTTGGATCTCTTACAATCAATCAGTAAGCGTGCCCCCTCTCCGCCTAGTACGGAGTTCTTTACTTGATACCAACTTCTGGTTACTGACTGAAATGGGTCCCACACAATATGATACAAGCTCTCCCCCTTGTCTTGTATCCCCACTAGGTTTTCCACTGACTATGTATACCCTTAGGTGTCTTTAGTTACAGCCCTATACTAGTTATGCTTACCCTAAAGAGTGTCTTTAATTACATAACTTCATTACATAATCTATCGGTTATTTATACCACTAGGTGTCTTTAATTACATAACCTTATTACATTATCTATTGGTTATGTATACCACTAGGTGTCTTTAATTACATAACCTTATTGGGTTAAGTTCGTGGGCCTATATATACATATTACCCACCCCCTCTAATTTACTTAACCCACCATTACCCATCCAATTTTACTTAACCCTAACTTAAGTCCATAGTCATATTAAATTAGGTTAAGTAGTCCATTTCATTACCATGTCCAATTATGGTTATAATGGGCTAGACCTCCCACATTAGGCCTACAACGTGTGGATGTTGGATATGCCGGTCGGGTTCGGGCAGTCTTATTCCACAGTTGGGCCTAACCTCGTGTCTTTGCCCGATTCGTATTTGCATACTTAGACCCCCCACATTAGGTTTAACATTAGTGGCTGCTGGATATGCCGGTCGGGTCTGGGCAGACTTCCACTACTAATGTAACCTAACCTCGTGTCATAAGTTCAATTTACAATTCCTAATTGTAAATTACTAAACATTCCAAATTAATCCAAATCTACCTATGTCATTATAGGTAACTATTTCTATGTTTTCCCCATTTGAATTACATGTCCCATTTCATATAAACATTACATAAATTATGCCAATTATAATCCCTTTTTTCCTCGTTTCCTCTCTAACATATTCATACGTATTTTGGCGGCATCTAGGCTATAAAGTAGCCCAGCTATAACAATAAAAAAAGGAATACGACAAGGGTGATATTTTCAACATGTCTTGGTATAAACATGAACATAAACCGGCATAGTAACAAAGTGAATGGAAATGTGATTAACATCATAATAAAGTGGACATCAAACTGGTACTTATGGCAATCATTATGATGTTCAAGAAAGCATAATGAGATATAAATTAACATAAGGTGTCCAATTATTTAGATCTAGCATAGTAAGGGTGACATAGTAACATGTTTAGATCTAAAGATGGATTCACATGTCAAGTTTACAACATATCTCAATGGATCACAATATGACAGGTGAAAGGTGATTAACATAAAGATCTAGATCCAAATAATGATACAACTATCCCAATTAATAGATGTACATCCACCATAATCATGGTTACAAGTCAAGATCCACATAAGCAACATAATCAAATCACCATAATTTTATTAGATCTAGGAAAATAGATATGTCAAGACATATTATAGGATTTCATATTAACACAGAATCATACTTCACAACATATCCAATTCATAGTCTTTCAAAGTATACTTTTATTTATCTAAACCTAACAGTAATCTAGGAACTCACAGCGTCAAGTTTAGAGAATTTAGGAAGAATGGATCTAGAATTTTTGAATTGGATTTGTAGAATATGTCGTTGTAGAAAACGGTTCAGTTCGCACTTCAGCAGCATATAGCCTCCATGGCTCCCAATGAAGAAAATATGAGGAATAGGACACGTATATATAGTTTCCAGACCCCCTGAAACCGAGTGCCACCTCAGCCCTAGGGGTGTCGACACCCATGTGGGTGGGTCGACCCCTAGGTCGACACCCCTTTAAGGGGTCGACCCTCTAGAGCAGGAATTTTTCCGCTTAGAGGAATTTTCAAATTTGAATCCTCTGGATAAGATTCTGACTCATCTCTGACTCACCTATGACTCATGCGTATATATAAATTATTTCTATGCGTATACAAACCTAAAACCCTCATAACTTCTTCATACGGTGTTCCTTTTACACAAACCAAACGTCTACCTTAACCAGAATTTCGAGATGGATGCAATGTTGCAGTCCGTTTCCTTTAATTCTGAATATTAAATTAATTATTATATAATTTATTCTCTTTTAATGTCATTAAAAATTCGGGGTGTTACATTCTCCCCCTACTCAAAGGATTTCGTCCTCGAAATCTCTAAGTTGAGAAAAATGCATATCCTACCATCCGTCATCCATCTACTCATCCACCAATCACTGGCATCCATTGTACTTAAAGATTTCTAATTCTTATATGAATATATGCAAGGTGTGTGTATATGTCCCAACACTAATGCGAAGATCAGGCGGTCTACTGATTCAGTTGACCTCCTTAATGCAATGTATGTTAGTGCCATGAATCCAATATGTATGCAAATAAACCTATTGTATCATATAAGTTCTATATGTGTGCACACCCATTCGTCCAAATGCGACATCCATATGCTAGTTAATCCATCTCCATCTATAAAAGAAAAGAAAATGCACACATATCCATATGCAATATGGAAGTGATTGAGCCGATCTTAGTGCCTAATGTGTGTGTATATGCATCCACAGGCAACCACTAGCAAACACTTGCATCCACTTGCATCCATCAAACATAACATATTTCAAACACATGATTGCATCCATAGGATTCCTATCTAAAGGTCAAAAATACTATGGATAAGATATTGACAGAAACAAGTACTGATAAAACTTAGGAAAGGAGTTAAGAACATACCCTCGAAAAGAAAAAGGTACGAAGCACGAATCCTGTCTTCGGTCTCCTAAGTTGCATCTTCTGGGTTATCCCCCCATTGAACCTTTAGTAACTTGATTTCCTTATTGCCCAGCTTCTTAACCACTGACCCATGAATACAGGTAGGGACTCGTCTGACTGTCACCTCCCATTCCACTTCGACTTCTTCCAACATGCTCGGTTCAAAAACTTCCGTGGTGTCATGCATGCGCTTCCGCAGATGAGAGACATCGAAAATGTCATGAACACCGGATAGATTTTCTAGGAGCTTTACTCTATAGGCCATTTGGCCAATCCTCTCGGTTATGGGAAATGGTCCCACAAACCTAGGTGCCAACTTCCCTACTGATCCAAAGCGAACCACAATCCTCAGAGGTGATACTTTGATAAAAACTAAGTCTCCCACTTCGAATTCGATGTCATTCCTTCTCTTGTTTGCATAGGACTTCTTCCGATCTTGAGTTGTATTCATCCGCCATCGAATAAGGTCAATCTTTTCGGACGTTTCCCTAACCACATCCGGTCCAAGTAATAATCTTTTTGTAGATTCCCACCAACAAGTTGGTGATCTACGGGGTCGTCCGTATAATGCTTCGAAGGGTGCCATACTGTTGCTAGCCTGATAGCTGTTATTATAGGCAAACTCTACCAAAGGAAGATGCTCTTCCCAAGTCCCTCCGAAGTCAAGGATACATAGCCTTAAAAGATTTTCTATAATTATGTTCACCCTCTCCGCCTGCCCATCGGTCTGAGGATGATAAGCGATGCTCAAACTCAACTGTGTACCTAATGCTTCTTGTAAGCTCCTCCAAAATTCGTTGGTAAAGGTGGGTTCACGATCGCTTACGATGCTGGAAGGAACTCCACGGAGATGAACTATCTCACGAACATAAATTGCTGCCAGTAATGATGTCGTCCTCTTATTTTAACTGGAATAAAGTGAGCGCTCTTAGTGAGTCTATCCACTATCACCCAAATACTGGTATTACCTTTCTTCGATCTAGGAAAACCATCTATGAAATCCATAGAGACGCTCTCATATTCCCACTTTGGAACCTCCAACGGATGAAGTAATCCACCGGGCTTCTTTTGCTTAGCTTTAACTTGCTGGCAAACTAAACATTGAGAAACAAATTCAGCCACATCCTTTTTCATCCTAGCCTAAAAGAAAACCCTCTTTATGTCCCTGTACATTTTATCACCGCCTGGATGAATGGTCATCTTAGAATGGTGGGCTTCTTCTAGGACTGCATTTATCAAGCTTCCAGATTGAGGAACACAAAGCCTTCCATCTCATCACAACCACCCCTTTTTATCTATGGCATACCTACTAAGGTGACTAGAAGTCTACCCGCTTCTGAGCTTATCCCTGATGTCTAGAATCTGTGTGTCACCTTGTTGCGAAGCTCCTATCTAATCCGCAAGAGTCGGTCGTATCTCCAAGGATGCAAATAAATCAGGCAAAACCTCGATGGAGGGTCAAAAATCAAAAGCTGATATGAACTCCAAGTTCTTTCTTTCCACAAACAGAGGACTTAGGGTCACCCTTTGCCTATTTAGTGCGTCTGCTACAACATTACCCTTGCTAGGGGTATAATCAATTTCAAAATCATATGAAGCTAAGAACTCCATCCACCGTTGTTGCCTTAAGTTGAGATCCTTCTATGAGAATAGATACTTGAGAGATTTATGATCGGTGTATAACTTGAATTTTTCTCCAAGTAAATAATGATGCCACGTCTTCAATGTGAATACTGTGGCAGCTAGCTCTAGATCATGGGTGGGGTAGTTCTTCTCATGAGCTCTCAACTGTCTACCCCCAAAACATATTACTTTCCCTTCTTGCATCAAAACCGCACAAAGCCCTGTACCGCACACATCAGTGTAAACAGTAAACACTTTACTCCCATCGGGCAAGGTTAAGACTGGGGCTGTTGTCAGAACCTTCTTCAATTGTTGGAAAGCAACATCACAATCTATGTCCCATGAAAATGCCAAATTCTTCTTTGTCGGCCTAGTGAGTGGGGCTGATATTTTCGCGAAGTCCTTAATGAACTTCCTATAATAACCTGCCAACCTAAGAAAGCTTCTCACCTTGGTTGCATTTTTCGGAATCTTCCAATCTTGTACTACAACCACCTTCATGGGATCTACAGCTATCCCTTCTTTGGAGACTACATGCCCCAAGAATCTCGCCTCCTTTCTCCAGAAATGGCATTTGGAGAACTTTGCTTTTAACTAATGGGAACGGAGAGTTTTCAAAACTTCTCCCAAATGTTGGGCATGCTCTTCTTCACTCTTGGAGAAGATCAAAATATCATCAACGAAGACTACGACGAATTCGTTTAGGAATTCCCGAAACACCGTACTCATCAAATCAACAAAATAGGCGGGTGCATTTGTCAACCCAAAAGGCATAACTAGCCATTCAAAGAAACCGTCTGGAGTTCTGAAAGCAGTCTTATCTATGCTGTCCTCAGCCACCCTCAACTGATGGAACCCCGTAGCCAAGTCCAACTGAGAGAATCCCGAGGCACCAACAAGCTGATCAAATAAATCATCAATCCTCGGAAGTGGGTGCCTATTCTTCTTGGTGAGATTATTTAAATCTCTATAGTCAACACACAAACGAAGCGAACCATCCGCTTTAGTTGTGAATACTACTGGAGCACCCCACTCAGATATGCTTTGTCTGATAAACCCTTATTCAGTTAGCTCCCCTACTTGCTTACTCAGCTCCCTCCTTTCCCTTGGAGCCTAGTGGCGTACTGGTAATGCAACTGGCTTTGCATTGTCCACCAAATATATGCGGAAATCAATTTCGCGCCTTAGCGGTAAACCCCGTACCTCATCAAAAACATCTGAATAATCTCGAACCACTGGAATAGATTGCAAATCATCTATGGATGCATCTAGAGACTTTAGGAAGCTAACCATAACGGACCCTTGAGGGTCACAAGAAACTTCGAGGGTCTTCCCATGACAAGTCGGGAGTCTAACAACCCTTCTCTCACAATCCAGAATGGCCCCATACGTGGTAAGCCAATCCATTCCTAGAATCAACCCATAACCCATAACCCATAAACCCGAGCACATACGCGTCGCATTCAAATTCGATGCCTAACACAGACATTTTTAAACCCTGACAAATCATTGATAAATGAGACGAACCACCAATGGGGTTTGAAACAACTACGGGATCTACTACCATACTAGTAATTAAGTGCAGAGATTCAACCACAGAACTAGATATAAACGAGTGTGAAGCACCAGAATCAAAAAGTGTTCTAACTGGATGGTTTGAAAGAGAAACTAAACTTTCTATGGAAATTTTTCTACCTCTTTCAGGAGCACTGATCGCAAGAGCATGCACCTACCCTCCAGAAGTCCCTGCTCTTTGACCTAGTCCCTGCGATCCATGTTTCTTCGGGCACTCTTTAGAGAAGTGTCCGACCTCTCTGCAATTAAAGCAATTGGCCTTTCTTCTCTTACAATCTTTGATCAGATGGCCCTCCTTTCCACAATTGTGACATTTTCTCTTATCCTTGCCTTTATCATCTTTCCCCCCTTTCTTCTACTGTTGCTGCTGTTGCCGCCCTTTCTTGGGCCACACCTTCTTATTCTGCGATGTCCCCTCTGCTTTTGTTTCCTTATTTTCTCCTTTGTCCTCCTCATGCATTAGGGCCATATCAACAAGCTTTTCAAAGGTGTCCCCCATTGGAAGATGAGACATGGCTAAACCATGTAGAGGCTCATTCGGCCCTTTAGCAAACCACAAAGCCCTTTTGTGCGGTGTATCCACCAACTCTAAACCGAACCTTGCCAGCTGGTTGAACTTGTTCACATATTCTTTCACCGTCAGATTTCCTTGTTTGAGTGTTAAGAACCTCTCCATCTGTATGCTTCTCTCTACTTGGGAAAGAATTTTCATTTCGAACCTCTGTCTAAAGTCTTCCCAAGTTTATACCGGATGTCCAGCTTGGGTGACTTCCCACCAAAATGAGGCTTCGTCCTTTAACAACCAAGCAGCTAACTGGATCTTTCTTTGGTCCTTCACTTCAAAGATTACTTGGATGCTGGATTTGCCAGGCGGTTCCTGGCAGGCTTCTACCACAAGTTGAATTTAACCTCGTGTCTAAGTGCGGTTACAGTTTTCTATTTTATAAATTTAGGCATATTTGTTCTTCCAAATTTTACTATAATCTATATTTTACATGTCATATAGCATATTAAGTCCATTATCGAATTATCATGTTGCATTTTCTTCCTAACATGTAATTAACTTCATTCTAAAGTAACATGTAATCATCGAATCATGTAACTATTCCATTCTAACAAATTAGCACGTAGTTATCCTAATTCTTACAGTTAAGGGTTCTAGTACATAATATGTCACATATTAACATGTAATTAGAACATGTATATATACAACAGTAATTGTTTCCACATATTTTAATAGGTTTATACATTTTATCATGTTTACATTTTAACATATTAACATTTCAACCTATTAACATTTCAACATATTAACATTTCGATCATATTAACGTTTCAACATACCAAATTAACATTTTCAACATATTAACGTTTCAACATACTAAATTAACATTTCAACATATTAATCATTCTAGCAGATTTACATTGCATATTAATGGGGAATGTCAAACAATAAATATACCAGTATCAAAAAGGTATATTTTAAATCCACTCACCTAATTGCTTTCCAAATCATGGATCTGGTCCGGATCTAGCATTCAATGGTTCTCCTAATTGAATTTAGCACCTATACAACCATGGATCCACAATTCTTAACTAAAAGAAAATGGGAAGAAAGAGGAAAAATTAAATTGACCAGATCCAAGAATTTACCTTGCTTCGAATAGAATTATGAACACCTTCTTTATAACTATACATAATTTTCCTCTAAATCTTGAATCGGATTTTTTCTAAACTAATTATTCTATTTTTTCGAAGAGATTTGAGGAGGAATAAGAATGACAAAGCTTAGGCAGCCTCTCAGAAAATGTGAGATTTAGGCTAGGCTCTGCTAGGCTATTTATAGGTGTTCATGATCTTATCGTACACACAGCGCTGAGTCAGCATGGAATTTGGTTAAGAAAACAGTCCAAATTCATTAATGAATCTGCTTGGATTTGGGGTGGGGTCGACCCCTATGTGTGTATGTTGACCCTAGGGTCGACCCCCCTATGTTGGTGTCGACCGCTTGGGTCCCACGAGTCTTTTTGGGCATATTTTTTTTACCGTTTTGACGTTTTTGATTTTAAACGTTTGATTAGTATCCTATTATACTTTCTTTGATTTATCTAAATACTATATTTACATATAATCTTATTATATGTATACAAATCTTCTAGTGACCATTTTACACGTATACATACACACACACATAACTTTTATTTCGTTTTCAAAATTCAAACGGTGTTAAGCCGTTATTTAATTCTTACCATATTCCTTTGATGCAGCATTATTTTGAACTTTTCTCTTGTATATATATTTCTACACATATATACGTATATATTTTCGTATACATATATTTTTCTGTACTTCCTTATATGTATACTTCTCCTTATATGTGTGTTTATACATATTTTCTCTTTAGAGCATGCATTATTTTAGTCATTCCCTTAAAACAAAAATATTGCAATGGCGGGGATCAAACTCTATACCTCTCGCATGAAAGCCACATGCTCTAACCAACTGGACTAATTAGGCTTTTGTTAACATGGCTTAGAACAATGGTGGTCATTGTTCTTTTCTTATTCCTCCTTTTCATGTTTGTTACAATATTTAATTTAAACCATTGCATGTAACCTTATCAATTTATATGCATATTTTTTTTCATTTTTCTTTTCTTATTAATGCATAATATTTGTAAATCATTGCACGCAACATAATTACACTACATGTAACCGATTCTTTCTTTTATGCATTGCATTGTTATTTGCATTAATCTTTTCTTCTTTTATATATTTATGTCTATATATATACACACTCATGCATAATTTAAATATTTAATTGTCATAAAATGCTGGGTGTTACATTCTCCAACCCTTAGGAAATTTCGTCCCCGAAATTTGATAACGGTAAAAATCAAATAACCCCTCGCATAATATACATCCATCATGTGTGTGTCTAATTTTTGCAAACATTGTGCACTTGTGCAAAATGTAATACAACATAGTAATACATGTATGCCTAAGCGGTACCTCCTATATGTATGCATATTTTTCAAAAATCCTTTAAAAACATGATGCACACATTCTAAATACACATGCAATTCTACATGAATGCAATATTTCGAAAATCAAAATACATTTTTATCCAAAATTTCCCACACTCTTACTGAGCAAGAGCGTAGTTCATCCAATTTTTGCATCCAAAACACTACCAAGCAACTTTATTTTCAAATTTCGGAAAATCTAATTTTCTAAATTCGATTTCTTATGTTACAAAAAGGTAGAAAATGAAAACTTCACATCCTCCGTTTTTCTTTTTTAACCTTTTTCCAACTGTACTTGGATTTTATGAAACTATTATATAAAGATTCTCTATTTTCTTATCCAAGCACAGTTCACATAAGAAAACTTTCTTTATTATAGATTTTCTTTTTCAACTTATCTTGGAAAAATTTATTCTTATCCATCTTTTCTCATAATTTTCCATTTTTCTTTTACTATCATGTTTGTAACTTTACTGAATTTTTGTTCCCTTTTTAGTTGTACCATTTCTCTTTTCTTAGCTTATTTAACTTAATCCTCTGATCTAAGTTTGGTTTCAAAATAAGCCTTTTATTCCTTCAACTAAAACAGGAAAACCGACGTTATACACAACTACTAATAAGGGCTAAGAATCTCATGACTATGTCCCCCTCAGACAGAAAACTTTAAACCACAGGATCAATGATAGGTTTAGGTGTTGCCCCAACTACCCACAAGAACAAAATAACAAAACGATCCCAACAGAAATGTAATAACGGGTTTTACCCCTAACATGAAAATTAGCAGCAGAATCTAAACATTTACTTGCCTTTCACTATCTAGTAGTCACCACTAGTCCTAGCTGTGTACCAACGGTCATTTCAAGCAGGACCCTAGGCTTTTCAATGCTTACACATTCTATGGGAACTTACAATTATTCCAAAACAAGATAATTCTTGCTATCTACTTCATAGCCTTAAAACTTTTTCTGGTCTTTCCTAGGCACTAATCCTTAACTATTCCATACTTTTTAAAACACGGTTTGGCCTTTTTCTTTCACTTTTCTTCCAAAAGTTAAAAGTATCAAAACTTTATTTTTCCTTATGAAAACTTACTTTTGCCAAACCATAAAAATGAAAATCATCAAATTTTTTTTTCAAATCACAAAAACTGGAGTAGACAAGGTCAAATAGTTCTCAATCAGGTTTACGACTTGTTCTTGCCTATAAGATCAGTTCAGTTTCTTACTACAAGGTGCAAACATCTTGCCTATAAAGGCCTCATTTCCAAAATTTTAAACAACAAATCTTCTCCTTCTTCATCCTTACTCTTACCACCATTATTCTACTTTATTTTCTTGATTTCTACACTTATACTATATTGTTTTCAATACAAATTATATCATTCTCTTTCTATTCTCAATCTCTATCAAATACTCTCTATCTGGAAGTGCAATTCAAGAGTTATAGGGTTGTTTGTAATTGTTAAGGAAAGGGTGTGTTCCTTGTTGCATGTAAATCAAGGAAAGGGAGTGGTGTGAACCTTGTAGACATGAAATCAAGGGTGTTGAACTGGTGTGAACCTTGTAGCAGTGAAATCAAGGGTGTTGAATCGGTGTGAACCTTGTAGTCGTGAAATCAAGGGTTTAGAATAGGTGTCAACCTTGTAGCCATAAGATCAAAGGTGCTGTAAGATTGATACTAATATTAATAAAACTCTGCGCAATCCATCGTTGCATTGGACTTCATATAGGAGTAATCCGAACCAGTATAAAATCCGGTGTGTTCTTTCCTTTTCTGCATTTTATTTCTATGTATATCTGCATCTGTGATTATTTCTGTTGTGATATTCATTCTGTGATTCATATAGTTGTTTGAATAATTGTTAATTATTTAAGTTTTCTATAATCTCTTTACAACACTATTCACCCCTCCTCTAGTGTTAGTTTTGCCTTAAGATCCATGATTCTCATCCCTAACATGTATGTAGTGAGGCAATGCTTGTACAAATGAGTATTTTGTATAGTGATTATGTAACAAAGAGAATCAAATTGTGTACTATCCAAAAGTGTAATAAAATATTTGTTCAAATAAGATATCTATTATAAATTGAAATTTTTAAGTTAATTATTTTAGTTCTTGCAAATATTTAATATTACAACGGTTATAATCCTTTGCAAGTTTCAAAATTTTACAATGGGATTAATTGTTGTCATAGAGTCTATTGCAATGGTCAATGACCGTTGTAGAAAGGTGTCATATTACAACGTGGCCTAATACAATGGGAATTGCCCGTTGTCACAGACAGAGTCTACTGCAATGCTAAAGACCATCGTAAAAAAGTGACCTATTACAACATGACTTTTTACAACCGTCGCAATGCCCGTTGCGAAACTCATATTACAACGGGCATTTCCCGTTGTAAAAAGTCTGGTTTGTTGTAGCTATCATGGCAAATCCTACTGCTATGACAAGTTCTCTTAGCCCTATAGTGGTGGAACCTTATGCTTATTTCGATCAAACCAAACGATCTCTCTAGGGATGAAACCTAAATGGCACGAGAAAGATCGAATAGTGCAAGTAGGTGTTATAGGCCAAGAAGTTGTCAAAGAGAAGAAATTTGGTTAGATTTTGGAGTAATAGTGGAGCGAGGTCTAATGCACAAACTAATGCAGAGAAGAAGGAGACGAGGACACTATAAAGAAAGAGGAAGAAGATAAAGATACAGTTTGGCAAGATGATAAGAAAAAAAGATGAAGGAAAGAAGTTTAGGGAGCGGATTTTGGATGCAACTTTAACGGTTGAGTCATGGGTTCAATTGCACTAATGCTGATCGACTAGTTGACCACCTTAGGTAGAACGTTAGACAGTGAACTTTTGGATGGGCTTTGGACATAGGTCGAACCTTGAACCTATTAGGGTCGGATTGAAATATTAATCATCCCATGTCATCACCAATGATTTAACGCTATCCAAAAAATTATTGTTGTAACAACCCGGAAAATTTGAACCAATTTAAAATATTTAAATTGGCTATTTTAGTGGATTTTAAATATTTAAAATAAATATTTTAAATAATAATGATGAAAAGTAAGTTTGAATCAAAGTTGAAAATAAATATAATCACTTTGAATTATAAACAAGGCTTGAAATGGCGCGGTAATTTCAAAATTTGAATTCAAACTTTGACTGACTGTACCGGGTGCAAAAACCAAAGCGGATTTGAGTGAAACCAAAAATATATAAATCTGTTAGTGAATACCTTTCTAACGAATCTGAAAAGTCAAAGTTTGATAGCAGAAAGCAAAAGTTATGGCCAAATGAATTTTCAGAAAGGTCGCTATGAAATTTATATAGCCCGTGAAATTGGCCATTTTGCAAACAACCTCGGAATTCGACGAAACCACTTTTGTTGGATCCGGGATGTGAAGTTATTGCTAGGTTTCAAATTTCATAATTTTTGAAGCTAGTATGTGAGCGTAGCAAAGGAAAATGTGTTTTGGTCAATTACAGTTAAATTGGATCGACCAGAAAAGGGCCATTTTGCAAACGGGCTCAGAATTCGACGAAACTAGTTTTGTTGGGACTGTATCGTCAAAACATAGCTAGATTTATTTTTCTGGAATTTTCCGAATCAGTTTGTGGCACTGGCAAACTGAAATGTACGTTCAAATCGAATATTGAATGTTTTATATTTTAATTTGAAGGAAAACTGACTGAAACATTCGAATGGTCCTTCGAAACATATCCCATTGTGTTCGAAATGGGGGTAAAACGCTAGGGACGATAGTCGTTGGGTTCGGATTGGTGCTCGTGTGTGAAAAGGGGTATTTTCGAAATTTAAAAATATATAAATTAAATAAAAAAAAATCTGATTGGGCCACACACTCTCTCTCCCCCCGTAAATCGTTCCAGGCGACGACGATTAAAGTTCAAAACATCTCTCTTCGATTTCTCTTTCAATTCTCAATTAAATCACGAGCGGTTGGATCCATTTTGAAGAGCATCACGAGAGCTTTAAATTAAGACCAAGATTGGACTTTTTTCGTTGGGGTTTTGTCGAGATACGACGCCGTGAAGTGGGGGACTTCAGACCGCCGCCCCGACCACTTGCCAGCGTCGAACTGGGCCCCACCACCAGCGCCGAGAAGCTCTCTCCTCCCCCTTCAATGCTGCGCAACCCGATCATCCTCTCGTGGCTCGGATCTCGCGAAAAACTAAAACCTAGTTTTGAACAAGTTTGAAAAGGTGCGGCCTATTTTTAAATTAACTATATAATAGCACTTCTAAGCGCTACCGTTTATGATTTTACTGTAAAAATCATATTTTTTTCATTTCTTGTCGAAATCCAGTGAAACAAGAGACAGTGGACTCGTGTGGACGTCTTCTACATTCTAGAAGAGGCAGCATATTTTTCTGAGCATTCTGCTATATTTTGGTGGAGTGGAACCCAATGTGAGATTTCTAATTTATAAACGATATGGAAAACGACGATGTATAAATTATATAGTCGATTTATGACTTGTATAAGCGTTGTACACCTCATGTATAAGCGTTGTATAAGTTGTACATTCGATATATAAGTTATATACGCGTTGTAAAAATTATATATGTGTTGAAATAGAAGTGAAATGCTTGTATAATATATATATATATATATATATATATATATATATATATATATATATATATATATATACACACACACACGCCCCCCGTCCACAAACCATGGACGATATTTATTGGTTGTGACTGATGTGAAAATTGGTTGATAACGAATGGTTGATTAGAATTGTTTGTGGTTGAAATTGATTGATAGTGGTTGAAAAATGCCCATTTGTGGTTGAGAATTATTTGGTTGAAACCACATAGGATTAGTTTGTGGAAATGGGAAAAAAATATACATGCCGCCTGCGTGCGAACTAGATGCATGATTCCCCATTGTCAAAAGCTGCGAGGCTTTAAGGTAGAGCGAGGAGCCGTACTAGGGACGGCCCCAGTTTTAACTACCCTGTCGTTATGCTGCCGAAATTTTGAATAATATTCATGTGTTAAAATTATTTTCCTGTGTTGAAACTATATTCGTGTGTTGTATAGAAAACCTTCATGTGTTGAATTGAAATTCATTCGTTGAATAGAATTCATGTGTTGAAAGGTATTCGTGTTTTAAATAAATTGTTTTGCAATAAAAATCACCTTTTTTACTATATATATACAAACTATAGAAAACCTACATGTGTTGAATCGATATTCATTCGTTGAATAGAAATTCATGTGTTGAATGATATTCGTGTTTTAAATATAAAAATAACCTTTTTATCTATATATATAAACTGCAGAAAACCTTCATGTGTTGAATTGAAATTCATTCGTTGAATAGAATTCATGTGTTGAATGGTATTCGTGTTTTAAATATAAAAATCAACTTTTTATCTATATATATAAACTATAGAAAACCTTCAGGTGTTGAATCGAAATTCATTCGTTGAATTGAAATTCATGTGTTGAATGGTATTCATATTTTGAAAGAAATTGTTTTATAATAAAAATCCTATTTTTATCATCAATATGAACTATATAAAATACTCTTGTTTTGAAATAAATTGTTTTATAATAAAAATCATATTTTTATTACCTATATGAACTATATAAAACAATTGCGTTTTGAAATGAATTGTTTTACAATAAAAATCACCTTTCTACTGTACAGATGAGTTGTTAAAAATAGTGAAGTGTCGAAGTGAATGTTTTTTGGATAAAAATATCATTTTTATCAAATATATGAAAAGAATATAGCTTTGAAATCGAAGAAACGATATATATATATATATAAATAGAATTGAAATATATCGAATAACGAAGCTGCAGTTCGTGTTTTGAAACCGTGATTTCAAATGATTAGTGTGGGAGATCCGATCATCGGATTTTCCCAAAACCGAAACCGTTGGGTTCGCTTTGGAAATACCTTTCCAATGGCACCAACTTTATAAAGATCCAACGGTTGGATTGTCTAGAATGTTTAATTCAAATCTGAAGGAAAACAGATCCAGAATCGATTATATATATATATATATATATATAAAATTATATTAAATCGAATAACGACGCTGCAGTTCGTATTTTGAAATCGAAACTTCAAACGATTGTACCGGGAGATCCGACCGTCGGATTTTCCCGAAACTGGAACCGTTGTATTCGTTTTGAAAAGATCTTTCTAATGATGTAGATTTTGTGAAGATCCAACGGTTAGATTTTCAGATGTGTAAATCAAATTTGAAGAAAAACAACGCCACGGCCGCGTTATGGCGCGAAGCGTCATTTGAATAAATTGGCTATTTTAAAATAAATAAAAATAGCGATAAATCGTTATAAAGTATTATAAACGATATGGATGTGAAATTTAGAAATTAACTGAAGGTTAGCTAAGTCGAATGGTTTCCTGGATTTTGATCTGATGTTGGTTTCGGCCTTCGGGGTTAATATTTGGGAAATCGTTCTCTTACTGATTTACGATTAGCGACTAATGAATTGAAATGATGCGTATGTGTGTTTGTGCTGCACTTGTTTATTATATACGCGAGTTGCTCATAAAGACTGGGTTTATCCCATTCTGAATAACTGAATCGACGATTAGAAATCGAAGATGAAGACGGTGGTTGAAGACCGGAAATCTTCACCTCGTTTGGATGGTAACTGATGTCCTGATTGGGAGGCATCCCGAAATATGGATAATGAGTGGTGACCGTCCAGACATACGTGGAAATCGATGGGTTTGTGAGGTATGTAGTGCCTCCGGTTTCGTTCAGACCCAGAATGGACTTGCAAATGGAATGTGTGTCTGGCATTGGAATTCATTCTATGTGATTGATAGCCATCAGTTACATGGCGTGAATTGCCTGTGTAGCATACTAAGATGCAGTGATCAGGGCTTCTGTTGAAAAGAAACTCTTGTGGTTGATGATCAAAGCACCGTCTGTGTGGCGTAGCTTTGTGTATAACGAGAATTCGCGAGCCTCACACCCCGGTCTGAACCAGAAAC
This sequence comes from Allium sativum, assembly GCA_030737875.1. Taxonomy (NCBI): domain Eukaryota; kingdom Viridiplantae; phylum Streptophyta; class Magnoliopsida; order Asparagales; family Amaryllidaceae; genus Allium; species Allium sativum. Next base: position 833,938,163 of record CM060912.1, on the reverse strand, counting down.
GGGAGAGGACCTCAGGGAGGGCATGCGTTTCTTCCTAGCTAGAGGTGGTGTCAGTGCTTAAACTGGCTGACATTTATATTATTTTCACCTATGTGGTTGTTGCTGTTGCGAGGTGCCTCAGTTATATCGGTCGATCCAGGACCGATGGAGTCATTCGTTGGCTCATTTACGCCCCAAAGGGCGGGGAAACGCAGTGTTCAGGAATTTTAATCCACATCGGTGGACCGGCCCTGACGATCCAAGGGGAAGTTGCGGCTGTTCCTAAGGCTCGGGCTAGGCAGTCTCGAAGTCGCTAAGGACTATCTTTTGCCTTGGTTCATGACGGAAATCCAATTTCCAAATACGTGACTGTGCGGTTTTGATTGTATACCTATAGTTGGCGACATAGTGGCATGGGACGCTCATGTTGTTTATGATTGATACTTATGATATGAAATTGTTTTTGAAACATATAAACACTAGGAGTAATATCAAATGATTTTGTTTTGTTCGTATCAAGCATATTTTGGCCATTATAAGGTAAAACTCTATCCTCCGGTTTGCGTTGCATTCTGTGATGGGAACTGAGTCTTATATCAGCTTCATTTTTATAAAAAGCGTTGCGATGTTTAAAAGAATTATTTGTTTTTAAAGCACCGGCAATCCAATAGAGTAAACCCGTTTAACGAAAGTGGCGTGGTCCTGTGATTAGCCATATTGTAAATGTGTTAAGTAGATTTCTCATACCAGTCCTTGTTGTCGGTCCTGAGTAGGCTGGGTATACATGATAGGGGGTTCTCGCTTCGCGGTTTGGTGGCGAATGGGAGACTCTTACCCCTACATGTCCCTGTTGAGGGTTGGTTAGGCAGTGGCCGGGAGGCTCGAGAGGGTTGCCGTAAAACAAGGGGCTGGGGTACCATTGTGAGCCACAGTAGGTTTTACCTGTTGTACTGGAGGATGAAGGGATGGTTGCAAAGCCTACCGGATTTCGCGGTATCTTCTCAACGTGGTATCAAAGCTTTGGTTAAGCTTAGCTCTGGTATATAACACATTAACGAACTCGTCAGAGATAGAACCGGTAGTGTTCTAGGACGGGTAACTCATTACAGATAGGATCAGTAATATCCTAGTATGAGTATAGCAGAATAACTCGTTGGAGATGGGGTCAGAAGTGCCCCAGAACGAGTCGAGAGTTATATGTTTATAAATAACGTATTTGTGATTATATATCTAGTTTGGTTTTAGATATATGATTTTTGAGTATATATAAAGTTATAATTCTGAAAAGTTAAAAGCAATTTGATTGTTGTTTGTGTTGTGTGATAGTAAATTGGATTAATTAAGTTATTGAAACGATAGTTCATTTAATCAATAATAGAATGATTGGATTAATTAAATTATTGAAACGATTGTTCATTTAATCAATAATAGAATGGATGGTAGAATTTATTCGATTAAATCACACATTGAACTGATATGAAAATAGATAGATATATATACATGTGCATTATATATGTTTGAACAGGTAATTGGATTAGCTGTTGAGTAAATAAATTATTTGCGTGCCCGACAAATAGGTAAACCTTAATGAGTTGGATGCGCAATTTTATTATTATATCAACTCCTGTGAATGCCATTGGATGCGGAGTGCTGGTTGTTCTGTAAACGTCGCCATAGGATAGTAACAATTAATTTTGAACTACACTACATGGCATACTTCATCATATACCACATAATCATTTGGAGCTTGTGTGACGAGGTGGAAGATTTACCATACGAGAGAGAGGCTTGTATGGCGATGACTATATTTTACAGGTTGAACTGATGACTGATAATGACCATATAAAAATGTAACGATAAATTGCCAAATTAATAAAAAAAAACCACACGGGTCTGGAGTTGACAATAATCACGTCTCTCTAGTTAGTAGATACGGCACATGGACTATTTATTTTCCACACGGGACGAGGTGACGAGAATTTATTCTCTGGAGCAATTAAAATACACACTCCCTCAGACTTTGACAGGGTGACAAGAATTTATTCTCTGGAGTTATTATCTATACACGCTCCCTTGTAAACACCAGAATATATCACTATAAATATGTGTATGCTTTATAGGATTTATTGGGTACCTAATACGACCCAATAAATTTCCAAACCCCTCCCCGTACAAAGGAGGTTATGGCGAAATTTTTCGAAAATTCCGGGTGTTAGCCAAATTTTTGAAGAATTTGAAAATTCTCAGAAACGAAAAAGTTGGAGAATGTAAGCCAGATTGAATGTAGAGTTGATTAATCAACCCACTTTTGACTTTGTTCCTTTTCGGGGACGAAAAGTTTTAAGTGGGGGAGATTGTAACGACCCGGAAAATCTGAACCAATTTAAAAATTTTAAATTGGCTATTTTAGTCGATTTTAAATATTTAAAACAAATATTTTAAATAATAATGATGAAAAGTAAGTTTGAATCGATGTTGAAAATAAATATAATCACTTTGAATTATAAACAAGGCCTGAAATGGCGCAGTAGTTTCAAAATTTGAATTCAAACTTTGACTGACTATACCGGGTGCAAAACAAAGCGGATTTAAGTGAAACCAAAAATATATAAATCTGTTAGTGAATACCTTTCTAATGAATCTAAAAAATCGAAGTTTCATAGCGGAAAGAAAAAGTTATGGCCAAATGAATTTTCAGAAAGGTCGCTATGGAATTTATATAGCCCATGAAATTGGCCATTTTGCAAACGACCTCGGAATTCGATGAAACCACTTTTGTTGGATCCGGGATGTGAAGTTATTGCTAGGTTTCAAATTTCATAATTTTTGAAGCTAGTATGTGAGCGTGGCAAAGGAAAATGTGTTTTGGTCAATTACAGTTAAATTGGATCGACCAGAAAAGGGCCATTTTGCAAACGGGCTCAGAATTCGACGAAACTAGTTTTGTGGGACCGTATCATCAAAACATAGGTAGATTTATTTTTCTGGAATTTTTCGAATCAGTTTGTGGCCCTAGCAAATTGAAATGTACGTTCAAATCGAATATTGAATGTTTTATATTTTAATTTGAAGGAAAACTGACTGAAACATTCGAATGGGCCTTCAAAACATATCCCATTGTGTTTGGAATGAGGGTAAAACGCCAGAGACGATAGTCGTTGAGTTCAGATTGGTGTTCGTGTGTGAAAGGAGGTATTTTCGAAATTTAAAAATATATAAATTAAATAAAAAAATCTGATTGGGCCACACACACTCTCTCTCCCCATAAATCATTCCAGGCGATGGCTATTAAAGCTCAAAACATCCCTCTTCGATTTCTCTTTCAATTCTCAATTAAATCACGAGCGGTTGGATCCATTTTGAAGAGCATCACGAGAGCTTTAAATCAAGACCAAGATTGGACTTTTTCGTTGGGGTTTTCTCGAGATACGACGCTGTGAAGTGGGGGACTTCAGACCGCCGCCCCGACCACCTACCAGCGTCGAACTGGGCCCCACCACCGGCGCCGAGAAGCTCCCTCCTCCTTCTTCAACGCTGCGCAACCCGATCGTCCTCTCGTGGCTCGGATCTCACGAAAAACTAAAACCTAGTTTTGAACAGGTTTGAAAAAGTGCATCCTATTTTTAAATAAACTATATAATAGCACTTCTAAGCGCTACCATTTATGATTTTACTTTAAAAATCATATCTTTTTCATTTCTTGTCGAAATCCAGTGAACAAGAGAAAGTGGACTCGTGTGGACGTCTTCTACATTCTAGAAGAGGCCGCATATTTTTCTGAGCCTTCTGCTATTTTTGTTGGAGTGGAACCCAATGTGAGATTTCTAATATATAAACGATATGGAAAACGACGATGTATAAATTATATAGTCGATGTATGACTTGTATAAGCGTTGTCCACCTCATATATAAGCGTTGTATAAGTTGTACGTTCGATATATAAGTTATATATGCGTTGTAAAAATTATATATGTGTTGAAATATAAGTGAAATGCTTATAATATATATATATATATATATACACACGCCCCCCGTCCACAAACCATGGACGATATTTATTGGTTGTGATTGATGTGAAAATTGGTTGATAACGAATGGTTGATTAGAATTGTTTGTGGTTGAAATTGATTGATAGTGGTTGAAAAATGCCCATTTTTGGTTGAGAATTATTTGGTTGAAACCACATAGGATTAGTTTGTGGAAATGGAAAAAAAATATACATGCCGCCTGCGTGCGAACTAGATGCATGATTCCCCATTGTCAAAAGCTGCGAGGCTTTAAGGTAGAGCGAGGAGCCGTACTAGGGACGACCCCAATTTTAACTACCCTGTCGTTATGCTGCCAAAATTTTGAATAATATTCATGTGTTAGAATTATTTTCCTGTGTTGAAACTATATTCGTGTGTTGTATAGAAAACCTTCATGTGTTGAATTGAAATTCATTCGTTGAATAGAATTCATGTGTTGAAAGGTATTCGTGTTTTAAATAAATTGTTTTGCAATAAAAATCACCTTTTTTACTATATATATACAAACTATAGAAAACCTACATGTGTTGAATCGATATTCATTCGTTGAATAGAAATTAATGTGTTGAATGGTATTCGTGTTTTAAATATAAAAATCACCTTTTTATCTATATATATAAACTGCAGAAAACCTTCATGTGTTGAATTGAAATTCATTTGTTGAATAGAATTCATTAGTTGAACGGTATTCGTGTTTTAAATATAAAAATCACCTTTTTATCTATATATATAAACTATAGAAAACCTTCAGGTGTTGAATCGAAATTCATTCGTTGAATTGAAATTCATGTGTTGAATGGTATTCATATTTTGAAAGAAAATGTTTTATAATAAAAATCCTATTTTTATCATCAATATGAACTATATAAAATACTCTTGTTTTGAAATAAATTGTTTTATAATAAAAATCATATTTTTATTACCTATATGAACTATATAAAATAATCGCGTTTTGAAATGAATTGTTTTACAATAAAAATCACCTTTCTACTGTACACATGAGTTGTTAAAAATAGTGAAGTGTCGAAGTGAATGTTTGTTGGATAAAAATATCATTTTTATCAAATATATGAAAAGAATATAGCTTTGAAATCGAAGAAACGATATATATATATATATAAATAGAATTGAAATATATCGAATAACGAAGCTGAAGTTCGTGTCTTGAAACCGTGATTTCAAACGATTAGTGTGGGAGATCCGACCATCGAATTTTCCCGAAACCAAAACCGTTGGGTTCGCTTTGGAAATACCTTTCTAATGGCACCAACTTTGTAAAGATCCAACGGTTGGATTGTCTGGAATGTTTAATTCAAATCTGAAGGAAAACAACGCCAGAATCGATTATATATATATATATATAATTATATTAAATCGAATAACGACGCTGCAGTTTGTATTTTGAAATCGAAACTTCCAACGATTGTACCGGGAGATCCGACCGTCGGATTTTCCTGAAACTGGAACCATTGGATTCGTTTTGAAAAGATCTTTCTAATGTTGTAAATTTTGTGAAGATCCAACGGTTAGATTTTCAGATACGTGTAAATTAAATCTGAAGAAAAACAGCGCCATGGCCGCGTTATGGCCCGAAGCGTCGTTTGAATAAATTGGCTATTTTAAAATAAATAAAAATGTAACACCCCGCCTCCGCTAGGGTCACTCGCAAAGGAATGCACTAGTTTTAGAGGGGCATTATTGGTAAACATGCACAGAAATATCACAAGACAGAACATATATAAATAGCGGAAGTAAAATCAGACTTTCATAGCATGAATAAATAAGGTCTAAAGCCTTTTACATCAGAGTACATCAAAACCTGTCTTGCAATAGTAAAGAAGCATAAAGACTTTTTAATAAATTATTCCCCCAAATAAAACAGTAAAGTAGCCATAGCCAAGAAAGTCCAAGCCATCCATGATGACCTTCAACAGAAGAAGTCCGAACTAAACAGCACTGTTTCCTCCCTGCAACCTAGAGGGGGAAACGGAAGAAAAGAGGCGAAACAAAACGGGTCAGTCAAAAAGACTGAGTAAGTCCTATCTACTTCCAGTATAAAAACAGGTAAAGGTAACATGACATGCATAAACTGAAAGTAAACAAAAGGATAACTACAAGATAGATAAACTACGGTGTTATGATAAGTCAAGGTATCACATCATCAGTCCTCTATTGAGTACATTATCCCGAGGTATCTGCCCCGTCTCACATCCCACGGTATCTATTATGAATATTCTTCCTAGTTCTAACCTACATATCTGCTTCGCACCCTCCGTACTAGTAACCCAGCCTTGTTATGTGTTAACCAGGAATGCCCTTTACTCAAAGTCGTGTAATGGTCCATGTCAACCTAATATCGCATATATAGGTTACTCAAATCATATGTTCCTTCCCATGTATATAAGTTCAGTCCTTTGTCGTACCTCGTACGGGCTTCCTCATGTCGTATTATCCTTGAACTTGTTTGGACTGTCACCCTTGTTCCCGCTAGGCTCTTCCATATGAATCATCGTTTTAACTACTAGGACTTACGCCACCTAGCACCTACTAGGGATTACGCTTACCTATTGCACGTTTTCGTATTTCGGTTTGGGTTAAACCACCTAGGCCACTAGGGATCACGCTAACCCTCAACCGCGCCCTTTTTTCCACGCATTCATCGTGAATCGTTTTTCTACCATTGTATGCACATGTTTCACATCGTGCCATCCGAGTCCTGTCACAGGGAAAACCAAGAAATACAGGACTCGGTCGGGAGCTTTAGATTTATCTGCCGATGCAGATACTAAGGTCTGCTTTTCTACACGTGGCTATGGTCCCACGAGACCCCTCCCTCAACTAGTGAAAGGCAACACAAGAGAAAATCTTGCATGAGAACTACACTCCGGCCAGCCCACATCCTACGGCCTACCTCACCCATAATTAGATAGCAATTATGGTCTGTTGGGTGTTCCCTGCCTTTCCGTACGTATACGCTTGACTCAAGATGGTAGATGATCGACGAACTTGCTATCTCGGGCACCTTATGTATTCGTCGACTCACTGCTATCCACCCCAGTCTTTAAGTCGCCCGCATAGCAACCAAGGCATATTCTTGGTTCTTCTACCGCAGACCTCAACCTCCCGTGAGCCTAGTATAATGACCTGGCAGCTCACGGAGGGATCCCAAGAATATCCTCACGTTCCCCGAAGCCGCTGCTTCGTTACCCCATTCGTTGGAGCCTTTATCTAAATCAGATAGCCTGCTCCTCCACGCATACTTAAACGTTGACCTAACGTATCGGGTTACTAATCTGTCTAAGAAGTGGTCCAGATTTCCTTGGCTAAGAATTATTACTTAGTTTCCTTTAACTAAGGTTTGCCACTTAGCCTTATTTCCTATTTCCCTTGTTAACTATGGTTAATCACCTAATCCTCCGAATTAGGGTTTATCTTATGACTTAAGTGTAACTTAAGTTCATCACTTAGCCCGTCTACAAACCATGTCAAAATTGGCTAAGTATCCGAGTCCAAGACTTAACCCTACAAACCATGTGTCAAGTTGGCTAAGTATGTCAAGCGATCCATAACTTAACCTCGTCCAATTATCATTTTAGATTGGTTAATTATATAAATTAACTTGACCTTGTCAAATTTCCGAGTCAAATCGGTCAAGCGTCATTAGGCAAATCAAGTTACTTAACCTACCCAAGCTTATTATGTTTTGTTAAGTATCATTAGCCTAATCAAATTACTTAACCCATTTGTCCATATCATATTTGGTTAAGTCTCATTAATCAAATTAACTTAACCCTATTATGTGGCATTAATTATTTAATGCACCCCAACCTCTCACATTAGACTTTGTTGTGGTTACTAGTTAAGCCGGGCGGGTCCGGGTAGATTTACACCACAACTTGGTCTAACCTCGGGTTCAAGCACAACATGACCAACTTCTCACATTGGGTCCTATTGTTTGCAACTACTAGTTAGGCCGGTCGGTTCCGGGTAGCTTTATATTGCAAACTCAACCCAACCTCGAGTTGGCCCCTTTCATGTTTAGTCTAGTGTCACGTTCATATTCAAGTTTCAAGCAATTGGGTAGACCTAACTTAATAGGTAAATTCCCAATGGGTAGACCTAACTTAATAGGTAAATTCCCAAGCTTATGTTTTTATGCATACTTACATGTCAACTTCCATATTATAATTCAAGTCATGTTTCCAAGTATAAACACATGTCATATTTAACGTTACACGTTGTCATGTTTATACCCCTTTACCCAAACCATGGTTCATGCCAAGTTTAGCTCGCCTAACATATTTTCATATAACTTCAAGTTAAGTTTTTTTCATGTTACAATCACGCTTGTTTATCCTCAACCCAAATCGTGTTCCAACGCAAGAATGGACGAGTCACATCGTAAAGATACTATGCTACACAATGACCCCAAACATGCATAGTATCATGAGGGTTTGGCTTAAGACATATATAGGTTCATAAAGGTTTGGCCACAAGCATGCATAACATGAAAACAAAGGGAATTGGCCATAAGTATGCATAATGTCATAAAGGATTTGGCCACAAACTTGCATGTTAACACTAGGGGTTTAGGTTCATAAACATGCATAAGCCCCAAAATATAATCTTAGCCAATGTTTCACAAGTAAAAATGGTTCCTAAAGGTTCATGCTAGCATTTCATGCATAAAGATCCAAACTTGCAAGTTAAACTAGGTTATGCATAGCATGAGAGGCATGATTAAGTCACTCACATGGCCTAAAACCATAAACATGAACACAAGAGGCAAGGTGAGGCTCATATAGGTTCGCATAATCATGTTTAGCCACATTTTATCCCATGTCATTATCAAAACTACCGTTTCCATCTAAAAGTAGCTAGAACTTACATAGTATGGCAAGAGGACTAGGAGCATGAATCGTTTTGGCGAAGAAAGGTGGCTCCTTTGATGAAGATCCGTCATGAAACTCGCATAGCAACGTTGATTTGGCCTCTATTTGGTGTAGCAAGCTTCCTCCTCTTGATTTGGACCCGATTTGAATGTATAGGCTCTAGGGATTGGAGATGGAGGCCATGATCAAGATTGATTTTGGCAGCACTTAGTTGCTAGGTTTGATTTTTAGGGATTTAGGTTAGGTTTAGGGTCTTTTTATAAAGATTAGGATAGTTTTAGGCCCTAGGATTAGATCTAGGATTAATCTAGGCCACAGAAATCATCACAGGCCCATCAGACCAGACCAAGACTGCATCCAGGTGCACCAGGCCACAAAACACGGAGTTGTGTTTTTTGGGCCCAGTCGACACCCAAGTCGACAGCCCTGTCGACTTGGGGTCCAGGGTTGTCGACAGCCCTGTCGACTCCCCTGTCGACATGGGCTTTGGCAGGAAAATTCCCGCCTACCCCAAATCTTGAACTTCCCAGGTGATTTTCAAACTCGAAAACCCTGAAAACTTCGACGGATCATAACTTGGTCATACGGATTCCGATTCTCGAAAACTCGGACTCTATTTCGCGTATTTTTCCGAGACGAACGCAATGGCATATCCCGTTTACCTTAATTCTAGAAGTATAAACAGAATATCTTTTATCTTCATGCTTCACTGGTTTATATGCTTTGCGTATCATCGTATACGTATGTAAATTTCTTACTTTTTAAAATGTAAACATACGGGGTGTCACATCCTCCCACCCTTAAAGAATTTCGTCCCCGAAATTCAATAGTAGTAGGATTTATGTCCCCATATTAGCATCCAGAAGTGTCCAGCCAATTGTTGCAAACAGGTGCACATGTGCAAAAGTGAATCACATCGTAGAAAAATATGTATGCCTAACTTGTGGTACCACCTACATGAATGCAATTTCTTAAAAATTTCTTCTTTAAACCATGATGCTCTCATCCTAAATATACTTGCAGTTCTATATGAATGCAAAAATTTGAAAAAAGTAATTTCATCCAAATTTTCCCACACCCTTATAAAATAAGAGTGAAGTTCATCCAATTTGAGCGTCCAGAATCCTACCATCCATTATTAATTTAGAAAAAAATCTAATTTTCTAAATTTTTATGTAACGGAGAGATATCCCGTTTTGTTGTTTTCATTGTTCTTCGTTATCAGACATTATCGTTCAATATTTCATAATTACATTAGACACAACAAATTGCGTAAACAAACAACGTACAACCTTTATTAAGATAGTTTTAGTACATCGTTACAACTAGACAACAAAAGGAACAGCTAAACAATACTGAAAATAAAATACTATCCTACGGATAACTGATAGAGGTCAATCCTGATGGAAATAGCTACGGATGAGCTCCTCTAAGCTATCAAGCCTCTCTTCTTGCCGTCGGTTCCCTTGCCTAAGCTCTAACTGTAGGTCTTGCATCCCAGCCCCCAACTGATCATAAGAGGAACTCATCTCCTGAAGCATATGCTGCTGTGTCTGAGCCATGGCTACCTGTGACTCCAGTGTCTGCTGCTGTGACCTCATAATATCCTGGTGGCTCCTCATCAAGCGAGCCTGCTGTTGTGAAATATATCTCAGCTCGGTCCTCCAGTCTGGATCCCTAGTAGCCCATGGATCCCAGGCACCTGTGTCCGGAGCCCCCTGTGCCGGGCCCTGATGAGCCCAGGCTCCATCCCCAGCCTGCTCACCATCATGCTGTGGTGCCTGATGGGGGTCCTCAAAGTGTCCAAACTGATCATCATGTGGCTCCTCCTCTTGCTCCTCCTCCTCGTTACCCTCCTCCTCTTCCTCATCTAATCCCTCATGCTCCATAGGCTGAGGCTCCCCTTGCAGCTCCTGCATATCTATACTCATCCTCCCTAGTGCGGCTTCAGTGATGATAACAGAGGGATGGTTAGAAAGTGTCACATAATCCTCATCATGCAAATCCACCCCGAACCAGCGGAAAACTATGGTCCATAAGTTCCCAAAACAAACATTGGAGTGCCTTGCTCCCCTAAAGATCTGGTACTGCTGTAAGATGGTTCTCGCCCAGTTTATTTGTATGCCCCCAAAAATAGCATAAGTAGCGGCCTTAACAACTACTGGGACTCTGTCAAACCCATGATTCTGCCCCGCAATATTATATTGCAATATCCTGATCACAAACCTAGCTAGGGGACGCAAATGCGTACTATCCCATTGCCTATCCAGTCCATTAAAAAAAATCCTTCCCCACACATTCAAATCATCCATCTCCAGGTCATTTATATCAAGTCCCGTACCCCGGATATTCAAGATTTCCCCAAATTGGACCTCATTCATAAATATATGGGTACCCTTAACCCATGAACCATAAGTTATCAAACCATTATCATCCACATCAATTTGCAAACGAGCATCAAAAAGTCTTACCATACGCTTGTAGCCTCTCCTCTCGGCTGTGTGCGTATCCAGAATATGAATAAGACCCGCATTAACAAACAAGCTTTCCACGGCGGTTCCCGCAAAATCCGCAAACCTCACCGGTCGGCCTAGAAGCAAATTCCTAGTGGCAAGCTGCATGTAGTGCTCAATTATCCCTGGTTGCTCGTCACACCACTCAACCTCTTGCGCGGTTAGTTGAGGGTAAAGCTCGTAGGGATTGGGTTGATTGGCCATGGCGATTTAAGCACGAATTGGAAGAGGGGAACTATAGATCCGGATGGAGAGGGTCTCTAGCTTCGATTTGAGTTTAATTTTACGAAGAACGGTGGAGAAACGAGGTGATGGGAGGTGGTGGAGTTGGGGAATTTTCGATTTTGGCTGGGAGGGAAGGAGAAGAGAATTGGGGATTATGAGCTGAAGCTCTCGGCCTTCGGGCTTTTATATTTTTTTTTCCCTGCAGGCTCGACGTGTCGACAGCCCTGTCGACAGGGGGGGCATGTCGACGGCCCTGTCGACTGGTCCTTTTTTTTTTTCTTGCCTTGCCTTGCCCTGCCCTGCCATCCTTCCATTTCCTTACTTCCTCCTGACTCAACTCCATTTTCTCGAGAACCATTCCCCCATCATAAAGAAAACACTCTTCTAACTCAAAAACTACTTGTAACCAAAGCCAACGTGACTATCGATGGGAGAGAGAAGGGAAAAGAGGATTCAACTAATAAAACAAGGACATTGCTAATGGCTTTTGGGGAATAACTTCTAAAACAAAGTTTTTCTAAAAAAATGCTTCTTTGTAAACGGTTTTTCAAATAGTTTTCAGAAGGTCTTTAAAAACTTTTGCCCAGCCTGGTAACCTTCTGCTCTGATACCAAATGTAACACCCCGCCTCCGCTAGGGTCACTCGCAAAGGAATGCACTAGTTTTAGAGGGGCATTATTGGTAAACATGCACAGAAATATCACAAGACAGAACATATATAAATAGCGGAAGTAAAATCAGACTTTCATAGCATGAATAAATAAGGTCTAAAGCCTTTTACATCAGAGTACATCAAAACCTGTCTTGCAATAGTAAAGAAGCATAAAGACTTTTTAATAAATTATTCCCCCAAATAAAACAGTAAAGTAGCCATAGCCAAGAAAGTCCAAGCCATCCATGATGACCTTCAACAGAAGAAGTCCGAACTAAACAGCACTGTTTCCTCCCTGCAACCTGGGGGGGGGGGGAACGGAAGAAAAGAGGCGAAACAAAACGGGTCAGTCAAAAAGACTGAGTAAGTCCTATCTACTTCCAGTATAAAAACAGGTAAAGGTAACATGACATGCATAAACTGAAAGTAAACAAAAGGATAACTACAAGATAGATAAACTACGGTGTTATGATAAGTCAAGGTATCACATCATCAGTCCTCTATTGAGTACATTATCCCGAGGTATCTGCCCCGTCTCACATCCCACGGTATCTATTATGAATATTCTTCCTAGTTCTAACCTATATATCTGCTTCGCACCCTCCGTACTAGTAACCCAGCCTTGTTATGTGTTAACCAGGAATGTCCTTTACTCAAAGTCGTGTAATGGTCCATGTCAACCTAATATCGCATATATAGGTTACTCAAATCATATGTTCCTTCCCATGTATATAAGTTCAGTCCTTTGCCGTACCTCGTACGGGCTTCCTCATGTCGTATTATCCTTGAACTTGTTTGGACTGTCACCCTTGTTCCCGCTAGGCTCTTCCATATGAATCATCGTTTTAACTACTAGGACTTACGCCACCTAGCACCTACTAGGGATTACGCTTACCTATTGCACGTTTTCGTATTTCGGTTTGGGTTAAACCACCTAGGCCACTAGGGATCACGCTAACCCTCAACCGCGCCCTTTTTCCCACGCATTCATCGTGAATCGTTTTTCTACCATTGTATGCACATGTATCACATTGTGCCATCCGAGTCCTGTCACAGGGCAAACCAAGAAATACAGGACTCGGTCGGGAGCTTTAGATTTATCTGCCGATGCAGATACTAAGGTCTGCTTTTCTACACGTGGCTATGGTCCCACGAGACCCCTCCCTCAACTAGTGAAAGGCAACACAAGAGAAAATCTTGCATGAGAACTACACTCCGGCCAGCCCACATACTACGGCCTACCTCACCCATAATTAGATAGCAATTATGGTCTGTTGGGTGTTCCCTGCCTTTCCGTACGTATACGCTTGACTCAAGATGGTAGATGATCGACGAACTTGCTATCTCGGGCATCTTATGTATTCGTCGACTCACTGCTATCCACCCCAGTCTTTAGGTCGCCCGCATAGCAACCAAGGCATATTCTTGGTTCTTCTACCGCAGACCTCAACCTCCCGTGAGCCTAGTATAATGACCTGGCAGCTCACGGAGGGATCCCAAGAATATCCTCACGTTCCCCGAAGCCGCTGCTTCGTTACCCCGTTCGTTGGAGCCTTTATCTAAATCAGATAGCCTGCTCCTCCACGCATACTTAAACGTTGACCTAACGTATCGGGTTACTAATCTGTCTAAGAAGTGGTCCAGATTTCCTTGGCTAAGAATTATTACTTAGTTTCCTTTAACTAAGGTTTGCCACTTAGCCTTATTTCCTATTTCCCTTGTTAACTATGGTTATTCACCTAATCCTCCGAATTAGGGTTTATCTTATGACTTAAGTGTCACTTAAGTTCATCACTTAGCCCGTCTACAAACCATGTCAAAATTGGCTAAGTATCCGAGTCCAAGACTTAACCCTACAAACCATGTGTCAAGTTGGCTAAGTATGTCAAGCGATCCATAACTTAACCTCGTCCAATTATCATTTTAGATTGGTTAATTATATAAATTAACTTGACCTTGTCAAATTTCCGAGTCAAATCGGTCAAGCGTCATTAGGCAAATCAAGTTACTTAACCTACCCAAGCTTATTATGTTTTGTTAAGTATCATTAGCCTAATCAAATTACTTAACCCATTTGTCCATATCATATTTGGTTAAGTCTCATTAATCAAATTAACTTAACCCTATTATGTGGCATTAATTATTTAATGCACCCCAACCTCTCACATTAGACTTTGTTGTGGTTACTAGTTAAGCCGGGCGGGTCCGGGTAGATTTACACCACAACTTGGTCTAACCTCGGGTTCAAGCACAACATGACCAACTTCTCACATTGGGTCCTATTGTTTGCAACTACTAGTTAGGCCGGTCGGTTCCGGGTAGCTTTATATTGCAAACTCAACCCAACCTCGAGTTGGCCCCTTTCATGTTTAGTCTAGTGTCACGTTCATATTCAAGTTTCAAGCAATTGGGTAGACCTAACTTAATAGGTAAATTCCCAATGGGTAGACCTAACTTAATAGGTAAATTCCCAAGCTTATGTTTTTATGCATACTTACATGTCAACTTCCATATTATAATTCAAGTCATGTTTCCAAGTATAAACACATGTCATATTTAACGTTACACGTTGTCATGTTTATACCCCTTTACCCAAACCATGGTTCATGCCAAGTTTAGCTCGCCTAACATATTTTCATATAACTTCAAGTTAAGTTTTTTTCATGTTACAATCACGCTTGTTTATCCTCAACCCAAATCGTGTTCCAACGCAAGAATGGACGAGTCACATCGTAAAGATACTTTGCTACACAATGACCCCAAACATGCATAGTATCATGAGGGTTTGGCTTAAGACATATATAGGTTCATAAAGGTTTGGCCACAAGCATGCATAACATGAAAACAAAGGGAATTGGCCATAAGTATGCATAATGTCATAAAGGATTTGGCCACAAACTTGCATGTTAACACTAGGGGTTTAGGTTCATAAAC
Source organism: Allium sativum (assembly GCA_030737875.1). NCBI lineage: Eukaryota > Viridiplantae > Streptophyta > Magnoliopsida > Asparagales > Amaryllidaceae > Allium > Allium sativum. Next base: position 833,922,940 of record CM060912.1, on the reverse strand, counting down.
ATGCATAAGCCCCAAAATATAATCTTAGCCAATGTTTCACAAGTAAAAATGGTTCCTAAAGGTTCATGCTAGCATTTCATGCATAAAGATCCAAACTTGCAAGTTAAACTAGGTTATGCATAGCATGAGAGGCATGATTAAGTCACTCACATGGCCTAAAACCATAAACATGAACACAAGAGGCAAGGTGAGGCTCATATAGGTTCGCATAATCATGTTTAGCCACATTTTATCCCATGTCATTATCAAAACTACCGTTTCCATCTAAAAGTAGCTAGAACTTACATAGTATGGCAAGAGGACTAGGAGCATGAATCGTTTTGGCGAAGAAAGGTGGCTCCTTTGATGAAGATCCGTCATGAAACTCGCATAGCAACGTTGATTTGGCCTCTATTTGGTGTAGCAAGCTTCCTCCTCTTGATTTGGACCCGATTTGAATGCATAGGCTCTAGGGATTGGAGATGGAGGCCATGATCAAGATTGATTTTGGCAGCACTTAGTTGCTAGGTTTGATTTTTAGGGATTTAGGTTAGGTTTAGGGTCTTTTTATAGAGATTAGGATAGTTTTAGGCCCTAGGATTAGATCTAGGATTAATCTAGGCCACAGAAATCGTCACAGGCCCATCAGACCAGACCAAGACTGCATCCAGGTGCACCAGGCCACAAAACACGGAGTTGTGTTTTTTGGGCCCAGTCGACACCCAAGTCGACAGCCCTGTCGACTTGGGGTCCAGGGGTGTCGACAGCCCTGTCGACTCCCCTGTCGACATGGGCTTTGGCGGGAAAATTCCCGCCTACCCCAAATCTTGAACTTCCCAGGTGATTTTCAAACTCGAAAACCCTGAAAACTTCGACGGATCATAACTTGGTCATACGGATTCCGATTCTCGAAAACTCGGACTCTATTTCGCGTATTTTTCCGAGACGAACGCAATGGCATATCCCGTTTACCTTAATTCTAGAAGTATAAACATAATATCTTTTATCTTCATGCTTCACTGGTTTATATGCTTTGCGTATCATCGTATACGTATGTAAATTTCTTACTTTTTAAAATGTAAACATACGGGGTGTCACAAAAAATATCGATAAATCATTATAAAATGTTATAAACGATATGGATGTGAAATTTAGAAATTAATTGAAGGTTAGCTAAGTCGAATGGTTTCCTGGATTTTGATCTGGTGTTGGTTTCGGCCTTTTGGGATTAATAATTGGGAAATCGTTCTCTTACTGATTTACGGTTAGCGACTAATGAATTGAAATAATGTGTATGTGTGTTTGTGTTGCACTTGTTTATTATATACGCGAGTTGCTCAGAAAGATCGGGTTTACCCCATTCTGAATAACTGAATCGACGATAAGAAATCGAAGATAAAGACGATGGTTGAAGACCGGAAATCTTCACCTCGTTTGGATGGTAACTGATGTCCTGATTGGGAGGCATCCCGAAATATGGATAATGAGTGGTGACCGTCCAGACATACGTGGAAATCGATGGGTTTGTGAGGTATGTAGTGCCTCCGGTTTCGTTCAGACCCAGAACGGACTTGCAAATGGAATGTGTGTCTGACATTGGAATTCATTCTGTGTGATTGATAGCCATCAGTTACATGGCGTGAATTGCCTGTGTAGCATACTAAGATGCAGTGATCAGGGCTTCTGTTGAAAAGAAAAGTCTTTTGGTAGATGATCAAAGCACCGTCTGTGTGGCGTAGCTTTGTGTATAACGAGAATTCGCGAGCCTCACACCCCGGTCTGAACCAGAAACGGGAGAGGACCTCAGGGAGGGCATGCGTTTCTTCCTAACTAGAGGTGGTGTCAGTGCTTAAAATGGCTGACATTTATATTATTTTCACCTATGTGGTTGTTGCTGTTGCGAGGCGCCTCGGTTATATCGGTCGATCCGGGACCGATGGAGTCATTCGTTGGCTCATTTACGCCCCAAAGGGCAGGGAAACGCAGTGTTCAGGAATTTTAATCCACATCGGTGGACCGGCCCTGACGATCCAAGGGGTAGTTGCGGCTGTTCCTGAGGCTCGGGCTTGGTAGTCTCGAAGTCGGTAAGGACTATCTTTTGCCTTGGTTTATGACGAAAATCCAATTTCCAAATACGTGACTGTGCGGTTTTGATTGTATACCTATAGTTGGCGACATAGTGGCATGGGACGCTCATGTTGTCTATGATTGATACTTATGATTTGAAATTGTTTTTGAAACATATAAACACTAGTAGTAATATCAAATGCTTTTGTTTTGTTCGTATCAAGCATATTTTGGCCATTATAAGGTAAAACTCTATCCTCCGGTTTGCATTGCAATGTGTTATGGGAACTGAGTCTTATATCGGCTTCATTTTTATAAAAAGCATTGCGACGTTTAAAAGAATTATTTGTTTTTAAAGCACCGACAATCCAATGGAGTAAACCCGTTCCACGAAAGTGGCGTAGTCCTGTGATTATCCATATTGTAAATGTGTTAAGTAGATTTCTCATACCAGTCCCATGACTGACTCGTAGTTTGTTTCACTTTCAAACTCGGGTGCCCCTTTTTCCACACGGGCAGCCTTGTATTCAGATTTTAGCAGGCTCTTTCTGGATAGCTGGAGCTGAAGATGGATTCTATCATTTATCTCTTTTTATGTTGTTAGCTCCTATTGTACATATTATGTTCGTATCCGCTGTAGACATTTATGTATAGCTGAACTGTATTTGTACTAAGTATGATCCTGTATACTGTGTAACTCTGATGATTATTGTTTATCCATTGATTATTTGTTCATTATCTGGTGTATTTATTTATTTCTGTTCTGCTAATATCTGTTTCTGTGTTATTTTCCAAAGATTACCCTTGTCACCGTCAGTACGAGTTTTGGAGTCGTCACAATTGTCCTCACAACTCCGGTGACATTGACCACCGTCAAGTTCTAAACCGTCCTTCCAAGATTCATAATAGTCTCAACTAAGGTTACGACCACAAAATCTTAAGAATGCCTGAAAATATTCCAGCTAGTATTCCATATCAAATTTAATACGAACTTATCCCCTTAACAAAGATTTAAGAAATAGAATACCCCAAGCTAAACAGAATTTTTCCTTTGTCTAATTGAGAGAAAATTTGAGAAAACTTTTTGAAATTCAACTTTGTTTATAAAATAAGGGTCTCGTATTATATATATTTATATTATTGTTATTATTTCTTTTGAAACAAAATCTTATTTACATAAAAGTGAATTTTCTAGAAAAATAATTTAAAATCTTTGAACCCTTCACTTTTTAAAATAAGTTTTAAAAATTAAGATTTCTCCCGACTATAAGACTAAGAAACTCAAAGTAATATTTTCAAAAAAAAAGAGAATACTTGGATTTCCATACCAAGTATCGAATGAATATATAATATTAACATGCATTCGGACTAATATGACATATTAACATGAATTTCCCGTTTAACTCAAAATTAATAAAAGGTCTTCGATTGGACTCCCAAACCAAAACCAAAAATCACGATTATCTCAATTGTAGCTAACTTTTCATCCAACTCATAAAATCCAGTTCCATATGATTCACCATATGTCGTCCTCATGCTCTTTAAGAAATTCGCTAAGCGTATCTTGGGGTAAATCGGCATTGCCAAGGAACTCTAACTACAAGACATTTCTAATTCATAGTCGCATAAATCCATTAACATTTAGTAGCATCGTGGTTAATTCATTGTCGCATTATTTAGAGCCAAGTGCAAAGGTTTAAGAAAAATAGAAAGAAAGTTCGAGTATGTTCTCTCACTAAATCCTAATTTATTAATTCCTATGATCGTCTAAACCTATGCTTTGATACCGAAAGTAATTCCCTATATTTTTCTAAGCCCGAATTTCGATAAAAATCGAAACTCAGACCTATCCAAGCATCGATCATGTAAATCTGGCAATTGTAAATAATAAGCATAATCATAGTAAAATAAAGCTAACTCACAACAAAAATAATATAGGGTAACAAGTATCAACTAAAGCAGAAACCTTAATAGTGAATCGCTACTCCAACACCAAGTATAAGAGAATAAAAATGGAAAACCAAACTTGAGCAATTCCTTAGACCTATCTTTTCCAAGATAAACCTAAGAGTTGTTATACAGAGGGGGCCAGAACAACAATCCCTAGTGAGTAAAAATGTATAACACTGTCCACAATATACATATGCATCCCGTTTGGTTTCACCGAAATTATATATCAACTAGGTTAGTGATTCAAACCTAACCTTGCAAAGATTACACATAATTATTAATTACCATACTTAAGGTAGCATTCCCCAAAGGAAGATTATTATTATACCAAGGTAGAACCTTTACGCATAAATGAAGCCTTTACACCATCCTATAAATCAATAACTAATAATTAAAAGGTGGACTTTCTGACCACTTAACTTGTTATGGTTGTGTAGCTACTTATGACATCACTCACGATATAATATATATGGCGGGTCCCCTAGGATCACTTACTACCTAGGTGGTTTACAAACACATTAATTTAAATTAGAGGACACTACTACTAAGTCCTCTAACTAAAAAAATAAGGCTTCTATCGTTCACATATCCCAACTCTGTATATGGCAAGAGATAGTAAACAATCACTTAGTATCTATAGGATAGGAAGACGACTGACCGTCATTTAAGGCCATCCCTAAGCGGACCCCTTTGTTACTATATAGATGACCTTATTGGATAATTCCAGAGCCATTAATATATCTTACAGGATAGACATACCTCTGGTACCTCCGTAGCAGTCATCTAACAACTTAACACAAGGCCGGCCTTACCCCCGTTACTTACTACCTAAATGAAGCGGGCCCTTTCAAGGATTTCCGAACTCGTACCCAATTACCCATCTAATACTTATTCTTGGAAAAACATGAGTTATCTGATCGTTTAATATCTTAAAAGTTCAGACCCAACTCCTTAAAAAGGAAAGGGAGAATCCAATCACTTAGTAACCTTATAGGTAGATCCAACTACTTAAGACCTTATCTCTAAAGCAGGCTGCTATTAAATTGTTTTTTTAGGTTTCTTCTTTTCGGATGGGAGGCGGTCCATATGACCACTTAAGACATCAAACCTTGAAATAAACCGTTAAGAACATTCCACGCTATGCACAAATAATTGTCACGGCTTCCTATGATTAATGATATCTCACTTCAGTTGTACATATATTTAACTGCTATAAAGTGCAGACTTCTGTCGGATAACTCAACTAACCTTGCATCATTAACCTACTAAGTCCAATTCTTATATAAATTAGAGATATTATTTTTAGGATTAAACTAAAGATAAGTGTTGATTTCAAAAGTTGGTCACTAGTGACAGTCAACCCCAATTGTGCGTAAGACACACAAACAATAATCACATAGTGCAAAAAAGTAAATAAAACAAGGACACGAAATATTTTTATAGTGGTTTGGCAAGAGATGGTGCCTACATCGACTTTATATATTAATTTTCTTTTGATTACAAGTACAATCTGTTTTTCTATTTGAAGAAAGTGAAGAAGAACATAAAATCGTTGTGTTTCAGAAAGGAGTTGGCTATTTTTGGAGTTTGTCATAGAATCTGTGTTTGAGAGAGGAAGCTCTGCCAAAAAGTCCTTTTTCCATTCTTGGCGTGGTATTTATAGATAAAGAGATGGGTTCATTGAGATGCAACGTGGCCTTCCTCTTTTGCGGAGCCCGGACACGTGGAGCTTGATCATTTGAAATAGTTGTGGCGGTGGGTCCCGGACTTCTTCTGATTAATAGTATCCTCGAGAATCGTGGCTTGTGTGACACTGGAGATGAGGTGTATATAAAGTAGAGCTTTGTCCGGAAGTGTTTGACCATATTTAATGCCTTGAGAATCAGGCTAATGAATGACTTGTGTCGATATTTCTACGTAGATCAGGAGATATTTGATTGATCCAACCTTTAAGGAAATGTTTGACTCGGTCGGTCTAGGTGAGCAATTATGTTGGGGCATGAGATGTTGTTGCTCAAAGGAAACTGGCTTGGGCCAAATCTTGTTTGGGCTTTCTTAAGCAGGAGCCGATCGCTGAGGTCGGTCGATGCTATTTTGTGAGCCTTTTGACATTGAGCTACTATATATTGAAATGTGACGGCTTTTACCAAAAGTTGGTCAATAATCTACCCCTCAGAATACATCCTTCTTGGTAAAGGAGATGTGTTCTGAATATTGTGATGAAGCTCAATGTACGGGTAGCTATGGTTGCGCCAAACCATATTAAGGCCAGAAATTCGATGATCTTGGTAGTTGTATTAAGGCTAAAAAACCAACGATTGGTGCAGATTGTATTGAGGCCAGAAAGCCAACAACTATTGAAGACCATATTAAGGCCGAGAGTATTGCATAAGTAGTCCTTGTAGCAATATTCGATACCTGCAAGGATAGTTTTGGCTATACTCGGTTTAGAGATGGCTATGAGCTTGGTTGGGCGAGTATCAACCATTCTCGGATTTAAAGAGTTGGTGAGCAGTAATAACACTTGGCATAGAGAGGCGGTGAGTATTATTTATACTCGGCTTATGAAAGTGGCGAGTATTATCCATACTTGGCTTATGAAGGTGGCGAGTATTATCCATACCCGTCTTATGGAGGTGGCGAGTATTATCCATACCCGGCTTGTGGAGCTGGCGAGTATTATCCGTACTCGGCTTATGGAAAGTGTGAATCGTGCTCGGCTTATTTAATTTTATCCGTAATTGGCTAATGGAGTCGGACATATGCGGTGATAGGTAAGTGATATTTAAGTGTTTGTGATTTTGGCCAGTAGAGAGTGCCTTCGACTTAGAGAGGGGGCGAGTATAATCCATACCCAGCTTAGAGAAATCTGACCATACTCAACTCAAGGAGTAGGCTTAAACATGGTGGTAGGCGTTGATTGTGTCATACAGTCGGTGGCTCAACACTGACCATATACGGGTCGGCGAGCATCAGTCACGCTCGGCTTAAATCCTACAAATATAATCCATGTTTGCAAAAGAAAGTTTATTGCTGCTAAAGAGTTATAACATGGAAATGAAAATAAATTGTAAATGGGTGATAAATGAATCCATAGCACGCTTAAGAGCTAGATCCTAACCCTGTACGTGTGTACTTAATCATACCCATTTTATTGAAAGAAACAAAGATACATTTGAAAAACGAAATCTAAATCTTATTTAATTAATGATGATGCTACGATTGTTGGGCTCAGGGTCCTTCCCATTTCTAGGAGCTCAAGGAATGACCTGTGGAGCTTGGGCAGAAGATTATGGTAGCATGGTCGGTGTGGTTTTCTTGACATACTATGGCAGTTCCCCCGCCTGACCCTATCCTCGATGAGATCGCGCAGGTGCCTGCATTTATTGGTATTGTGACCAGCAATGTTGTGAAACATGTAGTGCTTTTCAGAGTCGAGCTCCTTTTGGGTCAGTTCTCTTCGAGGAGGTTTTGGGAAAGGCAGAGATTCTCGTACGTCAAGGTAGATGTTGAGGAAGGAGGAGTTCATCTCAGTGTACTGGTCGTATTTGTGCCCTCTCCGGATTCGTATGTTACGTTCATTCTTTTCCAAGGCCCTTCCTTTTCCTTTATTTTGGTCATTGGTATTGGATGGACCTCCGTCTTTGGGGGCAAGCATCGCAAGGCTCTCCATCTTAATGCTGGCGTCTTCTTATCAGAGTAACCGTTCGGCCTTGACATAGAAATCCTCAATATGTTTGGAAGGGTCTTTGGTTAAAGATATCTTGAACTCAGATCGATTCCGAACACCTGCAATGGCGGCCATAAGCACCATCGATGACTCAGGTCGATCGACTGATGCTACGTCCGCATTGAATCTTTTGAGGAAAGACCGAAGGGTTTCACCAGGTCATTGTTTGATTGAGGTGAGGAACATGGCGCTCTTTGGTCGGGAGATGTGAACTCTGAACTGTTCGATGAAGCGAGTGACCAACATGTTCCAGTTGTTGATCGGCTCAGTTGTTAACTGCCGGAACCACATGCCACCTATGTTAGTGGGGAAGAGTGGGAAGCACTTGGCCATTACATTGGTCGATGCAGAGAGCACTTCCATGTGTCACATGTAATGCATGAGATGAATAGTCAGGTCGGTCTAGCCATTGTAGGACTCTATGGCCGGAAACTTAAAGTCTGGAGGATTGCGGGAGTTTCTGATTTCCCTGGTGAAGGGGCAATGGTGGATATCATCCATATCCTATTAAGAAGAAGTGCCAGGGGTGAAACGTCTGATAATACTTGCAAGTTGGCTTCCATGTCCGAGGAGTCGTTGTCATGAATCCAACTCTGCGTTAGAGATAATCCCAGTACTAGGGTCTGCCGAAAGCATGCCTGGAAGGGCGGCCTCTGGATGGGCTCGGCCTCCGAGAGTGGAGTGAAGCTGAGGGCGAGGATCCATCGCAGTTTTGGGGCCCAGTTTAGCTACTATTGGGATTGCTCGATGATTATTGGACTGAACCATACCTGTCCCTGCTGGGTTAGTCCACATTTGGTTAGCATCAACCCGACCCAACATAGCATGTGATGTTCGTGGATCTTCGGTGCCCCCTTCCGAAGCGATGTTAAAAGGGTTTATAGTAGCGTTTTCCTTTACCAGTCTTGGAGCCGGTATGGTAGAGTTGTCTCCCTGGTTCGAAGGGAAGGCTCCACCAGCTCTTCATTCGAGGAGAGGCGGCATGAGTCTGATGTAAGATGCTGAGCTGTAATGGAAATGGCACTAATTTTGGTTGACCCAACGGTTGTTTGGTTAGTCCAGGGAGTCGAGTTGTTCCCCCGAATGGAGGGAAAATGGTCGAATGACCTAGATCTTAATCGTGGGCCTCCAGGGAATCTGCAGCTACGCTGGTCACTAGAAGCGATACTCCTGGTTGTGATCGGTCGGGAATTGAAGTCGAACCAGGAGGAAGCAAAGGTATGGTCTGATTTGCGGCTTATATTTGTGCAGACTGAAGATCAGTTACTGCCCTAGTCCCGCTCGGTGTAGGAAATGATACAGGAATGTTTGCTCCCTTATCAATCCGAGTGTGGACGTGATTAATCGCTTCCTGTTATTGTTTGAGGAGTTCAACCTGAGATGTTATCTGGCCCTTGAACATGGCTAGAATCTTGTCCATGTCGTCCCTTGTAAGATACCGGGATGTGTCTTCATGAGGGGAGGCTTCCTGACTTGCCTCGGTACCATGTGCTTCTGCTGCATCGGCGTCTGTAGGACAAGAAGATGTTGCATCTTTCTTTCGCTTATTCGCCATTGATCGGAAATAGCAGAAGGTCATAGGTACGACCCCTACCTGGCGCGCCAAAGTGTTGACGTCAAAAGTTGGTCACTAGTGATAGTCAACCCCCAATTGTGCGTAAGACACACGGACAATAATCACAGAGTGCAGAAAACTAAATAAAACAAGGGACATGAAAACTTTTTATAGTGGTTCGGCAAAAGATGGTGCCTACGTCCACTTTATATTGATTTGCTTTTGATTACAAGTACAATCTGTTTTTCTATTTAAAGAAAGTGGAGATTAACACAAAATCTTTGTGTTTTAGAAATGTTGGCTATTTTTGGAGTTAGCCATAGAATCTGAGTTTTAGAGAGGATGCACTGCCCAAAAGTCCTTTTTTCGTTCTTGGGATGGAGGTGTTTGTAGATAAAGAGATGGGCTGACTGAGAAGCAACGTGGCATGCCTCTTTTGCGGAGCCCGGGCAAGTGGAGCTCGATCATTGGAAATAGTTATGGTGGTGGGACCCAGTCTACTATAGATTAATAGTATCTTAGAGAATTGTGGCTTGTGTGACACTCGAGATGAGGTGTATCAAAAGTAGAGCTTTGTCTGGAAGTGTTTGACCATCTTTAATGCCTTGAGAATCAGGCTGATGAATGAATTATTTGGATATTTCTATATAGATCCGGAGATATCTGATTGATCCGACCTTTTAGGAAATGTTTGCCTCGGTCGGTCTGGGAGAGCGATTATTCGGGGAATGAGATGCCGCTCCTTGAAGGAAACTGGCTCGGGCCAAATCTTGTTCGGGCTTTCTTAAGCAGGAGCTGATCGCTGGGGTCGGTCGATGCTGTTTTGTGAGCCTTTTAACATTGAGTTTTGATCTATTGAACTGTGACGGCTTTTACAAAAAGGTTGGTCAACAATGAGATAAGATTGATTTTCCTAATATAATATTCATAACTCTAAGATTATTTATTCGACTTAGTATTAGTTAAGGTAACTACAACCGAATTCCCAATCTATTATATTATATGAAAGCACAATCTTCCTCCGAAGACCTTTCAAATCTAGATTCTCCAGAAAATTCACAGATCAATTTGTGGACGGTGTTTCAATCCACACCCTACAGTATCCTAACCGCCATGGTTTCGTTCTTTGGAAGCTCAATCTTTCTAAGAAGCCTTTTTAGGTTCATTTTCAGCAAAAAAATCCTGCTTTTGCCACATGTCTACTCCTAAAAATCGGAAAGCTTAGTTATCCCTGCCTGTTCCTATCCCCTTTCTTTTAACGATGCCAAAATTTAACCATTCGTTCAGCTTACATTCGCTTCTTGCGTCACCGTATTTTCCTAAACCCTGGTTATCTCAATCTTCGATGCCAATGGCACAAATCAATATAATTCAGTCTAATCTACATCGATTTGTTCTCTTGAACGCTAGCTAATGATCTAAGCCTGACCTAGCTTTCCACCTTCTTTTTGTCCCATTGCTCTTTCTCATAGGAGGGTTCAACGCAAATATTCATCAACAGTTTATTGAGGTAAAATACTGTTCGATTTTTCTAATGCACTATTTTTCCCTTACATTAATCTTCAAGTCTATTTCAACAATTGTTTTTTTCTTCATTTGTTCCCGGATGTATACATCTATGTATTATTACCCATTCAGTTTTCACTGTTCATATGTATTGATATTGGGCTATCAAAATTTAGGCATTATAAACAAATAGTTATGATTTTAGTGAATGAAATAGTTTTGATTTTAGTGAACAAAGTAATGGGATCGTAAAAGTCATAGGCAAGTACTTTATTTCAACAAAAAGGACCTATGAAAATTTTGATGAGGACTTAACATGTCATCTTTGCTTCGATCACAATCATGCACCTTTTTTTTTTGACAAGGTCATTTTACTTTATAGCTTTATATTAAAAGAACTTTAGTTTTTTATTTTGCAAATTCATTCTTGTGTGAACTTGATATTTCTACCATCACATTCAATTGGACATGTCATTTAATCAAAGTTATCTACAGAACATCGTTTTTAATGTATGACATATTTCTCAAATTTAAAATTTTCCACTGTTAATAGTTAGCATAAAAAAATATCTTACCAAATAAAGTTCATAAACCAGATTCTTCATGACGTTTTACTTTGCAAGATAAGTTCATGTAAATAGACACTTAGGGATCAAAATAGTTGCCTCAAAACAATGAAATCAATTGAAATTTTGCAAAAATTCATGTATACACTTCAACCAAGCTATATTATTGACAGGCTTTTGCAAGCATGCTGTTTTGAGTGAGATCAACGGTTAAAAAAACAATAGCCATATTACTTGATATCCAATAGGAAATAGCATGTCGTAATAGTTGATAGTGTCTTCTTAATTATATTTAAAAACAACTATTTGTAGCAATGCATCCTAAGCATTGACTTTCATTATTTCATTAATTGAACACTTAGAAATAATTGCATGTATAAACCTAAACCTTTCATTTTGTGATTATGCTCCAACATACCTGCTACGTATGAGCCAGACTATTCCTGAAACTTTATTTGCAAGATAAGGTCCTTTAAATGGATGCTAAGCAATCACATCAGTTGCCTCAAAACATTGAAAACAATTGAAATTTCTTACAATTACATGCACATACTTCAACCATGCAATATCTGGCAAGCTTTTGCAAGCATGCTTCTTTGAGTGTTCAACAAATGAAATAATGTAAATCAATGCTTAGGATGCACTTCTATTGATGATATGTTTTGACAAAAATGAAAGGTTTTGTTTTATATAGCCAATTATTTCTAAGTGTTCAACAAATCTATACTACATATACTATTAAAACTGAGTAGGAAATGGTGAGTTCTCAGGCCTTCTCTCATTTGTAAATAAGGTAGTGCCACGTGTATTCTGGCACTCAATCACCTCAAAAAATGAAGAGTCAAAACTTTCTTCCATGCGAATATGTGTCTTTCTCATCCTTTTGTTCGTCTCACCCTTCCGTGAAGCCCTGCTTCGAGATAGATTTAATAGTCATCCTTCAATGTCTACTTTTCCCCAGCGGAAGACGACGAACGCCGACAACAGATGATCGAGCATCTTCGATTTGTGTCAGATATAGAGCGCATGGATTCCAAGAAATCAAAGCTGAATGCAAAATCCTAATTTCCAGGATGTCTTTGTGTCGGAAAAACCTATCCGCGGAGGACCTCCTAGCCACAGCTATTGGTCCACCAAGATAGGTATGCACGCTTTAGAAATTAGTGCTGAAAAATTGAAAATTTCTCTTATTGCTTGGTATCTCCCATCGCTTTTGATTTCCTTTCCCCATAGCTCCACTGACTTCTTTAGCTTTGATTGCTACAAAACCCATGCCAATCGATTGAACTGTTCATTTTGGTTTTATAGTGTTGGGCCTATCATTCTTCATTTCTGGTTTCTAAATGGTACCCCTCTTACTTTTGGATGTTTATGCTTTATTATGTAAATACATTATTTGTTGTTATTTACGTTCATTTCTTCAGTTCTTGAGCAGTGTCATGCTTTTCCCTCAATTGACAGGAAAACTAGCTAACAAGGTCTAAAAAATCATTCTTCTTGAGATACAAAATTTCATTTTAGCTTTTGTTTCGTTCTTCAGGTCTACTTTTCTATAAGGTTGGTTAAAATAACTTTTAGTATTTTATTTATTTTTAGATAGGAATTCAATGTTGCCAGTTTGTAGATATTAGGTTCCATTGTTTCACAAAATTATAGGTATTAAAGATCTTACGTTAAGATCTAAGCATTTGCATAAAGCTAAAAATCATGTACCTGGCATGACTATAGTTACAATGACAGTTTTTTTGCAAACATAAAATGTTTCCTATCTTAGATTTTGAAACTATGAAATCTTAAGAGTGATTGAATTTTGAGTTTTAATTTCTCTAATTACAGATTGCCAAACCATAATTTTTTTTTCACTTTAAACAATATTGATTTCAAAAAATAGTGAAATTTTAAATTTGGTTTACATAGAGTTTTTGTTTCAAAATTATATGTTTAATTCTTGAAAATTTTGGTTTGTTATATTACTTTTTACTGCCAAAACTTAACTTACAGTTTTTTCAGTTTGAATGTTGTACTTTTGAATTGATGAAATTTAAATGGAATACAAGCTTTGAACTTTATGAACGTAATGTTTCTGAAAGTTCAAGCTTAATTTTTTTATGTTAAGTATTTCATAAACATAAATTTTTAATGCTCTGAAAATATTACTTTGAAGTTTAGTGTTAAAAAATTTGAACTTTACAACGTTCAACTGATGAGTTTCAATTTTCAAAAAATTATATAGCATTATGGAAATATTATTTGAACCGTTCTTCGATGATTTTTTTTTAAAAAAGACCAGTAATTTTAAACTCATACGGGTTCCCCAAACTTCGAGCCTATGGTACACAAAAACTAATCGTTTGAACCTTCTTCCAATGCATCGGCATATCAATATATCTTTTTGGAACAATTAATACTTACTACCTAAATTTTAAGTGTTGTATATTTTGAGTACTATTTGTAAAATAGAAATCTACTAACTGTTCTTACTCAGTAATCTTGAAATAAAGTACAATTTTTTATAAACTTCGGTTATCTTCATGTTAATTAGTTTCCTTCCACCTTTTGTCATTTATAGTTGTCTAACACATGATTTTTGAAAATGCTAATTTTATTCAACTAATGAAATTACTCAACCTAAACCTATTTTTTTTTCAAAATTGAATTTAGGAAAAATTTGTCATCCTTATTCAATACAACATGATGATTATTTTTTGAACTCATTAAATAAAATCAAAACTATATAGAATACAAAAACAAACATTAATAGCATTAATTATGGTATTAACTATAAGGTTGAAATAAAGCAGGATAAAAAGATATAATATTTTTATTTCTTTTCCTATTTTGATAGCTAGAGATATATTTTCAATTCTGATTCAAGCGGATATAAACCTGTTTCAAATTTTGGTGTAAGGAACGGATTTAAGCGTTATGTTTCTGTCACATTGGTAACCAATTACTCAAACTTCTATTTTTTCATAGAAATATAGCATCTTTGACCACTTATTCCTAATTTCAAAGTATGAATACGACATTTGCTTCTTAAATGTATTGTCTTATATAATAAAAATCAAACAAAACACACACACACACACACACACATATATATATATATATATATATATATATAATCGTTTTACATTTTGATGCAAACATGACATGTGTAACTAGGATATCTTCAACTTTCTTCATTATTTATGTTTTTTTATGTTATTAATTCTTAAAATACAACATGGTATGGAATTATAGTTTGTTGTTTCCGATATAGTAAGTTTTTACCTAACCGTAGGTTGGAACTTTTACTTTTGACAATTGGTTATTATTTGTTCTGCTATAAAAGGAGTAAGTTGAAAATTATATATTTTTGTTTGTACTCAGCAGCTTTGACAAGCTTTTCTGTGCCAAGAAATCAAATTTGATGTTTTAAAGTTTCAGTCCAAAAATGATGATAAGATTTGAGCACTGAAAATCAAGTGTTTGACTTTGTTTGAGAATTTGAGTGCATAGTTCAATGTACGATCATCCATTAGCACACCTAAAAATTATCTGTGTGATATCATGTTTTCAATTTTTATTTGTGGATAAGATGTCAATGAAAAAAATAACATTGTTTGAAGATTGATTTATAATTTCAAATTTTGAAATGAGAGCAATATATTACCTTATCCTAAAAGAATAATATTAATGGTTTGGTGCTTGAATATTTTATATCCATTTTTATGCAAACATGACATATTTAGCTATGGTATCTTTATTTTGGATTTTATGCTTATTAGCCTATCTCTGAGGTATCTGACTTTCTTATTTTGCAGTCATTAAAATATCATTTTTGGTATGAATATGACTCCATCTTACGAACCAATCTTAATCATTTCCTTGCTAACTATGTATCTTTATAGTATGTGTATATTGTAAGCTAATTTGCTTAATTCCAGATCCCAATTCTCAGTCTGTGTGTTATCTCATGATTGTTTTACATTTTTTGTACTCAGTTCTCTTTACATATCAAAATATATTGTGCTATATATATATATATTAGATGCAGTTTACAATGAAAACATTATTAGTACTACAATATATTTTTATTTTTGGTCAGAAAGATTTCTATGTATTTTAAATCATATATTTTACAAATAAGACTCTATCCTTTCTTGCAAGTTTCATGAATTACAAAAATTACATCGCCGTCTATCTCTCAATTGATAATTTGACGTTCTGAGTGGAATGCATATCCATTCACTCTGGAATGGTTTATTTTTTTCGATTATTCTTTGAAAAAATATTTAACCTGTTGGACAAGTGGAAGTTTTCTTTTTTACTTCTTATGGTGAATAGACTCACCATGGTATTGGATACTTATTAGGTTGCATGTTTTCAGTTCATTGTATTCTCACATTTTGCATTTTTTGGTATAAAGGATTGTGAAGGGGTTGAACATGCTTTGACGAAGCTAGGTCTAATTGGAAATGGTTGAAGGTATGTGTACACTTTTTTCAAAGAAAAAGTGTGTGGCGTTTTTGTTCCTTTTATTTAGGGAAAATATTTTCTTGAACTATCAAATAGTATCTGGATAAATTTGAGGAAGTTGTCGTTTTGAGTTAGATCAATAATTTGAATTGGAAGTACATATCAGTAGTCCCCTCGAGCAGATGATCTTTCATCTCATGATCTAAATAGTTGAGCAGATATATATACTTAAACCGTCTAAAATGATGGCGTGAAGGTTTCAAATCGTCAAAGTCCGATGAACAGTGACTCTGTTATATTGCTTATCATTTCCATTAGTTTCCTTTTACAGTCAACTAGGATCGAATATATATACATTGTCTTTTCGAGCCTTTATGCAACTGGACATTACAATACTCTTATTTCAAGGGAGCAATTTGAATTACAATGCAATTTTTTAAAGTGAAATTTTGTTTATTTACAAACCCAAACCTTTATCACCCAGACTTTAATCATGATATAACAGTTTGACTATTCTAAGGAAACTAATGTAAATTTTACTAAATGCATTTATATATCCGAGGTTTTCTTAATTCACACAATGTCACAAAATAACATCATACATTTACATAATCGTTTTTTAAGCGTTAGGCAAAAAGATGAGAAATATGATGTATTTACAACACGTGCTTAGAGAACTTGGTGTCATGGATTTACTATACATGATGAACTAATTAAATAGGTGTTAAGTTATAAAAGAATGTCTATGTCGCTTTGAACCTTCACCTAATCTAACTTTGTTGGATTGCATTCTTTTTTTCAGTTTTGGGAATTTTGTGCCGACTACTACTATTACCATACTAGAACTGATTCATTTTAATTCTTCTACCTAGAAAAGAATGCACATTTCCTACTATTGTTAGCCAAATTGATATGTTTCTTTTGCTATCAATTTTGGTTTACCCGTTTTCTAAAACTACTCTTTATTAATCATTTTTTATGATTTACTATAACTTTATATGCGAATCAAAAAAATTATTGGCTATAAATGTAACGATCCGCCTTTTTGCCCAGTTCTTGCCGGTAATTAAACCAACTCAAACTGTTCAAAAAGATAGATTGTTATGGGTACTAACATATTTGCACAAAAATAATGGAACTTTTTATTTCATTACAAAATATTACATCAGAGTTACCAGTAATACATCAGAATACATCGATTTCACAGCAGAAGAAATTCTAAAATTAGCAGAAGAATACAAATGCTCCAATACATCATAGCTCCAGCTAAACCAAAATCCAGCTCTTACCAACCCCAAGGCTAAATCAGCAAACTAAACTACTAGGCTGCCCGTGCAAAATTATGGGCACCCAGAGTTAAGGTGTGGGAACAATAAACTCTAGACCACTCGTGGAACTGGTGTGAGAACTCAAAAACTGTTATTATTAGGTTCATTTTAAAGTTAGGAAATTTCACCGGACCACGCCACTAACGCGGAACGAGTTTACACCATGTGAATTTCAGTGCATCGAAATTCGTTATGACTTTGGAAAATAAAGCGATCATAAGCTCGTCCCATATCACACAATGCAAGCGCACAACAGATGGGCGAGTTTTATCTTATGATAACCAAAAATGCTTTTATATGTAAAAATCCTCTTTTTAATACTATTATATAGTATGGAAAACAATTTCGTAAATAAATGTATTAATCCTAGATGGCATAATACCCATAATATTATGTCGCCATATATATACACAATCAAAATCGTATGGCTCATATTAGAGATTTGGGTTTCCAACTTGATGATTCCTGGCAGGAAAGATCAATCATGGATACGAAGCGAAGTGCCTCACAGCTTTTTCGTCCATCACGGGCACCAACTACAAATCGCAGGGCAGATCAACAGTTTTCGACCAGATACGGCCCCCCGAACATACCCAATTTCCCCAAGTTCATAAGTCGTTTCCCACTGTTGCAGCTTCATCATTAATTCATATATAAGTATAAAACCTAACCGCCAGTTTCTCATCAATCCGGGGTGTGAGGTTTGTCGATGTCACGTCATACACAAAGCTATGCTTCGATAAGCCACGCTTTGATCATCACTAGCTCGTTTTATAACTCGGGTTTGCCACATTGACAATTCACGACATATCACTGATTTCAATCAGTGCATACCCTCTAAGTTCATATGACTTAGAGATGAGGATAATATATTGCCACAAATCTGATATATATTAACAGAAATAAGTGCTATGTGGTCAATTTCAATGTCAGACACACCATCCATACAAGTCCGTTCTAGGTCTGAACGGAACAACAACCCGAAAATATTCAACTATGTTCAGGTCTTATGCCACTCATAACCTCGTATCGAGTGGCCTACCCAACCGAGACATCAGCAATAAATCTAAACAATTCAAATATTCTCAGTCTACATTCGTTGCTTACCAAGTCTTGAATAGCTTAATAACGTCGTATTATTACTTGGAATGGTTTTCGAACATATATTCGATCCCGGACTTTCCAAGTAATAAGCGTACTTTAAAGAAGTAGCAATGGTGTACACAGGCTTTTCAATTCAAATCTCCTTCCAAATAGTTATCAATTCATCTACGACTCAAGATTTGAATTACTATAAATTTTGTTAGACCAAAATCTGGGCCTAACACCCAAATGCAGATCTCAGATCATAAAAATGCAGAAAAAAGTAAATAAAGAGGAGACCCACAAAGTTTTTATTATGGTTCGGCTCAAACCAAGCCTACGTCTACTTTATCTCTTCTTAAATCCTAAGAATTTACAAGTACAATTCTCTCGGTTTATGCATGAAATCCTCGTGTTTACAATGAAAAGGGGTAAGAAATCATAAGATTATACATGAAATCCTCGTGTTATAATGTGGGATTTGGCTCCTTTGCTGCTGAAATTGCTTTGTAGAGAGCAATGGTGGAAGTTATGAGGAGTTAGAGCCAAAAGATCCTTGAAAATGCCTTCAAATGGTGTATTTATAGCTGTAGGAGAGTTTCTGGGAAGACCGGTTCGTGATGGGGTACGTGGCACCCGATCCGGGAAAATAGGAGCAAGATGTGGCATGAGAACAAGTCAAAACAGTGTGCGTATCAGCAGGTTCGGGGGTCGGATCGTGGTCATAGTGTCGGTTCGTGGTCATGGGATCGTGATCCCCATATACATCACGAACGAGTCGTGACCACAAGCACCATCACGAGCTGAGGCAGGTGCTTCACCAGTCGAAGAGGGCGCGCGAGCTGAGGTGCGTAACGAGCCAGGAGGAGATGGTGATCCACGAGCCAAGGTGGGTCCCACGAGCCGGTCCCACGATCCGAGCCAATGATGCTTCGTCTCTACTTCCAAGAAATCGCCAGATTACACTCGTTCACGGAAACGGGCATAACTTTCAAACCGTAAGTCCGATTGAGCCAAACCAAAGCTCAAACTGAAGCTAATTCAGAGATCTATAAGAGTTATAGAGCTTTGCTTTGTAATCGCTATTTTTGGGCCCAAAAAAGGTCGTCTTATAGGAGTTTCGGGCCTTTCTTTGTTTGTGATGCGACTTTGACCAAATCGCTGCTTGTCTTCTGACAATGTTCTCCATATCCGAGCGCGATGTTATCTAGATATTCAGTGTGACAGCTTTTTCCAAAAAGTGTGTCAACAAATTTCATACATTTCGTTATCTTCTTAACTCTTCTCTGAAATCAAAGATTATACCTTCGCTTTAATTTCTAACTTTTAATTTCCTCGAATCAAAGATTTGATTTAATCCCTAATTACGATACGAATTTCCACAACTCAATCTCATTGGGTTTCAAGAATGATATTATTGAAGATACGATTCATGACAAAACCCAAATCAATCGATTTGAATCATAAGTTGCACAGAAATTTTATCCACTTATATTCAATATAAATTCTCATAATCAACGAATACTATAAGTGGAATAACGATATAATAATATATTCCAAATTCCTCAGATAGTATACATTTACATCATGAAATTTTATCCCAAATATCGAAGATTATTTCTATCTAACTTATTTCAATCAGGTTGAGAAACCCGTATCTTAATTAAAAGATTTATTCAACTTCTTGACACTAGATCTGGATAGAAATACCATCAACTTATCTTCAGTATTAATTTCCGTATCCAACTCATATTGTAAGCGGAATAATGGTGGATAACCTTTTAAATTCCTCAAATAATAAGAGTTTTCATTTACCAAATTAATATCAAACATCCGAAGATTTATCTCCAACCATATCCAAATTTTTACAATTGGAAAACCCATTTCAATTCCATATAAAATATTTCCAATACTTTAATAATATTCGAAACTATTTTATAAATCATTCTTATAGTCAAATAATAGTTCACGCTTATGAATTTCAAACCAATAACAACATTTGGAAATATTACCAAAAGCACTACTGGTAAAAATAGCCATTTAAATCAAATAGATTTAAAATTATTCGAAATTCAAATATTCCAATTCTAATCACCTTTAAATTTATAAAATAGGAATTATCATAAATTTCTCTAATTTGTTTTATACGATTTTCGTTATGATCGCCAACTGAACGTATTTCAAATTTGTTTTAAATATAACTTGAAAAATCATATGTTGAAAATCGAAAATTTCCTTTTTATTCAAATACTATTATTATTTGAAATCCAACGTGTCATATTTCAAATCAAGTCAATTTAAAATAATCAAGTCATAGCCATTCGAAGTTTGAAATTGATATTTGCGAAATGTCGCATCGGAGCACGTTCTATTCAAGCCATATAACGATTTAAATATAAATCATTTAAATCTTTCACAAATGGATTTATATTTTCATTTTAACTTCTAAAACATCGCTATCTCAAAAACCACTATTCTAATCTTCATATGTAATTAAATTAAATACTTAATCAATATATTTCCCAAAACTCATTACATATAACTGTTAAAATCATGTTAAATACATGATTCAAATCTTATTCCAAAACCGTCTCAGGTTATATGAAAATCGTTTATTCAATTTAACAGTTAAACTACATTTCCAATTATGATTTAATACATTTGTTCCAATTTGTTCAATCATTTCAAAATTTAATGCATAATAAGATGAACTGCTTATATAAAATAAGTGTTTGAATATATGACTCAAATCAATTTTCAAAATAAATTTCAATTCAAAGGTTAATAACTTATAAATAGTTGAAAATATTTTCTAAACAATCTTCATTTTTATGAATATCAACTGTAATTATCTAAATTCCTAAACAGTTTTGATATCGAAATTCAAAACTTAATTTATAATATTATTTAATAATTAAATAATTAAATCAAATATAGGAAAGAGATTTTAAATCGATCACCCATATTTCCCACAATCACGGTGTGTGTTGTAATATCATGCAATTATAATCATCCAAATAAATCAATCATTTAATCAAATGGACATGAATTCATTCTTTATAATCACAACCAATAAACAAATATTTCAATTGTGCACAAGCGTTACAGTCAATAACGCTTATCAGTGTTCAGTTACTATCTAATTACATGAACAATCATTCAAACATCAACATTCATCACACAATTATCATTAACTAATTATAATTAATCTCAGCTAATCATAACACTACAACAAAATTTACTTTTGACAGCTTTCATCCTCAGCGTTGCAGGCTCAAAAGCAGTTAAAGATATTTTAATAGAACAATAATTACGTACAAACGCTGACGTTTTAGGGGATAAATTATTAAGGCGGGTAAAAAATTCCTTTAGCTGCCTTCCGCTTTCCCTATACTCTCGTGTTTCATCCCCAATTATTTTAGCCCTGTTCTTCTCTAAATCGGTAGCATTTCGTTTTTCACCTTAATTTCTTCAAATCTAATCTCAACTCTCTCGTTCATAATTTATTTACTCCTTTGCTCCTGTTAATCTATTCCTTTTACACCCAATATGCCAAAATACAAAGTCTCACCCAAAATCACCGTTGCCAGTATATGTCCAACCAACGCTTCATTTGCCCTCACAACAACCTGCGAGCTACTGGTTGAATCACAACCAAGGTCAGCAGTGTATCAGCCGCCATCAAGTAGGTAATTTAATGAATTCATCTTTGATTTTCGACTGTACTTAAACTATATTTTCAATTGTCAATGTTTAACCCTAATTCAGTCACCACTTAACCTTGTTATATGGTTAATTTGATCATTGTTACTATTGAGTTTGAGTAAATTAAATATTGATCTTGTGTGAGTGTTGATAACAGGTAAAATTTGACAGTTTAATATTTGAAGTATAATTGAAGTTTGGTAAGATTGGATCTGTTTCTCATATTTAAATTTTATATGAGGGTGAACATTGTTTGAAAAAAAATATTTGGAGTATGATTGAATGTACAAATAATCCTTTGTGAACGTATTATGTAACAGTCTGTTTTGCCAAATTGATTTCAAATACATGTTGCATCATGTGGTATTATATTGCATCATTGTATCCAAAATACAAAAAAAAACCATAATGGAGCAATTTACTTGAATATGTAATATCTTGTTGGAAAACCTGTTTTTTTATAGTATTACTAGAATATTAATATTACCTATATTGAACAATTTACTTGGTTATTACTTTATATTTACTTATTTTTATATTATGGGCTTAGTTTAGTGGAAAATGTCCACTACTGATCACTGTGATGTCTTAGAAATATAACATGACAAAATTAAGTGCATAACAAGATTAATAAAAAGCAAGTGAAATTTAAGTACGTCCTAACTATTGTATACACAAGATTAATAAAAATTATGGAGGTATGAGTGAAAGGTTTTAATTTTTTTAAATAATGGTAATTCCTGCTGCTTAGATTAAGTAGTGAAATTTATGCTTTGATGTTGATATAAATAACAATGCACATTTTTTTTCAGTTGTTTAAGTTAGAGGCATGCATTTGTGAGAGTATATGTTTGGATTTTCCTACATCATTTCATTTTGATCTTCTCTAAACTAGCTAGTTAGTATATTTTCTTCATGTACCATCATGTCATCTTTACCCGTAACTAAACACCAACTTCTCGGTGATGATTTTTTTTTTCACAATAATATGTTTTTTTACTAGTTCATACATAGACAAAATGATACTTCCTGATAAATAATACCACAAAACATGAATTATGATAATTAAGCCTAATATAATGCATTATCATGGTCATGCACTGACTTTGCACATTTTAAAATGCATATAATCTTACTTGGAAAAGGTGCAAGGAGATGTTAATGTTTAGAAAAACTACTTCTCAAATGCATTTGAGTATGCATTGTGTATGTGCCAGTTACACCTTTGATTGCTTCTTCTCTCGCCCTGTCAATTTTTAGCAAGTTTACTTGTATGGGACCAGTGCAAGAAAATGTACCATGGGCAGAAAATATAATAGGCAGTAGTAAATAGACAGATGCGCAGAGGTATATCTCTAACCTGACATGCTAAAGAGCTGGTTAAAAAAACACATTTGTGCATATGAGTATGTAAATATGATGTATAAAATGAGTGTAATATTTGAGCCTATATATGATGTGACACTATTGTACTAGTGGATATGAATCAGAGGGGTCTGTAAATAACTATATATATAGTTATAAGGCATCATATATGTTGCCCTACATCGTATCTATATCGTTTAGACTAGTCGAGTTTACAGGAAAATTGCTTGATTTACGATCATGGTGTAATACATTAGCTATGTGTACATACTTTAATCATTAGAGCGTATAATATAAGAATTACTGCACAATGATGTTATAATATACTTGCCAGGCAAAGCTGCTACCACAAACACTTAAAGCTAGTATCAATAACGAGAAAGGTATATCAACTTGAATGAATGGCAGGAGCTTGCAATCGCATAACATACGATAAATTGCGATGGAGCACTTTAAGCTGAAGCTAAGATCGGCTTGGAAATGGTGGTAGTCCAACTTGTTCTCTGAGTTCAGTAAGCCTATTCATTTGTTATTTTGGTTGTGTGTTATTTTAAATCAAATTGTTGACTACTTCTTAATTTACTGCCAATTAGACCAGTGCCTTTTGACTACTGTTTCTTTTTGCGAATGACATTCTAACAACTTCAGCCTCTTTTGTTTCATTTACTCATTCATCTTTTAACTAAGCAACAAGCAACGAGAAAGAATATCCCTATAGGCTATTAACATAAACTTGAACTTCTTCTTATCAAGGTTTAAATTTAAAATAAAATATTCGTTGCTTATGCTGACAGCTTTCACTGTAGTCAATTTTTAATATGGAGTCCGTTGTAACCAATTAACAAAAATTAAAGTATACTCTTTGTATGCACATATAAGTTTCATATATACTAATAGCTTTTAATTGGTTGTTATAACAAGTACATAATATGATATACACACACACACACACACACGTATTCTCTGTTTTGATAAAATTAGCCTAGCATGTTGTCAGGAGGTCAATAAAAATGGTTGAGAAAAGATGTTCATGATGTAAGTTTTTTTTTTCTTATGAAATCCATTGCATCATTGAAATTAACAGAAGGTCAATCCATTTTATTTATTAATGTGCAGGAATATGAGATAAATAAAAGACTAAAGCTTGATTACTGATAATGCAGGAATATGAATAGTTTCCCATTGAAGCTTGTGTGATGATGAACAGTTAGGTTGAGATAACTCAATGTAAGTGGGCCATCTTAACAGATATTGCATTTCCTATGAATTCACTCTATAGGTTCCCAACGTAAATACACCATTTGCAATATCGGATCTTATATTTGTTTATTGATATTTTTCGGAGTGTGATTATCTTTTTCTTCATTTTTACAATTAACAGTAAGTAGTATTTGATGTCTAGGGATTTCAAGTTCAATAGTTAAAGATCCACACTTAAGATTGGTATATACTTTCGGAAGACAGCATGTCCATGTCTTTAGCATCAGATTATCCAATATCTAGAGGTATTTATTTTTAAAGGATTAACACTTACAAAACATGTATTTTTAGGGCATCTAGCATAATTCTTGTAGTCTAATCTACAATAATAAATTAAATGTCATATTTTGTGCAGTTTTATTGTTAAAAGCACATGTTGCATCTTGCATAATTTGCTTTGAAATGAGTGGAAGTGTTGTAAGTTTTATCCTCAAATGAATCTTTCAATTTAAATATATGAGCCAACTGTGAACTTTATCCAGTAACTGAATATGATGTCATACAATAGCCATTCAAAGTTCAAAGCAAAAGAGAACTCTTTTTACATCACAGTTTGCTTCCCTAGAGTACAGTTCAAGTGAACTGCAATGGTTTATATGTACCCCTGTAAATTTCTGCTTTGTTTCCTTTGATATGGTTTTTCATTATGTATTACATCTATTTTGTATACGCATGCTTCTTTGTTACTGTATGTAAGGATTCAAAATTGGCTTTTGACATAAGGTTCCATACCAAAATATTCTTTGTATTCCACAACTGTTGCATTTTGGAATTTACGCAAGATGCGATTGTTAAGTTTGTACGCTATATATTCATAGATCATATTTTGAACTCATATTCATGACTACTAGTCCTCAGGATTTAGGCATTCTTATAAACGGAGGAAGCACTGAGGAAACAGCTACGCTAATTGTTCTTACTTTAAAGAATCATCAAAAGGTAGATGTAAAGGTACAATTGCTTCAACTGCAAATCATTACAGTACAACGTGTTGGATGATTTCTTGCTATTCGAGAAATCTTGTTTTGTGACTTCTGTCAATTCGAAAATTTAAGAGAACTTGTTTTCATTTGGTTTTAGGAACTTCTTTCTTTCTATCGGCTGCCTTCTTCGCATACCCTCGACGCCGAAGAAGGTTCAGGCTCACCTACTAAGGCCGATGGTGTGAAGTATTAGTTGCAGACATTCGTTGTAATCTTTTTAAAACTTAACCTTTTGTTAATTTGTACACTATCCATTCTCTGGGTTATGTGAATGCCTGCTCCACACATCCTCGATACTGGAGAAGCCTCAATTTGTTATGGGTGAATTGAACTGTTCTTTTGTATATCTTGAGTTTTGTTTGTGTCTTTTAAGTTTTAAGGCTGGCTGAAATAAGTCTGTACCTCTATTAAATTAGCTAAGGCTTTATTAAAAATACATGTTGCATGTCAGTGTTACAGATTAAGAACACAAATTCAGCTATACAATAGAAGTACTAATATTATTCAGAGTTCTGCATAAAAAAGAGATTTAAGAATACACTTTCAACAAAACCTGATAAATCTTTCATTCTTAATGACATTTCCTATTCATCAATTGTGTCATGATATAAAACTTCCATGCCTCGGATTTAAGACTCAACATGTTTATCAGTTTTAACATTTAAGACTCATTGATAATTAGTGATTTAAACATCATCCATGTTTGTGTGCACATTCTTAACTTAACAAATTTTACATCAATTTGTAGTTCATTATAGACATACTTCCTTTAAAGTAGAAGAATTTCATTTTGCTTATATCTAGAATCCACCTACATACAACACAATATAGTCACATGACACTCACTATCATTAGGTTATATACAAGAAAGAAATTGAAGTAGCTAAAACTAAGATATATTTACATGACATCTAAAATATGACAATATACAAGACAAAGTCCTAATATTTACACATAATACAATATAAAGTCTTAATACTTGCACAACATAATTATACATACCTCATTAGGCTTCTTGTAATACAGATTTAAGACAGAAGAACATTGTGTCATACATCTGCATTTTGACGTGCAATTTGCATAGGGCATGGCCTACCACCTTCCAAGCAAAGGCACAACTGGTGCCTTTCTTTGTTACAGAAGAGTTAATGTGATATCTCTTCTTCATTTCGTCTACTCTTTTCAAATTCCTTATAAAGTGTTTGTACATTACATAAATAGTGTAAGATTTATCTAAAAGAGTGGTATCATCGACACATAATAAATTACACAAAAACCGCTTGCAATGAACAAATTAGCACCCTGTGATCAGTATACTGTTATACCATGTAATTTCTTCAATATTTATTTTGTTTATTCATTATTTCACGATCGATAGGTTAAATTTATGGCAGTATTATAAAACGATATGGGCTCAGCGGATGATATATAGAGGTTTCGTGTCTTGTGCGTTTTAAACTTTGCCTAGTAGCAAGTATACTTTTTGTCTTTCTTATTACAAATTTCTTAATCAAATCTTTACCTTTTGAATCATCTGTAATATGTATAAGTTTGTTTGACTTTCACACACATTCTCATAACAAATACAATTGGTTGTGACCTTAAGATAACATACTGTGATTTTGACCGAAATAGAGAGACAATAGCGATTAAATCCACTGATTGCATACTGTGAATTTGACCAAAATATTGACTAAATTAACTATGATAGTAAATTTGAGCTCGGTTTGGATTATGTTTAGGCTAAAGTTCGAATAAGAAGTGCAATTTGAGTTGAAAATTAATAATCATAGTTATAGTGTCCGAGAATACTAATGCTTTTTTTTTCTTTCGAAGTTACAGAGTTATAGCTAAGGACAGAATATCAGCCAGGTGTAAATCATTATATGCAATTATGAAGCTATTTATCTATAAGTATGTGCATATGAATCTTAAATAAGAATTCACTTACTATTATATTCCAAATGGTTAAAACAAAATCATTTAGTTTCATTATTTGCATTCGGCTGAGAGAGTTGCCTCCTGTTTTTAAAAGAATCAATCTAGCACAACCGAAATCACAAAAAATGAGCCATATGGAATGTTAAAAGTATTTTTCTTCTGTTTTTAAATATTCCCACAACACTTACTATTATATTACAGATGATATGTACCAGAGAACAAGGCTACTCCACTATCCTAGAAAAGCAAGCAAGACAGAAGAGCAAGCACTGAGATAAGGGGGTACCACTGCAGATTAAAGACTGGGGATGTTGTATACAACATGGAAGCTTAGGCTACTAGCTTCAACAGTTTCAGGTTATATCAGTACACAAAGATGTACAAAAATTAAAACAGGTTACAGTCTTAGTGGATCTCCATGAGCTTTGAGAGAGAAGAAGAGAGAAGAAGCAACAGTTCAATAGCAGGTATGAAACTAGAAACTCATTACTTCCATTCAGTATAGATTTCCCAATAAGAATGGTTTTTGCAGTTTTGAGTAAATTTAGGTTTAGAGGCTCTAATGCTGGTAAATCGTGAATCTGATTACAGAAAGGATTAGTTGTGCCTGTGCCAATACTGTTGTTAAACACTCTAGAATTTCCTTCATGCCAAATACACCACACAGTGGAATATGGAACAAATTTAGAAATGCTGCTTCTTTTGAAGATAGGTGAAATGTTGATTTTAAAACAGATTTATGGTCTATTTCTAGAATCATGTCGTGAGAATGCCACAAAATACCCTAAGTATAATGAGATGATTGTGGCAATTGCTGCCTGTAGCTTGTTTCAAAACTGAAGCGGTTTGATGTCATGGTCACACCTAACTTGCAAATACTGCTGCATGTATTGCTGGTGGCACTGGTGTCATGCTTGGAAGCAAACGTTGTCGTCCTTCTTCTACCATATACTATGATGCTAAGGCACCTTCAGTTCCCGTCGTTTGTAGATAGGCTTAAAGCTGCAGTATAAAAAACCAAAGATCTCGACGACACCAGCACCACTCAGGAAGTTGTTGATGCTGTTATTGGTAAGCTTGGCTAAAAATTCAAAAGTTGCTACACTACACGCTTCCTTTAATTTTTGGTTATTTATTACTTGCATATTCCTTCACTGATTCTTGGCTTATTATGGAGAATATATTCATGGTTTTTTGTAAAATTCTTTTGCCACAAAGTTGTGGTATTAATTGAATATCTAATTATGTGAAATTACTGTAATAAACCTTTGATTTAACAAACAACATCTTAATGATTTTGCTTGATTAAAAGAAAGTTCTATAAAAAATAACTAAATTTATTATTATTATTATTATTATTTAACGAGTTAACCATGTTTTTAAAATAATAATTGTAACAAATCAAATATGTTTTACAAATAAGTTAACTAACTATTATAAATATATAATAAAAACAATAATAACAATAATTGCAATAATACCAATAACAAATTAGATAAATTTTATAAAAAACAATAATAAATTAACAATGATATATGTTTATAATAATTTATGAAGTTAACTATGTTTCTTAAATACTAATTGTAACAAATTAAATATGTTTGACAAATAAATTAATTAAATTTTATAAACAACAATAATAAATTAACAATGATATATAAAAAGTAAGCAAGTTCATAAAAATTAACAATTGAATAGTTTGAAACCTATTTTCTTTTTCATCATGGCACATTGCCTCTATTTTTTTTTTACAGTAGGTTTTTTTTATAATTTATTTAGGGTATGCTTGCATCGATCATGACTTATCGTTTTTGAACAAATGCGCAAGTTACTTTTATGCTTGCTAAATAAAAAAGTTTCAAACAACATGATTACTTTTAATTTGAAAGATTATGAACGTATAGTTTTTTTTAATGGGAAAGTTTGGTTGCAAAAGAATATTTTGCTCATTTATAATTGAAGCACCATAGTATGCACTTTGAGATGCATTTGCCGCAAGAACCACAGTATGCTCATTTATAATTAACCTACTCATTTAACCGTTTTAATTCTTCAAAGGTATATTTGAGCAGTGTTGAAGCTCAAGTGGACTTGAAGCATTCAAGAGACGAACAATGGAGCAATTTGCAGTGTGGACTAAAAGGAAGAAATAAACGATATGCTTAAGCGGTATGTGCCAAATTCAAAGGTTGAAGGCAAAAACATGTATGTTTTTAACATGCATCGTAAATAGGTTTGTTTTCAAAAGTTTATCCAATGTTGTATGACGTTTGTTTATGAATGTATGTAAATTTTGTTTATGGATATTGTATTCATATTACTTTATGAAAATGATTAATAATCATTTTTTCGTATGTTAGTTTCTAGTTTGATACGATAGTATGTATATTGTTTAGTTGAAATATAATGAAATGAGTGTAGATTATTGATATAAATATTGCAATGGAATGTGACAGTAGTGGAATAAAAATATAATGAACTAATGACAGCGTTTATATAACGCTGTTAGTTATATGAAAAGACAAAGTATATTCACTATAACAGCATAAGAAAAAAGCTGTGAAATAATAGTAACAGCGTTTATAAACCGCTGTTGAAAATGGAAGCAACACACACTTGAAAACTATTAACAGCTCGTTATAAACGCTGTGCATAAAGTATTAACAGCTCAGAAAAACGCTGTAAAACTCACTTTTTAACAGCGTTTATTTTCTGCTTTTGGAAATTAAGGGCCTACGACAGCATGTCGTTATACAGCATTTAAACTAACGCTGTTATAACTTTTAACAGCGTTTTTGAACCGCTGTTAAAAGCCATTTTTGTTGTAGCGTAATTAACTAATTTAAACAATATCCAATATCTCTATTACCAGGTCGAACAAGCCAACGAACACTACCACTGCTCCTCTTACTGCTTTCAAACCACTCTTATCAGCAACTGGTTATTTTTCTGCTGATTTTATATATATAATTCAATTAACAACTATCTTTGTTATATTTATATACAACGACTTTTATTTATTTATTTATTTATTATAAATTTTAAAATTATATATATAATATTCTGATATGCTCAATTTTCTGATACGGTTCCATTGCCTCTAATGGCGAGTCAATCCGATTCAAAACGAATGATTTATGAGTGTTTAAAGTTTAAACATGAATAACTTAAATAAAATTAAAAATA
The DNA here is from genome assembly GCA_030737875.1 of Allium sativum. Classification (NCBI taxonomy): domain Eukaryota; kingdom Viridiplantae; phylum Streptophyta; class Magnoliopsida; order Asparagales; family Amaryllidaceae; genus Allium; species Allium sativum. The sequence goes on along the minus strand of CM060912.1, from coordinate 833,892,275 downwards.
AAACATACCCATTTAATCCGGCTCAAAGACCAAATCCTTTACTTCATGACCGGCCCACGCTCCTCTTCTTCTTCCTCCTCCCACGCTTCTCTTCTTTACACGCACAGGAACCCATTACAACCGTGCACCGTGTGCATGTGCATACCTCAAATCTCCTACCGATCCCCAAACTGACCTCACCAACGAAGTTCTCTTCACATCCTCATACGACTGCACCTTCTCGCATCAACTCCAGAGCCCTCTAACGAAATCCGATCATCCAAGACCGAGACCTAGAACAAAAATTGCGCGTGAACCCAAACATGTCGCAACCTCCACATATACACCAAACTCTTCCAACTTTTGCCACATCGAAGCCCTCTCCAACCTCCTCGCAACGCCATGCTCCAATTTGCCAATCGTTGCTTCCTCCGTCAACGAACTCTAACCCTAGTTTTGAACAATTTCAATCATCGACATGGAATCGAACCAATTTTACATCAAAAATGCTACATTCCTCATTGATCACAAAGGTGCTGACGGCGTCGATCAATTTGAAGCGGATTGAGAGATTTTATTTTCTGATGTTTTTAACCCATTTATTCGATTCTCTATAAATTTGTGATCTCTCTTTCGTTTTCAATGAAATTTCAATCCGACAATTTCTAAAAATCGAAAATGATGATCTGAACAATATTCACGTAGATCATTTCAGCTAAATGTGAATGGATTGAGAGAAATGGATTTTTGAATGAAGAGAAAAGTGATTTTTTTATATACAGGAAATCAAACAGAGAACAAGAAGGAAAGTGACGTGAAGAAATTTGCATCTGAAATGTCTGAAGTGTGAGTGAAAGAGGAGCTTAGCCTTCTTTATATAGGCATCAAAAAGGGTATTTTAGTCATTATATTCATGGACATATGGCACTTCTCCATGAAAACTAATACATGCATGAAGACAACAAAATGGACACTTGGAATTTTCCTAGAGGTGATAACATGCGTGAAGACAACTAAGTGGCCACCTAATCACTCATCCTTATCTTAAGGGGTTTAACACTTTTGTAACACCTATAATGTAACACCTTATCACTTAAGATGTAACGACCCGCATTTTTCAGCGATATAATTAATTTATTTAATTATTTACATAATGGTCTGGTTATTTAAAATGACCAGAATTAAATAATATTGAATATTTAATTAAATAAATAATATAATAATATATTTAATTTTTGAAATTGTCAGAAATAGTGGAATTCACAAAATGGTGTGAATTGGATCATCGGTGATATTTAATTAAGTTTAGAATTGAATTAGAATAACGAATATATTATTTTAACGGCAGTTTGAACATATAATTATATTATAATTAAAATAGAGCTCGAAATGGCGCTGCAGTTCGCTATTTGGCGATTTGAACTTCAACTGAATGTACAGGACTTGTTTTAAGCCGGATTTCTATGAAACAAGAAACGTTGGGGGCTGGTGAAGTATATTTTTCTAGTGGAAGAGAAAAATCGGGATTTCGTCTTATAGATTTTGATTTATGTCCAAATCAAATTTTAGAAAAGTCGCTGTGGAATTCCTTTATAATTTATAACGATTTATTTATATTATAAAAGGATTTTTTGATATAAATCGAATATCGATATAATCTGGGATTTTGAAATATCGAGTTGTAAATCCCAGAGGAGCTGTATGGTATTCCACTGCGAATATATACGATAATATTTATTTTTAAATATTAAATTTAAATGTTTTTAAATATATTTATATATTTAAATGGTTTATTTTGAGCTTTAAAAATAGCCCCTTTTGCAAAAGACCTCAGTTTTCGACGAAACCAATTTTGTTGGACTCGTAATGTCAAATTATTGCTAGATTTCAGTTTCCGTGATTTTTGAAGTCAATATGTGGCCGTACGGGATTTTAATGTGAAATACAGTAGATAAATAGACCTTTAAAGATACGATGTGTGAGCAAACGAAGTCGGAATTTGACGAAACCAGTTTCGTTGGGTCCGCAATGTCAAATTGTAACTACATGCCCATTTTTGTGATTTTTGGGTATTGTATGTGCTCTCAGTGATTTTTAAACAGCGAATACAAACAGCGATAGCTTAAAATAAATATAAAAACTTGAATAAAAATATAATAAACCTATCCTATATATTATCGTTACCTCACCAAACCCATCTGACATTTTCTCTTCCAGTCAATTCTCACGCCGCCAACACAAAAGAATAAAAACGTGAAAAGCCCTTTTTTTAAAATAAAAAACAAATCATAGAAAATTCATAAAATCACGATTTATCAATATATGGATTCCTGGCGAGCAAAGAATCATTCTCGTGTGAGTTTTGCTCGGTGCGACGCAACTACAGAGGCTCTCGGAAGACAACAGTAGACATAGGGTTTACCTTTTTGTGAGATTTAGAATTTAATCGAATAAAAGGTGATTAGATTTGGGTTTGTGGTGGGAGTTGGCCTCGTTTATGGATTTTTGGGGTATTTTCAAACAAAAAAAGGTCAATCGATGCACTGTAATGTCGTGCAGACATGGAAGACGCTGTCTTGAGATTTGCGTCGAGTTGGGCTTTACTGGATGGAGGAGGAAGAGTAGGAATGGGGGAAGAGAATGGTGAGGTTCTAATTGGATTCGGTGGCAAGAAGGAGGAGAACGAGAAGCAAGAAGTTCGAAGATGGCTTTGGATGATTTCTTGGAGCCGCATTGAATTGTGGAGGAAGATAGTCTTTTAACGGGTTGGGGTTAATTGGGCCGGGAAAATAGTGGTGAGCCCAATTAAGTGAAATTCAAGTTTTGCTTTATTTAAATGTGCATAAATTTGTAAAACCAATAACTTGCTCATATATTATCGGAAATCATCGAAATAAGATCCGTTGGGATCGTATGGATGGCGGCTACAACATGGAACTGACTGGGAGTGGATTCAAGCTCGTTACAATTTGTGGCGAAATAAATTGTCTGATCAGAATCAACCAACGCAAATCGTTATTTAACGGTTACAGCGAAAGGTGAGTAATCTCACTAACTCTGCTCAGTTTATATTTTTATAAAATATTTGTAGAATTTATAAATAATGGTTGTCTTCTGTGTGTCGGCTGTTTGGTTGAACTGCTAGTCAGTTGATTGAAAATATAGATAACGAAATAGATATAAATCGTTAATCGAATATAAATTATGTTTATCAGAATACTTCACATCCGTGTTATTTATGTTGATTAACATATGTGGATGCAGGGGAACAGGTCGGAGGGACCCAACTGGGTTCCTCAACATTTATTTTACTGTTTTTCATATATTGTGTTATATGATGTGATATAAAATCTGTTGTTGATTTTGTATGGTTGAATGGTACCGATCATTGTTATATGGTACGTTAAATACCATAAAGAATACTGGAATGTTAAAAAGGAATTTTTCAATGTTATATTGAAAAAGAAAATATTTATAAAAAAAATATTTATTTAGAAAATAAATAGATTAAAAAGGGGATATTTATTTGTAAATCAAAATAGATAGAACTGAAGGGAAATATTTGTAAAACTATTTACAAATAGAATTGAAAAGGAGAATATTTGTAAACTATTTACAAATTGAATTGAAAGGAATGTTTATTTGTTAATCAAATAGAATAGAATAGAAAGAGGAAATATGAGTAAAACAAATAGAAAGGAAATAGTTAGGTTATTAAAGGAATCCCTTATAAAATCAATGGATTTTATATAAAAAGGAAATATTTTATAAATAAATAGAATTATCAAAAGGGGAGTTATTTTGTAAATAAATTGATTTTAAAAGGAAATACTTGAAAAAGTGACTGGAATTGTATAAAAGGAGAATTTTACATGTGAAAAGTTTAGACCCGTGCTTCGCACACGGGTATAACATGCTATGGATGTAAAGAATTTTTTTTAAATAGAAACTATTCTGATCGACAAATTGAGAAGATAAATTTATAAATGATATTTTATAAATCAAATGGAATGTTTATCATTGGATAAATAGGATATATAAGTCAGGACTTATATAGAGAAGTAAAAATTGATTTCAACCTCGATATTTGAAACTGAATAAAAGTAGAGTTAATCAGTTAGAGTTAATCAGTTACAGTAAATCGATTAGAGTTAGAATTAATTGAATTAGAGTAATTGAACATAGTTAATCTAATTAGGATTTATTGAATATAAGTTATGCAATTAGAGTGGATCGAATATAGTTACTTGAGATAGAGTTAATCAAACATAGTTATTCAGGATGAGTTGCCATTTGTTACGACTGCTAGCGTAATTCGCAGGGCTGCAGATAGCCTACGACGGTCGGATGTTTGCTGAAGGAATCAGGCGTAATCATTGTGATCGCTGCGATTTAGAGTCAAGCGAATGGAGTTAAATCGAAGATTAGCCATTCAAAATAAAGTTAAAATAGACATATTTATTCGAATATAAGTAAATCGAATATTAGTTATTCGATAGGAATTAAATAAATTGAGTTAATCAAGTAAGTTAATTAGGTTGAGTTAATCAAGTTGAGTTAGTCAAGATGAGTTAACCAAACCGAGTTAATCCAAATGAGTTAATCCAAAGAAGTTATTTGAAATAGTTTATTCGAAAGGAGATTAAATGAATGTAAATCATTCGAAGAGAGATGATCGAATATAGTTATTCGAAGAAAGGGTTATCGAATATAGTATTCGAAAAGGAGTTATTGAATAAAGAGTATTCGGAAAGGAGAATTATACATTGAATTCAATTATATCGAATTAGAGAAAGTAATATTTACTTTCTGGTTTAACCAAGATTTACTTATTTATAAATAAATTAGTGGTTTAGTTATTTAGTTAAATTAAGGAATAAAAGCCATATTTTGAAGTTGGATATTTAAGAAGAAGGGATTATAACGCTATAGTTATAACCAATGTCTTAAAACAAAGAAGTGGATTCATAAATAGAATCGGAGAGTTTCGTAAGGAAATTTGTTAAAGAATTGAAGGGTGAGCTTTGTCTATTTCGAGGTTAGAAATGTTGTTCGGTTAAGGTCTGAGAGGTAATTATACCCCAACTTGACTGACTTCATTTTTAACTAAGGGATGGGTAATGTTCGATAGTGAAGGTTGATTAAGTGAATTTAATTGTAATGGTTTAAATTGTCTTAGTGATGTTTTATTTAACATCTGTTTAAATAAAATGAATACATTCTGGAAACACTTTCCAAATATAATCAGAGATTTTTCTAATTATAGAAAATGAAATGTTGATGAGAAAGAATACTGGAATGACAGTAATACGTGAAACAGAGATGGAAATGCTTTCCAATGATTGATGACGTAAATTTCATAAATTTAGGGGATAAGAGAGGTTGAGTATATAGAAATGGGGAAATGGATAAATTAAAGATAAATTAATAGAAAGAGATAAATGTGGATTGATAATTGATCGATAGAATTTCCATCTGGAAATAATATCATTGTTTGCACACCTGTTTTTCTTTGATAGTTAAATCACCGACTATCGAAGTTTTTGACCATTTTCCGTCGTTAATACGGAGAGACCAGGATCGGATATATTATCTGAAAACCACTCTGTATGGACGTTAGCGTTGCGATCAAATATTGAAGATGGAATTATGCAAGGACTATCCTGTTTTACAGAATAGTGCATTCGGTTTTTCCAGTCCCAGGACAAACGTGAACGGACGAATGTCTGATGGAGTATATCTAACGGATCGCGTAAGTTGATCTCTTCAAACTTACTTACGTTTGGTGGCGGAGGAATTCGTTTCTCTTAGCTTTATACCCGTGGTATTTTTGGAGAAATCAATTTGTGATTTGATGGGTATGACGATGTGGCATTTAAAAGGGAATGGTGGTCAGGTGTCCAAAAGATACGTTATGACCTCAAGCCTCATCAATCGGGAAATGACAGAAATCGGGCAGGCAGCATGGCTAAGTGGGTCGCTCCCATTAGTGTGTATATCACCTATCTAGAGAAAGTCCATTTCATTCTTTTATCTTTTATCGATGCTGTCCCTTTTCGGGAAACGGTAGGGTTGCTCCCAACCGTTGGTGATATACATTTGATACACTCAAGCGAAATGAGTGGTCGGTCATGTGTGGGCCGGGTTGCAAGTCGTTCTTGTTGAACTCAGTGTATTTGTCTCTAGAGATACACTATCGGCAGGTGGTCCCATACCTTATCATAGTTGGAATCCAATCTTCAATAAGCGCCTGCGATTTTGATTTGTATACTATATATGTGGAACGTGAGATGCAAGCGTTCTGCAAGAGTGTTAATTACTTGTGATTAGACATTATTATAATATCAGAGAAGTATTGATTTCCAAAACTGTTTTGGGTTATCGTAAGGTAAAAACCATCCGTGTTTATGTGTGGTTCGGTCTTACGATTACCTTTTATTTTGAAAAGGATTTTGAAAAGTTAAGCCAAATGATTTGAGTTTACTCACACCAGTCCCATGACTGACCCAGAGTTTTATTTTTTTTGTTTTCCATAAACTCTTGGGTGTCCAAATTTGTACGGGTAGTCAAGTAGTTCAGGTCTTTACAGATATACTTGGAGGAGCTTGAAGCAGGAGGCTTCAGGATGATATAGCTATTGTTATTTCCGCTGTGTGTAAGTGTTGTATTCTAATAATGTTATAGTGTATATATACTGTTTTATTGCAAAGTTATGTTATATATTATATTTTATTCGTACCGCTGTAAGATTCGTGTTTACTCTGATTGTGTTCTTCTTCTTCTATTCTAATTTTCTATCTTATCTATTCTCACCCTCTAACTTCTTTCTATTAATGATCTGGAATGTTCGATACCTGAATAGTCAACATGGTAGTTTTGTGTTGATTTTCGGAGTCGAAAATCCCAGTTCGTTACAATGGTATCAGAGTTGAAGGTTAGTGATTACCTTGGCTCTGTGGCGTGACTCAGTAAAGATGGGGTTAGTAATACCCTAGATTGGGTCTGAGTGTATATATACGAGTGAACGTATTTGTAGATTTTATAAAAAAAATGATTTATATTGTGGAGATTTATTGGTTGAGTTGTTTGTGAATTCTGGTCAATCAGTTTGATCCACTGTATCGATAGGGGCTACCAAACACTCAAATACGATAAACCGACACAGTATGTTTTGAAAGAGGGTAAACAAAATAATTTTACCCAAAATATATTTTGATATAAAAGAAGGGTATATCTTGGAATTATTATCATATATTGGATGTGTTGGTTGATTATAATTGAAATGGTTATATAAATAACCAATTTGAGTTCGTATAACTTAACAGCAGATTAATTAAATCTGAATTAAATCAGAATTGGAATTAAAATTATGAGAAAAACAAACTGGGAGAAGTGTTTGTAAGTGGATTTGGGTTAAGTCTAAGAAATTTTTAAGATCCTGGGGGATTTTAAATTGTTTACAAGTATCATGAATGATATTTTGAAAAAGATTTCAAAATGAAAGTGTTTAAAATTTGAGTTTTGAAGTGATATAGTATTGAACTCACTTCGATAGCTGGGAAATAACTCGGATGATGCTGGCCACAACATCAGTGTTCATTTTCGAGTTGTAAGTGACGGATTACAACCAAAGATTTGTATTGGATTGTTTGAGGAAAACAAGTTGTTTGAAATCTGAAAATGCATATTTGGTTTTAGAAAAGCTAAGCTGTTTAAAAACTCCCAGAAAAAGACTGTTTGAATTAAAACAAATTTAAAGAAAATTGGTGAAAGCAAATTGAAATTGAATTAAAACTAGTAAGGGGGAAATTGAATTGAAATAGAATGATATCGAATAAAGTTGGATTTGTGTGTTATGAATTTGTTTAAATATATTGGACAGGTAAGTAAGTGTTGAAATTGGTAATGGAATTTGAGATTGAGTATGAGATTTGGTTTGAAAATAGGATGATTGGATTTGAGAACAAATGATTGGAGATTGATTGGGATGACTTTGGTATATGCTGAATTGGCAGCAGAATGTAAGGATATAATGATATGCCCGACAAAAAGGTACACGTTTATTTTTATGGATTTGGTGATTTATGGGCCGATTTGGCAAGATGCTTGGCTGTTTGATTTTCTTTTGGATTGGAGAAGGCCTAGACAGGCGAGTTGGGGTTTGAACTATTGACCGGTACAAAGGAGGTGCTGGCGAAATTTTTCGAAAATTTCGGGAGTTAGAAAATTTTCAGGATTTTAGAAAATTATCGTTGATAAGAATTAATTAATATTTTAATTGAAAATTAAATTGGTTCAGTTGAAATTGAAGTTGATAAGTAAACAAATAAATTTGTACTAGTCAATAGGATTTGTTTTCTACCTTAGCAATTTCGAGGACGAAATTATTTTAACGGGGGAAGAATGTAACGACCCGCATTTTTTAGCGATATAATTTATTTATTTAATTATTTACATAATGGTTTGGTTATTTAAAATGACCAGAATTAAATAATATTGAATATTTAATTGAAATAAATAATATAATAATATATTTAATTTCTCAAATAGTCAGAAATAGTAGAATTCACAAATGGTGTGAATTGGATCATCGGTGATATTTAATTCAATTTAGAATTGAATTAGAATAACGAATATATTATTTTAACGGCAGTTTGAACATATAATTATATTATAATTAAAATAGAGCTCGAAATGGCGCTGCAGTTCGCTATTTGGCGATTTGAACTTCAACTGAATGTACAGGATTCATTTTAAGTCGGATTTCTGTGAAACAAGAAACGTTGGGGGCTGGTGAAGTATATTTTTCTAGTGGAAGAGAAAAATCAGGATTTCGTCGTGTATATTTTGATTTATGTCCAAATCAAATTTTAGAAAAGTCGCTGTGGAATTCCTTTATAATTTATAATGATTTATTTATATTATAAAAGGATTTTTTGATATAAATCGAATATCGATATAATCTTGGATTTTGAAATATCGAGTTGTAAATCCCAGTGGAGCTGTATGGTATTCCACTGCGAATATATACGATAATATTTATTTTTAAATATTAAATTTAAATGTTTTTAAATATATTTATATATTTAAATGGTTTGTTTTAAGCTTTAAAAATAGCCACTTTTGCAAACGACCTCAGTTTTCGACGAAACCAATTTTGTTGGATTCGTAATGTCAAATTATTGCTAGATTTCAGTTTCCATGATTTTTGAAGTCAATATGTGGTCATACGAGATTTTAATGTGAAATACAATCGATAAATAGACCTTTAAAAATACGCTGTGTGAGCAAACGAAGTCGGAATTCGACGAAACCAGTTTCGTTGGGTCCGCAATGTCAAACTGTAACTACATGCCCATTTTTGTGATTTTTGGGTATTGTATGTGCTCACGGTGATTTTTAAACAGTGAATACAAACAACGATAGCTTAAAATAAATATAAAAACTCGAATAAAAATATATTAAACGTATCCTATATATTATCATTACCTCACCAAACCCTTCTCACATTTTCTCTTCCGGTCAATACTCACGTCGCCACCACAAAAGAATAAAAACATGAAAAGCCCTTTTTTAAAATAAAAAACAAATCATAGAAAATTCATAAAATCACGATTTATCAATATATGGATTCCTGGCGAGCAAAGCATCATTCTCGTGTGAGTTTTGCTTGGTGCGATGCTACTCCAGAGGCTCTCGGAAGACAACAGTAGACCTAGGGTTTACCTTTTTGTGAGATTTAGATTTTAATCGAATAAAAGGTGATTAGATTTGGGTTTGTGGTGGGAGTTGGCCTCGTTTATGGATTTTTGGGGTATTTTCAAACAAAAAAATGTCAATCGATGCACTGTAATGTCGTGCAGACCTGGAAGACGCTGTCTCGAGATTTGCGTCGAGTTGGGCTTTATTGGGTGGAGGAGGAAGAGTTGGAAAGGGGGAAGAGAATGGTGAGGTTCTATTTGGATTCCGTGGCAAGAAGGAGGAGAACGAGAAGCAAGGAGGTTCGAAGATGGCTTTGGACGATTTCCTGGAGCCGCATTGAATTGTGGAGGAAGATGGTCTTTTAACGGGTTGGGGTGTTAAGTGGGCCGCGAAAATAGTGGTGAGCCCAATTAAGTGAAATTCAAGTTTTGCTTTACTTATATGTGCATAAATTTGTAAAACCAATAAATTGCTCATATATTATCGGAAATCAGCGAAATAAGATCCGTTGGGATCGTATGGACGGCGTCTACAACATGGAACTGGCTGGGAGTGGATTCGAGCTCGTTACAATTTATGGCCAAATAAATTGTCTGATCAGAATCAACTAATGCAAATTGTTATTTAACGGTTAACGCGAAAGGTGAGTAATCTCACCAACTCTGCTCTGTTTATATTTTTATAAAATATTTTTAGAATTTATAAATAATGGTTGTTTGCTGTGTGTCGGCTGTTTGGTTGAACTGCTAATCAGTTGATTGAAAATATAGATAACGATATAGATATAAATCGTTAATCGAATATAAATATTGTTTATCAGAATACTTCACATCCGTGTTATTTATGTTGATTAACATATGTGGATGCAGGGGAACAGGTCGGAGGGACCGAACTGGGTTCCTCAACGTTTATTTTACAGTTTTTCATATACTGTGTTATATGATGTGATGTAAAATCTATTGTTGATTTTGTATGGTTGAATGATACCGATCATTGTTATATGGTACGTTAAATACCATAAAGAATACTGGAATGTTAAAAAAGAAATTTTCAGTGTTATATTGAAAAAGAAAATATTTATAAAATCTTATAAAAAAACTATTTATTTTGAAAATAAACAGATTAAAAAGGGATATTTATTTGTAAATCAAAATAGATAGAATTGAAGGGAAATATTTGTAAAACTATTTACAAATAGAATTGAAAAAGAGAATATCTGTAAACTATTTACAAATTGAATTGAAAGGAATATTTATTTGTTAATAAAAAAGAATAGAACGGAAAGAGGAAATATGTGTAAAACAAATAGAAAGGAAATAGTTAGGTTATTAAAGGAATTACTTATAAAATCAATGGATTTTATATAAAAAGGAAACATTTTATAAATAAATAGAATTATCAAATGGGGATTTATTTTGTAAATAAATTGATTTTAAAAGGAAATACTTGAAAAAGTGACTGGAATTGTATAAAAGGAGAATTTTACATGTGAAAAGTTTAGACCCGTGCTTCGCGCATGGGTATAACATGCTATGGATGTAAAGAAAAGATTTTAAATAGAATCTATTCTGACCGATAAATTGAGAAGATAAATTTATAAATGTTATTTTATAAATCAAATGGAATTTTTATCATTGGATAAATAGGATATATAAGTCAGGACTTATATAGAGAAGTAAAAATCGATTTCAACCTCGATATTTGAAACTGAATAAAAGTAGAGTTAATCAGTTAGAGTACATCGATTAGAGTTAGAATTATTCGAATTAGAGTAATTTAACATAGTTAATTGAATTAGGATTTATTGAATATAAGTTATCCAATTAGAGTGGATCGAATATAGTTATTTGAGATAGAGTTAATCAAACATAGTTATTCAGGATGAGTTGCTATTTCGTACGACTGCTAGCGTAATTCGCAGGGCTGCAGGTAGCCTATGGCGGTCAGATGTTTCCTGAGGGAATCAGGCGTAACCATTGTGATCGCTGTGATCTAGAGTCAAGCGAATGGAGTTAAATCGAAGATTAGCCATTCAAAATAAAGTTAAAATAGACATATTTATTCGAATATAAGTTAATCGAATATTATTTATTCGATAGGAATTAAATAAGTTGAGTTATCAAGTAAGTTAATTAGGTTGAGTTAATCGAGTTGAGTTAGTCAAGATGAGTTAACCAAACCGAGTTAATCCAAATGAGTTATTCGAAATAGTTTATTCGAAAGGAGATTAATCGAATGTAAATCATTTGAAGAGAGATGATCGAATATAGTTATTCGAAGAAAGGGTTATCGAATATAGTATTCGAAAAGGAGTTATTGAATATAGAGTATTCGGAAAGGAGAATTATACATTGAATTCAATTATATCGAATTAGAGAAAGTAATATTTACTTTCCGGTTTAACCAAGATTTACTTATTTATAAATAAATTAGTGGTTTAGTTATTTAGCTAAATTAAGGAATAAAAGCCATATTTTGAAGTTGGATATTTAAGAAGAAGGGATTATAACGCTATAGTTATAACCAATGTCTTAAAACAAAGAAGTGGATTCATAAATAGAATCAGAGAGTTTCGTAAGGAAATTTGTTAAAGAATTTAAGGGTGAGCTTTGTCTATTTCGAGGTTAGAAATGTTATTCAGTTAAGGTCTGAGAGGTAATTATACCCCAACTAGACTGACTTCGTTTTTAACTAAGGGATGGGTAAGGTTCAATAGTGAAGATTGATTAAGTGAATTTAATTATTGAGTGTAATGGTTTAAATTGTCTTAGTGATGTTTTATTTAACATCTGTTTAAATAAAATGAATACATTCTGGAAACACTTTCCAAATATGATCAGAGATTTTTCTAATTATAGAAAATGAAATGTTGATGAGAAAGAATACTGAAATGACAATAATACGTGAAATAGAGATGGAAATGTTTTCCAATGATTGATGACGTATATTTCATAAATTTAGGGGATAAGAGAGGTTGAGTATATAGAAATGGGGAAATTGATAAATTAAAGATAAATTAATAGAAAGAGATAAATGTGGATTGATGATTGATCGATAGAATTTCCATCTGGAAATAATATCGTTGTTTGCACACCTGTTTTTCTTTGATTGTTAAATCACCGACTATCGAAGTTTTTGACCATTTTCCATCGTAAATACGGAGAGACCGGGATCAGATATATTATCTGAAAACCACTCTGTTTGGACGTTAGCGTTGCGATCAAACATTGAAGATGGAGTTATGTAAGGACTATCCTGTTTTACAGAATAGTGCCTTCGGTTTGTCCAGTCCCAGGACAAACCTGAATGGACGAATGTCTGACGGAGTATATCTAACGGATCGAGTAAGTTGATCTCTTCAAACGTACTTACATTTAGTGGCGGAGGAATTCGTTTCTCTTAGCTTTATACCCATGGAATTTTTGGAGAAATCAATTTGTGATTTGACGGGTATGACGATGTGGCATTCAAAAGGGAATGGTGGTCAGGTGTCCAAAAGATACATTATGACCTCAAGCCTCATCAATCGGGAAATGACAGAAATCGGGCAGGCAGCATGGCTAAGTGGGTCGCTCCCATTAGGGTGTATATCACCTATCTAGAGAAAGTCCATTTCATTCTTTTATCTGTTATCGATGCTGTCCCTTTTCGGGAAACGGTAGGGTAGCTCCCAACCGTTGGTGATATACATTCGATACACTCAAGCGAAATGAGTGGTCGGTCATGTGTGGGTCGGGTTGCAAGACGTTCTTGTTGAACCCAGTGTATTTGTCTCTAGAGATACACTATCAGAAGGTGGTCCCATACCTTGCATAGTTGGAATCCAATCTCCAGTAAGCGCCCGCGGTTTTGATTTGTATACTATATATGTGGAACGTGAGATGCAAGCGTTCTGCTAGAGTGTTAATTACTTGTGATTAGACATTATTATAATATCAGAGAAGTATTAATTTCCAAAACTGTTTTGGGTTATCGTAAGGTAAAAACCGTCCGTGTTTATGTGTAGATCGGTCTTACGATTACCTTTTATTTTGAAAAGGATTTTGAAAAGTTAAGCCAAATGATTTGAGTTTACTCACACCAGTCCCATGACTGACCCAGAGTTTTATTTTGTTTTGTTTTCCCTAAACTCTTGGATGTCCAAATTTGTATGGGAAGTCAAGTAGTTCAGGTCTTTACAGATATACTTAGAGGAGCTTAAAGCAGGAGGCTTCAGGATTATATAGCTATTGTTATTTCCGCTGTGTGTAAGTGTAGTATTCTGATGATGTTATAGTGTATATATACTGTTTTATTGCAAAGTTATGCTATATATTATATTTTATTCGTTCCGCTGTAAGATTCGTGTTTACTCTGATGGTGTTCTTCTTCTTCTATTCTAATTTTCTATCTTATCTATTCTCACCCTTTAACTTCTTTTTATTAATGATCTGGAATGTTCGATACCTGAATAGTCAACATGGTAGTTTTGCGTTGATTTTCGGAGTCGAAAATCCCAGTTCGTTACATAAGATGTATAAAAAATATATATATACATATATATAACTTATTCAAAAATATTTATCTATGTATTTTACCAAAGTATATATTAACAAATGGATAAAAATAAATACTAACAAATGATTAACAACAATACTTATAAAATTTCATAAAAATCATTATTAATTCTCTTACTTATTGATATAAAATAAAAATCATTCTTGCAAAATCTTAAAAATAACAAACCATATTCTTATATTAATATCAGAAAATATCATTGATCATTAATATTCATAGAACCTTATAAATTAAATATAACTTTTAAAAATAAGTTTTCTTACACAAAATCCTATAAAATAAAATAAGATATTTATTCAAAAATAAAAATTCATATTCAAACCTTATAAAAATCAATTTATATTTAGAAAATCCAAATTTATATAATAAAAATCCAAATCAAACTTAGTTAAAATTATGGGATGTTACATTTACCCCCTCCCCCCTAGAACTTTTCGTCCTAGAAAAGGAAGTCGAGTAAATTTAAACTCCTTTACTAAATTTTTAAATTCTCATTTCTCTCTTAACATATCAGAAATGTAATGGTCAAAACCAAGGCTCATATCATTTTCAGGATACTTTATCTGATTTTCGTTAAAGGTAGAGTCTAAGGAAACTTCTATAATCTCGTGATTACTAGGGTCATCACAGGTCTTGTTTATAATCGAATTCTCTGAGTTAGACTCAGAGCTGTTACCACTAAGGAGAAACTAGAATAGATACTGTCTAGTACTTAGATGTCTACGACCCTAAGAAAATCTTAAAGTTTGGAAATTATCTTTCTAACTTACTATTACAGACCCATGATTTTCTTATCAATTATAAGACTAAGTGCCTAAATTTTAAATCTAAATTTTCAAATATATTTTTCCCTAATCATTCCATTATCTTTCAAAATAACATCTTGGCTAAATTTAGTATTATAAATTCTATTGCACTCAATACAAATTCAAGTTCAATTTAAGAGATAATTCAAAATACTGGTTTCAAATCAAATTAATTCACTTGTCCATGGTTTTATCAGAGTAGGGAAAAAGGAAGAATTCATAAATAAAGTTGAACAGTTAAAAATTTCAAGCACGACAATTCGGGGTGATAAAAGATGACAATGGGTCGAGCAAGACCCAGCGACAAGGGAAGAGATAGAATTATATTTACGAAACACTCATTCTATTTCAAATTTTTATTTCAATCGTTTCCAATATAATCTCATATTAACCCATTTATAAGTTAAACTTATACTCATTTAATATTCATATTTTAGTTTTCGTATTCACCTATTCGAATAACACTTTTTCTAAATCCACTTTAAAATATATATAACTTTTTCATTTTTGTTTAAATATCAAATCTTGTTTAGAAAGTTTTTCTTACTCAACTAGCCGGAAAATCTCTTAAAACAGTTTTATTTAAAATACCATCGCGCTTCCTCTGCGCACTCTGATTATGTATATACATGTCCAAGCTAGGGTTGTTTCAAATATTAATCTTAACATTTTCAGAACTCACTTCTTCAAATTTAATATTTCAAAGATCAAATTTTCTTTCTAATTCGATGTTTGTTACGATTTAAATTAACTTTTTAAACTCATTCCTAACTTAAGACAAAATCATCTCTTTTAATAAATTCTTAACTTAAGTCTAAATCATCTTCAGATTCCTTAAGGGGTGGTATTGATATAATTTCTTAATGAATTTTCACACTTACGTGTTCTTTCTAGTTCTAAAGTGTAGTTTACTTCTACAATATCCCTTTTTGTTATTATCAAAATAGTTTGTTTTGCATGTATAACATATTATCCTTACATTATATTCCTTTTAATAATTCTAACATATCGGAATGGTTCAAGTATTCCTCGACGTCTTAATTGAAACCATATAGTCATCCCACTTTCGAAACTTGAAAATAAAAATCTGTGATGTTGCGATCAACAACAGAATTATCCTCAAGTGACTAGAGTGTGACTCTATATCTATTACGTACATATAAGGCTTCGTATATATGCCGGCCCTTCGTATATTCGAAATCTTCATATATACTGATAATCCTATCGCGACATCTAGAAAAATACTCAGAAATACTTATTAAAAGCTATATTTCAAAATGATATGTTCTTTAAAACATTCTATTTTCATAGTAAAATCTCTCGATCATAATATTATGGAATCTCATTCTAGGGCATTTCTAACCCTATCTCTAACGAGATAATATAACTCTGAGTAGTCCTATTTTTTTGTCCAAATATGAACGTACCCCATAGCTTTGTATAACCAAAGCTCTGATACCAACTGTAACGACCCGCTTTTTTGTCCAGTTCTTACCGGTAATTAAATTGACTCAAACTGTTCAAAAAGACAGATTGTTATGGGTACTAACATATTTGCACAAAAATAACAGAACTTTTTATTTCATTACAAAATATTACATCATAGTTACCAGGAATACATCAGAGTACATCGATTTCACAGCGGAAGAAATACTAAAATCAGCGGAAGAATATGAATGCTCCAATACATCATAGCTTCAGCTAAACCAAAATCCAGCTCTAACCAACCCCAAGGCTAAATCTGCAAACTAAACTACTATGCTGCCCGTGCAAAATTATGGGCACCCAGAGTTAAGGTGTGGGAACAATAAACTCTAGGTCAGTCGTGGGACTGGTGTGAGAACTCAAAAACTGTTATTATTAGGTTCATTTTAAAGTTAGGAAATTTCACCGGACCACGCCGCTAACGCGGAACGGGTTTACTCCATGTGAATTCCAGTGCATCGAAATTCGTTATGACTTTGGAAAATAAAGCTATCATAAGCTCGTCCCATATCACATAATGCAAGCGCATGCCAGATGGGCGAGTTTTATCTTATGATAACCAAAAATGCTTTTATACATAAAAATCCTCTTTATAATACTATTATATAGTGTGGAAAACAATTTCGCAAATAAATGTATTAATCCTAGATGGCATAATACCCATAATATTATGTCGCCATATATATACACAATCAAAATCGTATGGCTCGTATTGAAGATTTGGGTTTCCAACTTGATGATTCCTGGCAGGAAAGATCAATCAGGGATACGAAGCGAAGTGCCTCACGGGTTTTTCATCCATCATGGACACTAAATACAAATCGCAGGGCAGATCAATGGTTTTCGACCAGACATGGCCCCCCGAACATACCCAATTTCCTCAATTTCATAAGTGGTTTCCCACTGTCATAGCTTCATCATTAATTTATATATAAGTATAAAACCTAACCGCTAGTTTCTCATCAATCTGAGGTGTGAGGTTTGTCGATGTCACGTCATACACAAAGCTATGCTTTGATAAGCCATGCTTTGATCATCACTAGCTCATTTTATTACTCAGGTATGCCACATTGACAATTCACGACATATCACTGATTTCAATCAATGCATACCCTCTAAGTTCATATGACTTAGAGATGAGGATAATATATTGCTACAAATCCGATATATATTAACGGAAATCAGTGCTACATGGTCAATTTCAATGTCAGACACACCATCCATACAAGTCCGTTCTGGGTCTGAACGGAACAATAACCCGAAAATATTCAAATATGTTCAGGTCTAATGCCACTCATAACCTCGTATCGAGTGGCCTACCCAACCGAGACATCAGAAATCAATCTAAAAAATTCAAATATTCTCGGTCTTCATTTGTCGCTTACTAAGTATTGAATTGCTTCATAATG
This sequence comes from Allium sativum, assembly GCA_030737875.1. Lineage (NCBI taxonomy): Eukaryota > Viridiplantae > Streptophyta > Magnoliopsida > Asparagales > Amaryllidaceae > Allium > Allium sativum. The sequence goes on along the minus strand of CM060912.1, from coordinate 833,874,337 downwards.
TTGTATTATTACTTGGAATGGTTTTCAAACATATATTCGATCCTGGTCTTTCCAAGTAATAAGTGTACTTTAAAACGGTAGCTATGGTTTACACAGGCTTTTCAATTCTAATCTCCTTCCAAATAGTTATCAATTCATCTACGACTCAAGATTTGAATTACTATAAATTTCATACATTTTGTTATCTTCTTAACTCTTCTCTGAAATCAAAGATTATACATTCTCTTTAATTTCTTACTTTTAATTTCCTCGAATCAAAGACTTGATTTAATCCCCAATTACGATATGAATTTCCACAACTCAATCTCATTAGGTTTCAAGAATGATATTATTGAAGATACGATTCACGACAAAACCCAAATCAATCGATTTGAATCATAAGTTACACAGAAATTTTATCCACTTATATTCGATATAAATTCTCATAATCAACGAATACTATAAGTGGAATAACGATATAATGATATCTTCCAAATTCCTCAGATAGTATTGTAATAACCCGGAAATCTGGGCCAGTTTAAAATTTTTATTTTGGCAATTTTAGTGAATTTTGATCATTTAAAATGAATTATTTTAAATAATATCGACGAAAAATTTATTTTGAATAGAATTCGAACGTATATTTTGTATAGATCGTCGTTGGAATATAAATATTTATTTATATTTATAAAAGGAATTGAAAATGGCGCGGTAGTTCGATAATTCGATTTCAAACTTCAAATGAATGTACCGGGTGCAAAATAAACAGGATTTTAGTGAAACCAAAAATAATGGAATCTAATTGTGAATATCTTTCCAACGAATCCGAAAAATTGAAATTTCATTGCGGGAATCAAAAGATATGTCCAGTTGAAAATTCTGAATAGTTGCTATGAAATTCAGGCTCTTAAAAATGAGAATTTTGCAAACGACCTCGGATTTCGGCGAAACCACTTTTGTTGGATCCGGGATGTAAATTTATTGCTAGATTCCAAATTTCATAATTTTTCGAATCAATATGTGAGCGTGGCAAAGGAAAACGCGTTTGACCAGTTTTAGTTGATTTTAATCGACTGGAAAATGGCCATTTTTCAAACGGTCTCAGAATTCGAAGAAATTAGTTTTGTTAGGACCATATCGTCAATACGAAGCTAGAAAATATTTTTCTGGAATTTTTAGAGTTCGTATGTGGCCCCGGTAAATTGAAATGCACATTCAAATTCAATATATAGAGTTATATGCTGATTTTGACGGAAACTGATCGAAACGACCGAATCAGCTTACGATACATATCCCATTGTGTTCGGAATGGGGGTAATTAGCTAAGGACGACATTCGGAGGGTCTCGTTTCGTGTTCGAAATCAAAGGTTACTTTTTGAAAAATAAATTAAATAATAATAAAAATATATTATTATATTCTCCACTCCCCCTTCTCTCTATACTCCAGCCCCCCCCCCCCCCCCCATTTCAGTTTTTCAACGAAAAAAAAAACGAATCGCGCCACCGCCCTGGGCCCTCGAGCCACCGCCGGAGTCCTCTATCCGCCGCCCTCAGGCGCTCTCCACCCTCGACCTCCCTCTCGCTTCCCCTCTCTCCCTCTATCCCTTGATTTAAACGCCGCCCCAAACCCTAGCACAGAAGACCGCAACCCCAACTCCGCCTAAACTGGGCCCGCCAGCGCCTACTCCTCTGCAAACGACGACGCTCGGACACCCCCTCCTCTGCAGCGCCGAACGATGAAGCCCCCTCCCCTCCGATTTATACTATGAGTTTTTATTTCTTTTAGTCATAAAAAGTAATAAAGACCCTATTTTTAATATGAAGTCAAAGTAATAAAGACCCTATTTTTAATATGAAGTCAAAGTAATAAAGACCCTATTTTTAATATGAAGTCAAAGTAATAAAGATCCTATTTTTAATATGAAGTCGAATCTACAAAAATTCGATCTCTATATATTGGATAGCGAAGTAAAATTTCGATTTTTATATATTGAATAGCGAAGTAAAAATTCGATTTTTATATATATGAAGTCGAATCTATAAAAATTCGATTTCTATATATTGAATAGCGAAGAAAAAATTCGATTTTTATATATTGAATAGCGAAGTAAAAATTCGATTTTTATATATATGAAGTGAAGTTAAAAATTCGATTTTTATATATTGAATAGCGAAGTAAAAATTCGATTTTTATATATTTAATAGCGAAGTAAAAATTCGATTTTTATATATTGAATAGCGAAGTAAAAATTCGATTTTTACATATGTAGAGAATACGGGCAAAGAAAGTGATAAGAGGCAAGAACGGCGAAGATTTCTACCTAAGAAGAGCCGTGGGATTGGATTAGCTAATCTGTGAGAACTCCTCACCTTTTATTTAATTTTCTAGTTGAAATATATACTAGGATGCAGACGGTGTTTAGTAGCACCCGACACCCGTCGTCCACAGACCATTGACGGCTTGTATGCTTGGTTGTTTAATTTTGATGTGTAGTTGATTGTGTGGTGTGATGCGAAATGAAATAAAATATTCATATAGATGAAATAAAATATTTTATAGTGGAAAATATTTTACAGTTAAAAATAGAATTTTTAACATGTATATAAAATGAAATAAAAATAAACAAATCGGACGATTTGTTTACATACACACATTTGATTGATATTGATTGGGACGATAAATTTTACACATCGCCCAACTGCACAAATAAAATCTGTGTTTGATTGTTTGAAACCCCACACGGGTATTGGGATGATATTTGACGTACACTAGTCCCGATTGTTTAGTTGTATGTTGATTGATTGATTGACAGACTGTTATAAGCGTTGAATATTTATATTTGATGCTTATACAGTGTAGAATGCACTTTGGATGATGGTTGATTATTCATTGTTGTTATTGTATACATGTGTTGTAGAAAATCCATTTAATTAACATTATATGGTAATTGATTGGGCCTCATTCCATATTTGAAAAAGAAATATTTGAAATAGAAATATTTTAAATAGAATATTTGAAAATAAGAATATATGAAGCCGTGTTGATTAAATTGACGCCATTTTGACGTGAACGTTATTTATATCAATTTTATTCATTTTATAATGAATATCGAAAGTGATTTCAAAATCTGATATTTTGAAAAGAAATGAATTCGAATTAAAATTGAATAGAAATGAATTTGAATTGAAATTGAATAGAAATGAATTCGAATTGAAATTGAATAGAAATGAATTCGAATTGAAATTGAATAGAAATGAATTTGAATTGAAATTGAATAGAAATGAATTCGAATTGAAATTGAATATAAATGAATTCGAATTGAAATTGAATATAAATGAATTCGAATTGGAATTGAATTGAATTCAAAAGGAACTGAAATTGAATTAGAAATCAATTTGAATTGAAATCGATTTGAAATGAATTTAAAACGAATGTATATTGGAATATTCAATTTTGATTTGAAATTGAATATGAAGTTGAAACCGTTTTGAAAATGAATTTAAAATGATTTATAAAGCACGTTTTGAATTGAAATCGACGAAGTATATATTATATATATTATATATATAATATAATGGCCTGAATGGAACGCGCCGCGCCGCGGCAGTTCGCGAATTTCGATCATTGACTTCGAATGAATATTGCGGGAGATCCGACCGTCGGATTCTCCTAAAACAAGAACCGTTGGGTTCGTATCGAAAAGAGCTTTCTAACGAATATTAGAACTTTGAAATCTAACGGTTGGATTTGGAGTTATGTCCAAATAAAATTTGGAAAAGGTCGATGTAAGTGCAGTTTGATGGCCGTTGATGGAAATCGACTGTACGGGCCTTGATAAAATTATTAAAAATAGTAATAATTTGTGTAAAATCATAAGAAATGATTTGTGAAGAATTGGGATGAAAAATTCCATATTTGAAAAGATAAAAATAGATTTTTATCGAAAGGAACTAGTTTTGAACTAGAATTATAATTCTATTTATTTTTAAATAAATAAATTGAATTTGAAATGGTTTTGAAAATAAACAGAATTTCCAATGATTGCATTGCAATGGATTTGAATCGAAATTGTCTTCGGAATATTTCGATGTTGGATTTCGTGATTATACAGATGTTGTTATGGAAATTTGAAAGATATAGATATATATATCGTTATTTCCAATACGATATATGTTGGTCATAGAATTTGATATTGAATATAAGCCGATATATTTTCTATTCAGAGCCTTGTTTTAATCTCAAATTTGATTTGGGTTTGTCGTGAATGGTGTCTTGACTAACACTGTTCTTGAACCCAGTTGAGAAAAGATTAAATCTTTTTATTTAGATTTAATGAAGTGTACTAATTAAATGATATTTAATTGGAATTGAATTGATATTGATTTTTGGGTTTATCCTGGACAGTGTTTTAAATAACACTCGTTCTTTAACCCAATAATTAATGGAATGTGATTTTGGGTTTATCGTGAACCGTGTTTTAAATGACACTGATTCTTTAACCCAGTTAACGATTAAAACTAAGAGGAGTTTTAATGAATCTTTAATTAGATTGAAAAGGTGTTAGAATGGAGTATCACCAGTTTTGCTCCAGGCGATAGTTAAATCTTTAATTAGATTTAAACGTGAAATGGTAATTGAATTTACCGATAACACCGTGGTGTTAGATATGAAGTATAACCAGTTTTACTTCATGGGATGAATAGGTTGGGATTGGGAAATTAAAATAAATGATTACTTCGGTGTGGTTCGAAATCCCGACTAGTTTGAATTGATATTCAAAGAAGATTAAAGAATAAATTTAAAGAATTTATCTTTGATAAAATTAATGGGAAACTTTCCCAAAATATAAGAATATTTGAATAAAAGAATATTCTGGATTGGAATGAGGCGTATGTTGTGTTTGTGTAACACGTGTTTATTATATATACTAGTGTGAACCCGTGCTTCGCACACGGATTGTGCATAACTCTTACTTTAAGGACCTTGATATGATTACATGAGTATGTGATACATGTTCAAGTTGTAGAAACTTGTGTCAATACCCAGAACCGGGCTGCTAATCTGAATCAATGTGAAGTCAAGGAAGCTCAGACTACCAAAAGCCAAACTTACTACTATAGCATCATTCATCGTGTACTCAAAAAACAATGCCATTTTCAGTGGCTTAAGCATACATATATGATGTTGACTTATTAGCAAACAAATCATATAGGAACAAAGCACAATACTTATAACAGGAAAAATAGTCTCTTAAACGTAAACATATTTATCTCTAAAATAACATACAAATTAGAATAACTTGCGATGTCATTTACATGAACTATTACCCATATGTGGTCATTTGCAGCAATACAAAACAGGAAAGCAATATATAACAGACCATGAACAAAAAATGATAGCATGGCAAGTTCATCAATGCACCTCCTATATCAATGAGGCTTCTAAGATTGTTTCACCCAAAACTTCCACTCTCCTACAGTCGCACCATAGGATAAAAACCAATATTTGTGCTCTTTGACTTTCATCTTCTGCATTTGAGTTAGTTGTTCAAACTTAGGTCCTGTAGTGTACGGTTTTCCACCATTTCTATCAACACAAATGTTACCAAGAAAAGAAATTTTTGCTGGTTCATTCAGCCCTTGCCTTATTTGTTCCATCGTTGTACATAATAACTTCTGGTTCGATGATTGATTCCAAGTCCAAACCCATTGCATCTGTCTCCTTATAAAATTTACATAACCAAAGGTCTTCATCCAACAAAATCTTGGACATGCGGATGCGGTTGTACTAAGATTCTTCTACTGCTATTTCTGCAAGTTCCTCAATTTGTGGTTCACTATAGCAGTCAGTAGTACAAAGTTTTGGAAACAGCTCCCGTTTCTGATTAGAAAACACCGAGTTTATTAGCACGACCATTTTTGAAATCATTACACTGCATTAGCACTAAAAGCTGCTAAATGTTCATTGTTTTGCCTGAACTAAATAAGACTGTATTCTTCTCAGCAATCATCTGCATAATATAAAATGTTCAATTATAATTTCACGATTAGTCAAACTATTTGCATAAAGCTAAGAATTCACTATTATAAATTAACTTACATTTCATTGTCATTTCTAGGCAGCTAGATTTTTGTCAGCATTGTACTTTTGCTTTACACAAACACGCACACACACACACACTCATATATATTTCCATCTATTTTAGAATTATACACACTAAAAATAAGCAAGTTATTATTCATGACCAATCCCTAAGATTTAAGATTTAATTCTGAAAAAATGGGGAGAAAGAAGAAGATGAAGTGATTGGCTTTAGTTTTATAAATGGTAACCTGAAATAATAGATCAAATCACCAAGTGTCGTTCAATGACATGTACCATGAAGGATCTTAAGTATTGTGCAAATCCTAGAAATAAATTTTGGCGTATAATATGAAAAGAAGAAGACCATATTAGATTCTTTCTCATTTATTACATGTAAAGAAGGTTGTCTTACCATTCCAATTAGCAATTAGCAATCTCAATTAGTTGAATCACAGAAGACACGTGCAACAATTTTGCCAATTTAGGAGGATTATGCGTAAATATATTAATCAACTTTTGTAGACAGAGTAATTTAAGTGTTGAAAACGAAAAAAAAAAAAACTTAAAAGTATAAAATCAAGTATAAATATTATTTTCAAAAAAAACACACCTTAAATGGAAGCATAACATTTGATGTTGGCGAAGAATTAACCATGTTAAGGAAAAAGGATCCTGCACTGCTGAAGAAGCAGCAGAATCCTGAAGGTTATTAACCGACTTGTCACTCTCATTAAAGTTATTATAGCTTCCTACAAATGCTACATTATTGAGAGAATAGTGCAAACTATTATTCTTTCCAAATCATCGAAAGTTGAAGTACATACAACTTACATAACCAACTCTTCTATGAAAGGAAACTCCACTCACCCTAAAAAACACTTTTGCTTATACACTGAAAGGAAACCCAAATCAGCCACAATTTTTATGTTCAAACCTCCTTATATACTGGAATTACCCATTTCTTGATAGTACTCATGTACATTAAAGGGTTACCTCAACTTGTTATTTTATTTTAGGAAATAACCATATACCTAAATTTACCTTTACTCTTTGTTCACCAAGTTCACAGTAAAAGCACTATTACTGCTATTTGATTATTCCTGGATTATAAAGAAATAACAAAAAAGACAGTTCTATAGTTTTACTGGAAACTTTATAAACCATCCAGCGAGAGTTCTTGATTTACACGAAAGTGGCTTAATTTACACAATTCTATATGCAATAGATACTTTAATATTCACTAATTGCTTTATCTTCGTTGAATGATCATCACATATTTCTTTCTTTATTACTTTGACACATACACCAAGGTTTCTACCAAACAATAATTTCAGACAAAGTTGTAAATGTTTGATGTTAATGATCTGTTAAAGTTGCTATATCTAACCCATCACGTACCTTAAATTTTCACATTGTAGTTATCCTTGTTTGCTAAGTTTAAAGCGCACACACTAAAGCCAAAATAGAGAAGAAAATGACCGCAGTATTTTTTGTTGTAATTAAGCTAATATCTTGTTGAAACAATTAGAACCAAACAAATTCAGTTTTATACTGCATAAAGCTATTGGCAGTTCATCGTTGTTTTAATTATTTACTTCCTACAGTAATGCTAATACTTCAAATATAACCATCCTTGATTAATATTTTCATTATTTCTGATTAAAACTTCCATATAGCACATAGTCAACCTTATTTATTCTCAATGTTTCCTTGATATATATTCTATATATAGTACTAATCCGATTATTTCAGCAATAATTTCCTTTCATTTATGTATTTTATTGTTTGTTATTGACAGGAGAACACGTTATAGGAAAAAAGATAAATACATGGGGTAGATCAAACTCATTGTTATCAACTGACTAAGAATATAAAACAAAACTAAAATTGTTTCTTCAAACTATTAGGAATCAGTCGCAGAACCACATTACATAGTAAGCGTACGATCCAAACAACAATTTTAACATAAATATTCAAAGACTTTGTGCAACAAAAACATAAAGCATACAAACATTCAACTCATTATTTTTTTTTTTTTTTTTTCAACATTGGTAGACAATTCAACGTGAAGCTTCTTGCTAATCTATCTTCCATTTAGCATATCTTGTATACTGGTTCTTTCCTTCTCAAGTCCATAAGAAAAAGGAAACTAATAATTTTATGTTCGGTTTATTTACATAATAACCAAAGATAAGGCAGTATTTGGTCCCAACATAAATCATTCGTTATCTTCAAAATAACAATACTTCTAAGAAACATGAAAATCAAACTTAATTGTAGAAAGTAACAGAGACACTCAAAATTAATAGTTGATCTAAATCTACTTTCCCTAAATAGAATAATTGATTAGAATTCTGAATAGTTATCATGCATGTGTTAGGAAAGTTAATAACTACATAGACATAATAATCATCATACATTATACAGTAAAAATATTAAATAAATTCAAATCTTATTCAAAAAAATTATCATGCCTTTATGCAGGTTGCACTTGAATTGAAATAACTCTTTTGCGTTTCTTTCTCTGATCAACATCAAATTTTCAGCCAGAATGTGTCGATATCTCTTATTTAATAACAAAACATTAGCATCTCAATTTTGAGATATATATTAGTTAATATTAAATCATTAACACATCACTTTAGCCTATGAGAAACAACTGATAAAATAAAACTTCTACATGAAATAACATTTTATTTGAAGTGCATTCCCTACATAGGCGATTTCATAAACCATGGTCCCCGCTACTAACAAAAAACTGAAAAGAAAAATACATAGAAGTAAATGAAAAGAAACGACGTTTAACATATGTAAATGGGGTTAATCATGCTGTAATTGTATTGGAAATAGGTTATTTCTTTTATAAGTTTTACCTTACTGAGGAAAAAGATGTTGGAAGTCTTTTTCTCAATTTTGTTTGCTCCCACTCAAACTCGCAAGTAGTGGCACAGTGGTATTGCACCCGCTTCCCGTTAAAGGGGTCGCAGGTTCGATACCCGACAGCCCTACTCCCATTTTCAAGACGCGGAGGTGGGTTCCCGTTAATCCAATAACTGGTTGGGGACATCAAGCCTCTGTGCTGGGTTGGCTTAAATCCTGTTCTGTCTATGGTCGGACCAGGCAGTTCGGAGGCTCTCCTCCTTGTGGGGTGGGTTTTTAAAAAAAAACTTTCTCTACGATGCTACATTGATCTCATAAATTGTGATTCTTATTTCGAATGATAAAATGACCAATATTATGGTTCTATGTTATTCATCGCTAGATGATCATTTCAGTCTATTTTGGTAGCCACTTGCATTAATCAACATCAGCTCTCTCTCAATATCGCTATGAATTGCACACTTAAATGATAAATTATTCTAACTATCATCAAGCTAATAATAATTTTATAAAAAAATTGAAAACTAACAACATGTGCAATCCCATTGAATTAAAAAGAAATCTTTTGACTTCAGAAATAAAATTTGCAAATCTAAATAGCAAACAATGTATGCAAGCATCATCATATTTTTAGCGCTCAAAGGACATGTCACCAAATGAAATAAACCATGCGTACACATTCAGTATAAAATAGAGCATATCAATGATAATATATATATATATATATATATATATATATATATATATATATTTATATTTATATATTTTTATGTATTTATAATCTTGATTGCAAATATTAGAATCAATGACAATCTGTAAATATTTAAAATATCTTTTTAACAACAATTTAGATGCGAAAATTTTATAAAGTTGCAAGAGATATTACTGATAAGCAAAGTCTGGTTGTATCCAACTCAATGATAGGATATATTTATCTATCAAAATCATCTCATCATTTAGTCCAGTCGATTTAGCTAGTGAACAAACCTTTGATTCATTTCAGTAGCAAATAACATAATGGTAATTGTTACTGTTTAGTTTCACTAAGAAGAAAATCAAGGATTTTGTTGATGTATGTACTAAGGAAGCATGTTAAGAATAAGAGTTACTAAATTAAAGACAAAAATATTATTTCAATACATAATTTAACATTATAGAATCAATAAGCAGTTCAAAATTCAGAGAGGTCATATTGGTAATTTGATAACGTCACATGTGCCTTTATGGCACACGTTAACATTTTCCTAAAATTAGCTTATTACTTTATTGGATGAATAAAATATTAGAATGCTTAAAAACCTTACATATATCATATTAACGCAATATTTAATATAAGGCTTTTTTGACTTATAATATCTATCTTACCCATATAACATAATAAATGGTAAGCATTAAGGAGTTAGAAAACAACACGAAACAAATGTTCTTTTTTATATCAGTCAGGTTTGAACAAAAAGTTGCAACTTAGTTTAATTAACACAAAAACAAAAGAAATAGATGATGAAATAGACTAATATATGTGTATATAGATATAGATATTTTTCATGTACAAAATGGGTTTGATCAACAAAATAAATAGTCCACGAAAAGTTATCCATGTTACTTTACCTCAGATAGTTCATTCCATAAATATGTAGTTTGAATCTGATCATATTGTAACTGCAGCTACGAATTTAAATTTAAATAAGTAAACCTGTCCACTTTATAATAGCGTCGGACAAACAGCTGACAACGTAGCTGAAAAAATAGTGGACACATGGATATGTATAAACCTAAACAAATCAAAAAGGTATAGTCATAAAATAGTTTACTGTGAAGTAGCTTAAAAAATATATTTGGTATTATTAGTACAAACATATGGCAGAACTATAGTCATAATATGCAGGCAGGCACTGATATACCTCCTGACAATTTAAGATCATAAATTATTCAACTGTCCAAGATGCTATGCTACTGTCCAATTTTTATAAAGTGTAAAACATGAAATTAGACACGCCACATGTACAAAAGAAAAATATTTCTCAGTACTACAAAAATAGAAATCCATTTCCTTATGTCGTGTAAGATCACGAATTTTTAGCACCGATATGGTGTATTTAAAAAAATAAAAAATAATTGGCCATATGGGAAAAATCAAAATAAAATACTCCAATTGCAGAGCTATGTGACTCTCATTTAAAAAATAAAAGAAGCAATTGCATACTTTGGTGAAAAGAATCAAAATATGCAGCCATATAACAAATCACATTTTTGCATTCTACATTGCACATGCCAATGAAAAGAAAAAATTTCTTTTGCTAATACGTCATTGACCTTCGACCTTCAACATAGCCCATAAAAAATTATAAAGTAGCATATACTTTAAATTATTTATACAAATGAACTTTGTTCACCCATGTATATAGGTAATAGCGACATGTTTCAGAAAAACATACATATTTTTACGTATTTGTTCTACAAAACATCTTCCAAACTATTGTGCGCTAGAGGAGTCTGCACTTCTTTTTGCCGTGTTTGTTTAAAAATGGTTGTACAAAAGTATGAATGACTACAACAGTACCCTCTCATCAACTCTTCTAAATATCAAAACCTATGCACCATTTTTAACAAATAGCAATATAATGTCAGTTAATTGTACATGTATAACGTCATTTTGTATATGTTTTCTTAACAAAAACAACATTTATTTACAATTCTTCTATTCGTAACTATATTATTGTTAAATACCTATATAGTTAATAGTGGGAGTATGCGACGTATACAATAAAATAGGATAGTGTTTGTTTTTCATATAGTTAATAGTGGTAAAACATTGTAAAACGGTGGGAATATGCAGCATAGTGGGAATGCATTTACATGTAATGTGTTTGCCCACCATATAGCTAATAGTGGTAAAGAGCGTAGATAGTAAGGATATATGTTAGCTGTGAATATGCAACAGTATAATACCATTTAAAAATAGGATAAATAATCCCGAATGGGTAGACGGTATGTTGAAACTCAAAATAACAGTGGTACACATAGCAATTTTTTTAATTAATACGTGTAACAATTTTCTTTTACAGCTCAAATAATGCTGGGGAATAAGTATAAAAGACACATTTAGTTGAAGGAAAGGACACACATGGTCTGTAAAAAACACAAAATCTACAAAATTGCAATTAAAGGGGAAGATAACATGTCTTGTAAGTCAAGATACCTGCAAACGGTGAATGTTAGTCTTTGACTACATGCTTCTGCAGTTGGGATTTGCTTTCTTTGAATTGTATTAAGCCAAAGGTTTTGCAGAACCTATTAAACAATAGAAATGTTATTTTTCAGTGTAGGTTGATGCAAGTTGGGAAAGAATCACCTCTGCAAATGGTTTCAAGCACAAAATACACTAATTCTCAACTTACGGTTGAACCAACAATCCTTGTTTTCAAAATACATCAATTCCAAATATTTCTGATGTAGAACAGGAAGATCGCCGAATTTATCAGTCAATCCCTCGATCGAGCAAAAGCCGAATAGGAAGATCAAAATAACCTATCGTGCCGAATCGACCTATTAGTTGATATGTTGCATAAAGATATTTCGCTATAGGGCCGCGCGGCGGCTGTTCAATGATATGAAATTAGAATTTGGTTGAAACTAATTTAGGGTTATTTTACAGGGATCGGGAATGAAAATAAATCGAAGCATCAACGTTTTTGCAATAGAAAAAGGAAACGATTCGGATTTAGAGTGAAAACAAATTGAGGAATCAATTCTTTGCAATGGAAAAAAATGGAGACGCTTCAAAGTATAGTATAGTATAGATATGCATTATGTTCTTCCTCTAGAAAAAATCAAACAAAATATACAATTTTTTCTTCATGAAATAAAAATAAACGTCTTCAAAGTAAAGGCCTGTTGAATTTAAAAGCGTTTGTAAGTAATAAAAATTGAGAAAGATCGATCCACTTAAACCATGTTCGATTGATAAATAATGAACATGCACATCCTGAAAATGAGTGAAGAGAATACCCTGGTGCAAGACAGTTTCTTAGGTATAATCTACAAAAAACCCGCTAGGAGAAAAAAAATGAGGGCTAATCCTTGTATAGAAGCTCATCCTTCATAATTAAACCTTTTTGAAGGAGAACAAACTATTGTATAATCCAAACTACAAAACATATACACCTTAAAAACAGCAGTCGTTGACTGAGAAACTAAGCAAGCTCAAGTATTCATGACCAGCACTCCAAATCCAAATTGGACAGAATAACTTTTTAAGAGCATAACATGCTTTAAGTTATCCAGTTCTATATTTTAAATGTACAAGTATGAGATCTAAATTTTAAATACAAATCATGGAAAATCGACCTATTACCTGAGAACTTATCACAAAATAGACAAATAACGTGATAAGGAGCATGTGGATAAATTAAAGATGGAGTATGACAATGTCCAAAAATCATTATAGTTAACTAAATATTCTTTAAACTTCAAAAGTTCCCATGACATTGCTAGAACTTGATCAATTTCAAAATTTATTTCTGCAAATTAGCAACGAACAATGCAATCCTCATTCAGCATATAAAACTATTCAGGTTTGACATGGTAGACATTCTAATTAAACACAGAGCATGCCTATTTCGAAAAATGAATAACAATTAGACCAAATATAGAGGAGGCATAAGCTTAGAAAAAGACATTCAATAAAACAAATAGCGATCGGTTGAAGAAGGCAGAAAAATGCTTACGCGGAAGGCAGAAACAGCGGCTAAAATTGATCCGCGAACGACGGCTAAAATGGAAAACCCGACGGTGGACGGCGGAAGGAAGATTGACGAAGGAGCTGAAAATCGACCTACGGACGAAGAAGATTCAGGAAGGAGGGAGCCGGACCGCGGCGTATGGTCTATAGATGGAGTCGCCCTAGGAAAATCCGACGAAAAGGGGAAAAAAATGAGGAAGTGAGGATACCTAGGGTTTATAGCGCAAAAGGAATGAATGGCAAAAATAGGAGAAGCCGCTATTGAGATTGTGGGCACAAAGGGAATGGCTAGGCATGGAAGGAGGCAGGAGATGGTAGGGGAAACTGAAGGCGAAGTGGGAAAAAGAGGAATTAAAAAGTGAGAAGATGAAAGGAAGGAACGTGAAAATTGGATTCACGTAAAAAAGACGATTCAGTAAACATTTACACGTGTCATGCCCATAATAAGTCCTAACAAAAATTAGAGGGGGCTTGAGAGTTGCCCAAAAACAACTCATCTTTAATAGTATAGTATAGATACGCGAGTTGTTCAGAAAGACTGGGTTTATCCCATTCTGAATAACTAATTCGACGTGGTGTCGATGATGAAGACGGTGGTCGAAGACCGGAGGTCTTCACGTCGTTTGGGTGATTACTGATGATCTTGATTGGGTTGTACACCCAACAAGATGGAAATAGTTGGTGATCGTCTAGACGTACTTGGAGATCAATGGATATGCGGGGAACTAGGTGCCTCCGGTTTCGTTCAGACCTAGAACGGAGTTGTAAATGGACTGTGTGTCTGACATTGGATTTTAGTCTGTGTGATTGATTTCTATTAAATATATATCTGTTTGGCGGCGGAGAATTTATTCTCTTGCTTAACGCCCTTCTCTGAGACGTACGAGCTCAGGGGTTATATATTGATGGATATCAAGCACATGGAGTGAATTGCCTGTGTGGCATGCCTAAGTGGAAAATGATCAAGGCTTCTGTTGAAAAGCAAAGTCTTGTGGTTGATGATCAAAGCACGGCCTGTGTGGCATAGCTTTGTGTAACGTGAATTCGCGAGCCTCACACCTAGGTGGTGAACCAAAAACAGGAGAGGACGTCAGGGAGGGCATGCGTTTCTTTCTAGCTAGAAGTGGCGTTAGTGGTTTTACACGCCCTGACGATTTTGACTTATGTAGTTGTTGCTGTTGCGAGGCGCCTCGGTTTGATCGGACGATCCGGGTCCGATGGAGTCATTCATTGGCTCATTTACGCCCCATAGGGCGGGGAAACGCATGTTCAGGCATTTTAATCCACATCGGTGGACCGGCCCTGAGGATCCAAGGGCCCACCTGAGTCTGGGTCCTGAGGGGCGGGCTAGAGCGTCTCGAATCGGTGAGGACTATCTTTTGCCTCGGTTCATAGATGGAAATCCAATTTCCAAATACGTGACATTTGCGGTTTTATTTGTAGAGCCTAGTATGGCGACATAGTGGGATAGGGCGCTTGTGCCGTCTATGATTGATTCTTATGATTTGAAGTTTTTTTATACACTATGCACTTATAATAGTATCAAATAATTTGTTTTAAACGTATCAAGCATTCTTGGCTATTATAAGGTAAAAACCCTATCCTCCGGCTTGCGTCGCATTGTGTGATGGGACCTGGGTCTTATAATAAATTCATTTTTCTTTATTTAGCATTGCGCTGTTTGTTTTATGCACTGGTATTCTTGGGAGGAAACCCGTTCCGTGTTATACGGCGTGGTCCCTTGATTTACCTAACTTTAAAATAAAGATTAATAACTGTTTTAGTTCTCACACCAGTCACATGACTGACCTGGAGTTTATTGTTTTAACCTAAACTCTGGGTGCCCCTATTTTGACATGGGAAGCTAGTAGTTTTGGTTTTGCAGATTTATATTCACAGGATCCTGGTTTACAGCTGGAACGATATCCGGAAAGCTTTGTATCCGTATATCTCCTTCAGTTGTGTATTGTATTATTTTCCGCTGCTATGTATTTAAATGTAATTTAAATCTCTGATATTTCTGTGAAATATTCATGTATACTCTATATATTCTTGTAATCTGATGGAATTGTTGTAAATAACAATGAAATGTTCTTCCGTCTGCGTTCTGATGTGGCTTGTTCTCGAACTGTCCGCGCTTTCCTCACCGGGGAAGTTACGGGTTTTTACAGTTGGTATCAGAGCTTTGGTTTACAAAGCTAGAGAACAAGGCACATTAGAACCGTACGAAAGAATTCATCAGATATTAGATTAGCAATATCCAATGAGAATGACTCGTTAGAGATGGGATCAGTAGTATCCTAGAACGAGTGTGAAGAGTATATTTTTAAAAATGAAAACCCATTTTGTTTTGAAATTTAAATCGTTGTATACATATTTGAATATTTATTTTATATTGAATTTGGACAATCCAATATATAAAGATTTTGCATATGTGCCTTGCAAACGTATATTCGAAGTTTTAATATACTGGATAGATATAGAATCACACTCTAGTCGCCCGGGGGTGATTCTGATGATTGATATATCATCATCAGGATTTATATTCGAGTGAAGAACGTGTAATATCTATATATTTCCTATTGACTGGTGTGAGAACCAAAACTAGATAGGGCTTATTGTTGTGATTTGGCATCAAAAATGTGATTTTGATTATATATCAAAGTTATGAATTTCAAAAGCTAATCAACTAATTGATTGATGGTTGTGTTGTTTGATTATTGTTTGTTAATTGAAATTTTGAACCATATAGCCAAATTGTATCAAATATTGAATTGTATTGAAAATTGGTCGCATTTGCTTGCATATACATGTACTTACATTGAACAGGTCATAACAAGGAGGCTAGAGCAGAAGAATAAAATTTGTTTGGCCGACAAATAGGTACATGTTTATCATAATTTACTATTTTGTTTGGGTGATGATGATTTTATGATCCGATTGGCTAGCCACTTGGCTTTTTCTTTTTCTTTTTGAGATCAGAAGGCCTGTATGGCAATTTCGGGATTTTCCCGTGCTCCCGGTGCAGGGGAGGTTATGGCGAAATTTTTCGAAAATTTAGGGTGTTAGCCAAATTTTTGAAAATTTTGAAAAGTTCTTAGAAACTAAAAAGTTGAAGAACTTAAGCCATAATAAAAATAACGAAAGTTGAGTTGATTAATGAAACAACTTTCGGCTTCGTTCCTTTTCGGGGACGAAAAGTTTTAAGTGGGGGAGATTGTAATAACCCGGAAATCTGGGCCAGTTTAAAATTTTTATTTTGGCAATTTTAGTGAATTTTGATCATTTAAAATGAATTATTTAAAATAATATCGACGAAAAATTTATTTTGAATAGAATTCGAACGTATATTTTGTATAGATCGTCGTTGGAATATAAATATTTATTTATATTTATAAAAGGAATTGAAAATGGCGCGGTAGTTCGATAATTCGATTTCAAACTTCAAATGAATTTACCGGGTGCAAAATAAACCGGATTTTAGTGAAACCAAAAATAATGGAATCTAATTGTGAATATCTTTCCAACAAATCCGAAAAATTGAAATTTCATAGCGGGAATCAAAAGATATATCCAGTTGAAAATTCTGAATAGTCGCTATGAAATTCAGGCCCTTAAAAATGGGAATTTTGCAAACGACCTCGGATTTCTACGAAACCACTTTTGTTGGATCCAGGATGTAAAGTTATTGCTAGATTCCAAATTTCATAATTTTTCGAATCAATATGTGAGCGTGGCGAAGGAAAACGTGTTTGACCAGTTTCAGTTGATTTTAATCGACTATAAAATGGCCATTTTTCAAACGGTCTCAGAATTCGACGAAATTAGTTTTGTTAGGACCGTATCATCAATACGAAGCTAGAAAATATTTTTCTGGAATTTTTAGAGTTCGTATGTGGCCCCGGTAAATTGAAATGCACGTTCAAATTCAATATATAGAGTTATATGTTGATTTTGACGGAAACTGATCGAAACGACCGAATCAGCTTACGATACATGTCCCATTGTGTTCGGAATGGGGGTAATTAGCTAAGGACGACAGTCGGTGGGTCTCGTTTCGTGTTCGAAATCAAAGGTTACTTTTTGAAAAATATATTATTATATTCTCCACTCCCCCTTCTCTCTATACTCCAGCCCCCCCCCCCCCCATTTTAGTTTTTCAACGAAAAAAGAAAAAGAAAAAACGAATCGCGCCGCCGCCCAGGGCCCTCGAGCAACCGCCGGAGTCCTCCATCCGCCGCCCTCAGGCGCTCTCCACCCTCGACCTCCCTCTCGCTTCCCCTCTCTCCCTCTATCTCTTGATTTAAGCGCTGCCCCAAACCCTTGCACAGAAGACCGCAACCCCTACCCCGCCTAAACCGGGCCCGCCAGCGCCTACTCCTCCACGAACGACGACGCTCGGACACTCCCTCCTCTGCAGCACCGAACGATGAAGCCCCCTCCCCTCCGATTTATACTGTGAGTTTTTATTTACTTTTATTTCTTTATTTTAGTTATAAAAAGTAATAAAGACCCTATTTTTAATATGAAGTCAAAGTAATAAAGACCCTATTTTTAATATGAAGTCAAAGTAATAAAGACCCTATTTTTAATATGAAGTCAAAGTAACAAAGATCCTATTTTTAATATGAAGTCAAATCTATAAAAAATCGATCTCTATATATTGGATAGCGAAATAAAAATTTGATTTTTATATATTGAATAGCAAAGTAAAAATTCGATTTTTATATATATGAAGTCGAATCTATAAAAATTCGATTTCTATATATTGAATAGCGAAGAAAAAATTCGATTTTTATATATTGAACAGCGAAGTAAAAATTCGGTTTTTATATATATGAAGTGAAGTTAAAAATTCGATTTTTATATATTGAATAGCGAAGTAAAAATTCGATTTTTATATATTGAATAGCGAAGTAAAAAATTCGATTTATATATATTGAATAGCGAAGTAAAAATTCGATTTTTACATATGTAGAGAATACGGGCAAAGAAAGTGACAAGTGGCAAGAACGACGAAGATTTCTACCTAAAAAGAGTCGTGGGATTGGATTAGCTAATCTGTGAGAACTCCTCACCTTTTATTTAATTTTCTAGTTGAAATATATACTAGGATGCAGACAGTGTTTAGTTGCACCCGACAACCGCCATCCACAGACCATGGACGGCTTGTATGCTTGATTGTTTAATTTTGATGTGTAGTTGATTGTGTGATGTGATGCGAAATGAAATAAAATATTCATATAGATGAAATAAAATATTTTATAGTGGAAAATATTTTATAGTTAAAAATAGAATTTTTAACGTGTATATAAAATGAAATAAAAATAAACAAATCGGACGATTTGTTTATATACACACATTTGACTGATATTGATTGGGACGATAAATTTTACACATCGCCCAACTGCACAAATAAAATCTGTGTTTGATTCTTTGAAACCCCACACGGGTATTGGGATGATATTTGACGTACACTAATCCCGATTGTTTAGTTGTATGTCGATCGATTGATTGACAGACTTTTATAAGCGTTGAATATTTATATTTGATGCTTATACAGTGTAGAATGCACTTTGGATGATGGTTGATTATTCATTGTTGTTATTGTATACATGTGTTGCAGAAAATCCATATAATTAACATTATATGGTAATTGATTGGGCCTCATTCCATATTTGAAAAAGAAATATTTGAAATAGAAATATTTTAAATTGAATATTTGAAAATAAGAATATATGAAGCCGTGTTGATTAGATTGATGCCATTTTGACGTGAACGATATTTATATCGATTTTATTTATTTTATAATGAATATCGAAAGTGATTTCAAAATCTGATATTTTGAATAGAAATGAATTCGAATTGAAATTGAATAGAAATGAATTCGAATTGAAATTGAATAGAAATGAATTCGAATTGAAATTGAATAGAAATGAATTCGAATTGAAATTGAATAGAAATGAATTCGAATTGAAATTGAATAGAAATGAATTCGAATTGAAATTGAATATAAATGAATTCGAATTGGAATTGAATTGAATTGAAAAGGAGCTGAAATTGAATTAGAAATCAATTTGAATTGAAATCGATTTGAAATGAATTTAAAACGAATGTATATTGGAATATTCAATTTTGATTTGAAATTGAATATGAAGTTGAAACCGTTTTGAAAATGAATTTAAAATGATTTATAAAGCACGTTTTGAATTGAAATCGATGAAGTATATATTATATATATTATATATATATATAATATAATGGCCTGAATAGAACGCGCCGCGCCGCGGCAGTTCGTGAATTTCGACCATTGACTTCAAATGAATATTGCGGGAGATCTGACCGTCGGATTCTCCTAAAACCGGAACCGTTGGGTTCGTACAGAAAAGGGCTTTCTAACGAATATTAGAAATTTGAAATCTAACGGTTGGATTTGGAGTTATGTCCAAATCAAATTTGGAAAAGGTCGCTGTAAGTGCAGTTCGATGGCCGTTGATGGAAATCAACTATACGGGCCTTGATAAAATTATTAAAAATAGTAATAATTTGTGTAAAATCATAAGAAATGATTTTTGAAGAATTAGGATGAAAAATTCCATATTTGAAAAGATAAAAATAGATTTTTATCGAAAGGAACTAGTTTTGAACTAGAATTATAATTCTATTTATTTTTAAATAAATAAATTGAATTTGAAATGGTTTTGAAAATAACCAGAATTTCCAATGATTGCATTGGAATGGATTTGAATCGAAATTGTCTTCGGAATATTTCAATGTTGGATTTCGTGATTATACAGATGTTGTTATGGAAATTTGAAAGATATAGATATATATATATCGTTATTTCCAGTACGATATCTGTTGGTCGTAGAATTTGATATTGAATATAAGCCGATATATTTTCTATTCAGAGCCTTGTATTTAATATCAAATGTTATTTGGGTTTATCGTGAATGGTGTCTTGACTAACACTGTTCTTGAACCCAGTTGAGAAAAGATTAAATCTTTTTATTTAGATTTAATGAAGTGTACCAATTAAATGATATTTAATTGGAACTAAATTGATATTGATTTTTGGGTTTATCGTGGACAGTGTTTTAAATAACACTCGTTCTTTAACCCAATAATTAATGGAATGTGATTTTGGGTTTATCGTGAACCGTGTTTTAAATGACACCGATTCTTTAACCCAGTTAACGATTAAAACTAAGTGGAGTTTTAATGAATCTTTAATTAGATTGAAAAGGTGTTAGAATGGAGTATCACCAGTTTTGCTCCAGGCGATAGTTAAATCTTTAATTAGATTTAAACGTGAAATGGTAATTGAATTTACCGATAACACCGTGGTGTTAGATATGAAGTATAACCAGTTTTACTTCATGGGATGAATAGGTTGGGATTGGGAAATTAAAATAAATGATTACTTCGGTGTGGTTCGAAATCCCGTCTAGTTTGAATTGATATTTAAAGAAGATTAAAGAATAAATTTAAAGAATTTATCTTTGATAAAATTAATGGTAACCTTTCCCAAAATATAATAATATTTGAATAAAAGAATATTCTGGATTGGAATGAGGCGTATGTTGTGTTTGTGTAACACGTGTTTATTATATATATATATACGCGAGTTATTCAGAAAGACCGGGTTTATCCCATTCTGAATAACTAATTCGACGTGGTATCGAAGATGAAGACGGTGGTCGAAGACCGGAGGTCTTCACGTCGTTTGGGTGATTACTGATGATCTTGATTGGGCTGTACACCCAACAAGATGGAAATAGTTGGTGATCGTCCAGACGTACTTGGAGATCGATGGATATGCGGGGTAATAGGTGCCTACGGTTTCGTTCAGACCCAGAACGGACTTGTAAATGGACTGTGTGTCTGACATTGGATTTTAGTCTGTGTGATTGATTTCTATTAAATATATATCTGTTTGGCGGCGGAGAATTTATTCTCTTGCTTAACGCCCTTCTCTCAGACGTACGAGCTCAGGGGTTATATATTGATGGATATCAAGCACATGGAGTGAATTGCCTGTGTGGCATGCCTAAGTGGAAAATGATCAAGGCTTCTGTTGAAAAGCAAAGTCTTGTGGTTGATGATCAAAGCACGGCCTGTGTGGCATAGCTTTGTGTAACGTGAATTCGCGAGCCTCACACCTAGGTGGTGAACCAAAAACGGGAGAGGACGTCAGGGAGGGCATGCGTTTCTTTCTAGCTAGAAGTGGCGTCAGTGGTTTTACACGCCCTGACGAGTTTGACTTATGTGGTTGTTGGTGTTGCGAGGCGCCTCGGTTTGATCGGACGATCCGGGTCCGATGGAGTCATTCATTGGCTCATTTACGCCCCATAGGGCGGGGAAACGCATGTTCAGGCATTTTAATCCACATCGGTGGACCGGCCCTGAGGATCCAAGGGCCCACCTGAGTCTGGGTCCTGAGGGGCGGGCTAGAGCGTCTCGAATCGGTGAGGACTATCTTTTGCCTCGTTTCATAGATGGAAATCCAATTTCCAAATACGTGACATTTGCGGTTTTATTTGTAGAGCCTAGTATGGCGACATAGTGGGATGGGGCGCTTATGCCGTCTATGATTCATACTTATGATTTGAAGTTGTTTTATACACTATGCACTTATAATAGTATCAAATAATCTGTTTTAAACATATCAAGCATTCTTGGCTATTATAAGGTAAAAACCCTATCCTCCTGCTTGCGTTGCATTGTGTGATGGGACCTGGGTCTTATAAGAGCTTCAATTTTCTTTATTTAGCATTGCGCTGTTTGTTTTATGCACTGGTATTCTTGGGAGGAAACCCGTTCCGTGTTATACAGCGTGGTCCCTTGATTTACCTAACTTTAAAAATAAAGATTAATAACTGTTTTAGTTCTCACACTAGTCACATGACTGACCTGGAGTTTATTGTTTTAACCTAAACTCTGGGTGCCCCTATTTTGACACGGGCAGCTAGTAGTTTTGGTTTTGCAGATTTATATTCACAGGATCCTGGTTTACAGCTGGAACGATATCCGGAAAGCTTTGTATTGGTATATCTCCTTCAGTTGTGTATTGTATTATTTTCCGCTGCTATGTATTTAAATGTAATTTAAATCTCTGATATTTCTGTGAAATATTCATGTATACTCTGTATATTCTTGTAATCTGATGGAATTGTTGTAAATAACAATGAAATGTTCTTCCGTCTGCGTTCTGATGTGGCTTGTTCTCGAACTATCCGCGCTTTCCTCAGCGGGGATGTTACGGGTTTTTACAAGTATACATTTACATCATGAAATTTTATCCAAAATATCAAAGATTATTTTATCTATCTTATTTCAATCAAGTTGAGAAACCCATATCTTAATTAAAAGATTTATTCAACTCTTTGACATTAGATCTGGATAGAAATACCATCAACTTATCTTCAATATTAATTTCCGTATCCAACTCATATTATAAGCGGAATAACGGTGAATTACCTTTTAAATTCCTCAAATAATAAGAGTTTTCATTTACCATATTAATATCAAACATTCGAAGATTTATCTCCAACCATATCCAAATTTTTACAATTGGAAAACCCATTTCAATTCCATATATAATATTTCCAATACTTTAATAATCTTCAAAACTATTTTATAAATCATTCTTACAGTCAAATAATAGTTCACGCTTATGAATTTCGAACCAATAACAACATTTGGAAATGTTACCAAAAGTACTGCTATTAAAAATAGCCATTTAAGTAAAATAGATTTAAAATTACTTGAAATTAAAATATTCCAATTCTAATCACCTTTAAATTTATAAAATAGGAACAATCATAAATTTCTCCAGTTCAATAAACTTGTTTTATACAATTTTCGTTATGATCGCCAACTGCACGTATTTCAAATTTTTTGAAATATAACTTGAAAAATCATATATAGAAAATCGGAAATTTCCTTTTTATTCAAATACTATTATTATTTGAAATCCAATGTGCCTTATTTCAAATCGAGTCAATTTAAAATAATCAAGTCATAACCATTCGAAGTTTGAAATCGATATTTGCGAACTGTCGTACTGGAGTGCATTCTATTCAAGCCATATAACGATTTAAATATAAATCGTTTAAATCTTTCACAAATGGATTTATATTTTCATTTTAATTCCAAAACATCATTATCTCAAAAACCACTATTCTAATCTTCATATCTAATTAAATTGAATACTTAATCAATATATTTCCCAAAACTCATTACATATAAATGTTAAAATCATGTTAAATACATGATTCAAATCTTATTCCAAAACCGTCTCATGTTATACGAATATCGTTTATTCAATTTAACAGTTAAACTAAATTTTCAATTATGATTTAATACATTTCTCCCAATTTGTTCAATCATTTAAAAATTTAATGGATAATAAGATTAACTGCTTATATAAAATAAGTGTTTGAATATATGACTCAAATCAATTTTCAAAATAAATTTCAATTCAAAGGTTAATAACTTATAAATAGTTAAAAATATTTTCTAAACAGTCTTCATTTCTACGAATATCAATTGTAATTATCTAAATTCCCAAACTGTTTTGATATCGAGATTCAAAACTTAATTTATATTATTATTTAGTAATTAAATAATAAAATCATATATAGTAAGGAGATTTTAAATCGATCACCCATATTTTCAACAACCACGGTGTGTGTTGTAATATCATGCAATTATAATCATCCAAATAAATCAATCATATGATCAAATGGACATGAATTTATTCTTTATAATCACAACCAATAAACAAATATTTCAATTGTGCACAAGCGTTACGGTCAATAACGCTTATCAGTGTTCAGTGTATTATCTAATTACATGAACAATCATTCAAACATCCACACTCATCACACAATTATCATTAACTAATTATAATTAATCTCAGCTAATCATAATTATCTAATTTAAACAATATTTAAATTAGAAGTTCTCAAAATACTAGCTCCAACATCTCTATTACCAGGACGAACAAGCCAACGAACACTACCACTGCTCCTCATACTGCTTTCAATCCACTCTTATCAGCAGCTGGTAATTTTTTTGCTGAATATATATATATATATATATATATAATTCAATTAACAACGATATTTGTAATATTTATATACAACGAATTTTATTTATTTATTATAAATTTTAAAATTATCTATATAATATTCTGATATGTTCTATTTTCCGATATGGTTCTATTGCCCCTAACAGCGAGTCAATCCGATTCAAAACGAACGATTTATGAGTGTTTAAAGTTTAAACAAGAATAACTTAAATAAAATTAAAAATAAAACATACCCATTTAATCCGGCCCAAAGTCCAAACCCTTTACTTCATAACCAGTCCACGCTCCTCTTCTTCTTCCTCCTCCCACGCTTCTCTTCTTTACACGCAAAAGTACCCATTACAACCATGCACCGTGTGCACGTGCACACCTCGAATCTCCTACCAATCCACAAACTGAATTCACCAATGAAATTCTCTTCACATCCTCATCCGACTGCACCTACTCGCATCGACTCCGGAGCCCTCTATCGAAATCCGGTCATCCAAGACCGAGACCTGGAACCAAAATTGTGTGCAAACCCAGACATGTTGCAACCTCCACATATACACCGAACAATTCCAACTTTTGCCACATCGAAGCCCTCTCCAACCTCCTCCAATGCCATGTTCCGATTGCAAATCGCTGCTTCCTCCGTCGACGAACTCCAACCCTAGTTTTGAACAATTCCAATCATCGACACGGAATCGAACCAATTTTACATCAAAAATACTACATTCCTCACTGATCACAACGGTGCTGACGGCGTCGATCAATTCGAAGCGGATTGAGAGATTTTATTTTCTGAAGTTTTGACCCATTTATTCAATTCTCTGTAAATCTGCGATCTCTCTTTCGTTTGTCAATGAAATTTCAATTCGATAATTTCTAAAAATCAAAAACGATGATTTGAACAATATTCGCGCAGATCATTTCAACTAAATGTGGATGGATTGAGGAAATGGATTTTTGAATGAAGAGAAAAGTGATTTTTCCATATACAGGAAATCAAGCAGAGAACAAGAAGGAAAGTGACGTGAGGAAATTTGCATCTGAAGTGAATAATGGCTGAAGTGTGAGGGAAAGAGGAGCTTAACCTTCTTTATATAGGCATCAAAAAGGGTATTTTAGTCATTATATTCATGGACATATGGCACTTCTCCATGAAAACTAATACATGCATGAAGACAACAAAATGGACACTTGGAATTTCCTAGAGCTGATAACATGCGTGAAGATAACTAAGTGGGCACCTAATCACTCATCCTTATCTTAAGGGGTTTTAAAATTAATTTATCTTAGTAACACTTTTGTAACACCTATAGTGTAACACCTTATCACTTAAGATGTATAAAAAATATATATACATATATATAACTTATTCAAAAATATTTATCTATGTATTTTACCAAAGTATATATTAACAAATGGCTAAAAATAAATATTAACAAATGATTAACAATAATACTTATAAAATTTCATAAACATCATTATTAATTCTCTTACTTACTGATAAAAAATAAAAATCATTCTTGCGAAATCTTAAAAATAACAAACCATATTCTTACATTAATATCAGAAAATATCATTGGTCATTAATATTCATAAAACCCTATAAATTAAATCTAACTTTTAAAAATAATTTTTTCTTACATAAAATCCTATAAAAAAAACAAGATACTTATTCAAAAATAAAAATTCATATTCAAACCTTATAAAAATCAATTTATATTCAGAAAATCCAAATGTATATGATAAAAATCCAAATCAAACTTAGTTAAAATTGTGGGATGTTACAATAAAATTTAATTTTTCAAAACTCAACCATGTTTAGAATGCTTTTTCATCTTTGTTTTCTTTTAATTACCCCTGGTTTGCAAAGTATGCAGAAATTCACTAAGTTTACTATAGCTCTACGTTTGTATGGTTATTCTAGGTTCTCTATCTATGATAGTTGTACTAATCTGATTTTTTTGCAAGAAGGTTATATGAGTATTCATATTTATGAAATTTGCTATATGTTGAAGTGGTATATATTACACATTCACTTTTAAAACTAATTGTTATTGTACCTTGGTCTACTCTTGAAGTTATATGTAATAACCCGTATTTTCAATAACCTGTTATAACATAAATGGAGGCAGAATTAAACTGTAAAATCTGAATCAAGGGAAACGGGCTATGCCATTGCGTTCGTCTCGGAAAAATACGCGAAATAGAGTCCGAGTTTTCGAAAATCGGAGTCCGTATGACCAAGATATGGCCTCGCGAAGTTTCACGAAAAATTCCCAAATTAAAGTATACTTAATTAAGTGAAATGGGTTGCGCAGAGAAATATATATATATATATATTGATATATATATAATTGAAAATTAAATAAATAAATATGCAAAAATGTTCAAAACAGCGAATTGGGAGAGGGGAATAACCGAACCGGCCGATTTTTGAGGTCGACCCAAGCCTGCTGGGTCGACTAGGGGTTAATCCAGGGTGTTTGGCTGTCAACCCGTGGGCCGATTCGCTCAAATGCAGATTTTGCATTTGGATGGTTCTCATGGTTCATCTTTAATCTAAAGGCCCTATATGGTTCCTACACTTGACTTCTTCCCCAAGACATGCTTTGATGGCTTGGATTGAATCTAGGTTTAATCCTATGGCCTAAAACACTTGCCTAATCTATAAATAAGACCCTAACCTATCCTAAATCCTCATTATTCATTCATGCAACTAAACTATGGCAAAATTTCTACTCTCATGGCCTCCACTCAACTATCCTAACCTCCACTTCATTTCTATGAGAAGTTTCATGATCATGAGAGTATTAGAGAGTCCCTAGGTTAGTATGAGAGCTTCTCAAGTTGATTTCAAGGCTAAAGCTTTGATCTTTGTTCATAAAGATGGGGTTTTTATTGATTTGGAGTGTTCATCTTTGGATTTTTGGGTGATGGCATGCAGAGGCTTCATCACAAGCTTTAATTTAATCGATTTAGGCCTTCATAGCAATGTAAGCCCTTTTCCTACTCTTAGATATTAACTATGAAGTTAAATGTTCATGTTGCAAGTTTGGGTTTGATCATTGAGAATGATACATGCTATCATGTCATGCAAGTTTATGAAGTCATTATCTTGATCTCATGAGCTAAAAGCTACAACCTTTATGTTGAAATATTGCATTATGCAACATGAGAACCTTCATAATCTTTATGTCAACTTGCATATGAAGTCATAACCCTTATATGATGATATATGCGAGTTACTAGTCATCATTCCATGTCTTTTGTCACCATGATTCGTTTATGTGCCATGTTTGGGTTTATGCATGTTTTTGAGGCTTAAGAGTGTAACATGAAAGCTAATGAACACATTTGTGCCTCATTTGCCACCATGATTAACTTGTGGCTTAATATCCATTTTTGTCATGCCTTTGTCAAGTCTCTTCTTTGAATCCATTACGTTGTTGCGAACGTATATGCGAGTTTAAAAGCGTTGGGGTCGCATTATGGGAAAACATAATGACATGAACATGATATGGGTAAATGGGTATAAACATGACAACGTGTAACGTTAAATATGACATGTGTTTATACTTGAAAACATGACTTGAAATATAACATGGAAGTTGACATGTAAGTATGCATAAAAACACAAGCTTGGGAATTTACCTATTAAGTTAGGTCTACCCTTTGGGAATTTACCTATTAAGTTAGGTTTACCCAAATGCTTGAAAAACTTGTAACATGTTTTGGAAACATGATGAACATGACACTTAGATAATATAAGTGTGGCCAACTCGAGGTTGGGTTGAGTTTGCAACGTAAAACTACCCGGAACCGACCGGCCTAACTAGTAGTTGCAAACAATAAGACCCAATGTGAGAAGTTGGTCATGTTGTGCTTGAACCCGAGGTTAGACCAAGTTGTGGTGTAAAGCTACCCGGAACCGACCGGCTTAACTAGTAACCACAACAAAGTCTAATGCGAGAGGTTGGGGTGCATTAAGTAATTAATGGCACATGATAGGGTTAAGTTAATTTGATTAATGACTCTTAACCAAATATGACATGGACAAAGGGGTTAAGTAAATTGATTAGGCTAATGATACTTAACAAAACATGACAAGGTTGGGTAGGTTAAGTAACTTGATTTGCCTAATGAAACTTAACCATTTTTATACGACTAGTGGACGGGGTTAAGTTAACCAACACTTAATCAATCCAACACGATAATTTAGTAAGATTAAGTAAGTTTTCTTAATGACACTTAACCGAAAGATACAGTTAATGGATGGGGTTAAAATTAGACTCAACTAGTCTAAACATGATAATCGGATGGGGCTAAGTTAGCCTAGACTTAATTAATCCCACATAGTAGTTTAATGGGGTTAAGTTAAACACTTAACTAATCTAACTCGTTAATTTGATGTGGTTAAGTGACCTATACTTAACCAATCTAACCCGTTAATTTGATGTGGTTAAGTGACCTAAACTTAACCAATCTAACTCGTTAATTTGATGTGGTTAAGTGATCTATACTTAACCAATCTAACTCGTGAATTTATTGAGGTTAAGTTAACCCATACTTAACCAATATAACGTGAAAACATGATAAGGATAAGTCATGAATCGCTTGAATACACTTGACTGGTTTGACTAAGTAATTTGATAGGGTCAAGTTAATATATACTTAACCAACTTGAGCATGGTTTGTAGGGTTAAGTCTTGAACTTGGATACTTAGCCAATTTTGACATGATTTGTAGACGGGTTAAGTCTCGAACTTGGATACTTAGCCAATTTTGACATGATTTGTAGACGGGATTAAGTCATGAACTTAAGTGACACTTAATCTGTTATATAAACCCTAATTCGGAGGATTAGGTGGGTAACCGTAATTAACAAGGATAACGGGAATAAGGCTAAGTGGTAAACCTTAGTTGAAGGATAACTAAGTAATGATTCTTAGTCAAGGAAATTTAGACCAGTTCATAGATAGATGAGTAACCTGGTACGGTAGGTCATCGTTTAAGTATACGAGTAGGAGCAAGTATCTGATTTAGATAAAGGCTCCAGCGAACTGGGTAACGAAGCAGCGGCTTCGGGGAACGTGAGGATATTCTTGGGATCCCTCTATGAGCTGCCAGGTAATTATACTAGGCTCATGAGAGGTTAAGGTCTGCGTTAGAAGAACGAAGAGTATGCCTTGGTTGCTATGCGAGCGACCTAAAGACGGGGATGGATAGGGGATAGTCGACGAGACACGGTCGTACCCTAGATAGCATTTTTCGTCAGGCTACCTACCATCTTTGGTCAAGCGTGTACGTACGGAAAGGCAGAGAACACCCAATAGACCATAATTGCTATCTAATTATGGTTGCGGTAAGGCTAGGATTGTGGGTTGGCCAGTAGTGTGTTCTCATACAGGATTTATCCTGTCTTGTCTTTCGATAGTTGAGGGAGGGGTCCCGTGGGACCATAGCCACGGATAGAAAAACAGACCTTAGCATCTGCACCGGTAGATAAATCAAAAGCTCCCGACCGAGTCCTGTATTTCCTGACCTGCCCTGTGACAGGCATCGGATGGCACGATGTGATACATGTGCATACAGTCATGGAAAAATGATTCACGATGAATGTGTGGGGAAAAGGGCGCGGTTGGCGTTTAGCGTAATCCCTAGTGGCCCTAGGTGGTTGAACCCAAACCGAGATACGAAAACGTGCAATAGGTAAGCGTAATCCCTAGTAGCCCTAGGTAGCATAAGTCCTAGTTGTACAGACGATAATTCATGTTGGAAGACCCTAGCTAGGTTTAGGGTAACAGTCCAAACCGATCTTAGGGATCATGGAACTATGTTAAAGTAATATAGAATCTCATGGGAAAGCCCGTATGGTCTACGGCAAGGGACTGAACATTTACATGGAACAAAACATACGAGTTGAGTAACCTATATATGCGATATACTAGGTTGACATGGACCATTACACAACTTTTGAGTAAGGGTCATTCACGGATAACACGTGATACAGTTGGGATACTAGTACGGTAGGTGCAGAGCAGATGTACAGGATAGATACCATGGGACGTTATACGTGATAGATATCTTGGGGACATTATACTTGATAGAAACCTGACGATGTGATACCTTGTTTTATCTTGACATCGTAATTTATCATGACACCTTAGTTTATCTGAGTTCAGTAGTTCATCCTGTTATTTTGATTTAGCTTATCTATCTTGTTATCATGCTTATGTTCATCTCAGTTTCTCATGTCAGTTAACTTTACTAGTTTTTATGCTAATAGTAGATAGGGCTTACTCAGTCTTTTTGACTGACCCGTTTTGTTTCGCCTCTTTTCTTCCGTTTCCCCCCCAGGTTACAGGGAGGAAATACTGTTGTTTAGTTCGGACTTCTTCTGCTTGAAGGTCATCATGGATGGCTTGGACTTTCCTTGGCTATGGATACTTTACTGTTTTTACTTGGGGAATAATTTATGAAAAAGTCTTTATGCTTCTTTATTATTGCAAGACAGGTTTTGATGTACTCTGATGTAAAAGGCTTTAGACCTTAATTATTAATGTTTATGAAAGTTTGATTTTACTTCCGCTATGTTATATGTACTGTCTTGTGATATTTCTGTGCATGTTTACCAATAATGCCCCTCTAAAGCTAGTGCATTCCTTTGCGAGTGACCCTAGCGGAGGCGGGGTGTTACATTTGGTATCAGAGCAGAAGGTTACCAGACTGGGCAAAAGTTTTTAAAGACCTTCTGAAAACTATTTGAAAAAAAAACCGTTTACAAAGAAGCATTTTTCAAGAAAATTTTCTTTTAAAAGAAAAAGGCTATTCCCCAAAGGCCATTAGCACTATCCTTGTTTCCTTAATTGAGTCTCTTTTCCTTTCTTTCCTCCATCTGTAGTCACAGTAGTTTTAACTGCGACTAGTCTTTTCTACCTACGAAAGTGCTTTCCATACGATGGAGGTGGTTCTCGAGAGACCAGTGGCCGCGTTATAAGAAAGGATCGTGAGAAAGAAGGATAAAAGATACGAGCTTAAGGATGAGCAACTTGTTGGTATGGCTTAGTCCTCAAAGGAGGGAGAAAGATGAACAATGAAACCCATGACGAGAGAGTACCTTTGGCATGGTAAAACGGGGTGGATAGTTAAGTATTATGGGACAAGGACAAGATCATCGGGAGGGTAATAGTATGCTCTCATTTCTAGGGTACCTCGGAAGGAGGGTAACGATCTTGTTAAAGGTTTAGCTTTTCTTCTCTATCATCCCGTTAGGACTTCGTTGTTCGTATCATTTAAGTCTGCTTCGATAGTTGAGTCTCTGCACCTTAAGTACTAGCGTAATAGAGAATCCCATTTTTGTCTCAAAGTCCTATTGGAGAATCAGTCCATTTATACATGACTTGTTTGGATTTGAGAATGTCTATGCCAAGAGTTGAGTTTGGAAATAATGCTTATGTTTATAAGCTATGGATGGATTCTAGGGGTGAAGTGGTGATCTAGTAGGGGGTGCCACTCTCGGTTTTGATAGGAGGGTAGTTGGACCTTTCGACTAGCTTTGGTAATTCCCTCGAAGTATCGTGTAACCTTTTTGAGGTTCTGTCATGACTAGTTACTTAGAATCCCTTGATGCCTTTATTAGAAATTTGAAGCCCGATCGAGTGGTGTTCGCCGATAAGACAGATGGTTTATTTCACTTATGCATGGGTTATAGAAATCACCCTAGTAAGTGCGCTTGATAACCTGGTTGGCATCTGGTTACTTTCAAGAGAAAGTTCTTCTACGTGGAATACCTTGTGGTACGAGGTCCGAGATTCACTAGTGAATTTTGGAAAGCTTGCATGAGATCATGAGTACGCAGTCATGTTTGCGTCAAGTATTCTAGGAAAAGGATAAGTGCAAGTGGAACGAGAGGCGACGAAGAAATGGGTTCCAGCTCATGGTATGGAAACGGGAAATAAGAAGCTACGAAATCGCGAAGTTAAAGGATGGTCAAGGCACAATGGAATTAAGCTCAAGGAGATACGACTTTGATGGTCAAAGACTAGATACGCGCATGATATCTCTTTTTGAGAGTATATCCTTGATCCCTGTTTTCTGTAGAGCTTACTTGTAGGCTATATTTTGTGGACATCCTCTCGGTCCTATTTTCTGTTACAAACCCCGTAAGGAGTTTGTCTTGTTTATCTTCTCG
This sequence comes from Allium sativum, assembly GCA_030737875.1. Lineage (NCBI taxonomy): Eukaryota > Viridiplantae > Streptophyta > Magnoliopsida > Asparagales > Amaryllidaceae > Allium > Allium sativum. The sequence goes on along the minus strand of CM060912.1, from coordinate 833,841,374 downwards.
ACCCTGTTTCAGGGAATCCTAGGTAGAATCCTATGGATGTAAACATGTATTTGAAACATGTTATGATTGATATGGTTGCAAGTGGTTGCAAGTGGTTGCTCGTGGATGCGCGAATACACATTAGATACTAGCTCGACTCGGTCACATTTCATATTGCATATGCACGAGTATTTATACTTGTTTATGGATGAAATCGAATGTATTATCATGTGGTTGTTGCATATGAATGAATGATTGTGCACGCATATAGTATCTATATGACTAGGACTATTTGCATACATGTTGGATTCATGGCACTATACATATTTTGCATTAGAAAGATTATTCAGGCCTGATCATTAGCATTAGCTAAGGAACATGTACACACATGTTTTGCATATATTCATACAGCATTAGAAATCATCTAAGGACAATGGTTGCTTGTGGATGATGTTTGGAGTAGATGGAAGATGGATGGTAGGATATGTTCTTCCTAACTTGGAGATTTCGGGGACGAAATCCTAAAAGGTGGGGAGAATGTAACAACCCGTATTTTCAATAACCTGTTATAACATAAATGGAGGCAGAATTAAACTGTAAAATCTGAATCAAGGGAAACAGGCTATGCCATTGCGTTCGTCTCGGAAAAATACGCGAAATAGAGTCCGAGTTTTCGAAAATCGGAGTCCGTATGACCAAGATATGGCCTCGCGAAGTTTCACGAAAAATTCCCAAATTAAAGTATACTTAATTAAGTGAAATGGGTTGCGCAGAGAAATATATATATATTGATATATATATATATATATAATTGAAAATTAAATAAATAAATATGCAAAAATGTTCAAAACAGCGAATTGGGAGAGGGGAATAACCGAACCGGCCGATTTTTGAGGTCGACCCGAGCTCGCTGGGTCGACTAGGGGTTAATCCAGGGTGTTTGGCTGTCAATCCGTGGGTCGATTCGCTCAAATGCAGATTTTGCATTTGGATGGTTCTCATGGTTCATCTTTAATCTAAAGGCCCTAGATGGTTCCTACACTTTACTTCTTCCCCAAGACATGCTTTGATGGCTTGGATTGAATCAAGGTTTAATCCTATGGCCTAAAACACTTGCCTAATCTATAAATAAGACCCTAACCTATCCAAAATCCTCATTATTCATTCATGCAACTAAACTATGGCAAAATTTCTACTCTCATGGCCTCCACTCAACTATCCTAGCCTCCACTTCATTTCTATGAGAAGTTTCATGATCATGAGAGTATTAGAGAGTCCCTAGGTTAGTATGAGAGCTTCTCAAGTTGATTTCAAGGCTAAAGCTTTGATCTTTGTTCATAAAGATGGGTTTTTTATTGATTTGGAGTGTTCATCTTTGGGTTTTTGGGTGATGGCATGCATAGGCTTCATCACAAGCTTTAATTTAATCGATTTAGGCCTTCATAGCAATGTAAGCCCTTTTCCTACTCTTAGATATTAACTATGAAGTTAAATATTCATGTTGCAAGTTTGGGTTTGATCATTGAGAATGATACATGCTATCATGTCATGCAAGTTTATGAAGTCATTATCTTGATCTCATGAGCTAAAAGCTACAACCTTTATGTTGAAATATTGCATTATGCAACATGAGAACCTTCATAATCTTTATGTCAACTTGCATATGAAGTCATAACCCTTATATGATGATATATGCGAGTTACTAGTCATCATTCCATGTCTTTTGTCACCATGATTCGTTTATGTGCCATGTTTGGGTTTATGCATGTTTTTGAGGCTTAAGAGTGTAACATGCAAGCTAATGAACACATTTGTGCCTCATTTGCCACCATGATTAACTTGTGGCTTAATATCCATTTTTGTCATGCCTTTGTCAAGTCTCTTCTTTGAATCCATTACGTTGTTGCGAACGTATATGCGAGTTTAAAAGCGTTGGGGTCGCATTATGGGAAAACATAATGACATGAACATGATGTGGGTAAATGGGTATAAACATGACAATGTGTAACGTTAAATATGACATGTGTTTATACTTGAAAACATGACTTGAAATATAACATGGAAGTTGACATGTAAGTATGCATAAAAACACAAGCTTGAGAATTTACCTATTAAGTTAGGTCTACCCTTTGGGAATTTACCTATTAAGTTAGGTTTACCCAAATGCTTGAAAAACTTGTAACATGTTTTGGAAACATGATGAACATGACACTTAGATAATATAAGTGTGGCCAACTCGAGGTTGGGTTGAGTTTGCAACGTAAAACTACCCGGAACCGACCGGCCTAACTAGTAGTTGCAAACAATAAGACCCAATGTGAGAAGTTGGTCATGTTGTGCTTGAACCCGAGGTTAGACCAAGTTGTGGTGTAAAGCTACCTGGAACCGACCGGCTTAACTAGTAACCACAACAAAGTCTAATGTGAGAGGTTGGGGTGCATTAAGTAATTAATGCCACATGATAGGGTTAAGTTAATTTGATTAATGACTCTTAACCAAATATGACATGGACAAAGGGGTTAAGTAAATTTATTAGGCTAATGATACTTAACAAAACATGACAAGGTTGGGTAGGTTAAGTAACTTGATTTGCCTAATGACACTTAACCATTTTTATACGACTAGTGGACGGGGTTAAGTTAACCAACACTTAATCAATCCAACACGATAATTTGGTAAGGTTAAGTAAGTTTTCTTAATGACACTTAACCGAAAGATACAGTTAATGGATGGGGTTAAGATTAGACTCAACTAGTCTAAACATGATAATCGGATGGGGCTAAGTTAGCCTAGACTTAATTAATCCCACTTGGTAGTTTAATGGGGTTAAGTTAAACACTTAACTAATCTAACTCGTTAATTTGATGTGGTTAAGTGACCTATACTTAACCAATCTAACCCGTTAATTTGATGTGGTTAAGTGACCTAAACTTAACCAATCTAATTCGTTAATTTGATGTGGTTAAGTGATCTATACTTAACCAATCTAACTCGTGAATTTATTGAGGTTAAGTTAACCCATACTTAACCAATATAACGTGAAAACATGATAAGGATAAGTCATGAATCGCTTGAATACACTTGACCGTTTTGACTAAGTAATTTGATAAGGTCAAGTTAATATATACTTAACCAACTTGAGCATGGTTTGTAGGGTTAAGTCTTGAACTTGGATACTTAGCCAATTTTGACATGATTTGTAGACGGGTTAAGTCTCGAACTTGGATACTTAGCCAATTTTGACATGATTTGTAGACGGGATTAAGTCATGAACTTAAGTGACACTTAATCTGTTATATAAACCCTAATTCGGAGGATTAGGTGCGTAACCGTAATTAACAAGGATAACGGGAATAAGGCTAAGTGGTAAACCTTAGTTGAAGGATAACTAAGTAATGATTCTTAGTCAAGGAAATTTAGACCAGTTCATAGATAGATGAGTAGCCTGGTACGGTAGGTCATCGTTTAAGTATACGAGTAGGAGCAAGTATCTGATTTAGATAAAGGCTCCAGCGAACTGGGTAACGAAGCAGCGGCTTCGGGGAACGTGAGGATATTCTTGGGATCCCTCTATGAGCTGCCAGGTAATTATACTAGGCTCGTGAGAGGTTAATGTCTACGTTAGAAGAACGAAGAGTATGCCTTGGTTGCTATGCGAGCGACCTAAAGACGGGGATGGATAGGGGATAGTCGACGAGACATGGTCGTACCCTAGATAGCATTTTTCGTCAGGCTACCTACCATCTTTGGTCAAGCGTGTACGTACGGAAAGGCAGAGAACACCCAATAGACCATAATTGCTATCTAATTATGGTTGCGGTAAGGCTAGGATTGTGGGTTGGCCAGTAGTGTGTTCTCATACAGGATTTATCCTGTCTTGTCTTTCGATAGTTGAGGGAGGGGTCCCGTGGGACCATAGCCACGGATAGAAAAACAGACCTTAGCATCTGCACCGGTAGATAAATCAAAAGCTCCCGACCGAGTCCTGTATTTCCTGACCTGCCCTGTGACAGGACTCGGATGGCACGATGTGATACATGTGCATACAGTCATGGAAAAACGATTCACGATGAATGCATGGGGAAAAGGGCGCGGTTGGCGGTTAGCGTAATCCCTAGTGGCCCTAGGTGGTTGAACCCAAACCGAGATACGAAAACGTGCAATAGGTAAGCGTAATCCCTAGTAGCCCTAGGTAGCATAAGTCCTAGTTGTACAGACGATAATTCATGTTGGAAGACCCTAGCTAGGTTTAGGGTAACGGTCCAAACCGATCTTAGGGATCATGGAACTATGTTAAAGTAATATAGAATCTCATGGGAAAGCACGTATGGTCTACGGCAAGGGACTGAACATTTACATGGAACAAAACATACGAGTTGAGTAACCTATATGTGCGATATACTAGGTTGACATGGACCATTACACAACTTTTGAGTAAGGGTCATTCACGGATAACACGTGATACAGTTGGGATACTAGTACGGTAGGTGCAGAGCAGATGTACAGGATAGATACCATGGGACGTTATACGTGATAGATATCTTGGGGATATTATACTTGATAGAAACCTGACGATGTGATACCTTGTTTTATCTTAACATCGTAATTTATCATGACACCTTAGTTTATCTGAGTTCAGTAGTTCATCCTGTTATTTTGATTTAGCTTATCTATCTTGTTATCATGCTTATGTTCATCTCAGTTTCTCATGTCAGTTAACTTTACTAGTTTTTATGCTAATAGTAGATAGGGCTTACTCAGTCTTTTTGACTGACCCGTTTTGTTTCACCTCTTTTCTTCCGTTTCCCCCCCAGGTTACAGGGAGGAAATACTGCTGTTTAGTTCGGACTTCTTCTGCTTGAAGGTCATCATGGATGGCTTGGACTTTCCTTGGCTATGGCTGCTTTACTGTTTTTTCTTGGGGAATAATTTATGAAAAAGTCTTTATGCTTCTTTATTATTGCAAGACAGGTTTTGATGTACTCTGATGTAAAAGGCTTTAGACCTTAATTATTAATGTTTATGAAAGTTTGATTTTACTTCCGCTATGTTATATGTACTGTCTTGTGATATTTCTGTGCATGTTTACCAATAATGCCCCTCTAAAGCTAGTGCATTCCTTTGCGAGTGACCCTAGCGGAGGCGGGGTGTTACATTATAATTGTCTAGGACTATAACTCATTCATAATGCTACATAGCTCCATCGCAGTGGTGAATGTATCTTCTATTTTAGATATGAATAACAAGAACAAAATGTATCCGTTTTTAGCCATAGAGATAATATATGTGTTGAGCTTAGTCACATGTTTTGATTTACCATACTAATTTCAGATACAAGTTCTGTATTATGTTGACTATGCTTAGTACATCCATATATGCTGACAAAAATATAGATAATATGAATACATGAGTAAGAAATAGCACTAGCTTGCTATATCATTAATCTTCCTGTGCATATAAATGTTGAATTAATATTCCAAATTTACATGAAATCGGGAGATGGAAAGTAGCTTTCAGATTTAGTATATTTTAATGGCTTAACTTATTTATGCGGCTTAGAGAGCTATTTTTCCTTTGGTGGAATTCATGATATCAGCCATAACATTGTTACAAGATTAACCCCTCAGATTTCAAGTTAGATATGTCACCAAACATCAGTGTTAAAACATCATTCGAATGCAATTAATGTACATGTAAAAAGTCAAGTTTTAGAGTCTTGGTGTAGTTTTCTACGATCATGCAGATTGCCTAAAGTGTTCTTTTTGTTTTGAACCATAGTTAGATTGTACAAGGCAGTTAGCAGTGCTTTTTTTTTTGGGTGATCATTCTTCAGAGATTGCTCTTTGTTGTTGTTGTTGGTTTGATGCGCTGGATATGCTTTTTGCTGATGAAATTGTTCATTCGGTCTACAGCCCATACGGTGGATCTGGTGTTTTGATAGAGCTTTGCTTTGTTAGTTTGTTAGCAGTGATGCGTGTATTCCATGTTTGTTGTCTTTTATTTTTCTTTTGATTTTGGGTTGCTGCCGCTGTTTGTGTAGTGTTTGACTAGGCTGGGTGTATATGTTCGTGCATAGCCTATAGTTCGTATATGCTTTTGTTTTTTATTTGCAGTAAAGGTGATGAACCTTTTGAAAAAAAAATCAATAGGTATGGGGTTTCCAGGTCATCGTCTTCTACTACTTTTAAATGCAAGATATCAAATTTCCATCTTTATATCTTTTTCATTGTCTATCACATTTTTCTGAGAACTAATCACTGCTAAGTCAAAATAAATCATTGTAGACTATTTCAACATCTGTTGATTTCATGTTTGAAAATATCATTGGAAGTGAGAACATGAATTCAACTTTTGTCTTAAAATTTGTTTCTTTTCTTTCTTTTTAATTACCCCCGTGAAAGCTGATTCCATTAATCTTCAAATCTCAAATTTAGCTTGGTATCTTGATTTCCTTGATTATGTATAAAAAAGAATAGTGTGTAGGTAGATACTCTTTATTTTGATTTACATTGATCTACAATTTGGATTATAAGAATCTTCCAATAAAATACTATGAATATTGAAAATATGCTTGAAATATCATGGAAAAATGTGTACGATTATGATAAGGTTATTTTATGAGTAATAGTGAATTGATGTTGTAATTTAGCGTTTTAGAAATATAATGAAATGGTTTGAGAATTCAACATATACATAACACGACGAGAATAATGTCATTTATAAGAGCATAACATAATCAAAAGGTAGTATTATATCTATGTTAGAGTACCACAAATCTGGATTGACTATTTTTTGTTTTATTTATTATAGACAAATTCAAAGTATCTAAAGTAGGCGAGTGTTCAATGGTACCCCAAATAGTGTAGCACCCATAAATGCCCCTTGATTTCCACCAAATATCCCTCCCTCCACTCATTCTTTCACCTTTCACTCACTTATTCTAATATAAATTCTTGATTTATATAAGGGGGCAAATGGAGTGCTCACTATTTGGGGTGCCATTGAACGCTCCTCTTTAAAGTATTATTTGGATATTGCTTTTAATAAGAATGCAGATGCACAACTTCTTAAAATCAAATTTTTTTATCAGTGAACTAAATCGAGTCAATAGTTGTATAGAATTTGCTAAATCAATTTCAATCTCAAAATGTCATTTGAAGTATGCATGTTTTTCAAGTAGATTGTGATAACTTTGTTTATGATGAGCATCATACTTATGTGATAATGTGGATTTTTGGTCAATTTTATTCCTTGACATATGCAGCTATTATCTATACATATAAAATGCCATAGATTGTGAAACTTTCTACTTTCATTTTGTTATGACAACGAAGTATTCTACTCGATAATACTTAATAAGATCTCTGCTGTATGCACAAAATTTTGATACTTCAAATAAATAACTGCATTTTTGTGTTGTTTCATAAATTTTTATTACACAATACATATAACTACAACTTGTGTGCGTAGCACGGATTCACACTAGTTTAATTAATTACGGTAATTGTCATATGCCATTAATGACCATAAATGTGATGGCCGGGAATTTCGCTCGATCCGAATCAGTCGTTAAACCGATCTAGACCGTTTGAAACCCCTGATCGTTTGAGAACAGGACAAATCAGAACACAAACAGAAGAACATTTCATTGTTATTACAACAATTCCATCAGATACAAGAATATACGGAGTATAAATGAATAAATTACATTCGATAAATATCAGAGATTACAATACATTACATAGCAGCGGAAAATAATACAAAGCACAACTGAAGGTGATATACGGATACAGAGCTTTCCGGATATCATTCCAGCTGTAAACCAGGATCCTGTGAATATAAATCTGGAAAACCAAAACTACTAGCTGCCCGTGTCGAAAATAAGGGCACCCAGAGTTTAGGTTAAAACAATAAACTCCAGGTCAGTCATGTGACTGGTGTGAGAACTAAAACAGTTATTAATCTTTATTTTCAAAGTTAGGTAAATCAAGGGACCACGCCGTATAAAACGGAACGGGTTTCCTCCCAAGAATACGAGTGCATAAAACAACAGCGCAATGCAAAATAAAGAAAAATGAAGCTGTTATAAGACCCAGGTCCTATCACACAATGCAACGCAAGCCGGGGGATAGGGTTTTCCCTTATAACAGCCAAAGCATGCTTGATATGTTTAAAACAAATCATTTGATACTATAATAAGTGTATAGTGTCAAAACAATTTCAATCATAAATATAAATCATAGGCGGCATAGCTACCATCTACTATGTCGCCATACTAGTTCTACAATTAAAACCGAATTACACATATTGGAAATTGGATTTCCGTCATGAGTCGAGGCAAGGGGCAAGCTCCTCTCCGCGTTCGAGACACTCTAGCAAATGTCCCAGGGCTACGCACTCTGGGCAACCCCTGGATGCTTCAGGGCCGGTCCTCACTTACGTTAGAGGATTAGTATTCCTGAACACACGTTTCCCGGTCCTTACAGACCTATAATCGAGGCGCCTCATCCAACAACCACAAAGGTGAAAAGTATATATATGTCAGGGCTGGTAAGTCACTGACACCACCAAAGCTAGAAAGAAACGTCGTGCTCTCCCTGCAGTCCGTATCCCGTTTTTAACTCATACCGAGGTGTAAGGCTCGCGAATTCACGTTATACACAAAGCTACGCCACAGAGGCCGTGCTTTGATCATCAACCACAAGACTTTGCTTTTCAACAGAAGCCTTGATCCATGCAACTCAGCATGCCACATAGGCAATTCATGCCGTGCGATTGATATCTATCGATATATAACCTCTAAGCTCTTACGTCTCAGAGAAGGGCGTTAAGCAAGAGAATAAATTCTCCGCCGCCAAACAGATATATATTTAACAGAAATCAATCAACACAGAATAAAATCCAACGTCAGACACACAATCCATTTACAAGTCCGTTCTGGGTCTGAACGAAACCGGAGGCACTTTCCTCGCATATCCATCGATCTCCAAGTACGTCTGGATGACCACCAACTATTTCCATCCTCTTGGGTGTACAGCCCAATCAGGATCGTCGGTAATTACCCAAACGATGTGAAGACTTCCGGTCTTCGACCACCGTCTTCATCTTCGACATATCGTCGAATCGGTTATTCAGAATGGGTATAAACCCGGCCTTTCCGAACAACCCGCGTATATTGAAAACAAATGTTACACAAACACAACATACGCCTCATTCCAATTCGTTAGTCACTAACCGCAAATTAGCAAGAGAACAATTTCCCAAACATTAACCCCGAAGGCCGAAACCAACATCAGATCAATACCCAGGAAACCATTCTTCTTAGCCAACCTACAACTAGTTTCTAAATTCCAAATTCTTAGAGAAAGGTTCCCATTAATTTTATCCAAGATAAATTCTTTAAAATTTATCCTGTAATCTTCCTTTGGATGTCGTTTCAAACCAAATTATGGTTTTTCAAAACTAGGCGAGATTAGCGAACCACACCGAAGTAATTATTTATTTTATTTCCCAATCCCAACCTATTCATCCCATGAAGCAAAACTGGTAATACTCCATATCTAACACCACGGTATTATCGGTAAAATTAATTACCATTTCACGTTCAGATCTAATTAAAGATTTAACTATCGCTTTGGAGCAAAACTGGTAATACTCCATTCTCGCTCATTTCTAAATTTGATAATTTAGATTATAGATTCACATTTCAATCTAATTGCAGGTTCGTTAAAACTCCTTTTACTGGGTTAAAGAACTAGGTGTTATTTAAAACACAGTTCACGACAAACCCAAATCACATTCTATTTATTATCGGGTTAAAGAACTAGTGTTATTTAAAACACCGTTCACGATAAACCCATTTCAAATCCAATTAAATATATTAGAAATTCCGGTTATTTAAAACCCCTTTTTAAATCTAATTTATTTATTTAAAAATAATTGGGTTTAAATTTAGTTCAAAACTAGTTCATTTCGATAAAAATCTATTTTTATCTTTTCAAATATGGAGTTTTTCACCCTAATTTTTCTCAAATCACTTCATATGATTTTACACAAATTATTACTATTTTTAATAATTTTATTAAGGCCCGTACAGTCGATTTCCATCAACGGCCATCGAACTGCACCTATAGCGACCTTTTTCGAATTTGATTTGGACGTATCTCCAAATCCAACCGTTAGATTTCAAATTTCCAATATTCGTTAGAAAGCTCTTTTCGATACGAACCCAACGGTTCCGGTTTTAGGAGAATCCGACGGTCGGATCTCCCGTAATGTCCGTTTGAAATAAATGGTCGAAATTTACGAACTACCGCGGCGCGGCGCGTTTATTCAGGCCATTATATTATATATATAATATATATAATATATATATCGTCGATTTCTATTTAAAACGAATTATATAAATAGTTTTAAATTCGTTTCAAAAACGGTTTCAACTTCCATTTCAACCCAAAGCAAAATTGAATTCTTCTTTATAAATTCGTTTTAAAATTCATTTCTATTCAATTCAAATTTTATTTCAATTTGAATTCATTTCAATTCGCTTTCAATTCAATTTGAATTCGTTTTCAATTTAATTCAATTCCAAAGTCGTTTTCTATTCGATTCAATTCAAATTGGTTTTCTATTCGAATCAAATTCGTTATATATTCCATTGAAATCAAATTCGTTATCTATTCAATTCATTTCGAAATCGTTTTATATTCAATTCATTTTGAAATCGTTTTATATTCAATTCATTTCGAAATTGTTATATATTCAATTCATTTCGAAATCGTTTTATATTCAATTCATTTCGAAATCGTTATATATTCAATTCATTTCGAAATCGTTTTATATTCAATTCATTTCGAAATCGTTATATATTCAATTCATTTGGAAATCGTTTTATATTCAATTCATTTCGAAATCATTTTATATTCAATTCATTTTGAAATCGTTATATATTCAATTCATTTCGAAATCGTTTTATATTCAATTCATTTCGAAATCGTTATATATTCAATTCATTTCGAAATCGTTTTATATTCAATTCATTTCGAAATCGTTTTATATTCAATTCTTTTCGAAATCGTTTTATATTCAATTCATTTCGAAATCGTTTTATATTCAATTCATTTCGAAATCGTTTTATATTCAATTCATTTCGAAATCGTTTTATATTCAATTCATTTCGAAATCGTTATATATTCAATTCATTTCGAAATCGTTTTATATTCAATTCATTTCGAAATCGTTAAAATCGATATAAATATCGTTCACGTCAAAATGGCGTAGATCTAATCAACACGGCTTCATATATTTCTATTTTCAAATATTCTATTTCAAATATTTCTATTTCAAATATTTCTTTTTCAAATATTTCTATTTGTCAACACACAACTAATCTCAATGAATGAGTACCGTCCACGTGTGACTATTTTTGTTAAATTATTTCGTCCAACACATGACTAATCTCAACGGATGAGTACAGCCAACACATGAACCTTTATTTTATATTGATAAAGATGTAAATTTTATTATAAAAATATTTCGTTCAACACATGACTAATCTCAACGGATGAGTACAGTCAACACATGAACCTTTATTTTATATTGATAAAGATGTAAATTTTATTATAAAAATATTTCGTTCGACACATGACTAATCTCAACGGATGAGTACAGTCAACACATGAACCTTTATTTTATATTGATAAAGATGTAAATTTTATTATAAAAATATTTCGTTCAACACATGACTAATCTCAACGGATGAGTACAGTCAACACATGAACCTTTATTTTATATTGATAAAGATGTAAATTTTATTATAAAAATATTTCGTTCAACACATGACTAATCTCAACGGATGAGTACAGTCAACACATGAACCTTTATTTTATATTGATAAAGATGTAAATTTTATTATAAAAATATTTCGTTCAACACATGACTAATCTCAACGGATGAGTACAGTCAACACATGAACCTTTATTTTATATTGATAAAGATGTAAATTTTATTATAAAAATATTTCGTTCAACACATGACTAATCTCAACGGATGAGTACAGTCAACACATGAACCTTTATTTTATATTGATAAAGATGTAAATTTTATTATAAAAATATTTCGTTCAACACATGACTAATCTCAACGGATGAGTACAGTCAACACATGAACCGTTATTTTATATTGATAAAGATGTAAATTTTATTATAAAAATATTTCGTTCAACACATGACTAATCTCAACGGATGAGTACAGTCAACACATGAACCTTTATTTTATATTATTCTATATTTTTCAAATTGGAATGAGGCCTAATCAGTTACCAGATAAAGTTAATTATATGGATTTTCATACATCACTCATGTATAGTAGCATTGAAAAATAATCAACCATCAACCAAAGTGCACTACACTGTATAAGCATCAAATATAGATATCTAACGCTTATAACAGCCTGTCAATCAATCGATCGACATATTTAATCAATCAGGATGAGTGAACTTCAAATTTCATCCCAACACCCGTGTGGGGTTTCAAGCAATCAAACATAGATTTTAATTGTGCAGTTGGGCGGTGTGTAAAATTTATCGACCCAATCAATGTCATTCAAATAGGTGTACATAAACAGACCGTCCGGTTTGTAAATGAATATTTATTTATTCACATTCACTATATTCATATTCACGTTAAAAATTATTTTTTTAACGATAAAACATTTTATTTTAACATATGAATTTCTATTCAGTTAATTTCTTCAATAAAATTGATATTTTTATTTTTCTAACATATTTTAGAAAATTTCGGCGGCATAACGGCACGATACTAGAAACGGGACGAGGTCTAGCCTTATCCCCGGTCTAGTGAAGGCCCACGCCATTCACCATCAATCAAAATCACCAAAAATCCAAATTCAAATCAAATCATCTAACTAATCCATGCAACCAAACAAACAAGTCCATGGTCTGTGGACGAATGTGTCGGGTGCTACTAAACACCGTCTGCATCCTAGTATATATATATAACTAGAAAAGAAATTGAAAGGTGAGAAATTCTCACCGAAAGCTATCCTATCCTCTCGACTCTTCTTCTGCAGAAGTCTTCGTTGCTATCGCATTTTTGTTATCTTTGTTGCTGTAGCCACTACATATGTAAAAATTGAATTTTTACTTCGCTATTCAATATATAAAAATCGAATTTTTACTATGTTGCTATATAGAAAAAATTCTATTTTTACTTTATAGATTTCGCCTTTATAAAAATAAAGACTTCGCCTTTTCAAATTTGAAGATTTCATCTTTATAAAAATCTCATTTTTATTTTTCTACACATATAAAGATGATATTTTTAATATTCTCTATCTCATAAAGATTACATTTTTATAGTTCCTACTATGCAAAGATCATATTTTTATCTTTCTACAATATAAAAGATTATATTTTTACTACTTTAAAAATATAAAAATCATATTTTTATAATCGCTATATAGTAAAGACTATATTTTTAATACTTTAAAAATATAAAAATCGGGTTTTTATACGAATAAAAAATTGAATCTTTTCTATTTAAAAAATCTAAACTTTCTCTATTTTTAAAAATCTATACTTTCGCATTTTAAAAATCTTTCTTTACTGATTTAAATAAACTAAATAAACTAAAAATCAAAATGAAGTAGAAATCAAAATGAAAATAAAGTGGGTCAAGAACTTACAATGGGGGGGGGAAGCTGTGCTGTCGGCGGCAGCAGGGTAGGGGGAAGCTCGAGGTCGCAGGCGAAGGGAGGGGGGTTCGGTCGGCGGTGGGGTTCGGTTCAGGGGGGGCCTCGATGGTGGTGGGAATCGATTGGGGGGGGGGGGGCGTCGCGAGGTCGGCGCCGCTGGGGGGGCTCTTCGAGGCGGCGGCGGCGGTCTCGGGGAGGGCGGCGGTGGACCAAGCAGGCGGGCGGCAAGGGTTTCCCCCCTTCCGTCGATCGCCTTTCTTCTTTTTTTTCCCCCTTTTTTTGGTTCTGTATAATCGATTGAAAATGAAAAAAAAGGGGGGGCAGAGCGGGTAAAAGGGGAGGGAGATATTATTTTTTTTATTATTATTTAATTAATTTATTTACTAAAAGTTGACTTTTTCATACGACCTCGAAACGAGGCCCACCGCCTGTCGTCCATAGCGTTTCACCCCCATTCTGAACACAATGGGATATGTATCGTAGGTTGATTCGAATGTCTCGATCAGTTTCCGTTGAATTTACATTTAAATCTATATATTAAATTTGAACGCGCATTTCAATCTACCGGGGTCACATACTAACTCGAAAAATTCCAGAAAAATATTTTCTAGCTTCGTATTGATGATACGGTCCTAACAAAACTAGTTTCGTTGAATTCTGAGACCGTTTGAAAAATGGCCAATTTCCAGTCGATTAAAATCAACTGAAACTGGTCAAACGCGTTTTCTTTTTCCACGCTCACATATTGATTCGAAAAATTATGAAATTTGGAACCTAGCAATAAATTGACATCACGGATCCAACAAAAGTGGTTTCGTCGAAATCCGAGGTCGTTTGCAAAATGTCTATTTTTAAGGGCTTGAATTCCATAGCGACTATTCAGAATTTTCAAATGGACATATCTTTTGATTCCCGCTATGAAATTTTGATTTGTCGGATTCGTTGGAAAGATATTATCAAATAGATCCTAATGTTTTTGGTTTCACTAAAATCCGGATTATTTTGCACCCGGTACATTCAATTGAAGTTTGAAATCGAATTATCGAACTACCGCGCCATTTTCAATTCTATTTATAATTATATATAAATATTTATATTCGAACGACGACGCGTATAATATATACGTTCGAATTATATTCAAAATAAATTTCTCGTCGATTTTATTTAAAATACTCTATTTTAAATATTCAAAATTCGCTAAAATTATTGAAATAAAAATTTTAAACTGGCTCAGAATTTGCGGGTTATTACAATCTCCCCCACTTAAAACTTTTCGTCCCCGAAAAGGAACAAAGTCGAAAGTGGTTTGATTAATCAACTCTACGTTCGATCTAGCTTCCATTCTCCAACTTCTCAGTTTCTGAGAATTTTTAAATTTTCAAAAATTTGGCTAACACCCTAAATTTTCGAAAAATTTCGCCATAACCTCCCCTGCACCGGGAGCATCGGGGAATTTCAAATAGCTTCCCCGATCCTTCTAATCTCAAAAAGAAAAAGAAAAAGCCAAGCGGCTAGCCAATAGGCTCATAAAATCATCATCACCCAAACAAAACAGTAAATTATGTAGTAAACATGTACCTATTTGTCGGACAAACAAATTTTATTCTCTGGCTCTAGCCTCCTTGCTATGACCTGTTCAATGTAAGTATATGTATATGCAAGCAAATGCGACCAATTTTTAATATAAGTCAATATTTGATTCAATTAGGCTAAATGGTTCAAAATTAGCAAACAAATAGACAAACAACACAAACATCAATCAATTAGTGAATTAGAGTTTCAAATTCATAAATTTGATATATATACAGAAAATCATGTTTTTGATGCCAATTCACTACAATGTGTTCTAACTATATTAGTTTTGGTTCTCACACCAGTCTAATGGAAATATATAGAAAATCACACCTTCGTCACTCGAATATAAATTCTGACGACGAGTACTCAACCATCAGAATCATCTTCGGGCCACTAGAGCATGATTCTATATCTATCCAGTATATTAAAACTTCGAATATACGTTCATGACGCGTATATGCAAAATCTTTATATATTGGATTGTCCATATTCAAAATAAATAAATAATCAAATACGTTTTAAAATGGTTTAAATTCCAAAACAAAATTGTTTTCATTTGAAGAATATACTCTTCACACTCGTTCTAGGATATTACTGATCCTTTCTCAAACGAGTCATTCTAATTGGATATTGCTAATCCAATATCTGATGAATTCTTTCGTAAGGTTCTAATGTGCCTTGTTCTCGAGCTCTGTAAACCAAAGCTCTGATACCAAATGTGACGGCCGGGAATTTCGCTCGATCCGAATCAGTCGTTAAACCGATCTAGACCGTTCGAAACCCCTGATCGTTTGAGAACAGGACAAATCAGAACACAAACAGAAGAACATTTCATTGTTATTACAACAATTCCATCAGATACAAGAATATACGGAGTATAAATGAATAAATTACATTCGATAAATATCAGAGATTACAATACATTACATAGCAGCGAAAAATAATACAAAGCACAACTGAAGGTGATATACGGATACAGAGCTTTTCGGATATCATTCCAGCTGTAAACCAGGATCCTGTGAATATAAATCTGCAAAACCAAAACTACTAGCTGCCTGTGTCGAAAATAAGGGCACCCAGAGTTTAGGTTAAAACAATAAACTCCAGGTCAGTCATGTGACTGGTGTGAGAACTAAAACAGTTATTAATCTTTATTTTCAAAGTTAGGTAAATCAAGGGACCACGCCGTATAACACGGAACGGGTTTCCTCCCAAGAATACCAGTGCATAAAACAACAGCGCAATGCTAAATAAAGAAAAATGAAGCTGTTATAAGACCCAGGTCCTATCACACAATGCAACGCAAGCCGGGGGATAGGGTTTTCCCTTATAACAGCCAAAGCATGCTTGATACGTTTAAAACAAATCATTTGATACTATAATAAGTGTATAGTGTCAAAACAATTTCAATCATAAATATAAATCATAGGCGGCTTAGCTACCATCTACTATGTCGCCATACTAGTTCTACAATTAAAACCGAATTACATGTATTGGAAATTGGATTTCCGTCATGAGTCGAGGCAAGGGGCAAGCTCCTCTCCGCGTTCGAGACACTCTAGCAAATGTCCCAGGGCTACGCACTCTGGGCAACCCCTGGATGCTTCAGGGCCGGTCCTCACTTACGTTAGAGGATTAGTATTCCTGAACACACGTTTCCCGGTCCTTACAGACCTATAATCGAGGCGCCTCATCCAACAACCACAAAGGTGAAAAGTATATATATGTCAGGGTTGGTAAGTCACTGACACCACCAAAGCTAGAAAGAAACGTCGTGCTCTCCCTGCAGTCCGTATCCCGTTTTTAACTCATACCGAGGTGTGAGGCTCGCGAATTCACGTTATACACAAAGCTACGCCACAGAGGCCGTGCTTTGATCATCAACCACAAGACTTTGCTTTTCAACAGAAGCCTTGATCCATGCAACTCAGCATGCCACACAGGCAATTCATGCCGTGCGATTGATATCTATCGATATATAACCTCTATGCTCTTACGTCTCAGAGAAGGGCGTTAAGCAAGAGAATAAATTCTCCGCCGCCAAACAGATATATATTTAACAGAAATCAATCAACACAGAATAAAATCCAATGTCAGACACACAATCCATTTACAATTCCGTTCTGGGTCTGAACGAAACCGGAAGCACTTTCCTCGCATATCCATCGATCTCCAAGTACGTCTGGATGACCACCAACTATTTCCATCCTCTTGGGTGTACAGCCCAATCAGGATCGTCAGTAATTACCCAAACGATGTGAAGACTTCCGGTCTTCGACCACCGTCTTCATCTTCGACATATCGTCGAATCGGTTATTCAGAATGGGTATAAACCCGGCCTTTCCGAACAACCCGCGTATATTGAAAACAAATGTTACACAAACACAACATACGCCTCATTCCAATTCATTAGTCACTAACCGCAAATTAGCAAGAGAACAATTTCCCAAACATTAACCCCGAAGGCCGAAACCAACATCAGATCAATACCCAGGAAACCATTCTTCTTAGCCAACCTACAACTAGTTTCTAAATTCCAAATTCTTAGAGAACGGTTCCCATTAATTTTATCCAAGATAAATTCTTTAAAATTTATCCTGTAATCTTCTTTTGGATGTCGTTTCAAACCAAATTATGGTTTTTCTAAACTAGGCGAGATTAGCGAACCACACCGAAGTAATTATTTATTTTATTTCCCAATCCCAACCTATTCATCCCATGAAGCAAAACTGGTAATACTCCATATCTAACACCACGGTATTATCGGTAAAATTAATTACCATTTCACGTTCAGATCTAATTAAAGATTTAAATATCGCTTCGGAGCAAAATTGGTAATACTCCATTCTCGCTCATTTCTAAATTTGATAATTTAGATTATAGATTCACATTTCAATCTAATTGCAGGTTCGTTAAAACTCCTTTTACTGGGTTAAAGAACTAGGTGTTATTTAAAACACAGTTCACGACAAACCCAAATCACATTCTATTTATTATCGGGTTAAAGAACTAGTGTTATTTTAAACACCGTTCACGATAAACCCATTTCAAATCCAATTAAATATATTAAAAATTCCGGTTATTTAAAACCCCTTTTTATATCTAATTTATTTATTTAAAAATAATTGGGTTTTAAATTTAGTTCAAAACTAGTTCATTTCGATAAAAATCTATTTTTATCTTTTCAAATATGGAGTTTTTCACCCTAATTTTTTTCAAATCACTTCTTATGATTTTACACAAATTATTACTATTTTTAATAATTTTATTAAGGCCCGTACAACCGATTTCCATCAACGGCCATCGAACTGCACCTATAGCGACCTTTTTCGAATTTGATTTGGACGTATCTCCAAATCCAACCGTTAGATTTCAAATTTCCAATATTTGTTAGAAAGCTCTTTTCGATACGAATCCAACGGTTCCGGTTTTAGGAGAATCCGACGATCGGATCTCCCGTAATGTCCGTTTGAAATAAATGGTCGAAATTTACAAACTACCGCGGCGCGGCACGTTTTATTCGGGCCATTATATTATATATATATATAATATATATATAATATATATAACGTCGATTTCTATTTAAAACGAATTATATAAATAGTTTTAAATTCGTTTCAAAAACGGTTTCAACTTCCATTTCAACCCAAAGCAAAATTGAATTCTTCTTTATAAATTCGTTTTAAAATTCATTCCTATTCAATTCAAATTTTAATTCAATTTGAATTCATTTCAATTCGCTTTCAATTCAATTTGAATTCATTTTCAATTCAATTCAATTCCAAAGTCGTTTTCTATTCGATTCAATTCAAATTGGTTTTCTATTCGAATCAAATTCGTTATATATTCCATTGAAATCAAATTCGTTATCTATTCAATTCATTTCGAAATCGTTTTATATTCAATTCATTTCGAAATCGTTTTATATTCAATTCATTTCGAAATCGTTATATATTCAATTCATTTCGAAATCGTTTTATATTCAATTCATTTCGAAATCGTTATATATTCAATTCATTTCGAAATCGTTTTATATTCAATTCATTTCGAAATCGTTATATATTCAATTCATTTCGAAATTGTTTTATATTCAATTCATTTCGAAATCGTTTTATATTCAATTCATTTCGAAATCGTTATATATTCAATTCATTTCGAAATCGTTTTATATTCAATTCATTTCGAAATCGTTTTATATTCAATTCATTTCGAAATCGTTTTATATTCAATTCATTTCGAAATCGTTTTATATTCAATTCATTTCGAAATCGTTTTATATTCAATTCATTTCGAAATCGTTTTATATTCAATTCATTTCGAAATCGTTATATATTCAATTCATTTCGAAATCGTTTTATATTCAATTCATTTCGAAATCGTTAAAATCGATATAAATATCGTTCACGTCAAAATGGCGTCGATCTAATCAACACGGCTTCATATATTTCTATTTTCAAATATTCTATTTCAAATATTTCTATTTCAAATATTTCTTTTTCAAATATTTCTATTTGTCAACACACGACTAATCTCAATGAATGAGTACCGTCCACGTGTGACTATTTTTGTTAAATTATTTCGTTCAACACATGACTAATCTCAACGGATGAGTACAGTCAACACATGAACCTTTATTTTATATTGATAAAGATGTAAATTTTATTATAAAAATATTTCGTTCAGCACATGACTAATCTCAACGGATGAGTACAGTCAACACATGAACCTTTATTTTATATTGATAAAGATGTAAATTTTATTATAAAAATATTTCGTTGAACACATGACTAATCTCAACGGATGAGTACAGTCAACACATGAACCTTTATTTTATATTGATAAAGATGTAATTTTATTACAAAAATATTTCGTTCAATACATGACTAATCTCAACGGATGAGTACAGTCAACACATGAACCTTTATTTTATATTGATAAAGATGTAAATTTTATTATAAAAATTTTTCATTCAACACATGACTAATCTCAACGGATGAGTACAGTCAACACATGAACCTTTATTTTATATTGATAAAGATGTAAATTTTATTATAAAAATATTTCGTTCAACACATGACTAATCTCAACGGATGAGTACAGTCAACACATGAACCTTTATTTTATATTGATAAAGATGTAAATTTTATTATAAAAATATTTCGTTCAACACATGACTAATCTCAACGGATGAGTACAGTCAACACATGAACCTTTATTTTATATTGATAAAGATGTAAATTTTATTATAAAAATATTTCGTTCAACACATGACTAATCTCAACGGATGAGTACAGTCAACACATGAACCTTTATTTTATATTATTCTATATTTTTCAAATTGGAATGAGGCCTAATCAGTTACCATATAAAGTTAATTATATGGATTTTCATACATCACTCATGTATAGTAGCATTGAAAAATAATCAACCATCAACCAAAGTGCACTACACTGTATAAGCATCAAATATAGATATCTAACGCTTATAACAGCCTGTCAATCAATCGATTGACATATTTAATCAATCAGGATGAGTGAACTTCAAATTTCATCCCAACACCCGTGTGGGGTTTCAATCAATCAAACATAGATTTTAATTGTGCAGTTGGGCGGTGTGTAAAATTTATCGACCCAATCAATGTCATTCAAATAGGTGTACATAAACAGACCGTCCGGTTTGTAAATGAATATTTATTTATTCACATTCACTATATTCATATTCACGTTAAAAATTATATTTTTAATGATAAAACATTTTATTTTAACATATGAATTTCTATTCAGTTAATTTCTTCAATAAAATTGATATTTTTATTTTTCTAACATATTTTAGAAAATTTCGGCGGCATAACGGCACAATACTAGAAACGGGACGAGGTCTAGCCTTATCCCCGGACTAGTGAAGGCCCACGCCATTCACCATCAATCAAAATCACCAAACAACCAAATTCAAATCAAATCATCTAACTAATTTATGCAACCAAACAAACAAGTCCATGGTCTGTGGACGATTGTGTCGGGTGCTACTAAACACTGTCTGCATCCTAGTATATATATATATAACTAGAAAAGAAATTGAAAGGTGAGAAATTCTCACCGAAAGCTATCCTATCCTCTCGACTCTTCTTCTGCAGAAGTCTTCGTTGTTATCCCATTTTTGACATCTTCGTTGCTGTAGCCACTACATATGTAAAAATTGAATTTTTACTTCGCTATTCAATATATAAAAATCGAATTTTTACTATGTTGCTATATAGATAAAAATTCTATTTTTACTTTATAGATTTCGCCTTTATAAAAATAAAGACTTCGCCTTTTCAAATTTAAAGATTTCATCTTTATAAAAATCTCATTTTTATTTTTCTATACATATAAAGATGATATTTTTTATATTCTCTATCTCATAAAGATTACATTTTTATAGTTCCTACTAAGCAAAGATCATATTTTTATCTTTCTACAATATAAAAGATTATATTTTTACTAATTTAAAAATATAAAAATCATATTTTTATAATCGCTATATAGTAAAGACTATATTTTTAATACTTTAAAAATATAAAAATCGGGTTTTTATACGAATAAAAAATCGAATCTTTTCTATTTAAAAAATCTAAACTTTCTCTATTTTTAAAAATCTATACTTTCGCATTTTAAAAATCTTTCTTTACTGATTTAAATAAACTAAAAATCAAAGTAAAGTAGAAATCAAAATGAAAATAAAGTGGGTCAAGAACTTACAGCGGGGGGGGGGGGGGGGGGAGCTGTGCTGGCGGCGGCAGCAGGGTAGGGGGAAGCTCGAGGTCGCAGGCGAAGGGAGGGGGGTTCGGTTGGCGGTGGGGTTCACTTCAGGGGGGGTCTCAGTGGTGGTGGGAATCGATTGGGGTGGGGGGGGCGTCGCGAGGTCGGCGCCGCTGGGGGGGGGGCTCTTCGAGGCGGCGGCGGTGGTCTCGGGGAGGGCGGCGGTGGACCAAGCAGGCGGGCGGCAAGGGTTTCCCCCCTTCCGTCGATCGCCTTTCTTCTTCTTTTTTTTCCCTTTTTTTTGTTCTGTATAATCGATTGAAAATGAAAAAGGGGGGGCCAGAGCTGGTAAAAGGGGAGGGAGATATTTTTTTATTATTATTATTTAATTAATTTATTTACTAAAAGTTGACTTTTTCATACGACCTCGAAACGAGGCCCACCGCCTGTCGTCCATAGCGTTTCACCCCCATTCTGAACACAATGGGATATGTATCGTAGGTTGATTCGGACGTCTCGATCAGTTTCCGTTGAATTTACATTTAAATCTATATATTAAATTTGAACGCGCATTTCAATCTACCGGGGTCACATACTAACTCGAAAAATTCCAGAAATATATTTTCTAGCTTCGTATTGACGATACGGTCCTAACAAAACTAGTTTCGTTGAATTCTGAGACTGTTTGAAAAATGGCCAATTTCCAGTCGATTAAAATCAACTGAAACTGGTCAAACGCGTTTTCTTTTTCCACGCTCACATATTGATTCGAAAAATTATGAAATTT
Organism: Allium sativum; assembly: GCA_030737875.1. Classification (NCBI taxonomy): domain Eukaryota; kingdom Viridiplantae; phylum Streptophyta; class Magnoliopsida; order Asparagales; family Amaryllidaceae; genus Allium; species Allium sativum. Next base: position 833,818,580 of record CM060912.1, on the reverse strand, counting down.
GGAACCTAGCAATAAATTGACATCACGGATCCAACAAAAGTGGTTTCGTCGAAATCCGAGGTCGTTTGCAAAATGTCTATTTTTAAGGGCTTGAATTCCATAGCGACTATTCAGAATTTTCAACTGGACATATCTTTTGATTCCCGCTATGAAATTTTGATTTGTCGGATTCGTTGGAAAGATATTATCAAATAGATCCTAATGTTTTTGGTTTCACTAAAATCCGGATTATTTTGCACCCGGTACATTCAATTGAAGTTTGAAATCGAATTATCGAACTACCGCGCCATTTTCAATTCTATTTATAATTATATATAAATATTTGTATTCGAACGACGACGCGTATAATATATACGTTCGAATTATATTCAAAATAAATTTCTCGTCGATTTTATTTAAAATACTCTATTTTAAATATTCAAAATTCGCTAAAATTATTGAAATAAAAATTTTAAACTGGCTCAGAATTTGCGGGTTATTACAATAATAGTCACTTTTCCTAAGGCAATGGACAATCAAATTAATGCCACTTACAAGAGTCTCATTTATTAATCAATTCTACTTATTTTAACACCCATTTATTACACTACTGTTATTAATTTTATTAGTTCTTACACACACACACAGACACACACACACACATATATATATATATATAACATTTGCATGTTATATTATATTAATTAGTCTAAACTGTAGTTATAATATTTATTCCTTATTTTTTTTAACGTTTTGACATTTATTGTCATAATTATTTCTCCATAAAATGGTTACAATCTTAATCACCATTTAAGTTAGTTAAACTTTTACAATTAACTCCACATTTATTGCTAATCAATTCATTGGTTACGAACATTTATTTCCATTAATTATGGGAAATATTTCCATATCCCGATGAATAATAGAGAATGTTCAAATTCAAACTTATATTTAGCATTTACCTAATTTATAATAATATCAGTGTTATTTACATATATTTTTTGATGGATAAATTAAAATTATATATATTTATATATATGTTAGAGCGATTTTTACATAGTTACTAATTCTTTTAAATTCTAATTATTTTACATTCTACTCCAAAATAGTGACTAGAACAATCTTATAATGTGATTTAAAATTTCATTAAAAGGTTATTTGTTATAATCCTTATAAATTTTTCCAAACATTTAAAAAGAGGAAATAGTGACATATTTAAAATCATAAGAAATGAGTAGTATTAATAATATTTTATTTGGAATAGATAATATAAACTATATACAAAATACGTGAATTTACACATCTCTTCTTATATGATTTGTGCGCATTCCTTGTAATTTCAAACACTGTTTTTTTAAAAAAAGGACAAAAAGGGCTAATTTATAAAAATCAAGTCAAACCCAAAACAATCGAAACACAGATAGATTTATGAACCAATAATGATAATTTACACAAATCCTGCAATTATACCCAATTCTACAAATCTGGAATAAACAACTACACAAACCTTAAAGATATTTAGGGACGATTTCTAAATTTAAAGTGTAAACAATAACCACAAATACAAGAAAGAATTTGTAGGCCAGATGAGAATGTTATAAATGAAAACCCTACAAACAAATATCAGATTTAGAAATATGAATTCAAATTTACACCAATGAGTATAAATTTCCTACTCACCTAGAAGCTATTCCAAAATCCAAATCTAAACAATGACTTCTAGGTTTTCATTACCAAATTCCTACAAATCTATAATTTGTATAATAGGGGACATGTATACATATTAAAATTTATAGATCTGGAAAAGAGAATTGGAAAAAGGGAAAGAAATAAAGAGCATAATTTATCTAATACGTAGAACCAACCTTTGTTCGTAGTTCAAGATTCATTTTCTTCAATTCAAGTTTGTTTGATTTGAAAACCTATTTATTTTAGAAAGTTTGGAAAAGATTGGAGAAACGAAAATGATAGAGCTTTGCAACTGCCTCTAAAAAATACGACCAAAGAGTAGGCGGCCTGGGCCTTTATTTATAGTGCTTAAATGACCCATAATCATTAGATTTAATTATATTAAGATCCGTCTATAATTATAAATTTATATTAATTGAAACCCTAGCCGCCATTGGAAGTACCCATTAGTAGGTTGCACCAGGAGGTTGACTGCCCCTTCGATCCCCCGGTCGACCGCTCTGATCGACCTGCCTCTAGTAAGGGGTGGGGTATTAATGCTACAATACATATTCATGATTAATTATTTTCCATTCATTTTTCGTTTGTAATTTTTTTATATGGACTCCATTTTCAAAATTCCAAACATGATATTTAACCAAAATTCTGTCACAAACGGAACAATGCAAGTGTTTCATGGTCAAATTTTTTCATTTGCTCAATTTCCATTTTTGGAACCTAACTAAATTAACTAACGTCGAATTTTGGGGTATTACATAGCTTTTGCCAGTTAGTGTAGCACTTTTTAAGTGCTTCATGGAGGCCATGCGAGTCACTAAAGTATTGATGAAAAACCATCAGTAAATGTCAACTCGAGCCAAATTTATGTTAAGTGACATTGAAAAAGTCAAATTTGATTATGTAGCTTATGGGGGTTGTAGATTTGGAATGTTAGTAAAGAAGATGCCATATTTATTGAGCCTTATCAATATTAAAAAAAATAAGAGAATCTGATTGCTGGTTAGAGTTTATGGCATTTTTGTGTTCTTGAAAAGATACCATCAATATGGAAATTTTGCTCTAACCTAGTCAAAAACGGGGGACTAAGACATAACCATTAGTGTCTTATGCCACCATAGACATTGTGGAGCACAGAACTCCACAACTATAAGTTAGGTTAGTTCGAGTATATTAGGAAGAAAAATTTGGTGGAAGGCATGAAAAAACTTATTTTAAGTCTTTTTCCTCTAAACCTTTTTCTATAAAAATTAAGATTTTGTTTGCATTATGGATTCTAGATTGGATGGTAGGAATTGATTGGTACACTCATTCACTAACACGATGCACTCAGGTAGATTTTTTTTATGCATAATAGCATGTTCTGTATACATGTAGCAACCCGATTACACTCTCATGCTAGGATTAAGCTCATTTTTGTATGTCTACAGCACATAATCACATTACACAAAGGATTATATAGACAGATATATAGAATAACTTGGTTGTATAAAATGTATACTAGTATGAGTTATGTTGTTTTTCTCTTAGAAGATTTCAGAGTTAAATCTTTTTAGGGGAGAGGATGCAACACCCAATAAAATTAAACCTAAATAGACATAGAAAACATGAAAATAATAGGAAAAAAATATGGAAATTCAACATTTTTGGAATTAGGCCACGGAAGTTATACCGTTGAGTTCCTGGCGAGATTTTAATCCCTTTCCATATATAATATGATGAAAACGGAATCTGTATGTAAAAGTTACAAGCAATTGAAGATTTTAGTAAATTTAGCTTGAATTTAAATTTAAATTAGAATAAACTAAAAACTTTCTCGGGTTTGGAATTCAAACTTTAAAAAAATACAGAAATTAATGTTCCGTTAATAAGCATTTATAATATAATTAGAATAATGCATGTAACAGTCAAATAAACGCTTAGACTAAGAGGGAGGTCCACCGCCCTTAGGACAAAGTGGTTGACCACTGGGTCGACTTATCGATTGTACATGTCGATTGCCTTATGTGTATTGGAACTGTGGCAGCTAGGATGTGACGACCCAAATTTTCAGTACCTTTTGAGCTGACTAAACCACATCAGTCCAACCCAAATTGTACTGGAAACTCAGATGTAAATAGAAAGAATTTTGAGGGTGAGATAAGAACGGAAGAAATATTAGAATAGAAGAAGAAGAAGAAGAACCAACATGACACATAAACAGAGTCTCACATCGCAGCGGAACAAAATATAATATAGGAATAAAACTTTATTGAGAGATTTTGAAATAAATACTTACAATCATCAGAGTACATCATTTCACCTGGACAATTATAATAATCTGTCCTCATATACATCACACAGCGGAAAATATAGTAATACGTCTGAGCACTCCCAGCACGTCTTCTGAAAAACCCATAGTGTCTTAACCTGAACCTGCAGACCGGGCTAACCCAAGCATTTCAAATGACGGGTCAGTCTAGTGAACCAGAGTGAGAAAACCTACTAAGTTTAAATAAAATCTATATTTATTTTAAGACAAAAATCCTTTTGAAAGATAAGGATAATAGTAAGACTAGCCACACACAAATATGGACGGTTTTTACCTTACTATAACCCAAAACGTTTTGAAATCATCTCTCGTCTGATATTATGATAATGTCTAGATACAAATAATAAAATCTAGCAGAACGCTTGCATCTCACGCTCCACATATATAGTATACAAACAAAACCGCGAGCGCTTATTGGAGATTGGATTCCGACTATGACAAGGTATGGAACCACCTGCCGATAGTGTATCTCTAGAGAGGAATGCACTAGGTTCAACAAGAACGCCTTGCAACCCGGCCCACACACGATGAGCCATTCATTTCTCTTGAATGTTCCGAATAAATTGCCACCTACGATTGCTAGCAACACAACTGTTCCCGGGAGATACAGAAGAGAGAAGAAGAACAAATATGAATATTCTCTAGATGGTGACAATACACCCTAATGGGAGTGACCCACATAGCCATGTTAGCTGCCCGATTTTTGTCATTTCCCGGTTGATGAGGCTTGAGGTTATAAATCTTTTGGAACACCTGGCCACCATTCACTTTGAATGCCACATCGTCAAATCCGTCAAATCACTAATTGACGTCCACAAATCTACTCTAGGTATTAAAGAAGTGCCCCTCTTCGCCACCAACTTGGTATATTTGTAAAAATCAACGTACGAGGTTTTTAGGAAATACTCCGTCAGACATCCGTCCATACGAGTCATCCAGGAACAGGATGAACTGAAGGTACTCTCCTACTGCATCCAATATAGGAATCACCCCATGGATCAATAGCGATTAGTCCTTGCAATCCACAGATTTCAACTACGACAGAACCCCAGTATATCTCCGGGTCGAATCAGAGATTGTAAGTGGTTCTTCCGTTTTATGAAGATCTATGGTCTTCAAATGCTCCATCTCGACCGTTGTTTGATATCTTCAATATTTTCATATTTTTTGGTCGGAATGGTTTTCGAATATACATTCGATCCCGGTCTTTCCATACCAACAATCGTAAAGGTCAAATTTAACAGTCGATTATTTAACTATCAAATAAACATCCATGCAGTCATAAAACTAGTTTAGTACTTAGCATCACTTGGCTTCTTTTAATTAAAATTAATTAAACTTGGATATTCCAATATAGGAAAAACCGTATTTCAATTCTTATTCTAGTATACTAATATTCACAACTACTTTGTTTAAATATTTAGAAAAATATTATACAACAATATCCCATATTCCATTTGACTATTATTTTTAAAACAATTACTATAACTGAGAAATCAGTTCAACTTATTATTCGACGTCAGGCAAACTCTTTTGTTTTCATTACTTGGAAAAGTGTCCAATCCTTATTCTTATAAAATAAACCATTCTATATCTCATTCCTTTACTCTTCAAAATTATCGTCCAATCTCCTTTTAATTCCGTTACTATATCATCTCATATTATTTTCGTTACTTGGGAAATCTCTTCATACATTCCCAGATCTATTTATTTCTTTACTTTGGAAATCTTATTATACATTCTCGCCATTAACAACTAGCATCATCCTTGGATAGTCTCGAAGTCATTCAAGTTGGGGTATTTTAATTACCTCTCAGATCTTGACCAACAACGTTCTTATCTTCAGATAAATACGAGTTGTAATGCAAAAACCGATATTCAATCTAATGTCAAAACACATCCCACTAAACTGGTTTATTTAAAATATATCTTTATGATTCTTCTTAACTTTTTTGAAGTCTCTCTTTTAAAATATAATTAATATTTCTTAATTCGTCAATTAAATAATTGCTTACTAAACATCACTCTTATTAACTCTCGACCTTTTTAAATAACTTTGTTTCCTAAACTGGATTACTATTTCAAATCCTAATTCCAACCTCTTTTACCAAGCTCAATTTCAATTCTTTTCCAATCCCCTTTTCTTTCAGGAAATCTATTTCCAATTCCATGGATTTAACTTAACTCCATTATTAAGTATTTCCAATTCAAAGACATCGCTTTAATCTCACGTTCCTTTTATAACCATGTTTATAAATCTAGGTTTAACATAAACCCTTTACATCTTCATCTCCCGCCACTTAATCCAAACGTTAAGTGACATTTCCATTTAAGCTCTCGTATCCGTTTAGAACACTTTATTGCTTCATTATAAAACTCGAGTTCAAATACAAAACTTGTTCATAACTTCTTTTCACAACTCAACTATATTCCATTCTAAAATAATTACTTACTTAAATGTATTTAAGAGATAATGACTACAATTAAAACCAATGATTTACTTTTACATTTACTATTGTAAAATCAGTGAAATGCTTTTTAAATAATAAAATCTCTTTTAAAATGTTCTTAAAATTTAAACAAACTATTCGTTAAGTGATTTTATTTAGGTCGCTAACGACAAACTAATTAAAAGTCAATCTCAGTTAAAACAATCAACTCAGTCAATTCAAAACACGATTATTTTTCTAATCCATTCCAGTTAATTCCTCTTTTAAATTAATTAAATAATTTAAATAATTTAAATAATTGTTCCTTAGGCGCGATCAATCAAATACATAATCGCTAAGTTATTTCTTGCTCATTTGCCTATAATTCTTATCAACATAAGAATTTGTTTTATAACATAATTTCGTAATTACTTATAAACTTTAATCAATATTTATTTCCCTTTAAATAGTTTTCAAAACCTATTTCAATCAAAAAAATATTTATAATTTCAATATTATCGATTCATCGTCGATAAAATCCATATTTTATAAATCGATTGATTTATAGGCCATGTGATGCCAATTACCCCGCCAATACTATCCATTGGTGAACATCAGAATAAATGTTGAAATATGGTTCAACAATCAGCAATAATCAATCATTCATTTTCATTTAACTGATAATTCCTATAATGACCATCAATCAATTAACGGACCATTCAAACAATTCAAACACGTTTATAAATGTGACCCATCAAGGGAAACTAATTTTATTGAACATAACTATTGGTGTCATACTGAAATCAAACGACCGTTTAATTTCACCGGTTGAATCAACAATTAATGTATAACTAGCAAACGACCAACCACTAACAACCAGAGCATGCAAAATAAAAACCCAATTTATATAAAATATAAATAGGAAGAACCGAGTGAGTTTAACTCACATTGGTTTGAATTTGTCGATAAATATCTTGTTTTAGTCAAATTAAACTGACGTTTAATTCGACTAAAATTTCCAATTGCTTCCGATCCGGACTAGACCTGCTCCATCTCGATCCTCCCGTCTCTACGGTCCCAACGAGACTGACCGTGCTTGAATCTGATAACGTAGGTGCGAGAAATCACATAAACAAGTTATATAAATAATTAAATTTTTAAACATGATATTTTTATTTTATTAAATAGGCTTTTATCTTTGATCGTTTCAGCCCATAACCGCTTAACCCAATATCCCCTTCAAAACCCTTACTTTGGATCTCTTTTCCATTTTAGCGATCCGCCTCCACAAAATTACTCATGGCCGAAAACCCTAATTCCCCCTTCTATTTTCTTCCGCAACATCGAAGGCACCTCGCAACCCCTCTACGAAATCACGCTCCAATCCTACCCCCTCCTTCTAGCTATTGTCTCTACGTCGTACCTTAGTCCCTCGATCCCGAACAAATTCGTCAGGAAATCCACCAAAAGGCATTCGGAGATGGAGTGCGTAGATCCACAAATTTAGATAAGTATTTTAATGGATTTCGAATTGCAGTATTTTCTTGTTTAGATTTTTCCTGGTGGCTTCGAACTATTTTCTGGTTTACTGTATTTTCGAATGGGTTCTGGAATGATGAAACAACTCTGTGGATACGTATTTATAGTGCAGTTGGGTTTAGATCAGGTCGACGTCCATCAGGGACTGATCGTAGCTAGGTACTTTGATGGGAATTGATAGCTGCGTGATATTTAGAAGAGGATTCTGATGAATTTCGTATTGGATTTACAGTACTTGTTGATTTGTTGACACAGGATATTGATTGAACTGACAATGACTGGTTCATTCAATGCGAAGATTCAAAACTGTAAAAAGATTTAGTGTTCAGGCAGCAGTGTTGTATGGGTTTGTACATGAATTGCTGTGCAAATCAGGTTAGAAATTGTGAGGCTATGAGTTGTTAATTTCAATTAGAGATTTTGAAACTGTATTATAGATTTGATTTCCCTTTTTAAATATATGTAAATAGTGAATTTTGTATCAGAGATTTACTGTATATGCATGTGAATTAACTGTTTGTTTTGGCCATAAAGATTAGGTGTATATAAATATACATATCAGTTCTTTCTTAGCTATGCATGTACTGTTTTCGAGCTGTTCTTTCCCTCGTTCTTTAATTTCTATAACTGTTCCAGATTTGATGTATAATATATATACACATATTTAGATGTTCTTCTTAGTTGTTCATGTCCTTTTTCTTTTAACTGTTCCCATGTTGTTTTCTTTCAATTCTTTAAGCCGTTCAAGATGTATAAATATTATAAGCTGAATGGATTTGATGTTTTAAAATTATATACGTATATTGTGCTTCATTGGTTGTACATTGTCTATGTATGTGAAGACTTTTATGTTTTACTGTTCTCTTTTTGTTCATATTTCTGTTTCATGAATGAAACAAGACGTGTTGCATTTTGGTTTTAAAAAAAATGAATTCTTTTGTTCATTGTATTGCTTTGGCTTGTCGAATGCCCTTTTTTCCTTCTTCTAAATATTTGATCCTATAAACAACCTTTAGAGAACCATGGCTTCCTCTTCCAGATTCGACCCATTTCTCGATGCTGGAGCTTCCAAAATCCTTTAGCTAGATAAGGGGCGGATGTAGCCAAGTGGATCAAGGCAGTGGATTAGTCGCAGCCTAACAACAAGGGCCCCAGGTGACCAATGGGAGGAAGCAGGGGAATCTACTACTGAGGATCTTCTTACCGAGAGATCCGTGAATCGGGATCCTGATGCATATATACTTTCATATCTGAATAAAAATGGAAACTTCCATTTGGTCCCCATCAAAGTCTGCAATGAAGCCCTTACAAACTAATGGGTGGTTCAAACCAAGAAATTTTTATTACTTTCCTAGTAACACAATTGCAGAACTTGACACCTTCCCAATATGTTTAAGGAAAAGTGACTATATATATACAACACACAATATTTTTATCATGGCATCACTTTTGACTAACATGCTCATGGTTATTAATTGAATTAAAACAATTGATATCCAAGAGCATTTTACGAGCTTTTATATCACCATATTACTAGGTATTTAATCATGATACGTACATATTTATTTGATTGGTAGTAAAATTTATAATTAAAATAGAGTCTTAGCATTGTACAAATTTATTAAGTTCAATTCATTCAAAAGTTTAACAATGAAGTTTAACTTGGGATGTAACAACCCGGAAAATCTGAACTAGTTTGAAAATTTTAAATTGGCTATTTTGGTGGATTTTAAATATTTAAATTATATTATTTTAAATAATAACGAAGAAAAGTGTGTTTGAATCGACGTTTGAAAATAAATATAATTACTTTGAATTATAAACAAGGCCCGAAATGGCGCGGCAGTTTCAAAATTCGAATTCAAACTTTGATTGACTGTACCGGGTGCAAAATAAAACGGATTTTAGTGAAACCAAAAATATTTAAATCTGTTAGTGAATATCTTTGTAACGAATCAGAAAAATTGAAGTTTCATAGCGGGAGTCAAAAGTTATGGCCAAATGAATTTTTAGAAAGGTCGCTATAGAGTTTATATAGCCCGTGAAAATGGCCATTTTGCAAACGACCTCAGAATTCGACGAAACCACTTTTGTTGGATCCAGGATGTCAAATTATTGCTAGGTTTCAAATTTCATAATTTTTGAAGCTAGTATGTGAGCGTGGCAGATGAAAATGTGTTTGGTCGATTTTGTTAAATTGGATCGACCAGAAAAGGGTCATTTTTCAAATGGTCTCAGAATTCGACGAAACTAGTTTTGCTTGGACCGTATCATCAAAATATAGCTAGATTTATTTTTGCGAATTTTTAGAATCAGTATGTGGCCCCGGCAAATTGAAATTTACGTTCAAATCAAATATTGAATGTTTTATATTTTAATTTGAAGGAAAACTGACTGAAACAGTCGAATGGGCCTTTGAAACATATCCTATTGTGTTTGGAATGGGGGTATTTAGCTGGGGACGACAGTCGTTGGGTTTGGATTGGTGTTAGTATGTGAAGAGGGGTATTTTTGGATTTTTAAAATATATAAATAAAAATATCTCATTAGCCACAGACTTTTCTCTCTCCCCGTAAATCATCGCGATCGACGACGATAGCAGCTCCAAGCTTCCCGGCCAATTTCCGACCAAATCACGCATCGATAGCCTTCGACCCTGTTGAGGTTTTTGAAGAGCTCCCCTCAAGCTTCAAATCCATCCCAACCTCGCCTTCAACCGTTCAGTATTTCTCGAGTTAGAGACCTCGAAAGTCGAGCACTTCAGAGCGCTGCCGCGCCTCCGTGCCAGCGTTGAACTGGACGCCACCACCGGCGCCGAGAAGCCTGCTCCATCCTCTTCAACGCTGCGTCGCCCGATTCTCGCCTCGTTACACGGATTTGCTGAAAAATCAAAACCTAGTTTTGAACAGGTTTAGAGAGGTACGACTGTTATAATATTAAACTGTTTAATAGCACTTAAAAGCGCTACCGTTTTTGATTTCACTGTAAAAATCATATCTTTCTCGTTTGTTGACGAAATCCAGTGAAACAAGAGACAGTGGACTCGTGTGGATGTCTTCTACATTCTAGAAGAGACCGGATATTTTTCTGAGCCTTCTACTATTTTTGGTGGAGTGGAACCCAATGTGAGATTTCTGAATTATAAACGATATGGAAAACAACGATGTATAAATTATATAGTCGAAGTATGAGTTATATAAGCGTTGTACACCACATGTATAAACGTTGTATAAGTTGTATGTTCGATGTATAAGTTATATATGCGTTGTAAAAATAATATATGCGTTGAAATGAATTGAAGTGATATTAAAATGAAATCGAAATATAGTTATATACGTATATATATATATATATATATATATATATATATATATATATATATATACTCCCCTCGTCCACATACCATGGACGATATATACTGGTTGTGATATTGTTTGGATTATTGGTTGATGTGAAAATTTGGTGAATATCATGAATGGTTGATTTGAAATGATTGATTTTGGTTGAAATCCCAATAGGATTAGTATATGGGAAAATTCGTCTGCGTACGAAATAGATATTGAAAATCCCCATTGTCAAAAGCTGTTAGGCTTTAAGGTAGAGCAAGGAGCCGTACTAGGGACGGTCCCGGTTTTAACTACCCTGCCGTTATGCTGTCAAAATTTTCTGAAATATTTTTGTGTTTGATTTAAATTCATGTGTTGAATGTTGAAATAAAATTCACGTGTTGAATGTTGAAATAAAATTCATGTGTTGTGTGTTGAGAGAAATTCATGTGTTGAAATAAATTCATGTCTTGAATGGAGTTCGTGTATTGAATAAATTCTTTGAAAAATAAAAATCACATTTTTATTATATATATAATCTATATAAAGTAATCGTGTTTTGAAATAAATTGTTTTACAATAAAAATCACATTTTTATTTTATATATAAACTATATAAAATAATCGTGTTTTGAAATAAATTGTTTTACATTAAAAATCACATTTTTATGATATATATATAAGCTATATAAAATAATCGTGTTTTGAAATAAATTGTTTTACATTAAAAATCACATTTTTATGATATATATAAACTATATAAAATAATCGTGTTTTGAAATAAATTGTTTTACAATAAAAATAACATTTTTATTATATATACCAACTATAGAAAATATTCATGTGTTGAATAAAGGACTAGAACGATAAAAATCAAATTTTTATCGTATGTGTGAAGTCGAAAACATTCATGTGTTGAATATATAGATCGAACAACAAAATCTGCATTTTTTTGTGAATATTATAAATGGTGATGTGTTGAAATAAATATCAGTGGGATAAAAATATCATTTTTATCAAATATATGAAGTGAATATGGTTTTGAAATCGAAGAATGAATTATATTTATATATAAATATATAATAAATCGAATAATGAAGCTGCAGTTCGTGTTTTGAAACCGTGATTTCAAACGATTAGTGCGGGAGATCCGACCATCATATTTTCCCGAAACCGAAACCGTTGGGTTCGCCTTGGAAATATCTTTCCAACGATACCCACTTTGTGAAGATCCAACGATTGGATTGTCTGGAATGTTTAATTCAAATCTGAAGAAAAACGGCGCCAGAATCGATTATATTTATATTTATATTTATATATATATATATATAATTAAATTAAATCGAATAACGACGTTGTAGTTCGTATTTTGAAATTGAAACTTCAAACGAGTGTACCGGGAGATCCGACCGTCGGATTTTCCCGAAACTGAAACCTTTGGATTCGTTTTGAAAAGATCTTTCTAATGATATAAAATTTGTGAAGATCCAACGGTTAGATTTTCATATATGTGTAAATCAAATCTGAAGAATAACAGCGCCATGGCCGCGTTATGTGTAGTTTGAATGAAATTAGCAATTTTTAAATGAATAAAAATAGCGATAAATCGTTATAAAATATTATAAATGATATGGAATGAAAATAAACCGAATTTACCCAGTTTATTAGATATTTGATGGTTGAATGTGTTTAGTGTGAAAATTACATTTGATAACAGAATTATTGGTGTTGAATAATTTAACCATTGAAATGAATTGATTTAAATTCTAAATATACGTGAATTATTTGAAAAGGCCAAGTTAAATCTCATTTCAAATAATTGATCGGCGGTGTGAAGTCGATGATGAAGACGGTGGTGGAAGACCGGAGATCTTTGCCTCGGTTGGATGATAACTGATGTCCTGATTGGGAGGCATCCCGAAATATGGATAATGAGTGGTGATCGTCCAGACGTACGTGGAGATCGATGGATATGCGAGGTATATAGTGCCTCCGGTTTCGTTCAGACCCAGAACGAATGTGTAAATGGACTGTTTGTTTGACATTGGATTTTGTTCTGTGCTGATTGATCTCTATTAAATATATATCTGTTTGGCGGCGGAGAATTTATTCTCTTGCTTAATGCCCTTCTCTGAGATGTACAAGCTCAGAGGTTATATATCAATAGAAATCAGTCGCATGGAGTGAGCTGCCTGTGTGGCACGCCTAAGTGGCAAATGATCAAGGCTTCTGTTGAAAAGCAAAGTCTTGTGGTTGATGATCAAAGCACGGCCTATGTGGCATAGCTTTGTGTATAACGTGAATTCACGAGCCTCACACCCCGGTATGAACCAGAAATGGGAGAGGACCTCAGGGAGGACATGCGTTTCTTTCTAGCTAGAGGTGGTGTCAGTGCTTAAACTGGTTGACATTTATATTATTTTCACCTGTGTGGTTGTTGCTGTTGCGAGGCGCCTCAGATATATCGGTGACTATGTGGAGCCGATGGAGTCATTTGGCTCATTTACGCCCCAAAGGGCGGAGAAACGCAGTGTTCAGGTATTTTAATCCACATCGGTGGACCGGCCCTGACGATCCAAGGGTCGATGCACTGTGACCCTGAGGCTCGGGCTAGAGAGTCTCGAAGTCGGTAAGGACTATCTTTTGCCTAGGTTCATGACGGAAATCCAATTTCCAAATACGTGACTGTGCGGTTTTGGTTGTCTACCTATATATGGCGACATAGTGGTATGGGGCATTAATGCCGTCTATGATTGATACTTATGATTTGAAATTGTTTTTGAAACATATAAACACTAGTAATAATATCAAATGCTTTTGTTTTATTCGTATCAAGCATATTTTGGCCATTATAAAGTAAAACTCTATCCTCCGGTTTGCGTTGCATTATGTGATGGGAACTGAGTCTTATAATGGCTTCATTTTTATAAAAAGCATTGCGATGTTTAAAAGAATTGTTTGTTTTAAAGCACTGGCAATCCAATGGAGTAAACCCGTTCCACGAAAGTGGCGTGGTCCTGTGATTAGCCATATTATAAATGTGTTAAGTAGATTTCTCATACCAGTCCCATGACTGACTCGTAGTTTGTTTCACTTGCAAACTCGGGTGCCCCTCTTCCTACACGGGCAACCTTGTATTCAGGTTTTAGCAGGCTCTTTCTGGATAGCTGGAGCTGAAGATGGATTCTATCATTTATCTCTTTTTATGCTGTTCAGCACCTATTGTACATATTATGTTTGTTTTCCGCTGTAGACATTTATGTATAGCTGAACTGTATTTGTACTAAGTATGATCCTGTATACTGTGTCAATCTGATGATTATGTTTATCCAGTGTATTATATTGTACATTATCTGGTGTATTTATTTATTTCTGTTCTGTTATTTCTGTTTATGTGTTATATTCCAAAGATTACCCTTAACACCATCGTACGGGGTTTTGGGGTCGTCACATGGGAATATTTTTATGATCCTTCTTTGGACATTTCAACTCAATCTATAAATAAATAAATAAATAAATAAATAAAAGAGCCTGGCACATATTTCTCCAACAGTCGTGTACTTAGGACAGTTTGATACTTATTGAAAAGGAGGAAAGAAACAAATATTGGTTGTTTTTCTCATCTGTTATAAACATATGTGTTGAATACTTTGAATGTTTTGAAACCGTATAGTGCACTTACTTCGTTTTCATTTTCAAACATGCATAAATTTCACTATTTTCCTACATATAAGTTAGATATCTTTGCTATATTTTTTATGCTGATAAAAAGTATATGCATTATAGCTAATGGATTGGATTATTACGACTGTTATATCCTCTGTCTCGTTTTGGAACTAAGGGTAGATTTGTGATTCTGCATAAATGCTTCAGATGTACCTTTTGGTTCAGATGTGGTTCTTATTTTTTTATTTTTCTTATTTATATTGTCTATTCCAGTTCCATGTTGAATTCAATGGGGCAGCTTTGGTTTTGTTGTACAAGTATGCGGTATATTCGGGTTTTATTCGCTTTGCCGAACTAAATGAACACGGATAAATATACACATGTATATTAAATTCAAACAGTCACATTTATTGAAAATAAATTAACATCATTGTATGTAACAGTTCAAATTCAATCAGTATATAATCCAGAACGAAACATTAAAAATTCTGGTTATAAATAATATTCCATTTATATGAAAATCCTTTAATATTAATAAATAAATTGTTATAATTTAAAAACAATTTCATAGCGACTATTTGAAAATTTGAATTGGACGTAACTTGAAATCTATAAGTTGAAATCCTAATTTTTCTCTTCCATCAGAAAAATATAATCAAATCGGCTCAACGTTTCTTATTTCACATAATTCCGGTTTATATCGAATCCTGTATATTCAATTAACGTTCAAATCAAAAACTACGAATTATCGCAGCGTTTCGAGCTCGTTTTTAATTTATAAAAAATTATATTCGAACTCCATTTTAATAAATAAATTCGATTAAAAATCCATTATATTTCCAATAGATTTAAATATCCCAATTTAAATGGCAGAAAAATCTGGGACGTTACATGGGGTCTTATTAGAAAAAGAATTTCTATTTACGGGCCAGATTTTATTATAGAAATCTTACGCTACATGTAAGTTCGAGAAACTATAAATAAATCATTTACAATTCTTTTGTCTACGCTCTCTAACTCCATCATTCCTTAGATCTAGTTAGGGTCAAGGTTAGTTTTCTCCTTTTATTATCCTTCCTCCAATCTCTTTGTTTTATAATTATATTTCTAGATCTAACAATATGTATATGTATACAACCCTCTTTGGTATATACATATATAAATTTGAAAAAGATGTATTCTAGAATTGTATGACAATGCAATAAAACACAAAAGAGGTTCAAAATAGTAATGGAATCTAATTCAGATATACAAATCTGTA
Organism: Allium sativum; assembly: GCA_030737875.1. NCBI lineage: Eukaryota > Viridiplantae > Streptophyta > Magnoliopsida > Asparagales > Amaryllidaceae > Allium > Allium sativum. Next base: position 833,802,384 of record CM060912.1, on the reverse strand, counting down.
AGTGGAATCTTAAGTTTTTCTTTTATTTATAATGGTTGGAGTATTGAATTTGAATAGGCCTAAAGATTATAGGGATTTGCGTAAATAAAATAAAACGCCTAAGTGTTAATCTTATGTTGGATTCTAATTTTGTATGTAAGTTAAGTGGAGTTCTATGTTTCCTAAAATCTCATGTAAACCTAGTTTATTTCACTTCCTTACCTTTATTCTCTGTTTTAATCTCATATTCTTCACAAAAATAATGGATTTGCGGACAATAATTATACATGATTTGTGACGACCCCAAAACCCCGTACTACGGTGCCAAGGGTAATCTTTGGAATATAACACATAAACAGATAATAGCAGAACAGAAATAAATACACCACATGATGAATAAATGATACACTGGATAAACAATAATCATCAAAGTTACACAATATACAGATCATACTTAGTACAAATACAGTTCAGCTATACATAAATGTCTACAGCGGATACAAACATAATATGTACAATAGGAGCTGAACAGCATAAAAAGAGATAAACGATAGAATCCATCTTCAGCTCCAGCTATCCAGAAAGAGCCCGCTAATACCTGAATACAAGGCTGCCCGTGTAGAGAAAGGGGCACTCGAGTTTGCAAGTGAAACAAACTACGAGTCAGTCATGGGACTCTTATGAGAAATCTACTTAACACATTTTATACTTTGGATAATCACAGGACCACGCCACTTTCGCGGAACGGGTTTACTCCATTGGATTGCCAGTGCTTTAAAACAAATAATTCTTTTAAACATCGCAATGCTTTTTATAAAAATGAAGCCGATATAAGACTCAAGTCCCATCACATAATGCAACGCAAACCGGAGGATAGAGTTTTACCTTATATCGACCAAAATATGCTTGATACGAGCAAAACAAATCATTTAAAGTGTAAACTTTGTCGTTTAATTCTTAATCAAACTCCAACTGTAAATTAGCAAGACGACGACCCCCTAAGTATTAACCCCGAAGGCCGAAACCAACATCAGACCAATACCCAGGAAACCACCCATCTTAGCTCGTTTGCAGTTAGTTTCTAATTTCATACACAATTATAAATATCAATCATAGACGGCATGGGTACCATATATCATGTCGCCATATATATATACAATCAAAACCACACAATCACGTATTTGGAAATTGGATTTCTGTCATGAACCAAGGAAAAAGATAGTCCTTACCGAATTCGAGACGCTCTAGCCCGTGTCTTAGGATCAGAACGCATCAACCCTTTGGATTGTCAGGGCCGGTCCACCGATGTGGATTATTATGCCTGAACACTACGTTTCCCCGCCCTTTGGGGCGTCAATGAGCAAACGACTGAATCCATCGGTCCCGGATCGACCGATATAACTGAGGCGCCTCGCAACAGCAACAACCACATAGGTGAAAAATAGTATAAATGTCAGCCAGTTTAAGCATCGACACCACCTCTAGCTAGAAGGAAATGCATGCCCTCCCTGAGGTCCTTCTCCCGTTTCTGGTTCATACCGGGGTGTGAGGTTCGCGAATTCACGTTATACACAAAGCTACGCCACACAGGCGGTGCTTTGATCATCAACCACAAGACTTTGCTTTTCAACAGAAGCCCTGATCACTGCATCTTAGCATGCCACACAGGCAATTCATGCCATGTAACTGATGGCTATCAATCACACAGAATGAATTCCAGTGTCAGACACATATTCCATTTGCAAGTCCGTTCTGGGTCTGAACGAAACCGGAGGCACTATATACCTCGCAAACCCATCGATCTCCATGTACGGCTGGACGATCACCACTCATTATCCATATTTCGGGATGCCTCCCAATCAGGACATCAGTTATCATCCAACCAAGGTGAAAATCTCCGGTCTTCGACCACCGTCTTCATCTTCGATTTCTTATCGTCGATTCAGTTATTCAGAATGGGATATACCCGGTCTTTCTAAGCAACTCGCGTATGTAATTAAAAAGTGCTACACAAACACAACACACGCTTCATTTCAATTCATCAGTCACTAACCGTAAATCGGCAAGAGAACGATTCCCCAAATTTTAACCCCGAAGGCCGAAACCAACATCAGATCAAAACCCAGGAAACCATTCGACTTAGCTAACCTCCAGTTAATTTCTAAATTTCACATTCCATATCGTTTATAACATTTTATAACGATTTATCGCTATTTTTATTTATTTTAAAATAGCCAATTTATTCAAATGACGCTTCGGGCCATAACGCGGTCGTGGCGCTGTTTTCTTCAGATTTGATTTACACATATCTGAAAATCTAACCGTTGGATCATCACAAAATTTACATCATTAGAAAGATCTTTTCAAAACGGTTCCAGTTTTGGGAAAATCCGACGGTTGGATCTCCCGGTACAATCGTTTGAAGTTTCGATTTCAAAATACAAACTGCAGCGTCGTTATTCGATTTAATTTAATTATATTTATATATATATAAAAATATAATCGATTCCGGCACTGTTTTTCTTCTGATTTGAATTAAACATTCCAGACAATCCAACCGTTGGATCTTCGCAAAGTTGGTGTTGTTGGAAAGATATTTCCAAAGCGAACCCAACGGTTTCGGTTTCGGGAAAATCCGATGGTCGGATCTCCCGCACTAATCGTTTGAAATCACGGTTTCAAAATACGAACTGCAGCTTTGTTATTCGATTTATTTTAATTATATATATATATAATTGATTCTTCGATTTCAAAACCATACTCATTTCATACCTTTGATAAAAATGATATTTTTATCAAGCTAACTTCTATTTCAACACTTCACTATTTTTAACAATTCATGTATATAATAAAAATATGATTTTTATTTTTAAACAATTTATTTCAAAACTTGACTATTTTATACAGTTCGTATAGATGGTAAAAACATGATTTTTATTATAAAACAATTTCTTTCAAAACACGGCTATTTTATATAGTTCATATTGATGATAAAAATATGATTTTTATTATAAAACAATTTATTTCAAAACACGAATACCATTCAACACATGAATTTCCATTCAACGAATGAATTTCTATTCAACACATGAAGGTTTTCTATAGTTTATATATATAGAAAAAAGGTGATTTTTATATTTAAAACACGAATACCATTCAACACATGAATTTCAATTCAACACATGAATTTCAATTCAACACATGAAGGTTTTCTATAGTTTATATATATATATAGATAAAAAGGTGATTTTTATATTTAAAACACGAATACCATTCAACACATGAATTTCTATTCAACGAATGAATTTCAATTCAACACATGAAGGTTTTCTATAGTTTATATATATAAAGTAAAAAAATTGATTTTTATTGCAAAACAATTTATTTCAAAACATGAATGTCATTCAATAGATGAATTTCTATTCAGCACACGAATATAGTTTTCAACACATGAAAATAATTCTAACACATGAATATTATTCAAAATTTCGGCAGCATAACGGCAGGGTAGTTAAAACCGGGGCCGTCCCTAGTACGGCTCCTCGCTCTACCTTAAAGCCTCGCAGCTTTTGACAATGGGGATTTCATGCATCTAGTTCGCACGCAGGCGGCATGTATATTTTTTTATTTCCACAAACTAATCCTATGTGGTTTCAACCAAATATTTCTCAACCACAAACGGGTATTTTTCAACCACAATCTATCAATTTCAACCACAAAAAATTCTAATCAATCATTCGTAATCAACCAATTTTCACACCAATCGCAATTAATAAATATCGTCCGTTGTTTGTGGACGAGGGGCGTGTATATATATATATATATATATATATATATATATATATATATAAGCCTTTCACTTCTATTTCAACACATATATAATTTTTACAATGCGTATATAACTTATATATCGAACGTACAACTTATACAACGCTTATACATGAGGTGTACAACGCTCATACAAATCATACATCGACTATATAATTTATACATCGTCATTTTCCATATCGTTTATAATTTAGAAATCTCACATTGGGTTCCACTCCACTAAAAATAGCAGGAGGCTCAGAAAAATATGCGGTCTCTTCTAGAATGTAGAAGACGTCCACATGAGTCCAATGTCTCTTGTTTCACTGAATTTCGTCAACAAACAAAAAAGATATGATTTTTAAAGTGAAATAAAAAACCGTAGCGTTTTAAACTGCTATTAAATAGTTTAAAATAGTTTCAGCCATATACCTCCATGAAGCTTCAAAACTAGGTTATCGTTTTTCGTTCAATCCGTGCAACTATATGACGATCGACCTGCGCCACCTTCTAGGGCTCGGAGTCGCGCTCAGTTCGGTACTAGGTGGGTCCACTTCGATGGAGGATACATGGTGCGGCAAGGGTTCAAAGGGGGTGACTTTGAGAGGCCAATTTGTTCCCGATACTCCACGATAAAACTCAAGACCAGGATGGATTTAAAGGCGAGATCGAGCTCTACAATTTACTCAACTGGGTCGTTGTGTTTTATTGCGTGGATCGAGGGAAAACGGAGGGAGAACGATTGAGTTGCAGTCGCCGTTGGGTTTGGGGGTAATCGGGATTTACTGGGTCAACGCGATGATGGGAGAAGAAACGTGATTGGCCCGTATTTTATATTTTAATTTCCTTAAATACGAAAATACCCTTCTATCCATACGAACTCCAATCCAAACCCAACGACTGTCGTCCCTAGCGTTTTACCCCCATTACGAACATAATGGGATAGGTTTCGTAGGCCCATTCGACTGTTTCAGTCAGTTTTCCTTCAATTTAAAATATATAACATTCAATATTCGATTTGAACGTACATTTCAATTTGCCAGGACCACAAACTGATTCTAAAAATCCCCGAAAAATAAATCTAGCTATATTTTGACGATAGGGTCCCAACAAAACTAGTTTCGTCGAATTCTGAGACAGTTTGCAAAATGGCCCATTTCTGGTCGATCCAATTTAACTTTAATTGACCAAAACACGTTTTCCTTTTCCACGCTCACATATTAACTTCAAAATTTATGAAATTTGAAACCTAGCAATAATTTGACATCCCGGATCCAACAAAAGTAGTTTCGTCGAATTCTGAGGTCGTTTGCAAAATGGCCATTTTCTGGTCGACCCAATTTAATAGAAATCGACCAAACACATTTTCCTTTGCCACGCTCACATACTAGCTTCAAAATTATGAAATTTGAAATTTAGCAATAGTTTAACATCCTGGATCCAACAAAAGTGGTTTTCTCGAATTCTGAGGTCGTTTGCAAAATGGCCATTTTCACGGGCTATATAAACTCCATAGCGACACTTCTTAAAATTCATTTGGACATAACTTTTGCTTCCCGCTATGAAACTTCAATTCTTCAGATTCTTTAGAAAGGTATTCACTAACAGATTTAAATATTTTTGGTTTCACTAAAATACGTTTTGTTTTGCACCCGGTATAGTCAGTCAAAGTTTGAATTCAAATTTTGAAACTACCGCGCCATTTCAGGCCTTGTTTATAATTCAAAGTAATTATATTTATTTTCAATGTCGATTCAAACTTACTTTTCATCATTATTATTTAAAATATTTATTTTAAATATTTAAAATCCACTAAAATAGCCAATTTAAAAAAAATTAATTGGTTTAGATTTTCCGGGTCGTTACAATCTCCCCCACTTAAAACTTTTCGTCCCCGAAAAGGAACAAAATCGAAAGTGGTTTGATTATTCAACTCTACGTTCAATCTGGCTTCCATTCTCCAACTTTTCAGTTTCTGAGAATTTTCAAACTCTTCAAAAATTTAGCTAATACCCGGAATTTTCGAAAAATTTCGCCATAACCTCCATTGTACGGGGAGGGGTTTGGAAATTTATTGGGCCGTATTAGATACCCAATAAATCTTATAAAGCATACACATATTTATAGTGATATATTCTGGTGTTTACAGGGGAGCGTGTATAGATAATAACTCCAGAGAATAAATTCTCGTCACCCTGTCAAAGCCTGAGGGAGTGTGTATTTTTAATTGCTCCAGAGAATAAATTCTCGTCACCTCGTCCCGTGTGGGAAATAAATAATCCATGTGCCATATCTAATGACTAGAGAGACGTGATTATTGTAAACTCCAGACCCGTGTGGGGTTTTTTATTAATCTGGCAATTTATCGTTACATTTTTATATGGGCATATCAGTCATCAGTTCAACCTGTAAAATATAGTCATCGCCTTACAAGCCTCTCGCTCGTATGGTAAGTCTTCCATCTCGTCACACAAGCTCCAAATGCTTATGTGGTATATTATGAAGTATGCCTATCTTCAAGAAGTATGCCATTTAGTGTAGTTCAAAATTAATTGTTACTATCCTATGGCGACGTTTATTATTACACACAGAATAACCAGCACTCCGCATCCAATGGCATTCACAGGAGTTGATATAATAATATTTCGCATCCAACTTATTAAGGTTTACCTATTTGTCGGGCATGCAAATAATTTCTTTACTCAACAGCTAATCCATTTACCTGCTCAAACATATATGATGCACATCTATATATTTCTATCTATTTTTAAATCAGTTCAATGTGTGATTTAATCAAATAAATTCTACCATTATTCTCTTATTGATTAAATTAACTACCATTTTAATAATTTAATTAATCAAATCTATTATCACACAACACAAACAACAAGAAATTTGTTTTTAACTTTTCAAAAATACTACAAATTAATTCATACACTCTTTTTAAATTAATTAGACTATAGAATTAAAAGTGCACATCCATGGAAAGAAAATTACAACAAAGTAGAGAACTAAGTGATAATACAAAGTATGGAAAATGTACCTTGCACCGGAGTCAATCAGAGATATCCACTCGACACTTAGGATAGGCTTTCTGAATGCTCTCCTCAGTTTCCCAAGTACAATCTCGTGGATCTCCACTCCATTGCACTTTGACTAAGTGAACCTTCTTGTTCCTCAGCTCTTTGGTTTCTTTGCCGATAATCTTTAGCGGCTCTCTTCTCGCAGCTAATTCTGGAGTAATTTCAATATCCTATGGTGCAGCTTCTTCCACAATCAAGTCTGGATCATGAACGTGCTTTCGAAGTTGAGATATGTGAAATACATCATGCACTCCAAGCAACCAATCAGACAATTGAACCCTATAAGCGAGAGTTCCAATCCGTTCCAGAATAGGAAACGGACCAACGAATTTGGGCGCCAACTTCCCAGTTTTACCGAACCGGATAACTCCTCTCATCGGCGATACTTTCAAATATACATAGTCGCCAAAAACAAATGATATATCCCTCCTTCTCTTATCGGCATAGCTCTTCTGTCGGCTTTGAGCAGCGAGTAATCGTTTCTTAACGAAATCGACTTTGTCGGCAACTTCTCGGATCATATCAGGTCCCAATACAAGTCTATTACCGGACTCGACCCAACAAGCAGGAGATCGGCACGGTCTACCATACAATGCTTCAAATGGCGACATTGTCAGGCTTGCCTGGTAGCTGTTGTTATAGGAGAACTCAGCCAAACGTAAATGGTCTTCCCATGATCCACCTAAATCTAGAACACAAGCCCGCAATAGATCTTCTAGTATACGATTCACCCTCTCAGTCTGACCATCTGTCTGAGGATGATAGGTAGTGCTTAGATTCATCTTTGTTCCCAGTTCTACTTGAAATGCCTCCCAGAATTTGCTAGTGAATATTGGATCTCTATCACTCACTATACCGATCGGCACTCCGTGTAGTCTAACAATTTCCTTTAAGTATATCTACGCCAGACTCTGAGCAGTTCTGTTTGATCTGACAGGTATGAAATGGACGGTCTTCGTGAAGCGATCTACGATCACCCAAATACTATCATTTCCTTTCCTGGTCTTGGGCAAACCATCTATAAAGTCCATGAAAATATGTTCCCACTTCCAACCTGGAACGTCCAGCGGTTGCAACAATCCAGCCAGTTTCTGTTGGTCGCTCTTGACTAGTTGGCAAGTAGGGCATCGGCTAACATATAAAGAAATGTCTCTCTTCATCGACTTTCACCAGAAAGTGCGTTTTATGTCATTATACATTTTTCTTACTCCCGGATGGATACTTAGTTTTGACTTGTGGCATTCATCCAGCACTTCCTTTCGGAGCTCAGGAATGTTAGGAACACAGATTCGACCTTTTAGCCTTAGAATCCCCTCATTATCTACCTGAAAACTCGAGGGCTCGCCTTTCTGAATTATCTCTCTGATCTTCTGAATGAAGTGATCATCCTTCTGAAGAGGAGATATTTTATCTATCAATGAAGTCGTGATAATAAAACTGGCGATCATTACATTCTTTCGGCTTAGCGCATCGGCCACGACATTGGCTTTCCCTGGAGTATATAAAATCTCAAAATCATATGCTGCAAGGAACTCTAGCCAACGTTGCTGCCTCAGATTCAAGTTTTCTGGGGGAACAGATACTTTAACGACTGGTGATTTGTGAACAATTCGAATTTCTCACCCAGAAGATAGTGTCTCCAGATTTTCAAAGCAAATACTATAGCCAACAACTTAAGATCATGAGTGACGTAGTTCTTTTCATGTGGCTTCAGCTGACAGCTTGCATAAGCAACAACTTGACCTCTTTGCATTAATACTGCGCCAAGGCCTTCTCTAGAGGCATCTGTCCAGACTTTTAAATCCTGATTGCTGTCGATAATCGTTAATACTGGAGCCGTTGTTAATCTTAACTTTAGTTCTTCAAAAGCCACCTCACATTCTGGAGTCCACTTGAATTTTGAGTGCTTCTTTGTAAGCTTCGTTAAGTGACTAGATATCTTCGAAAAATCTTTAACGAACTTCCGGTAATAACTAGCCAATCCGAGAAAACATCGGACTTCTGTGGGAGTACTAGGCTGTTTCCAGTTTTGAATAGCGGTGATTTTACCTGGATCCATAGCAATTCCTTTTTTCGATACGACGTGGCCCAGAAATTTCACTTCATCTTGCCAGAATATACATTTGGACAGTTTAGCTTTCAATACATTCCTTCTCAAAATTTCTAGAACCTGTTCTAAATGCTTTTTATGTTCGGCTTTTGATTTAGAGAAGATTAGAATATCATCGATAAAAACCAGAACAAACTTATTTAGGACTCCTCTGAACACTCGATTCATCAAATCGACAAAGTAAGCTGGAGCGTTACATAAGCCGAACGGTATTACTAACCACTCATAGAATAAGTCTGGACCTCTGAATGTTGTCATAGGAACACACTCTTCGGCAATTCGAAGCTGATGGAAGCCTGTAGCTAGGTCCATCCTTGAAAATACTTGTGCTCCATTCAGACGATCCAATAAATCATCAATTCGCGGCAATGGATATTTATTCTTTATTGTATGCTTGTTCAAATCATGATAATCCACACATAGTCACAGAGTACCGTCAGACTTTGGGACAAACACCACTGCTGCTCCCCAATCAGAGAAACTAGGCCTGATCAGACCCTTCCATACGAGCTGTCGCGTTTGATTGTCTAGTTCTTCTTTCTCCTTTAGGGTCATCCTCCGAATGGCGTGCTCTATTGGCCTTGCATTCGGGATTAAGGCAATCTTGAAATCAATTTCCCTCTGCGGAGGTAAGCTAACAACTTATTCAAACACGTCCGCATAATTCTTGACGACAGGAATATCTTTGATGAGGTCAGGAATATTCTCTGTGACTACAGGGATATTTTCTATGTGAGCAGGAGAAACATCCAAAGCTGCCCAGAAGTCTTTTCTATTTGAATTCTGACCTTCACAGGGAATGGTTATATAATCTGTAGCTACCCGAAAATCCGGGGGAATTTGAGCTGACTAAATAACACCAGTCCAACCCAAATCGCACTGGAAATTCAAGAAACTAATAGAAAGAAGTCAGAGGGTGAGGATAGACAAGATAGAAACTTAGAATAGAAGAAGAAGAAGAACACAACATCAGAGTAACACGAACCTCACAGCGGAACGAATAACATATAATAGATAACATAACTTTGAAATATAACAGTTATGTATACACTAGCACTTATCAGAGTACAACACTTACAACACAGCGGAAATAACTATAGCTATATGATCCAAAAGCCTCCTGCTCCAGCTCTTCAAGTATACCTGTAAATCCTGACTACTTGACTGCCCGTACAAAATTAGGCACCCAAGAGTTTAGGGAAAACAAAACAAATAAACTCCGGGTCAGTCATGGGACTGGTGTGAATAAACTCAAATCATTTAAACAGGTATATGATATCTCATAAGACCACGCCGTGAATACGGAACGGGTTTTTTCCCTTATGAGAATCCAAATAACTTTTCAAAGCAATATCATTCTGATATTATAATAATGTCTAAGTACAAATAAATATCAATCTAGCAGAAACGCTTGCATCTCACGTTACTACATATATAGTATACAATCAAAATCGCAAGCACATATTGGATGATTGGATTTCCAACTATGACAAGGTATGGAACCACCTTCCGATCAGTGTACTCTAGGAACGATACACTGGAGTTCAACAAGAACATCTTGTAACTCAGCCACACATGACCGACCACTCATTTCGCTTGAGTGTATCGAATGTACATCACCAACGGTTGGGATCAGCAACCGTTCCCGTATATATATGGGACAGCATTGATAGATTTTAGAAACAAATGAATATTCTCTAGATAGGTGATTATACACCCTACTTCGGTGCGACCGACTTAGCCATGCTGCCTGCCCGATTTCTGTCATTTACCGGTTGATGAGGCTAGAAGCTACGCTTTATCATTACATCAGATTCACTTTGAATGCTACATTGTCAAATCCATCGAAAATCACTAATTGACGTCTACAACAATACATTACGTGTCAGCTAAAAGAAGTTTCCTTCTCCGCTTCCACTCTTGGTACGGTTGAAGAAATCAATGTACGTGACCTTTCTGGAAATACTCTGTCAGACATCCATCTTCATTCACTTAGAATGTCACATCGTCATACCCGCCAAATCACAAATTGACTTATCCAAAAATAACACGGGTATACAGCTAAGAGAAACGAATTCCTCCGCCACCAAACGTGAATACGTTTGAACAGATCAACTTACGCGATCCATTGGATATACTCTGTCAGACCTTCGTCCATACAAGTTGTCCTGGGACTGGACAAACCGAAGGCACTATTCTGTAAACAGGATAGCCCTTGCATTTTACTCCGTCTTCAATTATCTTTGGCATATATGATTCGTGACGCTTATGCCAATACAGAGTGGTTCTTTGGATAATAATCCAACCGGTCTCTCCATATTAACAACGTTAAAATGGTCAAAACTTCGATAGTCTGTGATTTAACCATCAAAGAAAAACAAGTGTGCAAACAACGATATTATTCTCAGATGGAAATTATATCGAATAAACATCATTTAACATTAATCTCTTTAGTTCATTTATTTACTTATCTCCTGTTTTCCCTATATTCTAAATTCTTATTTTCTTTTATCAGAAAACATTTCTGATTCTCGTTTGGAAAACATTTCCAAAACTCCTTTATGATCAAACCTTACCATTTCTTAGTTAAGAAGGAAGTCACTCAAGTTGGGGTATAATTACCTCTCAGACCTTAACTGAACAACGTTATAACTTCGAAATGGTCAAAGTTTATCTTTAAATCTTTAACAACTTCTTTACGCCTTCCTCGGATTCAATTTTACTAGTCCACTGCTATATTTAAAACATTTGGTTATAACGATAATGTTATAATCCCTACTTTCGAATTTTCTAACTTTAATTATAACTTCTATTCTTACTAGTGAATAATTAACCTAACACTTATTTATTTATAAATAAATAAAACTCTATTTAAACACTAGAAAGTATAAGTACTTTCCCGAATTCGATAAAAACGAATTCGCCGATTAACTCTCTTCGAGAAATCTCTATTTGATTAACTCTTCTTCGAATAACCTATATTCGATTAACTCCTTTTCGAATAAACGATATTCGATAATCTCTCTTCGAATAACTAATATTCGATAATTCTTCTTTTCAAATATCCCATATTTGAAAATCTCACTTCGATTAAACTATAATCGATAACTCCCTTCGATGAAACTAACATCGATAACTCCTTTCGATGAAACTAACATCGATAACCCCTTTCGATGAAACTAACATCGATAACTCCTTTCGATGAAACTAACATCGATAACTCCTTTCGATGAAACTAACATCGATAACTCCTTTCGATGAAACTAACATCGATAACTTTAACTAGACTAACTTAACTTGACTCGACTAACTCGACTTACTTGGTTCGACCAATTCGATTCGATTAACTGGGCTCGAATAACTTGGTCGAACCACCTGATCAACTCAACTTATTTAACTTAACTGGTTTTACTTGGTTTGACTAACTCAATTTATTAACTCGACTGACTAATTCAACTCGATTAACCTAACTTGATTTACTTATCTCGATTAACTGAACTAATCACCTTGATTAACTCGACTAATTCACTTTGGTTAACTTAACCAATTCACTTAACTAATTCATTTAGTTTAGCTTAACTAATTCACTTAACTCCTGTCGAATAAACTATATTCGATAACTCCTCTAACTCTATTCGAATAAACTATATTCGATTAACTCCTTTTTCTTTATTCGAATAAACTATATTCGATTAACTCTTTTTCTTTATTCGAATAAACTATATTCGATTTACTCTTTTGATTTAACTCTAATCGATTAACTTCATTTAACTCTATTCGAATAACTAATTCGATTAACTAACTTCAAATACCATATTCGATTTCTCCTTTCGAATGTCTATATTCGATTAACTAACTTCGAATACCATATTCGATTTCTCCTTTCGAATACCATATTCGATTAACTTACTTCGAATACCATATTCGATTTCTCCTTTCGAATACCATATTCGATTAACTTACTTCGAATACCATATTCAATTAACTTACTTCGAATACCATATTCGATTTCTCCTTTCGAATACCATATTCGATTAACTTACTTCGAATACCATATTCGATTAACTTTATTCACTTTATAAAGATTTCCTTTTTAACAACGTTTTAATCGTTTGAAAAGATTTACTTTTAAATAACGGTTCTACACTTTAAAATGATTTCCTTTTCAAATTTATTCTTGAAATATTCCAACTCCTTAAATTCCCGGGAAAATTCGCCATAACCTCCTTTGTATCGGGAGCATCGGGAAAATCCCCAAACTCGCCACACAGGCCTTTCCATTCAAAAAGAAATGTTTTGAATTTATTTCCTTTTCAAATATCTCCTATTTATAAATATTCCAATTTATAAACATTTCTTATTTATAAATATTCCACTTTATAAATATCTCTTATTTATAAATATTCCATTTTATAAATATTCTATTTTCAATATCACTTTGAAAATTCCCTTATCAACATCCCGTATGTTGTGGTATTCAATCATATCAAATCACGATGATCAATATCGTCCAAACACATATAATCAACACAGATTATATATATCACATCATATAACACAATATATGAAACAAAACAGTATTTAAATATTGAGGAACCCAGTTGGGTCCCTCCAACCTGTTTCCCTGCATCCACAGATGTTACACAGTATAATCAACATCCATTATAGTTCAGTACGAATTATTCTGATAAACAGAATTAATATATATATATATATATATATATATATTTAACGGTTTATATATATATAATTTCAACTAACTGACTAGCAGTTCAATCAATCAACCAACACACAGAAATCAACAGATGATTAACAGTTCTAAGAATACATTATAAAAATATAACTTTTCAGAGTTGGTGAGTTTTACTCACATTGGACTATCATCGTTAATAACGATAATTGTCGTTGATTTAGACGGACAATTTATTTTGTCATAAATTGTGACGGGTTCGGATTCACTCTCAATCAGCTCCATGGTGAAGCTCTCGTCCATACGGTCTCAACGTGACTGACGGTTCGTGATTCTGATAAAGTATGACGGAGTTATGCTATTACGAAGTTTGTATGAATTTAAATAAAAATTAACTTAACTAATAATTTCCCATTGGGCCTAACCCCCTTTATCTCTTGGCCCACTTACCCAATAAGACCCCACCCGTTATTGCTTCTCCCCCAACCCAGAAAAAACGCGACCTGGAGCTTTTCTCTTCACCCATTACAGTTGCTACTTCCACCATTATCCTCACTTCCACTTCATGCACCCTCCACATCCAACGTGAGTGCTACCCAGCCCTTAATATTTGCCAGTAGCACCTTCCAACTACCAACGCCAAGCTCCCTCTTTGCTAGCTCAACCCATTTCCCATGCAACGTTGAATCCCTGAGTCTATACTGCTTGTGCCACTTCATTCTGTACACTCATGATCCTCCTACATTATTACGCAAGTCACCTGCTCCTTTGATTTCCTTAAACCGCTATTTCCACAATCCACAAATCTTCCCCGTCATACACATATAGTACTTGTCCTTCTTTCCTTTTATTCCCTGACTATTCTACACCACTTGCACCCTCAACATTCAATGCACCTCCCCCACTGGACAAACTTTCCTTTATGTTGACGCTAGCCCAAACCTAGCCTCTCAGTTCAAGTTTCGGTGGTCTCGTATAAATCCCTTTTCATGATTTTTGTGCGGTGATCGTTTTGATTTTATGAACTTGCGGAAATTTTGTTGTGGAACGAATTGTTGTGGCGGCTGAAGAAGTGTTGACTTCCGTGAATAAATGAATTAGGTCTTTAGGCTAAGGAGTTAACGCCCATTTATAGGCAAGAAGGAGGAGATATTTTGTTAGCACAATTTAGATATTTTATTATATTTAACTAATTGATGAATTACCCCTTTCAAAATCAGTTCGTACGATTTTTGTTTTTGACAAACTAAGTCAATCCTAGCATAGAAAAATATTCCGGACCCAATGGGACAGGTTTCGTCGAATTCCGACACCGTTTGTAAAAATCCCTTAGAAAATATCGATGAAAAACACCGAGCAATAATTCCTAACAATTCCAGAAAAAATCCTAAAAATATGAGGCCATGACGTTTCACTAGACCTCTTCCTAAGGTTTCGTATGGAACTTGTTTCGTTGAATTTCGAGTTCGTTTGACCGGTTAACCATTTAGTTTTGTTTGTTTTAAGTTAAAAACATAGCGTACCCCACTATGAAATATTCTGTTCACATAGGGACAGTTATGGACAGCAACAAAAATACCATTGAAATGAGTGATGTGCTCTGGTCCCAAAAATGTAATAATACCGGTAGATGGACTCATATTGTGAAACCCCGAAATGTCGATACAGGGTGCCAAATACTCCAAATAAAAAGTTGCTTATTTAATTAATTAATAATTACCATAAAATTCTAAAAATTAAATTATCACTACATCCCAAAATAACCTTGTCTAAATTCAAACCCGATCTCTAGTTATATTGAATAAACCGATACGGTCGATAAACGATTCTATAGCGACCTTTCTGAAATTTGATTTGGACATATCTCAAAATCTACACGACGAAATCCTGATTTTTCTCTTCCACTAGAAAGATATACTCCACCAGCTCCTGACGTTTCTTGTTTCACTGAAATCCGGCTTAAAACGAATCCTGTACATTCAGTTGAAGTTCGAATCGCCAATTAGCGAACTGTCGTGTCGTTTCAAGCTCTATTTTAATTATATTATAATTCTACATTCAAACTGATGTCGATTGAATATATTCGTCAATATAATCCAACTCTAAGCTGAATTACATCTTAGGGATGGCCCCGTTCATAGAATATTGTGATGTCCAATATTTTTGATTATTTCTGAATTAAATATATTATTTAATCTATTATTTTAATTGAACATTCACTATTATTTAATTTACGTTCTTGATATCGATAAATCGATATTTAATAATTAAATAAATAAATTGTTCAACAGCTAAAAATGCGGGTTACTACATAATCACCTGATTTAATCTTCTCCTTAACGACTCTGTCGGCGCATTTAACCTCAGCTTCATATTTGGTCAACCAGTCTAACCCTAAGATAAGATCAAACTCTGTAAAATTCATGACGACCGCGATCGTAGGGAACCGATAACGAGAAAAAGAAACCGGCACTCCACAAACCCAACTGAGATCGAGGGAACCCCCAACCGGATTATGGACTGTCATTGGTTCTTTGAGCTTCTTCAAATTCAAATCCAGTTTCTTAACCACATTCTTTGCAACAAAGCTTCGTGACGCGCCGGTGTCAAATAGTACTTTAACTGGAATATCTTTGACAGTTAGCGTGCCTTCTAAAACATCCGGCCTTTCCTGACTAGCTGAGGGTGATGGAGTTTCTGCCACTTCATTCACTTGAACTACTTCAGGCTTCTTTAAGAGCCAGCAATCCTTTGAGAGTAACCAGTCTGATGGCATTTACTGCAACCGCTTTTCTCTTGAAAATTTTTCTCGGATTTAGATCCACTCTTGATTCGTTTCTTTAAGGGTCCGCAGTTTATCGACAAATGCCCTTTCTGATGGCAGTTATTACATACGGCGATCGTTACTGGTTCTTTCCCAGATCCGGCCCTTTTCCGATTGACTTTAGGCTTCTGACTGACCTTAGACATCGTACTGGCCTCTGGACGATCAGTTTCAGACTCAACTTCATTACTAGAACTGACCTCCTCTTCGTAGCGTAACATACCTTTCTTGTCGAGATCCTCGTACTGGTAAGCCATGTATATCATTTCAGAAAAAGGAAGCTTCACATTCCTCATTACACTATTTTGATATTTTCTTTGAAGCCCGTTGATAAATCTCAGATTCTTCCTCTTTGGATTTTGAATTAGATGAGGGGCAAAGTGAGAAAGTTCATTGAATTTCTTATGATATTCTGGAATGGTCATATCTCCTTGTATCAGATAAGAGAATTCATCACATAGCCGCTCAATTGCTTCAGGAGGAGTAAATCTTTCCAGAAAAATCACTTTGAATCTATCCCAGGTGATATCACCTTCTGGATTATCCTTAATAACCGAATCCAACCAGAACAGAGCTTTGTCTTTAAGTGCCCAGGATGCCAGTAATCTTTTCTGGTCATCCCTCAGATTTAATCCTTCAAATATTTTCTCAGCCGAACGAATCCAAGCTTGTGTTTTCATAATAGATTCTTCGCCCGAGAACGGTTTTCCACCCAGATTTCTATATTTCATGAATAGAGCTTCTATATCCGGGTCAGTATTACTTCTTCTGTTTCTGGCACTCATTTTCTAGTACGTCTGCAAATGGCAGACAAAGTGTCAGGTCAACAGAAAGAATATTTTAAAACATAGAGACATAAACTTCAAGTGTAAATGTGTCTATTTGGGTGTTATTTCATTCTGCTTTACCCATACTAGGATATTACTGATCCTATCTGTAATGAGTTACTCGTCCTAGAACACTACTGGTTCTATTTCTGATGAGTTCGTTAATATGTTATATTCCAGCACTAAGCTTAACCAAAGCTCTGATACCACGTTGTGACGACCCCAAAACCTCGTACTACGGTGCCAAGAGTAATCTTTGGAATATAAGACATAAACAGATAATAGCAGAACAGAAATAAATACACCAGATGATGAATAAATGATACACTGGATAAACAATAATCATCAGAGTTACACAGTATACAGGATCGTACTTAGTACAAATACAGTTCAGCTATACATAAATGTCTACAGCGGATACAAACATAATATGTACACTAGGAGCTGAACAGCATAAAAACAGATAAACGATAGAATCCATCTTCAGCTCCAGCTATCCAGAAAGAGCCCGCTAATACCTGAATACAAGGCTGCCCGTGCAGAGAAAGGGGCACCCGAGTTTGCAAGTGAAACAAACTACGAGTCAGTCATGGGACTCTTATGAGAAATCTACTTAACACATTTTATACTTTGGCTAATCACAGGACCACACCACTTTCGCGGAACGGGTTTACTCCATTGGATTGCCAGTGCTTTAAAACAAATAATTCTTTTAAACATTGCAATGCTTTTTATAAAAATGAAGCCGATATAAGACTCAAGTCCCATCACACAATGCAACGCAAACCGGAGGATAGAGTTTTACCTTATATCGACCAAAATATGCTTGATACGAGCAAAACAAATCATTTAAAATGTAAACTTTGTCGTTTATTTCTTAATCAGACTCCAACTGTAAATTAGCAAGAGGACGACCCCCTAAGTATTAACCCCGAAGGTCGAAACCAACATCAGACCAATACCCAGGATGTAACACCCCAACGTCCATTAATGTCACTCACAAAGGGAATGCATTAACTTCTATAGAGGTTTTAGGTGAATATAGAACAGTAAAATTTCAACAAGACGGATATAAAATAGTACATGGAAATTTAAAAACTTTATTTCAATTGCAGCAGAAGTCAAAACATGTTTGATTACGTCATAACACCATAATCAAAGTCAAGTACAATATCTATCTTGATAAAACAAGTACATAATCCCATTACATAAATAGCCATTAAAAAGAAAGATAACAAGCTGGACTTTACTTCAGCAGTCCAAGCTTTCCAAGAGATAAGCAATCCAATCAGACTCCACTGGAACTTGGCCCAACCTAAGGACCTGAAGGGAGAAAAGGATGAAAAAGAGGGGGGGTCAGACATAAAGTCTGGCGAGTATGATAATTCTACAATACTATTATCAAAATAACTGGACTAAGGCATAAGCTGGAAAACAAGGAAATGTCTATGAAAGAGCAGATTAAGGACATAGACAATCGCTAAAGGAAACGTTATAGGCGCTCCTAAATACTAAAGGATAAACACTATACTGCACCACACCAGTCACCCTAAAGATTGATTCCACTTAGCTTCACTTAGAAACTTTCTTAATGGCTTTATGTAGTCCTAGCTAACTACATAGGTGCCGCCTGCCCCTATCTCCACTAGGTGTACCCCACTTTCCATTTTTCGATCGGCTGCCTACTCGTAGATACCCGTGCTGGCCCCACAGTGGGGTGTATCATTCCCCTAAAGTGGCAACCCGATATAACGGAGATGCATGGCTTATACCTACACGATGCAACAACGTCTTACCTACCAGCCCGGGTCCACACACGCATATGAAACCCGTTGGACTTGCGTTGCCACTGCTCCCTGTTTTGGCCTCTTATAGTCAAACCCAGTATGCGTGTCCCGTCCTCGACTTGGGTCGAGCCCACAAAGATACGTTTTGGGATACTGGTTGAAATGGGCCCCCATTATTTCCCACAAGCATTCCACCTAAGCTTGTCCCATTAGTCCATCCACTTAACCCACTTAGTCATGTTCATTTACATGTGTATTTGGTTAAGTCTAATCGTATTTCAAATGCCTCTAAAGGCAACCACTAGATTCCTCATGCCACCCAAGGCACCTACTTAACCCCCATGTCCCACCTTACATGATTATCTGGCTAAGTATTTCTTAATTCATTAAGGCAATAACCTCATAAAGATCTCTCACATTAGACTGGCATTTATGGCAGCTGGATTTGCCGGGCGGGTCCGGGCAGTCTTACACCATAAAAGAGTCTAACCTCGTGTCTTTTCAACTGTTATGCTTTAGTTTGGGCCTAGGACCTCTCACATTGGGCCGACATTTGTGACTACTGGATTTGCTGGGCGGGTCCGGGCAGGTTTACGTCACAAACAGGTCCAACCTCATGTCCTAAGCATTGATTATTATTAATAATCCACTTTCCCCAATTTTAATAATTCCCTACTTGAATTATTAATTAATTCCAAATTTAACAATGTCCATAATTGACTCAATTATGGACATCCATTTAAGGCATGCAAAATCATATCAATTGCACCCCAACTTATTAATTTCCTAATATTACCCCTACCCCACGTTTGAACGTTTATTCGCAAAATGTATGCTAGACCCTATTAGTCTAACTTATAGCATAAAAGAAAATATTCACAACAACAACATATATATGTGACTAAATATATCATAACAAGGGGTAAAACTTGCATACATTACAACTTGCATAAGGTTATACATGTCATGGATCTAAGGGTGTCAACTTATTCATAATTCACATAATATGATTTTGATCAAATTTCATAAACTTGTATAGGACATGTGTGAATCAACATCATTAACAATATGGTTTTATATGGGTACACCTAACTCAATAGGCAAATTCCCAAAAATCAAAATTCATTTAATCATAGATTCATGTATATGGGTACACCTAACTTAATAGGCAAATTCCCATATTCAAGATCCAATTAATTTGTAGATTCATGTATATGGGTACACCTAACCCAATAGGCAAATTCCCATAATCAAGATCTATTATAAAAAAAACATAAACTTTAAACATGATCCAATTCGCATAAATACTAACATCATGATTTTACAACTTGTATGATTCAACACAACTTAACATGACATCATTATCATATAACATAAGTATTTCAACATATGTGATAATATGAGATCTACAACATATATAAGATTTACAACATAGCATATCATAATTTGCAACATAGCATGATATGATTTACAACATAGCATAGCATGATTAATCACATATGACATAGCATAGGATTATTTACAACATAATCACTACAACATAACAACATATATATGATAACATAATAGCATAACAAGAGATCCACAACATAATTTACAAATACATAATAATTCATATCACTTTCTTGTGATCCATTCATAACTTAATCAAATTATTTTATAATAATATTGTGAGATTCATCATACTCACAATTTTAAAGAAGAGAAATAGAAAGAGAGAGAGCTTTTGATTTGATTTGAGTAGATTTAGTTTGTAGATTAGGCCTTCTTCTTCTTTAGTTTGTGACGGCTATGCTGAACTCCATGGCAACGGCATGTCGGTAGCTCTCCAATTTTTCAAGTGATTTAGAGTTAGAGTCTACCCACTTATTTATAGATGTTAGGATTCATTTAGGCCATTAGATTTAACCTAGAAATAACCGCAGCCATTCAGACCAGATGGGGTTTATCTTATTGACTCAGCAATGAGTCAGAAGTGACTCAGCAAACACTCAGCAAATTAATAAACTTCTATTCATGTTTACATTAACTGCCCATATATATATAAATATATATATATATATACACACGCACCTATTCATGAATTCAAATTAATCCATAATTAACTTATGACCATTTCTACACATTAATTTTCCAATTAATGTCTTAATTCCATTTTTCGCCTTTTAAGGAAATTCACATATCTCAAATTTGTTATATGCCTTTTTAAGGCTATTTCGTGCAAATTCTCAATATTAATTCTTTTAATTTGTGAATATTAGTATTAACAGAAATACGGGGTGTTACATTCTCCCCTCCTTAAGGGATTTCGACCCCGAAATCTTCAAGTCTATATCCTATCATCAACCATCTACTCAATCAACAAACACTGGCATTCATTGTCCTTATAGACT
Organism: Allium sativum; assembly: GCA_030737875.1. NCBI lineage: Eukaryota > Viridiplantae > Streptophyta > Magnoliopsida > Asparagales > Amaryllidaceae > Allium > Allium sativum. The sequence goes on along the minus strand of CM060912.1, from coordinate 833,780,884 downwards.
TCTAATGCTTTCATGTTTAAATGCACAGTGTGTGTCTATGTCCGTATCTAATGCAAAATCAGGCGGTCCACCGATTCAGTTGACCTCCTTGATGCAATTCATGATAGTGCCATGCATCCATTATGTATGCAAAAGATCCTAATTGCTTACAAACTACTTCTATATGCGTGCACATCCATTCAACCGAATGCAGCATCTATATGATGGTACAACCATTATACTAAATACATTCATTTATGCAATATGCAATATGTAGCGACTGAGCCGATCTAGTGCCTAAAGTGTGTATATATGCATCCACGAGCAACCACTAGCAACCACTTGCATCCATTTTGCATCCATCATACATAACATGTCTCAAACACATGTTTCAACCATAGGATTATCCTAACTAAAGGTCAAAGATACTAATGAGAGGACATACTAAAGATAAGATAAGATAAGCTAAGCGATAAAGGAGAAATTAAAAGACATACCCTCAAAAAGAAAAGGGTATAGCGAACGCATCTTCCCTTCTGTCTCCCAAGTAGCGTTGCTCTCATCATCTCCCCATTGCACTTTAACTAGTCTGACCTCTCGATTTCTCAACTTTTTGATCTCCGACCCAAGAATGCATGTAGGAGCTCGTCTAATTGTTGCATCACGCTCTATTTCCACCTCTTTAAGCAAGCTCGGCTCTACCACCTCCGCGGTCTTGTGCAAACACTTCCTCAAATGTGATACATGGAATACATCGTGTACTCCACTAAGTTTCTCAGGCAACTCCACCCTATACGCCATCTTCCCAATCCTGTCTTTTATAGGAAACGACCCTACAAACCTTGGCGCTAATTTCCCAACGGACCCAAAGCGAACAACATTCTGTAACGGAGACACTTTGATAAAAACCATGTCCCCAATGTCAAACTCAAGATCTGTCCTCCTCTTATCAGCATACAATTTCTGCCTATCTTGTGCTGCTTTCATCCTCCTTCGAATCAAATCAATCTTCTCCGAGGTTTCCCTAACCATATCGGGCCCAAGTAGGATTTTATCAGTAGATTCCCACCAACATGTAGGCGAACGACAAGGCCTTCCATAAAGAGCTTCGAAAGGTGCCATACCAATACTAGACTGAAAGCTATTATTATATGCGAATTCTACCAACGGAAGGTGCTCTTCCCATGTACCCCCAAAGTCTAGGATACAAAGCCTTAAAGATCCTCTAGAAAACGATTCACCCTCTCGGTCTGGCCATCCGTCTAAGGATGATATGCGGTGCTCAAACATAGCTGAGTCCCTACCGCCTCTTGTAAACTCTTCCAAAATTCGCTAGTGAAGATGGTATCACGGTCGCTTACTATACTAGAAGGAATACCGTGCAAACGAACTATCTCTTTAATGTATACAGAAGCCAACCACGGAGCAGTCCTCTTACTTTTCACGGGAATAAAATGGGCGCTCTTAGTAAGTCTATCTACTATAACCCAAATCCCCGTATTACCCTTCCTTGATCTTGGTAATCCATCCACAAAATCCATTGAGACGCTTTCCCATTTCCATAGTGGAACTTCCAATGGGTGAAGCAACCCACCGGGTTTCTTTTGTTCCGCTTTTACTCGTTGGCACATGTAACGACCCAGAAAATCTGAACCAATTTAAAATTTTTAAATTGGCTAAAATAATGGATTTTAAATATTTAAAATAAATATTTTAAATAATGGCGATGAAAACTGAGTTTGAATCGACATTTGAAAACGAATATAATTAATTATAATTATATATAGAATTGAAAATGGCGCGGTAGTTCGATAATTCGATTTCAAACTTCAATTGAATATACCGGGTGCAAAACAATCCAGATTTTAGTGAAACCAAAAATAATGGAATCTAATTGATAATATCTTTCCAACGAATCTGACCAATCGAAATTTGATAGCGGGAATCAAAAGATATGTCCAGTTGAAAATTCTGAATAGTCGCTATGGAATTCAGGCCCTTATAAATGGACATTTTGCATACGACCTCGGATTTCGACGAAACCGCTTTTGTTGGATCCGTGATGTCAAGTTATTGCTAGGTTTAAAATTTCATAATTTTTCGAATCAATATGTGAGCGTGGCAAAAGAAAACGCGTTTGACCAGTTTCTGTTGAATTTAATCGACTGGAAATTGGCCATTTTTCAAACGGTCTCAGAATCCGACGAAACTAGTTTTGTTAGGACCGTATCGTCAATACGAAGCTAGAAAATATTTTTCTGGAGTTTTTCTAGTTAGTATGTGACCCCGGTAGTTTGAAATGTGCGTTTAAAATTCAATATAGTGATTTAAATGAAAATTCAAAAGGAAACTGACTGTAACGATCAAATCAGCTTGCGTTACATATCCCATTGTGTTCGGAATGGGGGTAAAACGCTATGGGCGACAGGCGGTGGGCCTCGTTTCGAGGTCGTATGTATAAGTCAACCTTTTTGCAAAAATATAAATAATTAAATAAAAAAATAAAATAAAATAATTTCCCTCCTTTATCTTTCTTCCTGCCCCCCCCCCCCCCCGTTCATTTTTATTTCAAACGGAAAGAAGAAAAAAAAAACCTAAAAGCTATCGAACGCCCCCCTCAGGCGAACGCCGCCGACGAAGTTATCGCCGCCCCCCCTCCCCAGAGCGCACGAGCGCGACGAAGACGAGCCCCCCCTTCTTCGAATTCAAACCACCACCGAAGACCACCCACCTCCAGCACCTCTTGCCGCCTGTCCCTCCTCCAACCGCGACGCCTCCCCGACGCCGCCAAGAGCAGCAGCAGCCCCCCCCCCCCCCCTCGCCGATCAATGTAAGTCGTTTTAGGTTATTTTATTTTTAATTTTATTCTGTAAAACTGTTTTTTTTTCAAAAGATTTAAAAACTGATTTTATAAAACATTTAAAAACTGATTTGTTTAATAATGTAATACTGATTTGTAGAAAAGGAAAAAAAGACTGATTTTTATGTTTTTAAATTCTGATTTTAAAAAGTATTTAAAAACTGATTTTATAAAGTATTTAAAAACTGATTTTATAAAACATTTAAAAACTGAATTTTAAAAAGAGTTTAAAACTGATTTGATTTTAAAACTTTAAATAGAAAAAGGTTTAATCTTTTTAAAGAAAAAGATTTGGACTTTCTATAGAAAAAGGTTTAAACTTTAAAAAGAAAAAGATTTGATCTTTAAAATAGAAAAGACGGAATTTTTATTAAGTAAAAGAAGTAAGATATGATTTTTATATTTTTAAAGCAATAAAATATAATTTTTTTTACGTCATAGGAATATTAAAAATATAATCTTTGTATTAAAATTATAATCTTTATATATTAAATAGCGAAGTCAAAATTCGATTTTTATATATTGAATAGCGACGTCAAAATTCGATTTTTATATATTGAATAGCGACGTCAAAACTCAATTTTTATATATTGAATAACATAGTAAAAATTCGATTTTTACATATGTAGAGAATACAGGCAACGAAGCGACAAAAGGAGAGATTGGCGAAGATTTTATGCAAGGAAGTGTCGTGCAGTTGGATAGCTATTGGTGAGATTTCTGATTTAAAATTATATATATATGTGTGAAAATGAAAGTGAATTGCTATATATAAATATATATATATATATATATATATATATACACACGCCCCTCGTCCACAAACCATGGACGATATTTATTGGTTGAAATTGTTGTGAAAATTGATTGATAGCGAATGATTGTTTGGGATTGTTTGTGATTGTTATTGGTTGATTGCGGTTGAAAAATACCCGTTTGTGATTGTGAAATATTTGGTTGAAACCACATAGGATTAGTTTGTGGAAATGAAATAAATATATACATGCCGCCTGCGTGCGAACTAGATGCATGATCCCCATTGTCAAAAACCGCGAGGTTTTAAGGTAGAGCGAGGAGCCGTACTAGGGACGGTCCCGGTGTAACTACCCTGCCGTTATGCTGCCGAAATTTTGAATAATATTCGTGTGTTTGAATTATTTTCATATGCTTAAACTATATTTATTCATTGCATAGAAAACACTCATGTGTTGAATTGATATTCATTCGTTGATTAGAAATTCATGTGTTGAATGGTATTCATATTTTGAAATAAATTGTTTGATAATAAAAATCACCTTTTATCGACTATATGAACTATATAGAAAAATAGTGTTTTGAAATGAATCGTTTTACAATAAAAATCACATTTTTATTGTATGCAGAAATCGTTGAAATGTGAAGTGTTAAAAATAGCCACTTGTTCAAAATAAACATATATGAGTTGAAATATTCATTAATTAGCTAATGAAATGATTTGCACCTATTTATGTAACATTAGAATGAATGGTGTTTTTAAACCAAATAGAAATCAAATATGAAGTTGAATAGAAAATGATAAATGATAAGAACTGTATATATATGTACATGCATATTCATTGAACAGGTTATAGCAAAGGGGCTAGAGAAGAGGAATAAAATTTTGTGCCCGACAAATAGGTACACATTTACTGCTTTGTTTGGGTGATGATTTTATGAGCCTGTTGGCTAGCCGCTTGGCTTTTTTCTTTTTCTTTTTGAGATTAGAAGGACCGGGGAAGCTATTTGCAATTTCCCGATGCTCCCGGTGCAGGGGAGGTTATGGCGAAATTTTCCAAAATTTTAAGGTGTTAGAAAAATATTTGAAGTGAAAACGATATGGAAATCATTGAATGAACTATATTTATATAACTATATAAATATAAATAAAATTAAAACGAAACGAAGCCGTGCAGTTCGTATTTTGAAACCGTGATTTCAAACGACTAGTACGGGAAATCCGACCATTGGATTTTCCCGAAACCTCAACCGTCGGGTTCGCCTTGGAATAATCTTTCCAACGGCACCAACTTTGTAAAAATCCAACGGTTGGATTGTCTGGAATGTTTAATTCAAATCTGAAGAAAAACAGCGCCAGAAGCGATTATATTTATATATATATATATATAATTATATATTTAATCGAATAACGACGCTGCAGTTCGTATTTTGAAATCGAAAATTCAAACGATTGTACTGGGAGATCCGACCGTCGGATTTTCCCGAAACTGGAACCGTTGGATTCGTTTTGAAAAGACCTTTCTAATGATGTAAATTTTATGAAGATCCAATGGTTAGATTTTCAGGTATGTGTAAATCAAATCTGAAGAAAAACAGCGCCACGGCCGCGTCATGGCCCGAAGCGTCGTTTTGAATAAATGAGCTATTTTAAAATAAATAAAAATAGCGATAAATAGTTATAAAATACCATAAACAATATGGAGTGGAAATAAACTGAATTTGCTTGATTTATGTGATATTTGATGGTTGAATGTGTTTGGTGTGAAAATTACATTAAAGAACAGAATTGGTGTTGTCGAATAATTTAACCATTGAAATAAATCGAATTGAAATTCTAAATATACGTGGATTATTCGAAAAGGCCGAGTTAATTCTCATTTCGAATAATTGACCGACGATTGAAAGTCGAAGATAAAGACGATGGTCGAAGACCGGAGATCTTCACCTCGTTTGGATGGTAACCGAGGTCCTGATTGGGAGGCATCCCGAAATATGGATAATGAGTGGTGATCGTTCAGGCGTACGTGGTGATCGAAGGGTTTGCGAGGTATTTAGTGCCTCCGGTTTCATTCAGACCCAGAACGGACTTGTAAATGGACTGTGTGTCTGACATTGGATTTTATTCTATGTTGATTGATCTCTATTAAATATACATCTGTTTGGCGGCGGAGAATTTATTCTTCTGCTTAACGCCCTTCTCTGAGACGCACGAGCTTAGAGGTTGTATATTGATGGACATCAGTCGCATGGCATGAACTGCCTGTGTGGCATGCTAAGATGCAGTGATCAGGGCTTCTGTTGAAAAGCAAAGTCTTGTGGTGATGATCAAAGCACCGCCTGTGTGGCGTAGCTTTGTGTATAACGTGAATTCGCGAGCCTCACACCCCGGTATGAACCTAAAACGGGAGAAGGACCTCAGGGAGGGCATGCGTTTCTTTCTCGCTAGGGTGGTGTCAGTGACCTACCAGCCCTGACATTTATATACTTTTCACCTATGTGGTTGTTGCTGTTGCGAGGCGCCTCGGTTTGATCGGACGATCCGGGTCCGATGGAGTCATTCGTTGGCTCGTTTACGCCCCAAAGGGCGGGGAAACGTATTGTTCAGGCATAATAATCCACATCGGTGGACCGACCCTGACGATCTAAAGGCTTGCCTGCGCGCTTGCCTGTGGCTCGGGCTAGAGAGTCACGAATTCGGTAAGGACTATCTTTTGCCTTGGTTCATGACGGAAATCCAATTTCCAAATACGTGACGATGCGGTTTCGATTGTATATATACATTTGGCGACATAGTGGCATGGGACGCTCATGTCGTCTATGATTGATAGTTATGATTTGAAATTGTTTTCAAAACATATAAACACTAGCAATAATATCAAATGCCTTTGTTTTATTCGTATCAAGCATATCTTGGCCGTTATAAGGTAAAAACTCTATCCTCCGGTTTGCGTTGCATTGTGTGATGGGAACTGAGTCTTATAACGGCTTCATTTTTTATAAAAAGCATAGCGATGTTTAAAAGAAAAAAATTTGTTTTAAAGCACTGGCAATCCAATGGAGTAAACCCGTTCCACGAAAGTGGCGTGGTCCTGTGATTGGCCAATTATATATGTGTTGAGTGGATTTCTCATACCAGTCCCATGACTGACTCGTAGTTTGTTTCACTTTCAAACTCGGGTGCCCCTTTTTCCACACGGGCAGCCTTGTATTCAGGTTTAGCTGGTTCTCTTTCTGGATAGCTGGAGCTGAAGATGGATTTTATCATTTATCCCTTTTTATGCTGTTCAGCTCCTATTGTACATATTTTGTTTATTTCCGCTGTAGACATTTATGTATAGCTGAACTGTATTTGTACTAAGTAAGATCCTGTATACTGTGTAACTCTGATGATTACTTTTATCCAGTATATTCTATTGTTCATATTCTGGTGTATTTATTTAATTCTGTTCTGCTATTATCTGTTTCTGTGTTATATTCCAAAGATAGCCCTGTTTCCGTGAAAACGGGAATTCGGGTCGTCACATCGTGGTATCAGAGCTTAGGTTATGCTTAGTTCTGGAATATAACATTTGAACGAACTCGTCAGAAATAGAACCAGTAGTGTTCTAGGATGGGTAACTCAATACAGATAGGATCAGTAATATCCTAGTATGAGTAAAGCAGAATGAAATTACACCTTGATAGACACATTTACATTTGAAGTATGTGTTTCTATATTTTAAAATACCTTTTCTGTGACCTGACACTTGATCTGCTATTTGCAGAAGAACTAGAAAATGAGTGCCAGAACCAGAAGAAGTAATACTGACCCGGATATAGAAGCTCTATATATGAAATATAGAAATCTGGGTGGAAAACCCTTTTCGGGTGAAGAAGCAATTATGAAGACACAAGCTTGGGTTCGTTCGGCTGAGAAAATCTTCGAAGCATTAAAGCTGAGGGATGACCAGAAAAGATTACTGGCCTCCTGGGCTGAAACACCCCACCTCCGTTAGGGTCACTCTCAAAGGGAATGCCCTAATTTTGGTGGAGGTTTATAAGTATAAGTCACAGATATACAAGACAGATATAAGAACACATATTTGTAAAACAGCGGAAGAACAACAACAAACTTTATTTCATAAAGTCAAATACGTGTTACAACAACATCCTTTCCAAAAACATAACATATCACTTTCATAATCTGTCTTGAGTACATTATTTAAAGAAGCATAAATAAAACATAGATAATCTGCAAAAGCCCCTTAGTGGATTGTCCAAAGCCATAGTTCAAAACAGGAAAGTCCAAGCAATACATTTCTCTTCTTCAAGCTGGATGTTGAGGCTGGTCAAGCTGCCGTGTTCCCTCCCTGAGGACCTGGGGGGGGGGGGGAAATGGAAGAAAGAAGACAAAAGAAAAATAGAGTCAGACATAAAGCCTGAGTAAGTCTAGTACTACTTTGTCTATGAATAAAGAACTGGGTATGATAAATAAACAGGAAGTGGGCAAACACTATAAACTTGGTTAAGTTGTCTAGGGTCGAATATACTATCGTACCCCATGTTAATCTCTGAACCCATATAAACTAGTTTCCAGTTTGCACCCCATAATCAGGGTGATGTGATCCATTCTATGATGATCGGCTCCTACTCGCATAGTTACATGTGTCTTACGGCCCCCGATGTCTGTAGTTACCTATGCTGGTCCCACCATGGGGTGTATCAAGTCTCATAGTGGCAACCCGACACAACCTTAGAGTGCAAAGGTATGCTACTGGTGTCCAGTGCTTTATTTTTCTGCGCCGGAGTGCGTGCACGCCCGCACACCGTTAGAACCTACACTGCTACACCACCGCCGTCGATTTGACCTCTTACAATCAGCCCAGTAATCGTGCCCCACCCTGCCTAGTTTCAGGGTATCCTGATACACCTTCTAGGTTTACTGCTGAAAAGGGTCCCCCGTTACTAGGTTTTCTATCTCTAGCCAACATGCTAAGTTGGTTAAGTGTTTCTAACCTAACCCCCACCGGTCCGTTTAGTTTAGCATGTTCCATTTTGATTAAGTCTTTAGTCCACTTAATCCTAACAATCCTGACTCAGCCTTAATTGTCTTATTAAGGCCCTGACCTCTCACATTAGACAGGTATTGTTGTGGCTGCCTGTTGCCGGTTGGTTCCGGGCAGTCTTACGCCACAACTCAGTCTAACCTCGGGTCCTTACTGGGCTCCATGTTTAACCTCCCACATTGGATAGGTATTGTTGTGACTACTGGACAGCCGGGCGGTTCCGGGCAGGTTTACATCACAACTCAATCCAACCTCGGGTTAAACACATCGTCTTTTCTACATTTACATATCTTGTCATTCTTCTTTATTTATATGTAAATATTTGCGGCCCATTATTAAGTTAATGGTGTAAAGGTTACACCAATCACGGGCCCAACCCATACTTGAATTTGGGCCCTTCTATTTTATATTTTCATTCATTAATTAATTTTTAACCCAACGTTATTTTCCCCCGTTTTACACGTCCGTTTATATATATTGGGCTTAGCCTTTTAAAGCCCAATTTAGCCATGCGAAAAGGGGAGGCTTATGGCGTATACACAAAGAGGGGAAAGTGAGCGCATGAACTTGCATATGACGTTGGAAAATACATAATAGAAATTGGTGTACTTGCATAGTGGTGACATGTATTTTGGTCATAAAACATAGGTGACATAAATCAAGGCATGTAAACTTGCATAGGTTTAACTACAACATGAACCTATATTCTTATTTAGGCATAATGTCAAACATAAGCATGGCCTAAATACTTCTAGCATAAACATGGCATATTGTCAAACATAAGCATGGCATAAAATACTTCTTGCATAGGCATGGCATATGGTCAAACATAAGCATGGCATAAATACTTCTAGCCTGAACATAGCATAATTCAACTTAATCATGATTTAAGCCTAATCACATAACGATGGTATAAACATACTTATGCATAAATATTCCTAAACATGATGTTTGCTTTAAACTTGCAAAAAGGGATTTTTGAGTCTAACCTAGCCATGTCTCATATATGTCATCATATAAACAAGATAGACTTAATCATGGATTCCAATTATACCAAATATCATTCAAGGCCTAGCCATATTCATAAATTTGCAAAAGCATGACTTAATACATGGATTATGGTATCAAAATTCCTACATAGTTTCATATGAACTATAACAACCAAACTTGTTACTTGCAAAATGATTTATGCACAAAAATATACATCCTGATGGCATAATCACAAAGCCCAAACTTGCATGAATTTCAATCAACTACATACATGTAGCTTCAACATAGATTACATAATTTGCGCAATATTCCAAACGTATATTTGCATAGAACTACCGCATGTAGTTCTTTATAATGAATAACATAATCTTGCACAAATATGAATTACTTTCATTGCCACAATTCAAGCATACACATCAACACAGTCGTTTATTAATACCAAAGTAATACTCTACTTACAATGGTTTGATGAATTCTCTAGTTTAGGGATTGAAGACGCAAATTCCTTTGTTGAATTGATTAGCTTTAGGTTGCTTGAATTGCTTTAGGCCTTAGAACTTTCTCCCTAATCCTCTCTTTAGTTGGCGGCTATTCTTTGTCGTTCCTCAGCAACATGGCGGCTATGTTCTTAATTTGAATGAATAGATTAGGGTTTAGTCTAGGGTTGTTTATATAGAGGTTAGGAATTGATTAGGACCCTTGATGTTGCTAGGTTAGATCATAGCCATTCATTAGGAAGAGAGACCAATAAAAACCCGCCACCTAGCCCTAATGACAAAGCAGACCACATAAATTCGACCACACACCGACCTGGCCAGCCAGGTTGACTGGGCTCGACCAGGTCGATACCCCTGTCGACAGGGCTGTCGACAGCCCTGTCGACATGGGTAGCCCAGGTCGACAGCCCAGTCGACCTGGGTGGCCCAGGCGGGCGTTCTTCCACCCTGGCCCAGTGGGCCCCACTTCGGAATATTTAATTATTTAATTCTGTTTGAATTTTAAATTTAATTCAAAACTTCCGAAGGCCATATCTTCTTCATACGGACTCCGTTTTTCGAAAACTCGGACTCTATTTCGCGTATTTTTCCGAGACAAACGCAATGGCGTATCCCGTTTCCCTTAGTTCTTTGATTTCAGATTAATTATACTTTAATTTGTTAATTTCACAGTTATAGAATTTTCGGGGTGTTACATGGGCTCTCAAAGATGAAGCTTTATTCTGGTGGGATTCAGTTATCAAAGGTAATCCATAAGGTGATATCACCTGGGATAGATTCAAAGTGATTTTCTTAGAAAGATTTACTCCTCCCGAAGCGACCGAACGGCTATGCGATGAATTTTCTTATCTGATACAAGGAGATATGACCATTCCCGAATATCATAAGAAATTCAATGAACTTTCTCACTTTGCTCCTCATCTAATTCAAAATCCGAAGAGGAAAAATATGAGATTTATTCACGGGCTTCAAAGGAAATACCAGAATAAAGTATTGGGGCATGTGAAGCTTCCCTTTTCGGAAATGATATATATGGCCTATCAGTATGAAGATCTCCATAAGAAAGGAGTGTTATGCGACGAAGAAGAAGTCAGTTCTAGTGACATAGCAGAGTCAGAAACTGATATTCCTGAGGCAAGTTCAATGTCTGAAGTCGGTAAGGAGCCCGAAGTAAACCGAAAAAGGGCCAGATCCGAAAAAGAACCAGTAACGACGGTTATATGCTCTAACTGCAATAAGCAAGGACATCTCTCGATAAGTTGCCGATCTCTAAAGAAACCAAAAAGGGATGAGTCTAAATCCAAGAATAAGTTTCAAGCGACCCGGGAGTGTAATCTTTGTCATAAGACGGGTCATATAAAGAGAGATTGCTGGATGTTGAAAAAGACCAAAACAGTTCAGGTAAATGAAGTAGCAGAAACTTCTGAGCCCTCAGCTAATCAAGAAAGGGCCGATGTTTTAGAAGGCACGCTTACTGTCAAAAACATTCCAGTCAAAGTACTGTTTGACACAGGCGCGTCACGAAGTTTCATTGCCAAAGATGCAGCTAAGAAACTGGATTTGAATTTGAAAAAGCTCAAGGAACCAATGACTGTTCAGAATCCGGTTGGGGGTTCCATCGATCTCAGTTGGATTTGTAGAGTGCCAGTTTCTTTCTCTCGTTATCGGTTCCCTACCATCGCGGCCGTTATGAATTTTAAAGAGTTTGATCTTATCTTAGGGTTAGATTGGTTGACCAAATATGAAGCTGAAGTTAAATGCGCCGACAGAGTCTTAAAGGCGAGGATTAAATCAGGCGATTATATAACCATTCCCTGTGAAGGTCAGAATGCTAATAGAAAAGACTTCTGGGCAGCTCTGAATGTTTCTCCAGCCCAAATTGAAAAGGTCCCTGAAGTCACAGAGAATATTCCTGACCTCATCAAAGACATTCCTGTCGTCAAAAACTATGCGGATGTGTTCGAAGAAGTTGTTCGCTTACCTCCGCAGAGAGAAATAGATTTCAAAATTGCTTTAATTCCCAATGCAAGGCCGGTAGTTCACGTTATTCGAAGAATGTCCTTGAAAGAGAAGGAGGAATTAGACAATCAAACACGACAACTGGTATGGAAAGATCTGATCAGGCCTAGTTTCTCTGATTGGGGCGCAGCCGTGGTATTTGTCCCAAAATCTGACGGTACTCTACGGCTATGTATGGACTATCGTGATCTGAACAAGCAGACGATAAAGAACAAATATCCATTGCCGCGAATTGATGATCTGTTGGATCGATTAAATGGAGCACAAGTATTCTCAAGAATGGACCTAGCTACAGGCTTCCATCAACTTCGGATTGCCGAAGAGTGTGTTCCAATGACAGCGTTCAGAAGCCCCGACTTATTCTACGAGTGGTTAGTAATGCCGTTCGGCTTATGTAACGCTCCAGCTTACTTCGTCGATCTAATGAATAGAGTGTTCAGAGGAGTCTTGAATAAGTTTGTTCTGGTTTTCATTGACGATATTCTAATCTTCTCTAAATCAAAGGCCGAACATGAAAAGCATCTGGAACAGGTTCTAGAAATCCTCAGAAGGAAATGTATATTCTGGCAAGATGAAGTAAAATTTTTGGGCCACGTTGTATCGAAAGAAGGAATTGCTGTGGATCCAAGCAAAATCACAGCTATTCAGAACTGGAAACAGCCCAGCACCCCCACTGAAGTCCGTAGTTTTCTCGGATTGGCTAGCTATTACCGGAAGTTCGTTAAAAACTTTTCGAAGATATCTGGTCATTTAACGAAGCTTACCAAGAAGAATTCTAAATTTAAATGGACTCCAGAAAGTGAGGAAGCTTTCGAAGAACTAAAGTTAAGATTGACAACTGCTCCAGTGCTAACCATCATCGATGGCAACCAAGATTTGAAAGTCTGGACTGATGCTTCTAGAGAAGGCCTTGGCGCAGTGTTAATGCAAAGAGGCCAGGTAATTGCTTATGCTAGCCGTCAACTTAAGCCGCACGAGAAAAACTATGTAACTCATGATCTTGAGTTATTGGCTATTGTGTTCGCTTTGAAAATCTGGAGACATTATCTTCTGGGTGAGAGATTTGAACTATTTACAGACCATCAGTCGTTAAAGTATTTGTTCACCCAGAAAGACTTGAATTTGAGGCAACAACGTTGGCTGGAGTTTCTTGCAGCATATGATTTTGAAATTCTATACACTCCAGGGAAAGCAAATGTCGTGGCCGATGCGTTAAGCCGAAAGAATGAGATGATCGCCAGTTTCGTCATCGCGACTTCGTTGATTGATAAGATATCGGCTCTCCAAGAAGATGACCAATTTATCAAAGGAATAAGTCAGCGAATTCGTGAAGGCAATGCTTCGGATTTCCAGCTAGACAGCGAAGGGATTCTGAGGTTAGAAGGGCGAATTTGCGTTCCAGATATTCCTGAACTCAGAAGGGACGTACTGGATGAATGTCACAAATCTAAGCTCAGTATCCATCCGGGTGTGAATAAAATGTATAACGATATCAAACGCACATTCTGGTGGAAGTCGTTAAAAAGAGACATCTCAATATATGTTAGCCGATGCCCTACTTGCCAGCTAGTCAAAAGTGACCAACAGAAATTGGCTGGATTGTTACAACCACTAGAAGTTCCTGGCTGGAAGTGGGAACATATTTCTATGGATTTCATCGATGGTTTGCCCAGAACCAAGAAAGGAAATGACAGTATTTGGGTGATCGTAGATCGCTTCACGAAGACCGCCCATTTCATACCTGTCAGATCAAACAGAACTGCTCAGAGTCTGGCGCAGATATACTTCAGGGAAATAGTTAGACTACATGGAGTGCCGCTCAGCATAGTAAGTGATAGAGATACAACATTCACAAGCAAGTTCTGGGAAACATTTCAAGTCGAGCTGGGAACAAAGCTAAACTTGAGCACCGCTTATCACCCTCAGACAGACGGTCAGACTGAGAGGGTGAATCGCATTTTAGAAGATCTATTGCGGGCTTGTGTTCTAGATTTCGGTGGATCATGGGAAGACCATCTGCATTTGGCTGAATTCTCTTATAACAACAGCTACCAGGCAAGTCTGACAATGTCGCCATTCTAAGCATTATATGGTAGACCGTGCCGATCTCCTGCTTGTTGGGTCGAGCCTGGAAATAGACTTGTGTTGGGTCCTGATATGATTCGAGAAGCTGCCGACAAAGTCGATTTTATCAAAAAGCGATTACTCGCCGCTCAAAGCCGACAAAAGAGCTATGCCGATAGAAGAAGAAGAGATATATCCTTTGAATTGGCGACTATGTATATTTAAAAGTATCGCCGATGAGAGGAGTTATCCGGTTCGGTAAAACTGGAAAGTTGGCACCCAAATTCATTGGTCCGTTTCCTATTCTGGAACGGATTGGGACTCTCGCATATAAAGTTAAATTGCCAGACTGGTTGCCTGGAGTTCATGATGTATTTCATATATCTCAACTTCGAAAGCACGTTCATGATCCAAACTTGATCGTGGAAGAAGCAGCTCAGCAGGATATTGAAATTACTCCAGAATTAGCTGTGAGGCGAGAGCCGCTAAAGATTATCGGCAAAGAAACCAAAGAGCTGAGGAACAAGAAGGTTCGCTTAGTCAAAGTGCAATGGAGTGGAGATCCGCGAGATTGTACTTGGGAAACTGAGGAGAGCATTCAGAAAGCCTATCCTAGGTGCCGAGTAGATATCTCTGATTGACTCTGGTGCAAGGTACATTTACCCTACTTTGCATTACCATTCAATTCTCTACTCTATTGATATTTTCTTTTCATAGATATACACTTTTAATTATGTGGTCTGAATGATTTTTAAGGAGTATGAAAATAGATTAGTATATTTCTGAAGGTTAACAACAATTGGATTGGTTGTTGTGTTGGGTGATTGTAGATTTATCAAACCACTTTCGACTTTGTTCCTTTTCGGGGACGAAAAGTTTTAAGTGGGGGAGATAACGACCCAGAAAATCTGAACCAATTTAAAATTTTTAAATTGGCTAAAATAATGGATTTTAAATATTTAAATTAAATATTTTAAATAATGGCAATGAAAACTGAGCTTGAATCGACATTTGAAAACGAATATAATTAATTATAATTATATATAGAATTGAAAATGGCGCGGTAGTTCGATAATTCGATTTCAAACTTCAATTGAATATACCGGGTGCAAAACAATCCGGATTTTAGTGAAACCAAAAATAATGGAATCTAATTGATAATATCTTTCCAACGAATCTGACCAATCGAAATTTGATAGCGGGAATCAAAAGATATGTCTAGTTGAAAATTCTGAATAGTCGCTATGGAATTCAGGCCCTTATAAATGGACATTTTGCATACGACCTCGGATTTCGACGAAACCACTTTTGTTGGATCTGTGATGTCAAGTTATTGCTAGGTTTCAAATTTCATAATTTTTCGAATCAATATGTGAGCGTGGCAAAAGAAAACGCGTTTGACCAGTTTCTGTTGAATTTAATCGACTGGAAATTGGCCATTTTTCAAACGGTCTCAGAATCTGACGAAACTAGTTTTGTTAGGACCGTATCGTCAATACGAAGCTAGAAAATATTTTTCTGGAGTTTTTCTAGTTAGTATGTGACCCCGGTAGTTTGAAATGTGCGTTTAAAATTCAACATAGTGATTTAAATGAAAATTCAAAAGGAAACTGACTGTAACGATCAAATCAGCTTGCGATACATATCCCATTGTGTTCGGAATGGGGGTAAAACGCTATGGGCGACAGGCGGTGGGCCTCGTTTCGAGGTCGTATGTATAAGTCAACCTTTTTGCAAAAATATAAATAATTAAATAAAAAAATAAAATAATATAATTTCCCTCCTTTATCTTTCTTCCTGCCCCCCCCCCCCTCGTTCATTTTTATTTCAAACGGAAAGAAGAAGAAAAAACCCTAAAAGCTATCGACCGCCCCCCTCAGGCGAACGCCGCCGACGAAGCTATCGCCGCCCCCCTCCCCAGAGCGCACGAGCGCGACGAAGACGAGCCCCCCCTTCTTCGAATTCAAACCACCACCGAAGACCACCCACCTCCAGCACCTCTTGCCGCCTGTCCCTCCTCCAACCGCGACGCCTCCCCGACGCCGCCAAGAGCAGCAGCAGCCCCCCCCCCTCGCCGATCAATGTAAGTCGTTTTAGGTTATTTTATTTTTAATTTTATTCTGTAAAACTGTTTTTTTTTCAAAAGTATTTAAAAACTGATTTTATAAAACATTTAAAAACTGATTTGTTTAATAATGTAATACTGATTTGTAGAAAAGGAAAAAAAGACTGATTTTTATGTTTTTAAATTCTGATTTTAAAAAGTATTTAAAAACTGATTTTATAAAGTATTTAAAAACTGATTTTATAAAACATTTAAAAACTGAATTTTAAAAAGAGTTTAAAACTGATTTGATTTTAAAACTTTAAATAGAAAAAGGTTTAATCTTTTTAAAGAAAAAGATTTGGACTTTCTATAGAAAAAGGTTTAAACTTTAAAAAGAAAAAGATTTGATCTTTAAAATAGAAAAGACGGAATTTTTATTAAGTAAAAGAAGTAAGATATGATTTTTATATTTTTAAAGCAATAAAAATATAATTTTTTTTACGTCATAGGAATATTAAAAATATAATCTTTATATTAAAAATATAATCTTTATATATTAAATAGCGAAGTCAAAATTCGATTTTTATATATTGAATAGCGACGTCAAAATTCGATTTTTATATATTGAATAGCGACGTCAAAACTCGATTTTTATATATTGAATAACATAGTAAAAATTCGATTTTTACATATGTAGAGAATACAGGCAACGAAGCGACAAAAGGAGAGATTGGCGAAGATTTTATGCAAGGAAGTGTCGTGCAGTTGGATAGCTATTGGTGAGATTTCTGATTTAAAATTATATATATGTGTGTGAAAATGAAAGTGAATTGCTATATATAAATATATATATATATATATATATACACGCCCCTCGTCCACAAACCATGGACGATATTTATTGGTTGAAATTGTTGTGAAAATTGATTGATAGCGAATGATTGTTTGGGATTGTTTGTGATTGTTATTGGTTGATTGCGGTTGAAAAATACCCGTTTGTGATTGTGAAATATTTGGTTGAAACCACATAGGATTAGTTTGTGGAAATGAAATAAATATATACATGCCGCCTGCGTGTGAACTAGATGCATGATCCCCATTGTCAAAAACCGCGAGGTTTTAAGGTAGAGCGAGGAGCCGTACTAGGGACGGTCCCGGTGTAACTACCCTGCCGTTATGCTGCCGAAATTTTGAATAATATTCGTGTGTTTGAATTATTTTCATATGCTTAAACTATATTTATTCATTGCATAGAAAACATTCATGTGTTGAATTGATATTCATTCGTTGATTAGAAATTCATGTGTTGAATGGTATTCATATTTTGAAATAAATTGTTTGATAATAAAAATCACCTTTTATCGACTATATGAACTATATAGAAAAATAGTGTTTTGAAATGAATCGTTTTACAATAAAAATCACATTTTTCTTGTATGCAGAAATCGTTGAAATGTGAAGTGTTAAAAATAGCCACTTGTTCAAAATAAACATATATGAGTTGAAATATTCATTAATTAGCTAATGAAATGATTTGCACCTATTTATGTAACATTAGAATGAATGGTGTTTTTAAACCAAATAGAAATCAAATATGAAGTTGAATAGAAAATGATAAATGATAAGAACTGTATATATATGTACATGCATATTCATTGAACAGGTTATAGCAAAGGGGCTAGAGAAGAGGAATAAAATTTTGTGCCCGACAAATAGGTACACATTTACTGCTTTGTTTGGGTGATGATTTTATGAGCCTGTTGGCTAGCCGCTTGGCTTTTTTCTTTTTCTTTTTGAGATTAGAAGGACCGGGGAAGCTATTTGCAATTTCCCGATGCTCCCGGTGCAGGGGAGGTTATGGCGAAATTTTCCAAAATTTTAAGGTGTTAGAAAAATATTTGAAGTGAAAACGATATGGAAATCATTGAATGAACTATATTTATATAACTATATAAATATAAATAAAATTAAAACGAAACGAAGCCATGCAGTTCGTATTTTGAAACCGTGATTTCAAACGACTAGTACGGGAAATCCGACCATTGGATTTTCCCGAAACCTCAACCGTCGGGTTCGCCTTGGAATAATCTTTCCAACGGCACCAACTTTGTAAAAATCCAACGGTTGGATTGTCTGGAATGTTTAATTCAAATCTGAAGAAAAACAGCGCCAGAAGCGATTATATATATATATATATATAATTATATATTTAATCGAATAACGACGCTGCAGTTCGTATTTTGAAATCGAAAATTCAAACGATTGTACCGGGAGATCCGACCGTCGGATTTTCCCGAAACTGGAACCGTTGGATTCGTTTTGAAAAGACCTTTCTAATGATGTA
This sequence comes from Allium sativum, assembly GCA_030737875.1. Taxonomy (NCBI): domain Eukaryota; kingdom Viridiplantae; phylum Streptophyta; class Magnoliopsida; order Asparagales; family Amaryllidaceae; genus Allium; species Allium sativum. The sequence goes on along the minus strand of CM060912.1, from coordinate 833,762,283 downwards.
AATTTTATGAAGATCCAACGGTTAGATTTTCAGGTATGTGTAAATCAAATCTGAAGAAAAATAGCGCCACGGCCGCGTCATGGCCCGAAGCGTCGTTTTGAATAAATGAGCTATTTTAAAATAAATAAAAATAGCGATAAATAGATATAAAATACCATAAACAATATGGAGTGGAAATAAACTGAATTTGCTTGATTTATGTGATATTTGATGGTTGAATGTGTTTGGTGTGAAAATTACATTAAAGAACAGAATTGGTGTTGTCGAATAATTTAACCATTGAAATAAATCGAATTGAAATTCTAAATATACGTGGATTATTCGAAAAGGCCGAGTTAATTCTCATTTCGAATAATTGACCGACGATTGAAAGTCGAAGATAAAGACGATGGTCGAAGACCGGAGATCTTCACCTCGTTTGGATGGTAACCGAGGTCCTGATTGGGAGGCATCCCGAAATATGGATAATGAGTGGTGATCGTTCAGGCGTACGTGGTGATCGAAGGGTTTGCGAGGTATTTAGTGCCTCCGGTTTCGTTCAGACCCAGAACGGACTTGTAAATGGACTGTGTGTCTGACATTGGATTTTATTCTATGTTGATTGATCTCTATTAAATATACATCTGTTTGGCGGCGGAGAATTTATTCTTCTTCTTAACGCCCTTCTCTGAGACGCACGAGCTCAGAGGTTGTATATTGATGGACATCAGTCGCATGGCATGAACTGCCTGTGTGGCATGCTAAGATGCAGTGATCAGGGCTTTTGTTGAAAAGCAAAGTCTTGTGGTGATGATCAAAGCACCGCCTGTGTGGCGTAGCTTTGTGTATAACGTGAATTCGCGAGCCTCACACCCCGGTATGAACCTAAAACGGGAGAAGGACCTCAGGGAGGGCATGCGTTTCTTTCTAGCTAGGGTGGTGTCAGTGACCTACCATCCCTGACATTTATATACTTTTCACCTATGTGGTTGTTGCTGTTGCGAGGCGCCTCGGTTTGATCGGACGATCCGGGTCCGATGGAGTCATTCGTTGGCTCGTTTACGCCCCAAAGGGCGGGGAAACGTATTGTTCAGGCATAATAATCCACATCGGTGGACCGGCCCTGACGATCTAAAGGCTTGCCTACGCGCTTGCCTGTGGCTCGGGCTAGAGAGTCATGAATTCGGTAAGGACTATCTTTTGCCTTGGTTCATGACGGAAATCCAATTTCCAAATACGTGACGATGCGGTTTCGATTGTATATATACATTTGGCGACATAGTGGCATGGGACGCTCATGTCGTCTATGATTGATAGTTATGATTTGAAATTGTTTTCAAAACATATAAACACTAGCAATAATATCAAATGCCTTTGTTTTATTCGTATCAAGCATATCCTGGCCGTTATAAGGTAAAAACTCTATCCTCCGGTTTGCGTTGCATTGTGTGATGGGAACTGAGTCTTATAACGGCTTCATTTTTTATAAAAAGCATAGCGATGTTTAAAAGAAAAAAAATTTTTTAAAGCACTGGCAATCCAATGGAGTAAACCCGTTCCACGAAAGTGGCGTGGTCCTGTGATTGGCCAATTATATATGTGTTGAGTGGATTTCTCATACCAGTCCCATGACTGACTCGTAGTTTGTTTCACTTTCAAACTAGGGTGCCCCTTTTTCCACACGGGCAGCCTTGTATTCAGGTTTAGCTGGTTCTCTTTCTGGATAGCTGGAGCTGAAGATGGATTTTATCATTTATCCCTTTTTATGTTGTTCAGCTCCTATTGTACATATTTTGTTTATTTCCGCTGTAGACATTTATGTATAGCTGAACTGTATTTGTACTAAGTAAGATCCTGTATACTGTGTAACTCTGATGATTACTTTTATCCAGTATATTCTATTGTTCATATTCTGGTGTATTTATTTAATTCTGTTCTGCTATTATCTGTTTCTGTGTTATATTCCAAAGATAGCCCTGTTTCCGTGAAAACGGGAATTCGGGTCGTCACAGCACACCAAGCATCTAGCGACGTACTCGGCCACATCCTTTTTCATACCGGCCCAAAAGAAAACCAGCTTCATATCTTTGTACATCTTGTCTCCGCCGGGATGAATGGTCATCTTTGAGCGATGAGCATCATCAAGAATGGCCTTCCTTAAGTCTTCGTCTTGTGGTACACAAAGTCTATTATCCCTTCGTAACCAACCCTTATCGTCTAGGGTATACCTACGAAGATGGCTAGACGACTCCCCTCCTTTGAGCTTTTCTACTATCTCAACCAACTGGGGGTCGTCTTGCTGTGCCTCACCAACTCGTCCTAGAAGTGTAGGTCTAACCTCCAAGGATGCTAACAAACCAGGTACTAGGTCAACGGAGGGTCTAAAGTCAAACATGGAGATGAATTCTAAGCTTCGTCGTTCAACAAACAACGGACTCAAGGACAACCTTTTCCTACTTAAGGCGTTTGCTACCACGTTACCCTTGCCCGGGGTATATGCTATTTCAAAATCGTAGGAGGCTAGGAATTCCATCCACTGTTGCTGCCTTAAATTCAAATCCTTTTGAGAGAATAAGTATTTTAATGATTTGTGGTCAGTGAACAGTTCGAATTTCTCACCAAGAAGATAGTGACGCCAAGACTTAAGCGCGAAAACAATTGCGGCTAACTCAAGGTCATGCGTAGGGTAATCCTTTTCATGAACCCTCAACTGCCTTCCACCATAGGCTATTACTCTTCCCTCTTGCATGAGGACCGCGCCAAGTCCCGTCCCACAAGCATCAGTATAGACGGTAAACGGTTTATTCCCGTCTGGCAGCACTAAGACTGGGGATGAAGTTAAGGCTCTCTTTAAACATTGGAACACATCATCACAATCTTCGTCCCACGTAAAAACCAGGTTCTTCTTCGTTAACCGTGTTAATGGAGCTGATATTTTTGCGAAGTCTTTGATAAACTTCCTATAATAGCCAGCCAACCCCAAGAAACTTCTTACTTCGGTTACATTTTTAGGGACCTTCCAATCTTGGATGGCCACCACCTTTGCGGGATCCACTGCTATCCCTTCCTTGGAAACCACGTGCCTTAAGAACCGTACTTCTTTCCTCTAGAAGTGACACTTAGAAAATTTTGCCTTAAGGTTATGCGCTCGAAGGGTTTCCAACACTTCCCTAAGATGTAGTGCATGCTCTTCTTCATTCTTAGAAAAGACTAAGATGTCATCCACAAAGACTACCACGAATTTGTTAAGGTACTCCCTAAACACCCTACTCATCAAATCAACAAAGTATGCGGGGGCGTTTGTCAAACCAAAGGGCATCACTAGCCATTCATTGAATCCGTTAGGAGTCCTAAAAGCAGTCTTATCTATACTATCCTCAGCCACTCTCAGTTGATGAAAGCCAGTGGCTAAGTCCAACTGCGAAAACACTGAGGCGCCAACTAAATGATCAAAGAGATCGTCAATCCTCGGTAGTGGGTGTCAGTTCTTTTTAGTAAGCTTGTTTAGTTCTCTATAGTCCACACAAAGTCTAAGGGACCAATCCGCCTTTGTAGCAAATACTACTGGAGCACCCCACTCTGATATACTACGTCTTATGAACCCCTTCTCAAGCAACTCCTTCACTTGCTTATTAAGTTCCCTCCTTTCACGAGGAGCCATGTGGCGCACTGGCAAAGATACGGGTTTAGCATTATCCACAAGATAAATTCGAAAGTCTATCTCCCGCTTTGGAGGTAAGCCCTTCACCTCCTCAAACACATCTGGATATTCTCGGACCACCTCTACCGTTCGCAGATTCTCTACAGACGCGTCAAGCGATTCAAGATAACTTAGCAGAACGGAATTTAAGGGACTACAAAAGATGTCGAGAGCATTACCAAGGCGAGTCACAAGCCTAACTACTCTCCTTTCACAATCAAGAATGACCCCATTTCTAGATAACCAATCCATTCCTAAAATTAGCCCATAGCCCGTGAAGCCCAATACATAAGCATCACATCTAAATTCAACGCTAAGTATAGAGATTTTCAAATCCAAACATATCATGGTCAAATGAGCCGAACCCCCAATTGGATTTGAAACAACCAAGGGATCCTCTACTAAACTGGTGTTCAAGTGCAGTAATTCAACTAATGATGCAGAGATAAACGAATGAGATGCGCCAGAATCGAATAAGGTTCGGACAGGATGATTAAACAGAAAAACTAAGCTTTCAACAGAAATTGTTCTACCTCTTTCTTGCAGTGGTGGGGCCGCAATAGCCTGAACTTGCCCCCTTGCCTGCCCTGGTGCCATAAGAGCCTGCACCTGTCCTCCCGAGGTAGACCCTGCCCTCTGCCCCTTCTTTGGGCAGTCCTTCACCAAATGTCCCGCATCTCCACAATGAAAACAACCAGTCTTCTTTTTCTTTCTACAATCTTTGCTGAGATGGCCAGGCGTCCCACAATTGAAGCATCTCTTCTTCCCTTTGCCATTATTGTTTTTACCACCCTTCTTATTTTGCTGTTGGGGTTTCTTCTGATCCCCTTTCTTTTCAACTGCATTATCCTCATGCATAAGTGCCATTTCTACTAGCCTTTCAAAGGTGGCTCCCATAGGGATGTGGGTCATAGCCAACCCTTGCAACGGTTCATTCAAGCCTCTAACGAACCTCAAAGCTTTCTTCTCTGGCGTGTTCACCAACTCCAAGCCAAACCTTGCTAACTGATTAAATTTATTGACATACTCCTTCACTGATAAGCTCCCTTGCTTTAATGTCAGGAATTTTTCCATATTTAAATTCTCCTCTGCCCTTGAAAGAAACTTTGCCTCAAACCTTCGTCTGAAATCCGCCCATGAATCAAGTGGACGTTCCCCGTTAGTGACCTCCCACCAAAACGAGGCCTCTCCCTTCATTAACCAAGCAGCAAAACGGACTTTCCTCCCATCTTCCACTTCAAAGATATCCAACAATTCCTCAGTCTCCTTAAGCCAGTCTCTGGCCTCCACAAACGTCTCAGTCCCTTGAAAAGTTTTCCTCCCATAGCCTTAAATTCCTTGCACGTCTTTGCAAAAGTGTCAACACGAGGAGGAGGAGGAGGAATGGGTGCAACTGGGGGTGGAGGAACATCTGCTGGGCCTGCAGTGGTGGCCCTAGCCTCCAAATATCTCCTAAACCACCCTGGAACCGTCACACCTTCTGGGAGATTAAGATCTTCAGCCATGCTGAAATGAAAACGGAAAGATTCAAAATGGAGAATTCGAAAGATAAAGATAAGGATATGGCTATTTGGGATTATGTTTTTCATAAAAACTTTCTCTAAATAACATGTTTTTGAAAGCACTTCTTCCAAAAATACTTTAGAAAAATATTTTTCTAAAAATTTTATCTGTTCTGGTAACCTTATGCTCTGATACCACGTGTAAAACCCAACGTCCATTAATGTCACTAACAAAGGGAATGCATTAACTTCTATGGAGGTTTTAGGTGAATATAGAATAGTAAAATTTCAACAAGACAGATATAAAATAGTACTTGGAAATTTAAAAACTTTATTTCAATTGCAGCAGAAGTCAAAACATGTTTGATTACGTCATAACACCATAATCAAAGTCAAGTACAATATCTATCTTGATAAAACAAGTACATAATCCCATTACATAAATAGCCATTAAAAAGAAAGATAACAAGCTGGACTTTACTTCAGCAGTCCAAGCTTTCCAAGAGATAAGCAATCCAATCAGACTCCACTGGAACTTGGCCCAACCTAAGGACCTGAAGGGAGAAAAGGATGAAAAAGAGGGGGGGGGGGGGGGTCAGACATAAAGTCTGGCAAGTATGATAATTCTACAATACTATTATCAAAATAACTGGACTAAGGCATAAGCTGGAAAACAAGGAAATGTCTATGAAAGAGCATATTAAGGACATAGACAATCGCTAAAGGAAACGTTATAGGCGCTCCTAAATACTAAAGGATAAACACTATACTGCACCACACCAGTCACCCTAAAGATTGATTCCACTTAGCTTCACTTAGAAACTTTCTTAATGGCTTTACGTACTCCTAGCTGACTACATAGGTGTTGCCTGCCCCTATCTCCACTAGGTGTACCCCACTTTCCATTTTTCGATCGGCTCCCTACTCGTAGATACCCGTGCTGGCCCCACAGTGGGGTGTATCATTCCCCTAAAGTGGCAACCCGATATAACGGAGATGCATGGCTTATACCTACACGATGCAACAACGTCTTACCTACCAGCCCGGGTCCACACACGCATATGAAACCCGTTGGACTTGCGTTGCCAATGCTCCCTGTTTTGGCCTCTTATAGTCAAACCCAGTATGCGTGTCCCGTCCTCGACTTGGGTCGAGCCCACAAAGATACGTTTTGGGATACTGGTTGAAATGGGCCCCCATTATTTCCCACAAGCATTCCACCTAAGCTTGTCCCATTAGTCCATCCACTTAACCCACTTAGTCATGTTCATTTACATGTGTATTTGGTTAAGTCTAATCGTATTTCAAATGCCTCTAAAGGCGACCACTAGATTCCTCATGCTACCCAAGGCGCCTACTTAACCCCCATGTCCCACCTTACATGATTATCTGGCTAAGTATTTCTTAATTCATTAAGGCCATAACCTCATAAAGACCTCTCACATTAGACTGACATTTATGGCAGCTGGATTTGCCGGGCGGGTCCGGGCAGTCTTACACCATAAAAGAGTCTAACCTCGTGTCTTTACAACTGTTATGCTTTAGTTTGGGCCTAGGACCTCTCACATTGGGCCGACATTTGTGACTACTGGATTTGCCGGGCGGGTCCCGGCAGGTTTACGTCACAAACGGGTCCAACCTCGTGTCCTAAGCATTGATTATTATTAATAATCCACTTTACCCAATTTTAATAATTCCCTACTTGAATTATTGATTAATTCCAAATTTAACAATGTCCATAATTGACTCAATAATTCCAAATTTAACAATGTCCATAATTGACTCAATTATGGACATCCATTTAAGGCATGCAAAATCATATCAATTGCACCCCAATTTATTAATTTCCTAATATTACCCCTACCCCACGTTTGAACGTTTATTCGCAAAATGTATGCTAGACCCTATTAGTCTAACTCATAGCATAAAAGAAAATATTCACAACAACAACATATATATGTGACTAAATAAATCATAACAAAGGGTAAAACTTGCATACATTACAACTTGCATAAGGTTATACATGTCATGGATCTAAGGGTGTCAACTTATTCATAATTCACATAATATGATTTTGATCAAATTTCATAAACTTGTATAGGACATGTGTGAATCAACATCATTAACAATATGGATTTATATGGGTACACCTAACTCAATAGGAAAATTCCCAAAAATCAAAATTCATTTAATCATAGATTCATGTATATGGGTACACCTAACTTAATAGGCAAATTCCCATATTCAAGATCCAATTAATTTGTAGATTCATGTATATGGGTACACCTAACCCAATAGGCAAATTCCCATAATCAAGATCTATTATAAAAAAACATAAACTTTAAACATGATCCAATTCGCATAAATACTAACATCATGATTTTACAACTTGTATGATTCAACACAACTTAATATGACATCATTATCATATAACATAAGTATTTCAACATATGTGATAATATGAGATCTACAACATATATAAGATTTACAACATAGCATATCATAATTTGCGACATAGCATGATATGATTTACAACATAGCATAGCATGATTAATCACATATGACATAGCATAGGATTATTTACAACATAATCACTACAACATAACAACATATATATGATAACATAATAGCATAACAAGAGATCCACAACATAATTTACAAATACATAACAATTCATATCACTTTCTTGTGATCCATTCATAACTTAATCAAATTATTTTATAATAATATTGTGAGATTCATCATACTCACAATTTTAAAGAAGAGAAATAGAAAGAGAGAGAGAGCTTTTGATTTGATTTGAGTAGATTTAGTTTGTAGATTAGGCCTTCTTCTTCTTTAGTTTGTGACGGCTATGCTGAACTCCATGGCAACGGCATGTCGGTAGCTCTCCAATTTTTCAAGTGATTTAGGGTTAGAGTCTACCCACTTATTTATAGATGTTAGGATTCATTTAGGCCATTAGATTTAACCTAGAAATAACCACAGCCATTCAGACCAGATGGGGTTTATCTTATTGACTCAGCAATGAGTCAGAAGTGACTCAGCAAACACTCAGCAAATTAATAAACTTCTATTCATGTTTACATTAACTGCCCATGTATATATATATATATATATATATATATATATATACACACGCACCTATTCATGAATTCAAATTAATCCATAATTAACTTATGACCATTTCTACACATTAATTTTCCAATTAATGTCTTAATTCCATTTTTCGCCTTTTAAGGCAATTCACATATCTCAAATTTGTTATATGCCTTTTTAAGGCTATTTCGTGCAAATTCTCAATATTAATTCTTTTAATTTGTGAATATTAGTATTAACAGAAATACGGGGTGTTACACAGGAAACCACCCATCTTAGCTCGTTTGCAGTTAGTTTCTAATTTCATACACAATCATAAATATCAATCATAGACGGCATGGGTACCATATATCATGTCGCCATATATATATACAATCAAAACCGCACAATCACGTATTTGGAAATTGGATTTTCGTCATGAACCAAGGCAAAAGATAGTCCTTACCGAATTCGAGACGCTCTAGCCCGTGTCTTAGGATTAGAACGCATCAACCCTTTGGATCGTCAGGGCCGGTCCACCGATGTGGATTATTATGCCTGAACACTACGTTTCCCCGCCCTTTAGGGAGTCAATGAGCCAACGAATGACTCCATTGGTCCCTGAATGACCGATATAACCGAGGCGCCTCGCAACAGCAACAACCACATAGGTGAAAAATGGTATAAATGTCAGCCAGTTTAAGCACCGACACCACCTCTAGCTAGAAGGAAACGCATGCCCTCCCTGAGGTCCTTCTCCCGTTTCTGGTTCATACCGGGGTGCGAGGTTCGCGAATTCATGTTATACACAAAGTTACGCCACACATGCGGTGCTTTGATCATCAACCACAAGACTTTGCTTTTCAACAGAAGCCCTGATCACTGCATCTTAGCACGCCACACAGGCAATTCACGCCATGTAACTGATGGCTATCAATCACACAGAATGAATTCCAGTGTCAGACACACATTCCATTTGCAAGTCCATTCTGGGTCTGAACGAAACCGGAGGCACTATATACCTCGCAAACCCATCGATCTCCACGTACGGCTGGACGATCACCACTCATTATCCATATTTCGGGATGCCTCCCAATCAGGACATCAGTTATCATCCAATCGGGGTGAAAATCTCCGGTCTTCGACCACCGTCTTCATCTTCGATTTCTTATCGTCGATTCAGTTATTCAGAATGGGATAAACCCGGTCTTTCTGAGCAACTCGCGTCTGTAATTAAAAAGTGCTACACAAACACAACACATGCTTCATTTCAATTCATCAGTCACTAACCGTAAATCAGCAAGAGAACGATTCCCCAAATTTTAACCCTGAAGGCCGAAACCAACATTAGATCAAAACCCAGGTAACCATTCGACTTAGCCAACCTCCAGTTAATTTCAAAATTTCACATTCCATATCGTTATAATATTTTATAACGATTTATCGCTATTTTTATTTATTTTAAAATAGCCAATTTATTCAAATGACGCTTCGGGCCATAACGCGGCCATGGCGCTGTTTTTCTTCAGATTTGATTTACACATATATGAAAATCTAAGCGTTGGATCATCGCAAAATTTACATCATTAGAAAGATCTTTTCAAAACGAATCCAATGGTTCCAGTTTTGGGAAAATCCGACGGTCGGATCTCCCAGTACAATCGTTTGAACTTTTGATTTCAAAATACGAACTGCAGCGTCGTTATTCGATTTAATTTAATTATATTTTATATATATATATATATATAAATATAATCGATTCCAGCGCTGTTTTTCTTCTGATTTGAATTAAACATTCCAGACAATCCAACCGTTGGATCTTTGCAAAGTTGGTGTCGTTGGAAAGATATTTCCAAAGCGAACCCAACGGTTTCGGTTTCGGGAAAATCCGATGGTCGGATCTCCCGCACTAATCGTTTGAAATCACGGTTTCAAAACATGAACTGCAGCTTTGTTATTCGATTTATTTTAATTATATTTATATATATATATATATATAATTGATTCTTCGATTTCAAAACCATATTCATTTCATACCTTTGATAAAAATGATATTTTTATCAAGCTAACTTCTATTTCAACACTTCACTATTTTTAACAATTCATGTATATAATAAAAATATGATTTTTATTGTTAAACAATTTATTTCAAAACATGACTATTTTATACAGTTCGTATAGATGGTAAAAACATGATTTTTATTATAAAACAATTTCTTTCAAAACACGGCTATTTTATATAGTTCATATAGATGATAAAAATATGATTTTTATTATAAAACAATTTATTTCAAAACACAAATACCATTCAACACACGAATTTCCATTCAACGAATGAATTTCTATTCAACACATGAAGGTTTTCTATAGTTTATATATATAGATAAAAAGGTGATTTTTATATTTAAAACATGAATACCATTCAACACATGAATTTCTATTCAACGAATGAATTTCAATTCAGCACATGAAGGTTTTCTATAGTTTATATATAGAGATAAAAAGGTGATTTTTATATTTAAAACATGAATACCATTCAACACATGAATTTCTATTCAACGAATGAATTTCAATTCAACACATGAAGGTTTTCTATAGTTTATATATATATATAGTAAAAAATGTGATTTTTGTTGCAAAACAATTTATTTCAAAACATGAATGTCATTCAATAGATTAATTTCTATTCAGCACACGAATATAGTTTTCAACACATGAAAATAATTCTAACACATGAATATTATTCAAAATTTCGGCAACATAACGGCAGGGTAGTTAAAACCGGGGCCATCCCTAGTACGGCTCCTCGCTCTACCTTAAAGCCTCGCAGCTTTTGACAATGGGGATTTCATGCATCTAGTTCGCACGTAGGCGGCATGTATATTTTTTTCATTTCCACAAACTAATCCTATGTGGTTTCAACCAAATATTTCTCAACCACAAACGGGTATTTTTCAACCACAATCTATCAATTTCAACCACAAACAATTCTAATCAACCATTCGTAATCAACCAATTTTCACACCAATCACAATCAATAAATATCGTCCATGGTTTATGGATGAGGGCCGTATATATATATATATATATATATATATATATATATATATATATATATATATATATATATAAGCCTTGCACTTCTATTTCAACACATATATAATTTTTACAATGCGTATATAACTTATATATCGAACGTACAACTTATACAACGCTTGTACATGAGGTGTACAACGCTTATACAAATCATACATCGACTATATAATTTATACATCGTCGTTTTCCATATCGTTTATAATTTAGAAATCTCACATTGGGTTCCACTCCACCAAAAATAGCAGGAGGCTCAGAAAAATATGCGGTCTCTTCTAGAATGTAGAAGACGTCCACACGAGTCCACTGTCTCTTGTTTCACTGAATTTCATCAACAAACGAAAAAGATATGATTTTTACAGCGAAATCAAAAACCGTAGTGCTTTAAACTGCTATTAAATAGTTTAAAATTGTTTAAGCTGTATACCTCCTTGAAGCTGCAAAACTAGGTTATCGTTTTTCGTTCAATCCGTGCAACTATGACGATCGGTCTGCGCCACCTTCTAGGGCTCGGAGTCGCGCTCAGTTCGGTACTAGGTGGGTCCACTTCGATGGAGGATACATGGCGCGGCAAGGGTTCGAACGGGGTGACTTTGAGAGGCCGATTCGTTCCCAATACTCCACGATAAAACTCAAGACCAGGATGGATTTAAAGGCAAGATCGAGCTCTACAATTTACTCAACTGGGTCGTGGTGTTTTATTGCGTGGATCGAGGGAAAACGAAGGGAGAACGATTGAGTTGCAGTCGCCGTTGGGTTTGGGGGTAATCGGGATTTACTGGGTCAACGCGATGAGGGGAGAAGAAACGTGATTGGCCCATATTTTATATTTTAATTTTTAATTTACTTAAGTCCGAAAATACCATTCTATCCGTACGAACTCCAATCCAAACCCAACAACTGTTGTCCCTAGCGTTTTACCCCCATTCCAAACACAATGGGGTATGTTTCGTAGGCCCATTCGACTGTTTCAGTTAGTTTTAATTCAATTTAAAATTTATAACATTCAATATTCGATTTGAACGTACATTTCAATTTGCCAGGGCCACAAACTGATTCTAAAAATTCCTGAAAAATAATTATAGCTATGCTTTGACGATACGGTCCCAACAAAACTAGTTTTGTCGAACTCTGAGACCGTTTGCAAAATGGCTCATTTCTGGTCGATCCAATTTAACTATAATTGACCAAAACACGTTTTCCTTTGCCACGCTCACATATTAACTTCAAAAATTATGAAATTTGAAACCTAGCAATAATTTGACATCCCGGATCCAACAAAAGTGTTTTCGTCAAACTCTGAGGTCATTTGCAAAATGGTCATTTTCTGGTCGACCCAATTTAATAGAAATCGACCAAACACATTTTCCTTTGCCACGCTCACATACTAGATTCAAAAATTATGAAATTTGAAACTTAGCAATAGTTTCACATCCCGGATCCAACAAAAGTGGTTTCGTCGAATTCCGAGGTCGTTTGCAAAATGGCCATTATCACGGGCTATATAAACTCCATTGCGACCTTTCTGAAAATTCATTTGGCCATAACTTTTGCTTCCCACTATGAAACTTCAATTCTTCAGATTCGTTAGAAAGGTATTCACTAACAGATTTAAATATTTTTGGTTTCACTCAAATTCGTTTTGTTTTGCACCCAGTATAGTCAGTCAAAGTTTGAATTCAAATTTTGAAACTACCGCGCCATTTCAGGCCTTGTTTATAATTCAAAGTAATTATATTTATTTTCAATGTCGATTCAAACTTACTTTTCATCATTATTATTTAAAATATTTGTTTTAAATATTTAAAACCCACTAAAATAGCCAATTTAAAAAAAATTAATTGGTTCAGATTTTCCGGGTCGTTACATGATTTAAATCCCTTATTTCTACCAAATTTTACTAAATCAGAAAGAGAAGTGAAATAAAAATAGGAATAAGAATTGTGTAAACTTAATTATAGGGAAGTCAAAGTTACGAGAATGAATGTTTTCGTCGAATAAATGCTCGGATACAATGATAATGGCGGAAGCTACTTTACTCCAAGGTGACTAGGTTTTGCCTCCCCCCTTTATCCTTCTTATATCGTCCTTTTTTCTTCCTCTTCTGTCTCTTACCTCTGTTTCTACCCATCCTTCTCTATCCTTTTCCTATCTTTTTCCTTTGTGGCTCTGTAGCTCCATCCATTCTAGATTCAGATCTACCCTGATTGTTGTAGCCAGATCCAGATAGTTGTATATTTCTTGGTCAGTTGTTTTTCTGCTAATACTTCTATTTCATTCTCTACCCAAATTCTCTTTTCTGATATCATTTCGAAGCTTTCCTTTCTCTCTCTTCCCTAGCTCTAGATTTGAATCCTTGTTTCCACTACTCCTTTCTGACTCCAGCCCTTTTCTTTACTAGACATCGGTGCTCCCTTGTAGGCTTCGCTAGCTATTGTTAACGCTAGGGTTTTCAATATGCAGTCTGTGCTCTCGCTGTCCACTATTGGTAGCTTTCTCTCTCCTTCTGACCTTCTTTTTGTTTTCAACTTGAAGGTGGTAGCTAGCACTGTTTTCGGTAAGATTTGGGTTTTTGCTTGTTTTTGTTGGGGTGTTGAGACTGTCTGTTTTGGACTTTGATTCACTGTGAGCTTTCGTACTTTATAAATGTGTGTCGTCTTAGTGATATCTGGGTTTTGCTTTGAGGTTACTTGAGTTTTATAAGTATTAATAGTTTGTTTATCTTTGTGTCTCTCTCTGGATTCCGTTTTGAATTGAAGAATGCCATAAAGCTGTTTTTATTTTCCTTTGGTGTTTTTTCCGAGCCTTACAACGCTGCATCCTGCTTCCCTACAAAGCACATCTTCTCTTCGATTTCTGCAATTCTTCAATCCTTTACTTTTCTTCCAATGCTTTGGTTTGTTGGCAGGATCTGTCTATTCCTAGCCTACTTCAATCTCTGCATTTTCCATGTGATATGTTGTTTATCACCTTGCTTCCGGATCTTCAATCACCTGCATGATCTCTGGTGCTTGTTTTTTTTTACTGTGTTCAGGCATGGTTTTTGTATTGCTCACCTGCAGGTAGCTCTTTTTTCTTTCCTTATGGCTTGGAGGACTTAACTGATTTTCTCTATTGCATTGTTGGCTACATATTTAATATTTGATGTATTGATTGCATACTCTGTGTATTTTTAGGAGCTGATCGTACCCTACGTGGTCTTGATTATAGTTTTTATTGGCAATCTGTGTCAGAATATATGTAGTAGATGGGCGGTTTTCTTATCTCCTGTTATATTTTGTACTCATTATTTGCTATAATGAAAAGGTGGTACAGTCCACTATAAAAACCGACTGGCTTTGAGATTTTTTTTATAAGAAAGTCCATTTAATTTATATAAGTAAATGGAATTCAAAAATCACAACTCTTTTGTCTGGTGCATGCGGAGTGTGGCCCTACTTTCATCAGAAATGATGAATATGTGACTAATATGGAAAAACTGTTCCGTGGAAAGTGATGTGGATTATAGGAAAAGGACTTGTAATTCTATATTTTCTGTGAGATTTGACATTTCTTAAGTTGGAATGCAATTTACACATGTTATTATGCGTAGTTATTATCTTTTAAAATACAAAGTAATTAACGTATAATAAATTCAAATTAATGTGTAATTAATTAGGAACTTTAATTTTGAATTTGAAATCTCCCATTAGGATAAATTGTGTGTATTGAATAAGGAAGATTTTCCTTATATATATATATTATTTATGTGATATGTAAGTAAATGACCTGGCATGTAGATGCAAGGCTAAACTCTTCTTGTAGTAGAAGTCTACCCAGACAACATGACTACAAAAAACTACAAAAAAAGTGGGTTAATTTGAGACGTCTTAGTGTTATGGGTCATTAAGAGACATGAGTACCTGCTTTGGGACTAGATATTAAATTATCAATCTTTCTTTGGGGTTACTAAGTAATTATGACTTATCTGTTTTCTTATGGATTTATCCTTAGAAGTACGGGCTATAGTCATGGGATCCGCTCTTGTTAACCCTATTGTAAAAGCGGTATAAACTATGTGTTTAAAGCATGTGTGAAAGACCGATCAACATTATTTTTATTGATGGATTATATACGTTGTTATAACATTGTTTGAATGGTTTTTAATTGATGGATCGGGCTAAATAACTCACTATGGATCGAGCTAAATAATTCCCTACGGATTAGACTAAATAATTCACCATGGATCGGGTTAAATAATTCACTTTGGATCGGGCTAAATATTTCACCATGGATCGGGCTTTTTGGTTTAAGTTCCAAATACCACTTTACTAAGGCTCAATAACACGGTGAAACTTTGAAATTTCCCAGTCGCGCATCGGAGAAAACAAAGTGCCAGGGGATTTGGCACTTTACTATGGATCGGGCTTTTTCGTAGCGTGTAGAAATGCTACCATATCCAGTTGGATCGGGATAAACTAAATTTTCCAAATGCCAAGTACCAGGTGCCAGCGATGGTGTAAATATGGATCTGCCAAGGCTCGCACACGAGTGATCACACCATTTTCAAGGGCCAAATGCCGGAGCCAAAGTGTTATGTACCACATTGTCAAATACGTGTGCACATCGGGGAAATGCATGGATCTGCTATGTGCATCACATGGTTTTAGGATTTGGCAAATTGGCGAAGGTTGGATCGGACAAAATGGCCAGTGCCAAGTGCCACATTACCATATGTGCGCAACACATGAAAACTGGTGATTTGCATGAGTGAAACACGGAAAATTAAGCTGATTTTCAGAACCAAAATGAAATGGTATTTTTGTGAACCGATTTTACCAATGCAAGGTGACACTACTACTATATTCCATGTGGCATGGTTTGACTAGTCAACATGCATGCCTACACACATGAAAATTACGATTTTCCCCTAGTTTTGAATTTTGCTTACAAATACCCCTCCACTTCATTCACTTAGGGGATACGAACTTTCCGATAATGAAGTTCCGCCATTTCCATTTCTCAACAAATCGATCAAACTCATTCCAACCTCCATTAAAGATCTCTCAAGCTAGATCCAAGCTTCTCCATCAACAATCCAATCCAGAAATTGTCTAAGTCATTCACCGATTGTGATTACCGAAGAAGTACTTCAACAAGCGATGATTCTCGTGAAGATTGAACAGTTCTACTTTGGAAGAGATTATTTACCTTGCAATTGTTGGAAAGTTAATGAAATCCTCTCTCATAGTGGACGTTGGTCGAAATTGAGACCGAACCACTTTGATTCTCTGCATTCTCACTTTTTCTGTGTTTGTGGATAGCACTTTTCTAGATCATAATTTTTCGTGAAGTGTAGATTTACACCTTGGGTGCTGGTGTTCACTTTTGGATATCAACATTTAGGCGCCCACTGTGGGGCTACATACACATCCAAAGGTAAAGTGCTTTGTGGGGGACGTTGAAGTCTAGAGCCTATTTCCTATGATAGATTCTCAAAGTCTAAGATCTAGGCCAAAAGCAACAAATACTTGTATGCCTGCTTGAAGGCAAAATCAATATGACAATAATCAATGGAGTTTAAATGCCCAAGAGCATAGAATAATATGCATTGATGTCAATATTTTACTTAGAGCACTGCTCATTTTTGGTTAAAATTGTTGTAGTTTTCCTTTACAAGTATAGCCCACCTAGGCTTAAGGGAGTGTGGTAATCAAACATTTTCATCTACATTAATAAAAATATGCATTTTCTTTATTTCGATTGTATCAACAACTAAAAGTTGCTAAAAATTGATTTAACACTGCAGGCTATCCAAAAAATATCCTCTCGCTTACAGTCTGATAAGACCTAGTGACCTTTACAATATATCCCAACAACGATGGCTCAAGTGTGGAGTGCTACTAACATTAATTTGTGTGATCGCAAGGATGAGAAGCACCGCCTTAAAGAGCGAAATGAGCGGTCGCTAGAGGTCAAATGGTAAAGAGGGTAGCGATACAACCAAGAGGTCAAAATCCAAAGTCCTCCCAAAGCGGGGGAATAAAATTTGAAGTCCTCCCCAAGCAGGGGCATAAAATTTAAAGTCCTCCCCAAGCGGGGGCATAAAATTCAAAGTCCTCCCCAAGCAGGGGAATAACAACCAAAATCCTTCTCACAGTGAAGTAAACCTCTCCACAGTAGAGACAAAAAACCACTTTAGTAGCGCTCAATGAAGTTTCTAATGTTGATTCAATCGACAGGAGAAGACGAACATTGGGTTATTGACGACCTCCGCACAGTAGGGGCACCCAATGAAGTCTTCGATGCCAGAGCTAATCAATGGAGCAGACGAACATTGAACAACAAAAGTCCTTTCCACCGCAAGGGATAAAAATTCTTCCCATAGTAAAGACTAATGACTTCCCGGGTAGGGGCATGAATATCAAAGACTTCTCCATGAAGAAGATGGAAATAAATCAATAAAGCTAAGTTTCTTGAGGAATTAACAAGTTTAGAAGCTTAAAGTGCAGTGGCCAAAGAAGATAAACTTTGTCAGCAAACAACGAGCTTCTAATTCATCGATCCAAAATAAAGGAACTTAACAAAGTTGATTACATCCACCTTTAAATGACTTGTGATGGCCTATAGGGGCAACACCACCACATCGAGATAGATCATTGCTCACAAGGTATACCATATGCTTCTCACAATGTCATATCAAGCAGAAGACTTGTAATCTGAAAAGAAGCAAATGCACAAAAAAGTACGATGAAGCTAAAATAACAGCTAAAGTACGGAAAGTAATGGAAGCTTCACATCATCAAACACAGGTCGCAAGCAATGCAGACATAAATTCAGATTCACATGTGCCACCAACAAATTTTCAAAGTGCTTGGCGTAAAAGATTTAGTAGAAAATCATGGTCAAAATGCAAAAATCAGGATGCGCAAGGCCTATGCACAGGTTTTAATTTCAAGAAGCTTGCTGATTTCAAAATCAAGTGTACACCGTCGTAGTGCAAATTTTGTGTGCTCGGCATTAAAGAAGAAAGTTAAGAAAAATCATGCTAAATTTGCAAAGTGCTTTAAAGGCAAAACGATACTCAACAGTATTTCAGCTAAGCATGTTGTCTATAACATTATGATTCAAAATCCGGACACATTAACAACAAGAAATGACATTTTCAAGAAAAGATGAAAATGTATAAAACCAAGCACGATTGATATACAAATAGATATACATAAACTCTTTCTGCTGTGCCCTCGGGAACTCAAACAGCTGCTTGAATCATAACACTTAAAGGGAGCAAAACTTATTATATGGCAAGGATACACTGCAATTTCTTATTACTGGAATATTATAGTCATGGTTTCTAGGTATATACATACTCTAACGTATTCATCTTTCATGTTTATGGTTATCCATTAGTAAGGAGCAATTCTCTACCTCTGATTCTTTCCCT
This sequence comes from Allium sativum, assembly GCA_030737875.1. NCBI lineage: Eukaryota > Viridiplantae > Streptophyta > Magnoliopsida > Asparagales > Amaryllidaceae > Allium > Allium sativum. The sequence continues at coordinate 833,743,508 of CM060912.1, read as the reverse complement.
TGAGCCATTCATAAAGCGCGATAGTATTTCCATCTTGTACTCCTCCATGCTCATCATATCCATGAAAAGCATCTAAATTGAGCTGCATGTTGTTTGCCATTTGTATACATTTGAAACCATCGCCTAAGTCTCTGCTTTCGCTCCAAAGAACGGACTCGTCAAGGGAATTTGGATCGTCAATGGTAGAACTTGTGTTTCATCGTTGCTATAAGTTCAAGTACAAAATCACCACATTACAGATGAATCAATGCATGAATGTACACTGGATTACGCAGCTGCTTACATGGATTTTTAGCTGAAAATTCACAAAATATACAAATCTCCGATCAGCAAATTCAGATAGAAATGGAAAATACAAATTATAAATCCACACAAAAGATCTGCAACATATTTGGTCCAAATCTGAAAAAACATTTTGTCAGAACTAGTTGCAAGCTCTAAAATCATAGACATGTAGTAGCATCAAATTAAAAGTACAATATGACCATTTTTAAACGCGAGCAGCAATTCATAGTTTTGACAACAAAGTTTCAATCCAAATCTCCTGAATAATGTCATTAAACTGGTGCAAGATCATTTAACAATCCTGGGATGTATTTCACGTAGAATACATGATCAAATCGTTGACTCAAACAAGCTTCTAACTGTAATAAAATATAATTTTCCTCCTTACGGTCAAGACTTCGTTGGCAAAAAAGAAATTGGCAGATTCTCTAGTTGCAAAGTTATTATGGGTTTTATAGCCTCTGCAATAAATTTAAAGGAATTATTACCACCTTACGCGGAAGCTAACAATCAAGACTTAGTCACAGGAATGAGTTTCACATCTGGTGGTTCGAGATATGATTTACTCAATGCCCAATTATCGTTGGCTGATTCCATGCCATGGCAATTAGAACTAGTCAAAGAGTACAAGCAAAGACTGAATGCAATGGTAGGAGAAAGCAAAGCCACTAGCATCATAAACAAAAGTCTGTACTTAATATGTGCAGGGAGTAATGATATAGTTTTCGGCTTATCAAATGATATACGGAACAAAGAATATGATGTACCTGGTTATTCTGATTTCCTCACGTGAACTGCTTCAAATTTCACTCAAATTCTCTTAAGAAACTCTACAATAGTGGAGCTTGGAAATTTATTATAGTCGGAGGATCACCATTAAACTACATGCCAGGTATTGAAAGAAGATTTTCATACACAAAGGAAACTGATTAAATGGATTTTTGTAAAAAGAAGTTGGTAAATGGATTTTAGTAATGAAATCCAAGTTTAGTACTATAATAAGATACTAACTGTAACATCCCATAATTTTAACAACACTAAACATGATAAAATTAAAGAATACTGAATTAAATATTCAGAATTTAGTGAAACGAACTGCGCCATTGCGTTCGTCTTGGAAATCTGCTTGAGATAGACACTTGGTTTGCGTAAAACAGACACCATATGAAGAAGTTATTAAGGTTTGAAGTTTTTATACACATAAGAAGAATATATATGAATAAAATAAGTCCAGAAATTCAAAACAATTCAAAATCACGCAGAGGGCTTAGGCAGGGAAATTTTTGCTCTGGGTGTTGATCTAGGGGTCGACACCATCATAAGGGTGTCAACACCCATGTCGACACCCACACAGGGGGGTCGACCCCCATGTCGACACCCCTGTAGATCCGAGGAAGAATTCATTTTTCTGAAAGTGGACTCCTTTCTTGACCAAATTCGTTGATTTTAGGCTATAAATAAGGCCCTATACCCATTGTTTTCTTCACTCAAAAACAATAGAGGACTAGATGCTGCCTCTTCCTAGTCTAAAATAACTCGTTCTTCGACAATGGGAGTTAGACTAATTCAGAGATCTGTGATTCAACATTTGTAATTACTCTTCTATTTCTTAGATCCAATCACAGTGAGTCTACATTATTTTTATATAAAAATAATTAAAATGTAATCTTGACATGCCAATGAATTAGATCTAAGCTTGTGAATATTGGAATCATATCAGATATGCTATTATTTGTATATCTAATTCACTAATTAGATCTCATCATGCCTGTTTATGATCATGACACTATGCATAATCAGCCCTGTTATTACATGTTCTTCAGATCTATTCTTATATGCATATTTCTGTTCATCAGATCTGTTCTTATAAGTCTACTACGGCTATCATATGCCCATTTCTGTTACTGTTGGTTTTATGCCTATTCTGTCCTTCTCTCTCTCATTCCCTCTTTATTTTTATAGTCAGGCTACTTTTGAGCCTAGGTCGATATCGTTGAAATATGCGTTTGAACGAAATTGGGTCAAATTGAGAATGATTGGAAATGGTAATTTTGGGGCATAACTTGTGCTTTGAATCATGATTGGAATCTGAGGGCATAAACTATATTGTGAAATTGGACTAAAAAATTGGGCATGTTTTATACGGTGAATTATGACTTGTGGTTTGGGACATATAAATCTGTAGGCTTAGTTTAAGATTAAGCGAAACATGCTAATGGAACTGTAAAGAATCTTTGAAGCATGTTTAATCCGTTAAAATTGGGGCATAACCTATATTGGGAAATTTGGGCATAAATTGAATAAAGTACATGAATATGGATTTGGGCATAAATCAAATTGTGATTTATATCTCAGTTTGGGGCATACAGTACATGATGAATATGACTTGGGAAAAAGGGGCATGAAAACCTATAATGACATAGGAATGGTTGGTTAATAATGGAAATACCTAGAATTACAATAATTAGAAATTGTAACCGTGCTTAGACACGAGGTTAGGTTACACTTGTGGTGGAAGTCTACCTGGAACCGACCGAAATATCCAGCGTCCACAAGTGGTAAATCCAATGTGAGGGGTCTAAGTGCATAAACACGTGACGGTGCTAAGACACAAGGTTAAGTCCGACTTGTGGAAGAAGTCTACCCAGACTCAACCGGCATATCCAGCATCCACAAGTGGTAGACTTAATATAGGAGGCCTAGTGCATTATAACCATAAATGAATGTATGGTAATGAACTTGTAATACTTAACCTGTTTGAATCCATAAGGATTGTATGAGCCTGTTAAATCTGTAGGGTTAAACCCGCTATGTGGGGTTAAGTAAGCCTGTTAAGTATGTGAGGTTAAGTAAGCATGTTAAATCAGTGGGGTTAGGTAAACCTGTTAAATCTGTGGGGGTAATAAGAACTGTTAATCTAAACCTGTTAAATCTGTAAGGGTTACATGGACCCGTTAACTTTTAAGGATTAACCCATAAATCTGTAGGGGGTTGTGCGAATCTGTTAAATCTGTTTGGCATAACCTGTCAAAATCCTAGTTCATTGGGGACACAAGAACTGTAAGGGTTGGCTTGTGTCATCTGTTGTGTGGGACCCATATTAGTTAGTAACCCATTCTAGTATTGAAAGGGGACCCCGCACTAGGTAGGGGTCAGGGCACGCTTACCTAGCTGATTGTAAGAGGTTCATCTGGGAAGAGGTGTGTACTAGCGCGTTCCAACGAACTCATGTGTGTGCATGAGTACGGCTTGATTTGGGAAAATAAGCCGTTGTAGCACCAGTAAATAGGTATGTGTCCATCTGTAGGCTGCCACTTTAGGGATTAATACACCCTACTATGGGGCAGACGCACGGTATTTACGGGGTAGGGAGCCGATCGATTGGGGATAGTAATTAGGGTACATCTAGCGCTGTTTGTTTCTGTGGGGTACCTGTATTTCTGTTTGGGTTTACACCCGTTATTTCTATTTACGTGCCGGTTAATTCTGTTTAGGGTAAAATTCGCTACTAGAGTACACCTAACACTACCATTATATTTCTGTCGGGATCATCCAGTTTCTATTAAGTAACTAGGGAGTTTGTAATCCTGTTACATATCTGTTATACTAGTATTGGTGAAGAGAGAAAAAGGAAAGTGCTAGAGAAGCGCAACAAACTCTATCATGTTTTTCTGTTTACCTTGTCATACCTGTCTTTTGTGATGTTATCTCTCTTATCAACTTTATATGCCTATCTTGACACTTTTACTTATTTATATGCTAAAAGTAACTGGACTCGCCAGACTTTATGTCTGACCTATTTTGTTTTCTCTTCTGTTTCTCCCCTAGGTTCTCAGGGTGGGAATACTCAAGCTTGATCAGGACTCTGTTTTTATCTTGCTTCGAGTTGTTTTAGATATACGACTTGGTTTCATATCTCTACTATGGCTACCTTTTGGGGATTATGCTTATTTTATTATTGTACTCTGATGTTTTAAGTACAAGACATGAGTTTTAATGATGCACTAAGTTTTATGCATTTCAGACATATGATGTAACCATGTTTTGAACTATGATGTTTTCTGCTTAATAAAATTTTAAATTCAACTGCTATTTTATATCTGTCTTGTAATGTTTTTGTTTACCTATAACGCTTCACGAAACATAATGCATTCTCTTAATGAGTAACATTAACGAACGTGGGGTGTCACACTTGGTATCAGAGTTGAAGGTTACCAAATCGGATAAAAGATTTTGAAAATTATTTTCAAATAGGTTTTAAGAGAGCATTTTCAAAAGAAAAAGTTTGTTTTGTAAAATATATTCCCCAAATCCATATGTAATATCTTTCGATTCTCTATCTGAATCCTTTTTCTTTTCTTTTCAGCATGTCTGGAGAACCTAATATTCCTGAGGGTGTTACGATACTGGGCTGGTTCCATACGTATCTAGAGGCCACGGCGCCTGCCGGTGGTCCAGAAAACGTTCCTCCCCAAGCTGCACCTGTTGTTCCTCCTCCTCCGCATGTGGATAACTTTTCTAAGATCTGCAAGGATTTCTGTGCTATGTGCGGAAAGCCATTCCGAGGATCTAAGACTTTCGTAGAAGCAAGGAATTGACTCAAAGAGACAGAGTACTTGTTTGGAATTTTCGAAGTTGACGATCCTAGGAATATTTAGTTAGCCGTCGGTCAGCTGAAGGATGAGGCTTCGTTTTGGTGGGAGGTGACGCAAGCGGGACGTCCAGTTGATACATGGGATGATTTTCAACAAAGGTTTTAAATGGAGTTTCTTTCTCAAGCCGAGAAAAGTATGCAAATGGAAAGATTTCCGGCGCTTAAGCAAGAAGGCATGTCTGTTAGAGAGTATGTTAATAAGTTTAATCAGTTGGTGAGGTTTGGTTTGGAGCTAGTAAATACCCCGCACAAGAAAGCCTTGAGGTTTGCTAGAGGATTGAATGAACCCCTCGATGGGCTAGCTATGTCTCATATTCTGATGGAGGCAACTTTTAAAAAGCTAATTAATATGGCATTGATGCATGAAGAAGACAAAGGTTAAAATAAAGAGGCTAAGGTTGAGGAAACACAAAACAAGAAAGTGTGGCCCAAGAAAGAACAAAAACAAGAGGGCGGAAAGGAGGACAAAGCTCAAGGAAAAAAGAAATGTCGCGATTGCGGGAACGTGGGTCATTTTGTGAAAGACTGCAGGAAAATAAAGAATGCTTGCTTCAACTGTGGTGGAGTCGGACACTATACTAGGGAGTGCCTGAAGAAGCAAGGACAGGGACAAAGGGCAGGACTTTCTGGAGGGCAGTTGCATGCTCTCGAGGCCAGTGTACTGGACAAAGGTATGAAAGTTTCTGCTGAAAGTTTGATTTCTCTTTCCAATCATCCAGTTAGGACTCTTTTTGATTTTGGCAGTTCTCACTCTTTTATATCTGATTCTGTGTTTGAGTCTCTGCACCTTAGCATTAGTATTGTTTCTGATCCCGTTAGGGGAACATCTCATCTGTCTATGATTTTTCGGGGTTTGAGGATATTTGTTTTGGGGCGTCGAATTTGAGCACGACGCATATGTACTTGGTTTTATGGGATATTGTCTGATTCTAGGGATGGATTATCTAGCCATGTATGGTGCCATTCTGGATTGTTAGAGGCGGGTCGTTAGACTTCTGACTTGCCGTGGGAGGACTCTCGAGATTTCTAGTGACCCAAGGGGGTCTGTCATGCTTAGTTTCCTTGAATCACTTGATGCTTATGTCGATGATTTGCGATCTGTACCTGTAGTGTGTGAGTATCCAGATATTTACGAGGAGTTTAGGGACTTACCTCCGAGGCGCGAGATTTATTTCTGGATATACTTGGTAGATAATGTGAAGCCAGTCGCATTACCTGTGCGCCGCATGACTCCTAGGGAAAGAAGGGAGCTCAACAAGCAAGTAGGGGAGCTACTTGAAAAGGTGTTGGTTAGGCGAAGCATATCAGAATGGGGTGCTCCGATCGTCTTTGCAACTAAGGCGTATAGCTCACTTCACTTATGTGCGGATATTTATGATGTTTTTTCTTTATTTTTTTATTTATGGAAGTGTTTGCACGATACAGCAGAGGTAGTTGAGCCAAGCATGCTTGAGGAAGTAGAGGTAGAACGGAAGGAGACAATTAGATGAGTTCTTACCCGTATACTTGGATCAGAGGTTAAGAAACTGCGCAATATGGAGGTTAAGTTAATAAAAGTGCAATGGGGAGAAGATAGCAAGGATGTGACTTGGGAGACTGAAGACAAGAATCTCGCTTCATACCCTTTCCTTTTCGGGACTATATTCTTAACCTCTTTTTCCAAGCTTTTATTCGTACTTGCTTCTATCATTCGTGTGTATCCTATCGTTTGGATCTTCGACCTTTAGGTACAAATCCAATGGATGTAAACATGTGTTTGAGACATGTTATGTTTGATGGATGCAAGTGGTTGCTAGTGGTTGCTCATGGATGCATATACACACACATTAGGCACTAGATCGGCTCAAAACACTCTCATACTGCATATGGATGCGTGTGCATTTTTATTTTATTTTTTATGGATGATAATGGGTGAATCACCATATGGATGTTGCATTTGGATGAATGATTGTGCACGCATATAGCATTTACATGATATGTTAGGATTATTTGCATGCATGTTGGACTCATGGCACAAGCTTGAATTGCATTGAGGAGGTCGACTGAATTAGTAGACCGCCTGATCTTTCGCATTAGCATAGGGACATATACACACACCTTTGCAAGTGTTCATATAAGCATTAGAAATCTTTTAAGGACAATGGATGCCTATGATTTGTGAATGAATAGATAGATGATGGATGTTAGGATATACATTCTTCTTAAATTATAGATTTCGGGGATGAAATCCTTTGAGTAGGGTAGAATGTAACACCCCATAATATTAACAATACTCTGGATGATAAAATTAAAGAATACTTAATTAAATATTCATAATTTAGTGAAAAGGGCGGCGCCATTGCGTTCGTCTTGGAATTCCGCTTGAGATAGACAACTGGTTTGCGTAAAACGACACCATATGAAGAAGTTATTAAGGTTTGAAGTTTGTATACGCATAAGAAGAATATATATGAATAAAATAAGTCCAGAAATTTAAAACAATCCTAAATCACGCAGAGGGCATAGGCGAGAAATTTCCTCTCTAGGTGTCGACCTAGGAGTCGACACCATCATAGAGGTGTCGACACCCATGTCGACACCCACACAGGGGGGTCGACCCCCATATCGGCAACCCCCGTATATCCGAGGCAGAATTCGTTTTTCTGAACGTGGACTCCTTTCTTGACCAAATTCGTTGATTCTAGGCTATAAATAAGACCCTATACCCATTGTTTTCTTCACCCAAAAACAATGGAGGACTAGACACTGCCTCTGCCTAGACTAAAATAGCTTGTTCTTCTTCTATAACTGGAGTTAGACCAATTCAGAGATTTGTGATTCAACATCTGCAATTACTTATTTATTTCTTAGATCTATTCACAGTGAGTCTACGTTATTTTTAAATAAAAATAATTAAAATGTAATCTTGACATGCCTATGAATTAGATCTAAGCCTGTGACTATTGGAATCATATCAGATCTGCTATTATTTGTATATCTAATTCACTGATTAGATCTCATCATGCCTGCTTATTATCATGACACTATGCATAATCAGTCCTGTTATTACATGTTCATCATATTTGTTCTTATATGCTTATTTATATTCATCAGATCCGCTCTTATAAGCCTATTTATGTTATCATATGCCTATTTCTGTTACTGTTGGTTTTATGCCTATTCTGTCCTTCTCTCTCTCATTCCCTTTTTATTTTTATAGCCAGGCTACTTTCGAGCCTAGGCCGATATCGCTGAAATATGTGTACGAATGAAATTGGGTTAAATTGGGAATGATTGGAAATGGTAATTTAAGGGCATAACTTGTACTTTGAATCATGATTGGAATCTAGGGGCATAAACTATACTGTGATATTGGACTAAAAAACTGGGGCATGATTTATATGGTGAATTATGACTTGTGGTTTAGGACATATAAATCTATAGGCTTAATTTAAGATTAAGCGAAACATGTTAATGGAACTGTAAATAATCTATGAAGCCTTTTTAATACGTTAAAATTGGGACATACCATGTATTGGGAAATTTGGAGCATAAATCAAATTGTGATTTATATCTTAATTTGGGGCATATGGTACATGATGAATATTACTTGGGAAAAAAGGGCATGAAAACCTATAATGACATAGGAATAGTTGGTTAATAATGGAAATGCCTAGAGTTATAGTAATTAGAAACTGTAACAGCGCTTAGATACGAGGTTAGATTACAATTATGGTGGAAGTCTGCCCGGAACCGACCAGCATATCCAGCGTCCACAAGTGGTAAATCTAATGTAAGGGGTCTAAGTGCATAAACACGTGACGGTGCTAAAACATGAGGTTAAGTCTGACTTGTGGAAGAAGTCTGCCCGAACCCAACCGGCATATCCAGCATCCACAAGTGGTAGAATTAATATGGGAGGTCTAGCGCATTATAACCATAAATGAATGTATGGTAATGAACTTGTAATACTTAACCTATTTGAATCCATAAGGATTATATGAGCCTGTTAAATCTGTAGGGTTAAGTAAACCTGTTAAGTATGTGGGGTTAAGTAAGCCTGTTAAGTATATGGTGTTAAGTAAGCCTGTTAAATTAGTAGGGTTAAGTAAACCTGTTAAATCTGTGTGGGTTATACGAGCCTGTTAATCTAAACCTGTTAAATCTGTAAGGGTTATATGGACCCGTTAACTTGTAAGGTTTAAACCGTAAATCTACAGGGGGTTGTGCGAATCTGTTAAATCTGTTAGGCGTAACCTGCCAAAATCCGAGTTAATTGGGGACACAAGATCTGTAAGGGTTGGCTTGTGTCATCTATTGTGTGGGACCCATATAACCCATTCTGGTATTAAAAGGGGGACCCCACACTAGGTAGGGGTCAAGGCACGCTTACTGAGCTGATTGTAAGAGGTTCATCTAGGAAGAGGTGTATACTAGCGGGTTCCAACGAACTCATGTGCGTGCATAAGTACAGGCTGATCTGGGAAAATAAGCCGTTGTAGCACCAGTAAGTAGGTCTGTGTCCTTCTGTAGGTTGCCACTTTAGGGAGTAATACACCCTACTATGGGGCCGACACAGGGTATTTACGAGGTAGGGAGTCGATCGTTTCGGGGTAGTAACTAGGGTACATCTAGTCCTGTCTGTTTCTGTGGGGTACCTGTATTTACTTTTAGGTTTACACCCGTTATTTCTGTTTAGGTATCGGTTAATTCTATTTGGGGTAAAACCCATTACTAGAGTACACCTAACACTACCATTATATTTCTGTTGGGATCATCCTGTTTCTGTTAAGTAATTAGGCAGTATGTAACCCTGTTACATATCTATTATACTAGTATTGGTGAAGAGAGAAAAGGGAAAGTACTAGACAAGCGCAATAAACTCTATCATGTTTATCCTATTTACCTTGTCATACCTGCCTTTTGTGATGCTATCTCTCTTATCCACTTTATATGCCTGTCATGACACTTTTACTTATTTATATGCTAAATGTAACTAGCCTCACCAGACTTTATGTCTGACCTATTTTGTTTCCTCTTCTTTCTCTTCCGATCCCCCAGGTTCTCAGGGTGGGAATATCCAAGCTTGATCAAGACACTGCTTTTATCTTACTTGGAGCTGTTTTAGATATACGGCTTGGTTCCATATCTCTCTATTATGGCTACCTTTTGAGGATTATGCTTCTTTTATTATTGTACTCTGATATTTTAAGTACTAGACAGGAGTTTTAATGATGTACTGGGTTTTATGCATTTCAAACATATGATGTAACCATGTTTGGAACTACGATATTATCAGCTTAATAAAATTTTAAATTCTACTGCTATTTTATATCTGTCTTGCAATGTTTCTATTTTTGTTTACCTGTAACGCTTCACGAAAATTAATGCATTCTCTTAATGAGTGACATTAATAGACATGGGGTGTCACACTAACTGGTTTTTATTGGAATGGATTTGAGAAAGGATATTTTGAAATAAATCCAAGTGTAAATGAATGGTAAAGTTTAATGTTTAGTAAGGATTTACTTAACAATTTAATTAAGTAAAGATGATGGGAAATTGGAACATGATTTTCAAATGGAATTAATGGTTTATAAAACCATAATTGAATGAAATAGTAAATGAGATTTGTAATATATTATAATTAATATCAATTTTTGAGTTCCAATCTTTTATCTGTCTTATGATACGAACGTTATTGATTAAGGTCTGAGAGGTGAATAAAATACCTCAACTTGAATGATTTTAGGATTATCTAAGGATGATATTAGTTTTGTGTGTGGTCAGGTCTTACGAGAGTTCCATTCTTTTAAAGGGTTTTCTAAAGATAAACAAGTTATTTGTGATGTGAATTTATCAATGAAAGTATTCCAGACTGATTCGGGTTGATTTTTCTTTGCTTCAAAATGTTCTCGAGTCAAAACGATTATATTCTCCAAGTTAGGCTTCGCTTGGAGCTTCAGTAGAGGACCCGGAGTCGAGATGTATTTCTGTATCTTCTGGTATTCATTTATTTCTGCTTTGTGTGTTGTATTTTCTGGTTATGTACTCTAATTGTATAATCATATAGGTATAGTTTACTCTTTATGTAAAGAGTTTTAATATACTATAATTTGTCCATTCCGCTATGAGATTCTATTTCTTCTCTGATTCTAAAATATTGGTATTTCCTCTTTTTCTATTCTAACATCTCTTTCTTTCTTATTCTTAACCTCAAGTTCTTTCTGTTAACTATCTGGGATTTGGTAAGTGGATACAAGATTATGTATTATAATCGAAATTCGAGCATCGAATTCTACCGGGTCGTTAGAATTTAAGTAGTAGACAACTTTTTATGTGTGTTATGCCTTAGACATATCCATACTAATATTCAGACATCCTAAGTATAGGTAATAGAAATGCTTAATATTTTATTCACCGGAACTTGTTGTTTGGGCCCCTCTTAACAACATAGGTTAGGATTGATGACTTGGAAGTGGAGTTAGGAGGCGAAAGGCATTAGTCTAGAAGCAATTACTATTACAGTTATTATTGTTATTTGATTGAGGATTTTGTTATGTATCCAAAATAATTATGTGTTATGAAAACTGTTGTATTATGACAGTTCTATCTGGTTTATGAAATAAAAGGATACATTATTTGATATTATATTTTATGAAATCCATTATGAGTCTTAAACGAATATGTACTGCTTGTTGTATATAACAATATGATTTTTGTTTGGTGATAACAAACATATATATTATAATATAAATTTGTTTGTATCTGTACTATTCTATTTCATCACATACAGAAATGAATATTTAATTTTGAATAGAATACTATTGCACAAGAATTTAAATACTCAAACAGTGTTTTATTTAAATATAATATTTTATTTCAAAATTTGAATAGTACAAACTACTAACTCCACTATTGTACATCTCAGTGATATAATACATTCAAATTCATTTAATAAATTGGTTCCTTACTACAACACTGTGTTTACTCAGTTACACTTTCAGTGTCATATACAATTTATTATACATAGCTCATCACTACATTTCACTCACTTCACTTATGTACATTCATTCACTCACATACTGACACTCACTTGTTTTCAGTCTCCTTCAGAGTCAGTCCAGTCACTTGCACACCTGTCACAGAAACACACGCAGTAAACTGGAACAAAAATTGATTTACATTCTAGAAAATATAATTTTATTATAAATTTTATTTGCCTCAAAATTTTGGTGTGTTTCTCATCATATTTCTTGACTTGGTTTGATATGTATATACAACTATCTGTATGTAGACTGCTTGTGCTATGTACAGTGATTTACTGTAAATACCACAAGGTAGATTATATATTTGTGCCAGCATATCAGCCTTAACACACCTATAGTGGTTGCTGATCAAGAACAACCTCAACACACAATTGTGGTCTGCTGATCTTGACCAACCACGACTCATTGTATTGTGGTCTGTTGATATAAGTAAAAATTATAATTACACATGCACAATACATGTATACACATACATGTGTATGTATACACATATATATTTTATAGTGTGCAAGGGCAATATGGTCAAACATCAATGTGTGCACGACTCAAGCCAAATAGGTCGAGAGAAATTGAAAATGTAACAAGAATATACAACATGGCTCAACATAGGCATATATATATATATATATATATATATGTATGTATGTATGTATGTATGTATATATATACACATATATGGTACATAAGCACATGTCAGAAATATGACTCAACAAGATCAAATGCAAATTGGATCATGTACAGACAAAGGTCCAGAAATGTCAAAGCAGGCATGAACTAGCTTGAACAAGCAATCAGCCGAAAAGTCAAGCAAATTACACACTAGAGAACAAGAGAAACATACAAATGGACCAGAGGTGCATCAGATTACATGCACAAAGAAAGACATGGAATATCACAAATGACATTAGAGATAACATGTTTGAATAAACAAGCATATGTTTGTGCATGAATTTTTACACATACACACTTGTATAATCAAGCAAGAGCATGTGCAAAAGGAGATACAAGTTAGGTGCATCGATATTGTTTAGGAAAGTGGTAAATATAAGAGTGCAAAGTGTACATGCAAGTGACACAACCAGCCATGCATGAACCTCAAACGTAATGATCAAATGCCAAGCAAGGACAAACCAGCAAGCACATATACATGTTCAAGTATACTCCAGGTTCATGAACAAGTTAACAAGTGTACAAGAAAGAAACAACTCAAGGATCAAGAAAAAGCATGAAATAGTGCTCATTGCATAACATAAAACTCAAGTGACTCAGGCACACAAACTCATATACACACACACACATAAATGAATATACATTTACATATATACATATACATATATATACATATATACATATACATATATATACATATATATATATATACATATATATATATATATATATATATATGGAAGTACTAAGAAATGCACAATGAAATACCAAACTAGTTCCAAGTCTATACATTTCAGATTAGCAAAGTCAAGTTATTTCAGAATGGATAATGCCAAGTATCAACTTCAGATGCAAGTACTAATGACATGGCAGATTTACATAGGTTCAGCATGCATATGGTCAGGGTTTTAAATGTGAAGCATCTCCTGACAAAGTTTACAAGTGCATCAATAACAAGGCAGCAACATAGTGCAAGTAAATGGAGTCAAGCACCATGAACACAAGTGCAGCATACATGTTAACAACTCAAGTTACATGGAAGCACATGAATATGGCGTAGCAGTTTTCAAAGGTTGAGACAACACTAATAAAATGGGCACACAAGTGAGAGTGCATAAATTGGCGATGCACAGTGCAATGTTTTCATAGCTATACAGTGTAACAAGCTAGGTACAACCCAATACATATGAACAAGGTGATAATGTAGACAGTGCAACTGATATGACACAAACGGTCAAGCTAGACAAACTGCTTCAAAAACATGTCAGGAACAACAAGCATAATAGGATCAATGAACACAAGAAGCTATGGTGTACAAAATGCCAGTGATCATCGCACAATGGAGAGTACACATAAAAGTGGCAGGAGAAATGTATTTAAATCTAAATTTACATTTTTCGAAAATGTTAAATCGGTAAGCAATTCTGGAATGTTTTTCAATCCCATAATTCTAATGTTTCCAGTTTTAGTGAATTCAACACAAGGAAAATATATTTGGCAAGATTGAATACACGTCCTTCAAAATTTTCTAGAAAGTATAAATCAGAATGAATTCACGTGTTTAAAGTCATTTTGGGCAAATAATTCCTTGAAAATTTTTGTGCAAGAAATTAATTCACTTTCCAGATATTTTCAAGTGAAATTCTTTGGCAAGAAAATCAAGCAAATATTTCTAGGAAACAATTGTTTTTTACATGGCAATTAATCAAGAAAAGTCACGCAGCAATCATAGCCAAGTCACAAATGAAATCATAGGAAATCAGGGTTTCTTAACCCTGTATAATGCGCAATTCATCATTGGCATTTTACCGAAATTCTCAAGAAAATCAATGAAAAAGAAAGAGATTCAGAATACTCAAAATCTCTTCAGAATTTTGATCGCTAGCCCAAATCCACGACTAAATAGCAACTACAATCAAGAGCTAACGGAAGAACAATTTTATCAAACCATTTGAAGTCGCAATTTGACAAAAATCACAAAACCTTAATTTACAAGGGTTTGCCATCTAAGAGCAAAGAATGAAAGCCAATAATTAAGTGTTAAAGAAATAAAAGAGGGCCAAACATTTATTTTTACATAGGGGGTTTTGTTTTAGTTTTATTTTTTGTTGTTTAATTTTATTTTATTTTTGACTATAGTTTTCTAGTTTTCTATAAAGTAGGGTTTACGAGTTACAGGTTTGTAATTCGAGAAAATCTGAACATGGGGATAAAGATCAGTGCAGGGTTTTGAGCGTAGGATTAGAATAGTTGGGAGCATGTACTGTGAGTTTATAGGGAATTTGTAAGCATAGAGATTGTTTTATTTCAAGTAGAAACCTTAGCGAATGCAGTAATAGGCAGGGTTTGCCGAAGCTAGGTAAAATCTATGTCATTTACTTTCCGCATTTATTTACTCTGTTATTATCTATGCTGGAATAAATTTCATATTCCTCAAAACTGCAATAATCCTTATTCACCCCCTTTAGGGTTAATCTAGATCCGACATGCGGTATTAGAGCAGGTATTTTTCATTAACTCTAGAGTCATGGATTGTTCTAGTTGTCAGTCTAGCAAGAGTCAGTCCCGTAATATTCCAACTATTTTCAATGGAACAAATTTTTTGTTTGGAAATCAAAAATTGCATTCTATTTAAAATCTGTTAATTCTGAATATTGGAATATAACTGAAAATGTGGGTGATATGCTAGATAAGAGGAATAAAGTTACCAATGCTTGTGCTATGTATATTATTTATTCTTATCTTAGTAATGATCAACTTAATTATATATCCCACTGTTTAACTGCATAGGAAATCTGGAATATTCTCGATACGAAGTTTGGAAGAATTGACAACAATAGCTCAAAACCTTCAATTGCCAACTCAAGCTCAGATGTGCGCTTAACAAGAATTACAGATGAAGACTCAACAGATGATGGAGACTTTTCATATGAAGATCTAATTCATCTTTGTAATGGTTTAACTAAATCTGCTGAGAGTCTCAAACTAAAAATAAACATGAGAATCTTGAGTTGAGTAACAAAATTGATGTTTTGGAATTCGAAAATATCAAGAAATTTGAAAACTCCAATTGCAAACATTGTTCAAATTTAGAAAAGGAATTTGGTCATCTTAATAGAAATTTTAAACAGCATGAAAAACGAATTTTATTTTTGAAAAATCATGAAGATGAGATAATTCATAAACAATGCTTTGCAAAAGAAGTTGTAAATTTAAGGCAATTGAAAGTTCCAAATATAAAATTGTTGAAAAAGAAAGTTTGTTGAAAACTGAATTGATTTTGAAAGAGCTTGAAAACGAGATTTAAAAATTCAAGATATAAGAAAATCTTGAATCTAAAAACAAAAACAGTTTGAATCTGAGATTTCTAAGTCCCTAGCAAAAATTAAATTGCTTGAAAATGAAATTTTGGTTTGGAAACAATCTGATGCTGAAAAGAAGATCGCTATAAATTATCATTCAAATTTAATGAAAGAAAATAGTGAACTTAAATTTAAAATTCAATGACTTGAATCGACTTTGGATAAATCTTCTAACGGGGAAATATCATTGAATATGTTATAGAAAAACAAATTTTTTTTGGAAATAAGAATGGTCTTGGCTTTGGAAAAAATGATGATTTTGAAAAGAAGAGTTCAAATGGTTTTAAAAATCCTTCAAATTGCTTTGGAAAAGATCGACTTGAAAATTTGGACTATAAAAATTTCAAAGGATTTTTAGATTTTTAAATCACAAACGAGATGAGAACTTGTTTTGTAACAATCCAATTAATCATTTTTGGTCCCAAAAGGAAATAAAACGAGCTTGGTTAAATTCAAACAGATTTGGGTTCCAAAGGTACAATGGTAAATTCTGATGGGTCATTACATAAACAAGTTTGGGTACCAAAACATGTAAACGAAACCATGAGCGGTAAAACAATCTTTGTTAGTCCACTCGATCCTATAGATAGTTAGGTTCCGGAGGAGGCTGAGGAACCACTTTGCGAAAGAGAAACTGCATTCAAGTTGTTCCATATCTTTGAATCATTCAATGTTCCTTAGCCATGATGGATGAGTTGGAGTTCTACATCGTCCATTGTAAATCACGTATGATCTCTGGACTCACATTTTGTTTCTATTTTTTATTTTATTTTCCTTCCTTCTATTCTTCCTTATCCTTCCTTTCTGTTAATTCTAATTACGGTTATTTGTATTGACAATGCCACAATTTTTTTACACTTCTTGAGCTTCTTAAACTTCAAATTGGAAAATTCTTGATTTTCTGGAAACTAAATTCATTTATCTAAAACTCTCATGTTTTGATGATTTCCGATTGTGCACTTAAGTTTGTAAATATCTGCGAATTGTTTAGAAGTTTAATTTATTTTGACTGATTCCTGAATTCCTAACAGTGCCGAAGCATTCTTATTATATCCTGAACATTGTTATACATAATTCAATTTTTTGTATGATCTAAAAAACTAATGAAATTTCACACAACTTTTATGTTTTGAGTTTCTTCTAATTCATTTTGGAAAGACTTAAAAAACTACACTCATTACAACACACTATTATTTAATCAGTTGTGATAATTCCATTTTTTGATGGGGTTGACTATTTTGAATTGAAATACTATTGGCATAGATTGTTATGACACATCTTGAAACTCACTTTCAAATCATGATTATTTTGCTTGGATATTTGATTTTTTGAAATCATCTGATTTTTTTGATATCTTGAATCTTACACACTATTTGGATCTGAAATTAATTATCTTGTGCGGTCGATTTATTGAATCTTCACATTCTTCAAGTGATTCCATATGAACTGCTTTGATCTTGGATCACAATCTATCTCTTGTGCTTGTTGCAAATAATTGTGAAAAAATCTTCTTTGAATTAAGTTCTGAAATTGAAAGATTGCTACTCTAATAAATGAGATTGAATTGTTAGATTTGTTGGCTTAAGATTGATTTACCCTGAAAAATCAGTGTATAGTTTTTCATTGACTTCAATGGGCAATTAGCAGCGTCAAGTGGCTTCACTCTTAGAAGCCTTAAAAATTTTCTCATTCAATTGATTTATTTTATTTAAAATGATTCTCATCTTGTATTGTTCTTTCAGAATCCCTCTTGTAATTGATATTTTCATGTTTTGGTTATTTATTCAAAATTTGAAATCATTGACCAAATTGAACTATGTTTGGAACTCATCATAATTATTATTAGATTTATGAAATTGTGATGAGTTGTGACTATAGTATATTTCATAACAAAAGGAGATTTTATTTAAATTCTCATGATGTTTGAACAGAATTTTACAATATCTTTAAATTGGTGCTTATTTCACGAACATTTTCTTTTCCTATCACCTTTCTGTCATTCATCATGGTTTTATTTAATGTAGAGAGTTTATTTTTCATCATTAAAAAAAATTGTTTCAAAACTTGTGATGGAAATGTGAGGATATTATTTTTCAGATAAAGAGATAATTGAAAATTTTCAAAAATCCCGGTACAGCTGAGCATATTTCATGATAAGATTAAATTAGAAATTTATTTCACAACCTTCACTATTTCTACCATATTTCTATCGTCCATTTTGTTTTTATAGACTAAGGATATTTTGTATATAATAAGTGTTTCTCTAACCTCATTTAAAAAAACCTAGATATGGTCATGCATGGTTAGAGATTACTTATAATTTAATTTGCAGCTAATCCCATTTAAAAGTCCTAATAGGCTATGCGTGGTTAGTGTGCAAAATAAAAATAAAGGAAAAGAAAATAAATTTATATATATGAAATCCTCATTGTTCTGTAAAAACTAACCTATCAATCCATTTTCTGAATTGTGAAATATGTCACTATTTTATGATATATTATGTTGTTTTGGTTGATAATTTTTGGGATTTGCGATATTTGATTTTTTTTATTTGAAATTATATTAATAGTACAAATCCATTGCTATTTTGTTATTCATTTTTATATTTTATTTGAAAACAATTAGAATTCATATATTTTAAAACTCTCTCCATTTTATAAAATTCATCGTAAATCCATCATTGTACAATGTGAAATTTTCCATTAGTCTGAAAAATATCATTATTTTTGTTTGACTGAATGAGATTTATGATGTATATTCTTTCTCTTGATCTAATTTTATATTTCTAGTCTATATTTCATCACTATTTCGATATCTATATCCATTTGATGATAACAAAAGGGGGAGAATGGTTAAGATTTTGATTGATAAGTGAATATTTCATGAATATTTTAATATTGGAAATTCAATTCGTTTATTCTTTTCACTCATATGAACATATTTAGGGGGAGTTCTATTGTTATGGGAGCATACATATAGGGGTAGTTCTACATTTCACTGTCAAACACATTTATTGTATTCAAAATCATAATATATGTTTGTCATCATCAAAAGGGGGAGATTGTTGTATATAACAATATGATTTTTTTTTTTTTTGATGATAACAAACATATATATTATAATATAAATGTGTTTGTATATGTACTATTCTATTTCATCACATATAGAAATGAATATTTAATTTTGAATAGAATACTATTGCACGAGAATTAAAATATTCAAACAGTGTTTTATTCAAACATAATATTTTATTTCAACATTTGAATAGTACAAACTTCTAACTCTACTATTGTACATCTCAGGGATATATACATTCAAATTCATTTAATACATTGGTCCTTACTACAACACTTTTGTTCACTCAGCTACATTTTAAGTGTCATATACAATTTCTTATACATAGATCCTCACTACATTTCACTCATATACATCCATTCTCTCACATACTGATACTCACTTGGTTTTAATCTGCTTCAGAGTTAGTCCAGTCACCTGTCACAGAAACACACACAGTAAACTAGAACAAAAATTGATTTATATTCTAGCAAACATAAAATTATTTTAAATTTTATTTGCCTTAGAATTGTGGTGTGTTTCTCATCGTATTTATTGACTTGGTCTGGTATGTATATGCATCTATCTGTATTCAAACTACTTGTGATATTCACAGTGTCTCACTGTAAATACCACAAGGTATAATATATATCTGCGCCAGTAGATCAGCCTCAACACAACTATAGTGGTCTACTAATCAAGACCAACCTCAACTCACAATTGTGGTATGTTGCTTGACCAGCCACGACTCATCGTATAATGGTATGTTGATGTAAATAAAAATTATAATTGTACATGCACAATACATGTATACACATACATGTGTATGTATATACACATATATTTTATAATGTGTAGGGCAATATGGTCAAACATCAATGTGTGCACAGCTCAAGCCAAACAAATCGAGACAAATGGCAAAAGCAGCAAGCATATGCAACATGGTCATATATATATATATATATATATATATATATATATATATATTTTATATATATGGTGCACAAGCACATGTCAGAAATGTGACTCAACAAGCTCAAATGCAAACTGGGTCATGTATAGACAAGTGTCCAGGAATGTCAAAAGCATGCATGAACCAGCTTAAACAAGCAATCAGCCGACAAGTCAAGCAAATTACAGACCAGAGAACAAAAGCAGCATACAAATGGACCAGAGGTGCATCAGGTTACATGCATAAAGAAAGACATGGAATATCACAAATGACACAAGAGACATCATGTTTGAATAAACAAGCATATGTGTGTGCATGAATTTTTACACACACGCACATGTATACTCAAGCAAGAGCATGTACAAAAGGAGCTACAAGTTAGGTGCATCGATATAGTTTAAGAAAGCGGTAAATACAAGATTGCCAATTGTACATGCAAGTGTCACTACCAGCCATGCATGAACCTCAAATGTAATGATCAAATTTCAAGCCAAGACATACCAGCAAGCACATATACATGTGCATGTATACTCCAAGTTCATGAACAAGCTAACAAGTGTACAAGAAAGAAACAGCTCAAGGCTTAAGAAAAAGCATGAAACAATGCTCATGGCATAACATCAAACTCAAGTGACTCAGGTACACAAACTCATATACACACACACACATCAATGAATATACATATACATGTGTGTGTGTGTGTGTGTGTATATATATTGAAAATTGGTAACTATTATTGTAAATACCAATTACCAATCATATACTTCGTTTATATGCATCATCAAAACCTTATGCCCCCTAGTGGGTACCACATAAGGAAAAAGAGCACATATAAACTCCATATATTAACTTTACAACATCAAACAACACATAACACCACGTTATAACCTCTTACCGTCAGAACTGGAATAAGAAAAAAAATGCATGAAAGAATATTAACCAGTATCTAACAGTTCAACCCCCCACTTTCTCAAGAAGCCTTCATTAGCACTTGTACTTTCCGATTTGCTTCCATTCTTGTTAACTAGACATTAAACTTATTTTTCAATCATCTTCAAACGAGTCTCCTTTGTGACACTTCTACCATTAAAAATTCTCGCATTCCTCTCTTGCCACAGCTGATATATAGCTACTGTATATGCTGCACATGCAACATCTAACAGCTAGTTCTTATGCTTAAACTTGGCCAGAATCTTCAAAGCCTCCTCCTCCATGGTTCCCATATTCAAAGAATCAAAGCCAAGCTTAGAAATCAATGAACTCCATATGTACCTACCATATTCACATTGAAAAAACAAGTGACTTACATTTTCTTTTCCATCACAACAAAGAGGACAACCACTCTCTTCCACAATCCCAAATCTTCTTAGCCTTGCTCTAGTATTTAACCTGTCATTTACTGCCAGAAAAGCAACTAAATATATTCTTTTTGTATTATTATTATGACATATCACTTTAAAAATCTCTCTAATCAGTTGCCTTTTCCTAATCTTATTCCATGCATTATGAAAAGAGAATGAACCATCATCTCCCCAATCATAAAAATCATCCCCCCAATCATAAAAATCTTCATGTGCACTTGTATTTACCTCAATCTCATTCACTATAGACTGGATTTCTAATGTTGCAAGATGCATTGTAACACCCCGTATGTTAAATAACTTGTTATAACATAAATCAGAGCAGAATTAAATTTAATATTCTGAATCAGGGGAAATGGGTTGTGCCATTGCGTTCCTCTCGGAAAAATACGCGAAATAGAGTCCGAGTTTTCGTAAATCGGAGTCCGTATGACCAAGTTATGGCCCGTCAAAGTTTCACGAAAAATCAAAAACGAAAACTGCTCATGTTTTGAGGCCCGGGATGAGTTTTGGGCTGTTTTTTTTGGGCCCTAAATGGTTCCTACACTTGACTTCTTCCCCAAGACATGCTTTAAAGGCTAGGATTGGTTCTAGGGTATATCCTATGGTCCTAAAACATCTAACTAATCTATATATACACCCTAATACCCCCCTTATCCTTACCAAAAATAGATCTAAGGCCATTATGCCACCACTTAGAAAATTGGAGAGCCTCCACTAAAAATCCTAAGAGGGTTTGCAAGCTAATCTACATCTTCTTCTACTTAATCATTGGGATTTGCTTCATTTAACTTGCTAATCTTGTTTTGGTGAGCTTCTATCCCCTTAATAATCAATTATTGAATTGATTATGATAAGATGTGATAAAGTATGGCTATGTTTGTGGATCCATATATTTATGCAAGCTTGATGTAGTGAATATTATGTGTTTTGCAAGTTATATGCCTTATGTCATGCAAGTTTCATAATATGTAATCATGATATTTTTATGCAAGTTGTTTCATGATGTTTATGATGCAAAACACTAAGTGAATATGGATCCATTATGCAAACATGTTATGCAAGTATGTGAGTACTTATGCAAGTCATGTATATGCTTATATGCATGTTTAACATCTTATGCAAGTATGTGAATGTTTATGCAAGTTATGTATATGTTGAAATGCAAGTTTAACATAATATGCAAGCCTATGCAAGTATGTGAATGTTTATGCAAGTTATGTATATGTTGAAATGCAAGTTTAACATAATATGCAAGCCTATGCAAGTATGTGAATGTTTATGCAAGTTATGTATATGTTGAAATGCAAGTTTAACATAATATGCAAGCCTATGCAAGTATGTGAATGTTTATGCAAGTTATGTATATGTTGAAATGCAAGTTTAACATGATATGCAAGCTTATGCAAGTATATGAATGCTTATGCAAGTATGTGAGTGCTTATGCAAGTCAAGTATATGCTAAAATGCAAGTTCTACATGTTATGCAAATCACATGTATGATGATATGTAAGTTCATATGCAACATGTTATGCAAATCACATGTTTGATGATATGTAAGTTCATATGCAACATGTTATGTAAGACACATGTTTGATAATATGCAAGTTTGGGTTGAATATGGTTGGGTTAATATATGCTCATATATGCAAGTTGACATCCTCTTAACCCATGACAAAGTTGTATGCTAAACCCATGATAGTTGTGATGGATCTTCCCCTTTATTATGTCATGAAATGAGAACGATTTACGTGGGGAAACGATGGGGTTGGCAAATATGTTAATTAAAGCATGGTTGGGTATGATTAAGCATACCATAAAAATAAATTACCATAAGTGGGAATTTACCTATTGAGTTAGGTCTACCCCATGGGAATTTACCTATTGAGTTAGGTCTACCCATGTTATGGAAAACTTGATATTAATTAGGAATAATTAATATGGGGGTGATTAATTAGGTGTAATTAATCGACTAAGACACGAGGTTGGACTCATTTGTAGTGTAAAACTGCCCGGACCCGACCGACTTAACCAGTTGCTACAAATGTCAGCCCAATGTGAGAGGTCTTAGCCATAAATTAAATACGTGATTAAGGTAAAGACACGAGGTTAGACTCTGTTATGACGTAAGACTGCCCGGACTCTACCGGCTTAACCAGGCGGTCATAACAGCCAGTCTAATGTGGGAGGTCTTTATGGGGAATCACGGTCTTAATTAATTAAGAAACACTTAACCATATTAGCATGTAGTGGGACATGAGGGGTTAAGTGGGTGCCTTGGGTGGCATGAGGAATCTAGTGGGTTGCCTTGGGTGGCAATAGAAAATACGATTAGAATACTTAACCAAGTGAAACATGTAATTAAACATGATTAAAGGGTTAAGTGGGGAACACTAGATTAATAACAAGCTCTGGTGGGTAGCTTGTGGAGGGCCCATTACAACCAGTATCCCATATGTATCTTTGTAGCTCGGCCCAAGCCGAGGACGGGACACGCATACTGGGCTTGTCTATAAGTGGCCAAAACGGGGTTAGCGGTGGCAACGCAGGCCCATCGGGTTTCATATGCGTGTGTGGGCCCGGGACTGGGAGGTAAGACGTTGTTGCATCGTGTAGGTATAACCCGTGCACCGGTGTTGCTTTTGGGTTGCCACTTTGGGGAATGATACACCCCACTGTGGGCCCAGCACGGATACCTACGTTAGGGAGCCGATCGCTTGGGGTAGTGGGGTACACCTAGTAGAGATAGGGGCAGACGGCACCTATGTAGTCAACTAGGGTACAGGAAACTACTGGTTATATCTATCTTTGATATCCTTGGGTGGGATCAACCTTTGAGTAGGAGTGACTGGTGTGGTGCAGTTAGTAATTATCCTTGGGTGGGTAGATGCGTCTTTACGGTTATCTTAGTTCGTCCTGTGTTCGTGGGCAACTTAGTTTAGTCATTATCCCCAAAGATACCATACCGAGTTCATATCATACCCTAATTACTTTAATAATTGTATTATTAAGGAGATAGGGTTCACTCAGGCTTATGTCTGACCCCCGTTGTTTTTATCTTTTTCCTTCAGGTCCTCAGGTTGGGCCTAGTGCTAGTGGGCTTTGATCAGTTTGCTTTATCTATCTCTTGGAGCTTGGACCGTAGATGTAGAGCTCAGCTTATCTTATCTTTTCTGTTATGGCTATTTGTTATGAGTAGTGGGATTATGTACTTATTTTATTCAGGATGGATATTTTGTACTTGACTCTTGTTATGGTTTTATGATGTAACCAAACATGTTTTACTTTCCGCTGCTATGAGATGATGTTTTAAATTTTCAAGTATTACATTATATCTGTCTTGTTGTAATTTTACTGTTCTATACTCACTAAAAATACTCCACCGATGCTATGGCATTCCCTTAGTGAGTGACTATAGTGGGTGTGGGGTGTTACATGCATATTACCAAATAATTTTCCTTCTTGCATAATGCATGAAACATGTTCATCATATCTACCAATCATATGAAATCTAGATTCACCAAGAATATCCACAAGACACTTTGCATTTAACCAAGGCTTAAACCAAAGCAATGTAGTTGCCCCATCAACAATTATCTTATTGAAAAATTGTTTACCTGAATTTCGGAGCCTTAAAATTGTATTCCAAGTGCTTGAGGAGTTATTACTTATTATCAACATTCATGTGCCAAAAAAGCTTACCACTACAATATCTCCCTCTCATCCACATGCTCCATAATGATGAACTAAATAGAAACTTCCACATCAATTTAATTCCTCAGCCTTCTTTAAATATGAAAATGATTTTATACCTCCTTCAAGTTTAGGAAAACATAATTTTTCCCAACTTATTTTATGAACTGAATCACCCCGGAAAAAGTCAGCACACATCATGTGAAGTTTATCAATAATATGTTCAGGTAGTTGATAAACAAACATCCAATATAATACAGTTGGAGTTAGTACTGATTGAATAAGTTCTGTTCTCATAGCAAAACTCAAAAATTTGACATTCCAACTCTGTATTTTAGCTTGAACACTATTCAACAAAGCCTGACATTCATTGTAATGAATCTAATTAAATGACAAAGGTACTCCTAAATATCTTACAGGCAATTGTCCTAACCGTACCCCTAAAACAGTGATTATTTCATTTGTGTTACGAGAATGTGAACTAAAGAACACCTTTATTTTATGTACACTAACAGCAAGACCAGAGTATTGTTTTAGCTTTTCAAAAACATTCCTCAAAGAAAATGCATAGGGAGGTATACCCTTCCCAAAGATTAGTAAATCATCAACATACAAAAGGTAAGTTACCATTGGTTCAAAATTATGCACAAGTAAGAATTTCTTTTGTAGCACTACTTCATTCATACTGTAGGTGAAGAATTCCATGGCTATAGAGAATAAGTATGGGGATAAGGGGTCACCTTGTCTAATGCCTCTGTTTGAAGATATAAAACCCTTAGGTGTCCCTTAAGTTGTAACGACCCGGCTTTTTGCCCGGTTTTCGCCGGTAATTAAACCAACTTAAACCGTTCATAAAGACGGATTCTTAGGGGCACTTACACATTTGCACAAAATAAAAAGAACTTTTCCATTATCATTAAAATAATATTACATCAGAGTTACAAGAGGTACATCAGAGTACATCGATTACACAGTAGAAAAGATACTAAACTCAGCGGAAGAATATGCATGCTCCAAGATATAATAGCTCCAGCTAAACCAGCATCCTGCTTCAACCACTCCAAGTTTAAATTGCAAACCAAACTTCTAGGCTGCCCATGTAAAAATTATGGGTACCCAGAGTTTAGGTGTGGGAACAATAAACTCCAGGTTAGTCATGGGACTGATGTGAGAACTCAAAACATTTGTTTTTAGGGTTTATTTTAAAGTTAGGTAATTCACCGGACCACGCTGCTAATGCGGAATGGGTTTACTCCATGTGAATACCAGTGCATAGAAATTCGCAATGAATTTTTGAAAAATGAAACTAACATACGGTCTCGCGGCACACACACACACAATGCAAACGCATAAAATTCGCAATGAATTTTTTAAAAATGAAACTAACATAAGGTCTCGCGGCACACACACAATTCAAATGCATACATGGGCGAGGTTTCTCCTTATGCAGTCAAAAATGCTTGATACGTGAAAATCCTCTTTCAATACTATAATATAGTGCGAAAACAATTTCGAAAGAAAATGAATCAATTCTATCCAACATGGGTATCATACACTATACTAACGTATGGTATACAATTAAAATCGGATGGGCTCGTAGCGAAGATTGGGTTTCCAACACTGACCAGGCAAAGGAATTTCCTTCCGAACCGAATTTTGAACACCTCTAGAGGGATGTCCGAGGATCAACAGTAATGCTCCTCATGCCAACATAAGGCCGGGTTACCCCTTAACTGGGTAACTTAGAGTACGCCTGAGTATGTCATCTCCCGGTCGTTATCGACCTTTCCGAGCGCGCACCAACAACAACCACAAAAGTAGACGCTTTTACCATATAGGTTAATACCTGGTCTCCATACCATAGTACACCTTTTATCTAGAAGGAGACAACACCCCATAACCCTGTTGCATTTCTTCCTGTTTTGGCCATTTACCGGGGTGTGAGGCTTGCCGAGGTCCCGATATACACAAAGCTATGCTCAAATAAGCCATGCTTTGATCATCCAAAGCTCACCACAAAACTTAAGTATGCCACATTGTCCATTCACAATGCGTCACGAATTTCTATCGATATATAACCACTAAGCTCATACGTCTTAGAGAATGGTGTTAAGCAATAGAATAAATTCTCCGCCACCAAATAGATATTTATTTAACAGAGATCAGTGCTACGTAGTCAATTACAATGTCAGACACATAATCCATACAAATCCGTTCTAGGTCTAAACGAAACCATAAATCCAGAATTCCTTCACATACGTTTGGGTTTCTTGCCACTTAGATGATATAAAATCCATCTGCAAACGGGAGCTACCCATTTGAGACATTTAGCAAGTCGTCCTTACGATATGAAGGGTCCCGGTCTTCAATAATGTCTTCAATATCTTCAATTGCTCCACAACGTCATATTATTACTTGGAATGGTTTTCGGACATACATCTGATCCCGGTCTTTCCAATAATAAGCGCAATTTGAAAAAAATAAAATTACGGAACACACAGACTTTCAACCAAATCTCCTTCCATCTTAGATTTTGTTAAATTAAATTTCTTTAAACCGATTCTCAAATTATCTTTAACAAAATCCATATTTAACCCTTATTCTTTAAAGCACATCCCTTAAATTAAAGACAATCTAGCCTCAAAGCCTTAATTAAATTTCTGTTTGATAACTCGTTATCAAAACCCAATTTCCTTTGAAAATCTTTTAATCCATATTTCAATGGTAGTTTCCAATTAAATCGATTTTACAACATTCAATTCTTTAATCTTAACTAAAAGATTATACTTGGTTCCCAATTTCATATTTTAATTTTCCCAAATCAAAGATTTGATTAAATCCTAATTTACGATATGAATTTCCACAACTCAATCTCATTGGGTTTCTAGAATGATATTGTTGAAGATATGATTCACGACAAAACCCAAATCAATCGATATTGAACATAAGTTACATAGAAATTGTATCTACTTATATTCGATATCAATTCTCATAATCAATGAATACTATAAGTGGAATAACGATATAATAATAATATCTTCAAATTCCTCAAATAGTATATGTTTATACCAAAGAATTTCATATCAAATATCCGAAGATTATTTCCATCTATGTTATCCCAATCAAATTGCGAAACCCATATCTTACTTAAAAGATTTATCCAACTCTTTGACATTAGATCTGGATAGATATACCATCAACTTATACTCAATATTAATCTCGATATCCAACTCACACTATAAACGGAATAATGGTGAACTAAATTCTAAATTACTCAATTAGTAAGAGTCCCCGTCTACCGAATTAATATCCAAATATCCGAAGATTTATCTCCAACCATATCCAATTATTTTAAATTGAAAATCTGTATTAATATCAATTTAAATTCCATATAAAATATTTCTAATACTTTAAAACTTTGAAAACATTCCACAAATCATTACTTATAGTTCGTAAAATAGTTTAAGGTTTAAAACTTCAAAATAGATTGTTTTCGAAGGAAGCGTTACAATAGCATTTCAAAAATGTTACAAAAGCGTTACAAAACAGTTATCTTAACTATTTTGATCAAAATATCGTTTTTCTTAGCCAAAACTTAAACTTTACAATTCAAAACATCTTTCCATAGTTTGTAATGATTTTACAAATTATTTCCATATTTTTTAAAATAATTAAAAATAGCTGTTTATAGTTTTGGTCAACAATTTGTTCTTACATCGACCTTTTCCAACACGGTTTCAAACGTAACTTGAAAATTATAACTCGAATTTAAAATCTTCTTTCACTCATTTGAAAGTTCTTGTTAATGGAAATCAAACATTTTTCATTTTATGGAAATCCGATTTAGATTGCAAAAGTTATAAGCGTTTAAAGTTTGCATCTAAAATATGTAAATTGTCGTTATGCGACAAGCTCAATTTTGACAATAATAACCATTATTCTACGATACTTCAAAATATCTTAGGAAACCATTATATCCTTATATAACCCTTTTAAAATCATTTAAATTTACTTTCCAAATTATTTTGGATCTAAAATTCAACTTTTATTTTTTTACTTAATAAATCAAATTCCGGTTCATTTCTAAATTCAGATAACTTCAAATTAACCATCTCATTCGTCGAACCAGTTAGGGATAGCCAGGGAGGGCAGGAAACTTTATTTCTAAACCCAAGCCTAGACATTATCCTCTCTGTCATCCTAGAATGTTCCGGTATTTATTTACTCATTTAAAGGACTTTATCAATATATATGAATTCATACATATGGTCTTTCCAAATTATTAACCTTCAAATTCAATAATGATATTGCTTCTAATTATGATGGAGATTTGTCGATCACCAATGTGATACCATAATTGTTGTGTCATAGTGTGTGCAAAACAACATCAACAACCATTTAAACATCCATAGCAACCATTATAACCATAATTAAATAAATCATAACTGTGCACAAGCGTTATAACACTAACGCTTAATAGTGTGTGGGGTCTAAACTATGCATACATCATCCATCACAACAAACATCAATCATCGTTAACCACTAATAATTCATCACTATATTTAAATTAGTCTAACCACTAATTAAATATACAAATTGTGGTTAAATAGTTCTCACCTAACAACTTTCCAAATCTTCGCGGTAGGCGAGCCTAGTTGAGCGAACCATTGGACAGTATTTCAGCGCACTGTCTACTTCACCAAAATATATATTATATACTAATCTTTCTCTCTCTATTATAAGAGGAGGAGGAGGAGGAGGATGACGAACTTCAGCAAGGTGGTGGTGGAAAAGAAGAAGACTTATGCCATGGAAACATGGCCATAAGCTTTAAGAAGAAGACGAAAAGAAGAAAATGTAGTGGAATGGTTAGAAAATGGAGGAAAGGCATCCTTATATAGGAATGGAGGGTTAAAGAGGTAATGACACATAAGGGAGCAAGTGTAAAACATGCATGAAAAGAGGCATGCAAAATTACAAGTGTTCTTACACTTGTCTTAAGGAGGGAAAGTGATCTTTTGGTAGCATTTCCTTTAAAATGCTATGAAAACTAACGACAACACTTAGTTCTAACGCTACTAAATCATGTTATGGTTTGACAAATCCGATCAAATGACAAATAGTATCAATATATCCAAACTTGTTAATAATCATTCTCATTTATAATTCAATTAAAATCAATCATATAACTTATCAAAATTATTAAATATTCTAAACCACATATATTTATGTCAAATTTAAATTCAAATTAAATAATAAAAATTCCAATTTTAAATTGGTTAAAAATTTTGGATCGTTACATGAATCAAAATTGAAAATATAGGTGAAGGTATACATTCATATATAATATTGATAAAATGTATTGGGAACCCTATTATCTTCATTAAATGGAAAATGAAATTCTCTGTTTAACGTATCATAGGCTTTATGTAAATCTACTTTCACACAAAACTTATTAACATAAGTCTTCTTAAAATGTCTCAATAACTCATATGCTAGAAGAATGTTATCTCCAATGTACCTGGTTGGTATAAAGGCACTTTGATTTTGGAAAATTAATTGAGGCAAATACCACTTGATTCGATTACATAAGACTTTGCTGAAGATCTTATAAAACATGTTACAACATGCTATTGGCCTATATTGAGAAATATCTGAAGGTCTTTCTACCTTAGGTACGAGTGTCAAAAACATATGATTAATACCTTTAGGCAACTTAGCAGCGTTAAACATGTCTTGTAATGCAGCTAATAATTCCCATTTAATTAATTCCCAATGTAATTTAAAAAAAATTGAACTCGTACCATCAGGCCTTAGACTTGAGTCTTCATGTACAAAAAACACTGCTACTTTAACTTTCTCCAATGTAATAACCCTTAGTAATTCTTGTTGTCCACTAGAGTTGATCAAATTTAAAGATTGGAATGAAGGGAACTCATTGCTAATGAATCCATTGTACATAGAAGTGAAGTATATAATAGCTTCTTGAGCCACATCTTCCTGCTTATACAAAAGATCTCCATTAGAATTAATCAAGGCTTTAATATTATTAGTATACTACCTAATTGACATTTTTTAGTGAAAGAATTTTGAATTGGTATCACCATCTTGTAGCCAAAAAACTTTGGCTTTTTGCTTATAACTCCAACTTTTAATTTGCTTCTGAACTGTTAGAGCTTGTTTCGCCTCAATCATCCTTTCATATAAGACAAGATTTTCTGGATCCATGTCTGATGCTCTTTCTTTCTCAAGAAAATTAGCTTCTGCCTCCATTAGCAATTCATTATCCCTAATTCTGGTTTTATTCCACTTCTTTAGCTCCATTTTACATGTCTGTAACTTTGCTTGAAAAACAAAGCTAGGATAACCATTAGCATTTGATTTAAAACCCCTCAAAAACATTCTTCATACCCTTACTTTAAATTCCATTCATTGGAATATCTAAATGGGAATCCTTTCTTTTGAAGAGAGAATTAAATCTAACAGTAATGGATTATGATCACTAAATAATTGTGATAACAAGAGTGCCCTCATATTAGTAAACTTTTGTAAACATTAATGATTTACAAAAAATTTATCTAAATTATTGGCCATACCTCTCCTTCTCCATGTGTAATTGAATCATATAACCTTAATTTCAACTAGTCGAACCCGTGATAAGCAATTATTGAATGATCTAATTTGTTGAATGGGTATTGGCAGTCCCCCTTTCTTATCCAAATGTGAAGTGGAATTATTGAAATCACCCATTAGAAGCCATTCTCCATTTATAATCTCTGATTCTTGAACAATTTGTTGCCATAATACCTGTCTTTCAGAGTAGCTATTGCTTGCATAAGCAATTGTCACAAATAAAATCAAACCATCTCTGTTTGTAACTTGCATAGTAACATGTTGATTAGAAGATGTAACAATAACAATATACCATATATCAATATTCCATAAACATGGTATCCTTCCTGAAAAAGGAGCAGAAACACGAGGAAAAAAGTCCCAAGATCTAGGTATTAATCTATCAAATTTACCTAAATTAACATCGTATATTTGCTTTCTACCGAACCAACAAAAGTTGGTTAGAATTTTGTTAGGAGAGACAATACATCACTCATCATTTGTGGTGTTATTAATCCCCCTAACATTCCATGTAATTATTGTCATTTGATAGAAGTGTTACTCCTTAGTTACCTTTTAGGAGGAGAAATCGATTTGGCTACATTTGTACCATTCAGATGTGTTAAGTACTCATTATTCTTTGAAATACCCTCAGATACATCTTGACTTTCTTCATTGACAGGATTTTCGTTCAATTGTTTTGCTACAAAATTAATGTCTTTATGAATAATATTATTAGGTAACTCATCATCCAAGAAATCCAATTCTTCATTAACAAAATGATTTTAAGATTCAGTATTTCCAGTAGTCTCTTTATCATTAGGATTCTCTACATTAACTTTTGTATTTCTAACCAGTGGTTCACTTTGATCATTTGAAGTTTCATCATTAGACCACTATTAGAAGTACATGGTATATCCATCTTTTTCTTCATAACCCAAATTGGTTCATTAGCAAGCTCATGAACTATAGATTTATGCCCAAATCTTTTACACTTTTCACATTTAGGGGGAATAAATTCATATTTAACAGTTATGTCCTTTCTCTAACCATTATGAAGCACAATAGGAATTTTAGAAACAAGTTTAAGATCCAAATCAATCATCACAATCATCAGAAGTATTCTAGCATATTTAGTGATAATCTTATTAGCAGATCTCCAATCAATACTAATAGGATCACCAATAAAACTAGCTATCATTGAAAGTGCTTCATTCGACCGCATTTTCATATCTAATTCAAAAGGTTTTATCCAGATTTGAACTCTCGTGGCCTTAAACTTGTCAAAATCATATCCATGGTACCATTTATAAACAGTTGAAAGTTCTCCAAAATATGAATAGGTCGAAGTCTTTAGAACTGAGTTACAATCTAAAGCATCCTCAAATTTAACTATATAATGAAAACCAGTAACTATATGAACCCTAAAATTACCCTTAGGATGCCATACCTTCATGATGTACTCCTTCAGCTTCTATAATGATAATCTAAAATCCATAGGATGAAGAACCACCGTATTTAACCCTGAATCTACATTAACTTGAAAGTACTTTCAGATAGAAAGACATGATCTGTTTGAGGCTGAACAAAATGAAGATTAAGATCTACATCATCAGATACTTCTTGAGGACTAGGATTAGAAGTATTTGTCATTTCATTGATTTGGATTAAAGAAAATTGAGATTTGATTAGGTTTTAGGCATATGAAAAGAGGAGAAACTGTAACAACCCGAATTTTGATAGACCAATTTTTCTTCAAAATTCTAATCTATTGAAACTTGTGTTGGTTTGCTCTAGTATCCTACAGAAGAGACAAAGATATAAAATATATCAGAGCTCAGAAAAACATCTCACAGCGGAATGAATAAAATATAGTGTAATCAAAATATAGCCTTACCGTGGTAATAATATTTCCTAACCTGTATCCAAAGCTATCATATCTCTGCCACAAATCTAACCTGCGAGTATATTATGAGGGGTGGGTCAGAACACAAGTTCCGGTGAATGGATTTAAACTGCACATTTTGGATAATCTTACATATACCGTTCAATTACATTTTCTTATTTATTGGGTTACTTGGGTTAATAGCTCTCAAGGCTTACGCACACGTCGTTCCCATCTATTTTCCAGTGGATTAACCTAATACAGTATATATGTAGCTACCCCCAATATTGAGGTACACCTCATGGTACCCCACTAGCACGGTCTCCATCGTAATGCCGTAGAAATGTATGTAGTCCCTCATCCTACGCCAAAGTGACATGCGGATCTCTATATAACAGCGTTATGTTCCATATATTTCTGCCATTACTATGCTACGTAAGCGTATAGACTGCCACCTTCGATCGAATCAGATTCCATCATAGAGTAATGCCCTCGAGTCTATGATACGCCACCCAGAGCAGACGTGTATGTATCTAGACTTTCTCACGTATGTATCGTCAATCGTACTCGATGTCTTAACCGCACATAACCACTACTGTGCACCGAGTCCCGTGGAAGGGCAGTACAAGAAACACGGAACTCGGTCGGGAGGTTTTCATATATCTATATAAACAGATGTTAAGGTTTGCATTTTCAGCGGCTATGGTCCCACTTGACCCCTCCCTCAACTAATGAAAGACGAACAAGATTGAGCACTAACAATCTGGCCCACAAGCAACCTACAAACAACAAATCCTAATTGCCATGTTCCTCACCCATAGCCTTGATAGAAAAAGGTCTATGGTCTTTTGGTTCAGTTCTCCACCTTTCCGCATCGCGCATCACGTGTCAAGCTGACTGTCGATGGTAGGTACCCGACGACTTGGTATCACCTAGGTTAGACCTGTCGGTTATTCAAGGGTGGTCGTAAACTAGCCTAGTCACAAGGCTCCATGGATCGTCGGATCACCTATGCCACCCTACAGTCTTTTGATTGCCCACTATCATGGAAAAACAGGCATACTCACTGGTAGAAACGCGCAGACCTACCCTTTGCGAGCATAGGAGAAGGCTGTCACCGCAAAAAGAGCTACTGTAATGACCCGCATTTTCAGAGGTATTATAATTAATTTATTTAATTATATAAATAGTGATATAATGAATTAAATGGTCGTTGAATTAAATAATGGTGAATATTTAAATAAAATAATGAATTAAATAATATATTTAATTCTAAAATAATCAGAATTTGGCTGAAATGGCGATATGGTGTGAACTGGATCATCTGTGATATTTAATTCAGTTTAGAATTGAATTACAATAACAAATATATTATTTGAACGAAGTTTGAACGTAGAATTTATAATATAGCTCGAAATGGTGCGGCAGTTCGCTAATTGGCGATTCAAACTTCAACTGAATATACAGAAGCCGTTTTAAATCGGATTTCTATGAAACAAGAAACGTTAGGAGCTGCTGAAGTATATCTTTCTAGTGGAAGAGAAAAATCGGGATTTCGTCGTGTAGATTTTGATTTATGTCCAATCAAATTTTAGAAAAGTCATTGTGGAATTCCTTTATAATTTATAAAGGAATTATTTATATTTTAAAAAGGAATTTCATTTTAAATCGAATATCGATTTAATTGGGATTTGAAATATCAAGTTATAAATCCCAGTAGAGCTGTATGGTATTCCACTGTGAATATATACAATAATATTTATTTATAAATATTTAATTTAATTATATTTATATATTTAAATAGGTCATTTAGGACTTTAAAAATAGCCACTGTTGCAAACGAAGTCGGAATTCGACGAAACTAATTTTGTTGGATCCGCAATGTCAAATAGTTGTTAGATTTCCAGTTTCGTGATTTTTAGAGTCACTGTGTGGTCGTACGGATTTTTAGAGTGAGAAACAGTCAGTATTTTGACGGTTAAAAATACGCTGTGTGAGCAAAAGGAGTCGGAATTTGACGAAACCAGTTTCGTTGGGACCGTAATGTCGAACTGTAGCTGCATGTCCAATTTCGTGATTTTTGGGTATTGTATGTGATCACAGGAATTTTTAAGGACCAATACAAATAGAATATTAATATAAAGTAAAATATCTAGATATTTTTGTCCTCTATAAATAACCTCCCAACATTTCTTAAGACCTAGAAATGCGCCGTTAGTTTGTTCTTCAGCAAAACGTGAAAGGAGATTTTTCAAAAATCAAAGGAAACTCAAATCAATCCCTATAAATTACCAAACCCATATAATTGGGTTCTGAAATCATTTCTCTACAACCTGGTATAGGTTTCAAAGTGCTTGACGTCTGTTGGGGTGCTGTGAAATGAACAACGTGCGTCAAGTTTGAATTAGGGTTGATGATTTCATGAGAGGGGTGCTTCGATTCGAAGAGTTGTGGTTTTATTTGGGTTTAACATAGCAATTAGCACCTCGTATCATCGTTTAATAGATTTCCGTGTTCAAACTGTCGATACCTGGGTTGAAGAGGCAGACGTCGGCCTTCCAAGGGGATGCTCGAGTTCATTGTAAAGGGTATGGGTGGAAAGAGGTTGTAATGAGATGAATTATGGCTATTTTTATTTGATTTTAAAAAGAGTAGAAAGGGAGGGCTGATGGATTCAAAATTCGGCTATGGTGGTTCAGATTTTTTGAGCGACGGAGGAGTATTGTTTGGGAAGAAGGTAAACACAGGTGTTGGGCCAACGGGTTGTGGGTGAGGCCCAATAGGTTTTAAAATCCAAGTGTTTGTTTAAAATAAATGTGTATTAACTTCTATAATGTGTAACTTCTACATACGATATCAGATTGACAAACCGTAAGTTGCGTTGGGATCGTATGGACGGACACTAAAAAATGGAATTGACTGGAAGTCCATCAGAGCTCGTTACAATTTATGGCGAAATAAATTATCCGTCTGAATCAATAGACGCAAATCGTTATTTAACAGTTAACGCGAAAAGTGAGTAAATCTCACTAACTCTGAAGAGTTTATATTTTCATGTTGTATTTTTAGAACTGTTAAATATTGGCTGATTGACTGTGTGTTGACTGTTTGATTGAACTGCTAGTCAGTTAGTTGAATTTCTATATTGATTATGTTCAACAGAATATATCATATGGAACTGAAAGTGATGTTGATTGTATTGTGTAACATCTGTGGATGTAGGGAAACAGGTTGGAGGAATCCGACTGGATTCCTCAACAGTTATTTTATTGTTTTTCATATATTTTGATATATGATGTGAATTATAACCTGTTGTTGATTGTGTGTGTATGGACGATATTGGACATCGTAATTTGATATGTTAAACACCATAACATACCGGGATTTGGAAAAGGGGAATTTGTCAAAGTGAATACTGAAAAGAGAATATTTATAAAATCAGAGGATTTAATAAAAGAGAATATTTATAAATAGGAATATATATAAATGGAATAAATATAAATAGGAAATACGTTTAAGTGGGAATTATAAATGAAGGAAATCTTTATAAATAGAATATTTATAAAGTGGATTACTTACTTAGAAAATAAATAGGATAAGATAATGAGATATTTATTTGTTAAATAAATAAGGTACGATTAATGGATAATTTATTTGTTAAAGTAATAGGTTAAGATAAAGGATTTTAACTTATAATTGAA
This sequence comes from Allium sativum, assembly GCA_030737875.1. NCBI lineage: Eukaryota > Viridiplantae > Streptophyta > Magnoliopsida > Asparagales > Amaryllidaceae > Allium > Allium sativum. The sequence continues at coordinate 833,706,252 of CM060912.1, read as the reverse complement.
TAAGTTAAACAAAGGATATTAACTTAGGGATTGAATAAGTTAAACAAGGATATTGACTTAGGAAATTGAATAAGTTTTAAATAAGATATTTTTAGAGGAAATACTTAGAATAAATAAATAAGGTAATAAAGGAAACACTTAGAACTAAGTCATTAAAGAAGATATTTATTAAGGAATAAATAAGAGATTATAAAGGGAATATTTGCAAACTATTTGCAAATAAAATAAAAAGGGAAATATTTGTTCAAGAAAACAAATAGGGTTATAAAAAGGGAAATATTTGTTTAGAAAACAAATAGATTATAAAGAAAATATTTATCCTTGGATAAATAGATACATATATAAGTCTGAACTTATATATGAAGAAGTACACAGATAAAAGGAGCAGATTGATTTATAAATGAGATTTATAAATTAAGTTAAATATTATCATTTGATAAATAGGATATATAAGTCAGGACTTATGTAACGACCCAGATTTTTAGCCATTTAATTTAATATTTAATTTTTGTTTTAAATATTGATTATGGATTTAAATTGTTTGAAATTAATAAATTTGAATATTTTATTTGTTTAATTAATATAAATAATAATTTAATTTCGAAATGGTCGAAATTGACTAAATCTGTAATGTTATGTGATTTGGTAATATAAGAAGATTTATTTAACTTATATTTGATTTTAATAACGATTTCGATTTATAAATGATGTTTAAACGTTTAAATTATAATTTTAATTATATAACGAGCTGCAGCGGCACGGTAGTTCGTAATATAACGTTTTGAACTTCAATTAGTCGTACAGGACCCAATTTAAGTCAGATTTTCTCGAAACGAGAAACGTCCGAAACCATTTGATAATATCTTTCTAATGAAGCAGAAAAATCGAGTTTTCGTATTGTAGATTTTGTTTTATGGCCGAATCAAATTTTCAATTAGTCGTTGTGAAATCGTATATAGGCCATAATGGTTATTTGAATATATTTAAATATCGGTCTTGAATTTGGACAAGATTATTTTGAAGCGTAGTTATAATTTAATTTTTAGAATTTTACTGAAATTTTTAATTAATCAAATACGCAACTTTTTATTTGGAGTATTTTGCACCCTACATCAATATTTTGGGGTTTCATAATATAAGTTAAACTACCGATATTATTATATTTTTGGGATCGTGGTACCTCGCTGGACATAACTGTACTCTTATTTCTGTCCGTAGCAGTCCGAAATTTGACGGAGTTTTTGTAGCAGGGTACGCAAAACTCATAATGATGATATGATAGCAAAAATGTTTGTAATTTTACTATGCTATGGATTTTAGTCCTTCACTAACATGTTAATGAGAGTATACCATACTTTGTTGGGGATCGTTTCATTGAAATTGAACATAAATATATGAAATGGGAAGAAGCAAAGACTGTAGCATGCATAAGAGTTCTACCATAAAATTTTATAATATAAAAGAAATATATGGTTTTAACCAAATAGGCTTTTACGTTGGTATTCATGGAAGTTAGTATTCATGAAAGTGGCACCAAAGCGCAACACTGAAAACCCACGCTGCATGGTTTACCAAACACATTAAAACTGGATAACTATCCCTTTGTAAACATTTACCAGTTTTAAAGAATGTTGAGCGTGAAGGATACATGTCATGCAAACATCAATACCGTACCACCCTATACTAAGACCTACGCTATTCCGTGCTATTTAAGACATTCAAACTACATGCTCTCCACGACATTGTGTTTTCGTGTATACGAATCCATCTTATTTTCGTGTGTGCCAAGTAAAAGCTTAATCTCGTGTCCCTCACGCTTCTTCTCCCTTTAAATAATGGGAGCTCCATTCGGAACTGAAAATAAATAAAAGAATGGAATCAATTTGTTTTAATAACTTACTATCTTCATCTGTTCGCACCAAATATAAAACGATCTGCTTCATGCTCCTTTCTTCTGCTAGTGAAAACAAAAGAGCCCACCCTTATAAAATTCTGTCAAAGCCAATACATAACAAAACCGAGATCTATTATTCTCGTTTAAGACTTGTTCTTCACTAGAGGCATCAACGGGATCTCGAACTTGGGAAGTAATGCGCCGGAGGGAGGTGATATTCCTGGTGGTGACGCGGCAGTTAGACACGGACCGAGTACGGTGGTGGTGAGTTTAGCGGGGAAATAAGAGGAAACGGTGAGGGTGCGGCAGTTTGTTTCATGATGATGCTGGTAGGTGGTAGTTCTGGGATGGATTCGAAGTGACGGAAGTTGCTCTGGTGGTCCGATAGGTCCACGGTTTTCAGAGGAGGTGCAGTAATAAGATAAAGCGGAGAGTTCTGGGTTGGTTTTGTTTGGAAGTAGGTTCGGTTTTTGGGATCGGGGATTCGATGGTGGGGCACCGGAGTTTCTAGCGACGGTCAGTGGAGGTAGCAGGGTCAACGACATGTCGGAGGAAGAGGTTGCGGTCACCTGGAGTTCGCCAACGGTGATGCTATAGTTGGTGGAAGGAAGAGGATGTTATCGGGGTGGGGCAAAAGGAGTATCGGGTTGCTGGAAAATAGTGTGGAAGAAGAGTTACGTGGCAATGACGGGGTTAAATTTAACTGATCAAGGTAATTAGCCGTTAGTCTTAATTAATTAAAATTTAAAGTTATATTAGTTAAATACAATATTTTAAATGTAACGTTGTTATAGAAGTTGGGTCAAAAACATGGACAACAGAAGTCGGGTTTGAAACGGAGACGCGTTGGCCTGATAATGCTACTGATGTGGATCTGATAATAAGATAATTAAAAGGAGGTTAATTAACGTTAATTAATAATTAGTTAATATTAATGACTGTAGTTACTTTATTAATTAATCAAATTTAAAGTTAAAAGTTGTAAGTTGCATAACTTTTTCGTTCGTGAACAGAATTGGACGAAACTGGTATCGGTGGGATCGTATCGACGGTACTGACGTGTACGAGCTGAAATGAAGTAATTCAAAAGACGCTGGAATTTTATGTGGTTTTAAACGTCAGTTTGAAACTGTATAAAGCGACGCAACATCGTCAGAACAAAACTGGTGATTTAATTCTCACACTTTTTAAATACTCTAATGTGTTAAATCCATATCATTAATATTTATCATTAATTGGCTGAATGGATGCTATGGTTGATTTTTTTTATTGGTTGATTGTTTGTGTGTGTTTATAAACCGACTGTTCAAATACATGACATTTCTTATTTCTTGTATTAGTATTAAACGATATTATAAACTGTTGTACAGGGAAGAACAGGTTGGAGGAATCCAACCGGATTCCTCAAATTAATCATATAATGTTTATTGATTCATATTGTTGAATATGAATTGTCATTGAAAGTTATTATACCTTGTTTAGTTATCGATGGTTGAATGGATGTAAACTGTTAAATCTAATGGTCGTGTTTTAATCAATATTCAGTATTGGTTAAGAAATTGACAGCGGATGGTTTAGAATCCATCGTTGAGATATTAATTCGCCGTCAGGCAAATTAACAGATTTTAAGTTATAAAATTTATTTTATAACTAAATCGAAGTTTTAAATTTATTTTAGTTATTTAAATATAAAGTTTTAAATAAATTGACATTTATTACTTTGATTATAAGGGAATATTTTAGAAGGGTTTTTATAGTAACATCTTATGTGTTAATAAAGGAGTATGAGATTAACGTAAGAGTTGATCGGTTGGAACAATTGTTCCAAGAGAAACAATTAAGTGAGCTTTTATTTAAATTGATTATATTTTCTTCAATTAACTTAATAAAGAATAGTCTCAGCAAATAATTAAACAAAACTTAATGATTATATAAAAAGGGCTTTTAACCTCAAGGTAAATACGTTTAAGATGAGTATTGGATAATCTACTATTATAAAACAAACTATTATATTAATAATTTGTTAAAAAATAAGTAACCTATTTCGGTTAATGAGGAAGTAAAGGGTTTTACTTCAGAAAATGACAAGGTAAATTAGTATTGATTACTTCTTAAATAAATTCTATTTAAGAAAGTAATTGGATATGTGACTAGATTAGTAAATTGAGCAGAAGTATCTGGAAAGGGATTTTATAATTTGCATTTCATTTACATGTTATAAAAGGAATTTGATTTTATTCGAATTGGAAATAAAAGAAAGAACGGTAACATATGAAAGAGATAGTACCCATCGAGTAGAATAAAGAAGTTAATAATAAGGGTTTTGAATTATAAAGTTCAACCATTTGTTTTTAACAATGGAAAAAAGGAGTTTTGAATAAATGTTAGCGAACAAATCCAAGTACAAGGAAAAGAGGTTTGAGGTTTTGAACTGAGGCGAGGGCTTTAAATAAATATTTTACTTAAGAATGAAATTAAAGTAGATGACAGAATCGAAGTGGAATTCGAAATATAAAAAGGATATTAGTAATGGATTAGTGTGATATAATCCAAATTTTTAATCGAATACTATATAGGAGTTTGGAAGCAAAATGATTAATATTTGGGTAAATGATTTACTTAATAATATATTAAGTAAAATAGTGATGGTCGATCAAAATGGTTCAAAGAAAAGGATATGGTTCATAGACCATAATTTAAATGAAATATAGGAAATAAGACTTGATCGATAGTGTAAAAGCACGGGTTTATGAGTTGCGAACTTCTTTCCACTCTGAGATAAGAACGTTGTCGATTAAGGTCTGAGAGGTAAATAAAATACCCCAAATTGACCGATTTCACTATTATCGAGGAATGGTATTGGTTCGTAACGGTAAAGGAGTTTGAAAAGGGGATGTTATTCTCGTCAAACGTTGCAATTTAATTGCAAGGGTTGAAATGAAATTTAATACGAAAGGGTTTAAATTAAACAATGTACATTAACGTTGTTTAATCTGAATCGAGGCATGTAGTTTTAAATTATACTTATAGACTAATTATATAACACTGGTTTTTTAGAAAATAGTAATAATATGAATATAGCAATACTTTCAGGATTTAAGAAGAATAAAGCGAAGTGAGAATAAAGGAGAGTTTTTATTTCCAAGTGACGAAACAAAAGTTGAGCTGGTAAGATGTTTAAATGTAATCGACTATAAATCGAGAAAATGATTTTAAATGATTCGATAAAGAGTTTTAATGAACGGTTTTATAATGAGAACCCGAGCGGCCAATATACTTTACCATACTAGTTTGACGTTGATAGTTAAAACACCAAACTATCAGCAAAATATTTTATTGGACCTTTTTGACGTGTTGTTTCGAAGAGACCGGGATGGGAACTAGACCCAAAACCACTTCGAACCAATGTTACATACGAAGTTAAGTTGCAAGGGATAAAGATGGAGCAAATTGAAAACCGTTGATATTCATAACGGAAGAACTACTTATGATCTTTGGTCTGCAGCCAAAGATATATTGTGGCCATGTCGTAATTGAGATTGACGGATTTTCAAGGACTACTCGCTACTGATCTATAGGGTGATTCCTTAGATGCGGTAGGAGAGTGCCTTCAGTTCATCCTGTTCCTGGATGACTTGTATGGACGGATGTCTGACAGAGTATTTCCAAAGGGATTACGTATATTGATTTCTTCAAATGTACCATAGTTGATGGCGGAGAAATGGTTTTTCTCTAGCCAAATAACTAGAGTATTTTTGTGGATGTCAATTAGTGATACCTGGCGGATCTGACGATGTGGCATTCAAAGTGAATAATGACCAGAGGTTCAAAGTAAATTCTAGCCTCAAGCCTCATCAACCGGGAGATGACAAAAATCGGGCAGGTAGCATGACTATGTGGGTCGCTCCCATTAGGGTGTATAATCACCTATCTAGCGAAATTCCTTTTGCTTCTTAAATCTATCGATGTTGTCCCTTTTCGGGAGACGGTTGCTGATCCCAACCGTCGGTGATATACATTCGATACACTCAAGTGAAATGAGTGGTCGGTCATGTGTGGGCCGGGTTGCAAGACGTTCTTGTTGAACCCAGTGTATCCGCCTCTAGAGATACACTATCGGCAGGTGGTCCTATACCTTGTCATAGTCGGAATCCAATTTCCAATAAGCGCCCGCGGTTTTTGATTGTATAATATATATGTGGAGCGTGAGATGTAAGCGTTCCACTAGATTACTATTTATTTGTGGTTGATAGGCACTATTATAATATCAAAAAATATATGATTTCAAAGGTGTTTTGGGTTATAGTAAGGTAATAACCGTCCGTGTTTATGTGTGGACTAGTCTTACTATTATCCTTTTGTTTCAAAAAGGATTTCTAAAGTTAAACCGATTGTTAATGTGAATTTAGCATTGAAAGTATTTCAGACTGACCCGTGTGTTTTTGCTTTGCTTCAAAATGTGCTCTGGTCAGACCGAACATATTTGACAGGTTAGTTTCCGCTTGGAGTTTCAGAAGCTGGAAGCAGGAGACTTCACCGTTAGTTATTAAAGTTATTCCGTTGTATCTGATTCATGTTGTACTCTGATGATTGGTATGTATACAAGATTTTCATTTGTATAAAGATATGTTGTTATATAATATATTTTTTGTTCGTTCCGCTGTGAGATTCTGATGTTCTTCTTCTTTCTTCTATTCTAATATTTCTTTCTTTCTCTCCTATCCTCAAATTTCTTTCTCTTAACGTTCTGTTTTTCTGTGTGATTTGGATTGACGGTGGCAGTTAAATGTCGTCCTAAATTGTACTAAAAAGTGGGACGTTACAACTTGGTATCAGAGCTATTGGTTTAGCAATAACCTTGGCTCTATGGCGTAACTCGATAGAGATGGGGTAACACCCTAGATAGAGTCTGAGTGTGTGTATATATATATATGAGTGCACGTATTTGTATTTGAATATAAAATTATTTTAAAATTATTTTGTAAAGAGGGTAAATGAAATAATTTTACCCGAACCGTATTTTTATAGAAATAATTATCCCAGATTTTTGACTGGTTGTTTGAAACTTATATTGTCTTGTTTGATTGGTTTGAATGTGTTTGATTATAGGGTTGGGTTGGATCAACCAAAGGGCGTTTCAAATTTGAAATTTGAATATGGAAATTTAACTCATGATAGGTTGAATTTGAACTTGAATTTAGAAATAAAATATAACTTAAGTCAACATTTAATTTGACTTGAGAAAACAAAAATATCCAAATATAATGATTTGGGATTATATGGTTGAGATTGGTTGCATGGATATGGATTTAATGTTGATGAACTTGTTTGAAAGCAAGCTTGAATAGAATTGGTTTATTGGGGTAAAACCAAGATGGTAGGGATATTTGAAATTTGGCTGGAATTGTTTGAAACTAATGAAGTTCATTAGAATTGAGAACAGGTGCAGAAGATCAAATTTACCTTTAAACTATGCTCAAGAAGATTCTGCAGATAACTAAATCCAGTCTGATTGGAGCTGCATAGAAATTGAGCAGGCTCGTTTATTATTTTTCGCTTATCGCATAATAACGCTCGCAAAAAGGTACGTTTACGCGAAATAAGAATTTTTGGTCATTGGTTTGAGTTTTTGGATTGGATTCTTTCTTTTTCCGACCATGTTGGTCGAGGTATATATATTTGTGGTAACTGCAATATTGCAGATATCCTCCGTACAGGGGAGACACTACCAAAAAATTTCCAAAATTTAAGGTGTTAGAAATTTTTGGAAATTTTTGTTGATAAGTATAAATTTGTTTTCGATTTCAATTTATCTGGATTGATTTTTGATTTGAAATTTAGAAAGTGAAGAATTTTGTGAAAATGATTTTTGAAATATAATGGGTTTGTAGCATACTTCTTACCTTAGCAATTTTGAGGACGAAATTATTTTAAGGGGAAAGGAATGTAACGACCCAGATTTTTAGCCATTTAATTTAATATTTAATTTTTGTTTTAAATATTGATTATGGATTTAAATGGTTTGAAATTAATAAATTTGAATATTTTATTTGTTTAATTAATATAAATAATAATTTAATTTCGAAATGGTCGAAATTGACTAAATCTGTAATGTTATGTGATTTGGTAATATAAGAAGATTTATTTAAGTTATATTTGATTTTAATAACGATTTCGATTTATAAACGATGTTTAAACGTTTAAATTATAATTTTAATTATATAACGAGCTGCAGCGGTGCGTAGTTCGTAATATAACGTTTTGAACTTTAATTGGTCGTACAGGACCCAATTTAAGTCAGATTTTCTCGAAACGAGAAACGTCCGAAACCATTTGATAATATCTTTCTAATGAAGCAGAAAAATCGAGTTTTCGTATTGTAGATTTTGTTTTATGGCCAAATCAAATTTTCAAATAGTCGCTGTGAAATCGTATATAGGCCATAATGGTTATTTGAATATATTTAAATATCGGCCTTGAATTTGGACAAGATTCTTTTGAAGCGTAGTTATAATTTAATTTTTAGAATTTTACTGAAAATTTTAATTAATTAAATACGCAACTTTTTATTTGGAGTATTTTGCACCCTACATCAATATTTTGGGGTTTCATAATATAAGTAAAACTACCGATATTATTATATTTTTGGGATCGCGGTACCTCGCTAGACATAACTGTACTCTTATTTCTGTCCGTAGCAGTCCGAAATTTGACGGAGTTTTTGTGGCAGGGTACGCAAAACTCATAATGATGATATGATAGCAAAAATGTTTGTAATTTTACTATGCTATGGATTTTAGTCGTTCACTAACATGTGAATGAGAGTATACCATACTATGTTGGGGATCGTTTCATTGAAATTGAACATACATATATGAAATGGGAAGAAGCAAAGATTGTAGCATGCATAAGAGTTCTGCCATAAAATTTTATAATATAAAAGAAATATATGGTTTTAACCAAATAGGCTTTTACGTTGGTATTCATGGAAGTTGGTATTCATTAAAGTGGCACCAAAGCGCAACACTGAAAAACCACGCTGCATGGTTTACCAAACACATTAAAACTGGATAGCCATCCCTTTGTAAACATTTACCAGTTTTCAAGAATGCTGAGCGTGAAGGATACATGTCATGCAAACATCAATACCATACCACCCTATACTAAGACCTACGCTATTCCGTGCTATTCAAGACATTCAAACTTCGTGCTCTCCACGACATTGTGTTTTCGTGTATACCAATCCATCTTATTTTCGTGTGTGCCAAGTAAAAGCTTAATCTCGTGTCCCTCACGCTTATTCTCCCTTTAAATAATGGGAGCTCCATTCAGAACTGAAAATAAATAAAAGAATGGAATCAATTTGTTTTAATAACTTACTATCTTCGTCTGTTCGCACCAAATATAAAACGATCTGCCTCATGCTCCTTTCTTCTGCTAGTGAAAACAAAAGAGCCCACCCTTATAAAATTCTGTCAAAGCCAATACATAACAAAACCGAGATCTATTATTCTCGTTTAAGACTTGTTCTTCACTAGAGGCATCAGCGGGATCTCGAACTTGGAAAGTAGTGCGCCGGAGGGAGGTGATACCCCTGGAGGTGACGCGGCAGTTAGACACGGACCGAGTACGGCGGTGGTGAGTTTAGCGGGGAAATAAGAGGAAACGGTGAGGGTGCGGCAGTTTGTTTCATGATGATGCTGGTAGGTGGTAGTTCTGGGATGGATTCGAAGTGACGGAAGTTGCCGTGGTGGTTCGATAGGTCCACGGTTGTCAGAGGAGGCGCAGTAATAAGATAAAGCGGAGAGTTCTGGGTTGGTTTTGTTTGGAAGTAGGTTCGGTTTTTGGGATCGGGGATTCGATGGTGGGGCACCGGAGTTTCTAGCGACGGTCAGTGGAGGTAGCAGGGTCAACGGCACGTCGGAGGAAGAGGTTGCGGTCGCCTGGATTTCGCCAACGGTGATGTTATGGTTGGTGGAAGGAAGGGGATGTCATCGGGGTGGGGCAAAAGGAGTATCGGGTTGCTGGAAAATAGTGTGGAAGAAGAGTTACGTGACAATGACGGGGTTAAATTTAACTGAATAAGGTAATTAGCCGTTTGTCTTAATTAATTAAAATTTAAAGTTATATTAGTTAAATACAATATTTTAAATGTAACGTTGTTATAGAAGTTTGGTCAAAAACATGGACAACAGAAGTCGGGTTTGAAATGGAGACGCGTTGGCCTGATAATGCTACTGATGTGGATCTGATAATAAGGTAATTAAAAGGAGGTTAATTAATATTAATTAATAATTAGTTAATATTAATGACTGTAGTTACTTTATTAATTAATCAAATTTAAAGTTAAACATTGTAAGTTGCATAACTTTTTCGTTCGTGAACAGAATTGTACGAAACTGGTATCGGTGGGATCGTATCGACGGTACTGACGTGTACGAGCTAAAATGAAGTAATTCAATGGACACTGGAATTTTATGTGGTTTTAAACGTCAGTTTGAAACTGTATAAAGCGACACAACATCGTCAGAACAAAACTGGTGAGTTAATTCTCACACTTCTGAAATACTCTGATGTGTTAAATCCATATCATTAATATTTATCATTAATTGGCTGAATGGATTCTATGGTTGCTATGGTTGATTTATTTATTTATTTATTTATTGGTTGATTGTTTGTGTGTGTTTATAAACTGACTGTTCAAACACATGACATTTCTTGTATTAGTGTTAAACGATATTATAAACTGTTGTACAGGGAAGAACAGGTTGGAGGAATCCAACCGAATTCCTCAAATTAATCATATAATGTTTATTGATTCATATTGCTGAATATGAATTATCATTGAAAGTTATTATACCTTGTTTTGTTATCGATGGTTGAATAGACGTTGACTGTTAAATCTAATGGTCGTGTTTTAATCAATATTCAGTATTGGTTAAGAAATTGACAGCGGATGGTTTAGAATTAATCGTTGAGATATTAATTCGTCGTCAGGCAAATTAACAGATTTTAAGTTATAAAATTTATTTTTATAACTAAATCGAAGTTTTAAATTTATTTTAGTTATTTAAATAGTTTTAAATAAAGTGACATTTATAACTTTGATTATAAGGGAATATTTTAAAAGGGTTTTTATAGTAACACCTTATGTGTTAATAAAGGAGTTTGAGATTAACGTAAGAGTTGATCGGTTGGAACAATTGTTCCAAGAGAAACAATTAAGTGAGCTTTTATTTAAATTGATTATATTTTCTTCAATTAACTTAATAAAGAATAGTCTCAGCAAATAATTAAACAAAACTTAATGATTATATAAAAAGGGCTTTTAACCTCAAGGTAAATACGTTTAAGATGAGTATTGGATAATCTACTATTATAAAACAAACTATTATATTAATAATTTGTTAAAAAGATAACTAACCTATTTCGGTTAATGAGGAGTAAAGGGTTTTACTTCAGAAAATGACAAGGTAAATTAGTATTGATTACTTCTTAAATAAATTCTATTTAAGAAAGTAATTGGATATGTGATTAGATTAGTAAATTGAGAAGAAGTATCTGGAAAGGGATTTTATAATTCGCATTTCATTTACAAGTTATAAAAGGAATTTGATTTTATTCAAATTGGAAATAAAAGAAAGAACGGTAACATATGTAAGAGATAGTACCCATCGAGTAGAATAAAGAAGTTAATAATAAGGGTTTTGAATTATAAAGTTCAACCATTTGTTTTTAACAATGGAAAAAAGGAGTTTTGAATAAATGTTAGTGAAAAAATCCAAGTACAAGGAAAAGAGGTTTGAGGTTTTGAATTGAGGCGAGGGCTTAAGAATGAAATTAAAGTAGATGACAGAATCGAAGTGGAATTCAAAATATAAAAAGGATATTAGTAATGGATTAGTGTGATATAATCCAAATTTTTAATCGAATACTGTACAGGAGTTTGGAAGCAAAATGATTAATATTTGGGTAAATGATTTACTTAATAATATATTAAGTAAAATAGTGATGGTCGATCAAAATGGTTCAAAGAAAAGGATATGGTTCATAAACCATAATTTAAATGAAATATAGGAAATAAGACTTGATCGATAGTGTAAAAGCATGGGTTTTTGAGTTGCGAACTTCTTTCCACTCTGAGATAAGAATGGTGTCGATTAAGGTCTGAGAGGTAAATAAAATACCCCAACTTGACCGATTTCACTATTATCGAGGAATGGTATTGGTTCGTAACGGTAAAGGAGTTTGAAAAGGGGATGTTATTCTCATCAAACGTTGCAATTTAATTGCAAGGGTTGAACTGAAATTTAATACAAAAGGGTTTAAATTAAACAATGTACATTAACGTTGTCTAATCTGAATCGAGGCATGTAGTTTTAAATTATACTTATAGACTAATTATATAACGCTGGTTCTTAGAAAATAGTAATAATATGAATATAGCAATACTTTCAGGATTTAAGAAGAACAAAGCGAAGTGAGAATAAACGAGAGTTATTATTTCCAAGTAACGAAACAAAAATTGAGCTGGTAAGATGTTTAAATGTAATCGACTGTAAATCGAGAAAATGATATTAAATGATTCGATAAAGAGTTTTAATAAACGGTTTTAAAATGAGAACCCGAGCGGCCAATATACTTGACCGTACTGGTTTGACGTTGATTGTTAAAACACCAAACTATCAGCTAAATATTTTATTGGACATTTTTGACGTGTTGTTTCGAAGATACCGGGATGGGAACTAGACCCAAAACCACTTCGAACCAACGTAACATAAGAAGTTAAGTTGCAAGGGATAAAGATGGAGCAAATTGAAGACCGTTGATATTCATAACGGAAGAACTACTTATGATCTTTGGTCTGCAGCCAAAGGTATACTGTGGCCATGTCGTAATTGAGATTGACGGATTTTCAAGGACTACTCGCTACTGATCTATAGGGTGATTCCTTAGATGCGGTAGGAGAGTGCCTTCGGTTCATCCTGTTCCTGGATGACTTGTATGGACGGATGTCTGACAGAGTATTTCCAAAGGGATTACGTACATTGATTTCTTCAAACGTACCATAGTTGATGGCGGAGAAATGGTTTTTCTCTAGCCAAATAACTAGAGTATTCTCATGGATGTCAATTAGTGATACCTGGCGGATCTGACGATGGGGCATTCAAAGTGAATAATGACCAGAGGTTCAAAGTAAATTCTAGCCTCAAGCCTCATCAACCGGGAGATGACAAAAATCGGGCAGGCAGCATGACTATGTGGGTCGCTCCCATTAGGGTGTATAATCACCTATCTAGCGAAATTCCTTTTGCTTCTTAAATCTATCGATGTTGTCCCTTTTCGGGAGATGGTTGCTGATCCCAACCGTCGGTGATATACATTCGATACACTCAAGTGAAATGAGTGGTCGGTCATGTGTGGGCCGGATTGCAAGACGTACTTGTTGAACCCAGTGTATCCGCCTCTAGAGATACACTATCGGCAGGTGGTCCCATACCTTGTCATAGTCGGAATCCAATTTCCAATAAGCGCCCGCGGTTTTTGATTGTATAATATATATGTGGAGCGTGAGATGCAAGTGTTCCACTAGATCACTATTTATTTGTGGTTGATAGACACTATTATAATATCAGAAAATATATGATTTCAAAGGTGTTTTGGGTTATAGTAAGGTAATAACCGTCCGTGTTTATGTGTGGACTGGTCTTACTATTTTCCTTTTGTTTCAAAAAGGATTTCTAAAGTTAAACCGATTGTTGATGTGAATTTAGCACTGAAAGTATTTCAGAATGACCCGTGTGTTTTTGCTTTGCTTCAAAATGTGCTCGGGTCAGACCGAACATATTTGACAGGTTAGTTTCCGCTTGGAGTTTCAGAAGCTGGAAGCAGGAGACTTCACCGTTAGTTATTAAAGTTATTCCGTTGTATCTGATTCATGTTGTACTCTGATGATTGGTACGTATACAAGATTTTCATTTGTATAAAGATATGTTGTTATATTATATATTTTTTGTTCGTTCCGCTGTGAGCTTCTGATGTTCTTCTTCTTTCTTCTATTCTAATATTTCTTTCTTTCTCTCTCATACTCAAATTTCTTTCTCTTAACATTCTGTTTTTCTGTGTGATTTGGGTTGACGGTGGCAGTTAAATGTCGGCCTAAATTGTACTGAAAAGTGGGGCGTTACAACTTATATAAAGGAGTAAGAATCAATTTCAACATCGATGTTTGAAACTGAATAAGGATAAAGAATTAACCAGTTAGGTTAAACCATTTGATTTAACCAGTTAGGTTAAACCATTAGAGTTAACCAGTTAGGGTTATCCAGTTAGAAGTAATCAGTTAGAATTAATCAGTAGAGTTAACCGAGTTAGGGTTAGTCGAGTATTAGTTAAATCGAATAAGATCTATTTGAAGAAAGAGATTATTGAATATAAGTATTTGAAAGTAAGAAAGTCGAATATAAGTTATTCGAATAAGAGTTAATCCAGTAAGAGTTTAATAGAATAAAAGTTCATCGAATAAGAGTTATAGCTTAGAGTTAACCAAATAGGAGTTAATAAATTAGCTGATCATTATATTATTTGAGTTAGGAAATAAAAGTTAGATTTAAGTTATTATATTTTCGGAAACAGGAAATTATAAAACCACTGTTATAATCAATTGATTCTGTAAAGGAGTTGGATTCGTAAGTTGGATCCGTAAATTACGTAAGGAAGTATTAAAGAGTTATAAAGGTGAATCTTATCTATTTCGAGATTTGAAAGGTGGTTCAGTTAAGGTCTAAGAGGTAGCTATACCCCAACTTGATTGACTGCGTTTTTAATTACGAAATGGTTACGGTTCGAGTGTGAAGTGGTTAAGTGGGCTTAGTAATTTAGTATAGTGGTTTGAGTCGTCATCGCAATATAGTTTTAAACATCTGTTTAAATCCTAATTAAGAAGTTTTGGAAATGTTTTCCAAACGAGAATCAGAAATGTTTTATGATAATAGAAAATAAGAATTTAGAATATATGGAAACAGGAGATTAGTAAACTAATGAAATAAAGAGATAAAGGTTGAATGATGATTGATCGATATAATTTCCTCCTGGAAATAATATCGTTGTTTGCACACCTGTTTTTCTTTGATGGTTAAATCAAAGACTATCGAAGTTTTGACCATTTTAACGTTGTTAATATGGAGAGACCGGTTGGATTATTATCCAAAGAACCACTCTGTATTGGCATAAGCATTGCGAATCATATATGCCAAAGATAATTGAAGACGGAGTAAAGTGCAAGGGCTATTGTATAAGTCTTAGATAACAGTGCCTAAGATGGATATACAGAATAGTACCTTCGGTTCATCCTATTCCTGGATGACTTGTATGGATAAATGTCTGACAGAGTATTTCCAGAAAGGTCACGTACATTGATTTCTTCAACCGTACTAAGAGTTGAAGCGGAGAAGGAAACTTCTTTAGCAAACACGTAATGTACTGTTGTAGACGTCAATTTGTGATTTTCGATGGATCTGACAATGTGGCATTCGAAGTGAATCTGATGTGATGATAAGGCGTAACCTCAAGCCTCATCAATCGGTAAATGACAGAAATCGGGCAGGTAGCATGGCTATGTAGGTCACACCTATTAGGGTGTATAATCACCGGATCTAGAGTTTCATTTACTTCAAAAAAAATCTATTGTTGATGTTGTCCCATTCGGGAAACGATTGCTGAGTCCAACCGTTGGTGATATACATTCGATACACTCAAGCGAAATGAGTGGCCGAGTTGCAAGATGTTCTTGTTGAACCCAGTGTATTCCTCTCTAGAGGTACACTAGCGAAAGGTGGTTCCATACCTTGTCATACTTTGAAATCCATTTCCCAATACGTGCTTGCGGTTTTGATTGTATACTATATATGTAGAACGTGAGATGGAAGCGTTTCTGCTAGATGATTATTATATTGTGGTTGATAGACATTATTATATTATCAAAAGGTTTTTGATATAAAGATATTTTGGATTCTCATAAGGGAAAAACCCGTTCCGTTATACGGCATGGTCTTATGAGATATCGTTTAATGGCTCAAACTATTTTACACTATTTTACTCATACCAGTCTCATGACTGACCCGGAGTTTATTTTGTTTTGTTTCCCTAAACTCTTGGGTGCCCAATTTTGTACGGGCAGTCAAGTAGTCGGGTTTTACATATACTTGAAGTGTTGGAGCAAGAGGCTTCAGGATCATATAGCTATAGTTTATTTCCATGGTGTTGTAAGTGTTGTACTTTGATAATGATGTATATTCAAGTACGAATTTATATTTCAAAGTTATGTTATGTATATATTATATGTTATTCGTTCCGCTGTGAGATTCATGTTACTCTGATGTTGTGTTCTTCTTCTTTTATTCTAAGTTTCTATCTTATCTTTCCACACCCTCTAATTTCTTTCATTAACTATTCGGTTATTTTCGATCCTTGGATGTTCGATATGTGTTGTATATCGGATAACCAAGATCGCATTTTTTCCGGGTCGTTACAGTTGGTATTAGAGCTTAAGGTTAAGTGAATTACCTTGGCTCTGTGGCGTGAATCAATAGAGATAGGGTTAGTAATACCCTAGATTGAGTTTGAGTGTATATATACGAGTGAACATATTTGTTATTTGATATAAAAATTTGTTTTATATTGTGGGGATTTATTGGTTGAGTGGCTTATGGATTCTGGTCGATCAGTTTGATCCACTGTATCGGTAGGGGTTTATAAACACTCGAATACGATGGGTCGACACGATATGTTTTAAAAAGAGGGTAAATGAAAATAATTTTACCCGAATATATTTTGATATAGTATATTGGTTGTATTGGTTGTTATTATAATCGAGTAACATTGTAAATTAAATGGTTATGTAAATAACCAATCAGAATTCATATAAGTGAAATACGTGAAATCAGATGAGTTAAATCTGAAATTTAAACCAGAAATTGAATTAAAATTCTGGAAAATTGGATAAGTGTTTGTAAATGGATTTGGATTAAAAATAAAAAAAAAATAAGATCCTGGGAGATTTTAAATTGTTTTACAAGCAGTGTGAATTATATTTTGAAATGAATTTCAAAGTGGGAATGTTTAGAAATGGTTTTATAGTATTGAACTCACTTGGATCGCTGGAAAATAGATTCTGATGATGACAGCTGCATCAACAGTATTCATTTTCGAGTTGTAAGTGACGAATTACTACCAGAGATACTGTTTTCTATGGCCTTAGAAAGATATGCCTTCCTTCGGTGGTGAGAGCTGTAGAGGATGTTAGTTTGCTGGGGCAAGTGGGCTAACCCGAACTCCCGGGGCTATTCCTTCAATAGGCGTTCAGAAGTTTGAACGAAAAGCGCAATAGCTTTTCTTTAACTCCCAGGGAAAGACTGTTTGAATTAAAAAAAAAATTAACAGAAATTTGTGAAATCAAATTTGAATTAAAGTAAAGCCAGTAAAGTGGTAATTGAGATTGAATTAGAATGATATCAAGACAAATTGGATTGTGAGATTCAAATTTAAAGTGTAATGTGATAATCAAGTTAAGAGTTGGGAATCGAGAAGAAACTCGAGTTGAAATGATAGTTGGCTCGGATATAAGCGAATGGTTGTGTTGTGGATAAAATCAGATTGGAATTTGATTGGGATGACCCTTGTATCCGCTGAATTGATAACAGGTGGAAAGGATATAATGATATGCCGACAAAAAGGTACAAGTTTATATTTCTATTGGATATAAGATTTATGAGCCGAATTGGCAAGCCACTTGGCTGTTTGATTTTCTTTTGGGATGGAGATGGCCCAGAGAGGCGAGTGGTGGTTTGACGTACTGACCAGTACAAAGGAGGTGCTGGCGAAATTTTTCGAAAAGTTAAGGCGTTAGAAAATTTTCAGGATTTTTGAAAATTTTCGTTAATAAGAATTAATTAATATTTAATTGAAATTAAATTGGTTCAGTTGAAACTGAAGATAAGAAGTGAACGAATAAGTTCTAACCAGTGAATAGGGTTTGTTTCCTACCTTAGCAATTTTGAGGACGAAATTATTTTAAGTAGGGAAGATTGTAATAACCCGCATTTTCAGAGGTATTATAATTAATTTATTTAATTATATAAATCGTGCTATAGTGAATTAAATGGTCGTTGAATTAAATAATGGTGAATATTTAATAAAAATAATAAATTAAATAATATATTTAATTCTGAAATAATCAGAATTTGGCTGAAACGGCGATATGGTGTGAACTGGATCATCTGTGATATTTAATTCAGTTTAGAATTGAATTAGAATAACGAATATATTATTTGAACGAAGTTTGAACGTAGAATTTATAATATAGCTCGAAATGGCGCGGCCGTTCGCTAATTGGCGATTCAAACTTCAACTGAATATACAGAAGCCGTTTTAAATCGGATTTCTGTGAAACAAGAAACGTTAGGAGCTGGTGAAGTATATCTTTCTAGTGGAAGAGAAAAATCGGGATTTCGTCGTGTAGATTTTGATTTATGTCCAAATCAAATTTTAGAAAAGTCGCTGTG
The DNA here is from genome assembly GCA_030737875.1 of Allium sativum. Classification (NCBI taxonomy): domain Eukaryota; kingdom Viridiplantae; phylum Streptophyta; class Magnoliopsida; order Asparagales; family Amaryllidaceae; genus Allium; species Allium sativum. The sequence continues at coordinate 833,687,796 of CM060912.1, read as the reverse complement.
GAATTCCTTTATAATTTATAAAGGAATTATTTATATTTTAAAAAGGAATTTCATTTTAAATCGAGTATCGATATCGGGATTTGAAATATCAAGTTATAAATCCCAGTAGAGCACTGTGAATATATACGATAATATTTATTTACAAATATTTAATTTAATTAAATTTAAATATATTTATATATCTAAATAAGTTATTTAGGACTTTAAAAATTGCCACTTTTGCAAACGAATTCGGAATTCGACGAAACTAATTTTGTTGGATCTGCAATGTCGAATAGTTGTTAGATTTCCAGTTTCGTGATTTTTAGAGTCACTGTGTGGTCGTACGGATTTTTAGAGTGAGAAACAGTCAGTATTTTGACGGTTAAAAATACGCTGTGTGAGCAAACGGAGTCGGAATTTGACGAAACTAGTTTCTTGGGACCGTAATGTCGAACTGTAGCTACATGTCCAGTTTCGTGATTTTTGGGTATTGTATGTGATCACAGGAATTTTTAAGGACCAATACAAATAGAATATTAATATAAAGTAAAATATCTAGATATTTTTGTCCTTTATAAATAACCCCCCAACATTTCTTAAGGACCTAGAAATGCGCCGTCAGTTTGTTCTTCAGCAAAACGCGAAAGGAGATTTTTCAAAAATCAAAGGAAACTGTAATAACCCGGAAATGCGAGCCAATTTAAAATTTTTATTTTGGCAATTTTAATGAATTTTGAATATTTAAAATGAATTATTTTAAATAATAGCGAAGAGAAATTTATTTTTGAAAGAATTAGAATGTATATATTTATATACGTCGTCGTTAGAATATAAATATTTTATTTTAATTATAAAAGGAATTGAAAATGGCGCGGTAGTTCGATAATTCGATTTCAAACTTCAAATGAATGTACCGGGTGCAAAACAAACCGGATTTTAGCGAAACCAAAAATATTCGAATCTAAATGAGAATATCTTTCCAACGAATCCGAAAAATTGAAATTTCATAGTGGGGATAAAAAGTTATGTCCAATTGAAATTTCAGAATAGTCGTTATGGAATTTCGGATCTTAAAAATAGCCATTTTGCAAACGACCTCGGTTTTCGACGAAACCACTTTTGTTGGATCCGTGATGTCAAGTTATGGCTAGATTCCGAAATTCGTAATTTTTCGAATCCATATGTGAGTGTGGCAAAGGAAAACGCGTTTGACCAGTTTCAGTTGATTTTAATCGACTGGAAAATTGCCATTTTTCCAATGGTCTCAGAATTCGACGAAATTAGTTTTGTTAGGACCGTATCGTCAATACAAAGCTAGAAAATATTTTTCTGGAATTTTTCAAGTCCGTATGTGGCCCCGGTAAATTGAAATGCGCGTTCGAATTCAATATATAGATTTATATTTTGATTTTGACGGAAACTGATCGAAACAATCGAATAAGCTTACGATACATATCCCATTGTGTTCGGAATGGGGGAAATTAGCTAGGGACAACAGCCGATGGGTCTGATTTCGATTTCGAAATAAAAAATTGCTTTTTGAAATAAATTAAATATTATAAATTATATTAGCCCCCCCCCCTCTTTATTCCCTCTTCTCTCTACACGATTCATTCAGAAATAAAAATAAAAAAAAGAGAAAGAAAGGGGAGGAGTCGTCGCCCCTCCACCGAAGGCCACCGCGCCCTGGCGAACGCGTCGCCTCCGGCGAGGACCAGTTCCCCTCCCCCCCCCCCCCCCGATCCTCTCCCTCTCGCGCTTCTCTCTCCTCGATTTCCCTCCCCCTTGCGCAGTTGCCCCCCCCCCCCCTCGATCCCCTTTAAATAGCCGCCACCGTGAATCGTTGTGGGGCAAGTGCCACCCCCTCGCGCCCTGCGAGCTTCTCCGCCCCATCCCTCCAGCCACCCACAGCACCGCCGCTCCACTGCTCCGCACCACCAACGATCCTCCGACGTGAAAACCCTCCTCCATCTAAGAACAGTAAGTTTTCTTTATTTAATTAATTTATTTTCTATATAATTAGGGTTAAAAAAATTAGTTTTTATAAGATTAGATTTTTGTTTAATGAAAGAATTGATTTTTATACAATGAAAGAATTGATTTTTATACAATGAAAGAATTGATTTTTATACAATGAAAGAATTGATTTTTATGCAATCAAAGATTTTATTTTTAACGTGACAAAGATTAAATCTTTATAGAAGAAAAGATTAGATTTTTAAGAGAAAAAACTATGATCTTTATTATATGAACATCGTTATAAAAATAGAAGTTTTATCTATATAGTAGCGGTGCAAAAATAGAATTTTTATCTATATAATAGCGGTGCAAAATAGAATCTTTATCTATATAGTAGCGGTGTAAAAATAGAATTTTTATCTATATAGTAGCGGTATAAAAATGTGATTTTTATCCATGTAGAGTGATTATAAAAATGCGATTTTTATATACATAGCAACATTATAAAAATGTGATTTTTATATATGTACTGGCTACGGACAATGAAATAGACAAAAGGCGAGCACGATGAAGATTGCTACATAAGAAGAGTCATGGCGTTTGGTTTAGCTTTCGGTGAGAACTTCTCACTTTAAATTTCCTCTTCTAGTTAAAAATATATACTAGGATGCATACGGTGCTTAGTAGCACCCGACACCTGTCCGACAGACCATGGACGGCTTGTTTGTTTAGTTAATTGTTTGGTGATTGATTTATTTGTTCGGTTGATAAATTTGATTGAATTAATTATGTGATGGGAAATGAAATAAAATATTTATATAGAAAAAATATATTTTATCGTTAAAAATATAATTTTTAACGTGAATGTGAAGAAATAAATATAAACAAATCGGTCGATTTGTTTATATACTCACATTTGACTGATATTGATTGGGACGGTAAATTTTACACGTCGCCCAACTGCACAAATAAAATCTATGTTTGTTGATTTGAAACCCCACACGGGTATTGGGATGAGATTTGACGTACACTAATCCCGATTGTTTAGTTGTATGTTAATCGATGGATTGACAGACTGTGTAAGCGCTAATTATTTATATTTAATGCTTATGCAGTTGCGTAGTGCACTTTGGATGATGGTTGATTATTTATCGTTGCTATTATATACATGTGTTGTATGGAATCCATATAATTAACATTATATGGTAATTGATTGGGCCTCATTCCAATTGGGAAAATAAAGAATATTATAAAAGATAGATTCACGTGTTGACAGTACTCATTCGTTGAGATTAGTCATGTGTTGAACGAAATATTTTAACAATAAAATTTACATCTTTATCATATATAAAATTAGAAACTAACTGGAAAATAGATAAGATGAGTGGTCTCCTAGGTATTGGTCTGATTTTGGTTTCGGCCTTCGGGGTTAATGCTTAGGGAATCATTCTCTTACTAATTTACGGTTGGAGTCTAATTAAAAATTTAACGATAGAAATCAAAATTTTATAAAATATATTAAATAACAAAAATAGTCACGTGTTGACAGTACTCATTTGTTGAGATTAGTCATGTGTTGAAAAATATAGATTCATTTGTTGAATAGAATAAATATTCATTTGCTGAATAGAATAACGAAGTTATTGAAAAATATAAAGCCGTATTAATTAGAGATGCGCTATTTTGACGCGAACGATATATATATCGATTATATTCGTTTTTATAAGGAATATTGAAAAGAGATTTAAAAATCGAATATTTAGAAATGAAGTTCGAATTGAATTGAACAGAAATGAAATTCGAATTGAATTGAATAGAAATGAAATTCGAATTGAATTGAATAGAAATGAAATTCGAATTGTATTGAATAGAAATGAAATTCGAATTGAATTGAATAGAAATGAAATTCGAATTGAATAGAAAAGAAATTCGAATTGAATTGAATGAATTAGAAATTCGAATTGAATTGAAATTGAATAGAAATCAATTTAAACGAATTGAAAATGAATTGAAATTGAATAAAAATCAATTTGAAATGAATTCAAAATTGAATTGAATTGAAAACGAACTGAAATTGAATTAAAAATCGAATTGAATTAAAATGAATTTAAAACGAATTTATAAGGAAAAATTCAATTTTGATTTCAATTTGAAATGGAAGTTGAAATTGTTTTTGAAACGAATTTAAAACGATTTATAAAATTTGTTTTAAAAAGGAAATCAACGAAATATATATTATATATATTATATATATAGTATAATGGCTTGAAAAGAACGCGCCGCGCCGCGGCAGTTCGTGAATTTCGACCATTGATTTCGAACGGACATTACGGGAGATCCGACTGTCGGATTCTCCTAAAACTGGAACCGTTGGGTTCGTATCGAAAAGAGCTTTCTAACGAATATTAGAAATTTGAAATCTAACGGTTGGATTTGGAGATATGTCCAAATCGATTTCAGAAAACGTCGCTATAAGTGTAGTTTGATGGCCGTTGTTGGAAATAGACTGTACGGGCCTTGATAAAATCATCAAAAATATCGATAATTTGTGTAAAATCATAATATATGAATTGTGAAGAACTGGGATGAAAAATCCCACATTTGTAAAGATAAAAATAGATTTTGATCGAAATGAACTAGTTTTGAACTAAAATTAAAACCCAATTATTTTTAAATAAATAAATTGGATTTGAAATGGGTTTTAATAACCAGAATTTCTAATATATTTAATTGGAATTGAATTTTAATTGATTTGTAGGTTTATCGTGGATGGTGTTTTAAATAACACTTGTTCTTTAACCCGATAATAAATGGAAGGTGATTCGGGTTTATCGTGAACTGTGTTTTTAAATGACATTAGTTCTTTAACCCAGTAAAGGAGTTTCAATGAATCTGTAATTAGATTGAAATGGGAATCAATAATTTAAATTATCAAATTTGGAAGGTGAGCGAGAATGGAGTATCACCAGTTTTGCTCCAAAGCGATAGTTAAATCTTTAATTAGATTTGAACGTGAAATGGTAATTAATTTTACCGATAACACCGTAGTGTTAGATATGGAGTATTACCAGTTTGGCTCCATGGGATAAATAGGTTGGGATTGGGAAATAAAATAAATAATTACTTCGGTGTGGTTCGCTAATCCCGACTAGTTTGTAAAACCATGATATGGTTTGAAATAACATCCAAAGAAAGATTAAAGAATAAATTTTAAAGAATTTATCTTTGATAAAATTAATGGGAACCTTTCCCTAAGAATGTGAAATTTAGAAACTCACTGAAGGTTAGCTAAGATGGATGGTTCCTGGGTATTGATCTGATGTTGGTTTCGGCCTTCGGGGTCAATATTTGGGGAATTATTCTCTTGCTAATTTACGGTTAGTGACTGATGAATTGAAATGAGGCGTATGTTGTGTTTGTGTAACATTTGTTTATTATATACGCGGGTTATTAAGAAAGGCCGGGTTTATACCCATTCTGAATAACCGATTCGACGATAAGTCGAAGATGAAGACGGTGGTTGAAGACCGGAAGTCTTCACATCATTTGGATGATTACTGATGATCTTGATTGGGCTGTACACCCAAGAGGATGGAAATAGTTGGTGATCGTCCAGACGTACTTGGAGATTGATGGATATGCGAGGAAAGTGCCTCCGGTTTCGTTCAGACCCAGAACGAACTTGTAAATGGACTGTGTGTCTGACATTGGATTTTATTCTGTGTTGATTGATCTCTATTAAATATACATCTGTTTGGCGGCGGAGAATTTATTCTCTTGCTTAACGCCCTTCTCTGAGACGTACGAGCTCAGAGGTTGTATATCGATGGACATCAGTCGCATGGCATGAATTGCCAGTGTAGCACGCCTAAGTGGCAAATGATCAAGGCTTCTGTTGAAAAGCAAAGTCTTGTGGTTGATGATCAAAGCACGGCCTACGTGGCCTAGCCTTGTGTATAGCGTGGATTTGCGAGCCTCACACCTTGGTATGAGTCAAAAACGAGATACGGACCGTTGGGAGAACACGAAGTTTCTTTCTAGCTATGGTGGTGTCAATGCTTAAACTGGCTGACATTTATATTATTTTCACCTTTGTGGTTGTTGGATTGCGAGGCGCCTCGATTATAGGTCTGTAAGGACCGGGAAACGTGTGTTCAGGAATAACTAATCCTCAAACGTAAGGGAAGACCAGCCCAGCCGATTCCAGGGGTTACCCAGAGTGTGTAGTCCCGAGGCATTTGCTAGAGTGTCTCAAAGCAAAGAGGAGCTTGCCCCTTGCCTCGACTCACGACGGAAATCCAATTTCCAATACGAGATATTTCGGTTTTAATTGTAGAACCTAGTATGGCTACATAGTGGTATGGGACATTCATGCCGCCTATGATTGATATTTATGATTGAAATTGTTTTTGACACTATGCACTTATAATAGTATCAAATGATTTGTTTTAAACGTACCAAGCATGTTTGGCTATTATAAGGAAAAACCCTATCCTCCGGCTTGCGTTGCATTGTGTGATAGGACTTGGGTCTTATAATAGCTTCATTTTTCGAAAAAGCATTGCGTTGTTTATTCTATGCATTGGTGTTCTTGGGAGGAAACCCGTTCCGGGTTATACGGCGTGGTCCCTTGAATTACTCTCTTTTAAAGTAAAGTTTAATGACTGTTTTAGTTCTCACACCAGTCACATGACTGACCTGGAGTTTATTGTTTTAACCTAAACTTTGGGTGCCCCTATTTTCCACACGGGCAGCTAGTAGTTTTGGTTTTGCAGATTTATATTCACAGGATCCTGGTTTACAACTGGAGCGATGCTCGGAAAGCTCTGTATCCGTGTATTACTTTCAGTTGTGTTTTGTATTGTTTTCCCGCAGCTATGTATTTAAATCTCTGATATTTCTCTGGTGTATTTTATTTATTTATACTCTGTATATTCTTGTATCTAATGGAATTGTTGTAATAAGCAATGAAATGTTCTTCTGTTTGTGTTCTGATTCGTCTTGTCCTCAATTCAATCCGTGCTTCCTTACCGGGGAAGTTACGGGTTGCTACATTTGGTATCAGAGCTTTGGTTTACAGAGCTCGAGGACAAGACACATTAGAACAAAACAAAAGAATTCATCAGATATTGGATTAGTAATATCCAATTAGAATGACTCGTTAGAGATAGGATCTGTAGTATCCTAGAACGAGTGTGAAGAGTATATTTTTCAAATGAAAACAAATATTGTTTTGAAAATTTAAACCATTGTATACGTATTTGAATATTTTATTTGAATTGATTTGGACAATCGAGTATATAAAGATTTCGCGTATATGTGTCATGAACGTATATTCGAAGTTTTAATATACTAGATAGATATAGAGTCACACTCTAGTTGCTCGGAGATGATTTTGATGGTGGAGCTCCATCACCAACATTTATGTTCGTGTTTCGAAGGTGTGATATCTATATATTTCCATTAGACTGGTGTGAGAACCAAAAATTACATAGATTTATTGTTGTGATTTGGCATCAAAAACATGATTTTCTCTATATATATCAAAATTATGAATTTGAAACGTTAATTCACTAATTGATTGATGGCTGCGTTGTTTGTCTATTTGTTTGAATTTTTTTAACCATTTAGCCTAATTGAACCAAATAGCGAAGTGTATTGAAAATTGGTCGCATTTGCTTGCATATACATGTACTTACATTGAACAGGTCATAGCAAGGAGGCTAGAGCAGAAGAATAAAATTGTTTGTCTGACAAATAGGTACATGTTTACCATAATTTACTGTTTTGTTTGGGTGATGATGATTTTATGAGCCGATTGGCTAGCCGCTTGGCTTTTTCTTTTTCTTTTGGATTGAAGAAGGCCATGGGAGGCTATATGAAATATCCAAAGTCCCCGGTGCAGGGGAGGTAATGGCGAAATTTTTCGGAAATTCAGGGTGTTAGCCAAATTCTTGAAAATTTTGAAAAGTTCTTAGAAACTGAAAAGTTGAATAACTTAAGCCGTAACGAAAATAATGAAAGTTGAGTTGGTTTGTTAAACAACTTTCGGCTTCGTTCCTTTTTGGGGACGAAAAGTTTTAAGTGGGGGAGAATGTAATAACCCGGAAATGCGAGCAAATTTAAAATTTTTATTTTGGCAATTTTAATGAATTTTGAATATTTAAAATGAATTATTTTAAATAATAGCGACGAGAAATTTATTTTTGATAGAATTAGAACGTATATATTAATATACGTCGTCGTTAGAATATAAATATTTTAATTTAATTATAAAAGGAATTGAAAATGGCGCGGTAGTTCGATTATTCGATTTCAAACTTCAAATGAATGTACCGGGTGCAAAACAAACCAGATTTTAGCGAAACCAAAAATATTAGAATTTAATTGAGAATATCTTTCCAACGAATCCGAAAAATAGAAATTCATAGTGGGGATAAAAAGTTATGTCCAATTGAAATTTTAGAATAGTTGTTATGGAATTTCAGCCCTTAAAATAGCCATTTTGCAAACGACCTCGGTTTTCGACGAAACCACTTTTGTTGGATCCGTGATGTCAAGTTATGGCTAGATTCCAAAATTTGTAATTTTTCGAATCCATATGTGAGTGTGGCAAAGGAAAACGCGTTTGACCCGTTTCAGTTGATTTTAATCGACTGGAAAATAACCATTTTTCCAACGGTCTCAGAATTCGACGAAATTAGTTTTGTTAGGACCGTATCGTCAATACGAAGCTAGAAAATATTTTTCTGGAATTTTTCAAGTCTGTATGTGGCCCCGGTAAATTGAAATGCGCGTTCAAATTCAATATATAGATTTATATTTTGATTTCGATGGAAACTGATCGAAACAATCGAATCAGCTTATGATACATATCCTATTGTGTTCGGAATGGGGGTAATTAGCTGGGGACGACAGCCGGTGGGGCTGATTTCGAGTTCGAAATAAAAAAGTTGCTTTTTGAAATAAATTAAATATTATAATTTATATTAGCCCCCCCCTCTTTATTCCCTCTTCTCTCTACACGATTCATTCAGAAATAAAAATAAAAATAAAAGAGAAAGAAAGGGGAGGAGTCGTCGCCGCTCCACCGAAGGCCACCGCGCCGCCTCCGGCGAGGACCAGTCCCCCCCCCCCACCCGATCCTCTCCCTCTCGCGCTTCTCTCTCCTAATTTCCCTCCCTCTTGCGCAGTTGCCCCCCCCCTCGATCCCCTTTAAATCGCAGCCACCGTGAATCGTTGTGGGGCAAGTGCCACCCCTTGCGCCCCGCGAGCTTCTCCACCCCATCCCTCCAGCCACCCACAGCACCTCCGCTCCACTGCTCCGCACCACCAACGATCCTCCGACGTGAAAACCCTCCTCCATCTAAGAACAATAAGTTTTCTTTATTTAATCAATTTATTTTCTATATAATTAGGGTTAAAAAAACAGTTTTTATAAGATTAGATTTTTGTTTAATGAAAGAATTGATTTTTATACAATGAAAGAATTGATTTTTATAAATGAAAGAATTGATTTTTATGCAATCAAAGATTTGATTTTTAATGTGACAAAGATTAGATCTTTATAGAAGAAAAGATTAGATTTTTAAGAGAAAAAACTATGATCTTTATTATATGAACATCGTTATAAAAATAGATGTTTATCTATATAGTAGCACTGCAAAAATAGAATTTTTATCTATATAATAGCTGTGTAAAAATAGAATTTTTATCTATATAGTAGCGGTGTAAAAATAGAATTTTTATCTATATAGTAGCGGTATAAAAATGTGATTTTTATCCATGTAGAGTGATTATAAAAATGCGATTTTTATATACATAGCAACATTATAAAAATGTGATTTTTATATATGTAGTGGCTACGGACAATGAAATAGACAAAAGGCGAGCATGATGAAGATTTCTACATAAGAAGAGTCGTGGCGTTTGGTTTAGCTTTCGGTGAGAACTTCTCACTTTAAATTTCCTCTTCTAGTTAAAAATATATACAAGGATGCAGACGGTGCTTAGCAGCACCCGACACCCGTCGTCCACAGACCATGGACGGCTTGTTTGTTTAGTTAATTGTTTGGTGATTGATTTATTTGTTTGGTTGATAAATTTGATTGAAGTGATTGTGTGATGGGAAATGAAATAAAATATTTATATAGAAAAAAATATTTTATCGTTAAAAATATAATTTTTAACGTGAATGTGAAGAAATAAATATAAACAAATCGGACGATAAAGGGAATATTTGCAAACTATTTGCAAATAAAATAAAAAGGGAAATATTTGTTCAAGAAAATAAATAGGGTTATAAAAAGGGAAATATTTGTTTAGAAAACAAATAGATTATAAAGAAAATATTTATCCTTGGATAAATAGATATATATATATATATATATAAGTCTGAACTTATATATGAAGAAGTACACAGATAAAAGGAGCAGATTGATTTATAAATGAGATTTATAAATTAAGTTAAATATTATCATTTGATAAATGGGATATATAAGTCAGGACTAATATAAAGGAGTAAGAATCGATTTCAACATCGATGTTTGAAACTGAATAAGGATAAAGAATTAACCAGTTAGGTTAAACCATTTGAGTTAACCAGTTAGGTTAAACCATTAGAGTTAACCAGTTAGGGTTATCCAGTTAGAAGTAATCAGTTAGAATTAATCAGTAGAGTTAACCGAGTTTGGGTTAGTCGAGTATTAGTTAAATCGAATAAGATCTATTCGAAGAAAGAGATTATCGAATATAAGTATTCGAAAGTAAGCAAATCGAATATAAGTTATTCGAATAAGAGTTAATCCAGTAAGAGTTTAATAGAATAAAAGTTCATCGAATAAGAGATATAGCTTAAAGTTAACCAAATAGGAGTTAATAAATTAGCTGATCGTTATATTATTCGAGTTAGGAAATAAAAGTTAGATTTAATTTATTATATTTTCAGAAACAGGAAATTATAACACCACTGTTATAATTAATTGATTCTGTAAAGGAGTTTGATTCGTAAGTTGGATCTGTAAGTTACATAAGGAAGTGTTAAAGAGTTAAAAAGGTGAATCTTATCTATTTCGAGATTTGAAAGGTGGTTCAGTTAAGGTCTGAGAGGTAGTTATACCCCAACTTGATTGACTGCGTTTTTAATTAAGAAATGGTTACGGTTCGAGTGTGAAGTGGTTAAGTGGGCTTAGAAATTTAGTATAGTGGTTTTTGTCGTCATCGCAATATAGTTTTAAACATCTGTTTAAATCCCAATTAAGAAGTTTTGGAAATGTTTTCCAAACGAGAATCAGAAATGTTTTCTGATAATAGAAAATAAGAATTTAGAATATATGGAAACAGGAGATAAGTAAACTATTGAAATAAAGAGGTAAAGGTTGAATGATGATTGATCGATATAATTTCCTCCTAGAAATAATATCGTTGTTTGCACACCTGTTTTTCTTTGATGGTTAAATCACAGACTATCGATGTTTTGACCATTTTAACGTTGTTAATATGGAGAGACCGGTTGGATTATTATCCAAAGAACCACTCTGTATTGGCATAAGCATTGCGAATCATATATGCCAAAGATAATTGAAGACGGAGTAAAGTGCAAGGGCTATTGTATAAGTCTTAGATAACAGTGCCTAAGATGGATATACTGAATAGTACCTTCGGTTCATCCTGTTCCTGGATGACTTGTATGGATAAATGTCTGACAGAGTATTTCCAGAAAGGTCATGTACATTGATTTCTTCAACCGTACTAAGAGTGGAAGAGGAGAAGGAAACTTCTTTAGCTAACACGTAATGTATTGTTGTAGATGTCAATTAGTGATTTTCGATGGATCTGACAATGTGGCATTCAAAGTGAATCTGATGTGATGATAAGGCGTAACCTCAAGCCTCATCAACCGGTAAATGACAGAAATCGGGCAGGTAGCATGGCTATGTAGGTCGCACCTATTAAGGTGTATAATCACCTGATCTAGAGTTTCATTTACTTCAAAAAAAATCTATTGTTGATGCTGTCCCATTCAGGAAACGGTTGCTGATCCCAACCGTTGGTGATATACATTCGATACACTCAAGTGAAATGAGTGGTCGGTCATGTGTGGCCGGGTTGCAAGATGTTCTTGTTGAACCCAGTGTATTCCTCTCTAGAGGTACACTAGCGAAAGGTGGTTCCATACCTTGTCATAGTTGGAAATCCATTTCCCAATACGTGCTTGCGGTTTTGATTGTATACTATATATGTAGAACGTGAGATGGAAGCGTTTCTGCTGGATGATTATTATATTGTGGTTGATAGACATTATTATAATATCAAAAGGTTTTTGATATAAAGATATTTTGGATTCTCATAAGGGAAAAACCTGTTCCGTTATACGGCGTGGTCTTATGAGATATCGTTTAATGGCTCAAACTGTTTTAAACTGTTTTACTCATACCAGTCCCATGACTGACCTGGAGTTTATTTTGTTTTGTTTCCCTAAACTCTTGGGTGCCCAATTTTGTACGGGCAGTCAAGTAGTCGGGTTTTACAGATACTTGAAGAGCTGGAGCAGGAGGCTTCAGGATCATATAGCTATAGTTTATTTCCGCTGTGTTGTAAGTGTTGTACTTTGATAATGATGTATATTCAAGTACGGATTTATATTTCAAAGTTATGCTATATATATTATATGTTATTCATTCCGTTGTGAGATTCATGTTACTCTGATGTTGTGTTCTTCTTCTTCTTCTATTCTAAGTTTCTATCTTATCTTTCCTCACCCTCTAATTTCTTTCATTAACTATTCGGTTATTTTCGATCCTTGGATGTTCGATATGTGTTGTATATCGGATAACCAAGATCGCATTTTTTCCGGGTCGTTACAGCTACCAGGAGTACTCTCTACATCCCAGGAAGCCGCGTGTTTCCCCTTTCAGTCCTTCGGAGCCAATATAATATCAATAAGCAAAACAGGCAGAATAATCATATGGTCGTGCGCTCCCCTCGTGTCCAATGACGCCATGATGATCTACCCCATTGGGTTATTCACCCTTAAACGTGCGGACTGGTCCAAGCGCCTCAGTTTAATGTGTTACTAGACCCTATGTCTAAACATTTAATTATGCACTTGCTCCACCTCATCAGGTTCCCAGTTAACTTGGTTATTTCCAATTATATTAACTTATTATTTAATTTACCAAGTTCTTTCCGAGCCCCTTGTATCTCTAAGGAATGGACCCCTCTTGCTTATTAGTTTTGGTTACAAAACTTAACCCTTTTATGTTCATTAATAAGCCCATAACATGTTATTCTATAGATTGTAATCCAAGGTCTGTAATCTACAATCTCTTTATATTATTCATAGTCGAATTTCATAGTTACAATAACATGTTCTACTTAATATGTTATTAAGTATATCTCTATTCACATGTATTCTGTTTAACATGTCACTCATCATTTGTGATTAAATATAACTTATTTCGTTTCATAAGTTTGCCTCATTCTTTCTTATTTAATTATAATTTCATCTTACATTGTCACTACAACTTATCGTTGTTTACTTATTAACTTAGTTCTCTTAATTAAGGTTTACTAATAAGTTTCCCTTCCATTAATATAATTTATGTTGTCCTTATCAGCAGATTTCAGATTCTCGTTGTTACAGGTAACTAAATTTACAATAAAGTACAACTTATCTCATTACATAAGTTATTCCATTTTCTTTACCACTTATTATAACCTAAGTTACAATTTCCACTTTTCCCTAGGACAAGCCTACCTATTGTATAACATTCTCATTAACGTAATTAAGTATAATAGGTTATTATCATTCCTCATTCGTTTCCCTTCTTTTACTGTTGTAACTTTCATTCATTTCCTATTCATTTCCATTAATCACAATTAGTTCCATTCATTTTCATCTTTTTATGTACATATATTTATATATATGTTTATGCACTAGACCTCTCACATTAAATTAACAACTTGTGGATGCTGGATTTGTCGGGTAGTTCCGGGCAGACTTCGACCACAAGTTGAATTTAACCCCCCCCCCCCCCCACCCCTCCCAAAGTAATGCCCTAGAGTCTACGATACACCACACAGAGCATACATGCATATATCTAGACTTTTCCACGTACGTATCGTCAATCGTACTGGATGCCTTAACCGCACATATCCTCTATTGTGCACCGAGTTCCGTGGCAGGGCTGTACAAGAAACACGGAACTTGGTCGGGAGCTTTTCAGATATCTGTATACATAGATGCTAAGGTCTGCATTTTCAATGGCTATGGTCCTACCTGACCCCTCCCTCAACTAGTGAAAGACAAACAGAATTGAGAACTAGTGACCTAGCCCAAGAGCAAACAACGAACAACAAATCCTAATTGGTCTGTTGCTCACCCATAGCCTTGATAGCAAAAGTTCTATGGTCTTTTCTTTTATCTCTCTGTCTTTCCGCATCACGCTGACTGTCGATGGTAGGCACTCGACATCTTGCTATCAACAAATGGTTAGACCTATCAGTACTCATAGTGGTCGTAGCCCAGCCTAGTCACAAGGCAACCATTGATCGTCGTATCACCTCTGCCACCCTATAGCCTTCTGACTTCCCATTATTGTGGCAGTCAAGGTATACTCATCGGGTAGTAACGCGTAGACCTAACCTCTGCGAGCATAGTCGAATGATGTCACAACATAGAGGACTACCAGGACTACCCTCCACGTCCCAAGAAGCCGCGTGCTTCCCCTTCCAGTCCTTTGGAGCCAGCGGAATGTATCGGCAGAATAACAGAATAATCAGATGGATGTATGCTCCCCTCGTGCCTCATGGCATCACGATGATCTACCCCATTGGGTTATTCACCCTCAAACGTACGGACTGATCCAAGCGCCTCATTTTAATATGTTATTAGACCCTATGTCTAAACATTCAATTTTGCGCTTGCTCTACCTCATCAGGTTTCCAGTTAACTTGGTTATTTCCAACTATATTAACTTAATATTCAAGTTACCAAGTTCTTTCCGAGCCCCGTATATCTCTAAGGAATGGACCCCTCTTACTTATTAATTTTGGTTACAAAACTTAACCCTTTTACATTCATTAATAAGCCCATAACATGTTATTCTCAAGATGGTAATATAATGTCTGTAATCTACAATCTTTTTATATTATTCATTGTCCAATTCCATAGTTACAATAACATGTTCTACTTAACGTGTAATTAAGTATATCTCAATTCACATGTTTTATGTTTAACATGTCACTTATTATTTATGATTAAATATAACTTATTTCATCCCATATAGTCACCTCGTTCTTTCTTATTTATTCATACTTCCGTCTTACATTGTTACTACAACTTGTCGTTGTTTACTTATCAACTTAGTTTTCTAACTAAGGTTTACTTATAAGTTTCCTTTCCATTTACTATAATGTATGTTATAATTCCACTTGTCCCTAGGACAAGCCTACCTATTATATAACATTTTCATTAATGTAATTAGTTATAATAGATTGTTATCGTTCCCCGTTCATTCCAATCCTTTTACTGTTGTAAATTTCATTCATTTCCATTAATCACAATTAGTTCCATTTATTTCTATCATTTTATACATATATATATGTATATATATATATATGTATATATATATGTGTGTGTATGTATGTATGTTTATGCGCTAGACCTCTCACATTAAATTAACAACTTGTGGATGCTGGATTTGTCGGGCGGTTCCGGGCAGACTTCTACCACAAGTTGAATTTAACCTCGTGTCTAAATGCGGTTACAGTTTTCTATTTTCTATAAATTTAGGCATATTCGTTCTTCCAAATTTTACTGTAATCTATATTTTACATGTCATACTTAATAGCATATTAAGTCCATTATCGGATTATCATGTTGCATGTTCTTCCTAACATGTTATTAACTTCACTCGAAAGTAACATGTAATCATCGAATCATGTAACTATTCCATTCTAACAAATTAGCATGTAGTTATCCTAATTCTTACAGTTAAGGGTTCAAGTACATAATATGTCACAGATTAACATGTAATTAGAACATGTATGTATACAACAGTAATTGTTTGCACATATTTTAACAGGTTTATACATTTTATCATGTTTACATTTCAACATATTAACATTTCAACCTATTAACATTTCAACATATTAACATTTCAATCATATTAATGTTTCAACATACCAAATTAACATTTTCAACATATTAACGTTTCAACATACTAAATTAACATTTGAACATATTAATCATTCCAGTAGATTTATGTTGCATATTAATAGGGAATGTCAAATGATAAATATATCATTATCAAAAAGGTATATTTTAAATCCACTCACCTAATTGCTTTCCAAATCGTGGATCTGGTCCGGATCTAGCATTCCATGGTTCTCCTAACTGAATTTAGAACTTAAACAACCATGGATCCACAATTCTCAACTAAAAGAAAAAGGGAAGAAAGAGGAGAAAATTAAACTGACCAGATCCAAGAATTTACCTTACTTCGAATAGAATTATGAACACCTTCTTTATAACTATATATCATTTTCCTCCAAATCTTGAATCAAAATTTTTCTAAACTAATTATTCTATTTTTTCTGAAGAGATTTGAGGAGGAATAAGAATGTCAGAGCTTAGGCAGCCTCTCAGAAAATGTGAGATTTAGGTTAGGCTCCGCTAGCCTATTTATAGGTGTTCATGATCTTATCGTACATGCAACGCTGAGTCAACAATGAATTTGGTTAAGAAAACAGTCCAGATTCGTTAATGAATCTGCTTGGATCTGGGGTGGGGTCGACCCCCATGTGTGTATGTCGACCCTAGGGTCGACCCCCCTATGTTGGTGTCGACCCCCATGGTCCCACGAGCCTTTTTGGGTAGATTTTTTTTTACCGTTTTGACGTTTTTGATTTTAAACGTTTGATTAGTATCCTATTATACTTTCTTTGATTTATCTAAATACTATATTTACATATAATCTTCTTATACGTATACAAATCTTCTAGTGACCATTTTACATGTATATATGTATATGCACAACTTTTATTTCGTTTTCAAAATTCAAACATTGTTATGCTGTTATTTAATTCTTACAATATTCCTTTGATTGCAACATATTACACTACATGCAACGGATTTCTTCTTTCTTTTAATGTATGCGTTGCATTTTTATTTGCATTAATCTTTTTTTTCAGTGTATGTATTTATTTCATGCAATCATATATTATCTTTATTTTATTCTTCTTTTATAAATTTATTATCTATGCATATATATATATATATATATATATATACACATATGCACTATTAATTATTTAATTATCATAAAATGCTGGGTGTTAAGAAACCCTCTCAACGGTCCGCCATTTTTTCATCGATATAGATATATCCCATTTTTATGTATATATCAATATATGGCAACATTAGGAAATGCACAATGAAATACCAAACTGATTTCAAGTCTATACATTTCAGGTTAGCAAAGTCAAGTTATTTCAGAATGGACAATGCCAAGTATCAACTTTAGATGCAAGTACTAATGACATTACAGATTTACATAGGCTCAACATGCACATGGTCAGGGTTTCAAATGTGAAGCATCTCATGACCAAGTTTACAAGTGCACCAATAACAAGGTAGCAACATAGTGCAAGTAAATGGAGTGAAGCACCATGAACACAAGTGCATCATACATGATAACAACTCAAGTTACATGGAAGCACATGAATATGGTGCAACAATTTTCAAAGGTTGAGACAACACTAATAAAATGGGTACACAAGTGAGAGTGCATAGATTGGCGATGCACAGTGCATTATTCTCATAGCAGTACACTGTAACAAGCTGTGTAAAAGCCGATACATATAAACAGGGTGATAACGTAGACATTGCAACTAATACAACACAAATGGTCAAGCCAGGCAATTTTCTTCAAAAACATTTCAGGAACAACAGACACAATGGGAACAATTAACACAAGAAGCTATGGTGTACAACATGCAAGTAATCATGGCCAAGGTTTTAAATTTCGGATATCAGTCGCGTTTCATCTTGGCGATTTTATAGACTTGATCTCATATCGGGGGAGATCTCGGATGAGATGAGTCTAACTCGGGAAGTTGTTTCGAATTTCCATCTCAGGTTTAAAAGCTCATATCAGAACAATCTCGGGGTATATGATATGTCAAAAATTAATACTCGTACATAATAATTTCCATGAATGCCATTATAAAAATAGTAATATAAACTTGAATTGCAAAATTACCTCATTGTTCTTAATTTACGAAAGAATATTCATATTTTAAAATCATAATATGCTTAAAACAAAAAATACAAATAAATTAATGCTTACAACTTATGATCCATAAACATGACTTATTGTTAAGTATAGAACATAAAATGGAACTAAAGCATAAAACAATGTAACAAAAGTAAACGTAAAATATACAATTTCATAGTTAACATGCTAGTAAAAATAACGATGAATATGAAAATCTTAAGCATTGTAGAACATATAGGAATATTGTAATGACCCGCATTTCTGACCGTTGAATAATTAATTAATTTAATTGTTTAAATATCGTTTTGGCGATATCGATAACTGGAATTAAATAATATTTATATTTAATTAATATAAATAATAGGATAATATACTTCCAGAATAGTCGGAAATAGTAGAATTCACAATACGATGTGAACTAGATCTTATATAAGCTATAATTCAGTTTAGAGTTGAATTATAATAACGAATATATTATATAAACGACAGTTTGAACGTGGAATTATAATATAATTATAATTCGAACTCGAAATGGCGCTGTAGTTCGCTATTTGGCGATTCGAACTTCAATTGAATATACAGGGTCCGTTTTAAGTCGGATTTCTGTGAAACAAGAACCGTTAGGACCAATTTGATAATAGATTTCTAGTGGAAGAGGGAAATCGGGATTTCGTCGTGTAGATTTTGAGATATGTCCAAATCAAATTTTAAAATAGTCACTATAGAATCGTTTATCGACCGTGTCGGTTTATTCGATATAACTAGAGATCGGGTTTGAATTTAGACAAGGTTCCTTTGGGATATAGTGATAATTTAATTTTTAGAATTTTACTGTAATTTTTAGTTAATTTGATAAGCGACTTTTTATTGGAAGTATTTCGCACCCTGAAATCAACATTTTGAAGTTTCAAAATATGAGTCCACCTACCGATATTATTATATTTTTGGGATCGTGGTGTGATACTGAGCACGACTGCATTGTTATTTTCGTCCGTAGCAATCCACATATGAACGAAGTTATACGCAAATTGGGTACCCTTAATAATAATATATATATTATGTTATTTATTTTTCTTGGATACTAAGGGATCCACGTCCCCTTTTTGCTTCAGCAGTTCTCAACCACAAACCATTCGGAAATAAAAATGATATAAGTGTCTTGGATTCTTTCTATAAAAGGCCTCTAACAGCAGAAACGAAACCTAATTCTTCTTTTTGTTTATCCGCCGCCACTGAAACAAACTCAAACGCGGAAGACCCTTTTTCACCCTAAATCAAAGAAGGAACGAGCTGTGCTCTAGCTTTGTGCTATCAAAGAACGAACGTTGCTGAGCAGGCCGAGTTAGAGAAGAAAGAAGGAGCGTTGCTCCAGCTTTGTGCGTAGGGGGGGTCGGATCTGAGTGTTGTGGTCTGGTCGACAGTGTTTTGGCGTAGGAACGAGTTGGTTAAATGGTGGATTGGGAGTGAAAGGCACGAAGTGGAACGAAGTGAAAGAATTCAAAGCAAAGAAGGATGGGGTAACATCATTTGTAAACCTGGTGGAGTACTATTCAAATGAAGTCACGCTTAGGGAAGATTAAATAGCGGAGGACCTGGGTATATTCGAAAGTGGGTATTTGTTTCCGAACTGATGCTTGTACGATGAAGGGAAAACCATGCGAGAGCAGGAGCTGAAATTCGAACTAGGACCTGTTGTATATATGCTGTGAGATGAAGTCAGCAGTTTCAAACCTGGAGTGCGAAGTGAAGAAGCAAAAGGTTGGGGTATTCTTTTTGTGAACATGGAAAAAACGAAATGGGAGCAAATCTAAATGTTGTGGCTGTTGACTGAGAGCGAAACAGTAAATGAAGCAGGAAGTTCGGCAATGAAAAATGAAGTGGAGGGGACGTCTGAGTCCAGCATTTTGCACAGGGAAGACTTGTACTGTTTTGTACTGGAGCTGGACAATTCCAAAATGGTTTCAAAAGGGAATTGGGCCGGTTCATAAAGTAAAACGAGATCCGATAGGATCACACAGACGAATGCTACAACACGGAACCAGACTGGAATGATTGGAGCTGTTTACAATTTATATCGAAATAAATTGTCGGATCAGAATCGACAATCGATTATCGTTCTTTAACGATGATCAACAATGTGAGTAAATCTCATCAACTCTGAACAGTTTATAATTTCATGTTGTATTTTTAGAACTGTTAGAAATTGTCTATTTGACTGTGTGTTGATTGTTTGATTGAACTGCTAGTCAGTTAGTGAAAATTATATATATATGTAATTATATATATATAAACCGTTAAATATTTATATATTGATTCTTCTATCAGAATAATTTATATTGAACTGAAAGTGGTGATAATCATATTGTGTAACATCTGTGGATGCAGGGAGACAGGTTGGACGAATCCGACTGGATTCCTCAATAGTTATTTTATTGTTTTTCATATATTGTTATATGATGTGATATAAAATCTATGGGCGTATATATGTGCTTGGACGATATTGAACATCGTGATTTGATATGATTGAATACCATAACATACCGAAATGTTGATAAGGGGATTTTCAAAGTGATATTGAAAATAAAATATTTATAAATGTGAATGTTTATAAATAAGAAATATTTATAAATTGGAATATTTATAAATAGGAGAAATTTAAGAAGGAAATAATTTCAAACCATTTTTCTTTTTGAATGGAAAGGCCTGTGTGGCGGGTTTGGGGATTTTCTCGATGCTCTCGATACAAAGGAGGTTATGGCGAATTTTTCCGGGAATTTAAGGAGTTAGAATATTTCATGAATAAATTTGAAAAGGGAATATTTGCAAACCATTTGCAAATAGAATAAAATAGAAAAAAGAAATATTTGTAAACCATTTACAAATAGAATTGAAAAGGAAATATTTGCATACCATTTGCAAATAGAAATAAATAGAAAAAAGGAAATATTTGTAAACCATTTACAAATAGAATTGAAAAGGGGATATTTAGAAAATAAATAGAGTTAATAAAAAGGAAATTGATTTATAACGGAATAAGAAGTTATAAAAAAGGGAAACCGTTATAAAAAGGGAAAACGTTATTAAAAGAACATTTATAAAGTGAAGAACCGTTACTAAAAAGTGAATCTTTATAAATGAATAAACGTTGTTAAAAAGGGGATCTTTTTAAATGGATAAACATTATAAAAAGGAGAAATCGAATATGGTATTCGAAGTTAGTTAATCGAATATGGTATTCGAAGTTAGTTAATCGAATATGGCATTCGAAGTTAGTTAATCGAATATGGTATTCGAAGTTAGTTAATCGAATATGGTATTCAAAGTTAGTTAATCGAATATGTTATTCAAAAGGGGTTAGTCGAGTCGAGTTAGTCAAATAGAGTTAATCGATTAGAGTTAACCAGTTAGAATTTATTCGGTTAGAGTTATTCAGTTAGAGTTAAACCGATAGAGTTAATCAGTTAGAATAAATCAATTAGAGTTAATCCAAATAAGGTACCATTTAGCACGACTACTAGCGAAATTCGCAGGGCTGCAGATAGCCTAAGGCGGTCGGATGTTTCCTGAGGGAATCAGGCGTAACCATTGTGATCGCTGCGATCTAGAGTCAAGCGAATGGAGTTAAATCGAATATTAGTCATTTGATAGGAGTTAAGATAATCGAGTTAAGTTGTCGAGTTGAGTTAATTAAGTTAAGTTAGTCGAGATGAGTTAATCCAAAGGAGTTAGTCGAATATTAGTTATTCGAATAGAGTTAAACGGAGTTAAATAGAGTTAATCGAATATTAGTTATTCGAATGGAGTAAATAGAGTTATCGAATATTAGTTATTCGAACGGAGTTAAATAGAGTTAGTCGAATAGAGTTAAAAGGAAGGAGTTATCGATTATAGTTATCGATTATAATTTAATCGAAAGGAGTTATCGATTAGTTAATCGAAGGAGATTATCGAATATAGCGTATTCGAAAGAAAGAGATCGAATATAGTTTATTCGAAAGAGAGATATTTCGAATATAAGTTATTCGAAGAGAGATAATCGAATATAGGTTATTCGAAGAAGAGTAAATCAAATAGAGATTTACTCGAAAGAGAATTATACTTCGAATTCAATTATATCGAATTCGGGAAAGTAATATTTACTTTCCGGTTTTTAAATCAAGAGTATACACTAATAAATTAGGGTTAGGTAGTTATTCGAATTAAAGAATAAAGGTTAAAATTGAAGTTAGATATTGCGAAGGTAGGGATTATAACGTTATCGTTATAATCAATGTTTTCAAATAAGAAGTGGATTCGTTAATTGAATCCGAGAGTTACGTAAAGAAGTTGTTAAAGGTTTAAAAGATAAACTATTACTATTTCGAAGTTATAACGTTGTAATGACCCAGATTTCTGTAACATCGGAGTTGACTATATTCATCATACGTCCAACCCAAATATCACGAAAATACGGAACATTTTTTTTTAGAAGAAAGAGATAGAAGAAGAACATAAATAACAACGCAGAATCTCACATCGCAGCGGAACAAAATATAATATATCATATCTTTGAAATACAAAATCTCAATTGTATAACATACATTTATCAGGGTACAACACTTACAACATAGCGGAACAAACTATAACTAGATAACGCTGAAGCCTCCTGCTCCAAGCTCCTTTAGATATATCTGAAAAATCCTGAACTACTTGACTGCCCGTACAAATTTAGGCACCTAAGAGTTTAGGTAAAACAAAACAAATAAACTCCGGGTCAGTCATGGGACTGGTATGAGTAAACAGTTTAAAAACAGTTTCAGAAAACTAAATGATATCTCATAAGACCACGCTGTATAACACGGAACGAGTTTTTCCCTTATGAAAATCCAAACACTTGACTTATCTTTATATCAAAACTCTTTTGATATTATAATAATGTCTAAATCAAGTAAATAACAATCTAATGGAACGTTTGCATCTCACGTTCCACATATATATACAATCAAAACCGCAAGCACGTATTGGGTAATGGATTTCCAACTATGACAAGGTATGGAACCACCTTCCGCTGGTATATCTCTAGAGGAGAATAAACCGAGTTCAACAAGAACATCTTGCAACTCAGCCACACATGACCGACCACTCATTTCGCTTGAGTGTATCGAATGTATATCACCAACGATTGGGATCAGCAACCGTTTCCCGAATGGGACAGCATCGACAATAGATTTTTAGAAGTAAATGAAACTCTAGATCAGGTGATTATACACCCTAATAGGTGCGACCTACATAGCCATGTTGTCTTCCCGATTTCTGTCATTTACCGGTTGATGAGGCTAGAAGCTACGCTTTGTCATCACACAAGATTCACTTCGAATGTCACATCATCAGATCCATCGAAAATCACTAATTGATGTCTACAACAGTACATTATGTGTCAGCTAAAAGAAGTTTCCTTCTCCGCTTCCACTCTTGGTACGGTTGAAGAAATCAATGTACGTGACCTTTCTGGAAATACTCTGTCAGACATTCATCCATACAAGTCACCCAGGAACAGGATGAACTGAAGGCACTATTTCTATTAATAGAAAAAGTCCTTGCACTCTACTCCGTCTTCGATTATCTTTATATAATCTGATTCGCACGCTACTGCCGATATGGAGTGGTTCTTCGGATAATAATCCAACCGGTCTCTCCGTATTGACAACGATGATCAAAACTTCGATAGTCTGTAATTTAACTATCGAATAAAAACAAGTGATTCGATAGTCGATGATTTAACTATGGAATAAAAACAAGTGTTCATCCAATTATCAACCAATTTCTAAGCCCTTAATTAATATTCCGTTAATTAAATCTCTTCTCTACTTCTTATCAATATTTGTTAACCAAATATTTTCAATAACCATATTGGCCTTTTACGTTATTTGGAAAACATTTCCGAATATCGCCTTCCTTTATTTTCTAAACTTTAGAAAATATATGCTAGTTATAATTGGAAAATATTCCAATTACTTATCTCTTTTCCAATCTCGTTTATTCCTATATTTACACTTATTTGGGTCAAAACAGATGTTGTGTAAAACATCGTTACGACAACCCAAATACTGTATTCAACAAACTTTTATCCAACATTGATCTTCGAGCCTGAAATCTTACTGTTCATTTGTTAATAATGCAATCAATCAAGTTGTGGTATAACTACCTCTCAGACCTTGACTGAATAACATTTATAACGTCAAAAAAAATATGACTACTTACTCGAACAATCAATAACATACAACTACTTCTTCACTTTTAAACACATATATACTTTCTCTTTCTATTCTTACTAGATTTTATTCCTAGTCTTCCTTTTTGATTATACTATTCTATTTCTAAGTTCGTTTTCTTATCGACTTCTATATATTTTGATATGTTAATTTCTAACTATCAAATTATCTTAAAAATATTCTATCTCCTTAAATTCCCGGAAAAATTCGCCATAACCTCCTTTGTACCGGGAGCATCGGGAAAATTTCAAATAGCTTTCCCGGTCCTTCTCATCTCAAAAAGAAAAAGAAAAAGCCAAGCGGCTTGCCGATACGGCGCATAAAATCTCATATATGAATTAAATACGTACCTTTTTGTCGGGCATTCTATTTATTTCACTTCTATACTTTATTCCATACTTGTCTCCTGTATGTCTATACCTGTCCAATCTATTTTAACTATACCAATCGTTTTAACTAAATTTGTTAAATAAACTTGTTACTTAACTCTTCAGTCTATTTCACCTTCATATTTGAACATGACATGTTCAAATATGTTTTAACTTGCATATTAACAAATTCTAGTTATACTCATACTCTCGTTTCCTTATCGGCTTCTTATTCAAATTCCAATTCAATTCTATTTGAATTCTCTTTATTTAAACCTCATTTGAATTCTATTTTCAAATTCTATAGTTTAAAGTCCATTTGAATTCTCTATTCAAATTCTATAGTTCTAAAGTCCATTTGAATTATATATTCAAATTCTATAGTTTAAAGTCCATTTGAATTCTTTGCATTATTTATAAACAACGTTTATAACTTCAATTCAAATCCCACCTTTCCATTTATAAACAACGTTTATAAATTCAATTCAAATCCCATATTTTCCTTTATAAACAACGTTTATAAATTCAATTCAAATCCCATATTTCCCTTTATAAAGAAAGTTTATAAATTCGATTCAAATCCCATATTTTCCTTTATAAACAAAGTTTATAAATTCGATTCAAATCCCATATTTTCCTTTATAAACAACGTTTATAAATTCAATTCAAATCCCATAGTTTCCTTTATAAACAAAGTTTATAAATTCAATTCAAATCCCATAGTTTCCTTTATAAACAAAGTTTATAAATTCAATTAAAATCCCATATTTTCCTTTATAAACAAAGTTTATAAATTCTATACAAATCCCATATTTTCCTTTATAAACAAAGTTTATAAATTCTATACTCGTTTTATATATCTTCAAAACAAGTAAATATTTCCTATAGTTCATTAAAAATTCAAATCCTAATTATAAAAATAGAATTCAATTTTTAAATCTCAAATACCCTTTCAGGGTATTTTATAAATCAATATCTCAAGCCCCAGTGATATTTAAACAATCAAATCAACCAATTTTCAATCATTTGATTTTTAACACAACATATATGAATATACATATGAAACCAAACAAACAACAACAGATAATATATTTTTGAGGAATCCAGTTGGATTCCTCCAACCTGTTTTCCTGCATCCACAGATGTTAGCACATAAATAATACCTATCCTGCTTCGAGGCAGGATATCGCGGTATAGAAGGTCATCCACTAATCATAGCGTGGGGCGTATAGGGTAATCATCCGCTATGAAACTGCGGGCATCCGCTAATGAAACTGCGGGAATCCAACCAATCATCAACCCAATATATATATATATATATATATATATATATATCCTAAATAACTAATATATATTTCAAAACAATCAGACAGCATTCAAACAAGCACAGACAATTATTTTTAACTATATAAAAATAATTTCTAAATAAATGGTGAGTGAGGTTTACTCACCAAGGTTTTATTCGCAATCCATTCCAGTTTCTTTCAAGTTGAATCGAACCATCGATTATTTTTTTAGTTCTTGTTAACTCCCTCTCGTTCAATTCGCAGCTACCAACCCATCGTTACTAGTTTATTCCAATCGGACCTCGTATGACAAAAACGTGTATATAAACATTTATCCATTTATATTGTTTTTAGTATTTTCTTAATGAATTAACAACCAATTTAAATTACCTTTTTACTGCATATAACAAGTGTTCCCATTCTCCCAGCTCCATTTCAACATTCCAACAAACACCTGCTGCCTCTCCACTGTTGACGAGCAATCACCCGACCAGAGCATGCTTTGAAATACTACAGACCTAGTACACCATCTTCAATTGCACTGCTTGATGCAGTCAATGCTCACCGGCCACCATTAGGCTTTGCCTGAACGAGAACGCTCCAGACTTTATTGCGTCGGCGGTAGCTTCTCAACATCCATCAGATGTCGCGCTCCTCCAAACGAGCTTGACCCACTGTTATCGCTCCATTGCTGAGTTCGAAGCCACCCATATAATCGTCGCCCCCTTCCTTACACCACGAATCTGAACCCGTCTGCCTCTCTGCAAATCTCGAACTAACCCTCAACAGTTCCTGGTCTCGCGAGCGTCTAGCTTGGTCGAGCTCGCCATCGCGATATCCCATCTCGTCTGATAACGCGAGTGCTTCAGCCACAAGGTCGAGCTCCAGGATTTTAGGGCTCAGACCGTTTTGTTTCGATTTAATTTGAGAAAAAGGGGGGTCGGCTTTCTCTGATGAACGCTAAGCGAGAAAATGGGATTTGGGGGGTGCGATTTAGTTATATAGGCAAGGGTGTGGTATCAGTATGAACAACGAGGCCATCTATGTGTGGAGTGGAAGAGGAGAACGTTTTCTTCTTTCCCCCTTATGATTTGTGCGGTCATTTTTCCTCCTTGTTGTTTTATCTCAGTCCATAGATCAAGGATATTTTATTTATATTTTAAATTTAATTAACCAATGCGATTTAATTAATTAAATTTTGCCGTTGATATCGAACTCCTTTCTGAACTCAACCACTGTCAATTCTAGGGTAATACCCCTATTCCGGACACACTGGGATAGGTTACGAGGTCCAATTCGATCATCTGATGGAGATATTAATTTAAATCAATATAAATTAATTTAAGACCGATTTATTATTTCGAAAATAAATAAATATTATTACCGTTATAAATTCAAATAAAATTTCCTATAAATTATTTGAACTGAATTCAATTCAAATTTAAACTTTGAATTTAACTAAATCCATTATCGTATTCCAATAATGTAATATATCCAATATTAAATCGAAATTGATTATTAAATCGATAACTTAATATAAATATTCATTTAATTTATCAAATTAATATTTAAAACCGTATTAAATATTCGAATCT
The DNA here is from genome assembly GCA_030737875.1 of Allium sativum. Taxonomy (NCBI): domain Eukaryota; kingdom Viridiplantae; phylum Streptophyta; class Magnoliopsida; order Asparagales; family Amaryllidaceae; genus Allium; species Allium sativum. The sequence goes on along the minus strand of CM060912.1, from coordinate 833,660,075 downwards.
AACCGACGGAATATCCGGGTCATTACATTCTTCCCCACTTAAAATAATTTCGTCCTCGAAATTGCTAAGGTAGGAAAAGTGCTACAAACCCATTTATCTTTCAAAACTTATTTACGTTAATACACAACATTTCAAACTCCCTTACGTAACTCTCTTTCGAATAAATCCTTATTCGATAACTCCTCCCTTCGAATAACTATATTCGATAATCTCTCTATCCAGTAACTAGATTCGAAAACCTTTCTTTGAATCAATTATATTCGATTTATTCTATTCAATTTACTCTTATCAATTAACTCTATTGGATTTAACTCTTTTCGATTTACTCTATCGAATAACTAAATTCGATAACTCCTTCGAATAGCCAATATTTTATAACTCACTTCGGTTAAACTAATCGATAACTCTTTCCGATTAAACTATAATCAATAACTCATTTCGATTAACAAATAATCGGTAACTCCTTCCGAATAACCAAAAATCGATAATTCCTTTCGAATAAACTATATTCGATAACTCCTTTAACTCTATTCGAATAAACTATATTCGATAACTCCTTTAACTCCATTCGAATAAACTATATTCGATAACTCCTTTAAGTGAATAACTAACATTCAATTAAATCTTAATTCGATTAACTATGTTCATTTAACTCTATCTGGTTAACTCTTAATTTAAATAACAAATATTCGATAAATTCTAATTGAATAACGAATATTCAATTAACTCTACGGATTAACCCTAACTAATTAACTCTAACTGGTTAATAATTACTCTAATCGATTTATTCTAACTCTAATCGACTTCTCCTATTCGAATAACTCTTATTGGATAACGTTTCTTCATTTATAAAGATTTACTTTTAGTAACGGTTCTTCACTTTATAAATGTTCTCTTTAATAACGTTACTTCAGTTATACAAGTGTTGTGTACCCCTTCTATTTAAAACTATCGGTGTTAAAAACCAATATCTCTCCTCTATATAAGTTCAGACTTATATATTCCATTTATCGAATAATAAATATTTAATTTAATTTATAAACTGTTATTTAGAAATTAATCTTTTCTATTTATCTGTTAAAAACAGGTTTCCATTTTCTATTCATCTTTTGAATATTCCTTTGATTAAATTCTATTTATTTAACAAATAAATATCTCATTTATAACATTCTATTTATTTTCTATAAATAAATATTTCCATTTACTCTATTTGTAAATGTTTTACAATATTCCCTTCTAAATCTATTTGTAGATGTTTTACAAATATTTCTCCTTCTATTTTTTTGCACATAACTTCCTTTGTATTTGTGTTACAAATATATTTTCTTTTTAACTCTTTTGGTTTTTCCTTTATCCACACCCAATTCATATTTCATTCACATTGATTTTACTCAATTTATTCATTTCGATCCATTTAACTTACTTAAGTTAAATTTAATTTCAATCATTCAAATTCCAATTAACTAGTTGTTAATTAACCGTTTTGCCGATTTCACCTTCATATTTGAATATAACTTGTGCAAATATATATCAATTTAATTATAAACTAATCTAATTATATTTTCAACTTGAGTTATATATTCGATTTCGAATATAAATTCTCAATCTCATTCACTTATCCAAAACCCAATTTCGATTCAAATTTTATTTAACTAATTATTTTCCAATTTAGTTAATTCTATTTAACCATTTAAAATATGATTTTCGTCTTAAAAATCATTTCACTTACTTCATTGGAGTTCATATTTATTTTATATCTCCAGTCTGGATTTTTTTCCTAATGCCAATTCGGATTTTATTTCCTAAAAATCCTTTTATTTATTTAATTAAACCGTTGTGGTTTTATAATGGTTCTGGCGCTGCTTTTCTAAAAATTTGATTTTGACATAACTCAAAATCTATACGACGAAATCCAGATTTTTCTCTTTCATTAGAAAACTATTATTCAACCGGTCCCGACGATTCTTGTTTCAAAGAATTCCGACTTCAATTGAGTTCTGTATATTAAATTGAAGTTCGAATTGCCAATTTACGAACTGCCGCGCTATGGCGAGCTCATTTTAATTATATTTATAAATATAAACATTTTAACTTTGTTTAAAATAAATTCAACTTCATTCTGATATATTTTTAATATGTATCAAATCCATTTTTCCATTTCAACATAATATTCCCGATCTATTTCACTACTATTTGAAATTCCATATATTTACAATATTAAAATTCCATTTGAATTTCTTTATTCAAACTCTATATTACTTCCTTCTATTCAATTTCTATTTGAATTTTCTTCTATTCAAATTCTATTTCAATTCCTTATCTTCAAATTCTATTTGAATTTCTTATCTTCAATTTCTATTTGAAATCCTTTATTCAAAACCCATTTCAAATCCCTTATTCAAATTTCATTTGAAATCCTTTATTCGATTTCTATTTAAATTCCTTTGTATTTAAATTCTATTTCAAACTCTATATTTTCTTGAATTCTAATATTCAACCTCCACTTTATATTCTCTTTGAAATTCTATTTAACCATTCTCCATTTGAATTCTAATATTCAAATCTCTATTTGACTTTTCTTTATTCAAATCCATTTGAATTCCTTTGAATTCAAATTCTATTTCAATTTTTCTTATAAAATTTCTATTTGAAATCTATATTCCCATTTCACTTCCTTTGAAGTAATATAAATATATACATATATTTATATCTATCTCAAATTCAAAAACATTTGAATTTTCAAACAACTTGTTTCTTTTCAAACAAATTCCATCAAAATTTTTCTAAGGCAGCAATTTATCACTTAGAAACTCGAAAATGAACACTGATGATGTTGCGACCATCATCAAAATTATTTTCCAGCCACTGAATGAGTTCAGTGCTATATTTCTTTCAAACTCCATTTAGAAAAATATTTTCCAAACTCCCAGGATTTTAAATTCTAAATTCTGGTTGGAAATCAAATTTTAATTCATCTCATTTGTATATCTTATTTCCATACAAATTCCACTGGTTATATATATAATTATTTCTGTTTTATAATCTGATTTGATTATAATCCTAACAATCAACTTAACTATTTAAAAACAATATCGTGTTCAATCTTCTGTTCAAATGTTTATAAACTCCTATCGACATCGTGGCATCCCACGATTCGACCAAAATTTATAATCCACTCAACAGACTAGTCAACACAATATAAAACAGTTTTTATATCAAATAACAAATACGCTCTCTCGTATATATATATATATATATATATATATATATATATATATATATATATATATACACTCAAATCATTCTAGGATACTACTGATCCAATCTCTAATGAGCACATTCCAAAAAGCCTAGGTGTTCGCTCAACCTAAGCTCTGATACCAACTGTAATGACCCAGATTTCCGTAACATCGGAGTTGACTATATACATCATACGTCCAACCCAAATATCACGAAAATACGGAACATTTTTTTTTAGAAGAAAGAGATAGAAGAAGAACATAAATAACAACGCAGAATCTCACATCGCAGCGGAACAAAATATAATATATCATATCTTTTGAAATACAAAATCTCAATTGTATAACATACACTTATCAGGGTACAACACTTACAACATAGCGGAACAAACTATAACTAGATAACGCTAAAGCCTCCTGCTCCAAGCTCCTTTAGATATATCTGAAAAATCCTGAACTAATTGACTGCCCGTACAAATTTAGGCACCCAAGAGTTTAGGTAAAACAAAACAAATAAACTCCGGGTCAGTCATGGGACTGGTATTGTAAGAACCCGTAACTTCCCCGTGAAGGAAAGCACGAATACTTTGAGAACAACACACAAAAGGACGCATACGGAAGAACATTTCATTGCTATTACAACAATTCCATCAGATACAAGAATATACAGAGTATAAACGAATAAATTACATTCAACAAATATCAGAGATTACAATAACTTACATAGCAGCGGAAAAATATACAAAACACAACTAGAAGTGATACACGGATACAGAGCTTTCCGAGCATCGTTCCAGCTGTAAATCAGGACCCTGTGAATATAAATCTGCAAAACCAAAACTACTAGCTGCCCGTGCGGAAAATAGGGGCACCCAGAGTTTAGGTTAAAACAATAAACTCCAGGTCAGTCATGGGACTGGTGTGAGAACTAAAACAGTTATAATTCTTTATTTTAAAGTTCGGTAAATCAAGGGACCACGCCGTATAACACGGAACGGGTTTCCTCCCAAGAATACCAGTGCATAAAACAAACAGCGCAATGCTAAATAAGGAAAAATGAAGCTGTTATAAGACCCAGGTCCCATCACACAATGCAACGCAAGCCGGAGGATAGGGTTTTTACCTTATAACAGCCAAAGCATGCTTGATACGTTTAAAACACATTATTTGATACTATAATAAGTGTATAGTGTCAAAACAATTTCAATCATAAATATCAATCATAGGCGGCATTAATGACCCATACCACTATGTCGCCATACTAGGTTCTACAAATAAAATCCGCAATATCACGTATTGGAAATTGGATTCCGTCATGAGCCGAGGCAAGGGGCAAGCTCCTCTCCGCGTTCGAGACACTCTAGCAAATGCCTCAGGACCCCACTATGATCCTTTGGAACCTCCAAGGCCGGTCCTCTCTTACTTTTGAGGATTGACAATTCCTGAACACACGTTTCCTGGTCCTTACAGACCTATATCTGAGGCGCCTCATATCCAACAACCACACAGGTGAAAAGTATATAAATGTCAGGGCTGGTAGGTCACTGACACCACCCTAGCTAGAAAGAAACGTCGTGCACTCCTTGGGTCCGTATCCCGTTTTTGACTCATACCGAGGTGTGAGGCTCGCGAATCCACGTTATACACAAAGCTACGCCACACAGGCCATGCTTTGATCATCAACCACAAGACTTTGCTTTTCAACAGAAGCCTTGATCAATTGCCACTTACGCATGCCACATTGGCAATTCACTCCATGCGACTGATGTCCATCGATATACAACCTCTGAGCTCGTATGTCTCAGAGAAGGGCGTTAAGCAAGAGAATAAATTCTCCGCCGCCAAATAGATGTATATTTAATAGAGATCAATCAACACAGAATAAAATCCAATGTCAGGCACACAATCCATTTACAAGTTCGTTCTGGGTCTGAACGAAACCGGAGGCACTTTCCTCGCATATCCATCCATCTCCAAGTACGTCTCGACGATCACCAACTGATTCCCTCATCCTGGGTGTACAGCCCAATCAAGATCATCAGTAATCACCCAAACGATGTGAAGACTTCCGGTCTTCAACCACCGTCTTCATCTTCGACATCTCGTCGAATCGGTTATTCAGAATGGGTATAAACTCGGCCTTTCTGAATAACCCACGTATATAATAAACGAATGTTACACAAACACAACAAATGCCTCATTCCAATTCAGAGTATTCTTTTATTCACAAAATTACATTCTTAGGGAAAGGTTCCCATTAATTTTATCCAAGATAAATTCTTCTAAATTTATTCTATAATCTTCCTTTGGATATCATTTCAAACTAGTCGGGATTAACGAACCACACCGAAGTAATTATTTATTTTATTTCCCAATCCCAACCTATATATCCCATGGAGAAAAACTGGTAATACTCCATATCTAACACCACGGTGTTATCGGTAAAATTAATTACCATCCCACGTTCAAATCTAATTAAAGATTTAACTATCGCTTTGGAGCAAAACTGGTGATACCCCACTCTCGATCACTTTTCAGATTTGATAATTTAAATTATCAATTCACTTTTTAATCTAATTAAAGATTCATTAAAACTCCATTTAGTTTTAATCTTCTCAAAAATCAATATTATGTCTTTAACTGGGTTAAAGAACCAATGTCTTCTAAAACACGATTCACGACAAACCCAAATCACAGTTGATATTAAATACAAGGCTCTGAATAGAAAATATATCGGCTTATATTCAATATCAAATTCTGAAACCAACAAATATCGTATTGGAAATAACGATATAAAATATATCTTTCAAATTCCCATAACAATATCTGTATAGTCACAAAATCCAACATCGAAATATCCTGAAGATAATTTCGATTCAACTCCAGTCCAATCCACGTATTGGGAATATTGATTATTTTTAAAATCACTTTCAAATTCAATTTATTTATTTCAAAAATAAATTGATTTTAATTCTAGTTCAAAACTAGTTCATTTCGATAAAAATCTATTTTTATCCTTTAATGTGGAATTTTCCAGCCCAATTCTTTCCAATTCACATATTTTGATTTTACACAAATTATTAATATTTTTAATAATTTTATCAAGGCCCTTACAGTCGATTTCCATCAACGGCTATCGAACTGCACTTATAGCGACCTTTTTCAAATTTGATTTGGACATAATTCCAAATCCAACCGTTAGATTTCAAGTTTCTAATATTCATTGGAAAGCTCTTTTCGATACGAACCCAACGGTTCCGGTTTTAGGAGAATCCGACGGTCGGATCTCCCGCAATGTTCGTTTGAAATAAATGGTCGAAATTCACGAACTACCGCGGCGCGGCGCGTTCTATTCAGGCCATTATATATATAATATATATATATATTATATATGTTTCGTCGATTTCCTTTTAAAACGAATTTTATAAATAGTTCTACATTCGTTTCAAAACAATTTCAACTTCATCGTCAATTTCAAATCGATTTGATTTCAATTCAATTCGAGTTCATTTCAATTCAATTCCAATTCTAATTCGTTTCAATTCAATTCAATTTGAATTCATTTCAATTCAATTCCAATTCTAATTCGTTTCAATTCAATTCAATTTCAGTTCGTTTTAAATTTCAATTTCAATTTAATTCAATTTGAATTCATTTCTATTTTATTCGAATTCAAATTCACTTTATATTCAATTCGAATCGAATTCATTTTCTATTCGATTCGAATTCAATTCAAATTGATTCAATAAAATTTCAATTTGAATTTTAATCTAATTCAATTTGAATTTCCTTTCAAAATATTAAATTTTGAAATCACTTTTCCATATTCATTATAAAACGAATAAAATCGATATAAACATCGTTCGCGTCAAAATAACGCATCTCTAATCAACACGGCTTTATATTTCAATAATTCGTTATTCTATTCAACAAATGAATATTTGTTCTATTCAACACATGAATCTATATTTCTTTCAACACACGACTAATCTCAACACATGAGTACCGTCAACACATCACTATTTTTGTTATGTAAAATATTTTATAAAACTATGGTATCTATCGTTTGATTTTTTTTAATTAGACTTCTACTGGGAAGTAGTTCTAATTTTAAATATGATAAAGATGTAAATTTCATTGTATAAAATATTTCACTCAACACATGAACATCGTCAACACATGACTATTTTTATATTCAACACATGAATTTTCTTTTATAATATTCATTGTTGTCCCGATTGGAATGAGGCCCAATCAATCACCATATAATGTTAATTATATGGATTCCATACAACACATGTATATAATAGCATTGAAAAATAATCAATCATCAACCAAAGTGCACTACACTGTATAAGCATCAAATATAGATATCTGACGCTTATAACAGCCTGTTAATCAATCGATCGACATATTTAATCAATCAGGATGAGTGAACTTCAAATTTCATCCCAACACCCGTGTGGGGTTTCAAACAATCAAACATAGATTTTATTTGTGCAGTTGGGCGATGTGTAAAATTTATCGTCCCAATCAATGTCCTTCAAATAGGTGTACATAAACAAACCGTCCGGTTTGTAAATGAATATTTTATTTATTCACTTCCACGTTAAAAATTATATTTTTAACGATAAAATACTCTATTTCAACACATGAATTTCTATTCATTTCATTTACACAATAAAAATGATATTTTTATTTTTCTAACATATTTTAGAAAATTTCGGCGGCATAACGGCACGATACTAGAAACGGGACAAGGCCTAGCCTTATCCCCGGTCTAGTGAAGGCCCACGCCATTCACACATCAATCAAATCAATTCAATTCACCAAACAATTCAATTTAAACCAAATAGACTAACCAACTACACAACCAAACAATTTAACAAACAAGCCATCCATGGTCTGTGGATGACGGGTGTCGGGTGCTACTAAGCACCGTCTGCATCCTAGTATATATATATAACTAGAAAAAGAAGTTGAAGAGTGAGAAGTTCTCACCAATAGCTATCCAACTTCACGACTCTTCTTTTATAGAAATCTGCTTCACTCTCGCCTTTTTATCACCTTCGTTGCCCGTAGTCACTACATATATAAAAATCACACATTTTTATATTTTGATGTCTTTAAAATAAAAATTACATTTTTATTCATTCACTTTCAATTTAAAAATCATATTTTTATAATCGCTACATATATTTAAAAATCGAATTTTTACTATGCTGTTCAATATATAAAAATCGAATTTTTACTATCATGCTTTATGGATAAAAAATTTATTTTCACACCGCTACTATATAGATAAAAATTCTATTTTTACAACGATGTTCATATAATAAAGATTATATTTTTATTATGCTATTCTCTATATAAAGATTTCGCCTTTATAAAAATAAAGTTTATTTCGATGTATATAAAATAAAAATCAGATTTTTATTTTGCTACATACACAAAGATGTTATTTTTAATTCTCTACATAAACAAAAATCATATTTCTAATCCTTCTACTTAATAAAGATCATATTTTTAATACTTTAAAAATATAAAAATCATATTTTTATTACTTTAAAAATATAAAGATCGTATTTTTGTTAACTAAAAATCGTATTCTTTACAGCATCAAAATGATATTTTTACATTATACATATAAATGGAAATCAAATTTTTCTCTCTCTTTATATACTAAAAACTGAAATTTTGTTTTTATCGAACTAATTACTTTATATAAATAAAATAAAGAAATGAAAATAAATGAAAATCTTACAGCATATATCGAAGGAGGGGGGTCCATGCTGGCCTTGGTGCGTTGGGGATGGTCGGAGGAGGGGGAAGCGGCAGTCGGGGTGCTGGTGAGGGGGTGGCGCAGGCCGTTTTAGGTGGTGGTTTGGGGGACTACGGGCTCGAGGTGGAGGGACTGGAAGGGGCGCCGCAGTGTTGAGGTGGGGCCGACCTCGCGGCGGAACGGGGTGGTGGGCGGAGCGCGTTCTGGAGGAGGCGGCGCGCGTGGATCTCGAGGCAGAGGGCGGCGCGTTCTAGGGCTCAGCGTTTTTTTTTCTTTTTCTTTCGATTTGAATACTGAATGGGGGAGGAGAGAGATAAGGGAAAAGGTGAGGGAGTTTTATAAAATAAATATAATAAATTAATATTATTTTCTCCTTTATAGTTGACTTTTCATCCTAACCCCGATTCGAACCCAACGACTGTCATCCCTAGCGTATTACCCCCATTCTGATCACAATGGGATATGCCACGTAGGCTGATTCGATCGTTTCGATCAGTTTTCGTCAAAATCAAAATATAACTCTATATATTGAATTTGAACGCGCATTTCAATTTACTGGGGTCACATAAGGACTTTATAAATTCCATAAAAATATTTTCTAACTTCGTATTGACGATACGGTCCTAACAAAACTAGTTTCGTCGAATTCTGAAACCGTTGGAAAAATGGCCAATTTCCAGTCGATTAAAATCAACTGAAACTGGTCAAACGCGTTTTCCTTTGCCACGCTCACATATTGATTCGAAAAATTATGAAATTTGGAATCTAACAATAATTTGACATCACAGATCCAACAAAAGTGGTTTCGTCGAAATCCGAGGTCGTTTGCAAAATGTCTATTTTTAAGGGCCTGAATTCTATAGCGACTATTCAGAATTTTCAACTGGACATATCTTTTGATTCCCGCTATGAAATCTTGATCTGTCGGATTCGTTGGAAAGATCTCATCATTTAGATCCTAATGTTTTTGGTTTCACTAAAATTTGGATTGTTTTGCACCCGGTACATTCAATTGAAGATTGAAATCGAATTATCGAACTACCACGCCATTTTCAATTCTATTTATAATTATATATAATTATTTATATTCTAACGACGACGTATATAATATAGACGTTCGAATTATATTCAAAATATATTTCTCGTCGATTTTATTTAAAATTATTCATTTTAAATATTCAAAATTCGCTAAAATTGCCAAAATAAAAATTTTAAACTGGCCCAGATTTTCCGGGTTATTACAATCTCCCCCACTTAAAACTTTTCGTCCCCGAAAAGGAACAAAGTCGAAAGTGGTTTGATTAATCTACTCTACGTTCGGTCTGGCTTCCATTCTCCAACTTTTCAGTTTCTGAGAATTCTCAAATTTTCAAAAATTTGGCTAACACCCTAAATTTTCGAAAAATTTCGCCATAACCTCCCCTGCACCGGGAGCATCGGGGAATTTCAAATAGCTTCCCCGGTCCTTCAGATCTCAAAAAGAAAAAGAAAAAGCCAAGCGGCTAGCCAATAGGCTCACAAAATCATCATCACCCAAACAAAACAGTAAATTATGTAGTAAACATGTACCTATTTGTCAGGCAAACAAATTTTATTCTCTGCTCTAGCCTCCTTGCTATGACCTGTTCAATGTAAGTACTTGTATATGCAAGCAAATGCGACCAATTTTCAATACAATTCAAAATTTGATTCTATTAGGCTAAATGGTTCAAAATTATCAAACAAATAAACAAACAACACAAACATCAATCAATTAGTGGATTAGAGTTTCAAATTCATAATTTTGATATATATAAAGAAAATCATGTTTTTGATGCCAATTCACAACAATGAATCTATCTATATTAGTTTTGGTTCTCACACTATTCTAATGGAAATATATAGATATCACACCTTCGAAACATGAACATAAATACTGATGATGTGGCCACATCACCAGAATTATCCCCGGGTGTCTAGAATGTGACTCTATATCTACCCAGTATATTAAAACTTCGACTATACGTTCATGACGCGTATACGCGAAATCTATATATACTCGATTGTCCATATTCAAAATAAATAAATAATCAAATACGTATAAAACGATTTAAATTTTAAAACAAAATGGTTTTCTTTTGAAAAATATACTCTTCACACTCGTTCTAGGATACTACTGATCCTATCTCTAACGAGTCATTCTAATTGGATATTGCTAATCCAATATCTGATGAATTCTTTCGTATGGTTCTAATGTGTCTTATTCTCGAGCTCTGTAAACCAAAGCTCCGATACCAACTGTAAGAACCCGTAACTTCCCCGTGAAGGAAAGCACGAATACTTTGAGAACAACACACAAAAGGACGCATACGGAAGAACATTTCATTGCTATTACAACAATTCCATCAGATACAAGAATATACAGAGTATAAACGAATAAATTACATTCAACAAATATCAGAGATTACAATAACTTACATAGCAGCGGAAAAATATACAAAACACAACTAGAAGTGATACACGGATACAGAGCTTTCCGAGCATCGTTCCAGCTGTAAATCAGGACCCTGTGAATATAAATCTGCAAAACCAAAACTACTAGCTGCCCGTGCGGAAAATAGGGGCACCCAGAGTTTAGGTTAAAACAATAAACTCCAGGTCAGTCATGGGACTGGTGTGAGAACTAAAACAGTTATAATTCTTTATTTTAAAGTTCGGTAAATCAAGGGACCACGCCGTATAACACGGAACGGGTTTCCTCCCAAGAATACCAGTGCATAAAACAAACAGCGCAATGCTAAATAAAGAAAAATGAAGCTGTTATAAGACCCAGGTCCCATCACACAATGCAACGCAAGCCGGAGGATAGGGTTTTTATCTTATAACAGCCAAAGCATGCTTGATACGTTTAAAACACATTATTTGATACTATAATAAGTGTATAGTGTCAAAACAATTTCAATCATAAATATCAATCATAGGCGGCATTAATGACCCATACCACTATGTCGCCATACTAGGTTCTACAAATAAAATCCGCAATATCACGTATTGGAAATTGGATTCCGTCATGAGCCGAGGCAAGGGGCAAGCTCCTCTCCGCGTTCGAGACACTCTAGCAAATGCCTTAGGACCCCACTATGATCCTTTGGAACCTCCAAGGCCGGTCCTCTCTTACTTTTGAGGATTGGCAATTCCTGAACACACGTTTCCCGGTCCTTACAGACCTATATCCGAGGCGCCTCATATCCAACAACCACACAGGTGAAAAGTATATAAATGTCAGGGCTGGTAGGTCACTGACACCACCCTAGCTAGAAAGAAACGTCGTGCACTCCTTGGGTCCGTATCCCGTTTTTGACTCATACCGAGGTGTGAGGCTCGCGAATCCACGTTATACACAAAGCTACGCCACACAGGCCGTGCTTTGATCATCAACCACAAGACTTTGCTTTTCAACAGAAGCCTTGATCAATTGCCACTTACGCATGCCACATTGGCAATTCACTCCATGCGACTGATGTCCATCGATATACAACCTCTGAGCTCGTATGTCTCAGAGAAGGGCGTTAAGCAAGAGAATAAATTCTCCACCGCCAAACAGATGTATATTTAATAGAGATCAATCAACACAGAATAAAATCCAATGTCAGACACACAATCCATTTACAAGTTCGTTCTGGGTCTGAACGAAACCGGAGGCACTTTCCTCGCATATCCATCCATCTCCAAGTACGTCTGGACGATCACCAACTGATTCCCTCATCCTGGGTGTACAGCCCAATCAAGATCATCAGTAATCACCCAAACGATGTGAAGACTTCCGGTCTTCAACCACCGTCTTCATCTTCGACATCTCGTCGAATCGGTTATTCAGAATGGGTATAAACCCGGCTTTTCTGAATAACCCACGTATATAATAAACGAATGTTACACAAACACAACAAACGCCTCATTCCAATTCAGAGTATTCTTTTATTCACAAAATTACATTCTTAGGGAAAGGTTCCCATTAATTTTATCCAAGATAAATTCTTCTAAATTTATTCTATAATCTTCCTTTGGATATCATTTCAAACTAGTCGGGATTAACGAACCACACCGAAGCAATTATTTATTTTATTTCCCAATCCCAACCTATATATCCCATGGAGAAAAACTGGTAATACTCCATATCTAACACCACGGTGTTATCGGTAAAATTAATTACCATCCCACGTTCAAATCTAATTAAAGATTTAACTATCGCTTTGGAGCAAAACTGGTGATACCCCACTCTCGATCACTTTTCAGATTTGATAATTTAAATTATCAATTCACTTTTTAATCTAATTAAAGATTCATTAAAACTCCATTTAGTTTTAATCTTCTCAAAAATCAATATTATGTCTTTAACTGGGTTAAAGAACCAATGTCTTCTAAAACACGATTCACGACAAACCCAAATCACAGTTGATATTAAATACAAGGCTCTGAATAGAAAATATATCGGCTTATATTCAATATCAAATTCTGAAACCAACAAATATCGTATTGGAAATAACGATATAAAATATACCTTTCAAATTCCCATAACAATATCTGTATAGTCACGAAATCCAACATCGAAATATCCCGAAGATAATTTCGATTCAACTCCAGTCCAATCCACGTATTGGGAATATTGATTATTTTTAAAATCACTTTCAAATTCAATTTATTTATTTCAAAAATAAATTGATTTTAATTCTAGTTCAAAACTAGTTCATTTCGATAAAAATCTATTTTTATCCTTTAATGTGGAATTTTCCAGCCCAATTCTTTCCAATTCACATATTTTGATTTTACACAAATTATTAATATTTTTAATAATTTTATCAAGGCCCGTACAGTCGATTTCCATCAACGGCTATCGAACTGCACTTACAGCGACCTTTTTCAAATTTGGTTTGGACATAATTCCAAATCCAACCGTTAGATTTCAAGTTTCTAATATTCATTGGAAAGCTCTTTTCGATACGAACCCAACGGTTCCGGTTTTAGGAGAATCCGACGGTCGGATCTCCCGCAATGTTCGTTTGAAATAAATGGTCGAAATTCACGAACTACCGCGGCGCAGCGCGTTCTATTCAGGCCATTATATATATAATATATATATATTATATATGTTTTGTCGATTTCCTTTTAAAACGAATTTTATAAATAGTTCTACATTCGTTTCAAAACAATTTCAACTTCATCGTCAATTTCAAATCGATTTGATTTCAATTCAATTCGAGTTCATTTCAATTCAATTCCAATTCTAATTCGTTTCAATTCAATTTGAATTCATTTCAATTCAATTCCAATTCTAATTCGTTTCAATTCAATTCAATTTCAGTTCGTTTTAAATTTCAATTTCAATTTAATTCAATTTGAATTTGAATTCATTTCTATTTTATTCGAATTCAAATTCACTTTATATTCAATTCGAATCGAATTCATTTTCTATTCGATTCGAATTCAATTCAAATTGATTCAATAAAATTTCAATTTGAATTTTAATCTAATTCAATTTGAATTTCCTTTCAAAATATTAAATTTTGAAATCACTTTTCCATATTCATTATAAAACGAATAAAATCGATAAAAACATCGTTCGCGTCAAAATAACGCATCTCTAATCAACACGGCTTTATATTTCAATAATTCGTTATTCTATTCAACAAATGAATATTTGTTCTATTCAACACATGAATCTATATTTCTTTCAACACACGACTAATCTCAACACATGAGTACCGTCAACACATCACTATTTTTGTTATGTAAAATATTTTATAAAACTATGGTATCTATCGTTTGATTTTTTTTAATTAGACTTCTACTGGGAAGTAGTTCTAATTTTAAATATGATAAAGATGTAAATTTCATTGTATAAAATATTTCACTCAACACATGAACATCGTCAACACATGACTATTTTTATATTCAACACATGAATTTTCTTTTATAATATTCATTGTTGTCCCGATTGGAATGAGGCCCGATCAATCACCATATAATGTTAATTATATGGATTCCATACAACACATGTATATAATAGCATTGAAAAATAATCAATCATCAACCAAAGTGCACTACACTGTATAAGCATCAAATATAGATATCTGACGCTTATAACAGCCTGTTAATCAATCGATCGACATATTTAATCAATCAGGATGAGTGAACTTCAAATTTCATCCCAACATCCATGTGGGGTTTCAAACAATCAAACACAGATTTTATTTGTGCAGTTGGGCGATGTGTAAAATTTATCGTCCCAATCAATGTCCTTCAAATAGGTGTACATAAACAAACCGTCCGGTTTGTAAATGAATATTTTATTTATTCACTTCCACGTTAAAAATTATATTTTTAACGATAAAATACTCTATTTCAACACATGAATTTCTATTCATTTCATTTACACAATAAAAATGATATTTTTATTTTTCTAACATATTTTAGAAAATTTCGGCGGCATAACGGCACGATACTAGAAACGGGACAAGGCCTAGCCTTATCCCCGGTCTAGTGAAGGCCCACGCCATTCACACATCAATCAAATCAATTCAATTCACCAAACAATTCAATTTAAACCAAATAGACTAACCAACTACACAACCAAACAATTTAACAAACAAGCCATCCATGGTCTGTGGATGACGGGTGTCGGGTGCTACTAAGCACCGTCTGCATCCTAGTATATATATATAACTAGAAAAAGAAGTTGAAGAGTGAGAAGTTCTCACCAATAGCTATCCAACTTCACGACTCTTCTTTTATAGAAATCTGCTTCACTCTCGCCTTTTTATCACCTTCGTTGCCCGTAGTCACTACATATATAAAAATCACACATTTTTATATTTTGATGTCTTTAAAATAAAAATTACATTTTTATTTATTCACTTTCAATTTAAAAATCATATTTTTATAATCGCTACATATATTTAAAAATCGAATTTTTACTATGCTGTTCAATATATAAAAATCGAATTTTTACTATCACGCTTTATGGATAAAAAATTTATTTTCACACCGCTACTATATAGATAAAAATTCTATTTTTACAACGATGTTCAAATAATAAAGATTATATTTTTATTTTGCTATTCTCTATATAAAGATTTCACCTTTATAAAAATAAAGTTTATTTCGATGTATATAAAATAAAAATCAGATTTTTATTTTGCTACATACACAAAGATGATATTTTTAATTCTCTACATAAACAAAAATCATATTTCTAATCCTTCTACTTAATAAAGATCATATTTTTAATACTTTAAAAATATAAAAATCATATTTTTATTACTTTAAAAATATAAAGGTCATATTTTTGTTAACTAAAACTCGTATTCTTTACAGCATCAAAATGATATTTTTACATTATACATATAAATGGAAATCAAATTTTTCTCTCTCTTTATATACTAAAAACTAAAATTTTGTTTTTATCGAACTAATTACTTTATATAAATAAAATAAAGAAATGAAAATAAATGAAAATCTTACAGCATATATCGAAGGAGAGGGGGTCCATGCTGGCCTTGGTGCGTTGGGGATGGTCGGAGGAGGGGGAAGCGGCAGTCGGGGTGCTGGTGAGGGGGGTGGCGCAGGCCGTTTTAGGTGGTGGTTTGGGGGGACTACGGGCTCGAGGGGGAGGGACTGGAAGGGGCGCCGCAGTGTTGAGGTGGGGCCGACCTCGCGGCGGAACGGGGTGGTGGGCGGAGTGCGTTCTGGAGGAGGCGGCGCGCGTGGATCTCGAGGCAGAGGGCGGCGCGTTCTAGGGCTTAGCGTTTTTTTTTCTTTTTCTTTCGATTTGAATACTGAATGGGGGAGGAGAGAGATAAGGGAAAAGGTGAGGGAGTTTTATAAAATAAATATAATAAATTAATATTATTTTCTCCTTTATAGTTGACTTTTCATCCTAACCCCGATTCGAACCCAACAACTGTCGTCCCTAGCGTATTACCCCCATTCTGATCACAATGGGATATGCCACGTAGGCTGATTCGATCGTTTCGATCAGTTTTCGTCAAAATCAAAATATAACTCTATATATTGAATTTGAACGCGCATTTCAATTTACTGGGGTCACATAAGGACTTTATAAATTCCATAAAAATATTTTCTAACTTCGTATTGACGATACGGTCCTAACAAAACTAGTTTCGTCGAATTCTGAAACCGTTGGAAAAATGGCCAATTTCCAGTCGATTAAAATCAACTGAAACTGGTCAAACGCGTTTTCCTTTGCCACGCTCACATATTGATTCAAAAAATTATGAAATTTGGAATCTAACAATAATTTGACATCACGGATCCAACAAAAGTGGTTTCGTCGAAATCCGAGGTCGTTTGCAAAATGTCTATTTTTAAGGGCCTGAATTCTATAGCGACTATTCAGAATTTTCAACTGGACATATCTTTTGATTCCCGCTATGAAATCTTGATCTGTCGGATTCGTTGGAAAGATATCATCATTTAGATCCTAATGTTTTTGGTTTCACTAAAATCCGGATTGTTTTGCACCCGGTACATTCAATTGAAGTTTGAAATCGAATTATCGAACTACCGCGCCATTTTCAATTCTATTTATAATTATATATAATTATTTATATTCTAACGACGACGTATATAATATAGATGTTCGAATTATATTCAAAATATATTTCTCGTCGATTTTATTTAAAATTATTCATTTTAAATATTCAAAATTCGCTAAAATTGCCAAAATAAAATTTTTAAACTTGCCCAGATTTTCCGGGTTATTACAGGTATGAGTAAACAGTTTAAAAACAGTTTCAGAAAACTAAATGATATCTCATAAGACCACGCCGTATAACACGGAACGGGTTTTTCCCTTATGAAAATCCAAACACTTGACTTATCTTTATATCAAAACTCTTTTGATATTATAATAATGTCTAAATAAAGTAAATAACAATCTAGTGGAACGTTTACATCTCACGTTCCACATATATATACAATCAAAACCGCAAGCACGTATTGGGTAATGGATTTCAAACTATGACAGGGTATGGAACCACCTTCCGATAGTATATCTCTAGAGAAGAATACACCGAGTCCAACAAGAACATCTTGCAACTCAGCCACACATGACCGACCACTCATTTCGCTTGAGTGTATCGAATGTATATCACCAACGATTGGGATCAGCAACCGTTTCCCGAATGGGACAGCATCGA
The DNA here is from genome assembly GCA_030737875.1 of Allium sativum. Lineage (NCBI taxonomy): Eukaryota > Viridiplantae > Streptophyta > Magnoliopsida > Asparagales > Amaryllidaceae > Allium > Allium sativum. The sequence continues at coordinate 833,641,860 of CM060912.1, read as the reverse complement.
CAATAGATTTTTAGAAGTAAATGAAACTCTAGATCAGGTGATTATACACCCTAATAGGTGCGACCTACATAGCCATGATGCCTGCCCAATTTCTGTCATTTACCGGTTGATGAGGCTAGAAGCTACGCTTTGTCATCACACAAGATTCACTTCGAATGTCACATCGTCAGATCCATCGAAAATCACTAGTTGATGTCTACAACAGTACATTACGTGTCAGCTAAAAGAAGTTTCCTTCTCCGCTTCCACTCTTGGTACGGTTGAAGAAATCAATGTACGTCACCTTTCTGGAAATACTCTGTCAGACATTCATCCATACAAGTCACCCAGGAACACGATGAACTGAAGGCACTATTTCTATTAATAGAAAAAGTCCTTGCACTCTACTCCGTCTTCGATTATCTTTATATAATCTGATTCGCACGCTACTGCCGATATGGAGTGGTTCTTTGGATAATAATCCAACCGGTCTCTCCGTATTGACAACGATGGTCAAAACTTCGATAGTCTGTGATTTAACTATCGAATAAAAAAAAGTGTTTCGATAGTCGATGATTTAACTATGGAATAAAAACAAGTGTTCATCCAATTATCAACCAATTTCTAAGCCCTTAATTAATATTCCATTAATTAAATCTCTTCTCTATTTCTTATCAATATTTGTTAACCAAATATTTTCAATAACCATATTGGCCTTTTACGTTATTTGGAAAACATTTCCGAATATCGCCTTCCTTTATTTTCTAAACTTTAGAAAATATATGCTAGTTATAATTGGAAAATATTCCAATTACTTATCTCTTTTCCAATCTCGTTTATTCCTATACTTACACTTATTTGGGTCAAAACAGATGTTGTGTAAAACATCGTTACGACAACCTAAATATTGTATTCAACTAACTTTTATCCAACATTGATCTTTGAGCCTGAAATCTTACTGTTCATTTGTTAATAATGCAATCAATCAAGTTGGGGTATAACTACCTCTCAGACCTTGACTGAATAACATTTATAACATCAAAACAGATATGACTACTTACTCGAACAATCAATAACATACAACTACTTCTTCACTTTTAAACACATATATACTTTCTCTTTCTATTCTTACTAGATTTTATTCCTAGTCTTCCTTTTTGATTATACTATTCTATTTCTAAGTTCGTTTTCTTATCGACTTCTATATATTTTGATATGTTAATTTCTAACTATCAAATTATCTTAAAAATATTCTATCTCCTTAAATTCTCGGAAAAATTCGCCATAACCTCCTTTGTACCGGGAGCATCGGGAAAATTTCAAATAGCTTTCCCGGTCCTTCTCATCTCAAAAAGAAAAAGAAAAAGCCAAGCGGCTTGCCGATACGGCGCATAAAATCTCATATATGAATTAAATACGTACCTTTTTGTCGGGCATTCTATTTATTTCACTTCTATACTTTATTCCATACTTGTCTCCTGTATGTCTATACCTGTCCAATCTATTTTAACTATACCAATCGTTTTAACTAAATTTGTTAAATAAACTTGTTACTTAACTCTTCAGTCTATTTCACCTTCATATTTGAACATGACATGTTCAAATATGTTTTAACTTGCATATTAACAAATTCTAATTATACTCATACTCTCGTTTCCTTATCGACTTCTTATTCAAATTCCAATTCAATTCTATTTGAATTCTCTTTATTTAAACCTCATTTGAATTCTATTTTCAAATTCTATAGTTTAAAGTCCATTTGAATTCTCTATTCAAATTCTATAGTTCTAAAGTCCATTTGAATTCTATATTCAAATTCTATAGTTTAAAGTCCATTTGAATTCTTTGCATTATTTATAAACAACGTTTATAACTTCAATTCAAATCCCACCTTTCCATTTATAAACAACGTTTATAAATTCAATTCAAATCCCATATTTTCCTTTATAAACAATGTTTATAAATTCAATTCAAATCCCATATTTTCCTTTATAAACAAAGTTTATAAATTCGATTCAAATCCCATATTTTCCTTTATAAACAAAGTTTATAAATTCGATTCAAATCCCATATTTTCCTTTATAAACAACATTTATAAATTCAATTCAAATCCCATAGTTTCCTTTATAAACAAAGTTTATAAATTCAATTCAAATCCCATAGTTTCCTTTATAAACAAAGTTTATAAATTCAATTCAAATCCCATATTTTCCTTTATAAACAAAGTTTATAAATTCTATACAAATCCCATATTTTCCTTTATAAACAAAGTTTATAAATTCTATACTCGTTTTATATATCTTCAAAACAAGTAAATATTTCCTATAGTTCATTAAAAATTCAAATCCTATTTATAAAAATAGAATTCAATTTTTAAATCTTAAATACCCTTTCAGGGTATTTTATAAATCAATATCTCAAGCCCCAGTGATATTTAAACAATCAAATCAACCAATTTTCAATCATTTGATTTTTAACACATCATATATGAATATACATATGAAACCAAACAAACAACAACAGATAATATATTTTTGAGGAATCCAGTTGGATTCCTCCAACCTGTTTTCCTGCATCCACAGATGTTAGCACATAAATAATACCTATCCTGCTTCGAGGCAGGATATCGCGGTATAGAAGGTCATCCACTAATCATAGCGTGGGGCGTATAGGGTAATCATCCGCTATGAAACTGCGGGCATCCGCTAATGAAACTGCGGGAATCCAACCAATCATCAACCCAATATATATATATATATATATATATCCTAAATAACTAATATATATTTCAAAACAATCAGACAGCATTCAAACAAGAACAGACAATTATTTTTAACTATATAAAAATAATTTCTAAATAAATGGTGAGTGAGGTTTACTCACCAAGGTTTTATTCGCAATCCATTCCAGTTTCTTTCAAGTTGAATCGAACCATCAATTATTTTTTTAGTTCTTGTTAACTCCCTCTCGTTCAATTCGCAGCTACCAACCCATCGTTACTAGTTTATTCCAATCGGACCTCGTATGACAAAAACGTGTATATAAACATTTATCCATTTATATTGTTTTTAGTATTTTCTTAATGAATTAACAACCAATTTAAATTACCTTTTTACTGTATATAACAAGTGTTCCCATTTTCCCAGCTCCATTTCAACATTCCAACAAACACCTGCTGCCTCTCCACTGTTGACGAGCAATCACCCGACCAGAGCATGCTTTGAAATACTACAGACCTAGTACACCATCTTCAATTGCACTGCTTGATGCAGTCAATGCTCACCGGCCACCATTAGGCTTTGCCTGAACGAGAACGCTCCAGACTTTATTGCGTCGGCGGTAGCTTCTCAACATCCATCAGATGTCGCGCTCCTCCAAACGAGCTTGACCCACTGTTATCGCTCCATTGCTGAGTTCGAAGCCACCCATATAATCGTCGCCCCCTTCCTTACACCACGAATCTGAACCCGTCTGCCTCTCTGCAAATCTCGAACTAACCCTCAACAGTTCCTGGTCTCGCGAGCGTCTAGCTTGGTCGAGCTCGCCATCGCGATATCCCATCTCGTCTGATAACGCGAGTGCTTCAGCCACAAGGTCGAGCTCCAGGATTTTAGGGCTTGGACCGTTTTGTTTCGATTTAATTTGAGAAAAAGGGGGGTCGGCTTTCTCTGATGAACGCTAAGCGAGAAAATGGGATTTGGGGGTGCGATTTAGTTATATAGGCAAGGGTGTGGTATCAGTATGAACAACGAGGCCATCTATGTGTGGAGTGGAAGAGGAGAACGTTTTCTTCTTTCCCCCTTATGATTTGTGCGGTCATTTTTCCTCCTTGTTGTTTTATCTCAGTCCATAGATCAAGGATATTTTATTTATATTTTAAATTTAATTAACCAATGCGATTTAATTAATTAAATTTTGCCGTTGATATCGAACTCCTTTCTGAACTCAACCACTGTCAATTCTAGGGTAATACCCCTATTCCGGACACACTGGGATAGGTTACGAGGTCCAATTCGATCATCTGATGGAGATATTAATTTAAATCAATATAAATTAATTTAAGAGCGATTTATTCTTTCGAAAATAAATAAATATTATTACCGTTATAAATTCAAATAAAATTTCCTATAAATTATTTGAACTGAATTCAATTCAAATTTAAACTTTGAAGTTAACTAAATCCATTATCGTATTCCAATAATGTAATATATCCAATATTAAATCGAAATTGATTATTAAATCGATAACTTAATATAAATATTCATTTAATTTATCAAATTAATATTTAAAACCGTATTAAATATTCGAATCTAACCGACGGAATATCCGGGTCATTACATTCTTCCCCACTTAAAATAATTTCGTCCTCGAAATTGCTAAGGTAGGAAAAGTGCTACAAACCCATTTATCTTTCAAAACTTATTTACGTTGATACACAACATTTCAAACTCCCTTACGTAACTCTCTTTCGAATAAATCCTTATTCGATAACTCCTCCCTTCGAATAACTATATTCGATAATCTCTCTATCCAGTAACTAGATTCGAAAACCTTTCTTTGAATCAACTATATTCGATTTATTCTATTCAATTTACTCTTATCAATTAACTCTATTGGATTTAACTCTTTTCGATTTACTCTATCGAATAACTAAATTCGATAACTCCTTCGAATAGCCAATATTTTATAACTCACTTCGGTTAAACTAATCGATAACTCTTTCCGATTAAACTATAATCAATAACTCATTTCGATTAACAAATAATCGGTAACTCCTTCCGAATAACCAAAAATCGATAATTCCTTTCGAATAAACTATATTCGATAACTCCTTTAACTCTATTCGAATAAACTATATTCGATAACTCCTTTAACTCCATTCTAGGGTAATACCCCTATTCCGGACACACTGGGATAGGTTACGAGGTCCAATTCGATCATCTGAAGGAGATATTAATTTAAATCAATATAAATTTATTTCAGACCGATTTATTCTTTCGAAAATAAATAAATATTATTACCGTTATAAATTCAAATAAAATTTCCTATAAATTATTTGAACTGAATTCAATTCAAATTTAAACTTTGAATTTAACTAAATCCATTATCGTATTCCAATAATGTAATATATCCAATATTAAATCGAAATTGATTATTAAATCGATAACTTAATATAAATATTCATTTAATTTATCAAATTAATATTTAAAACCATATTAAATATTCGAATCTAACCGACGGAATATCCGGGTCATTACAAACGTTGTTCAGTTAAGGTCTGAGAGGTAATTATACCCCAACTTGATTGACTTCCTTCTTAACTAAGGAATGGTAAGGTTTGATAGTGAATGATGGTTAAGTTAATTCAGTAAATGGTTTGAGTTGGCATAGCGATGTTTATTTAAACATCAGTTTAAATCCAATAAAGGAACTTTGGAATTGTTTTCCCAAATAAGAAATCAGAAATGTTTTCTAATATAGGAAACAGGAAATGGAAACGTTTTCCATTGTTAATAAAGTATATTTTCTAAAATTAGAAAATAAGGAAGGTTGAATATATGGAAAGAGGAGATAAGTAAAGTAATGAACTAAAGAGATAAATGCTGATTGATGATTGATTTGATAGAATTTCCATCTGGAAATAATATCGTTGTTTGCACACCTGTTTTTCTTTGATAGTTAACTCACCGACTATCGAAGTTTTTGACCATTTTAACGTTGTTAATATGGAGAGACCGGTTGGATTATTATCCAAAGAACCACTCTGTATTGGCATAAGCTTTGCGAATCATATATGCCAAAGATAATTGAAGATGGAGTAAAGTGCAAGGGCTATTATATAAGTCTTAGATAACAGTGTCTAAGATGGATGTACTGAATAGTGCCTTCGGCTCATCTTGTTCCTGGATGACTTGTATGGATGAATGTCTGATAGAGTATTTCCAGAAAGGCCATGTACATTGATTTCTTCAACCGTACCAAGAGTGGAAGTGGAGAAGGGCACTTCTTTAGCTAACACGTAATGTACTGATGTAGACGTCAATTAGTGATTTTCGATGGATCTGACAATGTGGCATTCGAAGTGAATCTGATGTGATGATAAAGCGTAACCTCTAGCCTCACATCCGGTAAATGACAGAAATCGGGCAGGCAGCATGGCTAAGTCGGTCGCACCGAAGTAGGGTGTATAATCACCTATCTAGAGAATATTCATTTGCTTCTTTTAATCTATCAATGATGTCCCATATATATACGGGAAACGGTTGCTGATCCCAACCATTGGTGATGTACATTCGATACACTCAAGCGAAATGAGTGGTCGGTCATGTGTGGCTGAGTTGCAAGATGTTCTTGTTGAACTACAATGTATCGTTCCTAGAGTACACTGATCGGAAGGTGGTTCCATACCTTGTCATAGTTGGAAATCCATTACCCAATACGTGCTTGCGGTTTTGATTTGTATACTATATATGTAGAACGTGAGATGAAAGCGTTTCTTCTAGATTGATATCTAATTGTATTTAGACATTATTATAATATCAGAATGATATTGCTTTTCAAAGTTGTTTGGATTTTCATAAGGGAAAACCCGTTCCGTTTTCACGACATGGTCTTATGATATATCCGTTATTAAAACATGTGTTAGGAGTTTTATTCACACCAGTCCCATGACTGACCCGGAGTTTTTATTTGTTTGTTTCCCTAAACTCTTGGGTGCCTAATTTTGTACGAGCAGTCAAGTAATCGGGATTTTACAGATATACTTGGAGAGCTTGGAGCAGGAGGCTTCAGGATCCTATAGCTATTATTATTTCCGCTGTTATTGTAAGTGTTGTACTCTGATAAGTGCTATTGTATATATAACTGTTTGTATTTCAAAAGTTATGTTATATTTTATTCGTTCCGCTGTGAGATTCGTGTTTACTCTGATGATGATGTTCTTCTTCTATTCTACTAGTTCTACCATATCTATCCTCACCCTCTATCTTCTTTCTATTAGTTTCTTGAATTTTCAGTGCAATTTGGGGTTGGACTTGTGTTATTTGGTCAGCTCAAATTGGACCGGATTTTCGGGTCACTACAGTTGGTATCAGAGCATTGGTTTAGTTATTACCTTGGCTCTGTGGCGTGATTCAGTAGAGATGGGATTAGTAATATCCTAGATTGAATTTGAGTGTATATATACGAGTGCGTATTTGTTAGTTAATATAAAATGGTTTTATATTGTGGAGACTCATTGGTTGAGTGGCTTATGAATTCTGGTCGATCAGTTTGATCCACTGTATCGGTAGGAGTTCTATAAACACTTGAATACGATGAACCGACATAGTATGTTTTGATATAGTATATTGGTTATGTTGGTTGTTATTATAATCGAATAAGATAATAAAAGTGAAATGGTTATAAATAACTAATCAGAATTCATATAGGTAAAGTATATGAAAACTGATGAATTAAGTCTGAATTTGAATCAGAATTGGAATTAAAATTCCTGAAATTTGAGTAAGTGTTGATAAATGAATCAGGATTTAAAATAAGGAAATTTGAAGTTCCTAGGAAATTTTGAAAACGTTTTTCAAACTGAAAGTGATATGGTATTGAACTCACTTCGATAGTTGGAAAATAGATTCTGATGATGAATCGCGACATCATCAGTGTTCATTTTCGAGTTCTAAGTGACGGATTACTACCAAAGGTTTTGTTTTTGAATTGTTTTAAGAAAACAAGTTGTTTAGAAATTCAAAGGTTTTGAATTGGTATTATAATTTCAAATTGATGTGAAAGGAACCCGGGAATTTAAGTTCTGGAATTAAAATTTAACTAATGAAGTTAAATAGATGAAGATGGTATAAATGAATAAGTAAATTGAAATTTAACTTGAACTGAGTTAAATAGAATTGAATTGGATTAGGGAATAATCTATTATGGAATTGAATTGATATGTTAAGAATTTGAAATCAAGAATGAACTTGAAATAGAATTCGACTTAGGTATAAGTGAATGATTTGGTTTTGAGAATGAACTGATTGGAGATCAGGTTGGTAATGCATTGTTATATGCAGAAGTGGTAACGAATGGTAGGGACATAATGATATGCCCGACAAAAAGGTACAAGTTTATATTATATATGAGTTTGGAATTTGTGAGCCCAGTTAGCAAGACGCTTGGCGTTTTGATTTTCTTTTGGGTTGGAGATGGCCCAGAGAGGCGAGTTGCAGTTTGACCAATTGACCAGTACAAAGGAGGTGCTGGCGAAATTTTTCGAAAAGTTAAGGTGTTAGAAAATTTTCAGAATTTTTGAAAATTTAGTTAGTTGGAATAAATTAATATTTTAGTCAATATTAATTGGTTCAGTTGAAACCAGAGATAAGAGGTAAACAGATAAATTTTTACCCAGTGGATAGGGTCGTCCCCTACCTTAGCAATTTCGAGGACGAAATTATTTTAAGGGGGAAAGATTGTAATGACCCGCATTTCTGACCGTTGAATAATTAATTTATTTAATTATTTAAATATCGTTTTGGCGATATCGATAACTGGAATTAAATAATATTTATATTTAATTAATATAAATAATAGGATAATATACTTCCAGAATAGTCGGAAATAGTAGAATTCACAATACGATGTGAATTGGATCTTATATAAGCTATAATTCAATTTAGAGTTGAATTATAATAACGAATATATTATATAAACGACAGTTTGAACGTGGAATTATAATATAATTATAATTCGAGCTCGAAATGGCGCTGTAGTTCGCTATTTGGCGATTCGAACTTCAACTGAATATACAAGGTCCGTTTTAAGTCGGATTTCTGTGAAACAAGAACCGTCAGGACCAATTTGATAATAGATTTCTAGTGGAAGAGGGAAATCAGGATTTCTTTGTGTAGATTTTGAGATATGTCCAAATCAAATTTTAAAATAGTCGCTATAGAATCGTTTATCAACCGTATCGGTTTATTCGATATAACTAGAGATCGGGTTTGAATTTAGACAAGGTTCCTTTGGGATATAGTGATAATTTAATTTTTAGAATTTTACTGTAATTTTTAATTAATTTGATAAGCGACTTTTTATTTGAAGTATTTCGCACCCTGAAATCAACATTTTGAAGTTTCAAAATATGAGTCCACCTACCGATATTATTATATTTTTGGGATCGTGGTGTGATACTGAGCATGACTGCATTGTTATTTTCGTCCATAGCAATCCACATATGAACGAAGTTATACGCAAATTGGGTACCCTTAATAATAATATATATTATGTTATTTATTTTTCTGGGATACTAAGGGATCCACGTCCCCTTTTTGCTTCAGCAGTTCTCAGCCACAAACCATTCGGAAATAAAAATGATATAAGTGTCTTGGATTCTTTCTATAAAAGGACTCTAACAGCAGAAACGAAACCTAATTCTTCTTTTCGTTTATCCGCCACCACTGAAACAAACTCAAACGCGGAAGACCCTTTTTCACCCAAGATCAAAGAAGGAACAAGCTGTGCTCTAGCTTTGTGTTATCAAAGAACGAATGTTGCTGAGCAGGCCGAGTTAGAGAAGAAAGAAGGAGCGGTGCTCCAGCTTTGTGCGTAGGGGGGGGGGTCGGATCTGAGTGTTGTGGTCTGGTCGACAGTGTTTTGGCGTAGGAACGAGTTGGTTAAATGGTGGATTGGGAGCGAAAGGCACGGAGTGGAATGAAGTGAAAGAATTCAAAGCAAAGAAGGATGGGGTAACATCATTTGTAAACCTGGTGGAGTACTATTCAAATGAAGTCACGCTTTGGGAAGATTAAATAGCGGAGGACCTGGGTATATTCGAAAGTGGGTATTTGTTTCCGAACCGATGCTTGTACGTTGAAGGGAAAACCATGCGAGAGCAGGAGCTGAAGTTCGAACTAGGACCTGTTGTATATATGCTATGAGATGAAGTCAGCAGTTTTATACCTGGAGTGCGAAGTGAAGAAGCGGAAGGTTGGGGTATTCTTTTTGTGAACATGGCAAAAACGAAATGGGAGCAAATCTAAATGTTGTGGTTGTTGACTGAGAGCGAAACAGTAAATGAAGCAGGAAGTTCGGCAATGAAAAATGAAGTGGAGGGGACGTCTGAGTCCAGCATTTTGCACAGGGAAGACTTGTATTGTTTTGTACTGGAGCAGGACAATTCCAAAATGGTTTCAAAAGGGAATTGGGCCGGTTCATAAAGTAAAACGAGATCCGATAGGATCACACAGACGAATGCTACAACACGGAACCAGACTGGAATGATTGGAGCTGTTTACAATTTATATTGAAATAAATTGTCGGATCAGAATTGACAATCGATTATCGTTCTTTAACGATGATCGACAATGTGAGTAAATCTCACCAACTCTGAACAGTTTATAATTTCATGTTGTATTTTTAGAACTGTTAGAAATTGTCTGTTTGACTGTGTGTTGATTATTTGATTGAACTGCTAGTCAGTTAGTGAAAATTATATATATATATATATATATATATATGTAATTATATATATATATATAAACTGTTAAATATTTATATAATGATTCTGCTATCAGAATAATTTATATTGAACTGAAAGTGATGATAATCATATTGTGTAACATCTGTGGATGCAGGGAGACAGGTTGGAGGAATCCGACTGGATTCCTCAACAGTTATTTTATTGTTTTTCATATATTGTTATATGATGTGATATAAAATCGGTGGGCGACTATATGTGCTTGGACGATATTGAACATCGTGATTTGATATGATTGAATACCATAACATACCGAAATGTTGATAAGGGGATTTTCAAAGTGATATTGAAAATAAAGTATTTATAAATGTGAATGTTTATAAATAAGAAATATTTATAAATTGGAATATTTATAAATAGGAGAAATTTAAGAAGGAAATAATTTCAAATCATTTTTCTTTTTGAATGGAAAGGCCTGTGTGGCGGGTTTGGGGATTTTCCCGATGCTCCCGATACAAAGGAGGTTATGGCGAATTTTTCCGGGAATTTAAGGAGTTAGAATATTTCATGAATAAATTTGAAAAGGGAATATTTGCAAACCATTTGCAAATAGAATAAAATAGAAAAAAGAAATATTTGTAAACCATTTACAAATAGAATTGAAAAGGAAATATTTGCAAACCATTTGCAAGTAGAAATAAATAGAAAAAAGGAAATATTTGTAAACCATTTACAAATAGAATTGAAAAGGGGATTTTTAGAAAATAAATAGAGTTAATAAAAAGGAAATTGGTTTATAACGGAATAAGAAGTTATAAAAAAGGGAAACCGTTATAAAAAGGGAAAACGTTATTAAAAGAACATTTATAAAGTGAAGAACCGTTACTAAAAAGTGAATCTTTATAAATGAATAAACGTTGTTAAAAAGGGGATCTTTTTAAATGGATAAACGTTATAAAAAGAAGAAATCGAATATGGTATTCGAAGTTAGTTAATCGAATATGGTATTCGAAGTTAGTTAATCGAATATGGCATTCGAAGTTAGTTAATCGAATATGGTATTCGAAGTTAGTTAATCGAATATGGTATTCGAAGTTAGTTAATCGAATATGTTATTCGAAAGGGGTTAGTCGAGTCGAGTTAGTCAAATAGTGTTAATCGATTAGAGTTAACCAGTTAGAATTTATTTGGTTAGAGTTAATCAGTTAGAGTTAAACCGATAGAGTTAATCAGTTAGAATAAATCAATTAGAGTCAATCCAAATGAGGTACCATTTAGCACGACTGCTAGCGAAATTCGCAGGGCTGCAGATAGCCTAAGGCGGTCGGATGTTTCCTGAGGGAATCAGGCGTAACCATTGTGATCGCTGCGATCTAGAGTCAAGCGAATGGAGTTAAATCGAATATTAGTTATTTGATAGGAGTTAAGATAATCGAGTTAAGTTATCGAGTTGAGTTAATTAAGTTAAGTTAGTCGAATGAGTTAATCCAAAGGAGTCAGTCGAATATTAGTTATTCGAATAGAGTTAAACGGAGTTAAATAGAGTTAATCGAATATTAGTTATTCGAATGGAGTAAATAGAGTTATCGAATATTAGTTATTCGAACGGAGTTAAATAGAGTTAGTCGAATATAGTTTATTCGAATAGAGTTAAAAGGAAGGAGTTATCGATTATAGTTATCGATTATAGTTTAATCGAAAGGAGTTATTGATTAGTTAATCGAAGGAGATTATCGAATATAGCGTATTCGAAAGAAAGAGATCGAATATAGTTTATTCGAAAGAGAGAGATTTCGAATATAAGTTATTCGAAGAGAGATAATCGAATATACGTTATTCGAAGAAGAGTAAATCAAATAGAGATTTACTCAAAAGAGAATTATACGTCGAATTCAATTATATCGAATTCGGGAAAGTAATATTTACTTTCCGGTTTTTAAATCAAGAGTATACACTAATAAATTAGGGTTAGGTAATTATTCGAATTAAAGAATAAAGGTTAAAATTGAAGTTAGATATTGTGAAGGTAGGGATTATAACGTTATCGTTATAATCAATGTTTTCAAATAAGAAGTGGATTCGTTAATTGAATCCGAGAGTTACGTAAAGAAGTTGTTAAAGGTTTAAAAGATAAACTATTACTATTTCGAAGTTATAACGTTGTTCAGTTAAGGTCTGAGAGGTAATAATACCCCAACTTGATTGACTTCCTTCTTAACTAAGGAATGGTAAGGTTTGATAGTGAATGATGGTTAAGTGAATTCAGTAAATGGTTTGAGTTGGCATAGCGATGTTTATTTAAACATCAGTTTAAATCCAATAAAGGAACTTTGGAATTGTTTTCCCAAATAAGAAATCAGAAATGTTTTCTAATATAGGAAACAGGAAATGGAAACGTTTTCCATTGTTAATAAAGTATATTTTCTAAAATTAGAAAACAAGGAAGGTTGAATATATGGAAAGAGGAGATAAGTAAAGTAATGAACTAAAGAGATAAATGCTGATTGATGATTGATTTGATAGAATTTCCATCTGGAAATAATATCGTTGTTTGCACACCTGTTTTTCTTTGATAGTTAACTCACCGACTATCGAAGTTTTTGACCGTTTTAACGTTGTTAATATGGAGAGACCGGTTGGATTATTATCCAAAGAACCACTCTGTATTGGCATAAGCGTTGCGAATCATATATGCCAAAGATAATTGAAGACGGAGTAAAGTGCAAGGGCTATTATATAAGTCTTAGATAACAGTGTCTAAGATGGATGTACTGAATAGTGCTTTCGGCTCATCCTGTTCCTGGATGACTTGTATGGATGAATGTCTGACAGAGTATTTCCAGAAAGGCCACGTACATTGATTTCTTCAACCGTACCAAGAGTGGAAGCGGAGAAGGGCACTTCTTTAGCTAACACGTAATGTACTGCTGTATACGTCAATTAGTGATTTTCGATGGATCTGAAAATGTGGCATTCGAAGTGAATCTGATTTGATGATAAAGCGTAACCTCTAGCCTCACATCCGGTAAATGACAGAAATCGGGCAGGCAGCATGGCTAAGTCGGTCGCACCGAAGTAGGGTGTATAATCATCTATCTAGAGAATATTCATTTGCTTCTTTTAATCTATCAATGTTGTCCCATATATATACGGGAAACGGTTGTTGATCCCAACCGTTGGTGATGTACATTCGATACACTCAAGCGAAATGAGTGGTCGGTCATGTCTGGCTGAGTTGCAAGATGTTCTTGTTGAACTCCAGTGTATCGTTCCTAGAGTACACTGATCGGAAGGTGGTTCCATACCTTGTCATAGTTGGAAATCCATTTCCCAATACGTGCTTGCGGTTTTGATTTGTATATATATATGTAGAATGTGAGATGAAAGCGTTTCTGCTAGATTGATATCTAATTGTATTTATAATATCAGAATGATATTGCTTTTCAAAGTTGTTTGGATTTTCATAAGGGAAAACCCGTTCCGTTTTCACGGCGTGGTCTTATGATATATCCGTTATTAAAACATGTGTTAGGATTTTTATTCACACCAGTCCCATGACTGACCCGGAGTTTTTGTCTGTTTGTTTCCCTAAACTCTTGGGTGCCTAATTTTGTACGGGCAGTCAAGTAGTCGGGATTTTACAGATATACTTGGAGAGCTTGGAGCAGGAGGCTTCAGGATCCTATAGCTATTATTATTTCCGCTGTTGTTGTAAGTGTTGTACTCTGATAAGTGCTATTGTATATATAACTGTTTGTAATTCAAAAGTTATGTTATATTTTATTCGTTCCGCTGTGAGATTCATGTTTACTCTGATGATGATGTTCTTCTTCTTCTATTCTACTAGTTCTACCTTATCTATCCTCACCCTCTATCTTCTTTCTATTAGTTTCTTGAATTTTCAGTGCAATTTGGGGTGGGACTTGTGTTATTTGGTCAGCTCAAATTGGACCGGATTTTCAGGTCACTACAAATATATGATGTGCTTATTTAACATGCAAAATATAAAATAGTAGGAGACTATCGTTGCTGGATTTGAGTTTTCTTAGTTATTGTTTTAGTTTAGGCACACGTTTATATTTAAACTATAAAAACCAAGATCATAGATGATATCTCGGTATCTCATATCGGTCGATATATCATTTGATATTGCAATACCTCGAACGATATATTCAAAAAAAGATTTACACCGAGATTTGCTATTTCATTTCGAAAGAATCCTAAAACGAGATCTTGGGCGATATTTTCGAAATTTGAAACAGTGATCATGGCACATTGGAGAGTGCACATAAAATGGCAGGAGCAATGCATTCAAATCTAAATTTGCATTTTTAGCAAATGTTAAATCGACAAGCAATTCTGGAATGTTTTTCAGTCCCATAAATCTAATGTTTCCAGTTTTAGTGAATTCAACACAAGGAAATTATATTTAACAAGAATGAGTGCATGGCCTTCAGAAATTTCCAGAAAGTATAAATTAAGCAAAGAATGAATTCTCGTATTCAAAGTCATTTTGGGCAAATAATTCTAGGAACATTTTTGGGCAAAAAATTAATTCACTTTGCAGATAATTTCAAGTGAAATTCTTTAGCAAGAAAATCAAGCAAATATTTCTAAGAAACAATTGTTTTCTATATGACAATTCATCAAGAAAGATCACACAACAATCATAGCCAAGTTACAAATGAAATCAGTGGAAAGCATGATTTCTTAACCCTATATAATACATGCAATTCATCATCAACATTTTATCAAAATTCACAAGAAAAATCAATCAAGAAAAGGAGATTCAAAATACTTACAATCTCTTAAGAATTTCGATCGCAAGCCCAGATCGATGACTAGAGAGCAACTACAATTGAGAGCTAATAGAAGAATAATTTTATCAACCCTTTTGAAGTCGCAATTTGGCCAAAATCCCAGAACCCTAATTTACAAGGGTCAGCCATCAAAGAGCAAAGAATGAAAACCTATTTTTAAGTGTTAAAGAAATAAAAGAAGTCCGACCATTTATTTTTACATAGGGGGGTTTGTTTTAGTTCTATTTTTTGTTGTTTAAAATTTTTCGACCACAGTTTTCTAGTTTTCTGTAACTAGGGTTTACGGCTTACGGGTTTGTAATTTGGGAAAATCTGATCTTAGGGATAAAGATCAGCGAAGGATTTTGAGCATAGGATAAAAATAGTTGGGAGCGGGTGTCGCGAGTTTATAGGGAATTTATATGCATAGAGATTGTTTTAATTCTAGTAGAAACCTTGGGAAATGCAGAAGTAGGCAAAGTTTATTGAAGTTGGGTAAAATCTATGTCATTTACTTTCCACATTTATTTACACTGCTATTATCCGTGTTGTGATAAATTTTGTATTCCTCAAAACTGCAATAAACCATATTCACCCCCCTCTAGGGCTAATCAAGATCCAACACTGCTCTATGATGTTATTTTCTTTACCGACTAACGACTCGCTTTAGAATAGTTCTATGTTTCCATGGTCCTTTTCTATATCGAAATTTAGGCTTGTTCTGATGGATTATTCATGTTAGTGGGGTGGTCTTCACAAATACAATCACCATAAAATGTGTACATATTCACAAATAATTTAAGACAAAAGAAAAGTGAAAATTTTATAGTGAATTAAATTGAATTCTACTTAAATTTAAAAAAATAAATTCATGTTTTTGAAAAGAATACTTGTATTTAAAACTATTGAAGATAGGAAAAAATAGATAACATACAGAGGTTCTTGTATTGAAAATGCAGAGAAGACGAAAACAACTTTGAATAAAATATAAGGGAAAAACAAATGTAGGATTATAGTAAGTGAAAATAAGAAGGGAAACATGTGAAATAAAGAAGCATATGTTATAAAAATAAGTTTTTATTTTCAATATAGCATTTATAAATCAATTAACCTTCTAAAGACAAATAACCAAGCTTGTGATCTCACGAATCAAAACAAAAATCTGAAGAAGACATGAATCTAAGCATAAAAGTCAAAGGAACGATGCAGTTTTCAAATTTTAATGATAAATTCAATATTAAATTGAAAGAAAATAAAAATAACCTAATATAATTTAATCTTTTAAATCGAGCTTGATTGATCCATTCAGCCAGTATTTTTTGAGGGCTCTTTCAATCAGTAATATTAAAAGTAAGATAGAAATAGAATGCAATCATAAATAAAATCATAAGTAATTTAAGATGATTGCATAATTAAGAAATGTTGGTGAATTGAATCAAATTCTAGTTAGAAATAAAAAGTTCAAAAGATTAATTAAAACTTCTTTATGCAGTTATCATGGAAATATAATAGTAATCTCTTACATACAACACATATATGTATGTATTCTATTAATCAATTTTTTCCAGCTATGATCTATAAAAAAACATTTTCTTAAGATTAAGCAATATTTTATTTAACATTTTAGTTTTTGTTAGTGACAAAGCTAAGTCATTCTAATTCATTTTAATCAACTTAAAATCAAATAAAAAATATTACTTATCCAAAAGCATGAAGCATCTCATAAAACATGGAAGAGGGAATTCTATAATTATGTTGAGGAAACATATTTTTTGCTTGGATTCAAAGAGAAAAATCATATAACTTATAGTGTTCACGAATTTAAAATTTTATATCAGATAAGAAATTGATAAAATCACAATATGAAGAGAAAATGAGCATGAATTATTTTTGAATAGATGAAATAGTAAATGATTTATATTAGATAAGAAGTTGAAAAAAATCAGACAAAGAAAAGAAATGAATGTGGGACGTTTCAGAATAGCTGAAATGAAAAATGAAAGGATGTATTATTATCAACATGTAATAGAAATTTAATTTGTAGCTTGAAATGGTAAGTAATCATTAGAGGGATAAGCGATATTTTTTCTCAAATCAACCAAAGAAGAGGACTAGAAGTAGCGTTGTCAGTGGATGCTTTCAGATACAGATAGATTCGTATCCTCATCCACATCCAAAATCATTATTGAATATCGAATATATCTGCATCCACAGATAAGATGGATATCGAATAGTTATCATATCTACTAACAATTGATAAATCAAATAAACATAAATTGAAATTTTTAGTTTAACATTATTTTATTTCCATGACATGGATTATAAAAGTGTACAAAATTATCATGCATATCGATAGTAAATATTTTTGAGCACTTAGTATACATTAAATATAATTTATTTTGGCAAGGCCAACAGGTTTTTAAAGTGATCCATAACACTTTTCCCATTAAAACAACAAATGAGTGCAAAATAATACAAGAGATAGGTGGAATGCATATCAGCTACGGTTATTTCCTAGCTCTAGCAACTCACAAGTACATAAACCACCACACAAGGTGATAAACAAAAAAGAAAGAAGACTCTAGAAAATCGGAAACAAACTACAAACACTGAATTACATATTTAGGCTACAAGCAGTCCTAATACACAACCAATTGCAAGCTAAACCTTCCGTATGTTCTCTCATTAATGAAGAGCAGAGCACACACTTCCAGAATATGAACCTCCACTTGGGCATCAAACCATCCTACAATGACTTAGTCAGACTTCCAATTTAGAATCACCAACAAGCAAACCCGGAAGCAACAGTAACCTCAAAACACTATATACAATTAACAGAAGATCAAATGCAGCAGTGCACCTACAAGCTCAAAAGAGCAGCTAGCTGAGCAACAACACTCAGAGATGCCACAGAAAATACTCAATGAAGAACATACATAACACTCTAGTAGGTCGCAAAATTCACCAGCCTATCAAGACTAACCACAAACAAGCACCAACCAAAGAAATAAGAAGAATAACATGGAAAGGAATTCCTAACAAACTCGCCACCAAACTTCGACCAGAGGAGACTAAAGACCTACACCAATCCAATACCAGGAAAAAAACACCTAGTGTACAAGCATGACAGACCAAAAAAACAGATCTAAACCAACATCACAATGTTGAAGCAAAACCAACTCAAGGCGATAACACCAAATACACTAACATCGGACTACCGAAAACAAAATACCAACCAAACCAGACACTACCAAACAAACACGCAAGAAACTAATAGCAACAACTCAGCAGCACGTCGAATGAATTCGATCCATAACTACAGAGGTCTGCCATTTGGTGAACAGCTGAGAGAAGAAGCATGGGAGAGGTAGGATTGGGGGTCGTGAAAGGAAGCTCTCGCAAGCCAACAACTAATGAGCTAGGGAACCAAGCGAGTGGAACTTAGAATTAAGGTTAGGATAGATCGGGCAAGTTTGGAACGATAGGCTTAAGTCATAGGCAGGAAAGAGGAAAACATGTATGGTAAGAGTAATAGATGTAACAACCTAAAATTTTAATAAAGTAATTTAATTAAAAGATTAACAAAATAAATATTAATTATAAAAATATTGAGAAATGGGCAATGAGGGTTATGCTATTAGGTCTGTTATGAAATTTTGGCCAAGATGGACTTTTGTTTTGCTTAAATTGGACTTAGAACGAGGAAGATACAAAAGAAAGATGTTTGAAATTCAAATTTGAAATTGGAATAATCAACAAATTAATTAAGTCGTAGATCATGATCAGCTGGCCCGACCCAAGGGTTGACCCAGACCCCAAGTGGGTCGACTCACCTATAGGATGGGTCGACCTATCTAGGCAACGTGCGCATCCTGGTGCACACGTTTGTGATGTGTTTTGGCTGACTTGGGGTGCATTTTCTGCAGACTTCTTCTAATTTAACGGATCTAAATCTAAACCTAAAATCAAACGACACTAAATCCCCTAGCTTTATAATAAATATGACTCCATACTTAAACCTATTTCTCCCTATTCCATTTCTCTACCTCCACCTTGCACAACTTTTTCCTCAAATATTTTAATTGAATTCTGAGGCTTGGGTTTACATACATCTTTAGAGGATATTTATATAGAGAGAGATTTCCTACCAGGGCTTATTTGAATTTTCTTAAATCAGTGAGTACTTTTAGTAATTACAAAATTCAATATAAATTGGGGTATATTTTGATAGTATAATATTTGTTGATTTCTTTATATTTCTATTTCCTTTTCTATCAATAATCTATGTAAATTTGATTACTGCTTCTATCCCTTCTTTTATCTATTTCAATAATCTATTTTGTTATTGTAGTTTTATTCAGTTCATCTATATCTCTTTTTTTTCGTATATAATTTTATTACAATTCAGTTTCAACCCTATTTTGTTTTAGATATGTTCTTGTTTATCTGGGCCTAAGCCATGCAAGAGCCTAGGTCATTGTCCTTTTTATTGTTACAATGAATTCAGGCCTTCAAGAGCCTAAGCCATTATTCTTTTTTGTTTATGCGTAGTTTAGGATAAAAATATGAAACTAACAAAAGCGCATTTGGATAAAATATGAATTATGTATAAAATGGACAAATTGGGCTTAATGGGATTCTGCAATAAAGGAAAACTGAACTATAACTTTGATAAACCGAATAAACGACATTTGGGTAGAAGCTAAAAAGCGGGGGTTGGGTTGTACAATGAAATTAAACAAGAATGATGTTTATGGACAACCAATAAATTGGAGTTTACATACAACCAATAGTGTGAAAAGTTACATAAAGAAAGTAGGCTTATTGATAAACTAAACATTGGCGTTAAGTTTAAAATAAACAAACCAACAAGCATGAGTAGTATTGGTCCATTCTAGCAGCATAAGCTGATTCGGGAAAATAAGCGGCATGTAAAAAAATGTGTATCAGGACTCCGCTTTGGTAGCAATGATTGATTAGGGAAAATAAAGGGGTCGTGGTAGTGGTCCGTTCCGGCAGCAGGGCTAGGTTGATTAGGGAAAATAAGAGTCTAATTAAAATAATTAATTTATAGTGACCTAGGCATTTGTTAACAATTCTATACAGGTCTGAGGTAGCTAGGCAGTCAACAATAATTATATGGTGGCCTTCGCTAGTAAATTAAAGGGGATTTTCACTTAAAGGGCTTGTTTGCTCAGGGTAATAAGTTTTAAGGACAACACTTCTGAAAAATTAGTTTTAAGGACAATTCTGCACGATAAAGATAAAAGCGGTAATCTTTTTACGTTATAACTTAAAAAGATAACCGCTTTTACCTTTTTTCCTGTATAACTTAAAAAGATAACTGCTTTTATCTTTTTCGTGCATAATTGTCCTTAAAACTAATTTTTCAGAAGTGCTATCCTTAAAATTTATTACCCTACAAAAAGAAGCCCTTTAACCTAATTTCCATTAAATTAAATTGGGAACTAAGTCTAGGGGTGACTTATGTCAATTTGCATTTATGGTTAGCGATCCATATCAGTTAGTATTCCTTTTTATCACACTACACCGAGGTCTCACAAGGAAGCGAAGGCATGCTTATACCACACTGAGCAATATGGGGTCCACATGAGGTTGGTATGGGCGCGTTCCGACGGGGCGGTGAGCATGCATCGTGATGATTAGGGAAAATAAGACGCTGTGACGCCGGTGATTTACGCTATGTCCTTAGAGTTGATAGATCGGGTTTGATAAATCTGAGACCATAGTCGGCATAGGTTATCTCAATTATGGTTTAAGAGCCGATCGATGGGTAGAATTAGGTTGTATCCTAATTTATGAGTTCCAGCAAATGATGCAGAAATTGAATGATTTTACAGTCAACTATATTCTTGCCTATTTTCTTGTTCTTAACTACTGTATTAAGCTTCAAATTATTATTTTGTCTAAGTTTCCATTTTTGCCACTCATGCTAATAATTACTGGACGTATCGGGCTTTATGTTTGACTAGTTTTCATTTTCTCTTCTTCCTTCCTTTTCCTTCCCATGTTCTCAGGGTGGAGGATCTAGTAGGTGATAAATCTTTATCCCAACTGGTAGGGGTGAGTGTTTGGTCAGTTCGGTTGGTTTGGAGGTAAAAGAAAATCAAACCGAACTGGAACCGAAAATTTTCCAAATCGAACTGAACCAAATTAATTTTGGTTAATTCAGTTGGTAATCGATTTAACTAAACTTGAAGGATGTATTATTATCCAAATGTTGGATTCACTCTAAATAAAACATAAATTCATGTTTGGAGAAATTTTATATAGTAAATTTTATGTTTATGATAATATTTGATCTATCTACAACAAATGTCTTTGTATTATATAACTAAACTAATTATTTAAAGTACTACAATAACGTAAAATTAGATGATAAATTAAAATTTTGGTTAATTAGGTTAAATTGATAAACAAAAATATATATTTTACAAACCAAATTCAAACCGATTTAGTTTTAAAACCAAATCGAACCGAACAAAATGAACCAGTTTGGTCAGTTATTTCGGTTTGAATTGAATAATGCTCTCCCCTACCATTTGGGCCAATTGGAGATTCTCGTTTGTCTCGTTCTCTGCTTTTACATGTACCATTCCTTCTGTACTTGATGTTGAAAGGGAAACTTTTTATTTTGGTACTCTGATTTTGTTGTTTTTATGAGACAATCATGGTTTTTATGATCTACGATGTAATAAAAAAATTTGCTCTACTTTAAACGAAATTTAAAGTGCTGCTATGTTTTTATTATGTTGTCTGGTGAATTTTAACCTATGTGATGTTATTTTACACCTATACACTTCATAATTCTTAATGAAATCCTCATATGAGTAACATTAACTAATGAGGGGTGTTAAAATAGAGGAGCAGTGCTAAGCCACAATAGAAAAAGCTGGGAAAAGAAGAGAAGCAGATAGATCAAGCGATGGAAAGATTTAAAAAAGTGAGGTAGAGGATGAACGAATCGAAGGAAAGAAAATATGAAGAAGAGAGAAGAGAGAAAGGTCAACTCCCGGTCGTTATTGGAGCATAAGCGACGACTCTACACATACTATTAAATATAAATTATTAATATAACAAAATAATAAATGTAGACTATTTATTGTGCTAAATTCATGTAAAATAGCATATTTTTTTAATAAAAACTAAAGGATAATGTTAGCGAGTCATTTAGTAAGAACGTTATACTTTGGACTTGGACATATGGATCACCAGTGGCTCAAGTGCAGACTTGTACAAACTCGGACTAAGCATCGGAATCGATGTTTAATTCAAAGTCACAAAATAACCCAACTCGGATTGATCGCCTACGGGCATCATCCACTTAGAAAAGACATGGTCGCCTCACAGGATCACTTAGAATTCATTTGACCAATCATCTCTGGGAACAGATCTATCACTTCAGAAAACACGTTATCGAATCAGGGCGATGACCCAAAATGTATAGATCGACTCATGGAATTTACTTCGGAATATTTGCCCGTTCCCTCGATCGGATCAACATGGATCCCTCCACAGATCGGTATTATGGGAATAAGGATAATAAGGCTAGAATAGAAGATCGACACATGGAAATGGAGAAAAATGCTTGTCCGATTCCATTATATATCAAATCGGTATAAAGGGTTTTACCTTGGATTGATAGAACCTTTGACACTTCAGGTCTAATAAAAGTAGGTGATCGACATAGTTTAATCACATAAAAGTAACGAATCCGTGCATGAAGACAATTCTGACAATTTTCCCGATCCAAAACTCAATCTGATCGGTAGGAATCTGATCATCGGATTGACATTATGGGTTCAAGTTTTGGATTAGGAAAAAAGGTGGATTAGTATGGTCTGATCATGTGAAAGATGATGGATCAACACTCAAACATGGATCAGTATGAATTCAATTGGAGCGGATCAATCAAACGGAACAAAGACGGATCATCTGAAAAATGGTGATTGACGCAGGATTTTGGGTAAGCTCGGATACAAAGGAACAATACATATCCTTATACGTTAGGGGATTAAATCCAAAAATTCTCTGTCTTGGTCAAAACTCGATCCACTATTCATTCCTTGATTTATGGCTGATCTTAGCTCTCGTATATAGTTAAAACACTACACCATAACAGCCAATTTGGCACAGATGGATGCGGAGATATAATATGGGTTAAAGCCGTATCATATTTGATAGTGCTCAAATCCGTATCAAACTACATTTTGCGATCCGCACCACCCTAAACACCCTAAATCTGACCATCCATCAATGAAGCCTTAGATTAGTTAATTTGATACGGCTTTAGGCCAAATCTATTATATTGTGCATCATATTAGGCACTCGAAATAAAAAATTTGGCCGCTCCCTTTTCCATTTGTTTTACTTTAATGGTGACAGAGAACACAAATTAGGGTTTTCGGTCACCAAATCGTGCCTCCACCTGCGATAGAGACAAACAACCCTCTCCTTTGGCAGAAATGAAGAAACCCTTAATCTCCCTAGCCCTCCTTCGACAGTGCAGTTATGTGTTTCAATTGAATTTTGGAATGCAGCCTGATAGTAGGGAACACATTGAAATCTTTGTGTGATAGTTGATTGCTACTTTGTGTTAGTGTGTTAGGTATTTCTATTGAATTGATTTGTGTAAGTGTGTTAGCTGATTGCTACTTTGGGTTAGGGACGGATCCGTGGTTATACCCGGAAATCAGAGAAATCAAATTTGAATCATGTTTTGTGATAATGTAAAAAACATATGAATTGCTATTGGAAACATATATGGTATAATTTTAGATTGTGGTATATCCATGAAACAAAGAAATAACAATGAGTTAGTCATAAGGATGCAGTAATCTTTACTAATGTTAAGATGTTTAATGTCAATTGTCTATAACCTGGTTCTATTTGCAATAGCCATTTGATGATATGTTATTTAGATCGTTTGCCACGTTGAATCTGAAATGTGGAGGAAACGGAGCAAATGGATAATTATATTTCAATATTTAACCATGATCTCATCGTCGTTTGAATGTTTGTTTGCCTTATGCTTGAAATTTAAATTGGGTTGTCTTATAACAAGTTTACTCTGTTTTGGGAGATAACAAGTGTACTGAAAATATTTTAGTAGGTTTGTTGAAAATTTTGGTAGATGGATGATTACTAGACTTTCTGGTTAATATTTTAATAGGCGATCCACCAGGTGGATGCATTTTCGCTTACTCGTAGGGTCGGTTATCCATGCTTATTAGATTTATCAAAAAGTCGGATGCTGCTACACTTAACCTTAGTAAAAGGTTGCTTTCACTAGCAACTTTCCCCTACTTTGTAGCAGACTGTAGTGTGAGTTAACTTGCACTACACGGTATGCTTCAAAGAAACTAAAAGTTGCAAGTGAAAGCATCTTTTTCCAAAGGTTAAGTGAAGGGGCATTCGACATTTGGATGAAACTAATAAGCATGGATTACTGACCCTGCACGTGAGCTAATATGCATCCACCGGTGTTGCAGATCGACTACAATTCAGGTAATTCTTCTTTTGGGTTTGCATTTTTAATGACTATCAATTTTCCATGCTTGTGTACAGTTAATTTCATTTAAAAGCCTATGATCATAGCAAAACCAGTTTACAATATGTATTCATTCATTTTTAATCTGTATGTACTGATCAAACTAAATGCTATTTTAGTTTCTCTGTATTCATGTGTACAATGTCGATCTTCTATATACGATGTTGGAGGTCATGTTAAACCAAAAAGCATGTGAGATGCTGGTATGTTTCTAGGTTGTTTATGCAAGTTCACTGTTATTAGTATGTTTCTAGGTATTTGAACACAAACACACTAATCTACTACCGTGAAATTACACAAACACGCTGATCGACACGATATGCCCTTCACTATTATTGGTGTCCAGTGAAATTACACAAACACACTGATCGACTAGTCGATCCAAACCCCTTACAGTGATCGACTACTGGTGTACACAAACACACTGATCAACATACACTTATCTCTGTATTCATGTTTGCATCTCAGTCAAAGTGAGTTACAATGTCGATCTCTTGTCCAGTGAAGTATTTGTAACTTGTTTCTTGTATTTTATAGGCAATCCTATTGGAGATTTTGGTGCTTTTGTGCTGTTGGAACTCAGGCTGCAGGCTATATATCACAATTCAGTTTTGCTGCCAAATGAAACTTGAACTCAAGCTGGCAATCACGCTCAATCTTCCCAGCCTCGATTGGAGTTTTATCAGACTGATATGTTTTTACCTTTTTTTTTGTTAATTCGTAATGTGATGAATATCTTTGACGGTTTCCTTTTATTGTATATGTTTGTACATAAATTGTGTTCGTGTTATGACAAAACTTGTAATGCTTTGAGTGTGTGTGTGTATATATATATATATTGTGTTATTTATGTGTATAATATGTAGTATATATGCTATACATTATGAAAAATATGTGCTACAGTTGCTGTTACACACACACACACACACACACACACACATATATATATATATATAGGAAAGTCTAAATGGACATAAAATGTTGACACAAAATTAAACGCAAAAAATCTAAGCCATTAGATCTCCCCCTGAGTTCCACCTCACACATAAAGACAAACAAATTGTGTGGTCCAGATTTTATGTACATAAATTTGTGTTCAATTTTGTGTCCCTGTAGCCGCTCCCTATATATATATATATATATATATATATATATATATATATATATATATATACGGTCAAAGGTCGTGTCTGATTGCACTTTAGATACGGCTAAGAGTCGTATGTAACTTCAAGCGAAATATGGTTTATAGTCATATCCAATAATTTAACACGCCAGTTTTTGATACGGCTTTTTACCATGCCTAACTGCTTTAGATACAACTAAAAACACAGCCTAATTAGCATATATGGTGTAGTGTAAATAGGACATCAAATGGCTCATTTGAGGAATCTTGTCTTGGCTTTTTGGAGGCTACCACGCAAGGACATTGCTGAAGTCTAATAACCACTACTCTTTCTATACATTCTTACAATTGAATCGAATTGTAGTTGTAATCATACTGTATAAACAATAGATTGCAACAAGTATACAGCAGCATGATTTGCTGAACCACTATAAATTATGTGTCTTCATTTACTTTATTGCATTCTATAACTACTCCATGACTATTTGTAGCAATTATTATCTGATTTAAATAAAAATTAGGTGTTGGCATTCGATTGACCAAAATCCAAGCGTCAACATTTTGGTGCACTAAGAAGGATCTACTACTTGGACTTAATATCTCTTTGCTACGGAAACCATGGCAAAGAAGAAGGTCATGGACAAACAATCTAAAGGTGAAACTATGAAAGGAGGAAGTCCTAGGGCTTCTTCCATGGGAAATCCTCTCCTGTATTTAACAAGAGAGGACACTGACAAGGTGGTCAACAATATGCAAACTCGCCTCAAGTACCAATAGAATTTACTCAAACAACAAGAGAAATTGATGACCAAATTCCACAAAGCTAAAGGCATTCCCTTCAGTACTGCCAATTAGGCATTCAACTCTACTTTGAGTCCGAATTAAGGCATTGGACTGAGAAATGAGGTGTGCATAGGCTTGAACCATAGATTGGAAAACTCAAAATGCTCGGATTATGGGAGTAAAAATTGGAGATCGGCGTTAGTTTCTCAAGGAGGACAATCACATCATGGATAGAAGGATCTCGAGCAGTGGGGTACTTTAATCAAACTTGGACTAAAATCAAAGTGCATTCACTCAAAACATCCAGAATTCTCAGAATCCACCAGGCTTCAAACTGCCGATACTGGAAGCTTATGATGGTATGAAGGATCCTACCTCCCATCTCATGTGATATATTCGCCATATAAAAGTACTAGGAGCATCTAACGATGTCATGGAAAAGTGCTTTCCCCTCCATCTATCAGACATAGTCGTTATGTGTTTCAGGAAGCCAGAATCGAGTCTATTAGGAGCTAAAGCAACTTGCTGGAGAGGCTTGTTGAACAATTCTAGGTCTATATTGCTAGACCCAAGAATGATGATACTCATTATAATCAAGCAAGGGAACAGAGAAACACTGTGAAAATTTCTGGAGTGTTTCAATGTCGCTATGGCTTCGATGGATTAACTAGATCCATCCATGGTTTAGATGGTCGTAGTATCTGGCATCATGAATAACTCAGAGTTTAAGGTTTCATTGGAAAGGGATCCTCCGCGGGATCTCGGAGACTTTTTACCTTAAAGATGACAGATTCCCAAGGCAGGAAGATGAGAAAGCAGATCGCGAATCACTTCATTAAGGATGGAGAACCATCTGGCTCTAGGAATATTAAATGGAAACAGAAAGTTGAAGGATAACCAAGTCTCTAAAATTGAATCAAAAAGGGCAAAGATATGACTCGTATATGCAGCTTAATGCGAGTCCATAGAAAATTTTCATGGATATCAAAGAACACCTTCAATTGGGAGGGCATCCGGACAAGAGCCCATTGAAAAAGATATAGATTCTAGGGAATTCTATATTTTCATTAGAAACTTGGGCATGTGACAAAAGGATGCTGGCACTTGCAAGATGTCATGGAAGAGCAAGTAAGAAATAGACAGATGTAATAATATGTCCATAATAGAACAACAACAGTAACAGAGTAAGAGCAGTCGTTAGTTGCAAGGGATAGAGGCGATCCTAGCACTCGTCGGGGACTTGTCATCAATTGACAAGTGGGAGATGAACAATAATAGTGGCAAAGTCTCATATCTATGTACAATATCCAGAGAGATCCTTAGGCATGCTCTTGGACGATGATGAACCACCAATTTCACTTTATTTCCTAATCAAGTTATAATAAAAAGGCTAAGCTATTTAGTCTTGCATGGGGAACCAGAGAGATCCCTAAGCTAGCTTTGGATGGGGGAAGACCTATTATTTTTGCAACAAAATTTACTTTTTCCATTATAACAAAACTATTTTGCGTGTATGGATTATGCTCATCAGACATAAATTTCTTGTTTTCCTACTTAAATAAGATCACTTCGCGTGTATAAAACTCTTTAATTAACTAGATTATCATGTATGGATTATGCATGATAAGAGCCTAGAGAAGCTAAGGGTTGTCATGTATGGATTATGCATAGCAAGAGCCCAGAGATGCTAGGGATTGTCTAGTATGGATTAAGCCCGGCAATAGCCCGGAGAGGCTATGGACTATCAAGTATGGATTATGCTTGGTAAAACGCAAATAATGGCGGGCCATGAAGTATGGATTTTGCTTGGTGGGAATCCATAATATGGGATTTAAGTATGGATTATGCTTGGCGGGGATCAACAAAACCACAAACCATCACATATGGATTATGCTTGACAGGGATCGATCAACCCAAGATCAGAACTTTAAATATGGATTATGTTTAGCGGCAGTACAAAGGGCTCTAAAACCATAATGTATGGATTATACATAACCAAAACCCGAAGATGTCAAATGCAACGAGCATGGATTATCTTAATCAAAAGCTTGGAGAGACTCGGAACACTAACTGTGGATTAAGATTAGCGTGGATGTTACTACCAAAATTAACATTGAGACAAGCTATCGATGAAGGGGTAACGAATCATCACTTGCATAAGAGAACAATCATAAAGCAAGGAAACCATCACCATCAACAATGAAGAAAGATTGAAGCTGATGAAAAAAGGGGAATATCGACAGGGTAACCACGACACACAAGGTAGCCAACGGAAGCTCAAATCCAAAGGGAACACGTAACCGAGAGCTAAGGAAAGCAGAAGGGGTATCGGCATTAACTTGCTTAATGCCGTTACAAGGAGGAATGGAAGTGTTGAAGGAAAGGGGAGCCTTCTAGAAGCTAGTTACCGGGAATAAAAAGAACGCATTATCACTGAAAGGCAGTTTCAGGAGGCAACTAATTACACTCCGCAAGCATTCCGTCCGAAAGACCGAAACCCAACCCGGAGGACTATTGAAAGCAAACCCTACTTTCTAAAAGAAGCAAGCTATCCACACTAATTCACTTAGTGTCGATACAGAAAGGTGTGGTGGTTCCCACAACCATACATTTGAAGAATGAAGGAAAACGTCATGAAGGATTAATAACAAGACTGAAAGCTCTTGACCGGAAGCTCATAGCCAGAAGCCAAAAGCCTCTCCTAAAGCTATCCATACCAAACTAATTGGTATGGATACAAAGAAAATGAAGTAAGGACAGAGAGAAGCTCTGAAAACCGAGACTATCCATCCGAAAGCCAAGACCGGCACCATAAAAGCAATGAGCAAAGCCAAAAGAGCGGCCGAGAGCCAAAGCAACCGGAACCAGAAGGAAAAGTGGCTGGTAGAGGATTCTGCTGCCCCAATGGCAAAAAGGGGCCCGATTTTCCTATAAATAAGACCCTAGGGGTCTCATTTTCAAGGCCGAATTCTCATTTCTCATTATTGTACTCTTTTCTTCTAGAGTAAACCCTAATTTCTAAATCGATTCGGGGATTTATATTGTAATTACTTATGTACTTCAAATCAAAGATCAACAAAGAGCTGATTCACATTTAGCATATTCCTTTTAAGCTACTTACGAGTTTTCTTGGATATTTCCTACACAACATACCTCATGCTTCCTACATGTTCATGGTTTCCTACTCAAGTTTGAACCCTTCCACAAAGTTATTACAAAACCCCTTCCTACAAGCCATTTATCCTTCTACCATGTGTTTTGCTTATGTAACCCTTGTCCTAAGATAACAGTTGGTTGTTAAGTCGCTCAAGCGTGTTGTTCCGTCCCAGGGATTAAGCTTTGAAGAAGCAGAAATCGTGAATAGAAGGTCTCTACGAGTAACTAATAAGTTTCCCATGGGTACATCAAGTATTAATGAGCCATGGGCGGTCGAGAAGGTTTAGTTAGAAACCTTGCATATCCAAGATAAGAAAAGAGATGTAGAGCCTTATGATCTTGATCACTGGAGCATTAACCCTTTCCATTTGGGACTAACCCCGATCTTTTCCCTAAGCAATTCTACAACAGAGGAAAACAACTCCTTTATTCGTATTAAGGAGGCCATCTAAACAAAGGCTAAGGGTGATATTTGAGAAAAGGATTGAGGAAGGTTCCAATTACCTCGGCACAGAAGAATTTAAGAAGGTTACGCCCTTGTCCCAGGACACAACTAAAAGAAAGTTCAAGGACAAAGAAAAGACAATGGAATCAAGTAATAAAAAGGCTAAGTTCCAACGTCAAAAGAAAGCCTTCGAGTCAAGACTACCAAAAGGATGTGATCTTACTACATCGATTGAGGGTATCTACTTCCTAACTAAGCATGAGTTAAACTTTTGGCCATCATTAAAGAAGAAACCCAAGAACGAAGCTAAGTTGGGAGGACCTTATTGCTACTCCATATGATGAATAGACGTGAAACCAATCATTGCAGAGTCGTAAATGGGATGATTATCAATTTTTTAGCCAGAATAAGCTACACAGATATGTAAAGAAAACATAATCAACTACAATAATGAATTCATTGAGAAAAGGATTGTCTAGATAATTACGGGAATGGAAACCCTCTCAAAAGTTGAAACGACCAAAGGAGGGTCAAATCATAAAGGGATAAAACCCCTTGTCACCGCCAAGTTGGCCAGGGAAAGGAAAACCCCGGAGTGGGGGTGGTGTGTAAGCCTTTCTCCATGCCCAAATCAAAAAGGTGCAGGGTAAAGCATCGAAAGCGTAAGCCTTCGATCAACGCCAGAAATGGTCAGGACGGAGCATCTAATTAGCACACCCTACCTCATCTCGCAGAAGACTACGCCCTGCCTCTGCTATTAACTAAGCACGTCCTAAATCTGATCGCAGAAGAACATGTCCTACCTCTGCTTATGTTCCGCGTTACCAACAGAATGGAGCACAAACCCATATCATCACCTACGATGGTCGGGATAAGGCACCACTTGAAGGGGGTGGAGTGCAAGCCTCTATCACGACCTACAATGACCAGGGAAGAGCATCAAAAGAGTAAGCCTTAATTCCGCTTCTACGATGGCTCGGTTTAAGCATCTAAGCCCTTATTATCGCCTACAATGGCCGGGGTAAGGCGCCTCCTGAAGGGAGGTCGGGTTTGTCCTTGGGCCCTGCTTGTGGATAAGCTGGCTAAGTGCACCGGATACATAGGCCCAAAGAGTGGCCAACAAAGCACGTACGTCCTCTGCTTTGACAATCAAAATTATAGGGGGTGCCTCAAGAAGCATGTACATCCTCTGCTTCCTAAGTCAAACCCAAAGAGAGAAACAAAACCAATTGGTGGAAATAGGTTTCTGGTCTTCCATTATATACCGAATCTGGGTCAGTTTGGGATTTCTATTAAATACCATAAGTGGATCTCGGGTTCTCTATTAAATAACCTGAATCTGGGTTGTTTCTGGACTTCTATTATTACCGGGTGAAGAATTCCCGGTCTTCATTCAAAAACTCTAATCTGGAATATGGATCAAAGCTTCTAATCATTGCCAGAAGAGGCGTTCTAGCTATCTCTTGTTAATACCCTAATTTGGGTTACGAAGACTTAAATTTTCACTCTTAAAGAAGGACTTGCAAAGCAAGACTTAGAAGGAAATTCAAGGCCTATTATTTAAAAGCTTTCGAACGAAAAGAGCAACTTCCATCTTGCTCAGGGAGATTTCTTAAACTTGTTATGTACAAATCATTATTATTTCTACTCAATACAAGCAAAAATCACATGACAAGTGACACACACACAATTTACAAGTTTATTTACAAGGATTGCATCATTGACTATTTACATATGAGTACATATATATTACAATTACAAAAACAATCAAGTATCCTGCTCCCCTTCATCCTCGGGTAAAGGGGGATTGATAGCATGGCGAATGGCAACACTTAGAAGCTCGTTAAGTTTGTTCACCTTTCTACTAGTCTCACTAAGATTGTCAGAGGGTTTGATAAGAAGTTTCAAAGCTCTATCAAAAGCTCTGCACATAGCCCTTGGAGACTTATTGTCTTTCTCTAACTCAAAGATGTTCGTACGTAGATCATGCTTTTCCTCTTGCAAATGTCTGGTTTGATCAACGTACTGATTAATACGAATGGATGTATCCCCAATTAATTTGGTGTCGTAAATATTTTTCATCTCAGCTATCACTCTCTTACACCATTCAGAAACGACTGATTCTCCTAACCCTTGAGGGGGGTTTCAAATAAAAATACTTTTGAGGAGCTAAGGCCCTCGGCTCAGTTGTGGCGCTAGAAGGCTGAGATATTGTTATCATAGGAATGTTCTTGAAGGAATATTCCCATGTCTTACATTTTGCATTAACATTATCTAACTCAATTTCTAAGTTAGTTACGTTCTGACGTAAACCTCTTAATTCATCTTCAAAATCAATAGATGGTTTGGTCCTTATATACTTTTCATTACAAGAATAATTTTATCCTTTCCCTCTAGTTAACCTTTTAGTGTATCTATTCTCTCGTTAAAGTGCTTAATAGATAATCTTGAAATAAGATCATTCTCTCTTAAGATATAGAGGGTCCCTCACTTGACCTCTCCCCCTTTCTCAATAGTTAGTGGTACTCCATCTTGAGACGGGAAGGTTTCATGCTGATCCACCTACTCACAAAAATAAGAAGTAGTTATGCTTAGTTCTTTTCACCCACATGGGTAGTATGATGTTTCTAGATAGAAGATTTACATGAATTTTATTCAATACCATCCTTTAATGGCTTTGACAAATGTATGTAACAAAAAGAGTTATAAGGGTTCAAACTCACTTATCTATACATTTATTGTTTACATATCAAATCGACATGTTCAATCCCAAGCCTTTTTAAGATCACCTCATAGTCTTCACTCAAAAAGTTAAAGTGGAGTTGAGGGAATTTCATATAAATGCTCTTAAGCTATCTTAAAAAACGTTTTCTTCCTAAACACGAGATGATGTTGTTGAAAATTCGCTTCTCAGTTTACAAGTCAAATATAACGTGTCTTCATGGTAAACAGAGTTCTGTCATAACGTAAAAAGAAAAATTAGCAACCATAAATAACGAGTAGAATTAATAACATGTTCCCACGTTCATGACATCAAATTTACAGATACTCCTCCTGTTCATACAAGATTGACCTCTTAAACAGTTCAGTGATAAATCTATCCTTGTCATACTTAAGCTTTTTTGGGGAAAGGTCCCTAGGAATTGAGAGAACCCTTTCAAGGTTCCAACAAGCCCCAGGATATAGTTCAGTCCCAAACTCATCTAGATAATGCCTATGAAGGCGACGTATTAAACCCCCACTATAATGCCCTAGAAAAGAAAAGTCTACTATTGTGTATCGTTTATAAACTTCATACAAGAAATTAACTAATGTGTCTCTATACTCAATCAACATCCAAAATAAGGTCATCAACTCCTTGTTTTCCTCCCAAGTGGCTTCATTGTGCCTGCGGGCCTTCTTTAGTCTGGGTGCAGCTTTGTGCTCCTTATAAAACATAAGCTTAAATGAGCTATTCTCCAGGTCATGATATTTTCGAGATAAAGCATTATAGTCTTTTAACAACCTTCCTTACTTTATATAGCATCGAGTTATTTCCTTCTTTTTTTGTCTAATTCTGCTCTATGTCGTGAGATGATATTTCTTTTGGTCTATGAAATGTAATGATAGGAAACTAGTTACCACCATGTATTCAAAAAAGCAAAAAGCATTGCAAAAAAGAAAAGGCTATACTGGGCAAGTTGTTCTCTTCCTAGAGACTCAAAAGTACCACCTCTCTTAGCTAGAGGATTGTCGGAGTCTCGAGGAGCACAAGCACCTACAACATCAGGACTGATTCTTGTGGACACAGGTGAAACCCCAGCAGTTGCAAAGGGACCACTCCCATCCTTATCATGCTCATCTTGGCGGTCATCGCCATCAGGACCATTACTATCATCACCTCCGTTATCATCAACAAAAGCTGAATATTCTTCTTCATCACCAGAGTCGTCAGAAAGGTCCTCGATATATAGGAAATCCTCAGCTTTGAGCTTATCCTTCTTTGGCATCTTAACTCCTTTCTTGGCCAAATTGTTCCTTTCCATGACCCTATCCATAATAGAAGGATGAACAGAGGTAAATTGCATCTTGGGAAGGCTTCGACAGTTTTCAAAAAAGGCGTGAAATAAAGCATCCTTCTAGTATTTGGTCTTAATCTACAGAAGATGATTCTGCAAAAAATCAGAGATTCTGCCCTTGGCCTCATAAATTATCCGTGCCTCATGAGAGAGCTTCTCATCCTTCTTCTTGAGTTCATCGACATGACTAACCACATTTTCTCCTATTTGGTGCTTGAAGGTTAAAACTTGGTCAGATAAAAGACTCTTTTCTTGCCTTTCTTTTTCAAGAGTTGCTTCGACATTCTCAAGAGAAGCCTTCAACCTCTCACGTTCATCAGTTAAAGCCGAGTTTGCTTCCGGAAGCTGAGTAAACTCGGAAGAAGATGGGGAAGAATTCGCTTTAGACAAAAGGAAACTCTTAGTTATCTAAAAAGAAAATAAAACCTCATCGGCCTTCATATAAAATTAAAAAAGCATTAAGATGAGGAGAGTGTATACCAAAAGTTATCGGTTGACCAGATATTTGTTAAAGTTTTCAAGTCCAATGTAGAGGAAGGTAAAGAAATGTTGGTAATAATGGGGGAAGAAAGAGCAAGCCTCACAAGTTCGTCAAAGTCCACGGTTGACACCGAAGAGCATGAGATGCTAACATGTTGAGAAGTGGAAGGCTGGGTTGTGTCATGCTTATCCATATCTGGTATACTTGGAGGAATTGGTGGTGAAGCACAACTCTCCAGCCCGTAACCAAAAATGCTTTCAGGAGAAACATCAATGGCAACAATAATATTAGCGGCAGGAGTTGTAAAGCCAGTAACCCCTTGTTCAGCAGCAACAACTACAACATTTTGTAGGTGAGAAGTAGGGACGTCATGCCTCAACCTTTTGTACGATGGCTCTATCGATGATTCATCTAGCCTATTTAGGGCAGCAACATCAGACTGGTTTAAAGCATCTATTAGAGAAATGGTCCCGGAGGCCAAGGTTCCTGATCAAACATAATCATAGGAGAATAATAATAAAGGCAGAAAGCCAAGAAAATGAAGTAACCCTAAGAAAGAATTCTTAATATAAGTACCTGGAAACAAAGGAGACAAAGTAGTGAATGTGTTCGAACCCAAAGTCAAATGCTTGACGCCTAAGAAATAGATAAGTGTTCGCCCTAGGATCTTTTGCCCATTAGGAAGAAGGTAATATTGACGCAATTTGTCCCAAGTCAGCAAAACTGATTGACTTCGTGGCTCCTCAAACGTTTTGGAAATAACTTCAAGAGCGCGAGATTCACTCTCCATTAAAGAAACTCTCTTGGAAGCAGGGTCTAGGAAGGAAGTAAGGTCAAATAGAGCGTATGAAAAGTATGGTTACTCATAGGAAAACAAGGAAACTCACAAAAAGTTGCAAAATTGCCTAAAATACCAGTAGGGCATTTAATAAAAAAGAACTGATTCTCCCAGGGTTTAGTCTTCCTAATACTATTGCTAATAATTCTCTTTACAGGATTGGCACGCAAAATGGGCAAGTCCACCCCTTTTGAAAATCATATCAAATGTTGAATAAGGTTGGAAGTAAGAGAAGCCTGGCCTGACTCGAGTGCCAAAACTTCAAGACATAAAAGTAAAGTGAAGTTGAATAGGTAAAATTCCTAGGTCTTGCAAGAATCGAGAAATAAAAGTAAGGAAGGGAAAGAATCCTCCCGACAAATGTATATGTCAGAGTATGCGAAGTAATCTTCTGGAGGACTTCTGATATTGTCCCGAATGGTGGCAGATATGGCATTCACGTCATACATCCTAAAGCTGTTAAGGATGACGTTTACTTCGTCCTAAGAAGTAATAAGAGACACCTTCAAAATAGATGGATTCTTCTTCCGAGAGGTGCAAGGAGCGCCAAACTTTGATTGGCTAAGGCTCTTTTTATTAGACATAGTGCTGTTAGATGATATAATTTTATAACGCATGCATTAGCACCACATCCATTTACACGAAATGGGTAAACAACATGAAAACCTATAAATGCTATGAATTTAAACTATCACATGTCAAGTTAGTTGTAAATGTTAATCTTGGTAAAGTTCATGTATGGTTTACATTCACTTAGGGACAATTAAGCTCTTAGCGATGGTAAAGTTGGTCGCCCAGCACTCGAGTCAAAAGATCGAAGGAAGGGTGTTAGAAAGAGTAAACTCTCGAAAGAAACTGGTAACGGTTAAACCAGGACCAAGTGATCCTAAGTCATCACAAAGAGCCCGATTGACCTTTAGGTCCGATACATGTGAAATCAAAGTCAAAAAAGTTATGGCAACGAAATTTTTAAATTTTACCGACACCAAAACCGAAAAGGAACCAATCTTTCGACAACCCTTTTGGATGATTCGCCATTTTCGGACTAATTCACCACTTACATAATAAATAAATATAGGAATTGGTGTCAGTAAAATCGAAACAAGCAAGCCGATAATAGTGACGATGGGTTCATCAGCACCGGAAGCACAAAATTTTTATTTTATGGCTGAAAATAACCTTCTTTATATAAATTTTGCATTTTGAACCCCTAGGAAATTACATTGGGAAGATAGAGCATTTGTTTGATTTGCCATAAGTCCTTATCTAAATTGCCTATGATTGAATAACTCTTATTGAAAACGTAAAAATCTTGATCAAATTCCTAATCGACTTAAATGCTTTGCGTAAATTTCCACTTATAATTGAAACAAGGATACTTACAGAGGATCAAATTTGAGATTCTGGAAAAGCGTGGGTGATTCTTGAAGAACAGTAATCTGGTTTAAGTAAATGGTTTTGCAGGTAAAAGGATGAAGGAGAAGAAGAAGTAATACTTATATCAAATCACCTTTTAAATCTAAGTCGTACAAGCAAGAACCGATCAACAGGTCTGATCGAAGGAGATCAAGAGACAGGAAGTCGAAACGCCGAAAGAACGTCATAGTTTGACTTGAAAAGTCGAAATTACCCCTTCACAAAGGGGGTAAATGTAACTACCAAAATTAACACCGAGATAAGCTATCGGTGAAGGGGTAACGAACCATCACTTGCATAAGAGAACAACTCGAAAGCAAGGCAACCACCACCATCAGCAATGAAGAAAGCTTGAATCTGATGAAAAAGGGGGAGCACCGACAAGGTGATCCCAACACACAAGGTAGCCAATGGAAGCTCAAATCCAAAAGGAACATGTAACCGAGAGCTAAGGGAAGCAGAAGGGGTATCAGCATTAACTTGCTTAATACCGATACAAGGAGGAACAGAAGTGTCGAAGGAAAGGGGAGCCTTCCGGAAGCTAGTTACTTGGACTAAAAAGAAAGGATAATCATTGAAAGGCAGTTTCAGAAGGCAACTAATTACACTCCGCAAGCATACCTTCCGAAAGACCGAGACCCGCCTGGAGGACTATTGAAAGAAAATCCAACTATCTAAAAGAAACAATCTATCCACACTAATTCACTTAGTGTCGATACTGAAAGGGGTGGCGGATCCCACAACCATACATTTGAAGCATGAAGGCAAACATTATGAAGGATTAATAACAAGACTGAAAGTTCATGATCAGATGCCAAAAGCCTTTCCTAAAGCTATCCATACCAACAGGCTTGGTATTGATACAAAGGAAATGAAGTAATGACAGAGAGAAACTCCGACAATCGAGACTATCCATCCGAAAGCCAAGACCGGCACCCTAAAAGCAATGAGCAAAGCCAAAAGAGTGGCCGGAAGCCAAAGAACCAAAACCAGAAGGAAAAGAGGCCGACAGAGGCTTCTGCAGGCCTAATGACAAAAGGGGCTCCGATTTGTCTATAAATAAGACCCTAAAGGTCTCATTTTCGAGGTTGAATTCTCATTTCTCATTCTTGTACTCTTTTCTTCTAGAGTAAACCCTAATTTCTAAATCAATTTGGGGATTTCTATTGTAATTACTTATGTACTTCAAATCATAGATCAATAAAGAGTAGAACAACACTTAGCATATTTCCTATGAGCTACTTATGAGTTTTCTTAGTTATTTCCTACACAACATACCTCTACTTCCTACACGGTCACAGTTTGCTACTCAAGTTTGAACCCTTCCACAAAGTTATTACAAAAACCCTTCCTACAAGCCATTTAGCCTTATACTTAGTGTTGTGCTTAAGGAACCCTTGTCCAAAGATAACTGTAGGTTCTTAAGTCGCTTAAGCGTGATGCTCACCTCTTTGAGGAAAGAGTAAATAATCTTTAGGACTTTAGACCTTGATATCTAGGAAACGGTGAACTAACTCAAGCTCGTGGAAATTAAATAACCCCGTTTTGCCCTTAGGTGCACTTCCGTAGACCTATCTCTAGTGTTGACGAAAAATATCGTTAATAGTGGATAAGACTTAGATCGTCGATTATGGATGCCGCTTGGCAAGGAATCATCCTGCCGCGGTCGCAAACACCTAGAGTTAATTATGAGAGATTGGAAAAAGTAGACTTATTCAAAATGTGTCTTTCATAGAAAGACATGTTTTTTTGGGTGGGGGGGAATGGGAAAGTGTTAACTAGCCTTTTGGTAAGGCTGTTACGCCTTGGAATTGGACATTCGAATCGCTCATGGATCGAGCGTGGATTCATACAAACTTGGACTAAGCGTCTGAATCATCGTTCACTTGGAAGTCAGAAAATAAATCAATGCAAATCGATCGCCTCCGGGCATCATCCAATCACTCAAAAAAGGCTTGATTGCCTCACGAGATCACTTAGAATTCATTCGCCCGATTATCTCTGGGAACAAATCGATGACTTCAGAAAACGCTTGATAGATCCAGAGCATTCACATAAAATGTATGGATTGACTCAAAGAACTAACTTTAGGACTTTTTCTCGATCCTAGATCGGATCGGTAGGGATCCCTCCCCAGATCGGTACCATGGGATCAATGCTAATCAAGCGAGATTAAGTGATCGACACATGGAAATGGGGAAAAAACTTGCCTGACTCCTTCATAAATTGAATCGGTAATACCTCGGGTCGGTAGAATCTTTAACAATTTAGATTCGATAAAAATAGCATAATTCGATCACATAAAAGTAATGGATCCACGCTTGAAGATAACTCTGGAAATTTTCCCGATCGAACACTCAACCAAATCGTTAGAAATACGATCATTGGATCAACATTATGGATTCAGGCTTTGAATCAAGCAAAAAAGGTGGATCGGTATGGTCTGATCACATGAAATATGATGGATCAATAGTCAATTCGGGATAGGTATGAAGTAAATTGGAGCAAATCAATCACATGGAATAAAGGAAGATCAGCTGAAAATTGTTGATTGACGCAGGATTTTAGGCTAAAATAAGATGATCCGGCTATAGCTCGGATACGAAGGAACAAACCGATCCCTACACGTTAAGTGTTCGGATCCGAATTTTTTTAGCCTGGTTAAAACTCAATCCACTTTTCACTCCTTGATTTAAGGAAGATCTGAACTCTCCAACAGCTGCAAACAGGACATCAAATAGCTCATTTAGAGGACTTTCCCTGGCTTTTGGAGGCTACCACACAAGGACATTGCTAAGGACTAATAATAGCAGTTTTTTCTTTACATTCTTGCAATAGAATTGAACTGTAATTGTAATTATACAGTATAAACAATAGATTGCAACAAGTGGACGTAGGCACAATTTGCAAAACCACTATAAATTATGTTTCTTCATTTACTTTACTGTATTCTGTGACTATTCTATGACTGTTCTGTGATCGTTTATTGCAATTATTATCTGATTTATATCCAAAATCGGATGTTGGCGTTCGTTTGAGCAAAACCCAAGAGTCAACAGATAATTTTCGGATGTGGTTGTCTTCGAATTCATGTTAGCTTTTTCGAATACCAGATATTTTACCTCCTTTTCGGATACGGTGCAGACGGATTTCAGTTTTTTCAAATATATATTGACAGCCCTAGCTGGAAGTAAAGAATGAACGAGAAGCTAGAACTTTAATGGTCATGTATTGAACCGTATAAGTAAATAGACAAGAAATAGGTTAATATTAAAGTCAAAGAAATAAAGGATAAATGCAAAGATAAACCTTCCTACTTTTATTAATACAGTAATATTAAATAAATAGCTGAGCCGGTATCAATCAAAAAAGGGGTGAATCCACATTTTATTTCTCTTCCCTGTGCTATAGCAGCATTGATTCGAGCGCAAGGAAAAGGAAGAAATAGACAGATATTTGTCCCCTTTTTTAGCACGAATTCGTAGATGTGATTTTGAAAACAGTTTAGAGCGAGATTTTGAAAACCGTTTGTTTTTAAATGATTTTCAAAAACCCACATTATTAATTTTCTTATATGTTTTTCTTTATATTTTTTTGCTAAATGGGTTTCCGTAACCTTTATCTGCACTAAACGGGTTTCAAAAATCGTTTAATTTCCAAGAAAAAGCCGCACGCCGTTGGAGCTGCGTTGATTATGTCTGCTTTACTTTGTCTTCCTCCCATCCAAAAATCCCTTAAAGCATTCCTAGCAGTGGGAATCGCGTGGAAGTTAGGGCGATTCCCACTTGAAAACGCAAACTCGCGTTGTAGCAATGTCACGAGCAACGTGAGTTTAGCGTTCAAGTAGGGATTCCTTGTAATGGCCCGCAAATCCGTACTATCTGAGTTGACTAATAACACCACACGTCCAACCCAAATTGCATAGAAATACGAATCACTATTAGAAAGAAGTTAGAGGATGAGAAATAGAAAGAAAGAAATGTTAGAATATAAGAAAACAAAGAAGACAAATCTCACAGCGAAATGAATAAAATATATTATATAACATAACTTTTGAAGTACAAATCAGTAACTGTATATACATACCATTATTAGAGCACAATAGTTATTCCTGGAACAATTATAAACACCTATTTCCAGATACAACATAGTACACAATGGAAATATGATAGTCTATAGATAACTGGTGAAGCCTCCTGCTTCCATCACTTTTAAGTGAATCTGAAAAATCCCGACTACTTGACTGCCCATACAAATTTAGGCACCCAAGAGTTTAGGGAAAAAAATCAAAATAAACTCTGGGTCAGTCATGGGACTGGTGTGAGTAAACTCCAACCAATTGTTTAACTTTAAAAATCCTTTCGAAAGAAATGATAGTCATAAGACCGATCCACACATAAACATGGATGGTTTTTGCCTTACAATAACCCAAATATTTTTGATATCAAATCCAGTGATATTATAATAATGTCTACATCAAATAAACAGAATCTAGCGGAACGCTTGCATCTCATGCTCCATATATAATATAAAACCAAAAACCGCAGGGTGCTTATTGGAGATTGGATTTCCAACATGACAAGGTATGGAACCACCTTCCGATAGTGTATCTCTAGAGGGGAGTACACTGGGTTCAACAAGAACATCTTGCAACCTGGCCCACACATGACCGACCACTCATTTCGCTTGAGTGTATCGAACGTATATCACCAACGGTTGGGATCAGCAACCGTTTCCCAAAAAGGGACAGCATCGATAGATTAAAGAAGTAAAAGGAATTTCTCTAGATAGGTGATTATACACCCTAATGGGAGCGACCCACATAGCCATGCTACCTGCCCGATTTTTGTCATTTCCCAGTTGTTGAGGCCT
The DNA here is from genome assembly GCA_030737875.1 of Allium sativum. NCBI lineage: Eukaryota > Viridiplantae > Streptophyta > Magnoliopsida > Asparagales > Amaryllidaceae > Allium > Allium sativum. The sequence goes on along the minus strand of CM060912.1, from coordinate 833,599,871 downwards.
GAGGCTACGATTACTTTCCATTTATTGATAGCACAATCACTTTGAATGCCACATTGTCAGATCCGTTATGATTTGCACAAATATATTCTGGATATTATGCTATGAGAATAAATTCTCCTCCACCATATATATCTATACAGACCACATATGCAATCATTGGAAATACTCTGTTAGACACTCATCCATATACGTTCGTTCTGGGACTCAACGAAACCGAAGGCTGAATTTTTATTAATAAAAAACCACTTGCACTTTACTCCGTCTTCAATTATCTTCATAAAATCAGATTCGCAACGCTATTGCCAATACGGAGTGGTTCTCGGATAATAATCCAACCGGTCTCTCCATATTGACAACGATATTGGCAAACACTTTGATAGTCGGTTATTTAACTATCGAAGAAAAAAAATCCATTCATAGCATCAAACAAATCACTGGGCCCTTAATTAATATTTCATTAATTAAAACACTTCACAATTTCCTTATCCATATTTGTTCATCCAAATATTTTCAACATTTATCTTGGTCTCTTACTCTATTTGGAAAACATTTCCATATATCGCCTTCTATTATTTTCTATAGTTAGAAAATATATTCTATTTATAATTGGAAAACGTTCCAATTTCTTATATCTTCCATGACCATTCATTTCTACACTCCGGAAATATTTATCTATTATATTTCTAAATTTCCACTTACTTGGGTTAAAACGAATGGTGTGTAAAACATTGTTACGACAACCCAAAAAACTGCATTCAACTAATTCTTATTCAGACATTCCTCCTTCAGACTGGATCTTGCTATTTATTAGTTAAAAATGAAATCAAACAAGTTGGGGTATAACTACCTCTCAGACCTTGACTGAAAGCATACTTAACTTCAAAACGGACAAGACCACTTACCTCGAATAATCAACATCATAAAACCAATTATTCATTTTTAATCCCGCATATGTTTCTCTTTCTAATTTTATCAGATTTAATTATAGATTTCCTTTTTTATTTATAACATTCTATTTTAATTTTGTTTCCTTATCGAATTCTATATATATTGATATATCGACTCATAATTATCAAATCTTCTTAAAATATTCTAACTCCTTAATTTCCGGAAACTTTCGCCATAACCTCCTTTGTACCGGTCGATAGTTCAAACCTCAACACGCGTCTCTAGGCCCTTTCCATTCAAAAAGAAAATCAAAAAGCAAAGTGGCTTGCCGATTCGGCGTATAAAACCTCATATGGAATTTAAACATGTACCTTTTTGTCCAGCACATAAATTAAAATCTTCATTCTCTTCATTCCATACCTGTTAACACATGTGCGTCCATTTATTTCAACTCAGTCTGGCTATTTTAACTCGATTCGTTAAACTATTCTTTAATCAGCTCCTTTGCCCATTTCATCTTTTAAATTGAACATATCACTTCCGGATATGTTTTTAATTTACTTAACAAAATCTAATTCCATTTTCAACTCGAGTTTCATATTCAATGTCGAATATAAATTCTTAAACCTCATTTACTTATCCAACGCCTAATTTCGATTCAAAATTCATTTACTAATTATTCTTCAAATTAGTCAATTCTGTTCAATAATTAAAAATCTGATTCTTGTTTCAAAAATCAGACTCATTTACACAACTTGAGTTCGTATTTATTTTACAACTCATGTATGGATTTTTCTAATGGAAATTCAGATTTTTATTTACTAAAAATCCCTTTATTTATTTAAATAAACCGTTGTGGTTTTATAATGGTTATGGCGCTGCTTTTCTAAAAAAATTATTTTGACAAAACTCAAAATCGATACGACGAAATCCAGATTTTCCTCTTCCATTAGAAAACTATTATCAAATCAGTCCTGATGATTCTTGTTTCAAAGAATTCCGACTTGAATTGAGTTCTATCTACTCAATTGAAGTTTGAAACGCCAATTTACAAACTACCGCGCTACGGCGAGTTCGTTTTAATTATATTTATATATATAAACATTTAAACTTCATTTAAAATAAATTCAACTCCATTCTAATATATTTTTAATATATTTCAAACCAATTTTCCCAATTCAACTCAATAATTTTGATTATCTATAATCACTGATTTTTCCGTACTCGGTTATACATTTATTTATACTCGATTTGTTATTTCCAAAATCCCAATTCCTTTTATAAATAAAATATAAAATTCGATATAATCGAATTCCAATTATAGCTCCTTTGGATTTTCTCAAATCAGTTTATATTCTAAATCCCGGAATATAATCAATTATTCTATTTTCAACACGTTTGCCAATTTCACTTTTTAAATTATTCCTTGAATATAAACTTCTAAATTATCCAATGATAATTTATTTTAGTAGATTTATAACATCGTTTGTAAATCCATATTTCTTGTTTTATATATTAAAACAAGTTTTCCATTTCAAATCCCTTTTGAAATCCAACTCCTTTTATATTCTGAATTCTAGAATAAAAACCCTTGTTTCCTTTTATAAAATGATTTCCACTTTCTATGTTAAATTCATACTTGAATTTAAAATTACCAATTATCTCTTGATAATTTATTCACCATATTTATAACATTATTTATACGTTTACTTGTTTTATATTTAAACAAGTCCATTTCGAAATCCATTTAAAACCAAATCTTATTTTGGAAATTTCTATTTATAATAACTTATATATATATATAACACTCAACTTATTTTTATAATCAATTTAACTTCTATTTAAATAAATTCGAATTAATCGAATTCAAATCATAAATCCTTACGGATTTATTTTAGTTCAATTTATATTCTGAACATCAGAATAAATTTCATCGTTTATTTCTTTAAAACGATTTCCCCATTTCTATCTTTAAATTCACATTTGAATTTAAATATTCAAATTATCCAATGATAATTTTTTTCCACTTTATTTATAAACATCGTTTATAATTTCACTTCAAATCTCGTATTATTAATTTATAAACAATGTTTATAAATTCACTACTTGTTTTATTTATTCAAAACAAGTTAATATCTTTAGCCCCTTCGAAATTTGAATTCTATTTTTAGAAAAATAGAATTTTCCATTTAAATCTCAAATATCGTTTTTCACGATATTTTTATATATCAACATTTTAGCTCAGTGATATTCAATAATTCAAAACACCCAATTTATCAACCATAGGTTTTCAAACACATCATTTATAACAATATATGTGATAACAAAAAACAATAATATTTAGAGGAATCCAGTTGGATTCCTCCAACCAGTTTTACTGCATCCACGGATGTTAGCCAACAGAAATAATACCCATCCTGCTTTGAGGCAGGATATCGCGGTATGAAGGTCATCCACTATCATAGCGTGGGGCGTATAGGGTCATCCGCTAATGATACTGCGGGCATTCGCTAATGGTACTGCGGGAATTCAACCAATCACCAATATTTATATATATAATAACCACAAACACCAATCCTAAATAACTAATATATATATATATGTGTGTGTGTGTGTATATATATAGCCAACACTGATAAACAATTTATAAAAGCATCCAAAGCAACCAACAATTTATTTGTAATGATAAAGATAAATTTATATAAATTTTTGAATGAGAATTACTCACCTGATTTTTATTTCGCTAAAATAACCATTAGTTTCTGATTAAATTAAACGAGTGTTTAAATTTAATCAAAATACCAACAAGCTCCAATCTAATCCAAACCAAGTATATTTCGAAGTATTCGTCTCTCCGGTTCCAGTGTACTTCGCCTTGCTCGAATCTAATATCATAAAACAAGTTATGATTTTTATAAGTTATTGGATGAATTGATTTAATTAACTAATCCACTAATGACCTTATTAAGATTGATTATTGTAATCAACACACTTAGTCCACGGTTTTAAATGATAAAATTATGAGTCTAACTTTTCCTTAATCTCATATTAAACGGTTGGTTTACAAATTTAATTAATTCACTAGCTAACCCTACAAGTTTATTCAAATTGGTTTAACAACTATTAATTATATAAACCATTTTCTATATAACATTTTAAGTTTCAAACCCTAAAAATATACCATACTGTAAATTGATTTCAGCGCTGCCTTATCACCTTGTATTGACCTCAATACTATACTTCCACCGCAATGCTTCAATTCTATCGGTCCACACTGTCTAGAACACCTCCTCAATTTAACAGTCTTTCACGCCAACACCTTGAACATTCTTTTACTGTCAAAATGCAACCCTACCAATAGCCTCCTACTACACACGCATCAACTCCAAAACTATGCTAGCCCCAAAACTGAAATCATCCACTCCTACTCGAGAAACAACAGATCTGACCTCCCACACCGTTGAACTCCCTAAGCACCCTAGTTCGAACTAATCGCGCACCCCTTTTCCTGACACGAGTATCCCCTTTCCCCAAACTGTGTCGAGCGCGATCCCTTCCTGCTACAGGTACGACCATAACAGACTTCGAATCCCTATAGACTTCTCCTATCCACTCGCCTATTCAACTCGATGTTGCCATGTCGCCCCTCTATAGTAAAAACCCATGACAATTAAATCTTCGAAGCTCCTCAATCATTCACGTGAGGTGTGAATCCTTATACCAAAATCGAATTCAAGCTCGATAACGAAAACCTGAACCTAATTTATTGTAATAAAATTCGATTGACACTTAAGAGGATCGATGTAACACCCCACCTCTGTTAAGGTCACTCACAAAGGGAATGCCTTAACTTTGATGGAGCGTGTTAGTAGACAGAACAGAAATTCACAAGACAGATAAAACAGTACTTGAAAAATTTATAACTTTATTACAACAGAAAACGAAGTAAGTTTGGTTACATCTTTCCAATCACAATATCAGAATTCAAGTACAAAATATCAGTCTTGTACAAAAGCCTTCAGAATGCTTAGTTTTTAAAATCATAATCCCCAACATAAACTGCCATGCCAAAGCCAGACGATACTTCAAGCAGAGAAGATCCGAATCAAGCTCCTAGATTTCCACCCTACAAACCTGGGAGGGAACGAAAGAGGAGGGGGCGAAAACAAGCAAGGTCAGACATAAAGTCTGGCAAGTCCAGTGACTTTCAGCATATGAACAGATAATAATATCATGACATGAAAATAAAGCTGGATAAGAGACAACAGCAACAGGAGTAACTGGTATGCTTAAGCTAAACAGAAGAAACAGAATGATATAGCCCAAGTTATGCTTCTTACTTATATTTTACTTCTCTGCACTAATACTAGTATAACAGGATTAGGTGTTACCCTAGTGTCTAACTGAAACAGAAATGGAGCAGAATAATTTATACAGAAACAGAATGCCAGTAATGGGCCTTTACCACCCCAACAGACAGAAGGTACATGAACGGAATCAGAGACGGAAACAGAATGATACCTACGTAAACAGAATATTAGAATTAGGTGTACAGTAGTAAATGGGCCTTTACCACCCCAACAGACGGTACCACGCAGAAATAGACAGGTGTTACCACCCAACAGAAACAGACGGTACCCCAACGGAAACAGACAGAACTAAGTGTACCCTAAATCTACCCCAAGCGATCGGCTCCCTAATACATAAATACCCTGTGCCAGCCCCACAGAAGGGTGTATCACTCCCTAAAGCGGCAACCTTTGAATGACACAGATCTATTTACAGATGTCACGGCGTCTTACATCCTCAGAGGCAGACCGAGATCCATGCACGCACATGACCCGGTTGGAACGCACCATCAACACACCTCGCCATTATCAGAATGAACCGCTTATAATTAGTTCAGTAAGCGTGCCCGGACCCTACCTACTGTTGGGTCATAGTTTTGATACTAGAAAGGGTTACTGACTAATATGGGTCACAAACAACAGATGACACAAGTATTTTCCCTCCTAACATTGTGTCCCCAAACTAATAGATTTCAGATTAACTTGTTTACAAGTTATCAAACATACAGAGTTCAAGTCAACTAGCTCACAGATCAGAAAATCAGGTTAACAGGTTTTCAGACTAACGGATCAGATGTACAGTTCTAACAGATTTACAGATTGGCTAACTTTGTATTGGGCCTACAGATTCACGAAATGGTTTTATTCAATTCATCAGTCCAGTTGGTTTAGACCTATCTACCCAACACGTTTTAGACATCATATTTATCTTAGATTTGCATTAATTAAATATTAATGTGCAGACCGCTCACATTAGGTCTGTAAAGACCCGGAAAATTCGAACACTTAATCTTTGAATAACATAACAATTTGTAATATTGTTAAGTGTTATAAATATGATTTTATAACCTTGTTAAACATCATTTAATTAGTAATTTATAATCCTAGACTCGTTTTGGAAAAATGCTTTCAAAAATATATTTTTGGTAAAATATTGATAAAATGAACGAAAATCGTTTTATCAATAAATGGCTATTTTCTCAGTAAAAGTTATTGAAAATTTTAGTAAATGTCTAATTAATCGTTAGGGAAGTAGTTAGCTAATAAAAGTATTTTTCATATTTATGGTTAACTATTTTGATGATGTCATCATTTTAAAAAATGAGCATTTAAGGAAAGTTTTTGTATTTTGGGTATTTAAGTATTCAAATAAGTGCTTTATAATTTAGATATGCTTGTTTTAATTGTTTAAATAAGTTAATGGATTTATTTCCAAGTTTTATTTACTTGAATAAATCATTTGATAAATAACTAAAAATATGATCGAGGTTCAACTTCCAGATTCACATCCTATCGTTGAATAGAAGTTGTTTCATATCGTTGCAACGTTGTTTGATATATTTGTATATATGCACATACACATATATATGTAATCATAATTAGTCACATCAAGAGTTTAGAAAATATCCTAAGTGTATGTATATAAGCTTCTTATATGTATACAAATGAATGCTTACTTTTTAAGCTTTGAAAAAGCAAACTTACCATCTCTTACACACCTTTCACTTCTCTTACACACCTTTCACTTCTTTCATGAGTGTGTTTAGGGTTTTAAGGCCATTTTGGTCTTTTCCCATCCACTTTCTTTTTCCTATATAAGGAGGGGTATACCTCCTTCTTTCTTACACAAAATTCCTAAGCAAAAGTGAAACTTTTTAATGGCTTATCTTCATCTTCTTCTTCTTCCTTACTAACTTTCTCAAACTATACTCAAACCAACTCCAAATCAACTCAAACTTTGAGTGTAGCCTTCTTATGCCATTACAAGACCTTTTAGCAAGTTAGAAGTTGAAAAATCAAAGCCCCTCTCAATTTTCATCTTTGGTCGTGAGTTATATAAGGAAGAAAGCAAGGAAAAACAAGGGAAGGAAGGACGTTGCTAGCTTGGATCTTTGTTCTTATTCTAGGATCTTTATTCTTATTATTGGATCCTGTATTTTCTAAGGATTAAGGTGAGTTTACTCACTATTTAGGACAACAAACATAAACTCTTTTGCATGTTTTTAACTATGCTTAAAGTTGCTTGAATGTTGGTAACTTATGTTAAAAATGTTGTCTTGATTCTTACTTTAAAAGTAAGCGACATATATGATCCATGTTAATGGATTGGAATGGACTTGAATGGACTTGGAATTGGACTTAAATTGACTTGTATAACAAGTGGAATGGACTTGAAACAAAGCACATAAGGATTAGTAGGGAATTGACATATTGTGGACTTGAACTTGAAAGTGCACTTATAGCGATGGTCGCTATAGATGCAGTTTGAATTGTTGTGTTTTCAACACTTTGTATGAAACATTGCAATGACATCCTTAGTGATTTCTTATCATATTAAAATAGTTGTTTAACTTATATGTTAAATTGAAGTAAGTTTGAAAGTGTGTAAAGCTAGAATAGCCATATAAGTGCACTTGCTAATTACTTGTTATTGAATATCATGATTACTGTGCTTAATTCTAATAAGCCGAAGAGTAGGCTTATCTATCTGTGAGTGTCAAGAATGGGGTGTCTAGGCAAGGGGTGATATGCAACTAGTGCTCTAACTTACCTGGCCTCACTCTTGATCGAGGGATAGTTAAGTTGATAATGTCGGAAACGAGTTAAGTGCACGAAGTGCGATTTCTGTAAGCATAAAATGGTTTTGGGTTTGTCGTGACAACGTGTTGATTACATTAGTCTTTAACCCTCTCAGATTATATCATCCAAGTAAATATAATTGAATCTTTAAACAAACATTTAAAGATAAATTATAAAGGATTGTTTTAGGTTTGTTGTAAACATTGTTTTAGCAACACTTGTTTTGAAACCCTTGGAATGTAGTTAAACTGGAATATACGGTTTAATGATTTTAAATATACTTAGATCTTTAATTATTGATTTTAAAGATAGAAACAAGTATAGGAATCTTTCAGAATAAAGATATTGAATAAGATGTTTAACTTATAAAAGAGAAGAGGTTCTTTATTAAACAATGGTTTTAACCTCTTTGGTTATACTTTAAGAAATCCTAGAAATGAATTATTGAAATACTTGTACCGGAGGGATAAGTATATAAATACGTTTTGAAGTATTGAAGTTAGAAAAGAAATATTGAAAATGAATTGTAGTTATACTTATACTTATACCGGAGGGATAAGTATATGAATACGTTTTGAAGTATTGAAGTTAGAAAGAAATCTTAAAATTGAATTGTAGATATACTTATACCAGAGGGATAAGTGTATGAGTACGTTTTGAAATATTGAAGTTAAATAGGAAATCTTGGAATTGAATTGTGATTATACTTATACCGGAGGGATAAGTATATTAACACCCTTTTTAGGTAGTAAGACTGTAACGGATTAGGTAATTCGTAGAATATATACATATACACATTTTATATGTATAAGTTGAATATATACGCTAGTATATAAAGGAATATTAATCGAGTATGAGTTATTGATTAATAAGTGATGTCTTATTTGACAAACGAAGTTTTATTAGTTAAAAGAAGTTTTACTAATAAAGGAATATTAATCGAGTATGAGTTATTGATTAATAATTGAAGTTGTATTTGACAAGTGAAGTTTTATTAGTTAAAAGGAGTTTTACTAATAAAATAAGTTTTAATTAGTGAAATATTAATTAAATGGGAATGGGATTAGAAGCCGTTTATATGAGTAAACCGTGCTTCAACTGTTTATCATGCTATGTGACTTGATAGTGATTTGATTGTTTAACACGCTTTGTAAACTTGATAGTGCCTTGGATGTTTATTCAATTGTTATGGAAATTAAGCAAGGCTGTTTTCCATATACAATCGTCTATTGTGTGAATTGTAGTCAGTTAATTGACTATAGAACTTGACCTTAAATCTAGCGACTAGTTTTGAGGAGACCGGGATTGGTAAGTGTTCTACTTATCGAAACCACTTCAAAACTGTATACGGGTTCTACGTTTTGGAAGCGGCTGGGAAGTGAAGGCTATGTGGTGATTTGAGATCTATTTAGATGCTCGAACACATATAGTGATTCTAAGGTATATGAAAGAATCTATGTGTGATTCCAAGATCTGTTGATGTATTGGAATCCATGTGTGATTCCGAGATCTGTGAAGGAGTCTATGTGTGATTCCAAGATCTATTGAGCTGTAGGATTCCAACTGGGAATTCTTGTTCTGTTCGAGTGATGAAGACTCGTGTGAAAGATGCCGAACGAAACCTCGACATCGGAAATGGCTAAAAATAGAGTAGGAGCACAATCTGGGGTTTTGCTAACCTATGGCAGGATATATTGACTCCATATCTAGTGTATGCTTATTATCGAATCGTGTGGGAGCTCCTTGAAGTTGCGCGCGGGAGTTGGATATATTTGGTTCCACGTGGTGCACTCCGGTGTTTTCGTGCGTGGGCCAGTTGTGTTTACCTTATGGTATATTTTATCTAGAGATATGCGACGCTCGGAGGTACTTTCTGACCCTTGTGCATGGAGTTTGGATCTGTATTGAGAGATCTCCGATGGAAAATCCAATATGCGAACGTGCCTTATCGGTTTTGTTTGTACACTTAATAGTTGTCGAATGTAACCAATGTAACCATTCCTTCTATGTGAATTTATTTATATTTTACACCCTAGACATTATTTATAATGCAACTATACTTCGCCTAATAAATGGTTGGTTTCAATTGAGGGGAAATCCGGAGCGGTTATCTGCACAGTCCCCTCAGTGTTGTTACATGCAATATGTATCTTGAGTTTCTCATACCAGACTGATGTCTGATGCTTGGTTTTTGTTTTCCTTAAAATCATCACGTACTCCTTCGAGTAGGCTGAGTATGACGGGTTTTACTTTGGATGCCTTGGAGCTTTTGGAAGAGAGTTGGAGCTCATCTTACCGTACTTTTTATATCCGCTGCATTCTATGTTGTACATCAACATTTATGAGGACGGGTTGTTATAACTGTCCAAGTTGATGATAGGTTATTGTTCTCTGATAGTTGTAATCATACAGTTTTATTTTGTAAAGATCATTCTTTATATTATATGTTACCGTTCCGTTGTGAGATTCTGGTATTGTGTCCTCTTCTTCCTTAGCCTATTTTCTTTTTATTTTATTTCACCCTAACTTTTCGTCTTTCCGGCACTTGGGTGCTCGGCACGTGAATACCGTGGATGTATTAGTGTCGACATTCGAGGGTCGAAAAGTCGGGTCGTTACATTTGGTATCAGAGCACAAGGTTGAGCGAACACCATGGCTTTGTTTGGGTATGACTCATCAAGAGATATGGAAATGGAATGCCCTAACATGAACTGAGTGTATTATATATATGAGAGCGCGTATTTGTTAGTGCTATAAAATTATTTTATGTTGTGTTAGTTAATCTGTTGAGTGGTTTATGAATTCTAGTTGATATGTGGGACGCCATGGTATCGATAGGGATTTCTAAATACTTAAACAAGGCAAATCGACACAATATTGGTTTTAAAATTGGTAAACGAAATAATTTTACCTAGGCTTATATTTTTGTATAAAATATAAACTTTCATAAATTGATATAGTCATTTATGATGTGTTTGGTTGTTAGGAATGATAATATTCAACTATTATCAATTATTGAATATTAGTGATGCTTGATCAGTTTATGAGCATGTACTATTGCCTATTGACTTATAACTAGTTTACCTTTTAAAAACATGGGTTGGGTAGATGGTAATAAGTGGGAACATTGGATATGAACACCTTGTGAATTAAGTTTCATAGTTTGACTATAAGGCGTTTAATGATGATGTTAGGTTAAATTGAATTTTAACATGATTCGTCTGTTATAATCCGAATAATGATAAGAATTTGTGAAATAACTTAGAAAAAGAAGTGCTTTATATAAATTATTGAAACTTGATTAAGTCATTTTACGGATCCATATAGTCTATGCATTAAGATTGCATATATGTGAATAATGTTGTTTGTAGCTTTGTAGGTTTCATTTGTTAAAATGAAATGGGATTTTCAACGATTTTGGATAGTTGAAACCTTCCGAATTATTACATAACTTGAAGTTAAGTGTTTGTGAAAATATAAAGTTGAGTTTATATAACACTTGAATTATTATGATAGCAAGTTAGAACAAGTTCAACATTTGATTAACACACTTAACAAATTTGATGTTTGGATATACTCATAGAATGTATTAGAGTACTATATGTGTCCAAACTTAAGTTATACAGTGTTTAATAACTTGAAGTAAAGTTTTATGAAATGATTCATAACTGGTTTTAGTATTAATAAAGAAATACTAAGTGATAATTGAATGTCGAAAATAGAGGAAGGATATTAGAATAAAATGGCATACTATACATATAGAAGAATTAATAAAGGATATTGGTGGTTAAGAAACCAATAGGATAAAATACGTGAGTTGTACGTAGATCGTTTTATTCGCATAGTTGATCTTGGTACAGATTCGAGTACAGGATTTTGAAGGTGATTTACACCGGTCCGAACAAGGTTTCTTCACTAGACTTTGATAGTGAATACTTGATATGGATTTTTGATATGATCCTGAAGTTTTCTACCATAGTGTATGGCTATGTAAGGAAGATGGAAGTTTCTGGTCAAGAAACTAGATCGATGTACGCACTAGATATGTCAAGTGTGGTATACTAGTTCGGAAACGAAGTCTTGTGATCGGGAAAGTGATATGATCAAACAACGTGTACGGATGGTTTATTAACAACGTATGGGATTTAGTATGTTTGGTACCTAGTGGAGGTTTTGGGAAACGACTCTTTGATTTGTTATGAGGTATTGTGAATTATCGACAGAGTAATCCCTAAGGCTGTTGAGCGTAAGGCGCACTTAGTAGGTTGTTTATCATCCTTATGCGATGAGGGGGTTTGAACTTGATCAAGCCATGAGTTTTGTTTGCTAGTAGTATGATACTGTTAGGTATCGATGTTTGATTATTTCTTTGGTTTCTCGTGTTGCAATTTCGGGGACGAAATATTTTAAGTGGGGGAGAATGTAAAGACCCGGAAAATTCGAACACTTAATCTTTGAATAACATAACAATTTGTAATATTGTTAAGTGTTATAAATATGATTTTATAACCTTGTTAAACATCATTTAATTAGTAATTTATAATCCTAGACTCGTTTTGGAAAAATGCTTTCAAAAATATATTTTTGGTAAAATATTGATAAAATGACCGAAAATCGTTTTATCAATAAATGGCTATTTTCTCAGTAAAAGTTATTGAACATTTTAGTGAATGTCTAATTAATCGTTAGGGAAGTAGTTAGCTAATAAAAGTATTATTCATATTTATGGTTAACTATTTTGATGATGTCATCATTTTAAAAAATGAGCATTTAAGGAAAGTTTTTGTATTTTGGGTATTTAAGTATTCAAATAAGTGCTTTATAATTTGGATATGCTTGTTTTAATTGTTTAAATAAGTTAATGGATTTATTTCCAAGTTTTACTTACATGAATAAATCATTTGATAAATAACTAAAAATATGATCGAGGTTCAACTTCCAGATTCACATCCTATCGTTGAATAGAAGTTGTTTCATATCGTTGCAACGTTGTTTGATATATTTGTATATATGCACATACACATATATATATAATCATAATTAGTCACATCAAGAGTTTAGAAAATATCCTAAGTGTATGTATATAAGCTTCTTATATGTATACAAATGAATGCTTACTTTTTAAGCTTTGAAAAAGCAAACTTACCATCTCTTACACACCTTTCACTTCTCTTACACACCTTTCACTTCTTTCATGAGTGTGTTTAGGGTTTTAAGGCCATTTTGGTCTTTTCCCATCCACTTTCTTTTTCCTATATAAGGAGGGGTATACCTCCTTCTTTCTTACACAAAATTCCTAAGCAAAAGTGAAGCTTTTTAATGGCTTATCTTCATCTTCTTCTTCTTCCTTACTAACTTTCTCAAACTATACTCAAACCAACTCCAAATCAACTCAAACTTTGAGTGTAGCCTTCTTATGCCATTACAAGACCTTTTAGCAAGTTAGAATTTGAAAAATCAAAGCCCCTCTCAATTTTCATCTTTGGTCGTGAGTTATATAAGGAAGAAAGCAAGGAAAAACAAGGGAAGGAAGGAGGTTGCTAGCTTGGATCTTTGTTCTTATTCTTGGATCTTTATTCTTATTATTGGATCTTGTATTTTCTAAGGATTAAGGTGAGTTTACTCACTATTTAGGACAACAAACATAAACTCTTTTGCATGTTTTTAACTATGCTTAAAGTTGCTTGAATGTTGGTAACTTATGTTAAAAATGTTGTCTTGATTCTTACTTTAAAAGTAAGCGACATATGTGATCCATGTTAATGGATTGGAATGGACTTGAATGGACTTGGAATTGGACTTGAATTGACTTGTATAACAAGTGGAATGGACTTGAAACAAAGCACATAAGGATTAGTAGGGAATTGACATATTGTGGACTTGAACTTGAAAGTGCACTTATAGCGATGGTCGCTATAGATGCAGTTTGAATTGTTGTGTTTTCAACACTTTGTATGAAACTTTGCAATGACATCCTTAGTGATTTCTTATCATATTAAAATAGTTGTTTAACTTATATGTTAAATTGAAGTAAGTTTGAAAGTGTGTAAAGCTAGAATAGTCATATAAGTGCACTTCCTAATTACTTGTTATTGAATATCATGATTACTGTGCTTAATTCTAATAAGCCGACGAGTAGGCTTATCTATCTGTGAGTGTCAAGAATGGGGTGTCTAGGCAAGGGGTGATATGCAACTAGTGCTCTAACTTACCTGGCCTCACTCTTGATCGAGGGATAGTTAAGTTGATAATGTCGGAAACGAGTTAAGTGCACAAAGTGCGATTTCTGTAAGCATAAAATGGTTTTGGGTTTGTCGTGACAACGTGTTGATTACATTAGTCTTTAACCCTCTCAGATTATATCATCCAAGTAAATATAATTGAATCTTTAAACAAACATTTAAAGATAAATTATAAAGGATTGTTTTGGGTTTGTTGTAAACATTGTTTTAGCAACACTTGTTTTGAAACCCTTGGAATGTAGTTAAACTGGAATATACGGTTTACTGATTTTGAATATACTTAGATCTTTAATAATTGATATTAAAGATAGAAACAAGTATAGGAATCTTTCAGAATAAAGATATCGAATAAGATGTTTAACTTATAAAAGAGAAGAGGTTCTTTATTAAACAATGGTTTTAACCTCTTTGGTTATACTTTAAGAAATCCTAGAAATGAATTATTGAAATACTTATACCGGAGGGATAAGTATATAAATACGTTTTGAAGTATTGAAGTTAGAAAAGAAATATTGAAAATGAATTGTAGTTATACTTATACTTATACTGGAGGGATAAGTATATGAATACGTTTTGAAGTATTGAAGTTAGAAAAGAAATCTTAAAATTGAATTGTAGATATACTTATACCAGAGGGATAAGTGTATGAGTACGTTTTGAAATATTGAAGTTAAATAGGAAATCTTGGAATTGAATTGTGATTATACTTATACCGGAGGGATAAGTATATTAACACCCTTTTTAGGTAGTAAGACTGTAACGGATTAGGTAATTCGTAGAATATATACATATACACATTTTATATGTATAAGTTGAATATATACGCTAGTATATAAAGGAATATTAATCGAGTATGAGTTATTGATTAATAAGTGATGTCTTATTTGACAAACGAAGTTTTATTAGTTAAAAGAAGTTTTACTAATAAAGGAATATTAATCGAGTATGAGTTATTGATTAATAATTGAAGTTGTATTTGACAAGTGAAGTTTTATTAGTTAAAAGGAGTTTTACTAATAAAATAAGTTTTAATTAGTGAAATATTAATTAAATGGGAATGGGATTAGAAGCCGTTTATATGAGTAAACCGTGCTTCAACTGTTTATCATGCTATGTGACTTGATAGTGATTTGATTGTTTAACACGCTTTGTAAACTTGATAGTGCCTTGGATGTTTATTCAATTGTTATGGAAATTAAGCAAGGCTGTTTTCCATATACAATCGTCTATTGTGTGAATTGTAGTCAGTTAATTGACTATAGAACTTGACCTTAAATCTAGCGACTAGTTTTGAGGAGACCGGGATTGGTAAGTGTTCTACTTATCGAAACCACTTCAAAACTGTATACGGGTTCTACGTTTTGGAAGCGGCTGGGAAGTGAAGGCTATGTGGTGATTTGAGATCTATTTAGATGCTCGAACACATATAGTGATTCTAAGGTATATGAAAGAATCTATGTGTGATTCCAAGATCTGTTGATGTATTGGAATCCATGTGTGATTCCGAGATCTGTGAAGGAGTCTATGTGTGATTCCAAGATCTATTGAGCTGTAGGATTCCAACTGGGAATTCTTGTTCTGTTCGAGTGATGAAGACTCGTGTGAAAGATGCCGAACGAAACCTCGACATCGGAAATGGCTAAAAACAGAGTAGGAGCACAATCTGGGGTTTTGCTAACCTATGGCAGGATATATTGACTCTATATATAGTGTATGCTTATTATCGAATCGTGTGGGAGCTCCTTGAAGTTGCGCGCGGGAGTTGGATATATTTGGTTCCACGTGGTGCACTCCGGTGTTTTCGTGCGTGGGCCAGTTGTGTTTACCTTATGGTATATTTTATCTAGAGATATGCGACGCTCGGAGGTACTTTCTGACCCTTGTGCATGGAGTTTGGATCTGTATTGAGAGATCTCCGATGGAAAATCCAATATGCGAACGTGCCTTATCGGTTTTGTTTGTACACTTAATAGTTGTCGAATGTAACCAATGTAACCATTCCTTCTATGTGAATTTATTTATATTTTACACCCTAGACATTATTTATAATGCAACTATACTTCGCCTAATAAATGGTTGGTTTCAATTGAGGGGAAATCCGGAGCGGTTATCTGCACAGTCCCCTCAGTGTTGTTACATGCAATATGTATCTTGAGTTTCTCATACCAGACTGATGTCTGACGCTTGGTTTTTGTTTTCCTTAAAATCATCACGTACTCCTTCGAGTAGGCTGAGTATGACAGGTTTTACTTTGGATGCCTTGGAGCTTTTGGAAGAGAGTTGGAGCTCATCTTACCGTACTTTTTATATCCGCTGCATTCTATGTTGTACATCAACATTTATGAGGACGGGTTGTTATAACTGTCCAAGTTGATGATAGGTTATTGTTCTCTGATAGTTGTAATCATACAGTTTTATTTTGTAAAGATCATTCTTTATATTATATGTTACCGTTCCGTTGTGAGATTCTGGTATTGTGTCCTCTTCTTCCTTAGCCTATTTTCTTTTTATTTTATTTCACCCTAACTTTTCGTCTTTCCGGCACTTGGGTGCTCGGCACGTGAATACCGTGGATGTATTAGTGTCGACATTCGAGGGTCGAAAAGTCGGGTCGTTACAAGGTCGGTAGCTTGTGGCCGCTGGATAAGCCGGGCGGTTCCGGGCAGACTTCTGCCACAAGCCAGACCTAACCTCATGTCTAAGAATTTTTATTATAACCAGTTTATTCCATTACAAATGATACAAATATCAGACTAACTATGCCAATTTAACAGATTTGACTTCTTTTCAAGTCGCAGCAGATTAAACAAATTAATATTTTTACACAAATTACAATCATTCAGCTTTTCAACAGATTTAGCAGCTCAGGCGGTTCAACAGATTTAGCAGACTAGGCAACTCAACAGATTTAACAGATTAGGCATAATTAGCAGATTAGGCGATTCAACATATTTAACAGTTTGGGCAATTAAACAAGTAACAGATTTAGCAGATTAGGCAAATTTAACATATTAAGCAGATAGCAGATTTAAACATTTCTCATATCTTGCCTAATCATGGAGTGAGCCTAAACTTACATGCCTATGTTATGGTCATAATTTACTATATAACATATGTCCCAAGTTTTGGTTAAACTTGCATAGTTCAGAATATTCTCCAAAGGCCCTAATCGTGATTCACATATAAATTTTACCAAATATAGCCATGGATTACAATGCATGTCATATATCCAAAAACCTACTTTTAGGCGTGTTCACTTTAATGGTTATCCTATTTAATATAGGTCTTTACGCCTAAGTTATATACAAAATAATCCTCCTTCTTCTAAATTACAGACTATAAAATATATCCAGATCTAGAATTACAACTTATGTCCTTTATATTCTAAGTCATAAACAATCTCATATAATATGCCTCCGACTTATGTCCTGAATTACAACATGTGCTATGCATCTAAATCAATTGCTTATTTACAGTTAAATCTTTACGCCCAAATCCTAAGTCATATGTCCAATATTCTTTATGCCTCAAAACCCAAGACATATGTTAAATACACCTTATGTTTTAAATACAACATGCCTCAGATTTACGTTCTAAGTTACAACCTATGTTTTTTTACGCTCTAAGTCACAATAGTCCTCTTCTTCCAAGTCATAGATCGTCTTATGCAATATGCCACAAATTTATGTCCAGAATTAGAACATGCGTTGTATCCTCAAACTAATTACAAATCAATTATGCCCAAATATGCCTCATTCAATATTCTTCCCAAATTTAAAGTTTATGCGTTTATCTCTTATGAGACTTTGCTCAGGAAGAAATACAGAACAAACAGAATAATAAAACAGAGAAACAGATCTGATAAATAGAAAAAGGGCATAATCTCAGATTTAGTTTTATAATTATGTCAAGATCGTAATTAACTTCATATCGGAAAATAACTGCACTTGCCTTGATTGGATTATAGAAGAAGAGTTGCAGTAGTTCTCTTTTAACCTAATTCAGATTTGGAAGAAGATGCACTAGTTCTAGATTTGATTCCAGCAGAGTAGCGACGCCATTATTTTATTTATTTATAATATTTCAGAGGCAGCATAAGGAGAGAATGAAATGGTGTAAAGAGAATGAGGCTAGGAGGCTGTTTATATAGGATTAGGCGGACGAACCTAGGCACAAAACGTGACCAAATACACCAGAACGAACCCAGGCTCAGAACTGGGTTCTGTCACCAGGTCGACCCCCAGGTCGACCATAGGGTCGACCTGGTCCCTGGGAGGTCGACCATAGTGTCGACCCCCAGGTTGACCTGGTCCTGGGCAGGAAAATTCCTGCCCAGTCGGCGTTGGCGTTTGAATTTGAATTTCGAATTCAAATTTCGAACTGTTTTCGGTTCTGAAAATTCCTGAAACTTCGGAGGGTCATATCTCCCTCATACGGACTCCGTTTCTCGAAAACTCGGACTCATTTCCAAGAAGAATTTCGAGACGAACGCAATGGCGCAACCCGTTTCCCTTGATTCTAATTTTAAAAATTAATTATTCTCCGATTTGTTACTTATACGTTCACAGAAAATACGGGGTGGTACAATCGACCCAAAAATTATGGGTATGGTTTTAAAGAGCAAACTCAGTTGGATTCAAAGGAATTAAATTTGGGAGTTTAGGAATTTAATTCGAATTGTTTCCGAATTTCTAAAATCAAAAGAGGAAAGCGGTTTTTTTTGCAGAAGATCAAGGTGGAAGAAACAAAGGGAGCGTCGCGATTTTTATAGGAGATGAATACTTCGTCACAAAGGGAATAACGTCTGAGCAAGGTACATCATATTCAATGTGATTTGAGTTAAAAAGATTTTGTTTCTTTTTAAATAGATACTGATTTGAAATAAAGATATTTTTATTTCTTTTTAGATGGATATCAATTTAATTTCGAACCAATCCACAATCAAATATTTCGGGGTCCATTAATTTAAACCACGAACTGCTATTTTAGCTTATAGACCAACATTTAAATATAATAACCCTATTCTGAACTCAACAGTAAATATCCTGAATTTTAATTTCAACATATATACCATATTAAATTAATATAATTTAATTTAAATTCGAAAACCACTAATTTTTTGATAATAAATTATTATTTATTATCGTATATATCAAATAAAATTCCTACTTATCATCTGAATCATTTTGATTCAGTTTTTAACTTCGATTTCGATTATATTTTGAATTACAATAAATTTGATATATTCTAAATTAAATTATATTCGATTATTAAATCGAGAACTCAATATAAAATTAAATTAAATTATTAACTAAATATTTAAAATAAACTATTCAAAAATCCGGGCCGTTACATTCTTTCCCCCTTAAAAGAATTTTATCCCCGAAATTAATAAGGTAGGAAAAATGGTACAAACTCGTTACTTTTCAAGATCTCACTTATGTTGAAACTCAACATTTCACGTTTCTACAAATTTAGTTCTACCAAAATTTTTGGTTTTTATTCATCTAATCCGAGTGATCAATATATATATATATATATATATATTCACATCCAATATATTCACATCTCATTCATATTCCATTTGCACACATTTAAATTCATTCAAATCGATTTTAATCATTTTATTCACATCGATCCATTTAACTAGCTTAAGTTAAATTTAATTCCAGAATTCAAATCCCTGGGTCTCTATTTCAAATCCTTTTTGAAATAACATAAATATATACATACATTTATTTCCATCTCAAATTCAAAACATTTGAATTTTCCAAATCAACTTGTTTTCTTTCAAACCAACGTCTATCAAAACTTTTCTAAGGTAGCAATCCATCACTTAGAAACTCGAAAATGAACACTGATAATGCTGTAGTCATTATCAGAATTATTTCCCAACGACTGAAGTGAGTTCAGTGCTTTATCACTTTCAAAATCGATCTAAAATGATTTTTATTCAAAAATTCCTTTCAAAAAAAAGCTATATTATTTTAATATACTTCAAAAATATTTTCCAACTTCCTAGGATTTAAAATTCCAAATTCTGGTTTGAATTCAATTTTAATTCATCTCATTTGTATATTTAATTCATATACAAATACTATTTTGGTTATATATAACCATTCCAATTTTTATAATCTCATCGGATTATAATATTAACATCCAACACATCCATATAATATAATAATTCCAGAAAATTATTAATTTTCTATCAAAATAGAATTTAGGGTAAAATTATTTCAATTACCCACTTAAAACAATATCATGTTCAATCTTCTGTTCAAGTATTTACAAACTCTTATCGACGTCGTGGCGTCCCACGATTCGACCAGAATTCATAAACCACTCAATAGACTAGCCATCACAATATAAAATAATTTTTTTGAATCAATTAACAAATACGCTCTCTCGTATATATACACTCAACTCATTCTAGGGTGATACTGACCCTTATCTCTAATGAGCACATCCCAACCAAGCCTAGGTATTCGCTCAACCTCGCTCTGATACCAACTGTAATGGCCCGCAAATCCGTACTATCTGAGTTGACTAATAACACCGCACGTCCAACCCAAATTGCACAGAAATACGAATCATTATTAGAAAGAAGTTAGAGAATGAGAAATAAAAATAAAGAAATGTTAGAATAAAAGAAAACAAAGACAAATCTTACAGCGGAACGAATAAAATATATTATATAACATAACTTTTGAAATACAAATCAGTAATTGTATATACATACCATTATCAGAGCACAACAGTTATTCCTGGAACAGTTATAAACACCTATTTCCAGATACAACATAGTACACAATGGAAATATGATAGTCTATAGCTAACTGGTGAAGCCTCCTGCTTCCAGCTCTTCCAAGTGAATCTGAAAAATCCCAACTACTTGACTGCCCGTACAAATTTGGGCACCCAAGAGTTTATGGAAAACAAAAACAAAATAAACTCTGGATCAGTCATGGGACTGGTGTGAGTAAACTCCAACCAATTGTTTAACTTTAAAAATCCTTTCAAAAGAAATGATAATCGTAAGACCGATCCACACACAAACACGGATGGTTTTTACCTTACGATAACCCAAATATTTTTGATATCAAATCCAGTGATATTATAATAATGTCTACGTCAAATAAATAGAATAAAGCGGAATGCTTGCATCTCATGTTCCATATATAATATAAAACCAAAAACCGCAGGGCACTTATTGGAGATTGGATTTCCAACATGACAAGGTATGGAACCACCTTCCGATAGTGTATCTCTAGAGGGGAATACACTGGGTTCAACAAGAACATCCTGCAACCCGGCCCACACATGACCGACCACTCATTTCGCTTGAGTGTATCGAATGTATATTACCAACGGTTGGGATTAGCAACCGTTTCCAATAAAGGGACAGCATCGATAGATTAAAGAAGTAAAAGGAATTTCTCTAGATAGGTGATTATACACCCTAATGGGAGCGACCCACATAGCCATGCCGCCTGCCCGATTTTTGTCATTTCCCGGTTGTTGAGGCCTAAGGCTACGATTACTTTCCATTTATTGATAGCACAATCACTTTGAATGCCATATTGTCAGATCCGTTAATCACTAACTGATTTGCACAAATATATTCTGGATATTATGCAAAGAGAATAAATTCTCCGCCACCATATATATATATATATATATATATATCCGTACAGACCAACATATGCGATCATTGGAAATACTCTGTCAGACACTCGTCCATATACGTTTGTTTTGGGACTCAACAAAACCGAAGAAACAATTTCTATTAATAGAAAAAGCCCTTGCACTTTACTCCGTCTTCGATTATCTTCATAAAATCTAATTCGCAATGCTACTACCAATAAGGAGTGGTTCTCGGATAATAATCCAGCCGGTCTCTCCATATTGACAACGATATTAGCAAACACTTCAATAGTCGGTTATTTAACTATCGAAGAAAAACAAACATCCATTCATAGCATCAAACAAATCAGTGGACCCTTAATTAATATTTCATTAATTAAAACACTTCTCCATTTCCTTATCCATATTTGTTGATCCAAATATTTTCAACATTTATCTTGGTTTCTTACTCTATTTGGAAAACATTTCCATATATCGCCTTCTATTATTTTCTATAGTTAGAAAATATATTCTATTTATAATTGGAAAACGTTCCAATTTCTTATCTCTTCCACGACTATTCATTTCTACACTCGGTAAATATTTATCTATTATATTTCTAAATTTCCACTTACTTGGGTTAAAACGAATGGTGTGTAAAACATTGTTATGACAACCCAAAACACTGCATTCAACTAATTCTTTCAAACATTCCTCTTCGAGACTGGATCTTGCTATTTATTGGTTAAAAATGAAATCAAACAAGTTAGGGTATAACTACCTCTCAGACCTTGACTGAAAACATCATTAACTTCAAAACAGACAAGACCACTTACCTCGAATAATCAACACCATAAAACCAAATATTCATTTTTAAACCCGCATACGTTTCTCTTTCTAATTTTATCAGATTTAATTATATATTTCCCTTTTGTTTATAACATTCTATTTTAATTTTGTTTCCTTATCGAATTCTATATATATATCGATATATCGATTCATAATTATCAAATCTTCTTAAATATTCTAACTCCTTGAATTTCTGGAAAATTTCGCCATAACCTCCTTTGTACCGGTCTATAGTTCAAACTCAACACGCCTCTCTAGGCCCATTCCATTCAAAAAGAAAATCAAAAAGCCAAGTGGCTTGCCGATTCGGCGCATAAAACCTCATATGGAATTTAAACTTGTACCTTTTTCTCGGGCACATAAATTAAAATCTTCATTCTCTTCATTCCATACCTGTTAACATTTATGCGCCCATTTATTTCAACTCAGTCTGGTTATTTTAACTCGATTCGTTAAACTATTCTTTAATCAGCTCCTTTGCCCATTTCATCTTTTTAATTGAACATATCACTTTCGGATATGTTTTTAATTTACTTAAAACAAAATCTAATTCCATTTTCAACTTGAGTTTCATATTCAATTTCGAATATAAATTCTTAAACCTCATTTACTTATCTAACGCCCAATTTCGATTCAAAATTCCATTTACTAATTATCCTTCAAACTAGTCAATACTATTCAATAATTAAAAATCTGATTCTTGTTTCAAAAATCAGACTCATTTACACAACTTGAGTTTGTATTTATTTTACAACTCATGTCTGGATTTTTCTAATGGAAATTCGGATTTTTATTTACTAAAAATCCTTTTATTTATTTAAATAAATCGTTATGGTTTTATAATGGTTATGGCACTGTTTTTCTAAAAATTTGATTTTGAAATAACTCAAAATCTATACGACGAAATCCAGATTTTCCTCTTCCATTAGAAAACTATTATCAAATCGGTCCGACTTGAATTGAGTTCTATCTACTCAACTGAAGTTCGAAACGCCAATTTACGAACTACCGTGCTGCGGCGAGTTCGTTTTAATTATATTTATATATATAAACTTTTAAACTTCATTTAAAATAAATTCAACTCCATTCTAATATATTTCAAACCAATTTTCCCAATTCAACTCAATAATTCTGATTATCTATAATCGTTGATTTTTCCTTACTCGGTTATTTATTTATTTATACTGGATTTGTTATTTCCAAAATCCCAATTCTTTTTATAAATAAAATATAAAATTCGATATAATCGAATTCCAGTTATAACTCCTTTAGATTTTCTCAAATCAGTTTATATTCTAAATCCCGGAATATAATCAATTATTCTATTTTCAACACGTTTTCCAATTTCACTTTTTAAATTCTTCCTTGAATTTAAACTTCTAAATTATCCAATGATAATTTATTTTAGTAGATTTATAACATCGTTTGTAAATCCATCTTTCTTGTTATATATATTAAAACAAGTTTTCCATTTCAAATCCCTTTTGAAATCCAACTCCTTTTATATTCTGAATTCCAGAATAAAAACCCCTGTTTCCTTTTTTCAAATGATTTCCACTTTCTATGTTAAATTCATACTTGAATTTAAAGTTACCAATTATCTCTTGATAATTTATTCACCATATTTATAACATTATTTATACGTTTACTTCTTTCATATTTAAACAAATCCATTTCGAAATCCATTTAAAATCAAATCTTATTTTGGAAATTTCTATTTATAATAACTTATATATATAACACTCAATTTATTTTCATAATCAATTTAACTTCTATTTAAATAAATTCGAATTAATCGAATTCAAATCATAAATCCTTACGGATTTATTTTAGTTCAATTTATATTCTGAACATTAGAATAAATTTCATCATTTAATTCTTTAAAACGATTTCCCCATTTCTATCTTTAAATTCACATTTGAATTTAAATATTCAAATTATCCAATGATAATTTTTTCCACTTTATTTATAAACACAGTTTATAATTTCACTTCAAATCTCGTATTATTAATTTATAAACAACGTTTATAAATTCACTACTTGTTTTATTTATTCAAAACAAGTTAATATCTTTAGCCCCTTTGAAATTTGAATTCTATTTTTAGAAAAATTGAATTTTCCATTTAAATCTCAAATATCGTTTTTCACGATATTTTTATATATCAACATTTTAGCCCAGTGATATTCAACAATTCAAAACACCTAATTTATCAACCATAGGTTTTCAAACACATCATATTTAACAATATATATGATAACAAACAAACAATAATATTTTGAGGAATTCAGTTGGATTCCTTCAACCTGTTTTCCTGCATCCACAGATGTTAGCCAACAGAAATAATACCCATTCTGCTCGAGGCAGGGTATCGCGGTATGAAGGTCATCCACTATCATAGCGTGGGCCGTATAGGGTCATCCGCTAATGATACTGCGGGCATCTGCTAATGGTACTGCGGGAATCCAACCAATCACCAATATATATATATATATATAATAACCGCAAACACCAATCCTAAATAACTAATATATATATAGCCAACACTGATAAGCAATTTATAAAAGCATCCAAAGTAACCAACAATTTATTTTTGTAATGGCGCGTTTTGTTAGCTGTCGAATAATTAATTTATTTAATTATTTATATATCGATTTGGCGATATCGATAACTTAAAGTAAAATGTTCGAACTTATAATTTATAATTATAATTAAAATAGAGCTCGAAACGACGCGGCAGTTCGCTATTTGGCGATTTGAACTTCAATTGAGTATACAGGGTTCGTTTTAAATCAGATTTCTATGAAACAATAAACGTGTGGAGCTGGTGAAGTATATCTTTCTAGTGGAAGAGAAAATTCGGGATTTCGTCATGTAGATTTTGAGATATGTCCAAATAAAATTTTAAAATAGTCGCTATAGAATCGTTTATCGACCGTATCGGTTTATTCGATATAAATAGAGATCGGGTGGGAATTTAGACAAGGCTCTTTTGGGACATAGTGATAATTTAATTTTTAGAATTTTACTGTAATTTTTAATTAATTATATAAGCAACTTTTTAATTGGAGTATTTCGCACCCTGTAATCAACATTTTGGGGTTTCACAGAATAAGTGAACGGACCCATATTATTATATTTTTGGAATCGTGATACCGAGCTCATCTCAACGGCGTATTTATCTCAGTCCGCAACGCTCGTACATGGATATATTATAATGTACCAAGTAGAAGATTTTAAAAGGGACGATGCTCAAAACACCATTGTAAAATAAAATATCTAACTTTATGTGTTCAAAAAAGGAGACCACGTCCTCATCATTTTCAGCCGTGAGCTCTCTTGGTCCTCAAAGCAGAACGTGGACAAGGATAGACAACCCAATTACTATCTTACTTTACAAATACAAAGCGTGTTCTTCCTTTCTTTTCATTTACAGCAGAAGCTCCTCAAAGTTGCGATGGCATACATGGATGGCAAGTTTCACATGGTGCTGGAAGCGGGTGCGGAAGTTTCCAGGAAGGGAAGATGGATTACTGTGAAGGCCGGGATGGGTTCGTATATATATATTAGAGGAGGTATACGTGAGTTCTTGTATGAGGAGGAAGGGAGCTGTGTTAAATTGGTAAAAGGAGGAAATGGTTACGGGTAAAGGAGCCTGCCTTGAAGAATAAGGAGGAGCAAGCGCCAATTCTTGTTAGGACGCAAATTCCAATGGAGGCTTCAAGATTTGTCGTGGGTATGTTATGTCTAAAGAGAAATATCTAACCCTATAAATAATCCTAAGTTATAACCTAATTTACGTTTTTCCACTGCCGCCACTTCCTACGTTCTTTCAGCAAATTTTGTGTTTTGCTTACAGAGGACTTGCGTTTTGAGGAGAAGAAGGGAAGGGGCAGGTCACGAGAGAAGTGAAGGATGATGGTTGCGTTTCTTGTTTTCATGGTGTATTGGTGGAGTGTGTAGTGTGTGAAAATAAATAATGGTGAAATATGCTTGGAAGTTGATGAAGTACTGAAAGCGTGAGGGTCTCGTGAGGAGCTGGATTAAACCAGCGAGAGGTCAGGATCAACACGAGTATTTGGAGAGGATGTCGAAGCAGGGTACGGTTGAGTACGGACATAGTGCTGGAAGGGATGCGAAAGCAGCCTATCACGTCTTGTAGAAAGTCGAAGAAGAAAGCATCGAGTTGGGATATGGATATGGGTGATCGAGAGTTGGTGTTGATGGGTTTTCTTTGCTGCAAAAGTGAGTAGCGTTTCCGATGAGGCTTGGGGAAACTCTAAGGCGTTGAAATGGCCATGGTGCTGTTCAGTTGGGAGCAGCAGTTTAAGGATCGGGAAGAATACTGGTGCTAAGCGGGTTTGGGTTCAAAGGGAAAGCGGGTAGCGGGTCTGGAATCATGGGCCTGGTGGGCTTAAGGGAATAAACGGGCGAATGTTTCTTTTGTTGGGTGGATGGAATACTTAAGATGCAGGGTGTAATAGTGAAGAACGTGGAGTCATTTGGGCCAAGAGTTTAAGTTAAGCCATTTAGAGAAAGGAAATTTATTTTATTTTAATTTAAATTAGTATAAACTTGTATAAGTCATATCTTATTCATACGTGGTCAGATTGACGAACCGTAAGTTGTGTTGGGATCGTATGGACGGCGGCTACACAGTGGAGCTGACTGAGAGTAAATCCGAGCTCATTACCATTTATGGCGAAATAAATTGTCCGACTGAATCAAATAACGCAAACCGTTATTTAACGGTTAACGCGCAACGGTGAGTAAAACTCACTAACTCTGAACAGTTTATAATTTCATGTTGTATTGTTAGAACTGTTAAAATTGTCTGTTTGACTGTGTGTTGATTGAACTGCTAGTCAGTTAGTTAAATTTCTATATCGATTCTGTTTAACAGAATATATCATATGGAACTGAAAGTGATGTTATCTATATTGTCTAACATCTGTGATGCAGGGAAATAGGTTGGAGGAATCCGACTGGATTCCTCAACATTTATTTTCCCGTTTTTCATCTATTGTGATATATGATGTGTTATGAAATCTGTTATTGATTTCATATGTTTGAATGATACCGATCATTGTTATACGACACGTTAAACACCGTAGGTGATACTAGAATGTAAAAAGGAAATTTTCAATGTTTATATTGAAAATAAATCTTATTTATAAAATCGATAGGATTTTATAAAATGAAAACATTTATTTATTTAGGAAATAAATAAAGGAACATTTATTTAGATTATAAATAAATGGAATAAAGGAATATTTATTTAGGGAATAAATAAAGGAACACTTGTTCGGGAAAATAAATAGAATTATACAAGGATAGATTTAAAACACGTGCTTCGCACACGGTATAACACGATATGGATTTAAATGAGATATTAAATAGGAAATCTGTTTTAAACAGATAAATTGAAGTAGATTAATTTATAAATAATGTTTTATAAATTAAATAAATTATTTATCGTTGATAAATGGAATATATATAAGTCTGGACTTATATAGAGAAGTAGGAACGTTATTAAAAGGACATTTATAAAGTGAAGAACCATTACTAAAAGTAAATCTTTATAAATGGATAAACGTTGTAAAAAGGGAAATCTTTTGAAATGAATAAACGTAAATAAAAGGAGTTAATCGAATTTAGTTATTCGAAATGAGTTATTCGAATTAGATATTTGAATAGAGTTAAACACATGAGAGTGATTCGAATTACTTATTCGAATAGAGTTAAACAAAGTAATTTGTTAGGTTAACCAAAGCGAGTTAGTCGAGTTAATCAAAGTAATTGGTTAAGTTAACCAAAGTAAATTAGTTAAGATAAACTAAGCGGTTAATCGAAGTGAATTAGTTAAGTTAAACTAATTGGTAAATCAAAGTGAATTAGTTGCGTCAAACTAAGTGACTTAGTTAAGTTAAACTAATTTGTAAATCAAAGTGAATTAGTTGCGTCAAACTAAGTGAATTAGTCAAGTTAAACTAATTGGTTAATCGAAGTAAATTAGTTGGGTTAATCAAATTGAATTAGCTGAGTTAAACTAAGTAAATCAGTTAGAGTTAATCAAAGTGAATTAACTAAGTTAAACTAAGTGGATTAGTTCAGTTAATCGAGACAAGTAAATCAAGTTAGGTTAAACCATTTGAGTTAACCAGTTAGGTTAAACCATTTAAGTTGACCAGTTAAAGTTGACCAGTTAGAGTTGATCAGTTAGAGTTACTCAGTTAGAATTGACCAGTTAGAGTTGACCAGTTAGAGTTATCCAAGTGGAGTTAATCGAGTAGAGTTGTCGAATATCACTCATTCGAAGTAGAGTTATCGAATATAGTGTATTCGAGGGAAGAGTAATCGAATATAGTTTATTCGAGTGGAGAAATCAAATGTTATTCATTTGAGAAGAGTTATCGAATATAGTTTATTTGAGTGGAGAAATCAAATGTGATTCATTTGAGAAGAGTTATCGAATATTATTCATTCGAAGAGTAGTTATCGAATATTGGTTATTTGAAGTTAGTTAATCCGAAGGAGTTAATCGAAGAGTTAATCCGAAGGAGTTAGTCGAAGAGTTAATCCAAAGGAGTTATTCGAAGTTAGTTAATCCAAAGGAGTTATTCGAAGTTAGTTAATCCGAAGGAGTTAATCGAAGAGTTAATCCGAAGGAGTTAGTCGAAGAGTTAATCCAAAGGAGTTATTCGAAGTTAGTTAATCGAGGAGTTAATCCGAAGGAGTTAGTCGAAGAGTTAATCCAAAGGAGTTATTCGAAGTTAGTTAATCCAAAGGAGTTAGACGAAGAGTTAATCGAATATAGTTATTCGAAAGAAAGTGTTAATCGAATATAGTTTATTCGAGTAAAGTTAAAAGAGTTAATCGAATATAATTTATTCGAGTAGAGTTAGAGAAGTTAATCGAATATAGTTATTCGAATAGGGTTGGAGGAGATATCGAATATAGTTTATTCGATAGAAGTTAATCGAAATAGAATTTATCGAATATAAGTTATTAAAAAGGGAGAGTTAATCGAATAGAGATTACTCGAAAGAGAGTTATACGTCGAATTCGATTATAGCGAATTCGGGAAAGTACTATTTACTTTCCAGGGTTTAAATCAAGATTTAGTTATTGATTTAGAAATTAGGTGTCTGTTAAATTATTCGAGTTAGGAGATAAAGTTATAATTTAGGTTAGACATTGCAGAAGTAGGAATTTATAACGTTATAGTTATAATCAAACGTTTTCATATAAGAAGTAGATTCGTAACCTGAATCCGAGAATTTGCGTAAACAGATGATTGGGAAAAGTGAGTGACGAGCTTCATCTATTTCACAGTAAAGGACGTTGTTCAATTAAGGCTTGAGAGGTAATTATACCCCAACTTGATTGACTTCAGAATTGACAAAGGAATAGTTGTGGTTCGATAGAAAAGGTTGATTTGAAATATAGTTAAGTAATAAGCGATTAATGGATTAAGCGTAACGACGTTTTATACAACGTTCATTGGAAATCCGTAAATGAGTTTTGGAAACGTTTTCCAAATATAATCAGATATGTTTACTAAACATAGAAAATGAAATGTTTTCATGATAAGAATTTAAGAAATAGAGTTAAGCAAATTCAGAAACTGACTGGAGAGGGTAAGTTGAACGGTTTTCTAAGTGACGATCTGATGTTGGTTTCGACCTTCCGAATTGATACTTAGAAAATTGTTCTCATACTAGTACAGTTAGGGACTGATAGTTGCGAAATAATAGTGATGTGAAAATAAGCTATGGAAATGTTTTCCAATGATTAATAACATATATTTTCTAAATATATGAAATAAGGAAATATGAACATGTGATGATTGATCGATCGAATTTCCATTTGGAAATAAGATCGTTGTTTGTACACCGACATGTTTTCATTTGATAGTTGAATCACAGACTATCAAAGTTTTTACCATTTTAACGTTGTTAATATGGAGAGACCGGTTGGATTATTATCCAAAGAACCACTCTGTATTGGCATAAGCGTTGCGAGCAATATCTGCCAAAGATAAATTGAAGACGGAGTAAAGTGCAAGGGCTGTTGTATAAGTCTTAGATAACAGTGACTAAGATGGATATACTGAATAGTGCCTTCGGTTTTTCCAGTCCCAGGACAACGTATATGGAAGAAGGTCTGACAGAGTATATCCAATGGATCGCGTAAGTTGATCTGTTCAAACGTATTCACGTTTGGTGGCGGAGGAATTCGTTTCTCTTAGCTGTATACCCGTGTTATTTTTGGATAAGTCAATTTGTGATTTGGCGGGTATGACGATGTGGCATTCAAAGTGAATGGTGATCAGATGTTCTGAAGATAGACGTAGCTTCTAGCCTCACACCAGGAAGTAACAAAAGTTGGGCTAGGCA
The DNA here is from genome assembly GCA_030737875.1 of Allium sativum. Taxonomy (NCBI): domain Eukaryota; kingdom Viridiplantae; phylum Streptophyta; class Magnoliopsida; order Asparagales; family Amaryllidaceae; genus Allium; species Allium sativum. The sequence continues at coordinate 833,568,724 of CM060912.1, read as the reverse complement.
GCATGGCTAGTTGGGTCATCCCCAAGCAGGGTGTATTGTCACCGATCTAAGGAATATCCATATTTATACTTCTTTTTGATTCTGTATCTTCGGATGACGGTTTGATGGCCTATAACCGTGGTGGCAATATATTCGCGACACTCAAGATAAATGAGTGAGCGGTCATGTGTGGCCGGGTTGCAAGACGTTCTTGTTGAACCCTGAGTGTATCACCTCTAGAGTACACTATTCAGAAGGTGCTCCCATACCTTGTCTGTTGGAATCCATTCTTCGATAAGCGCCCTGCGGTTTATGATTTTATACTATGTATGTAGAACGTGAGATGCAAGCATTTCTGCTAGATTGATACCTATTTGTACTTAGACATTATTATAATATCTCAATGATATTGCTTATCAAAGTTGTTCAGATACTCATAAGGGAAAAACCCATTCCGTATTCACGGCGTGGTCTTATGAGATATCCTATACCTGTTTTAAACTATTTTACTCATACCAGTCCCATGACTGACCCGGAGTTTACTTTGTTGTTTTCCCTAAACTCTTGGGTGCCTAAATTTGTACGGGCAGTCAAGTTGTCGGGATTTACAGATATACTTGGAGAGCTTGGAGCAGGAGGCTGCAAGATTCTATAGCTATAGTTATTTCCACTGTGTTGTAAGTGTTGTACTCTGATAAGTGCTATTGTATATATATAACTGTTTACTTCAAAGTTATGTTATATATTATATGTTATTCGTTCCGCTGTGAGATTCGTGTTACTCTGATGATTCTGATGTTCTTCTTCTTCTATTCTATTAGTTCTATCTTTTCTTTCTCACCTTCTAAATTCTTTCACTAACGTCTCGGAATTTCCGACTCTCGAGGAGTCGGAAATTTCCAGCCGTTACAGTTGGTATCAGAGCTTAAGTTAAGTGATTACCTTGGCTCTGTGGCATAACTCGATAGAGATGGGATTAGAAAGATCCTAGATTGAGTTGAGTGTATATATATGAGTGCGTAATTGTTATTCAATATAAAATGGTTTTATACTGTGGAGACTCATTGGTTGAGTGGCTTATGAATTCTGGTCGATCAGTTTGATCCACTGTATCGATAAGGGTTACTAAACACTCGAATACGATGAACCGTCATGGTATGTTTTGAAAGAGGGTAAATGAAATAATTTTTCCCAAAATATATTTGTTTATAGAAGAAATATATATCTTGAAATTATTATAGTATATTGATTGTGTTGGTTGTTATTATAATCGAATAAATTATAAAAGGGTGAAATGGTTATAAATGACCAGTCAGAATTCATATGAATGTAATATATGAAATAGTTTGAATTAAATATGAATTTAAATCAGAATTTGGAATTTAAAATAAGGAAATTTTAAGTTCCTGGGAGATTTTGAAAATGTTTTTCAAATTGAAAATGATATAGTATTGAACTCACGTCGATAGCTGGAAAATAGATTCTGATGATGAATCTAGACATCATCAGTGTTCATTTTCGAGTTCTAAGTGACGGATTACTACCAAAGGTTTTGTTTTTGAATTGTTTTGAGAAAACAAGTTGTTTAGAAATTCAAAGGTTTTGAATTGGCATTATGATTTCAAATTGATTTGAAAGAAACCCAGGAACTTAAGTTCTGGAATTAACATCTAACTAATGAAGTTAAATAAAATGAGATGGTAAAAATAAATTGCAATTTAACTTGAACCGAGTTAAATAAAATTGAATTGGATTAGAGATAATCTAGAAGGGAACCAAATTTGATAAGTCAATAATTTGGAATTTGATATTAGAGTTCGAATGAAATTCGATTTTGATTTGAGGATATGAACTGATTGGAGATCAATTGGAATGGATAACATTGGTATATGTTGAAGTGGTAGCAGATGAAAGGGATAGAGTTAAATGCCCGACAAAAGGTACAAGTTTATATCATATATGAGTTTGGATTTTATGAGCCAAATTAGCAAGCCGCTTGGCTGTTTGATTTTCTTTTGGGTTGGAGAAGGCCTAGAGAGGCGAGGGTGGTTTGTCATGTTGACCAATACAAAGGAAGTTATGGTGAAATTTTTCGAAAATTTAAGGTGTTAGAAAATTTTCATAATTTTTGAAAATTTTAGTTGGTCGGAAATGAATTAATAAATTAATTAAAATTAAATGGGTCCAGTCGAAACTGAAATTTAGAGGTAAACAAAACGGATTTTTAAATCTAGCTAGTAGAGTTAGTAGCATTTTTCTAACTTAGCAATTACGAGGACGAAATTATTTTAAGGGGGGAAGTCTGTAATGGCGCGTTTTGTTAGCTGTCGAATAATTAATTTATTTAATTATTTATATATCGATTTGGCGATATCGATAACTTAAAGTAAAACGTTCGAACTTATAATTTATAATTTATAATTATAATTAAAATAGAGCTCGAAACGACGCGGCAGTTCGCTATTTGGCGATTTGAACTTCAATTGAGTATACAGGGTTCGTTTTAAATCAGATTTCTGTGAAACAAGAAACGTGTGGAGCTGGTGAAGTATATCTTTCTAGTGGAAGAGAAAAATCGGGATTTCGTCATGTAGATTTTGAGATATGTCCAAATAAAATTTTAAAATAGTCGCTATAGAATCGTTTATCGACCGTATCGGTTTATTCGATATAAATAGAGATCGGGTGGGAATTTAGACAAGGCTCTTTTGGGACATAGTGATAATTTAATTTTTAGAATTTTACTGTAATTTTTAATTAATTAAATAAGCAACTTTTTAATTGGAGTATTTCGCACCCTGTAATCAACATTTTGGGGTTTCACAGAATAAGTGAGCGGACCCATATTATTATATTTTTGGAATCGTGATACCGAGCTCATCTCAACGGCGTATTTATCTCAGTCCGCAACGCTCGTACATGGATATATTATAATGTACCAAGTAGAAGATTTCAAAAGGGACGATGCTCAAAACACCATTGTAAAATAAAATATCTAACTTTATGTGTTCAAAAAAGGAGACCACGTCCTCATCATTTTCAGCCGTGAGCTCTCTTGGTCCTCAAAGCAGAACGTGGACAAGGATAGACAACCCAATTACTATCTTACTTTACAAATACAAAGCGTGTTCTTCCTTTCTTTTCGTTTACAGCAGAAGCTCCTCAAAGTTGCGATGGCATACATGGATGGCAAGTTTCACATGGTGCTGGAAGCGGGTGCGGAAGTTTCCAGGAAGGGAAGATGGATTACTGTGAAGGCCGGGATGGGTTCGTATATATATATTAGAGGAGGTATACGTGAGTTCTTGTATGAGGAGGAAGGGAGCTGTGTTAAATTGGTAAAAGGAGGAAATGGTTACGGGTAAAGGAGCCTGCCTTGAAGAATAAGGAGGAGCAAGCGCCAATTCTTGTTAGGACGCAAATTCCAATGGAGGCTTCAAGATTTGTCGTGGGTATGTTATGTCTAAAGAGAAATATCTAACCCTATAAATAATCCTAAGTTATAACCTAATTTACGTTTTTCCACTGCCGCCACTTCCTACGTTCTTTCAGCAAATTTTGTGTTTTGCTTACAGAGGACTTGCGTTTTGAGGAGAAGAAGGGAAGGGGCAGGTCACGAGAGAAGTGAAGGATGATGGTTGCGTTTCTTGTTTTCATGGTGTATTGATGGAGTGTGTAGTGTGTGAAAATAAATAATGGTGAAATATGCTTGGAAGTTGATGAAGTACTGAAAGCGTGAGGGTCTCGTGAGGAGCTGGATTAAACCAGCGAGAGGTCAGGATCAACACGAGTATTTGGAGAGGATGTCGAAGCAGGGTACGGTTGAGTACGGTCATAGTGCTGGAAGGGATGCGAAAGCAGCCTATCACTTCTTGTAGAAAGTCGAAGAAGAAAGCATCGAGTTGGGATATGGATATGGGTGATCGAGAGTTGGTGTTGATGGGTTTTCTTTGCTGCAAAAGTGAGTAGCGTTTCCGATGAGGCTTGGGGAAACTCTAAGGCATTGAAATGGCCATGGTGCTGTTCAGTTGGGAGCAGCAGTTTAAGGATCGGGAAGAATACTGGTGCTAAGCGGGTTTGGGTTCAAAGGGAAAGCGGGTAGCGGGTCTGGAATCACGGGCCTGGTGGGCTTAAGGGAATAAATGGGCGAATGTTTCTTTTGTTGGGTGGATGGAATACTTAAGATGCAGGGTGTAATAGTGAAGAACGTGGAGTCATTTGGGCCAAGAGTTTAAGTTAAGCCATTTAGAGAAAGGAAATTTAATTTATTTTAATTTAAATTAGTATAAACTTGTATAAGTCATATCTTATTCATACGTGGTCAGATTGACGAACCGTAAGTTGTGTTGGGATCGTATGGACGGCGGCTACACACTGGAGCTGACTGAGAGTAAATCCGAGCTCATTACCATTTATGGTGAAATAAATTGTCCGACTGAATCAAATAACGCAAACCGTTATTTAACGGTTAACGCGCAACGGTGAGTAAAACTCACTAACTCTGAACAGTTTATAATTTCATGTTGTATTGTTAGAACTGTTAAAATTGTCTGTTTGACTGTGTGTTGATTGAACTGCTAGTCAGTTAGTTAAATTTCTATATCGATTATGTTTAACAGAATATATCATATGGAACTGAAAGTGATGTTATCTATATTGTCTAACATCTGTGATGCAGGGAAACAGGTTGGAGGAATCCGACTGGATTCCTCAACATTTATTTTCCCGTTTTTCATCTATTGTGATATATGATGTGTTATGAAATCTGTTATTGATTTCATATGTTTGAATGATACCGATCATTGTTATACGACACGTTAAACACCGTAGGTGATACTAGAATGTAAAAAGGAAATTTTCAATGTTTATATTGAAAATAAATCTTATTTATAAAATTGATAGGATTTTATAAAATGAAAACATTTATTTATTTAGGAAATAAATAAAGGAACATTTATTTAGATTATAAATAAATGGAATAAAGGAATATTTATTTAGGGAATAAATAAAGGAACACTTGTTCGGGAAAATAAATAGAATTATACAAGGATAGATTTAAAACACGTGCTTCGCACACGGTATAACACGATATGGATTTAAATGAGATATTAAATAGGAAATCTGTTTTAAACAGATAAATTGAAGTAGATTAATTTATAAATAATGTTTTATAAATTAAATAAATTATTTATCGTTGATAAATGGAATATATATAAGTCTGGACTTATATAGAGAAGTAGGAACGTTATTAAAAGGACATTTATAAAGTGAAGAACCATTACTAAAAGTAAATCTTTATAAATGGATAAACGTTGTAAAAAGGGAAATCTTTTGAAATGAATAAACGTAAATAAAAGGAGTTAATCGAATTTAGTTATTCGAAATGAGTTATTCGAATTAGATATTTGAATAGAGTTAAACACATGAGAGTGATTCGAATTACTTATTCGAATAGAGTTAAACAAAGTAATTTGTTAGGTTAACCAAAGCGAGTTAGTCGAGTTAATCAAAGTAATTGGTTAAGTTAACCAAAGTAAATTAGTTAAGATAAACTAAGCGGTTAATCGAAGTGAATTAGTTAAGTTAAACTAATTGGTAAATCAAAGTGAATTAGTTGCGTCAAACTAAGTGACTTAGTTAAGTTAAACTAATTTGTAAATCAAAGTGAATTAGTTGCGTCAAACTAAGTGAATTAGTCAAGTTAAACTAATTGGTTAATCGAAGTAAATTAGTTGGGTTAATCAAAGTGAATTAGCTGAGTTAAACTACGTAAATCAGTTAGAGTTAATCAAAGTGAATTAACTAAGTTAAACTAAGTGGATTAGTTCAGTTAATCGAGACAAGTAAATCAAGTTAGGTTAAACCATTTGAGTTAACCAGTTAGGTTAAACCATTTAAGTTGACCAGTTAAAGTTGACCAGTTAGAGTTGATCAGTTAGAGTTACTCAGTTAGAATTGACCAGTTAGAGTTGACCAGTTAGAGTTATCCAAGTGGAGTTAATCGAGTAGAGTTGTCGAATATCACTCATTCGAAGTAGAGTTATCGAATATAGTGTATTCGAGGGAAGAGTAATCGAATATAGTTTATTCGAGTGGAGAAATCAAATGTTATTCATTTGAGAAGAGTTATCGAATATAGTTTATTCGAGTGGAGAAATCAAATGTGATTCATTTGAGAAGAGTTATCGAATATTATTCATTCGAAGAGTAGTTATCGAATATTGGTTATTCGAAGTTAGTTAATCCGAAGGAGTTAATCGAAGAGTTAATCCGAAGGAGTTAGTCGAAGAGTTAATCCAAAGGAGTTATTCGAAGTTAGTTAATCCAAAGGAGTTATTCGAAGTTAGTTAATCCGAAGGAGTTAATCGAAGAGTTAATCCGAAGGAGTTAGTCGAAGAGTTAATCCAAAGGAGTTATTCGAAGTTAGTTAATCGAGGAGTTAATCCGAAGGAGTTAGTCGAAGAGTTAATCCAAAGGAGTTATTCGAAGTTAGTTAATCCAAAGGAGTTAGACGAAGAGTTAATCGAATATAGTTATTCGAAAGAAAGTGTTAATCGAATATAGTTTATTCGAGTAAAGTTAAAAGAGTTAATCGAATATAATTTATTCGAGTAGAGTTAGAGAAGTTAATCGAATATAGTTATTCGAATAGGGTTGGAGGAGATATCGAATATAGTTTATTCGATAGAAGTTAATCGAAATAGAATTTATCGAATATAAGTTATTAAAAAGGGAGAGTTAATCGAATAGAGATTACTCGAAAGAGAGTTATACGTCGAAATCGATTATAGCGAATTCGGGAAAGTACTATTTACTTTCCAGGGTTTAAATCAAGATTTAGTTATTGATTTAGAAATTAGGTGTCTGTTAAATTATTCGAGTTAGGAGATAAAGTTATAATTTAGGTTAGACATTGCAGAAGTAGGAATTTATAACGTTATAGTTATAATCAAACGTTTTCATATAAGAAGTAGATTCGTAACCTGAATCCGAGAATTTGCGTAAACAGATGATTGGGAAAAGTGAGTGACGAGCTTCATCTATTTCACAGTAAAGGACGTTGTTCAATTAAGGCCTGAGAGGTAATTATACCCCAACTTGATTGACTTCAGAATTGACAAAGGAATAGTTGTGGTTCGATAGAAAAGGTTGATTTGAAATATAGTTAAGTAATAAGCGATTAATGGATTAAGCGTAACGACGTTTTATACAACGTTCATTGGAAATCCGTAAATGAGTTTTGGAAACGTTTTCCAAATATAATCAGATATGTTTTCTAAACATAGAAAATGAAATGTTTTCATGATAAGAATTTAAGAAATAGAGTTAAGCAAATTCAGAAATTGACTGGAGAGGGTAAGTTGAACGGTTTTCTAAGTGACGATCTGATGTTGGTTTCGACCTTCCGAATTGATACTTAAAAAATTGTTCTCATACTAGTACAGTTAGGGACTGATAGTTGCGAAATAATAGTGATGTGAAAATAAGCTATGGAAATGTTTTCCAATGATTAATAACATATATTTTCTAAATATATGAAATAAGGAAATATGAACATGTGATGATTGATCGATCGAATTTCCATTTGGAAATAAGATCGTTGTTTGTACACCGACATGTTTTCATTTGATAGTTGAATCACAGACTATCAAAGTTTTTACCATTTTAACGTTGTTAATATGGAGAGACCGGTTGGATTATTATCCAAAGAACCACTCTGTATTGGCATAAGCGTTGCGAGCAATATCTGCCAAAGATAAATTGAAGACGGAGTAAAGTGCAAGGGCTGTTGTATAAGTCTTAGATAACAGTGACTAAGATGGATATACTGAATAGTGCCTTCGGTTTGTCCAGTCCCAGGACAACGTATATGGAAGAAGGTCTGACAGAGTATATCCAATGGATCGCGTAAGTTGATCTGTTCAAACGTATTCACGTTTGGTGGCGGAGGAATTCGTTTCTCTTAGCTGTATACCCGTGTTATTTTTGGATAAGTCAATTTGTGATTTGGCGGGTATGACGATGTGGCATTCAAAGTGAATGGTGATCAGATGTTCTGAAGATAGACGTAGCTTCTAGCCTCACACCAGGAAGTAACAAAAGTTGGGCTAGGCAGCATGGCTAGTTGGGTCATCCCCAAGCAGGGTGTATTGTCACCGATCTAGGGAATATCCATATTTATACTTCTTTTTGATTCTGTATCTTCGGATGACGGTTTGATGGCCTATAACCGTGGTGGCAATATATTCGCGACACTCAAGATAAATGAGTGAGCGGTCATGTGTGGCCGGGTTGCAAGACGTTCTTGTTGAACCCTGAGTGTATCACCTCTAGAGTACACTATTCAGAAGGTGCTCCCATACCTTGTCTGTTGGAATCCATTCTTCGATAAGCGCCCTGCGGTTTATGATTTTATACTATGTATGTAGAACGTGAGATGCAAGCATTTCTGCTAGATTGATACCTATTTGTACTTAGACATTATTATAATATCTCAATGATATTGCTTGTCAAAGTTGTTCAGATACTCATAAGGGAAAAACCCATTCCGTATTCACGGCGTGGTCTTATGAGATATCCTATACCTGTTTTAAACTATTTTACTCATACCAGTCCCATGACTGACCCGGAGTTTACTTTGTTGTTTTCCCTAGACTCTTGGGTGCCTAAGTTTGTACGGACAGTCAAGTAGTCGGGATTTACAGATATACTTGGAGAGCTTGGAGCAGGAGGCTGCAAGATTCTATAGCTATAGTTATTTCCGCTGTGTTGTAAGTGTTGTACTCTGATAAGTGCTATTGTATATATATAACTGTTTACTTCAAAGTTATGTTATATATTATATGTTATTCGTTCCGCTGTGAGATTCGTGTTACTCTGATGATTCTGATGTTCTTCTTCTTCTTCTATTCTATTAGTTCTATCTTTTCTTTCTCACCTTCTAAATTCTTTCACTAACGTCTCGGAATTTCCGACTCTCGAGGAGTCGGAAATTTCCAGCCGTTACAGTTGGTATCAGAGCTTAAGTTAAGTGATTACCTTGGCTCTGTGGCATAACTCGATAGAGATGGGATTAGAAAGATCCTAGATTGAGTTGAGTGTATATATATGAGTGCGTAATTGTTATTCAATATAAAATGGTTTTATACTGTGGAGACTCATTGGTTGAGTGGCTTATGAATTCTGGTCGATCAGTTTGATCCACTGTATCGATAAGGGTTACTAAACACTCGAATACGATGAACCGTCATGGTATGTTTTGAAAGAGGGTAAATGAAATAATTTTTCCCAAAATATATTTGTTTATAGAAGAAATATATATCTTGAAATTATTATAGTATATTGATTGTGTTGGTTGTTATTATAATCGAATAAGATTATAAAAGGGTGAAATGGTTATAAATGACCAGTCAGAATTCATATGAATGTAATATATGAAATAGTTTGAATTAAATATGAATTTAAATCAGAATTTGGAATTTAAAATAAGGAAATTTTAAGTTCCTGGGAGATTTTGAAAATGTTTTTCAAATTGAAAATGATATAGTATTGAACTCACGTCGATAGCTGGAAAATAGATTCTGATGATGAATCTAGACATCATCAGTGTTCATTTTCGAGTTCTAAGTGACGGATTACTACCAAAGGTTTTGTTTTTGAATTGTTTTGAGAAAACAAGTTGTTTAGAAATTCAAAGGTTTTGAATTGGCATTATGATTTCAAATTGATTTGAAAGAAACCCAGGAACTTAAGTTCTGGAATTAACATCTAACTAATGAAGTTAAATAAAATGAGATGGTAAAAATAAATTGCAATTTAACTTGAACCGAGTTAAATAAAATTGAATTGGATTAGAGATAATCTAGAAGGGAACCAAATTTGATAAGTCAATAATTTGGAATTTGATATTAGAGTTCGAATGAAATTCGATTTTGATTTGAGGATATGAACTGATTGGAGATCAATTGGAATGGATAACATTGGTATATGTTGAAGTGGTAGCAGATGAAAGGGATAGAGTTAAATGCCCGACAAAAGGTACAAGTTTATATCATATATGAGTTTGGATTTTATGAGCCAAATTAGCAAGCCGCTTGGCTGTTTGATTTTCTTTTGGGTTGGAGAAGGCCTAGAGAGGCGAGGGTGGTTTGTCATGTTGACCAATACAAAGGAAGTTATGGTGAAATTTTTCGAAAATTTAAGGTGTTAGAAAATTTTCATAATTTTTGAAAATTTTAGTTGGTCGGAAATGAATTAATAAATTAATTAAAATTAAATGGGTCCAGTCGAAACTGAAATTTAGAGGTAAACAAAACGGATTTTTAAATCTAGCTAGTAGAGTTAGTAGCATTTTTCTAACTTAGCAATTACGAGGACGAAATTATTTTAAGGGGGGAAGTCTGTAATGGCGCGTTTTGTTAGCGTTCGAATAATTAATTTATTTAATTATTTATATATCGATTTGGCGATATCGATAACTTAAAGTAAAACGTTCGAACTTATAATTTATAATTATAATTAAAATAGAGCTCGAAACGACGCGGCAGTTCGCTATTTGGCGATTTGAACTTCAATTGAGTATACAGGGTTCGTTTTAAATCAGATTTCTGTGAAACAAGAAACGTGTGGAGCTGGTGAAGTATATCTTTCTAGTGGAAGAGAAAAATCGGGATTTCGTCATGTAGATTTTGAGATATGTCCAAATAAAATTTTAAAATAGTCGCTATAGAATCGTTTATCGACCGTATCGGTTTATTCGATATAAATAGAGATCGGGTGGGAATTTAGACAAGGCTCTTTTGGGACATAGTGATAATTTAATTTTTAGAATTTTACTGTAATTTTTAATTAATTAAATAAGCAACTTTTTAATTGGAGTATTTCGCACCCTGTAATCAACATTTTGGGGTTTCACAGAATAAGTGAACGGACCCATATTATTATATTTTTGGAATCGTGATACCGAGCTCATCTCAACGGCGTATTTATCTCAGTCCGCAACGCTCGTACATGGATATATTATAATGTACCAAGTAGAAGATTTCAAAAGGGACGATGCTCAAAACACCATTGTAAAATAAAATATCTAACTTTATGTGTTCAAAAAAGGAGACCACGTCCTCATCATTTTCAGCCGTGAGCTCTCTTGGTCCTCAAAGCAGAACGTGGACAAGGATAGACAACCCAATTACTATCTTACTTTACAAATACAAAGTGTGTTCTTCCTTTCTTTTCGTTTACAGCAGAAGCTCCTCAAAGTTGCGATGGCATACATGGATGGCAAGTTTCACATGGTGCTGGAAGCGGGTGCGGAAGTTTCCAGGAAGGGAAGATGGATTACTGTGAAGGCCGGGATGGGTTCGTATATATATATTAGAGGAGGTATACGTGAGTTCTTGTATGAGGAGGAAGGGAGCTGTGTTAAATTGGTAAAAGGAGGAAATGGTTACGGGTAAAGGAGCCTGCCTTGAAGAATAAGGAGGAGCAAGCGCCAATTCTTGTTAGGACGCAAATTCCAATGGAGGCTTCAAGATTTGTCGTGGGTATGTTATGTCTAAAGAGAAATATCTAACCCTATAAATAATCCTAAGTTATAACCTAATTTACGTTTTTCCACTGCCGCCACTTCCTACGTTCTTTCGGCAAATTTTGTGTTTTGCTTACAGAGGACTTGCGTTTTGAGGAGAAGAAGGGAAGGGGCAGGTCACGAGAGAAGTGAAGGATGATGGTTGCGTTTCTTGTTTTCATGGTGTATTGATGGAGTGTGTAGTGTGTGAAAATAAATAATGGTGAAATATGCTTGGAAGTTGATGAAGTACTGAAAGCGTGAGGGTCTCGTGAGGAGCTGGATTAAACCAGCGAGAGGTCAGGATCAACACGAGTATTTGGAGAGGATGTCGAAGCAGGGTACGGTTGAGTACGGTCATAGTGCTGGAAGGGATGCGAAAGCAGCCTATCACTTCTTGTAGAAAGTCGAAGAAGAAAGCATCGAGTTGGGATATGGATATGGGTGATCGAGAGTTGGTGTTGATGGGTTTTCTTTGCTGCAAAAGTGAGTAGCGTTTCCGATGAGGCTTGGGGAAACTCTAAGGCGTTGAAATGGCCATGGTGCTGTTCAGTTGGGAGCAGCAGTTTAAGGATCGGGAAGAATACTGGTGCTAAGCGGGTTTGGGTTCAAAGGGAAAGCGGGTAGCGGGTCTGGAATCACGGGCCTGGTGGGCTTAAGGGAATAAATGGGCGAATGTTTCTTTTGTTGGGTGGATGGAATACTTAAGATGCAGGGTGTAATAGTGAAGAACGTGGAGTCATTTGGGCCAAGAGTTTAAGTTAAGCCATTTAGAGAAAGGAAATTTAATTTATTTTAATTTAAATTAGTATAAACTTGTATAAGTCATATCTTATTCATACGTGGTCAGATTGACGAACCGTAAGTTGTGTTGGGATCGTATGGACGGCGGCTACACACTGGAGCTGACTGAGAGTAAATCCGAGCTCATTACCATTTATGGTGAAATAAATTGTCCGACTGAATCAAATAACGCAAACCGTTATTTAACGGTTAACGCGCAACGGTGAGTAAAACTCACTAACTCTGAACAGTTTATAATTTCATGTTGTATTGTTAGAACTGTTAAAATTGTATGTTTGACTGTGTGTTGATTGAACTGCTAGTCAGTTAGTTAAATTTCTATATCGATTATGTTTAACAGAATATATCATATGGAACTGAAAGTGATGTTATCTATATTGTCTAACATCTGTGATGCAGGGAAACAGGTTGGAGGAATCCGACTGGATTCCTCAACATTTATTTTCCCGTTTTTCATCTATTGTGATATATGATGTGTTATGAAATCTGTTATTGATTTCATATGTTTGAATGATACCGATCATTGTTATACGACACGTTAAACACCGTAGGTGATACTAGAATGTAAAAAGGAAATTTTCAATGTTTATATTGAAAATAAATCTTATTTATAAAATCGATAGGATTTTATAAAATGAAAACATTTATTTATTTAGGAAATAAATAAAGGAACATTTATTTAGATTATAAATAAATGGAATAAAGGAATATTTATTTAGGGAATAAATAAAGGAACACTTGTTCGGGAAAATAAATAGAATTATACAAGGATAGATTTAAAACACGTGCTTCGCACACGGTATAACACGATATGGATTTAAATGAGATATTAAATAGGAAATCTGTTTTAAACAGATAAATTGAAGTAGATTAATTTATAAATAATGTTTTATAAATTAAATAAATTATTTATCGTTGATAAATGGAATATATATAAGTCTGGACTTATATAGAGAAGTAGGAACGTTATTAAAAGGACATTTATAAAGTGAAGAACCATTACTAAAAGTAAATCTTTATAAATGGATAAACGTTGTAAAAAGGGAAATCTTTTGAAATGAATAAACGTAAATAAAAGGAGTTAATCGAATTTAGTTATTCGAAATGAGTTATTCGAATTAGATATTTGAATAGAGTTAAACACATGAGAGTGATTCGAATTACTTATTCGAATAGAGTTAAACAAAGTAATTTGTTAGGTTAACCAAAGCGAGTTAGTCGAGTTAATCAAAGTAATTGGTTAAGTTAACCAAAGTAAATTAGTTAAGATAAACTAAGCGGTTAATCGAAGTGAATTAGTTAAGTTAAACTAATTGGTAAATCAAAGTGAATTAGTTGCGTCAAACTAAGTGACTTAGTTAAGTTAAACTAATTTGTAAATCAAAGTGAATTAGTTGCGTCAAACTAAGTGAATTAGTCAAGTTAAACTAATTGGTTAATCGAAGTAAATTAGTTGGGTTAATCAAAGTGAATTAGCTGAGTTAAACTAAGTAAATCAGTTAGAGTTAATCAAAGTGAATTAACTAAGTTAAACTAAGTGGATTAGTTCAGTTAATCGAGACAAGTAAATCAAGTTAGGTTAAACCATTTGAGTTAACCAGTTAGGTTAAACCATTTAAGTTGACCAGTTAAAGTTGACCAGTTAGAGTTGATCAGTTAGAGTTACTCAGTTAGAATTGACCAGTTAGAGTTGACCAGTTAGAGTTATCCAAGTGGAGTTAATCGAGTAGAGTTGTCGAATATCACTCATTCGAAGTAGAGTTATCGAATATAGTGTATTCGAGGGAAGAGTAATCGAATATAGTTTATTCGAGTGGAGAAATCAAATGTTATTCATTTGAGAAGAGTTATCGAATATAGTTTATTCGAGTGGAGAAATCAAATGTGATTCATTTGAGAAGAGTTATCGAATATTATTCATTCGAAGAGTAGTTATCGAATATTGGTTATTCGAAGTTAGTTAATCCGAAGGAGTTAATCGAAGAGTTAATCCGAAGGAGTTAGTCGAAGAGTTAATCCAAAGGAGTTATTCGAAGTTAGTTAATCCAAAGGAGTTATTCGAAGTTAGTTAATCCGAAGGAGTTAATCGAAGAGTTAATCCGAAGGAGTTAGTCGAAGAGTTAATCCAAAGGAGTTATTCGAAGTTAGTTAATCGAGGAGTTAATCCGAAGGAGTTAGTCGAAGAGTTAATCCAAAGGAGTTATTCGAAGTTAGTTAATCCAAAGGAGTTAGACGAAGAGTTAATCGAATATAGTTATTCGAAAGAAAGTGTTAATCGAATATAGTTTATTCGAGTAAAGTTAAAAGAGTTAATCGAATATAATTTATTCGAGTAGAGTTAGAGAAGTTAATCGAATATAGTTATTCGAATAGGGTTGGAGGAGATATCGAATATAGTTTATTCGATAGAAGTTAATCGAAATAGAATTTATCGAATATAAGTTATTAAAAAGGGAGAGTTAATCGAATAGAGATTACTCGAAAGAGAGTTATACGTCGAATTCGATTATAGCGAATTCGGGAAAGTACTATTTACTTTCCAGGGTTTAAATCAAGATTTAGTTATTGATTTAGAAATTAGGTGTCTGTTAAATTATTCGAGTTAGGAGATAAAGTTATAATTTAGGTTAGACATTGCAGAAGTAGGAATTTATAACGTTATAGTTATAATCAAACGTTTTCATATAAGAAGTAGATTCGTAACCTGAATCCGAGAATTTGCGTAAACAGATGATTGGGAAAAGTGAGTGACGAGCTTCATCTATTTCACAGTAAAGGACGTTGTTCAATTAAGGCCTGAGAGGTAATTATACCCCAACTTGATTGACTTCAGAATTGACAAAGGAATAGTTGTGGTTCGATAGAAAAGGTTGATTTGAAATATAGTTAAGTAATAAGTGATTAATGGATTAAGCGTAACGACGTTTTATACAACGTTCATTGGAAATCCGTAAATGAGTTTTGGAAACGTTTTCCAAATATAATCAGATATGTTTTCTAAACATAGAAAATGAAATGTTTTCATGATAAGAATTTAAGAAATAGAGTTAAGCAAATTCAGAAACTGACTGGAGAGGGTAAGTTGAACGGTTTTCTAAGTGACGATCTGATGTTGGTTTCGACCTTCCGAATTGATACTTAGAAAATTGTTCTCATACTAGTACAGTTAGGGACTGATAGTTGCGAAATAATAGTGATGTGAAAATAAGCTATGGAAATGTTTTCCAATGATTAATAACATATATTTTCTAAATATATGAAATAAGGAAATATGAACATGTGATGATTGATCGATCGAATTTCCATTTGGAAATAAGATCGTTGTTTGTACACCGACATGTTTTCATTTGATAGTTGAATCACAGACTATCAAAGTTTTTACCATTTTAACGTTGTTAATATGGAGAGACCGGTTGGATTATTATCCAAAGAACCACTCTGTATTGGCATAAGCGTTGCGAGCAATATCTGCCAAAGATAAATTGAAGACGGAGTAAAGTGAAAGGGCTGTTGTATAAGTCTTAGATAACAGTGACTAAGATGGATATACTGAATAGTGCCTTCGGTTTGTCCAGTCCCAGGACAACGTATATGGAAGAAGGTCTGACAGAGTATATCCAATGGATCGCGTAAGTTGATCTGTTCAAACGTATTCACGTTTGGTGGCGGAGGAATTCGTTTCTCTTAGCTGTATACCCGTGTTATTTTTGGATAAGTCAATTTGTGATTTGGCGGGTATGACGATGTGGCATTCAAAGTGAATGGTGATCAGATGTTCTGAAGATAGACGTAGCTTCTAGCCTCACACCAGGAAGTAACAAAAGTTGGGCTAGGCAGCATGGCTAGTTGGGTCATCCCCAAGCAGGGTGTATTGTCACCGATCTAGGGAATATCCATATTTATACTTCTTTTTGATTCTGTATCTTCGGATGACGGTTTGATGGCCTATAACCGTGGTGGCAATATATTCGCGACACTCAAGATAAATGAGTGAGCGGTCATGTGTGGCCGGGTTGCAAGACGTTCTTGTTGAACCCTGAGTGTATCACCTCTAGAGTACACTATTCAGAAGGTGCTCCCATACCTTGTCTGTTGGAATCCATTCTTCGATAAGCGCCCTGCGGTTTATGATTTTATACTATGTATGTAGAACGTGAGATGCAAGCATTTCTGCTAGATTGATACCTATTTGTACTTAGACATTATTATAATATCTCAATGATATTGCTTATCAAAGTTGTTCAGATACTCATAAGGGAAAAACCCATTCCGTATTCACGGCGTGGTCTTATGAGATATCCTATACCTGTTTTAAACTATTTTACTCATACCAGTCCCATGACTGACCCGGAGTTTACTTTGTTGTTTTCCCTAAACTCTTGGGTGCCTAAGTTTGTACGGGCAGTCAAGTAGTCGGGATTTACAGATATACTTGGAGAGCTTGGAGCAGGAGGCTGCAAGATTCTATAGCTATAGTTATTTCCGCTGTGTTGTAAGTGTTGTACTCTGATAAGTGCTATTGTATATATATAACTGTTTACTTCAAAGTTATGTTATATATTATATGTTATTCGTTCCGCTGTGAGATTCGTGTTACTCTGATGATTCTGATGTTCTTCTTCTTCTTCTATTCTATTAGTTCTATCTTTTCTTTCTCACCTTCTAAATTCTTTCACTAACGTCTCGGAATTTCCGACTCTCGAGGAGTCGGAAATTTCCAGCCGTTACAGTTGGTATCAGAGCTTAAGTTAAGTGATTACCTTGGCTCTGTGGCATAACTCGATAGAGATGGGATTAGAAAGATCCTAGATTGAGTTGAGTGTATATATATGAGTGCGTAATTGTTATTCAATATAAAATGGTTTTATACTGTGGAGACTCATTGGTTGAGTGGCTTATGAATTCTGGTCGATCAGTTTGATCCACTGTATCGATAAGGGTTACTAAACACTCGAATACGATGAACCGTCATGGTATGTTTTGAAAGAGGGTAAATGAAATAATTTTTCCCAAAATATATTTGTTTATAGAAGAAATATATATCTTGAAATTATTATAGTATATTGATTGTGTTGGTTGTTATTATAATCGAATAAGATTATAAAAGGGTGAAATGGTTATAAATGACCAGTCAGAATTCATATGAATGTAATATATGAAATAGTTTGAATTAAATATGAATTTAAATCAGAATTTGGAATTTAAAATAAGGAAATTTTAAGTTCCTGGGAGATTTTGAAAATGTTTTTCAAATTGAAAATGATATAGTATTGAACTCACGTCGATAGCTGGAAAATAGATTCTGATGATGAATCTAGACATCATCAGTGTTCATTTTCGAGTTCTAAGTGACGGATTACTACCAAAGGTTTTGTTTTTGAATTGTTTTGAGAAAACAAGTTGTTTAGAAATTCAAAGGTTTTGAATTGGCATTATGATTTCAAATTGATTTGAAAGAAACCCAGGAACTTAAGTTCTGGAATTAACATCTAACTAATGAAGTTAAATAAAATGAGATGGTAAAAATAAATTGCAATTTAACTTGAACCGAGTTAAATAAAATTGAATTGGATTAGAGATAATCTAGAAGGGAACCAAATTTGATAAGTCAATAATTTGGAATTTGATATTAGAGTTCGAATGAAATTCGATTTTGATTTGAGGATATGAACTGATTGGAGATCAATTGGAATGGATAACATTGGTATATGTTGAAGTGGTAGCAGATGAAAGGGATAGAGTTAAATGCCCGACAAAAGGTACAAGTTTATATCATATATGAGTTTGGATTTTATGAGCCAAATTAGCAAGCCGCTTGGCTGTTTGATTTTCTTTTGGGTTGGAGAAGGCCTAGAGAGGCGAGGGTGGTTTGTCATGTTGACCAATACAAAGGAAGTTATGGTGAAATTTTTCGAAAATTTAAGGTGTTAGAAAATTTTCATAATTTTTGAAAATTTTAGTTGGTCGGAAATGAATTAATAAATTAATTAAAATTAAATGGGTCCAGTCGAAACTGAAATTTAGAGGTAAACAAAACGGATTTTTAAATCTAGCTAGTAGAGTTAGTAGCATTTTTCTAACTTAGCAATTACGAGGACGAAATTATTTTAAGGGGGGAAGTCTGTAATGGCGCGTTTTGTTAGCTGTCGAATAATTAATTTATTTAATTATTTATATATCGATTTGGCGATATCGATAACTTAAAGTAAAACGTTCGAACTTATAATTTATAATTATAATTAAAATAGAGCTCGAAACGACGCGGCAGTTCGCTATTTGGCGATTTGAACTTCAATTGAGTATACAGGGTTCGTTTTAAATCAGATTTCTGTGAAACAAGAAACGTGTGGAGCTGGTGAAGTATATCTTTCTAGTGGAAGAGAAAAATCGGGATTTCGTCATGTAGATTTTGAGATATGTCCAAATAAAATTTTAAAATAGTCGCTATAGAATCGTTTATCGACCGTATCGGTTTATTCGATATAAATAGAGATCGGGTGGGAATTTAGACAAGGCTCTTTTGGGACATAGTGATAATTTAATTTTTAGAATTTTACTGTAATTTTTAATTAATTAAATAAGCAACTTTTTAATTGGAGTATTTCGCACCCTGTAATCAACATTTTGGGGTTTCACAGAATAAGTGAACGGACCCATATTATTATATTTTTGGAATCGTGATACCGAGCTCATCTCAACGGCGTATTTATCTCAGTCCGCAACGCTCGTACATGGATATATTATAATGTACCAAGTAGAAGATTTCAAAAGGGACGATGCTCAAAACACCATTGTAAAATAAAATATCTAACTTTATGTGTTCAAAAAAGGAGACCACGTCCTCATCATTTTCAGCCGTGAGCTCTCTTGGTCCTCAAAGCAGAACGTGGACAAGGATAGACAACCCAATTACTATCTTACTTTACAAATACAAAGCGTGTTCTTCCTTTCTTTTCGTTTACAGCAGAAGCTCCTCAAAGTTGCGATGGCATACATGGATGGCAAGTTTCACATGGTGCTGGAAGCGGGTGCGGAAGTTTCCAGGAAGGGAAGATGGATTACTGTGAAGGCCGGGATGGGTTCGTATATATATATTAGAGGAGGTATACGTGAGTTCTTGTATGAGGAGGAAGGGAGCTGTGTTAAATTGGTAAAAGGAGGAAATGGTTACGGGTAAAGGAGCCTGCCTTGAAGAATAAGGAGGAGCAAGCGCCAATTCTTGTTAGGACGCAAATTCCAATGGAGGCTTCAAGATTTGTCGTGGGTATGTTATGTCTAAAGAGAAATATCTAACCCTATAAATAATCCTAAGTTATAACCTAATTTACGTTTTTCCACTGCCGCCACTTCCTACGTTCTTTCGGCAAATTTTGTGTTTTGCTTACAGAGGACTTGCGTTTTGAGGAGAAGAAGGGAAGGGGCAGGTCACGAGAGAAGTGAAGGATGATGGTTGCGTTTCTTGTTTTCATGGTGTATTGATGGAGTGTGTAGTGTGTGAAAATAAATAATGGTGAAATATGCTTGGAAGTTGATGAAGTACTGAAAGCGTGAGGGTCTCGTGAGGAGCTGGATTAAACCAGCGAGAGGTCAGGATCAACACGAGTATTTGGAGAGGATGTCGAAGCAGGGTACGGTTGAGTACGGTCATAGTGCTGGAAGGGATGCGAAAGCAGCCTATCACTTCTTGTAGAAAGTCGAAGAAGAAAGCATCGAGTTGGGATATGGATATGGGTGATCGAGAGTTGGTGTTGATGGGTTTTCTTTGCTGCAAAAGTGAGTAGCGTTTCCGATGAGGCTTGGGGAAACTCTAAGGCGTTGAAATGGCCATGGTGCTGTTCAGTTGGGAGCAGCAGTTTAAGGATCGGGAAGAATACTGGTGCTAAGCGGGTTTGGGTTCAAAGGGAAAGCGGGTAGCGGGTCTGGAATCACGGGCCTGGTGGGCTTAAGGGAATAAATGGGCGAATGTTTCTTTTGTTGGGTGGATGGAATACTTAAGATGCAGGGTGTAATAGTGAAGAACGTGGAGTCATTTGGGCCAAGAGTTTAAGTTAAGCCATTTAGAGAAAGGAAATTTAATTTATTTTAATTTAAATTAGTATAAACTTGTATAAGTCATATCTTATTCATACGTGGTCAGATTGACGAACCGTAAGTTGTGTTGGGATCGTATGGACGGCGGCTACACACTGGAGCTGACTGAGAGTAAATCCGAGCTCATTACCATTTATGGTGAAATAAATTGTCCGACTGAATCAAATAACGCAAACCGTTATTTAACGGTTAACGCGCAACGGTGAGTAAAACTCACTAACTCTGAACAGTTTATAATTTCATGTTGTATTGTTAGAACTGTTAAAATTGTCTGTTTGACTGTGTGTTGATTGAACTGCTAGTCAGTTAGTTAAATTTCTATATCGATTATGTTTAACAGAATATATCATATGGAACTGAAAGTGATGTTATCTATATTGTCTAACATCTGTGATGCAGGGAAACAGGTTGGAGGAATCTGACTGGATTCCTCAACATTTATTTTCCCGTTTTTCATCTATTGTGATATATGATGTGTTATGAAATCTGTTATTGATTTCATATGTTTGAATGATACCGATCATTGTTATACGACACGTTAAACACCGTAGGTGATACTAGAATGTAAAAAGGAAATTTTCAATGTTTATATTGAAAATAAATCTTATTTATAAAATCGATAGGATTTTATAAAATGAAAACATTTATTTATTTAGGAAATAAATAAAGGAACATTTATTTAGATTATAAATAAATGGAATAAAGGAATATTTATTTAGGGAATAAATAAAGGAACACTTGTTCGGGAAAATAAATAGAATTATACAAGGATAGATTTAAAACACGTGCTTCGCACACGGTATAACACGATATGGATTTAAATGAGATATTAAATAGGAAATCTGTTTTAAACAGATAAATTGAAGTAGATTAATTTATAAATAATGTTTTATAAATTAAATAAATTATTTATCGTTGATAAATGGAATATATATAAGTCTGGACTTATATAGAGAAGTAGGAACGTTATTAAAAGGACATTTATAAAGTGAAGAACCATTACTAAAAGTAAATCTTTATAAATGGATAAACGTTGTAAAAAGGGAAATCTTTTGAAATGAATAAACGTAAATAAAAGGATTTAATCGAATTTAGTTATTCGAAATGAGTTATTCGAATTAGATATTTGAATAGAGTTAAACACATGAGAGTGATTCGAATTACTTATTCGAATAGAGTTAAACAAAGTAATTTGTTAGGTTAACCAAAGCGAGTTAGTCGAGTTAATCAAAGTAATTGGTTAAGTTAACCAAAGTAAATTAGTTAAGATAAACTAAGCGGTTAATCGAAGTGAATTAGTTAAGTTAAACTAATTGGTAAATCAAAGTGAATTAGTTGCGTCAAACTAAGTGACTTAGTTAAGTTAAACTAATTTGTAAATCAAAGTGAATTAGTTGCGTCAAACTAAGTGAATTAGTCAAGTTAAACTAATTGGTTAATCGAAGTAAATTAGTTGGGTTAATCAAAGTGAATTAGCTGAGTTAAACTAAGTAAATCAGTTAGAGTTAATCAAAGTGAATTAACTAAGTTAAACTAAGTGGATTAGTTCAGTTAATCGAGACAAGTAAATCAAGTTAGGTTAAACCATTTGAGTTAACCAGTTAGGTTAAACCATTTAAGTTGACCAGTTAAAGTTGACCAGTTAGAGTTGATCAGTTAGAGTTACTCAGTTAGAATTGACCAGTTAGAGTTGACCAGTTAGAGTTATCCAAGTGGAGTTAATCGAGTAGAGTTGTCGAATATCACTCATTCGAAGTAGAGTTATCGAATATAGTGTATTCGAGGGAAGAGTAATCGAATATAGTTTATTCGAGTGGAGAAATCAAATGTTATTCATTTGAGAAGAGTTATCGAATATAGTTTATTCGAGTGGAGAAATCAAATGTGATTCATTTGAGAAGAGTTATCGAATATTATTCATTCGAAGAGTAGTTATCGAATATTGGTTATTCGAAGTTAGTTAATCCGAAGGAGTTAATCGAAGAGTTAATCCGAAGGAGTTAGTCGAAGAGTTAATCCAAAGGAGTTATTCGAAGTTAGTTAATCCAAAGGAGTTATTCGAAGTTAGTTAATCCGAAGGAGTTAATCGAAGAGTTAATCCGAAGGAGTTAGTCGAAGAGTTAATCCAAAGGAGTTATTCGAAGTTAGTTAATCGAGGAGTTAATCCGAAGGAGTTAGTCGAAGAGTTAATCCAAAGGAGTTATTCGAAGTTAGTTAATCCAAAGGAGTTAGACGAAGAGTTAATCGAATATAGTTATTCGAAAGAAAGTGTTAATCGAATATAGTTTATTCGAGTAAAGTTAAAAGAGTTAATCGAATATAATTTATTCGAGTAGAGTTAGAGAAGTTAATCGAATATGGTTATTCGAATAGGGTTGGAGGAGATATCGAATATAGTTTATTCGATAGAAGTTAATCGAAATAGAATTTATCGAATATAAGTTATTAAAAAGGGAGAGTTAATCGAATAGAGATTACTCGAAAGAGAGTTATACGTCGAATTCGATTATAGCGAATTCGGGAAAGTACTATTTACTTTCCAGGGTTTAAATCAAGATTTAGTTATTGATTTAGAAATTAGGTGTCTGTTAAATTATTCGAGTTAGGAGATAAAGTTATAATTTAGGTTAGACATTGCAGAAGTAGGAATTTATAACGTTATAGTTATAATCAAACGTTTTCATATAAGAAGTAGATTCGTAACCTGAATCCGAGAATTTGCGTAAACAGATGATTGGGAAAAGTGAGTGACGAGCTTCATCTATTTCACAGTAAAGGACGTTGTTCAATTAAGGCATGAGAGGTAATTATACCCCAACTTGATTGACTTCAGAATTGACAAAGGAATAGTTGTGGTTCGATAGAAAAGGTTGATTTGAAATATAGTTAAGTAATAAGCGATTAATGGATTAAGCGTAACGATGTTTTATACAACGTTCATTGGAAATCCGTAAATGAGTTTTGGAAACGTTTTCCAAATATAATCAGATATGTTTTCTAAACATAGAAAATGAAATGTTTTCATGATAAGAATTTAAGAAATAGAGTTAAGCAAATTCAGAAACTGACTGGAGAGGGTAAGTTGAACGGTTTTCTAAGTGACGATCTGATGTTGGTTTCGACCTTCCGAATTGATACTTAGAAAATTGTTCTCATACTAGTACAGTTAGGGACTGATAGTTGCGAAATAATAGTGATGTGAAAATAAGCTATGGAAATGTTTTCCAATGATTAATAACATATATTTTCTAAATATATGAAATAAGGAAATATAAACATGTGATGATTGATCGATCGAATTTCCATTTGGAAATAAGATCGTTGTTTGTACACCAACATGTTTTCATTTGATAGTTGAATCACAGACTATCAAAGTTTTTACCATTTTAACGTTGTTAATATGGAGAGACCGGTTGGATTATTATCCAAAGAACCACTCTGTATTGGCATAAGCGTTGCGAGCAATATCTGCCAAAGATAAATTGAAGACGGAGTAAAGTGCAAGGGCTGTTGTATAAGTCTTAGATAACAGTGACTAAGATGGATATACTGAATAGTGCCTTCGGTTTGTCCAGTCCCAGGACAACGTATATGGAAGAAGGTCTGATAGAGTATATCCAATGGATCGCGTAAGTTGATCTGTTCAAACGTATTCACGTTTGGTGGCGGAGGAATTCGTTTCTCTTAGCTGTATACCCGTGTTATTTTTGGATAAGTCAATTTGTGATTTGGCGGGTATGACGATGTGGCATTCAAAGTGAATGGTGATCAGATGTTCTGAAGATAGACGTAGCTTCTAGCCTCACACCAGGAAGTAACAAAAGTTGGGCTAGGCAGCATGGCTAGTTGGGTCATCCCCAAGCAGGGTGTATTGTCACCGATCTAGGGAATATCCATATTTATACTTCTTTTTGATTCTGTATCTTTGGATGACGGTTTGATGGCCTATGACCATTGTGGCAATATATTCGCGACACTCAAGATAAATGAGTGAGCGGTCATGTGTGGCCGGGTTGCAAGACGTTCTTGTTGAACCCTGAGTGTATCACCTCTAGAGTACACTATTCAGAAGGTGCTCCCATACCTTGTCTGTTGGAATCCATTCTTCGATAAGCGCCCTGCGGTTTATGATTTTATACTATGTATGTAGAACGTGAGATGCAAGCGTTTCTGCTAGATTGATACCTATTTGTACTTAGACATTATTATAATATCTCAATGATCTTGCTTGTCAAAGTTGTTCAGATACTCATAAGGGAAAAACCCGTTCCGTATTCACGGCGTGGTCTTATGAGATATCCTATACCTGTTTTAAACTATTTTACTCATACCAGTCCCATGACAGACCCGGAGTTTACTTTGTTGTTTTCCCTAAACTCTTGGGTGCCTAAATTTGTACGGGCAGTCAAGTAGTCGGGATTTACAGATATACTTGGAGAGCTTGGAGCAGGAGGCTGCAAGATTCTATAGCTATAGTTATTTCCGCTGTGTTGTAAGTGTTGTACTCTGATAAGTGCTATTGTATATATATAACTGTTTACTTCAAAGTTATGTTATATATTATATGTTATTCGTTCCGCTGTGAGATTCGTGTTACTGATGATTCTGATGTTCTTCTTCTTCTTCTATTCTATTAGTTCTATCTTTTCTTTCTCACCTTCTAAATTCTTTCACTAACGTCTCGGAATTTCCGACTCTCGAGGAGTCGGAAATTTCCAGCCGTTACAATTTTTAACGATAAAGATAAATTTAAATAAATTTTTGAATGAGAATTACTCACCTAATTTTTATTTTGCTGAAATAACCATTGGTTTCTGATTAAATTAAACGAGTGTTTAAATTTAATCAAAATACCAACAAGCTCCAATCTAATCCAAACCAAGTTTATTTCGAAGTATTCGTCTCTCTGGTTCTAGTGTACTTCGCCTTGCTCGAATTTAATATCATAAAACAAGTTATGATTTTTATAAGTTATTGGATTAATTGATTTAATTAACTAATCCACTAATGACCTTATTAAGATTGATTATTGTAATCAACACACTTAGTCCACGGTTTTAAATGAAAAAATTATGAGTCTAACTTTTCCTTAATCTCATATTAAACAGTTGGTTTACAAATTTAATTAATTCACTAGCTAACCCTATAAGTTTATTCAAATTGGTTTAATCAACTATTAATTATATAAACCACTTTCTATATAACATTTTAAGTTCCAAAACCTAAAAATATACCTTACTGTAAATTGATTTCAGTGCTGCCTTATCACCTTGTATTGACCTCAATACTGTACTGCCACCGTAATGCTTCAATTCCATCGGTCCACACTGTCCAGAACACCTCCTCAATTCAACAGTCTTTCACGCCAACACCTTGAACATCCTTTTACTATCAAAATGCAACCCTCCCCAATAGCCGCCTACTACACACGCATCAACTCCAAAACTATGCTAGCCCCAAAACTGAAATCATCCACTCCTACTCGAGAAACAACAGATCTAACCTCCCACACCGTTGAACTCCCTAAGCACCCTAGTTCGAACTAATCGCGCAACCCCTTTCCTGACATGAGTATCACCTTTCCCCAAACTGTGTCGAGCGCGATCCCTTCCGGCTACAGGTATGACCATGAAAGACTTCGAATCCCTCCAGACTTCTCCTATCCACTTGCCTCTCTAACTCGATGTTGCCATGTCGCCCCTCTATAGTAAAAACCCGCGACAACTTAAATCTTCGAAGCTCCTCAATCATTCGCGTGAGGTGTGAATCCTTATACCAAAATCGAATTCAAGCTCAATAACGAAAACCTGAACATAATTTGTTGTAATAAAATTCGATCGACACTTAAGAGGATCGACCCAAAAATTATGGGTACGGTTTTAAAGAGCAAACTCAGGTGGATTCAAAGGAATTAAATTTGGGATTTTAGGAATTTAATTCGAATTGTTTCCGAATTTTTGAAATCAAAAGAGGAAAGCGGTTTTCTTTTTCCTTTTTGCAGAAGATCAAGGTGGAAGAAACAAAGGGAGCATCATGATTTTTATAAGAGATGAATACTTCGTCACTAAGGAAATAACGTCTGCGCAAGGTACATCATATTCAATGTGATTTGAGTTTAAAAAGATTTTGTTCCTTTTTAAATAGATATTGATTTGAAATAAAGAGATTTTTATTTCTTTTTAGATGGATATCGATTTTATTTCGAACCTATCCATAATCAAATATCTCGGGGTCCATTAATTTAAACCACGAACCGCTATTTTAGCGTATAGACTGACATTTAAATATAATAACCCTATTCTGAACTCAACAGTAAATATTCTGAATTTTAATTTCAACATATATACCATATTAAATTAATATAATATAATTTAAATTCGAAAACCACAAATTTTTTGATAATAAATTATTATTTATTATCGTATATATCACATAAAATTCCTACTTATCATCTGAATCATTTTGATTCAGTTTTTAACTTCGATTTCGATTATATTTCGAATTACAATAAATTTGATATATTCTAAATTAAATTATATTCGATTATTAAATCGAGAACTCAATATAAAAATTAATTTACATTATCAACTAAATATTTAAAAAAATATTAAATATTAAAAACAAACTATTCAAAAATCTGGGCCGTTGCATTCCTCCCACTTTTTTTCGGTGAGTACGGATAGTTAATTGCCCAAAAACAACAAAAAAATACGTTGTTGTTTAATCATCCTATACTAAAAATAGTGTGCTACTAAAAGCACCCTGAAATGTGCTTCCTACCACCATAACTAAACAACACCATCCTTCCTATACCCATATGCCTCTGACCACCGCGAAATAAAAAATAGGCACCCGACCCTAAATTGTTCCCGTTGTTCCTTCATTCGACGCTTCGAACTCCTCAACGCCCCTCTCGTTATCTTCTCTGATCTATGTAATTTTCAGGGTTGGTCATAATTAGTCCGACTATTAATTGATTCTCGATCAAATCAATCGCTCTACACTATTTGTCACTCTACTTTGGTTCTGACCTAATCAATTTTAATGGTAACAATGAGGAAAAGCAGTAGGATTGTGTCAAAAAAAGCTGAACGCGAGGAAGAAACAAGTACGTAAATCACAATCCCTCTTGTTATTTCATTTTATAATTTCTTGTACTGCTTGGTTTGATCATACGAGTTATTAGGGTTTGGGTTTATTGGCTTATGAATCATTTAGTCCTTTTATTCCGTGGATTATATTTGCGTTCGATAGTTTGTTGTCGTACCAATTATGTGTTTTTGGTAAAACAATTAGACGAGATGATTTAACTCCGATTGAGTTTTATATGGGGAAATAAGTAGATCAGATTGATTACTTTTATTATTAAAAAAAATAGTTTTTAAAGCAGCATCAGCATGGTGATTTAACGGTTTTATGAGCACCGGTTGATGAAAGCTATTTATATTATGCATATGTTTGGCACTGTCAATGATACGCAAATTAATGGTTAATATTAGCACCCTGCAACAAACATCAAAATTTGGGTTTCATATATGAAGTGTAGAAACTTGAATAAGTTATGTGTGTGTTCTTCAAAATGAGCTAATCCCTGAGAGTATACATATATCTAAAGTAGGATGAAAGTAGTTGTCTGTAATTGAATGCTTTTCAAAATATTGTTTTTTGTTGAAAACAGTAGGAAAAAGCATAAAATGTCATTTTATTTATTACAGCAGGTCTGCTTGTTGAACCATATACATGACTGTTTGAATCGCTAATGAGTTATATGTTGCTCAACTAATAATTTAACGTATAGAATTTCTACGCAAAATTAGACTTAAATTCAAATATTCAATAATCTTGTACACATGATTATAATATTATTCTGACCTGAAAATTTACTGAATATCTTGATTTCACTAGCAAAAAGTTGGATTGCAATGTAAGAGTGAATTAACAAAACCATGCTATTTACAATGAATTAAAAAACTGAAATAAATAAATAAATATAATGAGAATAAACATGGAAAATAACAAATTAACTTGACAAATTAGTGCAGAAGTTTGCAATTCGGCTTTTATCGGTTGAGAATTGTGCATTGCATCAAAATTTAAAACACAATCTTGGTGTTTTCTTCCCTATCATAGCAATAGTGTAGCATTAATCATCACCAGTCATTTTGTGATATAATGTCAGCAATTTAGTTAATGGATATATAACATGATCACTTCTTTTGATTGATTTAATCATTTCAGCTATTATAACCAGTTATGTTTAGTTTTGATATGAGAATTTGGATGCAGCATTGTATTAAAATTTGCTTTGATTTCTATCAGTTTCCGCTGCTTATCATCGAACAGTTGTCATATTGGTTGATTTGCTTGTTTGATTGGTGGAATTGTTGATTATGGTTGCTTTTCCTTGGAATTAACTATTAATTCTCCACTATTGTCCATGTATCATCGCTTCCCTCATTGGTTGTAAATTGTACATGAAAAACTAATTAATTTATATGCTACATCCTATCCAATGGGATTATGATGAAAAGTGTAAATCTATACTAATACTATTGTACTATGATTTTGCACTCCATAAGATTTCAGTAATGATACCTTAGCTCCCGAAAGCTTCAATTTTAGTGGTTATCCTTGAAATTGCCGTTTTTTAGTAATTAACCTTATATTTAGATAGATGGAATTCATGTTTCAGAATAGTCTGCCTCTAATTTTCTCTTAAGTTGCAGTCTTTTCGCCTAGGAAGTAAAAAAAAAATCAAAATTATTAAACCAAATCTACTCTTTAAAGAACTATTTTTCAGAAGAAGAAAAATCAATATGCTGTAATGAGATTCAATATGTCAAACTTGTTGCTGCTTTTCTTTTTGCTTGGTAAGGTTAATTATGATGCAGAAGCAAATGTAAGTTTGCTTGCTTTACTATATCCTCAAATTCCTTTTGTGTGTTTTTCTTTCTTTTCTTCATTTAATTTTTAAATTTTTTCCTTGTTAGTACAATATTATAATATATCATTGTCACTGAAATTCTAGAAATGGATGTATACTATACAAGATGGCTATGCTGTGTTGCTATCCGAGTTTTCATCATAATTATATCATGCGATATACTAATGCTAAATATTTTATTTGGCACCACTTTTGATGATTATTTCGCCCTTGCCATGCTATCTTTTTTTAAGATTATTTACCACTGTTGTTGGATTATCTTCGTTAACATCGAATACAAGCATAAACAAAATGAAGTTCATTGAAATACGTAAGCTTTATTTATGGTACGCGTGTGTTTTTTTTTTTTTTTTTTTAAACTTGTCTTTAGTGTTGTACATTTTTATACTAAAGTTCAATATGTCATTATCCATCTGACCAGTCAGTATGGTTAGTTACAAACTTGTCTTTAGTGTTGTACAATTGATACATGATACATTGTTTCACTGGTATTTATAATACAAATTGTATTTTATATCGACTTATTGGTTGTAGGAAAAGGCAAAGAACACTTGAACGCATCGTATCAAAGGCTACATGCATTGCACTTCGAAAAATCCAAAAAAAAGGCAGTTGTTGAAAAAACATCGGAACAACATGAAGATGAATCAGTTGGCAATGAAGACGAAGGAACTGAAAGGATTTCGCAAGATAATGGATC
Organism: Allium sativum; assembly: GCA_030737875.1. Taxonomy (NCBI): domain Eukaryota; kingdom Viridiplantae; phylum Streptophyta; class Magnoliopsida; order Asparagales; family Amaryllidaceae; genus Allium; species Allium sativum. Next base: position 833,538,640 of record CM060912.1, on the reverse strand, counting down.
GGACAATGATATGTCAAAGGAAATTGAATATAATGATAAAGGTTCCGAAGAAGCTGATTCAGATAGTGGATCGAATGATGGATCAAGTTACAATGAGTCAAATGCTAATAAGGTATCATAAGACAATTTAGCAATCATGCAGCCTTCTACTTCTGTTACAGTTATTACTTCTCCTCCGGTTAAAAAGACATGTATACTTAAAAGTTTCGAATCTCATATTGCAAGTAGTATTTGGAACAAAAAAAGGTACTTAATCATTTTTTTACCATTACATCTTGCAAGTATTATACAGAAATTTAAAATTAATTTATGAAATTGATTTTTACAGGAGAGAGGACCACTCAAATGTATTGCACATTGGAGAAAGCTAAATGAATGGCAGTTAGATGATTTGCCCGCTCAAGTGGTTGAAATTGTAAAGAACTCGGGTTTGATCAATCTGGCTCAATATACGTATAGACACGTAGATTATGTTACATTTCTGCTTTTATCAAGAGGTGGCATTTGGAGACTAATTCATTTCATATGTCGTTTGGAGAGTTGACAATTACATTAGATGACATTGCACAAATCTTGAAAATTCCAGTTAGTGGTCGGTCTATTTATAGGGAAGAAGACGAACGAAATGCGATTGCCCTTATGATGGACTACCTTGGAGTTACAAAACAGGTTGCTAGGGAAGAATTAGATGATTCATGCTATGTTAAGCTTAATTTTTTGGTTGATAGAGCCGATGAAATAGCAAATAAAGAAAAATGATCGAGATTGACTATGAAATCATTGCTCATGCATACTTATTATTTTTGCTGGGGTGTACTCTGTTCAGTGATAAGTCTGGCACGAAGGTTGCAGTAAACTATCTGAGATGTTTGTCGGATGTATGTAGCTTGAGTGAGGAAGCTTGGGGAATGGGAGTACTAGCGTTCTTGTACTGTCAACTTAGTTTGGCAACACGACGTAATATTAGACAGATGGCTGGCTATTTGACTTTATTGACGGTACGTGCATTATACATTATTTTGCGTATTTGAACATTGTTTAACTTAGACAAGTTGTATTTGTAGGCGTGGATTCATGACCACTTCCCTATGATTCCAAACGCTGTTCCATCCCAGACGTACGATAATACTATGCCTAGAATGTGTCGATGGCTACACCAAAGAATCAATCTGGTGATACAACATCGGCTATAATCCGACTTAGAGAACAACTTGATGATTTAACTTCTGAAGATGTAAGTTTCTTACCTTATAATTTTGAGTTATTCAGAATTATATTACATTTACTATCGAATATTTATTATCCAATTATAGATATGTTAGGATCCTTACCGTAGTATTAGATCTCATTACCCTTTACCCGAAGTTGCATTCTGCAACGGCGTTATATTGTGTTTCGACATAGCTGAACCGTACTATCCGAATAGAGTTTTACGATAGTTTGGAAGAATTCCAAAGAATCCAATGGAGCCACAAAAATGCCGTAAAGGAGCGACTGCTAATCAATATGGGGTTAAGTATGATGATGGATTTTGGTGGTCAGAGAATTGGCCAGATCAATTGGTATCTGCGTGATTTGATATCTATGAAATCGCATTCGCCTGCAGTAGTGAACCCTTTGGATTGCACTGCAAAATATTTAGGATGGTATCATGAAGTTTCACATCCGCTTGTTCAAAATCCTGAAATGAGGCAAAGCGCTAATAGAAAAGTTGATTTTGGTTGCAACTATTCATAATATATTTTATCAAGCCTATGTACATATCTACTTACTTTTTTTCTATATATTGACAGAAACTGGCTACGGGAGAAGCGATTGAGTTGTTGAAGACCAGTTTAACTAATTATCGCCCCAACGAAATTACGCCTTTGCTAACTGCACAACGACAAGTTGTGGACGTTTTGGAAGAAGCATTGAACGAACCAGATAAGCGAGAGAACGGAAGAAAAAGAAGCATGATCCCAGTGGATGAAGAATATTACCAAGTCTATGATATTTTGTTATGGTGTGTGAAATGACATTTTAGATGTTGTCAAGTTAGTTTGTATTAGGAAATCAATGGTACGGTATTTTGGTTATTATTAAATGATGTATGCAAATGGAATTTTGATTGTTATTAAATGATGTATGTAATCTATATGGATTTATGCAATGTTATGTAATCTGTATGGAGTATTCTGATTTTTATTAAATAATGTATTTTGATTGGGAGATCACCATGAGTTACTGCCATTTATTTCCTATATCAGGATGGTTTATGGAATTTTATGTGATAGGAGCTTGATGCATTTTGATTGTTATTAACGAATTTTATATGATGGAATGTTATGTAATCTGTATGGGGAATTTTATATGAATCAGAAGTTATAGCCAGCAAGTGGGTAAAATATGAGAACACACACACACACACATACACACACACACACACACACACACACACACACACACACACACACATATATATATATATACACATATATTTGCATTCATCAAAAAGAACAAGGACTTTGATGTAACTTAAACTGACAAAACAAAACTTTACAGGTGATCTTAGTTGTCTTTCTAGTTGCTAAATTTCATAGTTTTGTCTTTCTAGTGTCATTAATACATGATAGGAGCTTGATGCATTTTGATTGTTATTAATGAATTTTATATGATGGAATGTTATGGAATCTGTATGGGGACATCAAAAATTTTATATGATGGAATGTTAATGCCACTGATTTCCTGATATCCCCTGTCGGTTTTAAATAACCGAATGTTTCCCGGTTTCTTCGGTGATATAGAACCGAGCAAGGAGGGTTTGGTTACTTAGAAATATTTCAATCCTCTGGTCGGTTATAAATAACCGTATGTTTTCAGTTTCTCCGGCAATAAGCAACCGAGCAAGGAGGGGTTGGTTACTTGAAAATATTTTTCTCCTCTGATCGGTTATAAATAACCGTTGGTTTTCAATTTTCTTCGGTTATAAATAACCGATGAGCTGTCAATATGAATCCGTTTTCTTTTACACGGTGGGGACCCAATTTGACATTTCAGGTGTTTAAACGGTACTAATTAAACTCAACAGAGAAGCTTGACCAAAGCTCCACTTAATTCAAACATATGAATTTTAATTTATTGGGACGTAAGATGCATTAACTACATGAAGAAAATTCCATTTTTTTCGCCCTTTATATCCATCTCTTAACCCTTTCAAACAACAAGTAAAATCCATGTACAATTACCACTTATAAGCAAAAATATTAGTGGAATCAAATTTTTTAATCTTAAAGCATGGCCTATTACCACTTATAAGCATCTGCACTATCTTATTTTCTTATCCTAATGTTACATCAATCATTTGTTTATGTTAATATCACCATCAGTGATCACACACCAACCGTGACTTATCAATACTTAACAATTTCAGAAGCTTGTATTGATAATCTATGATGATTTAAACTCTATTTGTAAATATCATTATAAGCTTGTATTGATAGCTGCGTGTGAACGCTGAATTTTTAAGTATTCATGCTGTGGAAATTTCCAAACGCTTATAATTTAACTATGAACCATCCAAGATTCAACTACAATCAAATGCTATTCAACTACAATCAAACAGCACCGGAAGCATACAATGTCATGTTTGACAGTAGCCATATTCATAAAAATGGCAACATTGAAAATGCAACATAGAAACATCAAAAAGCCTAACCAAAGCATGCACAGAAATACACAAAATGAACATCAAAGCAACACAATAGTCAATTGCCATATCCAATTGCAAAATAGTTCACTACACAGTATTAAAAAATTGTTTACATAGCCACTTATTCCATCCCAACAAAAAAAATCAACATTTACTCCATATCAATATATGTGAATCCATGGTTGCCAACTCTAGTGTTTTTATTTTCACGAATTCAACTTGTCGATCAACATAAATCTCACTCCACAGCTTTGCTTCTGCAATAGCAAATCGAGACCAAAATCTTGCCACAGGCGGAATCGGTGCACCATTTGTTAGAGTCAATTTGACAAAATGATAATCAAGTATACTGGCGAAACACACAAATCGATGTGATTCCAAAGCACTTGGAGCAGTTTAATGTGGATAATATGTTAATCATTGACGCTCAGATATGAAAATCACTACTCGGTTGAATGCAGTAGCAACTAAATATCCAGTTTCAGACATAATCATCCAATTTTCTTTAGAACATGGAGTAGTATAGCAATCCAGTGAATTTTTAAGTTGTTCACAAAGAGAGGTATCAAAATGCCTAGCATATAATCCCCAATGTTCATTTAACTCTTCAACCAATGCTTTCCTCGCTTCAATCCAACACGAATTAAGTTCTTCGACTTGTTCAGCCACACATCAGAATCCACAATTACCATCGCCTAAGGCATCTTTAATATTAACAATAAACTTGTGTAGAAATTCTGGTATAAAAGCTAAAAATTTAAATCCAGAATTTACTGATCCCTTCTCATCTGAAGTGAAGTCCACATTTGTTTTTTTGTTTTGTTTTGGTGATAATTTTTTTTCGCACTTGTTTGTAAAATTCTTTCTTCACTAGTTTTTGCATGCTCAAAGGCTGAGAGATCACGCTTCGTAGAGTTAATTCGTGTTTTTGTTTTGCAGTTAACTTGTTCTTGCTACCTGTTGGCCTTCCTTTATGCTTAACCACTTTAGGCTCCAATAGTGATGTTGTCGATGGTAATGCAATTTACTTTAACTTGAGTAACATAACTTTTTTTCTTCGTTAGTGGCATTATCGAATAACCTTTTGAAGTATTGATGTTTAGATGTATGAAACAATTCCATTGAAGTTTAGACATAAGGAATGTAATTCAATTTTCTCCAATGTTCATTAAGTACTTCAAACGGAATAACACGATCATCAATATAATATCGATATAGCTCATGGGCACAAGGAAGACCATACATTAATCTATTTAAATGGTCACACGCTGAATCATCAATTGCTATTCCATTCAAGTGTGTCAGTTCCTTGACAATCAAATCCAGTGCAAAATAGGAAGTCCTACCTCGAAGTTCTTTAAATAATGGAATTTGGTATGCCTTCCGAACTGCTCCTACGCTTCTTTCAAATATAGCTTTTATTTCAGTATGTTGTAAACACAACATATTATCCATTTTACTCCAAACTACGGCAAAAGCAGCTTTCGATGTACTTGGATGTTTTTTCAACTGTGCATGTGCAGATTCGGCTCTAGTTGTTGTTCTATTGTAACGATGTTTGATTTTATTCATCAACGCATACGCAACATACTCTTTATACAGCAAACATTGCTCTTCCAAATATTTAAGACTCCGTGGGTAGTCTATCCAATCTTTCTTCAGATCCGTCATAAATTCCCAAAATTCTTCTTCGGTTGGTGTATGAACGACCTTCTTCCAACTTTGCAAAAACATTCCAAAAACTTCAGCAGTTTGAAACTCCGGTTTGCAATTAACAATTACATTATTCCCCATATGCCAAAGACACATCATTAATCTCGCTTCTGGAAATACCTTTCTAATTCCATTTATCAAAGCCCATTCTCTGTCAGTAACAATCACCTCAGGTAGTTTATCAGGTAGATAAAAATGTCTTATCTTAGAAAGAGCCCATTCATAATTCTCTTCTTTCTCATTTGCTAAAAAAGCATGTGCAATGCTAAAAGTATATCTGGTAGATGTTATCCCAACCATTTTAAGCAACGACATATTATATTGGTTTTTTTTGTATGTGAAATCTAGTAGCAGTATAGATGGGAAACATTTACACAATACAAATGACTCCGAATGAGACCACATTAAATCTATCAAATGATTGGTAGCTAACTCAGATCTGTGAAAATAACATAATGGTTTTCCATTAGCAATTTCAAAAGCTGCTGCATAGCAGACCTACATTCCATAGCTGAAAGTTGCATTTTGTATTTGCAATTGTAAATGGTTTTCAACGTCGATGTATTCTCCGGAAATGTTTTATTTATAGTAGTTAAATTTTCTCTTGGTTGCATCCTGGCAATTGTCATATCTGCTAATATTTTTTTCTCATCATTAATCAACCTTGCCGCATACGAGTGCCCTTCCAAAGAATTAGGAAGCTCATGGTTGTGTGTACCATTACAAACATTTACCTTCCAATTGTCCTCATTAAGATACACACCTTTCAGCAAAAATGGGCAACTGCATTTTTTTGTCGCACTTGGTCTATGTCATTTAACCATCAAGTCAATTTCTTTCTTGGACATGTGGCTGCGATACACTCCTCCTCGGTCATGTAACGACCCAGTGGAAATTCGACTCTTGAATTTCGACAGTAATACATAAAACCCGTATTATTTGCAAAAACCCAAGCATTGGAAACCGCAGAACGTTATTAAAAAGAAATTAGAGGGTGAGATAAGAAAGAAAGAAATATTAGAGTAGAAAAAATAAGAAGAAGAAACACATCAGAATCAGAGTCTCGCATCGTAGCGGAATAAATATAATATAGAAATGAATCTTTATTGAAAACTTGAAATAATACTTACAATCAGAGTACATCTGTCAAGACAATCTGAACAGTTATAATAATCTGTCCTCATATATAGTACACAGCGGAATAAATACTAATATGTCTGAACACCTCTAGCATGTCTCCTGAACTTCGTAGTGTCCAATAACCTGAACTTGTACAGCCCGGTCTAACCCGAGCATTACAAACACCGGGTCAGTCTGGTGAACCAGAGTGAGAATGACACACTAAGTTTAAGGTGATCATCCAACTTGATTTTTAAAGTTCAAAATCATTTCGAAAGAAAAGGATAATCGTAAGACCAAATCAACACATAAATACGAATGGTCCTGGGACTGGACAACCGAAGGCACTCTCCTACCACATCCTAGTAATCACCCCATGGACTGGTAATGAGTAGTCCTTGCAATCCATGGACTCCAACCACGACAGAATCACAGTTTATCTTGTGGAGCGACCTAGAGATTATAAGTAAAACTTCAGTTTATGAAGATCTACGGTCTTTCAAATGCTCCATCTCGATCATCGTCCAACCTCTTCCACGATTACATATTTGCTGGTCGGAATGGTTTTCGAATATAAATTTGATCCCGATCTTTTCGAACCAACCATCGATAATTGGCCAGATTTGATATTCGGTTATTTAACTATCAAATAAACATCCATTCATCCATGAAATAAAATACCTCTACTGGTTTAGAATTCAGCATCACTTGGCCTCTTTAATAATTAACGCATGGTTGATTTAAAACTCTATATCTTCAGTTACATGGAAAACATTTTCCTTTCTTATTTAGTATAAGAATATTCAGTTATCGTCTCACTTCTACTTCATCAGCTCCTCGTTGTAAACCGACAAGTGAATAAATATCTAAGTACCAACTCTGAAGGTCGAAACCAACATCAGATTAACACCTCGAAAGTTACTCAACTCAACCAACGTACATGTGGTTCTAATTTCTTTAAAACTATATCCAATTCCTTCTCGTATTTTATATATCTTTTTAAACCATTATAAACAAGCCTTGATTCAAATATGAATCAAATACAATATAAAAACTTCACTTCGAACATATTTTGGTTTTATTTTAATAAACTCCATCTCTTGTTTAAGTTACACGATTTAGGATCAAATTCTTATAAATTAGCTTGTCATTGAGTTTCCGTTTCGATTTGCACTTCATCTCCTCACGCTTATGAGTTTTAATCCATTCATAACTTGTTTCAACAATTCAAAATCATTTACAAAACATTTCATAAAACATGGTTTTACATCTTCACCAACTTAGATTTTAGAAATTCAATTAAATGGAATTCCAAGAAGAATTCAATTAAAACTTACTTATATAATTAATATAAATGCCCTAGAGAACTTATTTAACTAATAACAGGGTTTTAAAATTTTATAGCTTCCATTAAATTTATTTATAACAAATTAAATAACCAGTTTTCCTTTAAGAACTTGACTTGTTTAACTTAACATCGTTAACTCGTTGATCTATTCCAATTTGGTCTTCCAATTTAAATTAATTTATAATACAATTAATTTAACTAATTCCGCTTACTTTGATTACCATTTAAATAAATGATAATCAATTTCCATATAATCCTAATCCAAATGTTTCTTGAAAACACTTCATCCCAGTTAGAAGTCGTTAGATTAATTTCTATTTATCTGCTTTTATATCTTATTTACATACAAATTTACTTTATAATCCATTTAATAATTTCTTATTGACTTAATTAATAAATAATAACTATTAACCTCCTTTTATAAACTTAAATTCAAAATAATATATTTCAAAACCATCTCTAGTTATAAAATATATTTTATAACTTTATTATTGTTGATTCACCTGATAGTGAATCAATATTCATAAAACAATTTATTTTTAGGCCATCTGCCATCAATTACCGAACCAATACTGCCCATTGGTTAACCACAAACAAATGTTGAATTTGGATTCAACAATCAATGATCACATCAATCATCCAATCAGACTAGTCGCATTTCATATAATTGTAATATGAAATAAACAACAAATTTGAGGAATCCCGTTGGATCCCTCCAACCTGTCGTTCCCTGCATCAAAATATGTTACCCTAAATAAAATCATCTATTATAAATTACAGATATAATATTCAATAATCAAATAATAACAGCAATCAAACGTTCATATTTAAAATTAATACGTTTATATTATTATAAATGTAACCAATGAGGCAAGTTACCTCATTTTGGAATAATTGTTAAAAATAACGATTGGTTTAAATTAAATTAAACAAACATTTAATTTAATCAATTCAGTCAACACATGTAATTAAATTCAGCGTACATCAAACAACCAACAACCATAGTACACGAATATTTAAACCTGACCTGTATAAAATATAAGTGGGATAAAACTGAGTGAGTTGAACTCACCTTGGGTTCCATTTCGTTATTTAACGGTTCACTTTAATTAAATAAACATGTGTTTAATTTAAGAAACTCAGTTGCTTCTATTTCCATCTGAACTTGCTTCAGCATGAAGTGTTCTCCGATACGATCTCTCCATAATTTATTTCGTTGAACTCTGTTAACACAGGACAAAATATACATCTTATAAGTATACCTTTTTATTTAAACTAACCCATCCTAAATTTTATAGTTAATTTAACTATTTTTAATATATATATTATATGTTGATAACTAACTAGAAGTTATTACTTACCAGTCATGTAATCCTTCATTTAGGCTTGCTAAAACATTCCCTTACCCTATGCATGTGGCGTCACCATCAGATCAGCCCAACTAAGCTGCCTTGCCATTTTCATTCCTCTTTTTTTTTGTAAGGCCCGAAGCCCAAACCAACTTCAACAGCCCACCCCGTTCCTCACTAACTCTTCTCCAGTGTGTTCACTCTGAAACAAGAGAAAACATCAACTTCTCTATTTCACATTTCAATACATCGGTGCCCATTCTCTTCCTCCACTGTTCAAACATATCTTTCCACCTATCATTACAATCACGCATCTCCCTCATACTATAATTCTCGCACATACCCCCCATGTAAACAACCCTTCCACGTTTAACTTATTCCGTGTTTTTCTTTAGTTACTCCACCGCATGTTTCCACGAGCTGGATTCCCACACGCAAGCTTCTCTTTTCCATCGAAATACATAGATAACCGCAACCTCCTCCATCATATAATTCTCCACCTGCTGCTCCATTAATCCTTTGTAAGGGATGATCAATCCCTTTCAGCGGAAAAACCTCAATAGAATCTTGTAATGATGTGATAGAACAAACAGCTTGAAATGAATATAAATCTCAGATCACAGAAAAAAAATAAAAGCAACAGAGAACACGCAAATTTATAGTGGTTCCACTATCGTGAGATAGTGTACGTCCACTTCAATGGCGAAGAGATTTTATTAATATATTCAAGAGATTACAGAGTTTTTTAATGTAGAGTAAAAGAAATGAAGAATACAATGATCTCTTATCACATAGCATCCTCTATGTTTCTCTTTAAATAGAGAAAAAAGGTTACTTGGGGAAGAAACAATTGATATATGTAAAATAAATCAATCTATGGAAAACTAGTATCCCATTAATTGTCATATGATTGATTGATAATTTCTCTTTTCTCCATCAATCAATCCCATTAATTAATTGTCATATGATTGATCGATAATTTCTCTTTTCTCCATCAATCAATCTCTTTTGCAAATCTAGTCTCTTTCCGTTTCTTTTCTCCATGAAACATGACAACTAATTAAATGACAACAATTCCCAATATTCCCTATTCATTAATACTCCTTCCATTTCTTTCCATTCCTTTATTGCACAAAACGGGTAATGAAATTACCACAAAAATATCTCCAAATTTAATTAAATATGGAAATATTGTATCATTAAATTCCAATAATCTCCACCTTGATACAATATCTCATGCAACCTAGAGACTCCAATGTGAATGCTTCCCAATGAGTTCCTGCTAAAGCCACCCCTCATTGCACTTTGTCAGTGAACTCCGGCAAGGCCACCGCCCACCAACAAAGTGTTGGAAGCATTCAAAAAACAAGGTAGACATTGGGCAAACCAACTCCTATCTCTTCATACAAGAAGAATACCACATCTTCTATTGACTTCAACCAAGTCTCTCTCTTCCCCATTGTGCCACCATGTGGCACCTAGCACTTCATCAAGTGAATCAAGTTCGAGCAATGCTCGAACTTAGTAGCAGGTAATGCCTTCGTAAACATGTCTGCTTTTCATTTGTGTGAATCTTCTGAAGACGAACTAACTTCTCCTCATTCATAGAGATAAGGAAAGACTCTCTTACCTCTATATGCTTTGTTCTAGAACTGAAAGCCAGATTTTCAGCTAAATGAATTACACTTTGACTGTCATAATTCACCAAACAAGCATCTTGCATGAAGCCCAAATCACACAATAACTTCTTCAAATAAAGTGCCTCCTTAGCTGCCTCAACTGCAGCTATCAGCTCTGCCTCTGTAGTAGACAAAGCAACTATAGTCTGCAACCTCGCTCTCCAACTAATAGCTGTTCCTCCAAGTGTAAACACATAGCTTGAGGTTGACTTCCTTCTATCTCTATCTCCGGCATAGTCTGAATCACAGAATCCAACCAAGTTGAAATCCATATTTCTGCCGCAAAAAACAAGCCCATAATCTGATGTTCCTCTAAGATACCTAAAAATGTACTTCACTGCCTCCTAATGCGATTTTCCTGGATTTGCCGTGTATCTACTAACTAATCCAACAGCTTGAGCAATGTCAGGTCTAGTGCACACCATAGCATACATCAAGCTACCTACTGCACTGGCATAAGGCACCTTCTTCATATAGGCCTTGTCCTTTTCTGAGATCGGAGAGCCCTGATTAGAAAGCTGTATATGCAAAGGCATAGGTGTACTGATAGCCTTTGCACCATCCATGCTAAACCGAGCAAGCACCTTTTGAATATATTCCTTTTGAGTAAGTCTCAAAAGTCCAAGCTTTCTATCTCTTTGGATTTCCATCCCCAAAATTTTCTTTGCTTCTCCAAGGTGTTTCGTATCGAATTCCGCTTTTAATTTCAATTTCAATGCATCAATTTCAGCTTTATCCTTGGAAGCAATCAACATATCATCCACATACAAAAGTAAATACACCCAATTATTATTCTTTAAATGCTTAAAATAAACACATGCATCTTTAGTATTACGATTAAAACCATGTGAAAGCATAAAAGAATCAAACCTTTTGTACCATTGTCTAGGCGAGTGTTTTAGACCATAAAGAGATTTCTTCAACTTGCATACCCAATCTGACTTTCCATCTACAATAAATCCTTCTGGCTGCTTCATGTAAATGGTTTCCTCCAAGTCACCATGCAAGAAAGCGGTCTTCACATCAAGTTGTTCCAACTCCAAGTCGTAAGCGGCAACTATTGCAAGTAGGATTCGAATTGAAGTTTGTCCAACAACTGGAGCAAATATTTCATCATACTCTAGCCCATTTCTTTATGAAAACCCTTTGGCTACTAATCTTGCCTTGTATCTACCATCATCTTTTACCTTGAACACCCACTTGCAACCTATGGCTCGACTTCCTTGAGATAATGGTACCAAATCTCAAGTCTTGTTCTTTTGCAAAGACTGTATCTCCTCTTCCATAGCGCAATTCCACTTCGAGTTGTCACTTGACTTCATGGCTTCTTCAAGGCTCAATGGTTCATCATGAATTACATGTAAAGCATACTCAAATTGATCATCAAGGCTCAAATTTGCATACTACTAATCTCCATATCTAATTGGAGCTCTCTTTGGTCTCTGACTAGCCCGAATGACTATATCGCCCGACTCTCCTTCAGCTCCACCTTGAACTCCACCTTGAGCTCCACCTTGAGCTGAATCATCTCTAGCTTCATGACCATCACCATCACTACTAGAGGAAATACGTGGACTATCATGTGATGTATCTTCAACTACTCTGTCACTATTATCAATAGTGATAGCTCTACTTTGGGTTTGAAAACTAGGAATCTCGGTCTTTTCAGGCTTCTCATCAACTGAGTCTGAACCCTCTGACAAACCTTCCAAAGGTTTGAACATTGCTGACTCATCAAAAGTCACATGTCTGGAATGTATAACTTTCTTCATAATTGGATTCCAGATTCTATATCCTTTTATGCCATCTGTATAACCAAGAAAGACACATTTGGAGGCCCTAGGCTCCAACTTGTCATGTCCTGTATTGTGAACATAAATTGGACATCCAAATATACGAAAGTAACTTAATAAAGTATTTTTACCTCTCCATACCTCCTCTGGAATCTTCCCATCAATGGCTGAGCACGGAATCCGATTAATAATATGTGCTGCAGTCGAAATAGCTTCAGCCCAAAAACCCTTAGACATACCCGCAGTCAATATCAAGCAACGGGCCTTTTCAAGTAGAGTCCTATTCATTCTCTCAGCAACCCCATTGGATTGCGGATCACTAGGTGTAGTAAAATGTTTTCTAATACCACGCTGTCTGCAGTAGTCGAGGAACTCTTTAGAGACATATTTGCCACCATTGTCGGATCTAAGAATCTTCAATTTCCTTCCTGTTTGGTTTTCAACAAGAGCTAACCAAACCTTAAACTTCTCAAATACTTCCGACTTAGCTTTCATTACATACACCCAAACCTTGCGTGAGTAGTCATCAATGAAGGAAACAAAATAATATGCTCCACCAATAGAAGCTGTAGAATATGGCCCCCAAACATCTGAATGCACATAATCAAGTACCCTCTTAGAAGTATGCATGCCATCGCCAAAAGAAACTCTGATTTGCTTTGCCAATACACACTCCTTGCAAAAGTCCAACTTGTTGAAGATTTCTCCTTTGATCTTTTTCTTCTTACGAAGCAACTCTAAGTTCTTCTCCGAAGTATGACCTAATCTCATATGCCAAAGCTTGGTAGCATCCAAACTTTTAGAACCATCGACTCCAACACATGATTCTCCATGGACAGTGGTACCCATTAGCAAATACAGATTTTGCACCATAACACCCTTCATCAATACAAGTGCCTCTTTAGAAACTCTCAAACCATCTTTGAAAATGGTTATCTTGCATCCCAATGATGCCAATTGGCCTAATGATATCAATGACTTCCGAAGACCTGGGACATAGCGAACATTTGAAAGTGTGTGAACAATCCCATCATACATGCGAATGCGAACTGAACCAACTCCTGTAGACTTGCATATAGCATCGTTCCCCATAAGGATAGAACTTCCTTCTTTGGCATCGAAGGAAGAAAAATAATCCTTATTAGAAGTCATGTGAAATGATGCTCCATAATCTAGAATCCAGTGGTCTGCAACATCTGATACAACTACTGTCAATAAGTCGCTACCGTCTTTCTCCATCGCAATAGATGAAGAACCATCAGTCTTCTTCTCCAAATCTGGACAGTCTCTTCTCCAATGGCCTGGTTTCTTAGAATTATAACACTTTCTATCTTTAGACTTACTCCGCGAATCAGGCTTCCTAGAATTAGAACGCCCTCTATTATTCTTCCCTTTCTTCTCTGCTCTTCCTCTCTAAGCCTGAACTACTACTTCCTCCATTACTATCACCAACACCAAACTCTTTCATCTAATCTCTCAACTCTTCACTGAGCAAACCTGTCTTCACATCATCTAATTTCAATGTGTCTCTACCATAGATAAGGCTGTTAGCGAAACCAGTGTATCGCTCTGGAAGCGAACACAACAGAACCATTGCTTTTTGTTCTTCATCAATCTTCAACTCAACAGACTTCATCTTCATCAACAGGTCATCAAACACACTTAGGTGTGTCTTAATTGAAGAACCTTCCTTCATCTTATAAGTGAAGAAAGTTTTCAATAGGATCAGGCGGTTGGTTAGGGATTTCTTCATGTAGAGGTCCTCCAACTTCTTCCAAATGCCTCTAGCTATTGTCTCCTGACTGATTTCAGAAATTACATTTTTTTCCCATAGCAAGCTGAAGAGTAGTAAAGGCCCATTCTTCCATCTCTTCTAATTCCACTGATGAAACATCAGCAGGCAATGTCTCTGTATCAAATACCACTCGATGAACGCGGTTTCTTCTCAAAACTGCTTTCATCATCCACTGCCATTTTTCAAAATCTCCTTCACCATTCCACTTCTCTATCATCAACTGTGATCCTGACGCCACATAGGAGCCTCTGACATATGGAGCAACTACTGACACTGTCGTATTATTTTTATTGTTTTCATCTCCTCCTTCCATTCTACCAAACACCTTCTTTGCGAATCTAGCTCTGATACCAGTTGTAAGGGTTGATCAATCCCTTTTAGCGGAAAAACCTCAATAGAATCTTGCAATGATGTGATAGAACAAACAGCTTGAAATAAATATAAATCTCAGATCACAAAAAAAAAAAAGCAACAGAGAACACGCAAATTTATAGTGGTTCCACTATCGCGAGATAGTGTATGTCCACTTCAATGGCGAAGAGATTTTATTAATATATTCAAGAGATTACAGAGTTTTTTGATGTAGAGTAAAAGAAATGAAGAATACAATGATCTCTCATCACATAACATCCTCTATGTTTCTCTTTAAATAGAGAAAAAAGGTTACTTGGGGAAGAAACAATTGATTTATGTAAAATAAATCAATCTACAGAAAACTAGTATCCCATTAATTGTCATATGATTGATTGATAATTTCTCTTTTCTCCATTAATCAATCCCATTAATTAATTGTCATATGATTGATTGATAATTTCCCTTTTCTCCATCAATCAATCTCTTTTGCAAATCTAGTCTCTTTCCGTTTCTTTTCTCCATGAAACGTGACAACTAATTAAATGACAACAATTTCCAATATTCCCTATTCATTAATACTCCTTACATTTCTTTCCATTCCTTTATTGCACAAAATGGGTAATGAAATTACCACAAAAAAATCTCCAAATTTAATTAAATATGGAAATATTGTATCATTAAATTCCAATATCCTTGGCCGCCTATACATCCTCCCATCAGTTTCACAAACAAGATCACGGAATATCACCGCTTCTACCACTGGCCAAAGCCCAGTCGCCTGCTCTGCCTCCTCTTCGGTCAGCACCGGACCCAAGACCTCCACCAGAAAATCCAAGTTCCGCCGACACTGCCTTCCTGAGTGTATACGCTGCGTATGCTTCTTCTCCGGATTCTTCGACTTCACTGTTACAACAAGCGACGCAACAAACCCACGTTGATCTTCTTCAAACTTGCGAGAAGTCGAAGAGGAATGATATGCGATTTCAGTATACATATATCTCGATTTCTAAGTTGCGTGTGAACATAATTTCTATTTTATTTCCTTGTGTGAGAGGTTTCTATTTTGAAAGGCTTACTGTAAATTATAAATCGCATTTGTTTGCTTCAGGAAAACAAACATGGCGCGTTATATATACACGTGAAAGGAGGAAGATAAGTTCAATGTAAAATCCTACTTCGCTTTAGCCATACTCTTAGGGGCTGTTCTTTGGCTCCTAACGGGTCCGTTAGCCAACGGACGCGTCGGACGCGTCCAACACGTCCGTTGGCTAACGGCTCATTTTGAGCCGTTGTGCCAACGGCTCAAAGTTGAGCCGTTGTCATACTCTTAGATAGGATAGGCGCAGTGAGTTTTCCTTTCCGTTTCATTTCAGTAGAGAGGATAGAGGTTTACAGCTGTAGTGTCTTGTACGTTCGGTCTGAGCATAGATTAGTAGCGACTGATTTCAACTACTAGAACCAATGCAGGCATTGAAAAGAAAACACATGAGTTGTTGTACGTTGATTTTGGAAAATAAAGGGTGCTGGGTATAGTATATTAGATGGTCAGTATTCTTTCTTTTCGATGGGATAGATAGGCTGGAAGAAATAATATATATATATATATATATATATATATATATATATATATATATATATATAGGAGCTGATGGAGACAATACGTTGTAAGTAGGTTTTGACAAAATTTGGTAGGCTCGAGATTAATGAAGGAGGCACCGTGTAATCCTATTGGTCAGCATGTTTCAATCACATTACAGGCAGTGCATATGTCCTTTTTTTATTTAAGTTGGCTTAATTCATATATTTATATTTTCTCTATTACTTGACTGCAATGAAAAGTTTTGGGTTGGCTTACAATAGAAGGAATTGATCTGTATACAATTATTTCAGTTTACCGCTATTTTAATGCTAACGTTTACATATCAGCACCACCAAACACCAACTTCAAACTGAACCAAAAGTAAATACACAATTACATTTTGACGTTGCGGTCCCGATGAAATTAATTTCATTGAAAACGGACTCCGTTTGTACAACGACATTGTTTTAATTTATCGGTTCACCCTTAAATTTTGTCTGCCGACAAAACAACTTCGTTTAGCTCTAAACTGGAAATATAGCAATAATTAATTATACGCATTCCAATAAAGTTCGTTTTGTCGAAAACGGAGCCTGTTTGAAAAGAAAATTATTTTCTAAGGCCTTATATATTATTGATAAAATATTATAAAATTCCAAAACAATCCGATTTAAAAATAAATAAATTATTATTATCGTAATATATTCAAATAAAATGATATCTAAATTCTGTATAAATTCCTATTTAAATAATTAAATAAACGTTATGATTTATTAATGAATCCATAACGACTATTTTAAAATTTGATTTGGACATAACTTACAATTTATAATATGAAATCTCGATTTTTCTCTTCCATTAGAAAACTATAATGAATCAGATTCAAACGTTTCTTGTTTTACAGAAATCCGACTTGTATCGGATCCTGTATATTCAGTTGAAGTTCAAAACTCAATATTACGAACTACCGCGTCGTTTCGAGCTCGTTTTAATTATATTATAAATATATATATTCAAACTCCATTTCGATTAATAAATTCGATATAAAATCCATTTATATTACCAAATCAATATTTAAAATGCATTTAAATATTCATAATTATCATCCAAAAATATGGGACGTTATAGTTCACATTCCAATTGCATTCTCGGTTTCTTCCCCGGACTCGGTTTTTCGGATTTGAGAACGACAATGATCGTGTTTAATTTTTTTCCTTGAATTTTGCACCATTGCACCAACGCATCTCGAGAACCGAACATCTAAAGTTATTAAAAATAAAATAAATTAGTACTAAACTTGGATTCGTACATACTACAACTAATCTACTATGTAATATAAATTTACTTGATTGGTCTTAAAATGCTCTATCATATCAATACTAACTAGTTCAGCTTGGTCTCCTTGATTGCCTTGTACATTCGATTCATTTACATCTTCATTTGGTTTGTCAACGCTCTTAGATTCCTCATTGCTTCTGCAAAAATCCTAAAAATCAAATCATGTTGAAAAAAAAAAATTAGTGTTTGCAATTAATCAATATTATATATACATAAAAGCTAACCAAAAGATATGATTTACTTACGTCGGACGGTTCAATCTCTACATCTTCAATCTTCACATCATCAAATTTTGTATACCCCACAAATTCATTCAGAAAATCCTGCAAATGGAACAATTTTTTTAATCCACAATGTAAAGATAAAAATTCAAATATGAACAACCATTATATACCTCATTCACATCATTGGAATTTTGTACATTCGATTCATTTACATCTTCCTTTGGTTTGTCAACGCTCTTAGATTCCTCATTGCTCCTGTAAAAATCCTAAAAACCAAATCAAGTTAAAATAAAAATTAGTGTTAGCAATTAATCAATATTATGTATACATAAAAGTTAACCAAATGATATAATTTACTTACGTCGGACGGTTCAATCTCTACATCGTCAATCTTCACATCATCAAATTTTGTATACCCCACAAATTCATTCAGAAAATCCTGCAAATGGAACAATTTTGTTAATCCACAATGTAAAGATAAAAATTCAAATATGTAAACAAGCATTATATACCTCATTCATATCATTGGAATTTTCTTTTGGATTATCGTTGTTTGAGTTCAACCTACTCAATGTGTCCTATTACTCACAACAAAAAAATCAAATCGATAACAATAATTTTAATTTTTAGAAATCAAAAGGAAAAAAGACAATAAAATTAGAAAACGATTAAAAAAATATTAAGATAATTAACCTCATCTTCTTCATTAGAGCATTGGCTATTCGCGAGATCTTCATTTGTGTATAAGTTCTCACCCTTCATTGTTAAGCAATCCAATAGTTTCAATTACTATTTTAAGTTTTTCTCCAATCACAATGAAATTGGGAATTATGGTTTAAGATGAATCAATTTGGGAAGAAGTAGATGACGGATCATGGCAGAGAGATGAGATCACGTCGACATATAAATTTGATCGATCGAGATAGAACGATAAAGATAATTAGGGTTTAAGTTTGAACTAATGGCGGAAGGGGAAAACGTTCGGTAAAGATGGCACTAAAAAAAATTTGGCAAAAGCCCCACCCGCTGCAAGTGCCCTTGCTGATGCCTGATGGAATGACCATTCAGTGTCTCTTGAAAGAAGTTGAACTCGCATCCTTTGTCAGTTTTCGAACATGAGACCTCCTCCGACGATTATCACAAAATACGAGATCAAATCGGAAATCGCTAAAGATAAATCTCCATCGTCCATCTACAGGGCCATCAACCTATGTACCGGCCAAGACGTCGTCATAAAGCGAATACCTCTTTCCGGACTCTCACCAAATTTGAAAGAATGTCTGGACTGCGAGCAAAATTTTCTCTCCAAAGTCCACCATCCTAATATTGTTCAGCTCGAAGATATTATCCAGGTTTGACTTCGGTATATGTGCAAAGTTTCGGAATAAAATCGTGAAAAGTCCTTGGTGATAGATTTGTGTCATTTTTTTTCAGGGTGATGGGTGTATTTTTCTTGTAATGGAGTTCTGTGAGGGCGGCGACCTGTCAGATTTTATTAGACAAAATGGCAGATTGCGGGAATCAGTTGTCCGAAGATTCATGAAGCAGATTGGTATTTGTTTATATTCCTAATGCATTGTTAAAATGACTCCTTTCCATTTTAAGACAAGAGGAGGCTAACTGTAGGAGCCCAAAGAAAAAATTGTTATGGAGAACATTTTTACTCTTGCACGAAACAAATTTTTCCAAAACTCCATTGAAAAATTAGAAGAAAAGCGACAATGGTTCGCTGAAAACCATTTTTGAGTATTTGACGGGCTTCAATCGAAAAGAAAGTTTAACCTGAGACACATATGAACTCATTGAACTGTGATATGACTTGGAGATCGAAGCAACTTGGTTTATGTTAGATAAAGCGGACCCACATCTCTCCTTATGCGTGCAAAGATCATTTCGTAAAAATTGTACAGCAACCTGTGCACTTAAAAAAGAAAAAACAAATGCTTGGGTCGTAAACTAGTTTGCTTGGTGTCTTGGTCAAGTAAATTGTATAAAGCAATGCCCAAGTTCACTTCAACTTTGAAGTAAATCAATTCTATTGGATTATAAAGATGGCAAGCTACCCTTTAAATATAAGTAATACTTTACATATAAAAAATTTCCCGATTGTTCATTAAATACGTCCAAGTTGGATGTTAAGTTAGAGAGTGGGAGGAAGGTTGAAAGGAAGCAAGTTATGTGTTTCCATTAAACTTGTGGTTACTCCTTTTATAAAGGAGATTGTCGCCTCCTTATAGAGAAAAAAAAAGAGATTGTTTATCATATTGTGAATTAGGAAGTTGCTATTAGTGTTCTTATTATATAGAGAACGTGTCCCTTCCACACTAGTAGCCATAATAGTTATACTAAAGCGAATGTGTTGGAATTCCGAAATAAAATCTTTTTTTTTTTTTTTTTTTTTGAAAACCCAGGAGAACCTGGCGGACCGGTAAAATCCTGAGGAGGGCACAGTAAACTCCTGAGGTTGAAATAAAATCTTTTCGTTGTAGTGTATGCGCTTTTTTTTTACTCTAATTTGTGTGGATTATTTTCCTCATTAACTTGTTTTGTTCATTCTCTTTCGTCGTTTCTTATTTCTACTTTGTTGTGTGTACGTTCTTTGGATACCACAATAGAATACCTAATGTGCCGCCCAAGCTTGAGTTAGATTCTAAGTAGCTGTCAAAGAAGCATCCAACGATTTAGTACATACTAGATTAGTCCCGTGCAGTTGTATGGCTGAAAAAAAAATTATAATTTTATATTAATACGTGAGACAACTTTCATTATTTTAAATAAACATTATGCTTAAGGTTCATTTGGGTCCATTAATTTTTTTTTTTTTTTTTTTTGTGGCTTTTTAAAGCTTAACAAAGAAGCTTGAATAATAATAGAGCCAGCCACGTGAAACCAATGGAGTTTCACAAAACCTATAATTTGAATTGATCGATAATTAAAAGTTGGATTTAATGAACAACAAAAAGATTATTATGTAGTAACAAAGTAAAGTAATATGATTGTAACCAAATTGTACATTCAGAAGGAAATAATTTAGTACTTGAAACCATACCCTATACTTTTAAAATGGAAAAAGAAACATAGTTTACTAAATAATTAAATCAACAGTGATGACAAAAAGAGATCTAGATAAAAATAATATATATAAATCACATAATTAAGTCATCGTGTAGATGTAGCCAGCTAGTAATAGGCAAATGGAGCTGGTAGTTTCCATAGCTCATGACCCTGAACATGAACTATAGGCTGTAGTAGGGATATTGTGGGGCTTTAGCATGGCTTTAACTGCATAGTTTCAGGGTTACTTGACATTTGAGTTTAAATTAACGGAATGTTCTTACTTTGCAACTATTTTATCTTCTTACCTTGGTTTTATAACCTTATCCAAATCTCAATTGTACATCGATATCTCAAGTAATTATACTAATTGCTGTATAAATGTATTTGCTTCGCTGACCTTTTAATGTTTGATATTTACTAACTGTCCCTTAACACATCATGTCTCTTATTTGCCAATGTCTCGCTTCATCTCTCCATACATCTTTTTTCAATTTGGATGCATAGAGAATACAAATCGATGATACTTATTGAGAGTATATTTTTCAATTGGTTTTACTAGAATTACTCAACCTTCCTTTTCATATCTCAAACTTCCACTGGAGCTGAACTCGAGTCTGCCAAAATTTTTCATCATTACTGTACAATTTCCTAACTTGGTTTATTAAACCTTGCCATTGTTCTGACTAATCCAGATTCGATTGAGCAGACTTGGTCGAATCTTAAAAGTTAAAACTGGTTAATATAACCATTTTCCTTTATTCCTTTGAATTAAACATCATATCAAACAAAACAATGGTCAGAATGTCTTTTTTGTAGCTTGCTTGTATAACTTAGTGCAACTTGCTTATAGCATAGACAAATAGTCTATTTTCGAAACTATAAGCTAGTACAGTTTTCCTTAGCTGTTCTGTGCATGTGCAGAACACCTGTTTTTATATATTATATAAAAGTGATATAGCCACTATGAAACCGATTGGTTTTGCTAAAAAAAAACATATCTAGTTTTAATGTCTTTACTTTTACAAAATTCTTTTTACTCGGTTCTTGCATTGGTAATGAAATCAATCGATTGGTTAATTTCGTGAATTTTATAAAACCCGATTTCATTCCTTTTTGAATGGTAGATTCACAACCGATCTAATTAGAAGAATATTCGACTACTAGGATTTATCTAATATCATTTTCTTGAGATTTTATATTTTTTATGGAATAACTCGGACTAATATTTGATGCTTCAAGTGAGATCAAAAATCAGTGTAATCAAGATGCTTACCATAATCATCTACTTACCAAGGCAACCGGGTTCGAAATGAAACCTGAGTCGATCCATTCTAAGAATAATGTTTTGTACTTGAAAAATTGTTATATCGAAGTATCTTTTTCTAATGTTCGGAACTTCCCATCAATAACACTTATTGAATATATCGATTAAAGTTCATAGCTACTCAACGTATAAGTCAACACAGTCAAAATTTTAATATTATTCCCTCATGAAACAATATTACACAATCTCCTGTGGTTCAACTCGGGAAAACCACTGGTTTTTTTATTCATATAAATCGGTTCATAACCTTTTGAGTAATAACCGCTCTTCAATAAATTCATATTTTAAACTTATGAAAACAAAACTACTAAATGTGCAGCCCAGTCATAGAAAAACTTAAATAATTAATTGTGCACAACTAGAAACAAATTTATTAATTTCTGCTACACACTTTGATCATTTTGAGTTTTTTGATTCAAATTCATTTCATCGCACTTATCTTTGTGTTGTATCCTATTGCAGAGTGTAGAATATTGTCTTATACAATTTTCCTAATTGAATCATTACATATTTATTTTAAAACACATAAGCAAAAACATTCTACCACTAAATCCAACAACCCAAAACATCATAAAATTTCATTCTTAAGGAAGCGTACCGTTCAAAAATCAGAACTTGCTTCTCTGTATCCTGTTAAGATACAGGTTCCTCTATAGCAAACACCTTGCCTTAGTTTGTCCTTTGGGCTTCTTGCACTGTCTTGTATGATTAATTTCATCGCGGTTCTTACACTTATTTAATTGATCATAATTTCCCTTTTTGCATTCAGTTGCATGGCGACTCTTGTTCTCACAATAGTAACATTCCATTTGAGATTTTTTCAATCGATCTCGTCTGTTTGGGTTTTCCTAGTTGAATGTATTTCGTAGTTTTTCGAATTTCCACTTTTTTTGCAAGAGTGATATTTTCCCTGCTAAGGTTGTTGAGTAAGTTGTCCACTTAGGACAGAGTTTTGCTCATTTACCATTTTTTATCTCATTGCCCAATCAACCGATTTTCCAAATGAACATCTTAGCCAAGCAGGTTGTCACTCAACTCAGTATCAAATCCAAAAACAAACTTGTCTTTTTTTTTCTCCAACGACGATCCAATTAATGTTGATCCACACTTTGAAAGAGCAATACATTCATTTTGCATATTCTGTCATTGATTACTTCTCTTGGTTAAGATTTATACATTTTCGAAGTAGGGTTGCCTTTTCAGCTTTGAGAATAAAATGGACTTTAGACAAATCTTTAAATCCTTGCCAAGTTATAGATTCTTCTGATGGTGCAGTTGCGGTGATGTCGTACCGGTCTAAAGCACTAGATGCAAACAATCTAGGCACCGTCTTCCTTTTCTCTTGGTCTGTTAAAATCCAACTTATTGAAATCCTTTCACACGGTCTCAACTAAGTATACACATCACACCCATAACTGCTTCATTTTCCAAGAATGACTTGCTTTCTGAACACGTATAGTCATAGCAAAGCCTTATGAATTCGGGTTTTGGAATTCGAATTTGATGATCAAGCAACTCCCATATTTTGAGCATGCCTTATAACTTCTATCCATTGGTCCGTTGTCAGTGGAACACTTGGATTTTTCGATCTATTTCTTTGACCAATTAGTGATCCAAAAGATACACCCACTCTAGGTCTACGGACCAAACCATTTTCTGATAAACAATGTTTATCACCTATTGGGTAAATGCTTTTATTTATTCAACGTTTATTTGTAACTAGCGTATATCACAAATATATGCATTGCTCCTATCCCAGTCTTTCTCCTGCACAACACTAATTTGAACTGAAATATTACATACACAAGTTATTCCTAACTCTACCTAGCTTATACTGACTGAATAGCCTATGTTCGACTCTTGCGTAGTCAATTCTGTTATGTTTCGTGATTTACACAATTCTATCTCAACATCGGTCCTTATATCAAGTCTTTACGTTCGGCTCTAGTGATCGAATTATGAATGAGAGTTTACCATCCGATAACTCGGATCAAAAGACATGGAAGGAGCGTCGTTTTGTACGCACTATTGTAGGTCAACATGGATACATTTCAAGAATGCATCTGAAACAATACATATAATGTCTCAACACAAAGTTACGTACACCAGTACCTTATGCATCAGGAACACATAAATGACACATGACTCAATCTTAAAATGAAAACTATAACATATGCGTGTCTATATGCATATATACGTACACATATTTATGTACATGGACTACTAAGAACATATTACTTTGAACTTGATATACTATGTACAACCAAAAACGCTATTCACTTCAAATGTCCATGTGACGACTTTTCTTGAAACCAACCTTTACACCCACCAGTGTTGTAAAAGCGCGCGCTTAAGCGTGCGCATAAGCGCAAAGCGCAACGAAGCGCAGTTGAAGCGCTCCGCTTAAGGTATGCGAGGCGCCTTCAACTAAGCGCGCACTTATATTGCATATGCGCAAAGCGCCAACTGTGCGTGCTCAATTGAAGTCTGCAAAGATTTGAAAAAAAAAAAGCACCAGTTTGAAGTTTGACAGCCTACAGACCAACTTTGAAGTTTGAAAGTCTAAAAATAATTAATAAGCTTCAAAGTACGAGACAACATTTGAAGTTTAACAATCCAGAAATAATTAAAGCATCTTGGAAGTTGACAACTTACTAATTATATCAACTCGTACACTCTTCCACTTCAAATAGTGGCTGCTTGCAAAGAAATTCCAACGGCTTCAACTCACAACAATGAGGTAAACTTCTCATTTTCTTCTTTAATCTTCTTTAATCCTTCTCTTTTCTTTAACATTTTTTTTCCTGCAACTTCTTCCTTCATTTGTCTGATTTTTGTTCGTTTACTTTACATCTAATACGTGTTTGTCAATTTGTCTCAATAAGTTTTCTTTAGTACTTTAATGGTTACAGCCTTTTTGTTTGATGTAGTGAAATGGCGACTGAATCCAGTGATAACAGAAAAGACTCGGCATGGAAATATGCAACACAGTTTGATATTACATGTGTAAGATGTGTATAGATAATTTTTAATTGGTGCGCTTTTCTTCGATGAAGCGCGCGCTTCGCGTTTGCGCATTGCGCATTGCGCTTATGCTCCAAGGGGTCTTTGCGCTTCGATGCGCGTTTCACGTTTATAAACACTGACACCCACCAACAACTTCTAGCATCATCTTAACTACATCATTCTTTTGAATGAATTAAACGACACCGCAAAGCTAGATCTCCGGCAATGAAAGCTAAACTCAATCATAGTAGCATTCAAACTTAATATATATTAAGTGTAACGTCCTCTACGTGTTGCTCAACAAACAAGACTGAATGAAGTACATTAATATCCTGAAACCACAACACCTTAATTCGACCTTCACATAACAAACTTCAAGTCAAACTGGAAATTTAGCTGAGTGTATGGCTATCATCAGATGCTTTAGGATGTAGATAGTGTCTTATTTACATCCCATCAGAAACTATTTTCAGATATTGGATATCCGCATTTGCGAATACATACAAATATCGGAAAATTATCCTATCCGCTAACGATTGATAAATCAAAAACATAAATTGAAATTTTGGATTAACATGATCTTTTCTCAATGTCATGGTTTATAAAAGCAAACAAAATCAATAAGTATATTGATAATAAATAATTTTTAGTAGTTAATATGCATTAAATGCATAAAATATAACCTTTAACTTAATAAAATAATAAATTAACATCGTTTATTGTGCTTAAATACGTATAAAATAATTTATAATTTTAACATAAATCGAATTGATAATTTTTGAATGCAGATGCCTTCGTATCCGCATCTGCTTTTTTAGATCAGATATTTGTTTTCGGGGCACGAACGCGAATACATTTTGGATTTTTCGGGTATCCATTGATAATCCTAGTTGAGTATGGTAGTGCAATAATAATAACACACAAGTGTGGTAGCAGATGTAAATGTGATTTATAATTCAAATACGTAGATGTTGCTCATGCCACACAAAATACAATCCACAATTTATTTTCATAAATCAGTGGCATTACACGTGTCATGGCTTTGTTCATTGTGTCTTACAGCTGCAGCTCTAGTCAACTGAGATGTCGCAATTTGTCCATATTATATGAGTTTCTTTTTTCATATAACAAATTGTTCATTTTACGAGGTTGGCATTTTATAGATTACTTGCGGGAGTACTATATCATACTCTCTCTTAATTCCGTCGGGATTTCACCTTGATAAATCTTCTTTGTGGATTTACCCTATACGTAGCCTATTTTTCTCGGCAAGTCATCATGGTCTTTTAAGGCGTTTAATTTTAATTTTAATTTTATTTCGTAGCGATTTTGATTTATAAAAAACACATTGCTTTTCAATTTCTAGTGTAGTCAATACTAAATAGCGCAAGACTTGCACTATGCTCTATTTTACGTGATGCATCATAGTGTGTGCTATTTGGTTCATTTTATTTTTTTACAACTAATCAAGCGTATTTTGCTTAACTGAAATTTAATTCTGTCTTTGGGTATATTTTGCATCATATCCAAAACATTCAAATACAAACTCTACTATACTTCATGCATGTATGTGACGGCCCGCCCCGCACCAGTCTGCATTTCCTCCGAAGATGCGCTGTACACATGCCCGACTAGCACGGAACAGTCGCCAAAGAAAGGAAAGAAGAGAATGAACTAACAAGGAACCTGTAAAATGTCTCACAGCGCATGGAATAAAATATAATAATAACATAATCTTGACATAAAACAGGCGAGACAGTGCATAAGCTGAAAACTAAACCAACATAGCAGCGGAAATCCAAATACAGCTTATTACAACTTTCCAAATTACTGTCTCTAAAACAAAAGAAAGCTAAAGTAGAAGATGCACTACTAATGCCCAAGCAGTGATCTTCAACAACACAGGGAGAATACTATATTTATCATAGGTGGAAGCCTCCTGCTCGTCTCCAGATCAGCTACCCGTGCATACCCAGCTAACCTGTCTCTAGTCTGCTCGTGAGAGCACCCAGAGTAATAAGAAGAGACATAAAACTCTGGGTCAGACAAAAAGTCTGATATGAGCGATAAGCGGTTAAACAGAACAACGACAGGTATACTAAACCATACCTGAACCTGCAACCAAAGAGTCAGCACTACATACCGTACAATACTCTAATGTGCCACTGAACATATGGTGTAAAGATACAGGGGTGGGGGTGTGCATGTCATAATGATGGCAAACAAATCAACCATAACAACCGTCCTCACAGCTCTCACTCAGTGCGTAAAACATACGATGTCCACCACTGTCAATCACTAGACCCATCGAAGTAGTGACGGAGTTCGACTTGTACTACTGCTGCTACTACCAAGCTTACCCCATGGAGTCATGACCAAATCTTTTACAAATGACCCCACCTCATTGGTCTATAGCTCTTTAGTCGTACCTAAGCCACTGTGATTCTGAATCCGTTCACGTACTCCCTACACATAGTGATTCAAAGTTACAGACATCGACAATCCCTTAGCACACGTCCCGCAGCAAAGCCCAATCATGAAGCTCACTCATTGGTTCCCATCTGAATTCTGAGTCAAAGCTCCTCATTTGGACCTCCTTTGCATCTCGGGTTCTGGTCGAATTGGAGTTGGTCTTCAAAAGAGTTGTCGCATAGTAGTAATAGCACACGTACGGTTCGGTTCGGATATGCATAGTGCTCCAGTCCTCATTGGTTCGGTTTTGGTCCAATGCTTCCTAGTATGCTCTTGGGTGCGGTTCGGTTCGGTGTTCCCCTTCTAACTCGGTTCGGTTCAGATGCCCTGAAGTGGTTCGGTTCGGTTGTGCCTCCTCATGTCTCCAGATACGTTCTACTTTGGTTTCTCCGATCCGATCCCTATTTGTCTCTCCGATCCAATCCCCTTTGGTCTCTCCGATCCGATCCGATCCCCTGCCCAACTCCAACTCTAAGCAAGTGGCCTTCCTTCTCGTCAAACCCCTTATGCTAAGTTCCAATCCGAATCAGGTCCCCTTGCCCAGTTCTCCTATCCGATCCGAGCCCACTGATCCGATCCGATCCGGTTTGAAACCGTGCATATTTCCTGCAACTTTCCAGCGACTGTTTTACGCCATTCGATGGCGTTTTCGACCAATCTATCACTTCTAGACAATCATGAAACATACCATACAGTCATAGCAACATGTACAATTGATCATAAACACCAAAACAACAACCATAGCATGTAAAATGGATCAAACATAGCCAAAAACCCATATTTTCCCTTAAGCATGTTTAGGCATAATTAATCATGGGATTAACAAAACAACCAAATTAACCAAATTTTCTAACAGAGGCCTGAAACATTATTTCGAATTTTATAAATATTTTTCCAGAATTTTATCATGTTTAAATTCGCTAATCTTCACTAATTACCCTTAATTAACCGTAGTTAGTGCAAAACTATGCAAATCACTCACCTTTGCCACAAATAAAATTTTCAGAACCGAAACCTCGCTGATTTGGGCGAATACTAATAACAACAGCTCTAATACTGATTTGGTGAAGATCTTCCTTGATTTGATGTTGATTAAGCCAAAACTTGATTAGAAAGTGATTAGAAGTTGATTTGGGTGTTGGAGGCCATTGTTAGGGTTCCAAGAATGAAAGTGGCGTCTGAAAAATGAAAATAAGATCGTTCTCTAACTGATTTCAGCCTCCTCATAACCCTAATCCCGAAATCCCCCATTGGGCCTAGCTGTTAATCACCCGGTTAAGTCCAATTAAGCTGTTTTTCACCATCTGAAACTTGTTTCAGCCATATCTCCCAAACGGTGAGTCCGTTTGGCTAATGTGACCACTCTACGGAATTGTAAACTATCATCCGAAGCCAATGGAAGTGGTTTCAAATCAAAACTCCTTTCCAATCAAAAGTTATGGCCAAAATAGTATCAGCTAGGGGCAAAACGGTCATTTAAAAATCGGCAAAAATCATGAACATGGGAAATGACCCCAATAGTCGTCTCCCAAAGTTACATGACTATACGACTTCGTATATGAAAGAAATAAATATTCTATGATCCTTCGATGCGTAGAATGCGGGTCATTACACTCTCCCCCCTTAAGAAATTTCGTCCCCGAAATTCTTTAATCCAAAACATACAAAGGATCCCGCATGCCTACCAACCATATACAACAATCAATCATGCAAAACAATCAAAACAAGCCTATCCTAGCATGCAGAAAGACTGAATCGAAGTTAAAATCTTACCAGACGAAGAGTTCTGGATACGTCTTTCTAATGCTCTCCTCTGTCTCCCAAGTACAGTCATTCTCATTCTTGCCCCACTGGACTTTGACTAGATTCACCGCTTTCCTTCGAAGTTGCTTCGTATCGTTCCCAACAATACGCATAAGCTCGCGGTTCCCAACCGCCTCGGGTTCAACTTCGATATCATCCAACTGATCAGGTGAAATAGTCACATCTGGGTCGTGCACGAACTTCCTTAACTGGGAAACATGAAATACGTTGTGAACTTTTGCCATCTTCTCTGGTAATTCAACTTTGTATGCCAAATCCCCAATTTGCTCAAGAACTGGGAACGGACCAACAAATCTTGGTGCTAACTTGCCTCTCCTGCCAAATCGTATTACTCTTCAACGGAGAAATCTTGACAAACACCAAGTCGCCAATGGAAAACTTTAAAATCTCTTCTCCTCTTATCGGCATAACTCTTCTGCCTATCTTGGGCAGTCTTCATTCGCTGTTGGATAATCTTAATCTTGGCTGAAGTTTCTCTTATCACATCGGGTCCAAGTACAAACTTTTCACCAGTTTCTACCCAACATGACGGTGAGTTGCACGGTCTTCCGTACAAAGCTTCAAATTGAGCCATACCAATACTGGATTGATAACCATTATTATATGCAAACTCTACTAGATGCAAGTGGTCATCCCATGATCCACCAAAATCCAATACACAAGCTCTCAAGAGGTTTTCTAATATACGATTCACCCTCTCTGTCTGTTCGTCGGTTTGAGGATGATACGCGGTACTGAGGTGTAATTCTGATCTTAACGCCTCTTGTAAGCTTTTCCAAAATCCACTAGTGAACAACGGATCTCTGTCACTCACAATGCCTTTGGGTATTCCATGAAATCTCACTACCCATTTTATATACAGTTCCGCTAACTTAGCTGCCGTCCTGTTTGACTTGACGGGTATAAACCTTGCACTCTTAGTCAATCGGTCCACAATCACCCAAATGCTATCATGGCCCGATCTAGTCTTTGGTAACCCATCAATGAAATCCATTGACACTTGTTCCCATTTCTATTCTGGAATTTCTAATGGTTGTAACAAACCACTAGGCTTCTTTTGCTCAGCTTTAACTAGCTGGCAGTTCATGCATTTGGATATAAATTTCCCAACGTCTCTTTTCATCCCTTCCCAGTAGTAGGTCTGTTTCATGTCTCGGTACATCTTGTTACCACCGGGGTGTATAGTCAGTTTTGAGTGATGACATTCTCTAAGCACTTCATCTCTCAATCCATTGACATTGGGTACAACTAACCTTCCATTCTTTCTAAGCCATCCCTCTCGATCAAGCCCATACTTGTTCATCTCCTCGTCGATTCCCGTCTCTAACTTTGAGATGATTTCCAATAGGTTAGGATCGTCCCTCTGACTAGAGCCGATCCGCTCAACCAAAGTGGGTATGATCGTCAAACTTGCTAACATTTCTGGATCCAATTCGCACTTTGGTCTGAAATCATACCCATCGATGTACTCCAGTTGCTTCCATTCTAGAAACATAGCCCATAAACTAGCATGTCTTCTACTCAATGCATCAGCCACCGCATTACCCTTTCCTGGTGTATATGCGATGTCGAAATCATAGGAAACCAAGAATTCTAACCTTCTTTGCTGTCGGAGATTTAGATCCTTCTGAGAGAAGAGATACTTTAACGATTTATGATCGGTAAACAACTCGAATCTTTCTCTCAAGAGATAATGTCTCCACATCTTCAATGCGAACACGATCGCTGCTAATTCCAAATCATGGGTAGGGTATCTTTTCTCGTGTGGTTTCAGTTGCCGACTTGCATAAGCTACAACCCTACCGCCTTGCATCAATACAGCACCTAGCGCTGTGCCACATGCATCCGTATATACTGTCATCTCTTCATTCCCCTTAGGAATGACTAACGCTGGTGCACATGTCAACTTGTCCTTTAGACTCTTGAATGCATTCTCGCACTTTTCGTCCCAGACGAAAGCTTGATTCTTCTTGGTCAACTGAGTCAACGGTGCTGCTATCTTGGAAAAGTCTTGGATAAACTTACGATAATATCCAACTAATCCCAAGAAACTTCTTATGTCCGTTGCATTCTTGGGCGTAGACCAATCTTGTACCGTAGCCACCTTCGCAGGATCCACGGCAATACCATTTTCTGAAACAACATGGCCCAAGAATCTCACTTCCCTCCTCCAAAAGTGACACTTAGAGAATTTTGCTTTCAACTGGTGTTTTCTCAACACCTCCATTACTATCCTCAAATGTTCCTTGTGTTCTTCCTCTGTCCTCGAATAGACCAAAATATCATCCACGAACACAAGGACAAACTTATTCAGCTGATCTCTGAATACCCTATTCATAAGATCCACAAAATATGCTGGGGCATTGGTCAGTCCGAATGGCATGACCAATCACTCATAAAATCCAGACGGCGTCCGAAATGTCGTTTTAGCTATACTCTCAGCTTCCACTCTAAGCTGATGAAAACCTATCGCGAGATCCAACTGAGAGAATACTCTCGTGCCACTCAACTGATCAAACAAATCATCTATCCGCGGTAGAGAATACTTATTCCTCGTCACTTTATTCAACTCGCGGTAGTCTACACACAAACGAATGGAACCATCCGCCTTGGTAGCAAACACAACTGATGCTCCCCATTCAGAAACACTCCTTCTGATAAATCCCTTCTTCAAAAGATCGTTGACTTGCACCTCGAGCTCTCGCTGCTCGCTTGGTGCCATACAACGAAGTGACATCACTATAGGTCTGACATCCTTTACTAAATCAACATGGAACTTAATCTCTCGGTGTGGTGGAAGCCCGATCACTAGGGCTGTAAATTTTGTTCGAATGTCCGACGTCCGTTCGTGTCCGTGACCGAAATACGTCCGTCCGGGTCCGTCCGATTTTCATTTAGGACACGAGTTAGGACAACAAAATTTGTACGAGAAAAAAATCATGTCCGGTCCGAGCTCGTCCGAATTCGTCCGAATTACTTGTAATTCGACATATAGTTGAGAGAAAATCTAGTAAAATGTACAAAATGTGATATAAATAGCAATGTCCGACCGAGTCCGATCGGTCCGAACATGTCCGTGTCCGACCGATTTTATTTAGGACACGAATTAGGACAATGAAATTTGTCCGAGAGATTTTTTGGTCCGGTCCGTGTTCGGTCCGATTTTTTTTAGGACAAAAACTGAACACACCTCCGTCTGGTCCGGTCCGACCGATTTACACCCCTACCGATCACTTCCTCGAAAACGTCCGGATATTGGCCAACCACGGGCAAACCTGACAACTCACTATGCGGGATGTCAAGGGAATTTAGAAAACTAGCCATTACCCCATCACCGGGTAGACCACCAAACACTACCCTTCGCCCGTCATCCGCTCTAGCTGTCACCAAAAAGCCCTCACAGTCTACCACCACCCCGTACCTTTGGAGCCAATCGACTCCCAAAATAATGCCAAATCCAGTAAAGCCCAAAACAAAGCAATCACAAACAAACATGCATCCATGACTCGATAAGACCACATTACGACAAATCATGCTAAGGTTAGTCGATCCACCAATCGGGTTCGTCACTACTAAAGGTCTATCGACAATCTCAGGCTCCAATCCCAACCTATCTACCAGGTCACTAGATATGAAAGAATTGGAAGCTCCGGTATCAAACAAAACTCTAACAGGAACATCATAAACAGAAATCATACCTTGAATAACGACATTCTTTCCCTTCTCCGCCGCAGTTGGGGCATTCGACGAAGAAGGAATAACATTAAGGGCATATGCTTTCACCATCTGCTTTTCTTTAGGGGGTTGCGGACACTTGTCCTTGTGATGTCTCACTTGGCCACAGTTGAAGCACTTTCTATCCGCTGGCTTGGCCCGACATTCTTTGGCATAATGACCCTTCTTACTACAGCTGAAGCACTCAACATCCTTCTTATTTTTTTTCTTCTGGTCATCCTTAGTCTGATTCCGCTTTCTCTTATTCTAAGAACCATTCTTGCCTCCACCGCTTGCTTGCGGCTTTGGCTCCTCTGCAGATGCAACCTCAATCTTCGACTTAGGGTAAAGACTCTCTGACCTCAATGCTTTCTCCACAATCGATTCAAACGTATCATCGATATGGTTAATAAGCCTTTCCTCCAAGTATCCATCCAAACCAGTTATGAACTTCTCGTTCTTCTTCTCGGCAGTATCAATAAGAGATAACCCATATTTCGACAAAGTGTCGAATTCGGCAATATACTCCGAGACAGCTCTACCATTCTGCTTGAGTTCCAAGAATTTCTTAAACAACACTGACTTCTGAGCCGTTGGAATGATCTTATCGCTAAAGCGAGCTTTAAACTGATCCAAGTAATCTGATCCTCGGGAGTAGCTGCCTTTATAGCATCCCACCAATTCATTGTCCGTCCTTGCAGCTGACGGGATGCTAGCTTTCTTTTCATCGCATCCTCGATACCCAAGTCCTTGAAGATACGCTCACAGCTGTCTAACCAATCTTGAACATCCGTAGTCGACTCCGTTCCGTGGAACGGCTTCCCACCAAGGCTAGTATAATCCTTATTCAGTTTGGCGAAATCGGCCCTAGGCGCCTGCACTATTGGACCACCACCATTGGGAGTTGCCCTCTGAACATCTCTAAGCATCTTTCTCATGAGGTCGGTAAACATCGTCCTCATGTCAGCAACATTCCCATTATTGGCTCCCCTACCGGCACCTCTTGCGTATCGGCTCATCGTTCAATCTGTAAAGAGGAAACGATTAACCATCTGCATAGTGGTGCTAGTGCAGTGCGACTTCATCCTTAGCTATACTAATAGTATATATATAGCTTTTAAAAATCAAAATAATCACAAATACGCGCTCTCATATACGTATACTATCTCTCGCTGATAACTTCCCTAGGTTAACTACGCAACCTAGAGCTCTGATACCAAGTGTGACGGCCTGCCCCGCACCAGCCTGCATTTCCTCCGAAGGTGCGCTGTACACATGCCCGACTAGCACGGAACGGTCGCCAAAGAAAGGAAAGAAGAGAATGAACTAACAAGGAACCTGTAAAATGTCTCACAGCGCATGGAACAAAATATAATAATAACATAATCTTGACATAAAACATGCGAGACAGTGCATAAGCTGAAAACTAAACCAACATAGCAGCGGAAATCCAAATACAGCTTATTACAACTTTTCAAATTACTGTCTCTAAAACAAAAAAAAGCTAAATTAGAAGATGCACTACTAATGCCCAAGCAGTGATCTTCAACAACACAGGGAGAATACTATATTTGTCATAAGTGGAAGCTTCATGCTTGTCTCCGGATCAGCTACCCGTGCATACCCAGCTAACCTGTCTCTAGTCTGCTCGTGAGAGCACCCAGAGTAATAAGAAGAGACATAAAACTCTGGGTCAGACAAAAAGTCTGGTATGAGCGATAAGCGGTTAAACAGAACGACGACAGATATACTAAACCATACCTGAACCTGGGCCTGCAACCAAAGAGTTAGCACTACATACCGTACAATACTCTAAGGTGCTACTGAACAGATGGTGTAAAGATACGGGGGTGGGGGTATGCATGTCATAATGATGGCAAACAAATCAACCATAACAACCGTCCTCACAGCTCTCACTCAGTGCGTAAAGCATACGATGTCCACCACTGTCAATCACTAGACCCATCGAAGTAGTGACGAAGTTCGACTTGTACAACTACTGCTACTACCAAGCTTACCCCATGGAGTCATGACCAAATCTTTACAAGTGACCCCACCTCATTGGTCTATAGCTCTTTAGTCGTACCTAAGCCACTGTGGCCCTGAATCCGTTCACGTACTCTCTACACATAGTGATTCAAAGTTACAGACATCGACAACCCTTTAGCACACGTCCCGCAGCAAAGCCCAATCATGAAGCTCACTCATTGGTTCCCATCTGGATCCTGAGTCAAAGCTCCTCATTTGGACATCCTTTGCATCTCGGGTTTTGGTCGAATTGGAGTTGGTCTTCAAAAGAGTCGTCGCGTAGTAGTAATAGCATACATACGGTTCGGTTCGGATATGCATAGTGCTCCAGTCCTCATCGGTTCGGTTTTTTGTCCAATGCTTCCTAGTATGCTCCTGGGTGCGGTTCGGTTCGGTGTTCCCCTTCTAACTCGATTCGGTTCGGATGCCCTGAAGTGGTTCGGTTCGGGTGTGCCTCCTCATGTCTCCAGATACGTTCTCCTTTGGTTTTATCGACCCGATCCCCTTTTGTCTCTCCGATCCGATCCCCTTTGGTCTCTCCGATCCGATCCCCTGCCCAACTCCAACTCTAAGCAAGTGACCTTTCTTCTCGCCAAACCCCTTATGCTAAGTTCCAATCCGAATCAGGTCCCCTTGCCCAGTTCTCCTATCCGATCCGAGCCCACTGATCCGATCCGATCCGGTTTGAAACCGTGCATATTTCCTGTAACTTTCCAGCAACTATTTTACGCCATTCGACGGCGTTTTCGACCAATCTATCACTTCTAGACAATCATAAAACATACCATACAGTCATAGCAACATGTACAATCGATCATAAACACCAAAACAACAACCATAGCATGTAAAATGGATCAAACATAGCCAAAAACCCATATTTTCCCTTAAGCATGTTTAGGCATAATTAATCATGGGATTAACAAAACTTAACCAAATTAACCAAATTTTTTAACAGAGGCCTAAAACATTATTTCGAATTTTATAAATATTTTTCCAGAATTTTATCATGTTTAAATTCGCTAATCTTCACTAATTACCCTTAATTAATCGTAATTAGTGCAAAACTATGCAAATCACTCACCTTTGCCACAAATAAAATTTTCAGAACTGAAACCTCGTTGATTTAGGCGAATACTAATGTCTAACAGCAGCTCTAATACTGATTTGGTGAAGATCTTCCTTGATTTGATGTTGATTAAGTCAAAACTTGATTAGAAAGTGATTAGAATTTGATTTGGGTGTTGGAGGCCATTGTTAGGGTTCCAAGAATGAAAGTGGCGGCTGAAAAATGAAAATAAGATCGTTCTCTAACTGATTTCAGCCTCCTCATAACCCTAATCCCGAAATCCCCCATTGGGCCTAGCTGTTAATCACCCGGTTAAGTCCAATTAAGCTGTTTTTCACCATCTGAAACTTGTTTCAGCCATATCTCCCAAACGGTGAGTCCATTTGGCTAATGTGACCACTCAATGGAATTGTAAACCATCATCCGAAGCCAATGGAAGTGGTTTCAGGTCAATACTCCTTTTCAATCAAAAGTTATGGCCAAAACCGTATCAACTAGGGGCAAAACGGTCATTTAAAAATCGGCAAAAATCATGAACATGGGAAATAACCCCAATAGTCGTCTCCCAAAGTTACATGACCATACGACTTCGTATATGAAAGAAATAAATATTCTACGATCCTTCGATGCGTAGAATGCGAGTCGTTACAATGTACCAAATCTTTTTTGATATAAAATGTAATTATGTTAAAGAAAAGAGTAACATCATATTGTACATTTAAAATAATTAATGCATATAATTTATTTATGTCTTGCAGAATTTGAAACTTATTCTTATATTTATGGGTTATGACAAAATTTATATCTATTATGAGTTATAATGGGATAAAACTCTACAAAAAAATGTATGAGAAATACAATTTTGCATAAAATGTAAAAGATTTTCCAGTGACAAGAACGAAGAAAAAATGTAAATAAGGAAAGCCACAAAGTGAAGACAAGAACAAATAAGATGTTTGGACCTTCTTTTTGTTGGCCGTTGGTTTTGGCTTTGTTCTTCTTTTCGAGATGTTTGGAGCTTTCAGTGCTTTCTCTCTTGGCTAGTTTTCTATTGGGATTCCTTTGGTCTTGGACCATCGGCTATTTTTCCGTTTGGCTTTTGTTTGGTTATCTGGCTTCTTTGTTTTTGGGAGTTGTGTTTCCCGTACACTTTAGCAGTGTTTCTGTGTGTGATCTCAGTTTTGTGTTACAGAATCAGTATATGAGATTATGTTTTTATGAGCCAAAAAAGCCCTTCTAAAAACAAAATAAGATAGCGCATTACTTAAAGCTATGCGCTTCGGTAAAGTAGCGTGCTATTTTCGCGCTATAAGGAACCTCCGCGGTATTACAAGTATAGTAGCACAAGTTCTACGATATGCACTATCTGTCGCTACAACACACGCTTTGACAATACTATCAATTTCAATAATTTTAAAATAATCATCTTATTTTCGAAAATAATTCCAACCTCCCACAAATATTATTTATTTTATCCAAATAAATTTCTATACCGCTTTTGAGTTTCAGAACATAATTTGAATTTCAATATTGAATTTTTTATTTTTTTCCAAATAAATCCCAAAATCACATTTATTATAATTAGTCAAGTAGCGGGATGTTACATCTTCCTTCACATAACACAACCCTGCGCCCTATACTCCAAAATCCAAGGCATAAAATGTGACGGCCCGTCCCGCAGCTGACCGGCACTTCCTCCAAGTGTGCGCTGTACACATGTCCAACTGACACGGAACGGTCGTCATAAGAAAGGAAAGAAGAGAATAAACTAATCAAAGAACCTGTAGAATGTCTCACAGCGCATGGAATAAAATATAATAATAACATACTTGACATAAAACAGGTGAGACAGTGCATAAGCTGATAACTAAAATCAACATCCATCATCAGAGCAGCGGAAATTCAAATACAGCTTATTACAAATTTTCAAATTTACTGTCTCTAAACAAAAGAAAGCTAAAGTAGAAGATGCACCACCAATGCCCAAGCAGTGATCTTCAACAATGCAGGGAGAATACTATATATGTATATTACGTGGAAGCCTCCTGCTCGTCTCCGGATCATCTACCCGTGCATCACCAGCTAACCTGTCTCTAGTCTGCTCGTGTGAGCACCCAGAGTAATAAGAGGAGACATAAAACTCTGGGTCAGACATAAAGCCTGGTATGAGCGATAAGCATCTAAACAGAATAATAACAGGTATACTAAACCATACCTGAACCTGGACCTGCAACCAAAGAGTTAGTACCACATACCGTACAATACTCTAAGGTGCCATAATAAATAGTGTAAGGATACGGGGGTGGGGTGTGCATGTCACAATGATAGCAAACAAATCATCCATAGCAACCATCCTCACATCTCTCACTCAGTGCGTAAAGCATACGATATCTACCACTTTAGAACACTAGACAAACTGAGGCAACGACGAATCCCGACTTGTAGAAACCCTGCTATGACCAAGCTAAACATATGGAGTCATGACCAAACATTTCAATGACCCACTTCATTGGTTGTAGCCCTTGGTTCTACCGATGCCATAATGGCCCTGAATCCGCCTTCGTACCTCCTACCATAGTGGTCCAAAGCTATAGACGTCGATAACTCCTTGGCACGCGTCCCGCAGCAAAGCCCAACCATGAAGCGAACTCGTTAATTCCCATCTGAATCTTAAGCTCTAACTTCTCATTTGGACTTCCTTTGCATCTCGGGTTTAGTCGAATTGGAGTGGGTCTTCAGAAGAGTTGTCGTGCATTAACAGTCCTAGAATTCGGTTCGGTTCGGTAGTCATCACCTTCATCGGTTCGGGTCGGGAGTCATCACCTTCATTGGTTCGGGTCGGTCCTCCTTCCTTGTCATCTTTCCATTCGGTCCGGGTCGGGTACTCCACTTCGGGTCGGGTCGGTGTCCTCCTCCGGGTCGGGTCGGTTGTCCTTCCTTCCAGTGCTCCGATCCGCTCCCTCATTTCTTCACGTATTCCGATCCGATCCCTCCTTGCCATCTGATCCGCGTGGCCTTCCCTCTTGCTAGTTCTCCCAAATGTTTACTTCCGATCCGAGCCCTGCATCTCCAAGTCGATCCGATCTGGCCTTCAATTATTCTTCCGATCCGATCCCCTTGTCCACTCCAACTCCAAGTAAACGGCCTTCCTTCTCGCCAAGCCTCCTCCAGTGACAAGTTCCAATCCAGTTCGAATTCCCTTGGTCAGTTCACAAATCCGATCCGACCCCTTTCTCCGATCCGAACCGGTTCGGAACCTGCACACTTCTGCAACTTTCCAGCGAGCTTTCTACGCCATTCGACGGCATTTTCGACCAATCTAACTATTCTAATCAATCATAAAACATACCATAGAGTCATAGCAACATGTAAGAACAACCACAAACACCTAACAACAATTCAAATGAACCAAAATGGATCAAAAGTGGCTAAAACCTCACATTTTCCTATAATCCCTCTTAATCATGTTTAAACATCCGATTAGTAAAACACATCGAAATTAACCCAAATTTCTAACAGAGCCTTAAAACATCATTTTAGAATTTTAAGAATTTTTCCAGAATTTATTTACGTATAAATTCGCTAATCTTCACTAATTACCCTTAATCACCGTAATTAGTGCAAAAACTATGCAAATCACTCACCTTGGCCACAAATGAAACACCAAATCTGAAATACTCTCTGTTTGGGTCGAATTCCTATGTATAGCAGCAGCTCCAACCTTGCTTTGTTGCTATTTGGCCTTGCTTTGATGTAGTTCAGGCTTAATCTTCACTAAAAATGTGTTTTGGAGTGGTTTTAGAGGATGGAAGCCATTACTAAGGTCTCAAGGAGGTTTGTGGCGGCTCAAAACTGAAATGAAAGTGATAACCTAACCCTAATCAGTCCTCCTATACCTCTAAATCCGAAATTCCCCTCTGGGCCTAGCTGCTAATCACCCGGTTAAGCCCAATTAAGCTGTTTTTCACCATCTGAAACTTGTTTCAGCCATATCTCCCAAACGGTGAGTCCGTTTGACTAATGTGACCACTCTACGGAAAGAGAAACCATCATCCGGAGCTAATGGAAGTGGTTTCAGGTCAAAATTCCTTTCCAGTCAAAAGTTATGGCCAAAACAGTGTCAACTAGGGGTAAAATGGTCATTTAAAAATCGGGAAAAATCATGAGCATGGGAAATGACCCCAATAGTCGTCCCCCAAAGTTACATGACCATACGACTTCGTATGTGAAAGAAATAAATATTCTACGATCCTGTGATGCGTAGAATGCGGGTCGTTACACTCTTCCCCCCTTAAGAAATTTCGTCCTCGAAATTCCTTAACTAAAACATACAAAGGATCCCGCATGCCTAACAACCACATACAACAACCAAACATACAAAACAAGCAAACAAGCCTATCCTAGCATGCGGAAAACTAAATTAAAGTCAAAATCTTACCAGGCAAAGAGTTCTGGGTGTGTCTTCCTAATGTCCTCCTCTGTCTCCCAAGTACAATCATTTTCGTCCTCGCCCCACTGAACCTTGACTAACTTCACAACCTTCCTTCGAAGTTGCTTCATGTCGTGCTCGACAATACGGGCCGGCTTGCGGTTCCCAACCGCCTCGGGTTCTACTTCGAAGTCCTCTAACCGATCAGGTGAAATAGTCATATCTGAGTCGTGAACGAACTTCCTTAGTTGGGAAACATGAAATACGTTGTGAACTCCCGCCATCTTCTCTGGTAAGTCAATTCTATATGCCAAATTCCCGACTAGTTCGAGAACAGGGAATGGGCCAACGAATCTTGGTGCCAACTTGCCTCTCCTGCCAAATCGTATTACGCTCTTCAACGGAGAAATCTTGACAAACACCAAGTCGCCAACGGAAAATTTTAAGTCTCTCCTCCTCTTATCAGCATAACTCTTCTGCCTATCTTGGGCAGCCTTCATTCGTTGTTGAATGGTCTTGATTTTATCTGAAGTTTCCCTCACCACATCTGGTCCAAGCATAAACTTCTCGCCAGTCTCTATCCAACATGATGGTGAGTTACACGGTCTTCCGTACAAAGCTTCAAACGGAGCCATACCGATACTGGATTGGTAGCTATTATTATATGCAAACTCTACTAGATGCAAATGGTCATCCCATGATCCACCAAAATCCAATATACATGCTCTCAAGAGATCTTCCAAAATACGGTTCACCCTCTCCGTCTGACCGTCGGTCTGAGGATGATATGCGGTACTGAGATGTAACTCTGACCCTAGAGCCTCTTGTAAGCTCTTCCAAAACCCACTAGTGAACAACGGGTCTCGGTCACTCATAATGCTTTTAGGTACTCCATGGAATCTCACTACCCACTTCATATACAATTCTGCTAACTTAGCTGCCGTTCTGGTCGATCTGACTGGTATAAATCTTGCACTTTTGGTCAATCGATCTACAATCACCCAAATGCTATCATGTCTCGATCTAGTCCTTGGTAAACCATCAATGAAATCCATCGAGACTTGCTCCCATTTCCATTCGGGAATTTCTAATGGCTGTAACAAACCACTAGGCTTTTTTTGCTCGGCTTTAACTAGCTGGCAATTCATGCATTTGGATATAAACTTCCCAACGTCTCTTTTCATTCCTTCCCAGTAGTAGGTCTGCTTCATATCTCGATACATCTTATTACCACCGGGGTGTATAGTCAGCTTTGAGTGATGACATTCTCTAAGCACTTCATCTCTCAATCCATTGACATTGGGTACAACAAGCTTTCCATTCTTTCTAAGCCATCCATATCGATCAAGCCCATACTTGTTCATCTCCTCCTCAATATCCATCTTCAGCTTGGAGATGATTTCCAATAGGTTAGGATCGCCCCTCTGACTAGAGCCGATCCGCTCAATTAAAGTGGGTCTGATCGTCAAACTTGCTAACATTTCTGGATCCAATTCGCACTTTGGTCTGAAATCAAACCCCGCGATAAACTCCAGTTGCTTCCATTCAAGGAACATAGTCCCTAAGCTGGCATGTCTCCTACTCAATGCATCAGCCACCGCATTGCCCCTTCCCGGTGTGTATGCGATGTCAAAATCATAGGAAGCTAAGAACTCTAACCATCTCTGCTGACGGAGATTCAAATCTTTCTGAGAGAAGAGATACTTTAACGACTTATGATCTGTAAACAGCTCAAATCTTTCTCCCAAGAGATAGTGTCTCCACATCTTTAACGCGAACACGATCGCTGCCAATTCCAAGTCATGGGTAGGGTATCTTTTCTCGTGCTGTTTCAGTTGCCGACTTGCATAAGCTACAACCCTACCACCTTGCATCAATACGACACCCAGTCCGGTACCACAGGCGTCCGTGTATACCGTCATCTCTTCATCCCCCTTAGGAATGACTAACACTGGTGCGCTTGTCAACTTGTCCTTTAGACTTTTGAATGCATTCTCGCACCTTTCATCCCAGACAAAAACTTGATTCTTCTTGGTCAACTGGGTCAATGGTGCTGCTATCTTGGAGAAACCTTGGATAAACTTACGATAATATCCAGCTAATCCCAAGAAACTTCTTACATCTGTTGCATTCTTGGGCGTAGGCCAATCCTGTACCGTAGCCACCTTCGCCGGGTCTACGACAATACCATTTTCTGATACAACATGGCCAAATAACCTCACTTCCCTCTTCCAGAAGTGACACTTAGAAAACTTTGCTTTCAATTGGTGTTTTCTCAACACCTCCATCGCTACTCTTAAATGTTCCTTGTGTTCTTTCTCTGTCCTCGAATAGACCAAAATATCATCAACGAACACAAGGACAAACTTATTCAACTGATCTCTGAATACCCTATTCATAAGATCCACAAAATATGCTGGGGCATTGGTCAGCCCGAATGGCATGACCAACCACTCATAAAATCCAGACGGCGTCCGAAATGCCGTTTTAGCTATACTCTCAGCTTCCACTCTAAGCTGATGAAAACCTGTCGCGAGATCCAACTGAGAAAATACTCTCGTGCCACTCAACTGATCGAACAAATCATCTATCCGCGGTAGATGATACTTGTTCTTCCTCGTCACTTTATTCAACTCGCGGTAGTCTACACACAAACGAAGGGAACCATCCGCCTTGGTAGCAAACACAACTGGTGCTCCCCATTCAGAAACACTCCTTCTGATAAATCCCTTCTTCAAAAGATCGCTGACTTGCACCTCGAGCTCTCGCTGCTCTCTTGGTGCCATACGACGAAGTGGCATCACTATAGGCCTGGCATCCTTTACCAAATCAATACGAAACTCAATCTCTCGGTGTGGTGGAAGTCCGGTCACTTCTTCGAAAACATCCGGATACTGACCAACCACGGGCAAACCTGACAACTCACTATGCGGAATGTCGAGAGAGTTTAGAAAACTAGCCAATACCCCCTTACTGGGTAGACCACCAAACACTATCCTCCGCCCATCATCCGCTCTAGCTGTCACCAACAAGCCCTCACAGTCTACCACCACCCCGTATCTTTGGAGCCAATCTACTCCCAAAATAATGCTAAACCCAGTAAAGCCCAAAACAAAGCAATCACAAACAAACATGCATCCATGACTCGATAAGACCACATTGCGACAAATCATGCTAAGGCTAGTCGAACCACCAATCGGGTTCGTCACTACTAAAGGTCTATCGACAATCTCGGGCTCCAATCCCAACCTATCTACCAGGTCACTAGATATGAAAGAACTGGAAGCTCTTGTATCAAACAAAACTCTAACAGGAACATCATAAACAGAAAGCATACCTTGAATGACGACATTCTTTCCCTTCTGCGCCGCTGTTAGGGCATTCGACGAAGAAGGAATAGCATTAAGAGCGTAGGCTTTCACCATTTGCTTTTCCTTAGGTGGTTGTGGGCACTTGTCCTTGTGATGTCCCATTTGGCCACAGTT
Organism: Allium sativum; assembly: GCA_030737875.1. Taxonomy (NCBI): domain Eukaryota; kingdom Viridiplantae; phylum Streptophyta; class Magnoliopsida; order Asparagales; family Amaryllidaceae; genus Allium; species Allium sativum. Next base: position 833,494,253 of record CM060912.1, on the reverse strand, counting down.
GAAGCACTTCCTATCCGCTGGCTTGGCCCGACAATTACTAGCATAATGGCCCTTCTTACCACAGCTGAAGCACTCAACATCTTGCTTATTCTTTTTCTTCTGGCCATCCTTAGTCTGATTCTGCTTTCTCTTATTCTGGGAACCACCCTTGCCTCCACCACTTGCTTGTGGTTTTGGCTCTTCTGCAGATGCAACCTCAGTCTTCGACTTAGGGTAGAGACCTACTGATCTTAATGCTTTCCCCACAATCGATTCAAACATCTCATCGATGTGGTTAATAAGTTTTCCCCCCAAGTACTGATCCAAACCAGTTATGAATTTCTAATTCTTTTTCTCGGCAGTATCAATAAGAGATAACCCATATTTTGACAAAGTGTCAAATTCAGCAATATATTCCGAGACAGCTCTGCCATTCTGCTTGAGCTCCAAGAATTTCTTAAACAACATTGACTTCTGAGCAGCTGGAATGAACTTCTCACTGAAGCGAGCTTTAAACTGCTCCTAAGTAATCTGATCTTCGGGAGTGGCTGCCTTTATAGCATTCCACCAATTCATTGCCCGCCCTTGCAGCTGACGGGACGCTAGATTTCTCTTCATTGCATCCTCGATACCCAAATCCTCGAAGATACGTTCGCAACTATCCAACCAATCCTGAACATCCGTGGCCGACTCCGTTCGGTGGAACGGCTTCCCACCAAGGCTAGTATAATCCTTATTCAGCTTGGCGAAGTCGACTCTTGGCGCCTGCACTATTGGACCACCGCCATTTCCATCATTGGAAGCTGCCCCCCGTACATCTCTAAGCATTTCTCTCGTGAGGTCAGTAAACATCGTCCTCATGTCAGCAGCATTCCCATTATTGGCCCCTCTACCGGTACCTCTAACATATCGGCTCATCGTCAATCTGAAAAAGGAAATGATTAACGATCCCATAGTGGTGCTAGTGCAGTACGACTTCATCCTTATACTACTAATAGTACATATATATAGCTTTTGAAAACCAAACTAATCACAAATACGCTCTCTCGTATACGTATATTATCTCTCCCTGATAACTTCCCTAGGTTAACTACGCAACCTAGAGCTCTGATACCAAGTGTGACGACCCGCCCCGCAGCTGACCGGCACTTCCTCCAAGTGTGCGCTGTACACATGTCCAACTGGCACGGAACGGTCGTCATAAGAAAGGAAAGAAGAGAATAAACTAATCAAAGAACCTGTAGAATGTCTCACAGCGCATGGAATAAAATATAATAATAACATATTTGACATAAAACAGGTGAGACAGTGCATAAGCTGATAAATAAATTCAACATCCATCATCAGAGCAGCGGAAATTCAAATACAGCTTATTACAATTTTTCAAATTTACTGTCTCTAAACAAAAGAAAGCTAAAGTAGAAGATGCACCACCAATGCCCAAGCAGTGATCTTCAACAATGCAGGGAGAATACTATATATGTATATTACGTGGAAGCCTCCTGCTCGTCTCCGGATCATCTACCCGTGCATCACCAGCTAACCTGTCTCTAGTCTGCTCGTGTGAGCACCCAGAGTAATAAGAGGAGACATAAAACTCTGGGTCAGACATAAAGCCTGGTATGAGCGATAAGCATCTAAACAGAATAATAACAGGTATACTAAACCATACCTGAACCTGGACCTGCAACCAAAGAGTTAGTACCACATACCGTACAATACTCTAAGGTGCCATAATAAATAGTGTAAGGATACGGGGGTGGGGTGTGCATGTTACAATGATAGCAAACAAATCATCCATAGCAACCATCCTCACATCTCTCACTCAGTGCGTAAAGCATACGATATCTACCACTTTAGAACACTAGATAAACTGAGGCAACGACGAATCCCGACTTGTAGAAACCCTGCTATGACCAAGCTAAACATATGGAGTCATGACCAAACATTTCAATGACCCACTTCATTGGTTGTAGCCCTTGGTTCTACCGATGCCATAATGGCCCTGAATCCGCCTTCGTACCTCCTACCATAGTGGTCCAAAGCTATAGACGTCGATAACTCCTTGGCACGCGTCCCGCAGCAAAGCCCAACCATGAAGCGAACTCGTTGATTCCCATCTGAATCTTAAGCTCTAACTTCTCATTTGGACTTCCTTTGCATCTCGGGTTTAGTCGAATTGGAGTGGGTCTTCAGAAGAGTTGTCGTGCATTAACAGTCCTAGAATTCGGTTCGGTTCGGTAGTCATCACCTTCATCGGTTCTGGTCGGGAGTCATCACCTTCATCGGTTCGGGTCGGTCCTCCTTCCTTGTCATCTTTCCATTCGGTTCGGGTCGGGTACTCCACTTCGGGTCGGGTCGGTGTCCTCCTCCGTGTCGGGTCGGTTGTCCTTCCTTCCAGTGCTCCGATCCGCTCCCTCGTTTCTTCACGTATTCCGATCCGATCCCTCCTTGCCATCTGATCCGCGTGGCCTTCCCTCTTGCTAGTTCTCCCAAATGTTTACTTCCGATCCGAGCCCTGCATCTCCAAGTCGATCCGATCTGGCCTCCAATTATTCTTCCGATCCGATCCCCTTGTCCACTCCAACTCCAAGTAAACGGCCTTCCTTCTCGCCAAGCCTCCTCCAGTGACAAGTTCCAATCCAGTTCGAATTCCCTTGGTCAGTTCACAAATCCGATCCGACCCCTTTCTCCGATCCGAACCGGTTCGGAACCTGCACACTTCTGCAACTTTCCAGCGAGCTTTCTACGCCATTCGACGGCATTTTCGACCAATCTAACTATTCTAATCAATCATAAAACATACCATAGAGTCATAGCAACATGTAAGAACAACCACAAACACCTAACAACAATTCAAATGAACCAAAATGGATCAAAAGTGGCTAAAACCTCACATTTTCCTATAATCCCTCTTAATCATGTTTAAACATCCGATTAGTAAAACACATCGAAATTAACCCAAATTTCTAACAGAGCCTTAAAACATCATTTTAGAATTTTAAGAATTTTTCCAGAATTTATTTACGTATAAATTCGCTAATCTTCACTAATTACCCTTAATCACCGTAATTAGTGCAAAAACTATGCAAATCACTCACCTTGGCCACAAATGAAACACCAAATCTGAAATACTCTCTGTTTGGGTCGAATTCCTATGTATAGCAGCAGCTCCAACCTTGCTTTGTTGCTATTTGGCCTTGCTTTGATGTAATTCAGGCTTAATCTTCACTAAAAATGTGTTTTGGAGTGGTTTTAGAGGATGGAAGCCATTACTAAGGTCTCAAGGAGGTTTGTGGCGGCTCAAAACTGAAATGAAAGTGATAACCTAACCCTAATCAGTCCTCCTATACCTCTAAACCCGAAATTCCCCTCTGGGCCTAGCTGCTAATCACCCGGTTAAGCCCAATTAAGCTGTTTTTCACCATCTGAAACTTGTTTCAGCCATATCTCCCAAACGGTGAGTCCGTTTGACTAATGTGACCACTCTACGGAAAGAGAAACCATCATCCGGAGCTAATGGAAGTGGTTTCAGGTCAAAATTCCTTTCCAGTCAAAAGTTATGGCCAAAACAGTGTCAACTAGGGGTAAAATGGTCATTTAAAAATCGGGAAAAATCATGAGCATGGGAAATGACCCCAATAGTCGTCCCCCAAAGTTACATGACCATACGACTTCGTATGTGAAAGAAATAAATATTCTACGATCCTGTGATGCGTAGAATGCGGGTCGTTACATAAAATGATCAGTACCGATCCAAAAAGAATATTCTGAACTTTGCTCGATGCAAACTTTGTCATTTTGAGCAAGTTATTCCTAAAGTGTACTGCGTTTTTCCCCATGCAATCTCGGAGCCTTCTTCCTATTATTTTGAAGTATGTACTTCAAAACCTTGGTGTCTGATGCAGAGTTTCCACTATCATTCCATTCTCCATTGACCCTTCCTCCATTCTCCATTGACCCTTCCTCTAGCTATAACTTCATTGAAACACACCCAGTCCGAATGTTATCCGTAGTGTAGCCTTCGTACATCGGTACCAACCCCCGTATTGATCACCATTTCATTTGAGTAATATTGGATCGATCGGTTCTTATATTTGGTGAGGATGGGTAAGATGTATTGTCAAAAGCTTAACCTCACGTTGGTTTCCCCTTCTACCCCAAATGCTTTGGTCGTCCATTCAATTTGTTTGCATTGATTCTGCCTACACTCTGAAATCCAATTGATCCCCTATCCTAACATTCTCATCGATACTCTATGCATTATCCTAAGCTACAAAGTATATTGAAATTTACAAACAACCATCATAACAACAATACAAACATAAAGCAATTACTGTAGAAGTGATACAGTTGACTGTGTAGCCAAGATAAAGTAAAGATGTGAAATGTGGTATCCATCCGAACACAAATAGATCAACCTTGACTTATACTCAATTTAAAACAATGCAAATTCATTTTCAATGTTTTCAATTTTAGGTATCAATTTTAGACATCATTTAATACTATATTTTCCCCTATATTAAATTCAGATAAAGACCACTCACCTAAATTTCAAAATGCACAAACCCGGTGTGAATTTGAGATGAACAGCGACCAATCCAAATTCCAGTACACTCCAATAGCGATCAATAATTTTCCTACTAATCCCCTTGCTAATTGGCTTATAGCCATTTTGATTGACAAATTAAAGCAACGTTTTGGAATGTTTTTTTGGCTAAGAGATAATCAGTAGTGGTTTTACATGTTTTTGGAAAGTATGCAATGATTAGGGAAATGTTCCATCAGCCCCTATCGGATCTAATCCAGAAATGAACCTTTGTGGTTAACACTAACTTCACTAATTACCTACTTAACCGTCCAAAAAATTTAAATGACCATGTCTTCCAAATGCTAAGTCCAAGAAGCTATTATGACCATTCAATAGGAAGAGAAACCATTATTTCATTTTTTTAATGGAAGTAGACCTTAATTCAGCTGTTATTAGAAGTTACAAGTCTTGCAAATTTTCAGGGCAAGATCGTCCAGTGAAATTTCTAGGGGTCAAATCAAACTTTCTAGCTATAAACCTATATAACAACTCACATTCTCTATACATTTCCATGTATCAATCGGTCATAGGAATTTTATTTTTTATACTCAAGTGACTTCCAAATAGGCTATAACTTTGGAAAGCATTGAGTTTTGACATTGGGATCAACAGGTAAGATTTTGGTGATGCTAATTTACCAAAACATATCAAGAAGTTCTGGTTTTACCAAAAAACTTATTTCTAGAAACATTTGCACAAATTCAATTTACTAGCTCAAATATTATTTGGTATAACGTCATAAGTTGAGGTCCTATATATCATCGGTTGGAACCCCCAAGACATATGAGTGCTCCACTTGAATAAAGTACCTTTCTTATTATATATAAATAAAAATTAGACAACAACACTCCTCTCGTATTAATTTCAAGTTTTCGTCAAATGTGTGTCCTAACGTCAAAGAAAAGATGATGAAAATGTCTCAAATTTCATATGCGTCAGTAGTGTTGAGTTTAAGGTTCGTTATGGTTTAAACCACACTAAACACTACATAAGCAGTGAGAGCAGCTAGTGGGTAAATGGTGAATCCTGGTCGAGAGCGATGGAACACTTGAAGAGGATTTTGAGATGTATCAAGGAGAAATCAAATGCTGCCTTTATGTTATGGAGGAAACTCACTTTACAATAATATGATATGTTTTTTCACTGACTAATTAATATGATGTGTGTAGCCACCATTTATTTGAAATTATGTCACGTTGATACTCTTGCACCTTGAAGGTAAAAATGCATGGGTGTTAGGATTACTAATTACTTGATGTGATGACCAAGCAATGAAAGTGAATAGGGTGATTAAGTCTGTGAATGGATATTCGAAAAATTCTAACTCCATCCGTATCTGAATTCGGAAAATGAAAAACGTTTGAAATTCGTAAAACTGGCTGCAGGTGTGGATACAAATACAGTGATATCCATTTCGGGAAATTATTCGTTTATTTTTTGTTTAAATATTTCTGTTTTATGTTTATTTCAGTACATAAATCGATTGATATCCAACCTTTTATCGCAGTAATAATTTGTGTTATGTGCACATGAATGAATATCAGTTGCTCGGAACTAGTTTTTACTATCATTTTTTAAAATACTTTTAGCATTAGTACTTGAATAACTTTATTTTGAGCCAAACTGTTATATTTACCTTTAGTTTTATTAATGGTCAGCAGATGAGATAATTTTCGATATCCTTCCATTATTTGCATATCGGGATATGGATATGCCATTATTGTTATCCAGCCTTTGACAGAGCATTCAATTTCAATTAAATCAATCCTGTTTGTTGAAAAAGGTGCAAGCTATGAAACAAATAGCAATGCAATCTGTCTGCATATGAAGATTGTTCCAAGAAAAGAAGAAGGGAAGATCGATCCCACTTGAAAGTTATTAATGTCAGAAAGTTGGGAAATACGGGTTTAAACTTGTGGACTCTCAACTTACTTGATAGTGTGTTCGTTTTCTCCTATGGGAGAAGAATCAATGTGTTTCTCCTTATTATGGAGAGAAGGTGCATGTTTCTCCTATAATAAGATATACCATGCTCTCGTTGAATCGAAAATAGAGAGAATGTGCTGTAATTCTCGTTACAACAAAATTTTCTACAGTTTATCCGTGTTTTCTTCCGCTGGATCTTTTGCAATATTTTTCATACTAATCACCACGTTCATTTATTTTTTGATCTCTCACTACTACCATTGTCAAAATTCTAGAACCTTGCGGTTTATATTCCATTTCAGATCAGATCTTCCACTTTATGATTCAAACTTAGTTTAAATTGCAAACTTGTCAACTCATGCTAACATATTTAATATACTTATTTGGATCCACAATTTCAATTTTATTGTTTTCAAAACAAAATAAACATGGATAAAAAGAGAAAATTGAGTTTTGAGTTTAGCTACAAAAGTTGAAATTTCAGAATTAAGTTGAAAGCATGTGCAGACCTCCAAATATGGATTTTTTGAATCTATGATTTACTAATTAAATATCGTAAAGTTTGAACTTTAGGATTTACGATTCAAATCTCTTTATGAGAATCTTGTAAATTTAATACTTTAATTGTGTATTTGTGCTTGGGCTGCTGTGGTTGAAATTCCTCTCTGTTTATAATCTTATAATCTCTAGGAAACCTGAATTTTAAGCAATCAAATTGCTACTTTCTATATTAGCAATGTTTTCAAACTTGTTTGAGCTAAGGTACATGTTATTGAATATTCTTTTGTGCAAAGCAAGAAGGCTTGATGAAATATTAATTCACCTACTCTTGTATATACATGCATTTTCTTCTTCTATTGGTTGCAGTTGACCCCTGTAATGGATAATCTTTAAGGCATGTGTGGCTCTTCTCAGAAATCAATGCTTTGGATTGGGAAAATAAATAAATTTCTGACTAATGTTTATTTCTTCAGGGGAAGGTCTAGAGGTGCTACACGGCCACCATATCGTTCACCGGGATCTGAAGCCTGAGGTATGAACCTTGGTCTACTAATCGTGGACCTTGCTATACATGTAATGCATCATGCACGCGTTGGTGACGGTATATGGGTTCCCATGGGCCATGAGGATCCACTGTACCTGCATCATTCTTGTGTGATGTCACTCATAGAGCATGGGATGTTTATCATTTTGGATTTATCTTTTGCTGGAAATCTTGTTCTCTATACTTACTTCGACTTGGGCATTTGGTGGATCAGAACATTCTCCTTTCTGCTTCTAGTAGTGATGCGATTCTAAAGATAGCTGATTTTGGTTTATCAAGGTATTTTGTGTGTGGTAACTATCTGCTGTAGCAAAAACACTTCTGAACACTGATACATTTTTAACTGTTTCAGAAATTATACGTGTACAGGCTTCTATGTGCAATCTGTGCATGCAGTCAATTATATCATTGGATATAAGCTGGCGTGGCACATGCACATATACCAGTACATACAATGGTTTATGCATAGTGTGAATGTTGGTTGATGTTGGATTTCTTCAGGAACCGAGTTCTAAAAGACTTGATTCTTTTTTTTTTTTTTTTTTTTTTTTTTTTTTTTTTTTTTTTAACACAGAGTTGTTCAGCCTGGTGAATACATCGACATGGTATGTGGATCACCACTATACATGGCTCCTGAAGTTTTGCAATTTGAGAAGTATGACAGCAAGGTTATCTAAACAAGCCATTGGTTCTTCTCTTTTGAGTGATATAATATGTAGAATATATGATGTATCTGCATGTGTAGGTGGACATGTGGAGCCTTGGTGCCATTTGTTTTGAACTTCTGAACGGATACCCACCCTTCAGTGGAAGAAATAATGTTCAGGTACTACACATTTGGAATCATGAGTGAAACATCTTCCTCATATTGTTCATTTGACACATACCAAAAATTCCAGCTACTGCAAAATATAAAGAATAGCGTGTCATTGCCATTTTCGCAACAAGTGTATCCTAGCTTGCAATCGGACTCTATTGATATGTGCACAAGGCTTCTTTGCAAAAATCCTGGTGAGTAAAAGTTCCAGATCAACCTAAGAGAATTTTCAGTTACATATTAGTACTCCTAACAGAATCATTTGATCTGCTTCTGGGCTACATTATACAATTGAGTTGCCTAGTTGCCCTGTTAGTGATTAATATATAATTGTACCTTGCAGCATCTCGAATGACTTTTGATGAGTTCTACTGTCATAAATTCTTCAGACGGTAAAGGTTGTGTTCACAAGCCACATCCAGGCAACGAATTGTATAGCTAAGATGAAATATACACAATATGGCATTTCTCCGCAAAGGATTCAATATATCCATCGAGTCTTAGTTTGGTTTGCATGTTCGAGCATTTCAGAGGAGATGCACCCATTTGAAGGTCATGGAGTTTTATTGTAAGGTCTTTGAATCTTTATGCACAAGGGCTCGAATCAATTCCGCTGAAGTGGCGTTAAGTAGTTTCAAGCACATTATTGTTACTTACAACTAAATTGCTGACCTTGTTAGTGTAAGGTATAAAAAATTTATGTTAGTAACCTACATAAATGTTGAGATCATTGATGTATGTAAACCTTTATATTTAGATAATATAGACTGCTGTATGTGTTACCGAACCTTTTGTTTTAAGCGTTTGTTAGCACATAAAACAATTAAAAAGAGCACACGACTTTAGAGCAAGGCTAGAATAGAAGAAGTTGAATGACTGAAGATTAGACCGGAGCTATGATTGAAGGTTTGAAGTTCACTTTTTGTTTTGCAATTAAAATACAGGGTGCCAATAAGCCGTCACATACCCATACGAATAAAATCATATATTTTTCAGTGTTTTCTTAACAGAACTTCAAATGCAGTTCTTTTAACGGTTGGTTTGCCACCCTGGTGCCATGGCGGACCGGTAAGTGATGCACCTTAGATCATTCCCAATTGGAGGCTGGGTCAAGGGTCCTATCCCGGTTGGTTGGCCTTGCACCAATTAACGGAAGAAAACAAAGCAATTTCAGCAGGGTGGTTGTGTTTCCTTAGCCGACTTTAATAAAGCCGACTAAGGGTTGAGGTGTGGATCACGATCTACACAATGGAAATAGTTAAATAGTCAGCTTTATAAAAGCCGACTAATTTTCCCGTCCATCGCCAGTTATATAAAGGCGGTTATGAGTGACAACCATCTTTACAAATCCAACTCCTCTCTCCTCCTTTCCTCCTCCATCAATTTTTTTAATAATAATAATAATAATATGAGGAGTATTTAGAGCATTCCGACGAGGAAGCGGAAGTCACAATGCAAGAAATGCAGTGCCACAAGAAGAGGACGTTCCTATTGAAGAAGTTGTCGCGCCTCATGCTCGACGAGGTGCTCGACGAGGTGTTACTAGACGATGGCGAGCTTCAGGGGAAGTAGACATAGATCCGCATATTGTCAGAATTTAGAATCCGACAAAGAACTGAGAAATTTTCGTGTACTATCCAACAATAAGGAGCATATAAGCACGCGTGTTGAAGTTCTATAAGTAATCTACTTTTTGTTTGCAAATAATAGCAACCTTATGTAGATTAGAAATTTAAATATCAACCCATTTTTAACTGTGCACGACGAGATAGAATGCGAGGCTCATGGCCAAGCATTATTCATATATGTCACGATCTCCAACTATGATATAACATACATTATGCACACATTTCTCGGTGGTATGGGTGATTTCATTATTACGTGTTCACTTAACTATGATTAAATCATTTTATATTTTTAAACAGCTTCATTTAACCATAAATTAATTTATTAGGTATAACGAACCTTTTAAATTTGGATGTTCAACTGATTAGGGAGGTAAACCTCCTGTTGGTGGAAGACCACCTATACGTTTCATTTTGGGTTTGAAGAGTTAGGCATCACCTCTTTATATCTTACTCTGCTTGTCGTACTTTCAGTAGGATTGGGTGAGTCATCGCCTTATGATGAGCATTATCACTGCCTTAATCTCTTATCGTCTTTATTTCCTCATTTGACTTTCAAAGTGGGTTGACTTCTGGGTTGCAGTTGAAGGTTAGTTATATTAAACAAACAATCCTAAATTTAATCAATGTGCACAGAGAAGAAAACCACCTTCTGGAAATAGCACGGTTATTTATTCTATATTTGATGGGAAACTTATTTTTTTCAAACCCATCAAACACTTGCCAGCTGGATATGTAGCAAGGGTTACAGATTTGACATTTTAGGGTCCAGTTGTATATGATTCGGGAAAACTAGTCCTAGCATATCTGTATTGCTTCTTAGACCATCAATGTATTGTTAAACGAATGTCTTCTTCCATTACATGATTTTGGCAGATTACAGTACTGGTACTATGATTACTTCCATAATATTACTTATCCGACATTGGATCCAGCTTTATCTCCATTCTTTCCTCGTGTAAGGGCGTGAGGTCTTGAGAAACAGAGACCCGTATAAGGAGGTTATGCCCGTCACATATTTGATGTGGCTCTCAATCAAATCAAGTTACGCACTACACGGAAGAGTATATTATTTGACATTTGTGCAAGGGTTCACTATATTTGACATATGGTGGTGTGGTCCATGTTGCCATGCTTACGGCGAGACGTTTTCCATTAGTCTCTTCCCTCTCATTAGTGGTTGTTACTGGTTCCTTAGGGAACGTTGTTAGAGGCATATGTTATTAAGTGATTTTGTGCATGATGATCTACATTCTGGTACACCTTCTTTAGTGGTGTATAAGGCTGCCGATTTGGCAGCAGCTCGAGATGATGAGTGATGACCATCTAATTATTTCATAATTCCTGATTGGACTATGCAACATTTTGGCGTAGATTTACACTAGCGCGTACGACTCCTATGGTACATGCTGCAGCCGTTGATTTGGTTGGCCCCTCAGCCATCAGACATGGTATTGTTCCTCCGGCGCTTCTAGACCGGACTCAGAGCACTCAATTTTACCTACCTCCACTTTCCCCATAGGCAGGAGACTATGGTTGGACAGTGGCTATTCCTACAGTTACAGGTGGTGATACATATATGGATATTCCTCGCCTATCGGTTACTCGGTATCCGGATCCAACTACTTTTTTGCATGAGGATTTATATCAGATGCAACTAGGGGTGAGACAAGTTATGTACACTGAGCATCGATGTGACATAGATAATTTGGCAGCTTGTATCAACAAGCTTACCACTACCGGTGAGGAGCGCTACCATCCTATGGCTAAAACTGGTGTTGATGAGGATAACTGGTCTAGATGATCTTAACTTTGATGATTTGTAGATTGACTATAGAGTTTCAGTTTATGTTGTTGTTGTTGTTTTATCTTTGTACATTACTATATTATCAATGTTGTTTGTATTATCTATATGGTACTGTTGTTTTATCATTACACGATGTTATGCTGATATTATGTTGTTAATGATGGTGATTATGTTACTGTTGTATTATTAGTATATGTAGTGCTGAATATGTAGTTGATGATGATTATCATTACATGCTATTGTGCTGATATTATGTTGTTGATGATGATTATGGTACTGTTGTATTATCGGTACATGTAGTATTGCTGAATATGTAGTTGATGGTTATCATTATATGTAGTACTCACATTATTGTTGTTATTTGTACATCACTGCTTATAAATAGTTTCTTTCATTCTTCCTAACATTAAACTTAAACTAATAGGAGGAGATGTCCACCATTAATTGGTCTTCTTTTGAGTTACTTGTACTCGTGGAAGCATATATTGACGTTGATCAAAGACATGATATTATGTTGCAAAATGGTGAGGGTGTAAGCCATAAAATGTTCTGGAACATGATCCAAGAAGCTTACAACAACCATCTTGACTCCACCTCGAGGAGAATATGGTAGAATTTCATAAAAAACCATGGCGTTTTTACGGATGTTTGTGATCGTTACTGCTAGATTATCGAGCTTGCTGAAGATGAGGATGTTTTTAAAGCAAATCGTTTCACTTTTTATTTGTGTTACCTATCAGAACACAGAATGAAATTCATAGTTCATGAAGTTGTGGTCATCGTTACAGTTGGCTTGCGCGCTATAACTCTAATTAAGCTTTACTGTTTTATTTAATATAGTGTGCTTTTGTATTTCTGTACCAATTTAATATTATCAGTCATTTCTATTATATGCATTTTTGTTGCTCAATGTTTGTTATGAACATTGTTCCTTGTTTAGTTCTTATCTAAGATGATCATTTTCCTAAATTTTCCGTTAAAATGTAATATTTGGTTTAGGTTTTCGAACTACCATACCGCGACTTTTTTTTTTTAAATTCAATTTTGACATAACTCAAAATCAAAACGACGAAAACTTGTTTTTTCTCTTTTATTACGAAACCATATTTTAATAGATCCAGTAGATTTTTTTTTCATAGCATTCTGATCCCGGTTGGATTCAATATATCGGTTTGAAGTTCGAAATGGAAATTTTCGAACCGACGCTATGCGACGAGCTCAAATTAATTAACTATAAGTATTTCATTTAATTTTCTTTAAACTTAATAATTTTTAGGTTACTCTCATACATTTTCATGTAAACTTGGATTCAAATACATCATGCCTACTGTAATGAAAGAGCTAGAAAACTCGGGTCGTCCCCTAGTTAATGTTGTTTCATTATGGCCAGTTTTGTATTTTTTTATACAGTGTATCTTACGTGCTATCAACAACGAGTGTTTTTGTGCAGTGTGTAGTCATTTCAACAGCTTCAATAGCGCGTAGCGTATATCTTTAATAATGTCCAATGTGTACACAACATCGTGTTGTCAACATCAACGACTCGATCAACGACGTATCACTTTAATACGTCAGCAGCGTGTCAAGTCATTGTCACTTTAATATGGCATTTAGATTTTTTTCCCTCTATAAATTGTAGCCACAAACATAAGAATTAAATCAAGTATTTCTCAATTTTTTTCCATAGTTACTATGCGAACATATATGGATGATTGGGAAATAGCCGATGATCTATTGATGAAGCATGTTGAACAATGGGAAGCCGAATCAGAAATTGTTCTTGAAACTCAGTTTGAAACAGTTCATAATAGCATTTCCCTTATTAGTGATTCTAATTTGGTAAGCCATGCTTGAGTAGGATCGTCAAACCAAGCACAGGAAGACGGATAATAACGACTACAGATTTAGCCATTCTCCCAGCCTATATGTCATTGTGGTTATATGTGTTTGAAGCTTGTGGCTATAGAAGAAATGTTAGGCGTCGTTATTACGGCTATCCGTAGTACCATGGTAAATGCTGGAATAACACTATTGTTCCTTGCTGTGACTATGTAGAGGGGGTTGATTCTGAGATTGACCTAAGAGAATTTCAGTATTTTCGACGCAAGGTAAAGTTCAAACATTGAAAGCCAAAGTGAGACGGTTGGAAGACAAAATTAGTCATTTAAAACTTGAAAATAGCACACTACTTGGTGTTAGAGAGGACTGATTCAATGCATTGCTAGACTGATGTATTACATTAATTGTATTTCGTATTTCTTGTTTGCACTATGTGTTTGTTGTGTTGATGTTATGGTAGTTCATATTTCTTGTTTGTACTTGTGTTTGTGGTATTACTTGTTTGATATATTTTCTTGTCCAAAATCTTCCGTTAATATATAATATCTGGTTTACGTTTCCGAACTACCATACTGCAATTTTTTTTAAATTCAATTTCGACATATTTCAAAATCAAAACAATGAAATCTTGATTTTTCTCTTTTATTACAAAACCATATTTTAATAGATTCGGTAGATTCTTATTTCATTGAAATCCGATCTATATTGGATTCAGTATATCAGTTTGAAGTTTGAATTGGAAATTTATGTACTGCTGCTACACAACGAGCTCGAATTAATTATGTATAAGTATTTCATTTTTTATAAAATTAATAATTATTAATACATTCATACATTTTCAAATATACTTGGATTCAAACACATCATGACTACATTTGTGTGTTGTCAAAATAACGACCCTATCGGTATGTTGTCATATCCAACGTGACAGATAATCACTGTACCCACGTGAAACCGCCTCCAGAAGATTAGTTTAGCTTGTGAATGAGTTAGATGGCTCGGGTCGTCCCCTAATTAATATTGTTTCATTATGGACAAATTTTTATTTTTTATACAGTGTTTCTTACGCGCTGTTAACGACGACTCTTTACTATCATGCAGTGTGTACTCATTTCAACAACTTTAATAGCTTTAGGTGTATAGTCATTTATATATATTGGTACAGTTGTCTTTGCAATGCACAACTTTACACATATAAATATGAGCTCGAAATTTATATCTTCCTTGTAAGTCTTTACTCAGTTAATTTCATACTTCCTCACAACTCTCTATACTAACAAGAATGCGTTCATGGCCTTCATCTATTGATTCTGAGTGCTGTCCAGACCAGACCTTTTGACAACCCATGAACCAATGAAGATTGGCTTATCGAACTACGAAGATGTCCGCCGTGAGTTACCAAATGTTGATCAACTGAGCCTATAAATCTTCCGTATGAACAAGTAGTTGATCAGGCTTTGGTTGTTCATCCCTTAACTCATCAAGCGATGGAACAATTGTCCAACATTTGTACAAACAAGAGGTGAACCAAGCCGCAGTAATTCAACCTCCATATAATCAAGAGGTTGACTCCTACCATGTTCGTTGCCACTGCGGGTATGCAGTGGAAGTTGTAGTCAGAGCTGATGGAGAAAATATTGGCCGTAGAATAAATTTTGTCCATTTTGGTTGAACGACTACGACTATTCTGAATGAGTTGACGATCGTTTATGTGCATGGGGACTAGCTAATGAAAATGAGTTGGAATAGGAGATAAGGCGTCTTAGAAATGCTGTAGAAGAATTGCAGCTTCGACTTAACGTGTAGTGTATTTGTCTTGTACTTTTACGGGTTTAGTTGATCTTATTAGTGTACTATATATGTGGTTCTTTTATGTTATTGGATTTATCGTTTTGTTCGAAGGTTTTATGTTTCATGCAATATAGTTATAATCAAAAAACAATAATATGAACAAACAATGCTACATGCCAACTTTAAATAAAAGCGTGTTGTTAATGTCAACAATCCGTGGAAGACAATATCGTGGCTATAGTGAAACTCTGTGCAATTTCTTTACTCACTAAAACATGGCTACAGTACTATAAAGAGGTGTTTTGTCAACATCAATAATCCATGGAAGAAAACCTATCGTGGCTACAGTGAAACTACTTTACTCGATAAAACATGGCTATAATACCATAGAGCAACGTGTTGTCAACATTAACAATTTGTGGAAGACAACCTATCGTGGCTATAGTGAAACTCTGTGCAATTTCTTTACTCGCTAAAACATGGTTACATTACTATAGAGCAACGTGTTGTTAACATCAACAATTTGTGGAAGACAACCTATCGTGGCTATAGTGGAACTCTATGCAATTTCTTTACTCGCTAAAACATGGTTACATTACTATAGAGAAACATGTTGTTAACATCAACAATTCATGGAAGACAACCTATCGTGGCTACAGTGTTAAAGAGCAGCGTGTTGTCAACATCAATCAACAGTGGTAGACAATTCATCATGGCTACAGTGAATTTTGACCAAACGAATAATTCAAGGAGACTTCATTATAAATACAGGTAAAGACTTGTTTCTTCTTCATTATCATTTACAAACCATTCTAAAATGAATAAACTAAAAAAGTTATGGTGTTACTCCGCATTATTGACATTGTCTACGGATAAGTTCGTTCAAACTCATATAGAATAACAAAGAGTAATTATGAATCAAATGCTGGATGTAATGTTTCGTGAAAACCAAGAAAGCAATCATTCAACCCAAGGAGGGAGTGTATTTGAAAGGAGGTGTTAACACCAAAAATTGCACTAGCCAAATATAAAGAAGCAGAAGGACAAGAAAAAAGGGTTTCGAGCAGCAAAGCCAGAACCAAGTGGCAACGCTTCGGGAGCAAGCTCCAAAAGTTGCATAACCAGCACCGAGAGCAAGAAATCAGAAAGCCAATACCGACAGCAGAGAGGTTCAAGTGGCAATCGAGCGTCAACGTCAAGTATTATTAGGAAAGACCCGGGAGCTCCAAGTTTGATACCAAAGCACAAGGGTGTCGGTTCAACACTGACTACATAAGAATAGAGGAGAAACAACAATAAGCCAAAGTGAAGGATTGGTGCCAGTACGAAAGGAAAACAGCTGCAGAGAAGTACATTTACTAAAGGATTAGCAAGAGTACAACTCCGAAAGCATACTACTCAAAACCATAAGCAAGTAGATGTGAGAAACCGAAAGCTTATAAACCAAAAGCTTAAGGGTACTGAAGGGAAACATTACATCAGCCAAGAGAAAGCAAAAGGCTGCCGGCACTACTTAGCTCAGTATAGACACTAACATTAGAAGAAAGCATATAAGTCATCCGAAAGGAGTCATGGGTGAGGTTATTGTGAGATCAAGACCAGAACCATGGGTTGTCGGAAGAAGTAAGGAGGCAGTCACTATAACATGCTTAGATCCCGCACCTAAACCGACAAGTAAAGGCTACAAAGCTGAAAGCCAAGCTAAAAGGAAGCAAAGGGCTATCGAAACCATTACCAAGAAACAAATTTAAAGTCACTAAGAAGCATGCTGTTACAAAGCCTATAGAAGCAGACCAAACCCAATGGTCCCAGAGCCGAAAGTCTATCATCATAAGGCATATCAGAAGCATATGCACAACATACTGAGGATTTGCAACCGCGACCAAAAGCTTATCAGTGAAGCTATGAGAGGCACGTCGACAGAACCACTCATGAAAGCTCGAGATTGATATTCCAAAGGCACAAAGACATCAATGAAGACATTTGATAAGAGAAAAGGCAGCTAAAACTAATCTATCGGCACCGGAAGTCACAAAAGTGGCTGAAACCTTGCTAAAGCATTCAAAAGAGGCTTCTGCTGGGCTCACAACAGAAGGGGGCCCAATCTGCCTATAAATAAGACCCTAGGGGTCTCATTTTGGCGGGATTTTCCCTCATTCCACAATTATGCTCTCATTTCTAAGAGAGCTAATCCTAATTTGTAAATCAATTTGGTATTTCTTATGTATCCTCCTCTTTGAATAAAATCATCAAACCCTTAAAGTGGTCGTAGGTTCAACCCGAACCGAACCACTATAAATTGTTGTGTTCTTTACTATATTGCTTATTATACGGTATATTGTTGTGTTATGTTGTTCGACATTCCTCAATCCAACTCTTTCGGCGGATACATACCTAACTTATGCTTTCTCACCAAACAAAGGTACATCCACAAGCCCTACCCTTAATCCCAAATCACTAAGTAACCTTTCCACAAGTTGTTTAGCTTCCTAACTTGTGTTGTTCTTAGGGAACCCTTTCCCTAAGGTAGCTGTTGGTCATTGAGCCGCTGAAGCGTGATATTCACTCCTTGATGGAGGAGTAACCAATCTTCAGGTCTTTGACCTTAATGCCTAGGAAATGATGAATTAACTCATGATGTCGGGAACTGAACAATCTCATTCTTCTATTAGGTCCATTTCCTTAGACCTATCTCCGGTTTTGATGCAAAATATCACTAACGTTTTGGCTCTAGAGGGAGGGCTTGAACCTCCAATCCATGTTCCTACCTTTAACTCATTAGGTAACCTTGCCACATTTCTAATTGTGATGTTCCGTCCTGGATTGGACCGAGCTTTGAAGATGTAAGATCGTATATAAAGAGTCTCAGTAAAGAACATATGAAGATCGATCAATCCCTTAAAGCATCGTTGATCCAAGCTATTTAAAGAATAGTGTAACCTTGTTTCCTATACTTTGACCCCTGTTGTTAACCCTTATTCCTCCTACCTTCGTCTCTATCTTAAACCTTCCATCCTTACTGTCTCCTTTCCGGCATAAGGCCTTTAACTTATTTCCCTTTCTATCATTAAAAGAAACTTCCAATACCCATTAAAGATGGTTAATTAGATCGAGAAAGAATCATGAGCAAGATTTCAGTGCATCATCCACCCTAGAAGCTGGTATACTTCCAGAGTTCAACTTAATAGATTTACAAATAGGGGAACCTTCAAGCCCAATGAAAGGAGCAAGTTACGAGTTGGAGGTATTGCATTTGGCTTCACAAATCGATATTGCAAGAAGGTTGATTGAAGAAAATATAGTCAAAAGGTCTTCTGAAGCAGAACCTAATGAAATGGAGTCAAAAAACGATAAAACCTCAAGGGGTTAATGCCCAAGTTATAACTGCACCAAGCCTAGAGGACATTCCACTTATACAAGGAAGCAACCAATTATTAAATGAACTAGACAGTTTGAAAGAAAGCGAGAGCCTAACATTGTCAGAGGATAGTAATCTATAGGGAATCACCTTCTCCAGTGAAATAAAAGTATCTAGAGCTTCATTTGATATGAAAATGCCAACATTTATGTATGATGGAACTACAGACCCATAAAACCACTTTGTACCTTCGAGAACTACATGGATTTATATAACATACCCAAAACTCTCCGTTGCAAGATCTTTCTAACAACGCTTCGTGGAGAAGCTATCAAATGGTGCAAACATAATCATGGCCCAGTCATCACCACTTGTAAACAACTATCTACTACGTTTAATACAGAGTTCCATGTATGGAAGGATCCAAAGATCAGCATTTACGATCTAACCACTATCGAATAGGGATCAGAAGAATCACTTGATAAATATCTAAAGAGATTTCATATATACCGAGTCGCTCAAAGTGGAAGGATCAATGGACAAAGAAAAGTTAATAGCTGTACGTTTAGGGTTGCTCACACTAGCACCTTTCTGGAAGGAGCTTATCTTAAATGAATGTGAAAGCTTGAGTGATTTTAATTCTAGAGCTGACAAATTCAATCACATGGAAGAAATTCTCAACACAAAGAAAAGCTTGCAGCAAGGTCAGGAAATAGGAGGAATCGGTTCCGATTCTTGTGCAGAAGGAGTTTTTGGGTCAGACAAAGGAAAATATTATTGCTCTTATCATAAGGCAAAAGGGCATCAAACCAAACAATGTCCTGGCGTGACATATAGGATCAAAAAGTAAAAAGAGCTTATTTGAGAAGAATTAAAAGACGATCAACAGGAGAAATGGTCGAGAACACTCCAGTAAAGGCTTAGGATCTAACAATAAGTTTTTGTTTCATTTTCATTTTTTCATTAGTCATTACACTTTGTATCTTGCTTATAGTCAAACAAATATTAATACAAGTTCAAGTGTCAATGCAGGTAAAAACCAAAACTTGTTCAAGTTTGTGCACACAAAAAAAGCTCAAAGAGAACATCTTTTGCTTATAACTTGCCTCGCGGTTGGGAGCGAAATCTAGAGGAGAGTACATAAAGCAAGTCCAATTTATGCTTGTGTCTTTTCCCATGGGAGGGAACAAAAGTTCAAATGGAAGCACATAAAGGACATAATGTATGGCTAAATGCGCATCAAAGTTATCAATCAACGAAAAGCTTTAGATGAAGCCTCCCAAAGGAATATGCGACCAAGAAAACAATTAAAAGCCAAACGTTTCCTAGCTTAAATGAGATTTCTCAAAGCCTAATCACCTTTATCTTAAAATTTCATAAAACACTATCACCAGTCTTATTTATTGACATGTACAAATGCTTCTACGAAAGGTGTGGAGCATGTTATCAATAAAGCTTCCAAAGAGAAAAGCTACATCAATAAAGCTTCCAGAGGGAAAAACTACATCAATAAAGCTTCCAGAGGGAGAAGCTACATCAATAAAGCTTCCATAAGGAGAAGCTACATCAACAAAACTTCCAGAGGGAGAAGCTATGTCAATAAAGCTTCCAGAGAGAGAACCCCAACAAACACAACCTTTCGGATGAGGAGCGATAAACAAAAGCCTCCAGAGGGGAGCAACAAAGCTTCCAAGAAGAGAAGCAACATCTTCTACGAGGGAGTGCCTTTCAAGCAGAGCTACAATGCTTACATCCCCAGTAATGGATGCCCTACAGGGAGGCCTAAACATACCTGCATCTCCGGTTAGCGGAGTCGCCCCTTAAGTGAGGGCTAGTTATGCATCTACCCATAACGAGACATGTGTCGCTCTCTTAAAGGGCATCCATTCATTTTCATATCCTGAGGGTTATGGGTATGACTAAACGATAGATACCCTATGACCAAATAATCAAAGGGAACATCTTGCTAAACGGTTAATAGCAAAATGACCCGACGGAACTTCTCGCTGAATGATTATGGATTCAAATAACCAAATGGAACTACCTACTGAATGACCAGACAATTAAAAATTTGGGCGGTTGAATGGAACTACTTGATGAATGGTTAAATGATGAAACAATTGAACGGAACTACTGCTGAAAGGTCAAATGGTTTGAAAAATGGATGGAACTACTACTGATTGACTATTTGGTTCAGGATAGGATTAATTTATTTCGAAAGCAGTCCTCTACATATGCGTTTGAGAAGTTATCCCTCGGTATCTTTATGACTCTTTCACTCGTATGGTTTCTCTGAGTAAACCACCGAGGAACCCTATATAATTTATGGTTGCTTGATTACTTCTTGTAATGTTTGGATAGACTAACATTGTATACATATATAATCCTTAGATGATTGTGATGCTTTCATTATATGGCTTTTGAGTAAAATTTCAATGTTTGTTTTACATTTTTATTATGACATTCCACTTACGGCATTTTCCACTAAATACAAATTGGTGTGGGGTTCCTATATGAATTTCTAACTTATATGAGTGTGTGTCTCAGGGTTTCTATGTGAATTTCTGATTTCTATTTACCCGAGTGTGAGTCTCGGGGTTTCCGTATGATTTATGATTTCTATTTAGCCGAGTGTGTGTCTCAGGGTTTCCGTATGATTTCTGATTTCTACTTACTCAAGTGTGAGTCTCGGGGTTTCCGTAGAATTTCTGATTTCTATTTACCCGAGTGTGAGTAGGGCTGTCAACGGGTACCCGAAAAATCCGATATCCATCCGCATCCGTATCCGAAAATACGAAAAATATCCGTTATCCGAGATGCGGATACGGATATCCGATATCCGAAAATCATTTCGAATACGGATATGGTTATAGTGGTGTCCGTATCCGAGAAATATCCGTCCGATTTTCTGATACGTGTATGTAGTATATATATTATATAATTTTTAATTTATATTTAAGATTAAATTAATATATAAATTTCCTTAAAATAGCTAAGCTAAACTCAACTATTTAATTATAAAGGAAAGTTGTATTTTGTATTATGCAACATTTTAAATCATGTACTCATTTTATTTTGTGGTATGGTTATAATTAAAACATAATTGTGTATGTGCTTCTATGATTTATATTTTGTTTTATTTTAGTCTTAGGGTTGTGTATTTCATATTTTGAACACTTTATGTCTTAAAATATTTGTTGTAAGAAAATTATTTGATTGATGTCCTGCTTGTAATTTTTAATTAGATGTATTCACATTTTCAAAAAATATATTTTATGAGCCAAATTTGTATGTGAGTGATGTATTTGTAAACTTTTACTGTTTTATTTTCGGATATTTTTTCGGATGTTTTCGGATATTTTCGGATATACACATCCAATGTACAGTTTTAAGTTTCGGATACGGATATTTCGGATATTTTCGGATATCCGTATTCGCTAAGGCGTATACGGATATTTTCGGATATCCGAAAATATCCGCGGATACGGATACAGATATTTTTAACTGGTATCCGCGGATATCGGATACGGATTCGGATACGGATTTTCATTTTCGGATACGGATTCGGATACGGCACTATCCGTATCCGACTGCATCCGTTTACAGCCCTAAGTGTGAGTCTCGGGATTTCCGTATGATTTTTGATTTCTATTTACCCGAGTGTGAGTCTCGGGAATTCCATGTGATTTATGATTTCTGCTTACCCGAGTGTGTGGGTCTCAGGGTTTCTATAGGCTTTTAGGTTTTCATCAACCCAGCATGAGTCTCTGGGTTTCCGTGTGATTGCTAATTTTCTACTTACCTAAGCGTGAGTCTCAGGGTTTCTGTGAGAATTTCTGATTTCCATTTATCTGATCATGAGTCTCGGGTTTCCTAATTTCCTATTTACCCATGTATGAGTCTTGGAGTTTCTACCAATTTCAGATGTGATTTCCATGTGATTTCTACCAGTCGAGTGGGAGTCTCGAGATTTCTACTTATTGTAGATGTGAATTTCTGATATCTGATTTTCTATTTATGAGTTTTCATTTTCCTATCACATTCAAAATTTTGAATTCTTGTTGCATGGGTTCAAGTCTGAGCCTTAAACCCCCTTCCCTTAGTATTTCTATGTAAGTACTCTAGATTTACAATATTTTCAGGAGGTAAATTCCTAAACCTGCATTATTCTAACAATTAAGTTTAGTTAAAGATTCTTTATGCTTATTTCTGGAAGGAAAATTCTTTAATTCATTTTACCATACTCACATATGGAGTTCGAATATACCGATATTATTTCAAGGTAAAGGTTCCTATGTTAGAGCACAAGCATGTGCTATGAACCTCCCATCCGAAGCCTTACAACAAGTATTATGATCTCACAAAACTTTGTATAGGGAGTTTTTTGAACTCATGGCTTTTTTACCCCTAATATTTGCTACCATGATTTATGATTAAAATTATGTTAGAGACAGTATAAGTAATTAAATGTCAGAGATTGTGCAAGTCATATCACCTATACTGACACATTATGTTTGTTAATAGAAAATTTATAACTTTCTATCTAGATACATTCAAATTCTATCCG
The DNA here is from genome assembly GCA_030737875.1 of Allium sativum. Taxonomy (NCBI): domain Eukaryota; kingdom Viridiplantae; phylum Streptophyta; class Magnoliopsida; order Asparagales; family Amaryllidaceae; genus Allium; species Allium sativum. The sequence continues at coordinate 833,470,908 of CM060912.1, read as the reverse complement.
TTAATAAAGCTTACGCTTCCCCATATATCATTATTTTGGATTATACGATGCTAATGCCAAGACCTTTCTAATATGTCTTAAGTCACAGAAGAAACGGTACAGGAATAACAGGTTTTGTCCTAAAGAACAAAAGCTACTTTATACTAGGAAGGGGCTAACTGTTAACACCAAAAATTGCAGTAGCCAAATATAAAGAAGTAGAAGGACAAGAAAAAAGGGTTTCGGGCAGTGAAGCCGGAACCAAGTGGCAAAGCTCCGGGAGCAAGCTTCGAAAGTTGCGGAACCAACACCGAGAGCAAGAAATCAGAAGGCCAATATCGATAGTAGACAGGTTGTAACAACCCGGAAAATCTGAGCCAATTTTAAAATTTTTATTTTGGCAATTTTAATGAATTTTAAATATTTAAATTGATTTATTTTGAATAATAACGACGAGAAATTTATTTTGAATAGAATCAGAAGTACATGTTTATATAGATCGTCGTTAGAATATAAATATTTATTTTTAATTATAAAAGGAATTGAAAATGGCGCGGTAGTTTGAAAATTCAATTTCAAATTTCAAATGAATGTACAGGATTCAAAATAAACCGGATTTTAGCGAAATCAAAAATATTTGAATCTATTTGAAAATATCTTTCCAACGAATCCGAAAAATCAAAATTACATAGCGGGAATAAAAAGTTATGTCCAGTTGAAAATTCCGAATAGTCGCTCTAGAAATATAGCCCTTAAAAATGGAAATTTTGCAAACGACCTCGGTTTTAGATGAAACCACTTTTGTTGGATCCAGGATGTAGAATTATTGCTAGATTCCAAAATTCATAATTTTCTGAATCAATATGTGAGCGTGGCAATGTAAAACGTGTTTTGACAGTTTCAGTCAATTTCGATCGACCAGAAAATGGTCATTTTTCAAATGGCCTCAGAATTCGATGAAATTAGTTTTGTTAGGACCGTATCGTCAGTACGAAGCTAGAAATATTTTTTTTGGAATTTTTAGAGTCGGTACGTGACCCCAGTAAATTGAAATGTGCGTTCAAAATCAATATATAGATTTATATTTTGATTTTGACAGAAACTGATCGTAATAGCCGAATTGGCTTACCAGACATATCCCATTGTATTCGGAATGGGGGCAATTAGCAAGGGGCGACAGTCGGTGGGTTCAATTTCAAATTAGAATTAAAAGATAACTTTTAGGGAGATTAAATTAATTAAATAATTAATTAAATTAAAAGTCAACCCCTTTCTTTCTAAAGCCCCCCCTCGGTCATTCTTACCAGTTCAAAATCGATTAGAAGAAAAAAAAGAGAAAAAAACCGCTGTCTTCCCCCGTGGCCTCCCCCTTGCCGGACCACCGCCGCCCCTCCAATCCACCTCCGCCCAGAATCCGCTACCTCCACCTCTTCCCTTTCCCCAATCGATACCCCCAAACCCTCCTCCGCATGTAACAGCCACCGCCGCCACTTCATTGGCCCACCGCCGCGTCAAAGCCTTCCCCCACCCCACCGACGACGCCTCCAGCACCTCCTCTCCCTTCGAACAACCAAGTGAGTCTTTATTTTTATTTACGTTTACATTTATTTTTCAATTTTTGATGTAATTAGTACTGCTTTCTTATATGATTTTTAAGCTATTAAAAATATGATCTTTAAGTCATTAAAGTTAGGATTTTTAAGTTATTAAAAACATGGTTTTTATGATAAGAAAGTTACTATTTTCAGGATGAGAAAGTTATGATTTTTAAACAAATAAAGGTATGATTTTTATACATATAACGACGTGATGTTTATGAAGAAAGACGAGATTTTGATATACGTGTGATAGTAAAAATATAATCTTTAGCGAAGTAAAAATATAATCTTTACAGTATATGAGGTGAAATAAAAATATGAACTTTATTTCTATCATGAAGTAGTGAGAATAAAGATTCGATTTTTATATGAGTAGCAGATTAAAAATATTATTTTTATATTATAGGAATAATAAAAATTTGATCTTTATACATATAGCAACGAAGTAAAAATGTGATTTTATACCATATAGAGATTTGGTTTTTACAAGAGGAAAGATTGGATTTTTATCGCTTGAAAGTTATGATTTTTAGTTGTGAAAAAAATATAATCTTTAGCAGATAAAAATGTGATTTTTATCTACATAGTAGCATAATCAAAATATGATTTTTATATATTAGTAATGGCGATAAAAATATAATCTTTATATGGAAAGAGAACTTATAAAAATGTGATTCCTATTTTAAAGTAGCGATATAAAAATATAATTTTTAAACATGAAGTGATATCATAAAAATGTGATTTTTATATATGTAGTGTATACGGACTACGAAAGTGGTAAAAGGCGAGTGGCGAAGATTTCCTACATATGAAGAGTCGTGACGTTTGGTTTAGCTAATCGGTGAGAACTTCTCACTTTAATTCTTGTTTTCTAGTTAAAAATATATACTAGGATGCAGACGGTGCTAAGCAGCACCCGACACCCGTTGTCCACAGACCATGGACGACTTGTTTGATTTTGTTGTGTGGTGAAAATTGATTGTGATGTTGAATAGATGGAAATATATTCATGTGTTGAAATAAATTATTTATCGTTAAAAATATAAATTTAACGTGAATGTGAATAAATAAATATTCATTTACAAATCAGACGATTTGTTTATGTACACCCATTTTACTTATATGGATTGGGACGATAAATTTTACACATCGCCCAACTGCACAAATAAAAATCTGTGTTTGTTTACTGAAACCCCACACGGGTATTGAGATGATATTTGACATACACTAATCCCGATTGTTTAGTTGTATGTCAATCGATAGGTTGACAGACAGTTGTGTAGTGCACTTTGGATGATGGTTGATTATTTGTCATTGCTATTATATACATGTATTGTATGGAATCCATATAATTAACATTATATGGTAATTGATTGGGCCTCATTCCAATTTAGAAAATTAAAGAATAGTATAAAATAAAAATTCATGTGTTGAGTAGAATAAATAGTCATGTGTTGACGATACTCATGTGTTGAGAATATTCATGTGTTGAAACTTATCATGTGTTGAATGAAATATTTATAAAATAAAATTCACATTTTTATTGTAAGTAAGAATGTATAAATATTCATGTGTTGAATAAAATATATATTCATTTGTTGAAGAAAATATTCATTTGTTGAATAGAATAACAAAGTTATTGAAATATATAAAGCCGTGTTGATTAGATATGCGCCATTTTGACGCGAACGATATTTATATCGATTATATTCGTTTTTATAATGAATATAGAAAAGGAAATGATTTCAAAATATAACGTTTTAAAAATATTATCATTTATATATTAATGATATGGAATATTCAATTTTGATTTAAAATTGAATATGAAGTTGAAATCGTTTTTAAAACGAATTTAAACGATTTATAAAATACGTTTAGAATTGAAATCGACAAAATATATATAATATATATGTATATATATATACATATATATTAAATGGCCTGAATAGAACGCGCTGCGCCGCACCGCGGCAGTTCGCGAATTTTGACCATTGACTTCGAATTGGCGTTACGGGAGATCCGACAGTCGGATTCTCCTAAAACCGGAACCGTTGGGTTCGTATCGAAAAGAGCTTTCCAATGAATATTAGAAATTTGAAATCTAACAGTTGGATTTGGAATTATGTCCAAATCAAATTTGGAAAAGGTCGATGTAAGTGCAGTTCGACGACCGTTATTGGAAATCAACTGTACGAGCTTTGATAAAATTATTAAAAATATCAATAATTTGTGTAAAACCATAATAAATGATTTAGAAAGAATTAGGGTGAAAAATCCCATATTTAAAAAGGATAAAAATATATTTTTATCAAAATGAACTAGTTATGAACTAGAATTATAATCCAAGGTTTTTGAATAAATAAATTGGATTTGAAGTGGTTTTAAAAATAATTAGAATTTCGAATATACGAATTGGAATGGATTTGAATCGAAATTATCTTCGGAATATTTCGATGTTGGATTTCGTGATTGTACAGATATGGTTGTGAAAATTTGAAAGATATATTTATATCGTTATTTCCAATACGATATTTGTTGGTTTCAGAATTTGATATTGAATATAAGCCGATATATTTTGTATTCAGAGCCTTGTATTTAATATCAAATGGGATTATGGGTTCGTCGTGAATGGTGTCTTAAATAACACTGTTCTTGGACCCAGTTTAGAAAATAATAAATCTTTTAATTAAGATTTAGTGAAATTGTCCAGTTAATTAGTATTTAGTTGGAATTGAATTTAAATTGGTTTTTGGGTTTATCGTGAGCGGTGTTTTGAATAACACATGTTCTTTAACCCGATTAACAATGGAATGTGATTTTGGGTTTATCGTGAACCGTGTTTTAGATGACATTGGTTCTTTAACCAAGTTAAAGAGAGGATATTGATTTGTGGGAAGATTAAAATTAAGTGGAGTTTTAATGAATCTTTAATTAGATTAAAATGATCGAGAATGGAGTATCACCAGTTTTGCTCCAAGCGATAGTTAAATCTTTAATTAGATTTGAACGTGAAATGGTAATTAATATTTACCGATAACACCATGGTGTTAGATATGGAGTATTACCAGTTTTGCTCCATGGGATGAATAGGTTGGGATTGGGAAACAAAATAAATAATTACTTCGGTTTGGTTTGCTAATCCCGACTAGTTTGGAAAACCTTAACATGGTTTGAAATGATATCCAAAGGGAGATTAAAGAATAAATTTAAAAGAATTTATCTTTGATAAAATTAATGGGAACCTTTCCCTAAGAATGTGAATATTTTAATAAAAGAATATACTGAATTGGAATGAGGCGTATGTTGTGTTTGTGTAAAACTTAATTATTATATACGCGAGTTATTCGGAAAGGCCGGGTTTATACCCATTCTGAATAACTGATTCGATGATAAGTCGAAGATGAAGACGGTGGTTGAAGACCGGAGGTCTTCACATCGTTTGGATGATTACTGATGATCTTGATTGGGCTGTACACCCAAGAGGAGGGAATCAGCTGGTGATCATCCAGACGTACTTGGAGATCGATGGATATGCGAGGAATAAGGTTCCTCCGGTTTCATTCAGACCCAGACCGAACTTGTAAATGGACTGTGTGTCTGACATTGGATTTTATTCTATGTGACTGATTTCTATTAAATATATATCTGTTTGGCGGTGGAGAATTTATTCTCTTGCTTAACGCTCTTCTCTGAGACGTACGAGCTTAGAGGTTATATATCGATGGATATCAGTCGCATGGCATGAATTGCCTGTGTGGCATGCCTAAGTGGCAAATGCTCAAGGCTTTTGTGGAAAAGCAGAGTCTTGTGGTTGATGATCAAAGCACGGCCTATGTGGCACAGCTTTGTGTATAGCGTTAATTCGCGAGCCTCACACCTCGGTATGAGTCAAAAACAGGATAGTGACTGTAGGGAGAGCACGACGTTTCTTTCTAGCTATGGGTGATGTCAGTGACCTACCAGCCCTGACATTTGTATACTTTTTACCTGTGTGGTTGTTGGATGCGAGGCGCCTCAGATATAGGTCCTATAGGACCGGGAAACATGTGTTCAGGAATAACTAATCCTCAAAAGTAAGAGAGGACCGGCCCTGAAGATCCAGGATCGCTGTGTGTGGTCCTGAGACATTTACTAGAGTGTCTCGAACGGAGAGGAGCTTGCCCCTTGCCTCGTCTCATGACGAAATCCAATTTCCAATACGTGACATTTCGGTTTTATTTGTAGAGCCTAGTATGGCGACATAGTAGCATGGGATACTATGCCGTCTATGATTTGTACGTTATGATTGAAGTTGTTTTCTTCACTTATTGTAATAATAAAAGATGAAATTTATCGTATCAATCATTCTTTGGCTATTATAAGGTAAAACCTTATCCTCCAGCTTGCGTTGCATTGTGTGATGGGACCTGGGTCTTATAATAGCTTCATTTTTCTTTATTTAGCATTGCGCTGTTTGTTTTATGCACTGGTATTCTTGGGAGGAAACCCGTTCCGTGTTATACGGCCTGGTCCCTTGATTTACCTAACTTTAAAAATAAAGATTAATAACTGTTTTTGGTTCTTACACCAGTCACATGACTGGCCTGGAGTTTATTGTTTGAACCTAAACTTTGGGTGCCCCTATTTTCCGCACGGGCAGCTAGGGGTTGGATTTTGCAGATTTATATTCACAGGATAATGGTTTATAGCTGAAGTGATATTCAGAAAGCTCTGTATCCGCGTATTTCTTTCAGTTATGTTTTGTATTTTTTTTCCGCTGCTATGTATTTAAATGTAATTTAAATCTCTGATATTCTCTGTTATATAATATTTATTCATATTCTGTATATTCTTGTATTCTGATGGAATTGTTGTAATAAACAATGAAATGTTCTTCTGTTTGTGTTCCGATTTGTCGTGTTCTCAAAACAATCAGGGGTTTCGAACGGTCTTGGTCGGTTTAGCGATCGATTCTGATCAAGCGAAATTCCCAGTTGTTACATTTGGTATCAGAGCTTTGGTTTACAGAGCTTGAGAACAAGACGTATTAGAACCAAATGAAAGGATTCATCAGTGATTGGATTAGTAATATCCAATGAGAATAACTCGTTAGAGATGGGATCAATAGTGTCCTAGAACAAGTGTAAAGAGTGAAATTTTTGAAATAAAAATTTGAAAATAAGTTTTGTTTAGAAAATTTAAACCATTTTATACGTATTTGAATATTTTATTTGTATTAAATTTGGACAATCGAGTATATAAGGATTTTGCATATACGCGTCATGAACGTATATTCGAAGTTTTAATATACTGGATAGATATAGAATCACACTCTAGTCGCCCGGAGATGATCCTGATGATAGTCTAGACATCATCAGCATTTGTGTTCGAGTTTCAAAAAGCGGGATATCTATATATTTCCATCAGACTGGTGTGAGAACAAAAAATAGGTAGGATATATTGTTGAGATTTGCATCAAAAATATGATTTTCTGTATATATATCAAAATCATGAATTTGAAACGATAATCCACTAATTGATTGCTGATTGTCTTGTTTGATTATTGTTTTGATTAATTAGAATTTTGAACCATTTAGCCTAATGGAACCAAATTTAGAACTGAATTGAAACTTGATTACAATTGCATGCATATACATGTATATCCATTGAACAGGTCATAGCAAGGAGGCTAGAGCAGAGGAATAAAATTGTTTGCCCGACAAATAGGTACATGTTTATTGTATTTCTTGGGGATTTGATGATTTTATGAGCCGATTGGCTAGCCGCTTGGCTTTTTCTTTTGGATTGGTGAGGGCCATGGGAGGCTATTTGAAATACCCCGAAGCTCCCGGCACAGGGGAGATTATGGCGAAATTTTTCGAAAATTTAGGGTGTTAGCCAAATTTTTTAAAAATTTGAAAAGTTCTTAGGAACTGAAAAATTGAAGAACTTAAGCCATAATGAAAACAATGGAAGTTGAGTTGATTAGTTAAACAACTTTCAGCTTCATTCCTTTTCGGGGACAAAAAGTTTTAAGTGGGGGAGATTGTAGCAACCCGGAAAATCTGAGCCAATTTAAATTTTTTATTTTAGCAATTTTAATGAATTTTGAATATTTAAAATGAATTATTTTGAATAATAACGACGAGAAATTTATTTTGAATAGAATTAGAAGTACATATTTATATAGATCGTTGTTAGAATATAAATATTTATTTTTAATTATAAAGGAATTGAAAATGGCACGGTAGTTTGAAAATTCGATTTCGAATTTCAAATGAATGTACAGGATTCAAAATAAACCAGATTTTAGCAAAACCAAAAATATTTGAATCTATTTGAAAATATCTTTCCAACGAATCCGAAAAATCAAAATTTCATAGCGAGAATAAAAAGTTATATCGAGTTGAAAATTCAGAATAGTCGCTATGGAAATATAGCCCTTAAAAATGAAAATTTTGCAAACGACCTCGGTTTTCGACGAAACCACTTTTGTTGGATCCGGGATGTAGAATTATTGCTAGATTCCAAAATTAATAATTTTCTGAATCAATATGTGAGCGTGGCAAAGTAAAACGTTTTTTGACAGTTTCAGTCAATTTCGATCGACCAAAAAATGGCCATTTTTCAAACGGTCTCAGAATTTGATGAAATTAGTTTTGTTAGGACCGTATCATCAGTACGAAGCTAGAAATAATTTTTTTGGAATTTTTAGAGTCGGTATGTGACCCCAGTAAATTGAAATGTGCATTCAAAATCAATATATAGATTTATATTTTGATTTTGACGAAAACTGATCGTAACAGCCGAATTGGCTTACCAGACATATCCCATTGTGTTCAGAATGGAGGCAATTAGCTAGGGGCAACAGTCGGTGGGTTCAATTTCGAAATAGAATTAAAAGATAACTTTTAGGGAGATTAAATTAATTAAATAATTAATTAAATTAAAAGTCAACCCCTTTCTTTCTAAAGCCCCCCAATCGTTCTTACCAGTTCAAAATCGATTAGAAGAAAAAAAAGAAAAAAAACCCGCTGTCTTCCCCCGTGACCTCCCCCTTGCCGGACCACCGCCGCCATGCTCCCACTGCCGCCGCCCCTCCAATTCACCTCCGCCCAGAATCTGCTACCTCCACCTCTCCCCTTTCCCCAATCGATACCCCCAAACCCTCCTCCGCGTGTAACAGTCGCCGCCGCCACTTCATTGGCCCACCGCCGCGTCAGAGCCTTCCCCCACCCCATCGACGACGCCTCCAGCACCTCCTCTCCCTTCGAACAGCCAAGTGAGTCTTTATTTTTATTTACGTTTACATTTATTTTTCAATTTTTGATGTAAATAGTACTGTTTTCTTATATGATTTTTAAGCTATTAAAAATACGATCTTTAAGTTATTAAAGTTAGGATTTTTAAGTTATTAAAAACATGGTTTTTATGATAAGAAAGTTATTATTTTCAGGATGAGAAAGTTATGATTTTTAAACAAATAAAGGTATGATTTTTATACATATAACGACGTGATGTTTATGAAGAAAGACGATATTTTGAAATACGTATGATGGTAAAAATATAATCTTTATTGAAGTAAAAATATAATCTTTAGCGAAGTAAAAATATAATCTTTACAGTATATGAAGTGAAATAAAAATATGAACTTTATTTCTATCATGAAGTAATGAGAATAAAGATTTGATTTTTATATGAGTAGCAGATTAAAAGTATGATTTTTATATTATAGGAATAATAAAAATTTGATCTTTATACATATAACAACGAAGTAAAAATGTGATTTTATACCATATAGAGATTTGGTTTTTACAAGAGGAAAGATTGGATTTTTATCGCTTGATAGTTTTTTTTAGTTATGAAAAAAAAATATAATCTATAGTAGATAAAAATGTGATTTTTATCTACATAGTAGCATAATCAAAATATGATTTTTATATATTAGTAATGGCGATAAAAATATAATCTTTATATGGAAAGAGAACTTATAAAAATGTGATTCCTATTTTAAAGTAGCGATATAAAAATATAATTTTTATACATGAAGTGATATCATAAAAATGTGATTTTTATATATGTAGTGTATACGGACTACGAAAGTAATAAAAGGCGAGTGGCGAAGATTTCCTACATATGAAGAGTCGTGGCGTTTGGTTTAGCTAATCGGTGAAAATTTCTCACTTCAATTCTTGTTTTCTAGTTAAAAATATATACTAGGATGCAGACGGTGCTTAGCAGCACCCGACACCCGTTGTCCACAGACCATGGACGACTTGTTTGATTTTGTTATGTGGTGAAAATTGATTGTGATGTGGAATAGATGGAAATATATTCATGTGTTGAAATAAATTATTTACCGTTAAAAATATAAATTTAACGTGAATGTGAATAAATAAATATTCATTTACAAATCAGACGATTTGTTTATGTACACCCATTTTACTGATATGGATTGGGATAATAAATTTAACACATCGCCCAACTGCACAAATAAAAATCTATGTTTGTTGACTGAAACCCCACACGAGTATTGGGATGATATTTGACGTACACTAATCCTGATTGTTTAGTTGTATGTCAATCGATAGGTTGACAGACAGTTGTGTAGTGCACTTTGGATGATGGTTGATTATTTGTCATTGCTATTATATACATGTGTTGTATGGAATCCATATAATTAACATTATATGGTAATTGGTTGGGCTTCATTCCAATTTGGAAAATTAAAGAATAGTATAAAATAAAGATTCATGTGTTGAATAGAATAAATAGTCATGTGTTGACGATACTCATGTGTTGAGAATATTCATGTGTTGAAACTTATCATGTGTTGAATGAAATATTTATAAAATAAAATTCACGTTTTTATTGTAAATAAGAATGAATAAATATTCATGTGTTGAATAAAATATATATTCATGTGTTGAAGAAAATATTCATTTGTTAAATAGAATAACGAAGTTATTGAAATATATAAAGCCGTGTTGATTAGATATGCGCCATTTTGACGTGAACGATATTTATATCGATTATATTCATTTTTATAATGAATATAGTAAAGGAAGTGATTTCAAAATATAACGTTTTGAAAATATTATCATTTATATATTAATGATATGGAATATTCAATTTTGATTTAAAATTGAATATGAAGTTGAAATCGTTTTTAAAATGAATTTAAACGATTTATAAAATACGTTTAGAATTGAAATCGACGAAGTATATATAATATATATATATATTATATATTAAATGGCCTGAATAGGACGCGCCGCGCCGTGGCAGTTCGCGAATTTCGACCATTGACTTCGAATTGGCGTTACGGGAGATTCGACCGTCGGATTCTCCTAAAACCAGAACCGTTGGGTTCGTATCGAAAAGAGCTTTCCAATGAATATTAGAAATTTGAAATATAACAGTTGGATTTGGAATTATGTCCAAATCAAATTTGGAAAAGGTCGATGTAAGTGCAGTTCGACGACCGTTATTGGAAATCGACTGTACGAGCTTTGATAAAATTATTAAAAATATTAATAATTTGTGTAAAATCATAATAAATGATTTAGAAAGAATTGGGGTGAAAATCCCATATTTAAAAAGGATAAAAATATATTTTTATTGAAATGAACTAGTTATGAACTAAATTTATAATCCAAGGTTTTTGAATAAATAAACTGGATTTGAAGTGGTTTTAAAAATAATCAGAATTTCCAATATACGAATTGGAATGGATTTGAATCGAAATTATCTTCGGAATATTTCGATGTTGGATTTTGTGATTGTACATATATGGTTGTGGAAATTTGAAAGATATATTTATATCATTATTTCCAATACGATATTTGTTGGTTTCAGAATTTGATATTGAATATAAGCTGATATATTTTGTATTCAGAGCCTTGTATTTAATATCAAATAGGATTTTGGGTTCATCGTGAATGGTGTATTAAATAACACTGTTCTTGTACCCAGTTTAGAAAAGAATAAATCTTTTAATTAAGATTTAGTGAAATTGTCCAGTTAATTAGTATTTAATTGGAATAGAATTTAAATTGGTTTTTGGGTTTATCATGAGCGGTGTTTTGAATAACACCTGTTCTTTAACCCGATTAACAATGGAATGTGATTTTGGGTTTATCGTGAATCGTGTTTTAGATGACATTGGTTCTTTAACCCAGTTAAAGACAGGATATTGATTTGTGGGAAGATTAAAACTAAGTGGAGTTTTAGTGAATGTTTAATTAGATTAAAATGATTGAGAATGGAGTATCACCAGTTTTGCTCCAAGCGATAGTTAAATCTGTAATTAGATTTGAACGTGAAATGGTAATTAATATTTACCGATAACACCATGGTGTTAGATATGGAGTATTACCAGTTTTGCTCCATGGGATGAATAGGTTGGGATTGGGAAACAAAATAGATAATTACTTCGGTGTGGTTCGCTAATCCCGACTAGTTTGGAAAACCTTAACATGGTCTGAAATGATATCCAAAGGGAGATTAAAGAATAAATTTAAAAGAATTTATCTTTGATAAAATTAATGGGAACCTTTCCCTAAGAATGTGAATATTTGAATAAAAGAATATTCTGAATTGGAATGAGGCATATGTTGTGTTTGTGTAACACTTGTTTATTATATACGCGAGTTATTTGGAAAGGCCGGGTTTATACCCATTCTGAATAACTGATTCGACGATAAGTCGAAGATGAAGATGGTGGTTGAAGACCGGAGGTCTTCACATCGTTTGGATGATTATTGATGATCTTGATTGGGCTGTACACCCAAGAGGAGGGAATCAGTTGGTGATCGTCCAAACGTACTTGGAGATCGATGGATATGCGAGGAATAAGGTTCCTCCGGTTTCGTTTAGACCCGGAACGAACTTGTAAATGGACTATGTGTCTGGCATTGGATTTTATTCTATGTGACTGATTTCTATTAAATATATATCTGTTTGCCGGCGGAGAATTTATTCTCTTGCTTAACGCCCTTCTCTGAGACGTACGAGCTTAGAGGTTATATATCGATGGATATCAGTCGCATGGCATGAATTGCCTGTGTGGCATGCCTAAGTGGCAAATGATCAAGGCTTTTGTTGAAAAGCAGAGTCTTGTGGTTGATGATCAAAGCACGGCCTATGTGGCACAGCTTTGTGTATAGCGTTAATTCGCGAGCCTCACACCTCGGTATGAGTCAAAAACGGGATAGTGACTGCAGGGAGAGTACGACGTTTCTTTCTAGCTAAGGGTGATGTCAGTGACCTACCAGCCCTGACATTTATATACTTTTTACCTGTGTGGTTGTTGGATGCGAGGCGCCTCGAATATAGGTCCTATAGGACCGGGAAACGTGTGTTCAGGAATAACTAATCCTCAAAAGTAAGAGAGGACCGGCCCTGAAGATCCAGGATCGCTGTGTGTGGTCCTGAAACATTTGCTAGAATGTCTCGAACGGAGAGGAGTTTGCCCCTTGCCTCGACTCATGACGGAAATCCAATTTCCAATACGTGACATTTTGGTTTTATTTGTAGAGCCTAGTATGGCGACATAGTAGCATGGGATACTATGCCATCTATGATTTGTACATTATGATTGAAGTTGTTTTCTTCACTTATAGTAATAATAAAAGATGAAATTTAGCGTATCAAGCATTCTTTGGCTATTATAAGGTGAAATATTATCCTCCGGCTTGCGTTGCATTGTTTGATGGGACCTGGGTCTTATAATAGCTTCAATTTTCTTTATTTAGCATTGCGCTGTTTGTTTTATGCACTGGATTCTTGGGAGGAAACTCGTTCCGTGTTATACGGCGTGGTCCCTTGATTTACCTAACTTTAAAATAAAGATTAATAACTATTTTAGTTCTCACACCAGTCACATGATTGACCTGGAGTTTATTGTTTTAACCTAAACTCTGGGTGCCCCTATTTTCTGCATGGGCAGCTAGTGGTTGGGTTTTGCAGATTTATTTTCACAGGATCCTGGTTTATAGCTGAAGTGATATTCGGAAAGCTCTGTATCCGCGTATTTCTTTCAGTTATGTTTTGTATTAATTATTTTTTTCCGCTGCTATGTATTTAAATGTAATTTAAATCGCTGATATTCTCTGTTGTATAATATTTATTCATACTCTGTATATTCTTGTATTCTGATGGAATTGTTGTAATAAACAATGAAATGTTCTTCTGTTTGTGTTTCGATTTGTCGTGTTCTCAAAACAATCAGTGGTTTCGAACGGTCTTGGTCGGTTTAGCGATCAATTCAGATCGAGCGAAATTCCCAGTTGTTACATTGGTTCAAGTGGCAACCAAACATCAGCATCAAGTATTGTCGGGGAAGACCCGGGAGCTCCAATTTCGATACCGAAGCACAAGGATGTTGGTTCAACACTGACTACAGGAGAATAGTGGAAGAAACAACAATAAGCAAAAGTGAAGGATTGGTTCTGGTATGAAAGTAGAAGTACATTTACCTAAGGATTGGCAAGATTACAACTCCGAAAGCATACCACTCAACACCATAAGCAAGTAGATGTGAGCAACCGAGAGCTTATAAACCAAAAGCTTAAGGACACTAAAGGGAAACATCATATCAGGCAAGAGAAAGCAGAGGGCTGCCGGCACTACTTAGCTCAGTACCGACACTAACATTAGAGGAAACCATATAAGTCATTCGAAAGGGGTCACGGGTGAGGTTATTGTGAGATCAAGACCGGAACCATGGTTGTCGGAATAAGTAAGGAGGCAGTCTCTATAACACGCTTAGATCTGACACCTAAACTGACAAGTAAAGGCTACAGAGCTGAAAGACAAGCTAAGAGGATGCAAAGGGCTATCGAAACCGTCCCCAGGAAACAACTTTAAATTCACCAAGAGGAATGCTGTCACAAAGCAAAGCACAGAAGCAGACCAAATCCAATTGTCCTAGAGCCGAAAGCCTATCATTGGATGGCATACCGGAAGCATATGCGTAACATACTGAGGATTTGCAACGGAGAACAAAAGCTTATCGGTGAAGCTCCAAGAGGCATGTCTGTAGAACAACTCCCGAAATATCGAGATTGATATTCCAACGGCAAGAAGACATCAATGAAGACATTTGATAAGAGGAAAGGTGGCTGAAACCACTCTGCCAGCGTTGGAAGTCACAAAGGCGGCCGAAACCTTGCTAAAGAATCCAAAAGAGGCTTTTGTTGGGCTCACAACAAATGGGGGCCCAATCTGCCTATAAATAAGACCTTAGAGATCTCATTTTGGGGGGACTTCTGCTCTCATTTCTAAGAGAGCTAACCCTAATTTGTAAATCAATTTGGGGATTTCTTATATAATTTCCTCTATGAATAAAATCATCAAAGCCCTTAAATTGGACATAGGTTCAATCTGAACCGAACCACTACAAATTGTTGTGTTCTTTACTATTTTTCTTATTATACGGTATATTGTTGTGCTATGTTGTTCAACATTCCTCAATCTAACCCTTTCGGCAGATACATACCTATCTTATGCTTTCCCCCTAATAAAGGCATCATACGCAAGCCATAGCCTTAATCCCAAAATCACAAAGTAACCCTTCCTTAAGCTGTTTAGTTTCATAACTTGTGTTGTGCTTAGGGAACCCTTGCCCTAAGGTAATTGTTGGTCCTTGAGCCACAGAAGCGTGATACTCACCCCTTGAGGGAAGAGTAACTAATCTTCATGCCTTTGACCTTAATGCCTAGGTAACGGTGAACTAACTCATGCTGGCAGGCTGAATAATCCCATTCTTCCCTTAGGTCCATTTCCTTAGACCTATCTCCAGTGTTGACGAAAAATATCATTAACAAGAGTGGTCTACGATATGAAAGAAATTACGATGGTTATCACAACCAAATTATTCAGGATTATTTTGCTGAAAATTATGTGTATGGGGATGTTGAATTTAGACAGAGGTTTCACATGTCCTAGAACGTCTTTAATAGAGTTCTCGACAAATTAACTGAAACAAACATCTTTTTTACTCATAGAGTTAATGGGACCAATGAACTCGAGCTTTATCCACTTCAGATACCAATGACTACACTTCATACATTGTCACATGATGCTTTTGCAGATTCATTAGATGACAAATTAAGGATGGGAGACTCCACGACATTCTTGAGCATGAAATAATTTTGCATAACCGCTGTTATGCAATTTCGTGAGGAATATCTTCGGTTCCCAAACCCTCATGATATTGAACGATTATTGGTAATGAGTGAACGACGTGGGTTTCCAGGTATGTTAGGTAGCTTAGACTGTATGCATTAGAGGTGGAAAAATTGTCTGATTGCATTGTAGGGTCAATACTTAGGATACAACAAAAAGGCTGCTCTTGTGTTGGAAGTTGTTGCATCATTTGATTTATATATTTGGCATATGTTTTTTAGAGCACTATGTTCTCTAAATGATATAAACGTTTTGTGACAGTCTTATTTATTTAACGACTTATGCAACGATGTAGCATCTCCAAGAAACTACAAAATAGGAGGCGTAGCTTACACTATGGGTTATTACTTGGTAGATGACATTTACCCAAAGTGAAAAACTCTTGTGCAAGCTCATAAAATTCCTAATAATGCTAAAAAGGCAATGTTCACGAAGCATGAAGAAAGTTTGAGAAAAGATATTGAACGAGCTTTTGGGGTGCTTCAAGGAAGATTTCACATATTACAAAAGGATGTAAACTACCATGACCCTACAATGCTATCGGACATCATGCATTGTTGTATAATTTTATATAATATTATTTTTGAACAAGAACTTGGTGGATATGAGCTACAACTCTGAAACTATCCTGATATTGCTGCCCTAATGCATTTGCCCAGAACATCCAGCGAATTAGAGATATTCGAAATCCATAAGCTCATCTCGACAACAGAGAAAATATAATGATGCATTACTAGGAACATATAGGAAGTCAATCATAAACTAAACATTTTCGTTTATTTCTTATTTCATTTTTGGAATTTATGTCATTTTTCTATTGCACTAAGTAGACGGTGCAATTGCTGTACGTGTTGTTTGTTTGTTTATTGAATATCATTTCAATCAAGTAGGGGTTTGAATGTTTGTACTAACTTATAAGAACACCGAGACATATACAACTCCGTACAAATACAACCATTAATAAGTAATGGATACATGCATTGATAGTAGTATACATAGTATTGACATAGTTTCATACAAATAGAAGTAGTAATACGCAACAAATCTAAACAGTGCTACTAAGATAGTTAGTACGAACATATCCCTAAAGATTTTCATTTCTACTATTAAACTCCTTAATTTGTTTTTCCATGTGCTTTACTTACACTGGATTGAGGTTATTCAAATTGAAACTAATTAGAAGAAATCATCAGCATATTATAGACGAGCCAATTGTTGTCTTCGTAACTTTAACTCTTTAGCACGTTCCCATTTTAATTCAACACGATAGCTTTGACATTCTAAATCTCTCTGAAGTCTACTTGTTTCCTTTTCTTTCTCTACTTCGGTGTATTTCTACGCAGTTTTTTCGGCGGTAGCAAGACTTTCACTGATTTGTTCATAATGTCTAGTATAATCAATGGATGCTTTTCCTTCCCCTTGAACTTCCCGCACGGCTTTCTATCGCTACTAGTTGTGAATGAGGTATCTTTGTGTGCATCCAAACAATCTGATATTGATTCATCACCCATCTTCCTAGGTTGGAACTTTAAAAAATTGTTCTTTTTGTAGTCTTCCCCAGTCGTCCTCCTTCGAAAATATTTCATAGCAATGTTGCATGTTGAAAGGTTGGTTGTTGTGCTCAGCCAAGAATAATGCATGCGCCTGATTGAGCTGTATTTGATGAAATACATTACAACTAACTTAATAAACCCAGAAATACAAAAGAACTAATATTAGAGCATTACCATATCAATGTCATTAGCCCTGCTTTGATTTCTTGCATGTAAACCAACCATTATTTCTTTCTAACATTGACAAGTAGATTTTTTTCACAAGACTATTTCAAAGAATCAACTGTTCTAGGAAGACAATTTGAACATCGTTCATTGAGCATATTGCAAAAATAATCTCAAAAAGAACTTTCACTTTGGCTGGTACCTTTCCTCTTTTCCTTTGAACATTCAATCCATCAGTAATAAAGCTCGGCTTGGTCGTATAATGACAATTTACCGAGTTTTGTAGAAACAAGAGCTTGTTGTCCAAATTCCTTGATAGGAAATTTGTTGATGTTGATTCCAGAAGTTTTCTACCTCCTGGATTACATTGAAAGCATATATGCATTACTATTATCTTCCTCTATGGCTTCCACATTTTTGAATTGTGTTTCTTTGATTCCCTAGTCGTTATACCCGAATGGATTATTCAGGTTTCTATTAAAATTCTAAGGTGGGTAAGCACCTTGTCTTCGATGTTAGCTATTTGGAAAGACATACTCTTGTTCAGAACTATTTTTTTCAAAAATGAAGAATGTTAAGAGTATTTTGAATTTTGGAACTTTGGTAGTGGTTTGAATTCAGTTGAGAATTGCAGCAATTCAAATTTTGTAGAGATTGATACAAATTGATACCATAGTGAGACTGGTAGTGGTTTGGATTTTGTTGTGATTGAAACTAGTTTTGAATGCACTGGTTTGGCATTTGGTTATCAGAATGGGATTGTGAAACAAATTTTCGTTTCTATTGTTTTGACATTATTGCTATTTGATATTATTTTGTGTTGAACAGAGCTGGAATAATGAAGATTATTGTATAATTTGTCAAAATAGGATGTAAAATATATATAGAGGAGGTGGAAGGAAGAAAGGGGAAGTAAGTAGGTATGGGCCAACAGTCAAAATAATGATCGTTGCCCTTAGCCGACTAAGGGGCAATAATCATTTCTTTTACCGTTGCCCTATGTGGGAGCATAACCGACTTTATAAAAGTAAGTTACCTTAGCCGACTATATAAAATCCATCTAAGGCCCGGTTGCCAAGCAACCATTCGGTTTCTTTAGCAACCCAAAGGGTTACCAAAGAAACCCCTTAGCAACCAACCGACCCCCTGTTGGGGGTCGATTGGATCCCAACCTAACCCTGGGTTGGGAATGCCCTTACCGTATCAAATCGTATATAAAGGACAAAATTACTAGTGATAGCACACGGTTGGACTGCGGAAATATCGTGGGTTATTAATAGTTTCAATTTTTTTTTTTTAGAAAATGGATTGTTGATAAAGGTGATCGAATCGTTGCTTATTTCAACTGGATTTTTTTATTTATATTTATGTTTTTTCAGTACTATTGCAATTTGAATAATCATCATTTATCTAAAAATTGAATCAACTCTTAGAATCTGAATGAAAGCACTAATCCAGATAAAAAATAAAATAGAAAGTAAGAAATAGGAAAATCACATGTAGAATTTATATAGTAGTCCGATGTACTTTGGTCTATTGTCATTTAATCTGTTTTATTATAAGCTATTAGTTTTCATCTCTTTCAATTATTAGTTTTTCTCTTAGATCCAAGTTACAATGACTTTGAATAAATTTGGAAGAGATAAGTAGTGAAGACTATGAAGAAAATCCAGTAGAATAATCTTAAAGTCATAGGAAAGAACCCTTTTTAGTTGAATGTAGATAGATAACTTTTGGAGAATTGAGCAATATATATTTAGAGATTTAACAACATAAAGGTCTGGGAGATAGCTTAGAGTCACCCTAGAAGTCCTAGGTCGACCCAAGCTCTAATCTTAACTTGGACTCGACATATAGATATAGGTCGGTCATGTGTTAAAATACTTAGCGGATTTTTGGTAATTCCACTTGCATGCTTCTTCTAGCTTCTAGTTGAGTCAGTTGATCCACTTTCTAGTCATCTTCGAGTCAAGTTTCATGATTCCTTGAATATTCATCTTCTTAGCTCTTTATAAATAGCCAATCCTTAGAATAAGCTATCGATTCGAGCATGTTTACTGGAACAAAGTGATCCATTGCATGAATTTTGGAAGTCACTGAGTGAACCATCTTAAGGTGGCCTCGACCTAACATAATGACTCGTAGTGGAGTATGACAGGTTGAGCCAAAATACTTTATACCTTTTCCAAGTCCTTATGCTTTTCTAAGTAAACATGTCATGTTTTAAGTTATTTGATTCCTTTTGAATTTTCTAAGTCTAAGTAAAGTCGCTTTGGTCCAAAAGCAAGTTAACACTTACACCTCAAGGTACACCTTTAGAATGTAAGGAGTGATTTGCTCTAGAAAAAAATTAGTTAATCTTGTCTCGATGATCCATACTTCAATTTCGATAATTGATTAAATTTCGAAAATCGAGTTTTTTGTCAGTTCCAATCAAACTTTCTGACTTGCCCAATCATGTACTGTAGTCGATCCAATCAGATAAAAGCTCTTCGACTATTCAAGTTCATAATAAACATGTGAAAATTCCAACCTTTGAATACAAGTTATCTTATATTCATTTAGGATTATCTTTCTTTATTTGATTTCAAAACGTTCAAATCCTTTATACACTTCATATCTACTCTAAGGCATGGTCTTTTTGGACTGTTCATGCTTTAATCTGAGTCACGATCTCTCTAGATAATTCTTCATCTATCGTGGAATTCCATCCTTGATGGTCATATGTGGAGTATAATACGTTTTCACTTCAGCAAGGGTGCTTACTCTCCATTAAGTGGACTCAACCATCGAGTGGGCCTATCCACTTACTCTCTAATGAGGGGACTTACCCTCGACCTTTTTAGGTTCTTGTTAAACCTAATCTTCTTACT
Organism: Allium sativum; assembly: GCA_030737875.1. Classification (NCBI taxonomy): domain Eukaryota; kingdom Viridiplantae; phylum Streptophyta; class Magnoliopsida; order Asparagales; family Amaryllidaceae; genus Allium; species Allium sativum. The sequence continues at coordinate 833,450,571 of CM060912.1, read as the reverse complement.
TTCCGATTAGGGCACACACTCTCTAGTGAGGAGATCCAATGGCAGTAATCCCATCCAGTCACTCTTTTACGAAGTGACTTCTTGCACTTTAGATCTATCTCTCTAGATGGTAACTCTAAGGTGGATAAAATAAAACCATCCAATCACTCTTTGGTGATGTAACCTACTTATTGCACTTTGGTCCCATCTCTTTGGACGTAGCTCTAATACATCCAAATTCATACTAGTCCGTCTATTCACTCTCCGACGAGGAGACATGCACCCTGCACTGCATCTCTTCCCTCTAGGAGGAAATTGTAAGGAGATCCAAATCCGATAATCACATTTAGGTGGAAATCCAAAAACTGAATATCTAAATCAAATGAAGTACATAAATCCTAATAGTTATACCATATTTTTGACTAAGAACATTCCTAAGGTCAAATCCAAATTCCATACATGTTTAAGCAGTCTGAAGTTATTACCATCCTATGTTGTCATTATAAACTAAGCGCAAACTAGTTTCATCTTCCGTGTAAGTGGTTTGAGTTTAATTTTGAAAATATGAAAAGGAAGAGAGATAATGACCAACATATCCCTGGTTAGCCCGATCATGGAATTACGAGTCTTGGGCATGATCCATATTTGTTCCTTAAAGCAATGACTGTGGATTGTGGTTGGTCCGTCAATACCATTGTAGGTGGGTTTATTGACATATAGTTACAGCTTGTTGTTTCAAACCAGTTCTTACAATCATGTCGTGAATGCGTGTACATTCGCCCGCTTCATGATCCCCAAGCTCATGGAAGATGCGGTATTTCCTAGATTCAAAAGTTCTCAAGTAGTTGGTTTTGACAGAGAATGTGCCCTTAGTTTTCATGTAAATCTTTTCTGGGGTCCCTTTTAGCTCGGTGTAAGAAGCGAATTTCGGTTTCTTCCTTAGTTGTTTTAATTCTCTATTGTTACTCTCAATTTTACGCTTTTCCTTATCCTTTCCAAATCCAACTTCGGGAAGTCTCAGCAAGAAATTCATTTTCCTTAGCCTTAGCATTCTCCTGACATAAGCATCTGTTCGCTTCATGGTATAATTTCATAAGGTCCATTGATGGATCTCTCTCTAAAGAAATCTTAAAATTGGTATTGCTAAGAACTCCTAAAATCATCGCCATTAGAATTATTGAGGGCTTGATTTATCCGCCTTAGTAGTTTCCATATTAAATCTCATCAAATAACTCCTTAGGATCTCTCCAAGCGTTTGTTTCATGCTTGAGAGAGTCACATGTTCTTTGATCTAGAGACATGCACTCAGCACTGCCTCAAGAATTTGCATATTAATTCAATCTAGTTATGGATGGACCTATTTTGGAATTGCATGAACTACATTGCATCCAAAATTTTCAGGTATAATGGGAAACACCATCCCATCACCATCTCTGAAGAACCTAACATCTCCATCTGTTGGCTGAATCCGGCCAGATGAACTGTCACATCATAGTTTCCATTAAACAATTTTGGTGTCAAAAACTTGAAATCAGGGTAAAATTTTCATTTCGAATGTTAAAGGTGGGGGGTTCTTGGATACATTTTCCATACTTTAGTTCGATAGTCCACTTCTGATAATTTTTCCTAATCATTTCAGCTATTTAGTTCATGTTGTTCAACAACAATCTTTGATCCAAAGCAATGTCTACTCCTCAGTCCTGTGGAGACTCCGACATAAAGTCTTGTACATGCTCCTTCAGTAGTTATTTTCTCTAGTTTTGATCTACTCCTCCAATCCTGTTTTTCCCACCGTCTGTAAAGGATAATTTTGGCACAAATTATTATGTCTATTGCAAAATAGCATTTAGAACTATGTTCCTAGCCCTAACGTCATTACTTTCTAGCATTTCAACGTCCACTCCAGCCTTTTCCTCAAGTAAAGTCTTCTCAGTTTCGAATTTTTCAGATATTGGGGGCATTATTCCAAACTGCTCTGCACTAACTCCAAAATTTCCTAGGTTGTTTCTGGATCCTTACGGTCCTATATGTCCTTAGTTTTTCCATCGTTTGAAAAAAGTATGTTGCATCTCATGTTGTCTTACCATGATCCAATTCTGAATATCCTTCTTTATCCTGTCTACGTCATCTCTAGTGAAGTAGCTAAATCTCTTAGAATTAGAGGACAAATCCTAGTTGCATCTATGCTATGATTAGCTCCATCAATATCTAGATTTGGTTTAAGCTTTCTCAGTATATATGAATCTCAATCCAAGCTCGCTTTGAGTGATAACACTAAAATATGTTAGACTAAAAAGTGGTAAATACAAAGAGTGATAATCTAAAAAAGGATAAAAAGTAGCCGACAGACGAGGTTTATAGTGCTTCGGCGTTAACAAGCCTACGTCCAGTTTATAGTTTCTTGATTGGTTAATAGATTGCAAGTACAATGCAAACAATCACTCGATCTTACGATTACAATGGAATATTTCTCAAAATCCATAAAATTATATTCAACAATATGGGGTACAATCTGAATAAGAGAGAAACACTGGTAATAATGGAGTTTTAGTATGAAGAATGCCAGAAGATCCCTCAAATGGAAAGTCTTGGAATATTTATAGATATGAATGGTAGGCGGGTCTCGTGATGACATGAAGCAATCTCCTACATTGTTGCAGGATTGTGGGCTAAATGGTGAAATCCTCTTTGGACCATGGGTTTGAAAGAACCGATCATGGTTTAACCACTTTCTCACTTTAATCAGGTGGTGATAGATCGGATCGCAGTCTTCACGAGCCGGAGGGAGCAATGCTTAGGTTCTCTAAGTAGCATTCGCATCTTCAGGAACAAGAACTGATCGTGGTTTAACCACTTTCTCACTTCAATCAGGCGGAGATAGATCGGATCGCAGTCTTCACGAGCCGGAGGGAGCAATGCTTAGGTTCTTTAAATAGCAAGCAGGTCAGGTCGCCCTTCCTACGAGCCGAGCCATTGTGATGTCTCAGAGCTGATTCTTTTTAGTACAGGGGCGGGTCGCCCCACACCCCAGCCGTGAGACTCAACCCGGATCCTTTGTCCAGCATAGTTGAAAATGCATGTCCTATATTCAATTTGTGATCTATCCATCTACCCAACCTAGTCTCTTTGTTGATGAATAATCATCTCTTGCTCAATATCGCACTTGGTAGCTAGTATTTAGACTCTGTATGGCCTGGTCATAAAATTGGCCAACATTTTGCCCTCTCGAAGTATGTATTATTGGAGATGAAGTGTGCTTCGAGATAGTAGATTTGCCTATTCTCGAATCGGTGAATGTCAATAGTCAGGTCTGTCTATATGATCGAGATAGTAGATTTGCCTATTTCTGGAACAAGTATAAATACAAGACCAGATCTCCAGTTATTTTAGCCATATTCAATGGTTTCAAGCTTTGGATCGGACTTAAACAACTTCTTGAGTAAACTCTTCGTCCTTCATCAAATTAAATTAAAGGAATTTAAATTATCTGATACGTTGCTTTGTTGGCTTTTCCTCACATATGCATGCACAACTCTTATTGACTTCTTTCAATTTTATCCAAACTCTTCTGATTCAATGCAACAACCAAGTTGTTGAGCCAGGAATTAGATAGCGGATCGATTCGAGTTAGCTCGACCCGCTTGGTACTCGATCCGAAGCTCTTTGCTCTTTTTGTGCAGCTAAATGCTCGATTAAAGTACCCGCTAGAGGGTCGGATCGCCCTTTTTGTGACCCGCCGTGGGATTCAAGCTGAGAGCTTCATGCAATTCCACTTATTGGGCTGCTGGATCGGGTCGAGCTGTCAAATCGAAAGGAATACGGACAGTTCCTTAATAGGCTATATAAGTTAACATTCTTTTTATTTTTCACTTTTACTGCTGCTAGGTCTTTACTGTTCCAGTGACCCTAATTCCATTTTCTCTCAATCCTACCAAATCTCTAATCCAATTAGATAGGTACAAATCACGATGCTCTCTGTTTCGATTCTTGTCTTTAATTCGCGAATTTGCCCCACTCCCTTCAATTATTCGCTTTCGCGCTAGCCTTCCAATGTTTGACATACTCATCGTCATTGCCAACACCGAGAATGCTACTGATGGCGGGGTCTGAGGTGCTGGTCTTCTGACGATGCTGGATACAACGCGGACAAACTTCGTCCTTGCTTTTAATGCACCGCGGAGTTGAGGGTTCTGGAGAAGATAAGGCATTGAGAGGGTAGAACGGAAAGCAATGGACCTTGTATATCAGACAAGGGGGTAAAACGAACCAAGAAAAAAGATTCAAGATGGGGAGGATCGCTTTGCTGGGACCAGGTCGGGTTGAGTTAAGATGACCCGAAGCTTACTCAATCCGAGTCCTGCGATAGACCCGTGATGCTCAATGAGAGAGCTTTGACCCAAACTCCCCATGTTTATTCCAATGCGCATACATTTCTTAATCAAAGTTAAATACAACTCAACTGAACCTGGGGATAGTCGGATAAATCCTCTAAACTGGCCACTCTGAACTTAACAGGCATACGAGTTGTTTAATCCTATTACACATACTGATCAATTATCTTCTTTTCTGCCTACTTTATGTTTTCTCATTTCATTACTGCACACACTGGCACACACTAGCGTACACATACATGGGGGGACACGGGTAACCTACTCTACCCCATAATATTTCTTCAATAGTACAATGAATATGTCTAGTAGACGCTCGAAAAGATTGTTAGAAAAGGGTAAAGTTGCAGAATCGTCTGGTCACCTAAATATTAATGATATTTCATGAACATCGGACTCAGGATGGGACAGTGAAGGTTCTAATTTCGAGATTGAGCTTCATGAGAATGTTGAATCGTTTGAAGGAAAGGTTTCCGTACGAAGAAGAAGAGAGAGAAATAGGTGACAACCGAGCTCTCGATGAGTTTGGGAATGCTATCATTCTTGAGGCACCTAGTGATCCTGTGACTTCTACGATTGATAGCCCTAAACTTAGGAAAATATGCCTCAGGCATGGAATTCCTTGGGAAGAAATTTTAGTTGCACGCGGTGCAGACATACCCCATAATCCTCTAAAGGGGTATATAGCCATTAGTAGAGTAATATGCTCAATAGGAGCCATTCCCCCATTTTCGCCATTCGTCGTTAAGCTTTTGAGATGATTGTAGATTGCTCCCATGCAACTCCATCCTAACGCCCATGCTTACCTGTACACCTTGTATGTGGCATACATGGAAATCTTGGGAATGGAGCTTACTTTGAGGATCTGAACTTCTTTTGTCATTTCAAGAATCGCTTGTGGGGATCCTCATCCTTCATTTTCTTTGAATCTACACCTAATAAGAAAATTCTCAACGAGGGACACAATAATGTAGGGAACGTAAGACTCGAGTGGTTCTTCATTAAGCATCAGGTTGGGTGTACAAGAAGATGACTACAGTCAAGTAAGCTTCAAATCCAAAGGTGTTTGTTCCAATCATATTAGCACATGTACTGACCTTTCATTTCTCTTTGCAGTTCCAAATCCTAAAAAGGTGCAAGGCCAACTGTATGTAAATCACTTGAGTTATTTGCTGAACGGCAACCCGGACTTCCATAATGTCATAAAATGCTTTGTAGACGAGATTATACATAGACATCGTTTACTTCATATAAAACGGGGTATAGATCACAGAGGCAGAGCTTACACGTACATGCCCCCAGCTCAAGTTCCTCCAACTTCTGCTGAAACTAGCAGCATGACCCCGGTCGAGGGACATGTCATTACTTCAACTAAGCAGGCAGAGAGTTCAAAAGGCCAAGAACATACAAGCTCCGTACAGAAATTGCAACCAAGGGACAAAGGAACAACGGAGGAGGAAAATCCAAATTTTGAAAAGTTCTTCTCCGATACTGATCCAAGATGACGAGGCTTTAAACATACCCATTGGGGATGAGCCTCAAGGCACTGACCCGAGAGACGCCTCCGTCTCCGAGAGGAAATTTTCCTAGGACACAGTCTCTGGCTAAGTCTCGAGCCGATGATCCTCAGCTAGATGACCCTATATTCAGGTATCTGTCTAAGCTTCCTTTGCCTGACCAAATCTAAAGTTTCAAAGATATCAGTACGGGCTCCTTTTCAACCTCCGAGGAGGGTGTCACTCCCATGAAAGCTGAGAAGGACACACAAACAAGCCTAACTTCGGGCTTTGTTCCGTCGGAGGGATCACTTAGGACACACACTGCACTTGCACCACACGTCACAACACCTATGCAATATACCAATCCTGATACCTAATGCTTATTTGTATTATCTTGCAGGTGAGATGCCTCGTCGAAGATATAGTCTGAGGAATGTCCGTTTAAGCCTACCTTGATACAAATCCGACATTGAGCGTGATCAACATGATGGCCGTGGGAGAGATGACAGGAGAGGCCATCAATCTCAATACCATCGATTCTCTCACTCTCAGTCTCCGCTCGGATTCATAGGAGCACAAAAGCCATTCCGTTCATCGTGAGGGAGACAAACATAATCCCAAAACTCCGTATTCTTCCAAAGAACCATATACTTAAGAGAAGCAATCGAACAAGCATTCTGAAATGTGGGACAAACCAAAGGATTTAGGCAAAGAGCCAGAAAAGATCAAAACAACCCTTGTACCCGCCAGGCGTCGAAACATCGACATTACTACAACGAGACCAGTTATACATGATTCTGAAAATGAGGCTAAACTGAAAATCTTGAAAAAGAAATTTCCAAATCATCATTTTGGGAACATGCATTTTTTCAGCCCTTGAGTCGGTATCCTCAGATTAGGCGGGTGAAAAGCTAAGATGGACTTTGTAGATAAATAGTATAAGGAAATGCGCAAGTATGCCAGAAATCTTTCTAAGAGCATCCGTGATCTATTGACTGATGTAAATAACATGCAGGAGATGAATGAATATGACGCGAAGGCTATAGAGAACATGGAGAAAGAGCATGAGGACGCACAGGCCAAACTTGCCCTTGCGTAGCGTGACACTGACAGTTACAAGAAACAACACAAAGAGTTACAAAAGCGCTATTATATCGAGCTTGACTCCTATAGCCAGGAACGTGCAACCCTTAAAAAGGAGGTTGAGAATGTTAAGTCGAAAAACACTAGGCTGAAGCTATCTTGCACCAATCTCTAATGAGAAAAGGCAGAATTACAAAAGAAGAATGCTAGTCTAGAAGCCAAACTGGTAGATGCTAAAGCAAGGGCTGTCTTGGCTGAGGGGAATGCCAACATTGCCATTAAATTTGTTGCCGATTATAGCGTGCAGTTTGCTGAAGTCCAGAAGGAGTTAGATGGTTATAGCGAGATCACGATCGAATTCTTTGCTCAAGTCATTCGGACCATGACATCTCCTGGATTCAGGATTACTCGACAACTCTGGTCGATGTATGGGATCAGATCGTCGATGACGATAAGCAGTGGCTATAGTTGGGTACCTACGAGGGGAGAAGCAAATGGAAACATACTTAAGAGGTGATGTGCCAAAGCGCCTAGCTGAAGGGCATAGAGTAATCCATGAATCTATGGAGGAGGCGAAGCGCTTAGCCAAAGGAAAGAATACCTCCGAAGGTGGTTCCAGCTTCTCCTCCATCATACCTGAAGTTGCAGAAACCGAGGGATACGATCCCGAACATCCAACGATTCCCAAGGCTTCTCTCCTATCTCCCATCGAGGAAGGGACTACTTCTACTACTTCTAGGGACAAGTCCACCGAAGGTATCTATACCTTTTCACTATAATTTGTCAAGGCTATTATAGCGTGTCATCGTATCATGGAGCAGACTATTGAAAGACCTATGTTTTCTCCAGAGTCAATAACTATTGTTTCGCGTTCTCTAGGTACCAATCTTGCTGAGGAAACTGAAGAGAAGCAGGAGGAGGCCAATGATAAGGCCATAGTAATCTCCGGCAGCGAAGCTCCCTAAGACGGGGAAATCGTTGTCACTTTAAAGGATATGGAGAGCAAGGAAGATGAAGAGGACGTCGATGTCATCATCGTTGGAGCAACTGATGAGAATGAAAACTTGACATTTTCCCAGATAAAAGCTAAATATGAGGCACTCTTTAAGGCTAGAAAGGAAGAAATACCCATTTCAGTCAATCCTCTCCAAGCAGTCGATCCTGGTGGTAAAATAATCATCAAGACGCCCACTCAATTGAAATCACTGGAGAGTTGGCTGCTCAGTCCTCTGCTGATCCGGTAGATTCTCCCTTTGAAAAGAAGAAGCCAAAGCGTATTCTCACCGAGGCTGAAAATAATGAGAGGCAAAAACTTAAGGAAGCCAATAAAGCTAAGAACTCTCCCAAGTCCAAATGAAGTGTTGTTCTGATTCCGTTTGTTTTCCACTGGCATGCGGTTGTTGTTGCGAGTGCGCCCCTCAAGTTTTAATCAGTTATCGATGTAAATTTGCACGTGTTAATAAAGTTGTTTCCCTACAATATCATATGTTTGCAACTTTATCACCTATTTTAATCAAACACAACTTGTGATCTTAACATTAGTACGCTAAGTAATTAACAACAAGTTATTTCATATATCAAACCAGGATTCATATTCAGACTCCCTGCAAATCAAAAAAATCAAAATTCCTGCAATCAAGGAATGATTACTAAACTAGGTAATAAACAAGATGTCACAATTCAATTATCGTACTGACATAATGTGTGTATGCCCCCAATCAATTTTGAAAAAAATGCCTGACTAAGGTTTGTTCGGATTGATTAGGATCGTCCTTGTATTGCCCCAATCCTTCAGTGGGGAGTGTTGGATTAGCATCTGATCTTGTCCCCAATCCTTCAGTGGGGTAGTAACCCTTTTCATTCGGCACTTGATCTCAGCGCCTTTATACTCTCCTGTCGTATGCCCAGGTCAGAGTGTGGTTAAGGCGGTTTATAATCATGATGCACCAGTCATGCCTATTTTTATGCTCACTCTCGGATCGAGAGAGTTTGAGTTGATCAAGCGAACAATCATACCATATACCCCGACTTTCCTTCTACATTCTAATTCCAAGGGCGGGATTTCGCCGATTCGAGTGTCGTTCTCGCACTCGTTTTTAATTTGTACTTTGTGTTTCACATGAGAATCAAAACAATCATAGAGCACGAGAAAATAAATACATTAAAAGTAAATTACGCACAATATTTTTATAGTGGTTCGGCCAAGTCATAGCCTATGTCCACTTTATAATCTTTCGTTTATATCAACTAGACTGTTCTAGGCAAGTCGTGCCTTTTTACATAGTTTACAAAACAAAAAATCAATACAATCTCAAGTTAAGTCGTGCCGTAGATATTGGGCATTCCACGCTCTGGGGATTTCATCGCCATCCACGATCGTTAGCTTTAATGCTCCTTAATCAAGTTTCCGCTGGATAACATACGGTCCTTCCCATTTTGGTCCTAGAATAATGGGGGTCGGGAAGACGCACTTCAAAACTAGGTTTACCGGTTTAAAGGTTCTGGGCCGAACCTTCCTGATATAGTATCAAGCAACTTGGTGTCTATGCCTCGAGGAATGTAAGTCCGCTTAATATCTCTTTTCCTCGATCATGTCTAGGGACTCAAGAAGAAGTGCTTTGTTTGTCATTGGATCATAGCATGTCATTCTTAGAGAGTGGACCTCTAATTCCAATGGATTGGCCGCTTCTGATCTGAATGGAAGGGAGGAAGGAGTGTGGCCTATCGCCGATTTATAGGTCGCTCTATAATCCCATAATGCTAAGGGTAATTTGTCAACCCACATGGCTTTCGCCTGCTTCAATCACTTCTTTAGAATGGAATTAATGATTTTGTTTATTGCTTCAACTTACCCATTTGATTGAGGGTGAACTACAACGGTGTATCTCGTCTCTATTTTATATTTTTGCCAGAAATCTTTGAATACTATGTTGTCGAATTGAGTCCCATTGTCAGTTATGATGACTCTGGGGATCCCGAATCGGCAAATGATATCCCTGACAATAAAGTTAATCACTCACTTTGTTGTGATCGTGGTCAATGACTTAGCTTCTACCTATTTCATAAAGTAATCCATGGCTACGATTGCGTACTTTGCCCCGCCTTTGGCGATTGGTAGGCTTACAATGATATCATTCCCCATACGGGGAAGGGACATGGTTTCACCATTTGAGTTGAGTTGATTGGGAGGCGCTCTGGGAATCTTCGCAAATTTCTGGCATCTGCCGCAGCGTCGTGAATAATCAGCTGCATCCTGATTTATGGTAGGCCAAAATATCTGTATCGCAGTATTTTTTTTTGCCAGCGTCTGTCCTCCAGTGTGATCTCAACATTCACACTTGTGTACTTCTCTCAACACACTTTTGATGTCGTCATGTGTTATGCGCCGGAGGAGGGGTACTGAAAAATCTATGTCGGTAAAGAACTTCACCCTACATGACGTATCTTGAAGATTTGTGAATGACGGCATGCCTCTCACTCTTTTTGCCTGGAGCACTCCATTCTGCAGGAATTTCTTTATCAGGGTCATCCATAACTCTCTCTGGCTCAGTCTCCAACACTAGATCAACTTCCATCTGAACGATGCTCTTAGTTTTTAGTATCTGGATTGGGACTACCTCTGTCTCTTTTGGGTTATTGGAGCTTGCTAACTTAGCCAACTTATCCATTTTCTGATTCTCTGTTCGCGGAATGTGGGATATGCGGTAATGCTCTAGGCTGTCCAATAACTCCTTTAACTTTTCTAGGTAAGCTGTGAGTCGAGATCCTTTTGTTTGAAATTCCATCTGAACCTGACACAATAATTTGAGAGTCACAAAGGATGTCCAATGCCGCTACTCCTAACTCCTTAGCGATTTTCAACCCGGCAATCTGGGCCTCATATTCGGAATCGTTTTTAGTAGCGGAAAATTCCAATCGTAGAGAATAATAAATTGACCGTCCTTCAGGAGTTACTAGTACAACTCCGATGTTGGACCGTCGATCATTCCTAGCTTCGTCTGTATACAAATTCCATGTGCTAGATTCCAGCTTCTATTCTGAAGGGCCAGCTACTTCACCTAACACATCCTCTTCGGGGATGGTGAACAAAGTGATGAAATTGACCAATGCTTGCCCCTGTATGGGCTTTCTGGGGAGAAATTTGAGGTCAAACCGACTCAGCTCGATGTTCCACTTGAGCAGTCTTCCCGATGCTTCAGTTTTCTGTAGGACCTGTTAGTGCGGTTGATCATTGTATATAACAATTGATAAGCTTGGAAATAGTGTCGAAGCTTCCTAAAGGCAATCAATAAGATGTAAGCAAGCTTTTCTATCTTTGGATAATTGCGTTCCGCTATTGCCAATTTCTTGCTCACATAGTACACTGGTCTCTGAACCTTATCCTCTTCCCATACCAATATTGAGCTGATTGCGTGCAACAATACTGCCAAATACAAAAGGAAGTATTCATGATCCACCGGCTTAGAGAATATCGGGGGCTTCTCTAAAAGATTCGATAGGTTCTGGAAGGCTTTAACACAATCTAGGGTCCACTGGAAATTGTGTTTCCCTCGTTTTATGAAATTGAAGAAAGGAACCCATTATCGTTGGCCTTGGAAATAAATTTGCTTAGCGCTGCAACCTTCCCTGCTAAGATCTATACATCTCTGATCTTCCTTGGCTCTGTAATATTCATGATCGCCGTAATCTGATTGGGATTAATTTCAATTCCACATGAGCTGATGATAAAACCAAGGAATTTTCCTGATGCCACTCCGAATGAGCACTTCAATAGGTTAAGCTTCATTCCATAACGTCTAAGGATATCGAACATCTTAGCCAAATCTGTTGTGTGATCATATGACCACTTAGACTTTACAAGTGTATCATCCACATAAACTTCTATGGACTTTCCGATTTGATTGTAGAACATACGATTCACTAAACGCTGATACGTTGCTCCGGCATTCTTCAATCCGAATGGCATTACCACATAGCAGTACAATCCATGTTCCATGATGAAACTGGTATGTTCTTGACCTGGCACATGCATGGGAATCTGGTTGTAACCCGAATACGCATCCATGAAAGAGAGGAGTTGGTTCCCTATCGTTGAGTCGACAAGTTGATCAATTCTGGGTAAGGGAAGGACATACCTTGTTCAGATATGAAAAATCAATGCACGTACGCCACTTGCCATTTGCTTTATTGACAAGGGCGGGGTTCGATATCCAGTCGGGATATGTTGCATCTCCGATAAATCCATTATCTCTCAATTTCTCTACTTCTTCTTTCAAGGCAGTCGACCTCTCTGGGCCTAGCATACACGTCTTTTGCTTCACGGGAGGATACTTTGGGTTTAAGCTTAATGAACGACTCATAATTGATGGTGAGATTCCACACATATTAGCATGGGTCCAAGCAAACATATCCAGGTTCACTCGTGGAAAGTCCATTAGCTCCTTCGTTCAGATAAGATCTAAATGAAATCCAATTTTCAAGACCTTTGTCGGGTCGTTTCCATTGATCGAAATATCCATGGTCGGTTCATTAGTTATCGCCCTACTGCATCTCGAATTCCCGTCCTCTTTGGGATCTATGTCTTCGGGTAGATCGTCGGGTGACTCCTTCGGCAATATCTCTTTTGTTTGCTATGCTGAACCCTCCTTTGTTGGAGGGGAGGTATTCTTTGGTTAGATGTTATTTCCATTGCATAATATTTTAAACTTGGCCATATAACAGGCTCTTCCATTAACTTGGTAACTGCATAACATTCCGACTCCAGCTTCAGTCAGGAATTTTAACAATAGACACCAGGGCGCAATGTAGTCCCTAAACTTCGCGAGAGCCGGTCTACCCAAAAAGGAGTTGTATGGTGAATCAATATCCATAAAAACAAATGGAAGAATTCATACTCTTCTACAATCTCCTTCTCTAAGCTCCACAAACAACTCCACTACTCCCATTGGAGTTGTTGCCGAGCTGTTGAATCCATTCTGTGCATGGCTTCAAATCTTTAGCCTCTAGTTTCATCTGGTCAAATGATTTATTGAACAAAATATTGACGGAACTCCCGCAATCAACAAGGACTGGACCAATGGTAGTTGTAATTACCAATGGGTCGACACTTGGAGTCTCTACTCCCACACTTTCTCTTTGAAGATAACGTCATCTGCCATTGTCTTCTACTATTTCGCAGGAGCAGTATCCTAGAGGGAACTACACTCCCCCACTTCTGAATGTTTAGCAACATTGACGTACTAATTCATGGCTTTGTTGCTGAATCCAGCTGGATGTGGCCCTCCGACCATATTATTAATGTCTAAGCCCTTCACTTTCTGTTGGGCAGTATATCTGGGACCAGGTTGGTTCTGATTCGCAGTCGATCCTCTTTGCCCTCTATCTTTAGGGGCAAACTTATACTCTTCTAACTCCCCTGCTCGTAGCAAATTTTTCCACAATATCTCTCAAGTGGAAACAATCATTCGTGGAGTGTCCATAAGTCTCATGAAACAGTTAGAACTTCCGTATCTCACGTTCCTTTTTAGTCGAATCTCTGGGCGGAGGCGTCTTATATTGGATAACATTGTAGGTGTCCAAGTAAATTTGTTCCAAGGTTTCATTCAACGACATGTAATTCTCAAAAGATTGAAATTGAGGCCTCTTTTTGGGACCATTTCTCTGATTCCTGCTTCTCTTGTTGTCGTTCCAACCTTGGCGGTTATTTGCTCCACTCTTATTGTCGGCATTCACTTCGACTTTCCCTGCACTATCACCAGATTTCTTAATGGCGACATTACTTTGGATGTCTTACCTTGGGGCACATCGGATTTTATTTTCCGGCTGGCATATATCTCTTCTCGCCATAGGCAAATGTTAGCCTTTCCAAAAAGCAACTCTCTGGTTAGCGACGGCTTCCCGGCCAGGTACCTCCTGAATTCAGTGTCTTTATCAACTCCGTCTATCAGTGCCATACAGATGGTCTGCTCGTGAGGTATTGACGTCAAAAGTTTGTCTTTAGTGACAATCAATCCCCCATCATGTGTAGAACACATGAATACTGATTATAAAATGTAGAAAAAATAAAGGAAATGGGGAGAACACACAGAATTATTATAGTGGTTCAGCAAAGTCGTTGCCTACGTCCACTTTATATACATACATATATATATATATATATATATATTACTTTTGCTTTTGATTACAAGTACAATGCTTTTTCTATTTGGAGAAAAAGTGAAGACTGCTATTTTCTCTTCCAGATAGTGTTTTTCTAGGAAGAAGAAGAAGTATGAGCCGAAAAAAGAAAGGTTAGAGAAGTCTCTCCAAGTCCTCCAGATCGTCCTTTTCTCTTTAAGGTTTGAGGTATTTATAGGCGGGGATAGCAGCTTAAGCTATTGTGACGTGGCCCAGCCTTTCCAGGCAAGCTCGGATACGTAGGGTCCATCACTTGGTTAGAATAGCGGCTAAAGGCTGATTTCACTATTCATAAATAATATCCTCGGAAGTTGTGGCCGATGTGGCATCCATGGTGAGGTATATCAAAAGTAGAGCTTTGTCCGGATATGGTTGACTGCTTTTTCTTCCTTGAGAGCTAGGAAAAGTATTTGAACAACTCAGTTGGATATTTAATGTAGACCCGAAATACTCGGTCGATACGCCCTATGCGAGAGCGGTTCTCTCGGTCCACTGGGAGAGCGAGTCTTCCAGGGTGAGATATCGACTCGATTGGCCGGATATTCGGCTACTTCGGGCCGAGCTTCTGCGGGGCTTACTGGAATGCGATCTGTCAAACTCAATTGGTTGCGTGTCTAGGCTTCGATTTGACCCGCTGCGTCTTTTACCAAAAAGAGGGTTAACACTTTGCCCCTCAGAATGCATCTTCTTCTATATAGGGAGATGTGTTCTGAAATATGAATCGAAGCATGATTGCTTGAGCAACTTTGGTCGTGCCAGACCATATTAAGGCCAGTAATCTGATGGTTCTGATGTTGTATTAAGGCCAAAAAATCAACGACCGAACTTGGTCGTATTAAGGCCAGAAAACCGACGACCGAACTTGGTCGTATTATGGACGGAAAACCGAAAATCATCGAAAACCGTATTAAGGTTGGGATGATGATCGCCTTCATGAGAGTTAGTTACTGCAAGGACAAAAATAAACCGTTCTCGGCTTGGAGAAGGTTAATGGGTCAAGCATTTCCTTTCACTTGGCTTTGAGAGGTGGCGATTATTAACCATACTCGGCTTAGTGGCGAGTATTAACCATATTTGGCTTAGTGGTGAGTATTAACCATACTCGGCTTAGAGAGGGAGAGCATTGACAATACTCGGCTTAGGGCAAGTGTTTTCCTTGCTCGACTCATATTAGATTAGTATATCCAGCGAGCGGCATAATCTCGTGGTATAAAGAAAGAAGGGGTGAGTATCATCCATACTCGTCTTAAAGAAGTATACCACACTCGGCTAGGGGAGGAGGTATTAAAATATAGCGGTAGGCTTTCGCGCTGACCTCATTAAAAGAGGGGGGGGGGAGCATTATCCATGCTCGGCTTTAGAGTTTCCCAAACATTATCCATATTTGTAAAAGAACATTTATAGCAACTAATGAATTATTACAAGGAAATTCTAAGAGGACATCGATTAATACCAGAGCATGCCTAGGAGCTAAATCCTAACCCTATACATGTGTACATCAAGGTGTCCTTTTTATTGAAAGAAATACATCAGAAAAATCTAATTAATGATAATGTCGTGAGTGCTAGCCTCAGGGTCCTTTCCGTTTCTAGGAGCTTGTGGATTGACCTGAGGAGTTTGGCCAGAAGACCGTGGTGGCAAAGCCGGGGCACGACTCTTGACATATTCGGGAAGCTCCCCTTTTCTGACTCGATCCTCAATGAGATCACGCAGATGGCGGCACTCATCGGTGCTACGTCCAGCTACGTTGTGGAGCAAGCAATGTTTGCCAGAATCGAGCTCCATCTGGATTGGTTCTCGTCGAGGTGGTCTTGGAGTGGGCCGGGACCCTCGTATGTCAAGGTAGATATCGAGCAGAGAGGAATTGTGTTCGGTGTACTGGTCATACTTACTTTCGATCCGAGGTCGCACATGATGCTCGCTCTTTTCCAGGGCCTTTCCTCTTCCTTTATTCTGGCTGTTATTGTTGAGTGGACCTTGTTGTTTGGCGGCTAGGACCTCAAGGCTCTCCATCTCAATGCTGACATCTTCTTATTGGAGGAATTGCTCGGCCTCGAAATAGAAGTCATCTATATCCTTGGGGGGATCTCTTGTTAAAGAGATTGAGAATTCTGATCTGTTCTGAACTCTTGCAATGGCAGCCATAAGTATCATTGATGGCTCGGGCCGACGACTGACACTACTACTGCATTGAACCTTTTGAGGAAGGATCTAAGCATTTCTCATAATCACTGCTTAATGGTGGATAAGAACATAACACTCTTTGGTCGAGAGATATGTACTCTGAATTGTTCAATGAAGCGGGTGACCAAAGTGTTCAGCTGCTGATCGACTCCGTTGTCAGCTGTCAAAACCACATTCTGGCTATATCAATAAGAATGAGCGGGAAGCACTTAGCCATGATGTTGGTCGACGCGCTGAGTACTTCCATATGTCGCATGTATCGCATGAGGTGGATGGTTGGATCAGTGCGACCGTTGTATGGCCCGATAGCTGGGAACTTGAAGTCTGGAGGGTTTCGGGAGTTTCTGATTTCCCTAGTGAAAGAGTTGCGATTGACATTATCTATGTCTTGCTACGAGAAAGTGCCCCGAGTAAAGCGTCGAATGATGCTTACAAGCTGGCTTCCATCTCCAAGGAGTCGTTGCCATGAATTTAGCTCAGTATCCGGGGAAGCTTCAGTGCGAGGATCTGGCAAAAGCATGCTCGGAAGGGCGGATGTTGGCTAGGCCTGTCTTCCGAGAGTTGAGTGAAGGTGTGAGGGAAAGTAAGCCACAGTAGGTGGTTCTGGGGATAATGGCCCCTCTTGAACCTGATGAGTAGTGGGTCGATCTGTACCCGTAACAGATGGCCTAGCTTGATCCAGCATAGCATGTGATGTTCGGAGCTCAGAGGTGCCCCTGGTGGGAGCAAGGTTAGTAGGGTCTACGGTAGCAATCTCTTATGCCGTTGTGAGGACCGAAATAGTGGGGTGGCTTCCCTGGTTCGAAGGGAAGGCCGCACCAGTTCTTCGTTAAATGTGAAGAGTGGTTAGACTGGTCTGTGGTAAGATTCCAGGTTGTAATGGGAATGGCATTGATTCTGAGGGACCCGGTGGCTGATCGACTGGTTCGATAGATCGACCTGTTCCCAAGAGTGGGGGCAAAGTATTCGACCGACCTAGATCTTGATCGCGAGCCTCCTAAGGTTCTGCTACTGCAGCTGCGCTGGTTGCTGGAAGTGATATGCCCGGCTGGGGTCGATCGGCTGGTGGGACCAAACCAGGATGAAATAAAGGTGTAGCCTGATCAGTGGCCTGATTCTGTGCAGACCGAAGATCAGTTGTTGCCCCAGTCTTATCCGGTTGAGGAATTGATGTTGAAGCGTTCACTCATGTCTCCAGTCGACCGAGAAGGTGATCCATCAACT
The DNA here is from genome assembly GCA_030737875.1 of Allium sativum. Taxonomy (NCBI): domain Eukaryota; kingdom Viridiplantae; phylum Streptophyta; class Magnoliopsida; order Asparagales; family Amaryllidaceae; genus Allium; species Allium sativum. Next base: position 833,433,038 of record CM060912.1, on the reverse strand, counting down.
GCTGCTGTCGTTCGAGGAGTTTATCCTGAGATGTCATATGGTCTTTGAACTCGACCATGATTTTATCCATGTCGTCCTGGGTAAGAAATCGAGACATATCTTCATGAGAGGAAGCTTTGTAACTAGCTTCTGTAGCATTAGTATCGGCTGCATCGGTGTTTGCGGGACGAGAGGATGTTGTATCTTTCTTTCGTTTGTTTGCCATGGATTAAGGCAAATCCCCCCTTCCTGGCGCACCAAAGTGTTGACGTCAAAAGTTGGTCACTAGTGAGAATCAACCCCCAATCATGTGTAGAACACACGAATACTGATTATAAAATGTAGAAAAAATAAAGGAAATGGGGAGAACACACAGAATTTTTATAGTGGTTCGGCAAAGACGATGCCTACGTCCACTTTATATATACATTACATTTGCTTTTGTTTGCAAGTACAATGCTTTTTCTTTTTGGAGAAAAAAGTGAAGGCGGCTATTTTCTGTTCCAGATAGTGTTTTTCTGGGGAAAAGAAGAAGTATGAGCCGAAAAAAGAAAGGTTAGAGAAGTCTCTCCAAGTCCTCCAAATCGTCCTTTTCTCTTTAAGCTTTGAGGTATTTATAAGCGGGGATAGCAGCTTGGGCTATTGTGACGTGGCCCAACCTTTCTGGGCAAGCTCGGACACGTGGAATCCATCATTTGGTTAGAATAGCGACTGAAGACTAACTCCACTATTCATAAATAGTATCCTCGGAAGTTGTGGCCGACGTGGCATCCATGGTGAGGTATATCAAAAGTAGAGCTTTGTCCGGATATAGTTGACCGCTTTTTCTTCCTTGAGAGTCGAGCCAAGTATTTGAACAGCTCAGCTGGATTTTTCATGTAGATCCAAAATACTCGGTCGATACGCCCTGTGCGAGAGGGGGGCTCTAAGTCGACTGGGAGAGCGAGTCTTCCGGGGTGAGATATCGACTTGATTAGCCCGATATTCGACTACTTCGGCCCGGGCTTCTGCAAGACTTCCTGGATTGCGATCTGTCTAACTTAATTGGTTGCGTGTTTGGGCTTCGATTTGACCCGCTGCGTCTTTTACTAAAAAGAGGGTTAACATGGGGGTTACTTACTTCTTTAACTGCCAGAATGAAACAATCCAAATACGATTTCAAAGTTTCCCTGGGAGCTTGTTTGATTATAGAAAGTTCGATGACATTCTTGGATTTTCGAGCGTGAAGTCGAAACTGATTCATGAAGGTCTCACTTAGCTCTTTGAAACTGGAGATTGGTCGGGGCGGGAGACGAGTAAACCGCATCAGTGTGACATCTTCGAGGTATATTGGAAAAGCCTTGAACTTCACGGCATCAGGAGCCGTCACGGGTTTCATGTACCAAGAGTATCTCATTAGATACTGACTTGGATCAGTTCTTCCTCCTTATCGGTCCATGGTAGGTAGATTGAATCGCCTCAGATACTAGACATTCAGTATCTCGTCAGTAAAAGGTGCATGGCCGCGATCGATGGCCCACTCTTTGTTAGTGTTACCTCGACTATCAGCCATAATTTGACACACCATGGCCTCTACTTCATCATTGGTTAGTGTAAGCTCAGGTTTAGCACTTCTTTCCCTTCTAGCCATTCTAGTTCCTACGTCAGGTTGCATCCTTCGGCTTCTTATAGGAGCAGAATTCTCTTGCCCCCTGCGATCCCGGTCATTCACAAAACAAATGGGCTGAAGGAGTTGGCCTTGAGTAGGATTGGTAAGGTTCGAGTCTCGAAGTAGGACATGAGATCCATGCATCAGAAATAACATTGGTTCTGTTAGGCTGGGATCATCAGGACCTAACTAACGAGCTAAATCTTCACGGGACCCTAACGAGCCAAAAGTCAATTGATTGAGGTCCTTAGGTCTCTCATATGGCCTTCTCTAGTGCGGGTGCCTTCTATTTTCCTCCAAGGAAGATGAATAGTCTGCCGCAAGGTGTCGTGTCAGAGAAGTCGTTCTCTGCCTTCGAAGTTCATCCATCTTCTTATTCATTGCGTTCATATTTTCATGGATGGAAGCATTGTCACGTCTCTGGGCTTCTATGGCCTTGTTGGTTTTCTCCATCATGGAAATCATGTGTGAAAAACTCATCTGTGAAACAGGGGCAGAAGCAGGGAGTCGATTGCAGGTAGTCGCAGCTAGAGTTGGAGCACTTGGATCAGCTCGAGTAGAAACACCAGCATTTAGAGGGTTCGGATCACCCCTATCGGTTAGGGTCACAGCGAGGCGATCTGATGGTCCTTTTGCAATGCCTTCGGCTCAGGTCGTGGTACCCCCTACGACCAGGTCGCCCCCGAGCCGGCTCCATGCGAGCCACTGTTGACGAGAGCTCATCCCTCGTCCCTTCGATCTTCATTCATTTTGTTTGCTCAAGAAGTTTGCGGTTCCTTAACTTCCCTTGGAGCCATGGAATCTGGACCCGTTGAAATCAATGAAAACTTCGAAAATGGTAGGAATGCAGACTATCTCTTCGGACTTGAATGTCCAAATAGTAGAATGACAATCCGAAAAGCTGAGAATTAAACGTTCTCAGTGAAAGCACCAAAATGTTAGACCAAAAAGTGGTTCTAACACCCAACTGACTAGTAAATACAGGGAGTAATAATTTAAAAAAGGATAAAAAGCAGTCGACACACGAGATTTATAGTGGTTCGATGTTAACGAGCATACGCACACTTTATAGTTTCTTGATTGGTTAACAAATTGCAATGGAATATCTCTCAAAATCTATAAAATTATATTCGACAATCCGGGTACAATTTGAATAGAAGAGAGAAACATTGGTAATGATGGAGTTTTAGTATGCAGAATACCAAAAGATCCTCCAAAACGGCAAGTCTTGGAGTATTTATAGGCATGAACAACAAGCGGGTTGCATGATGACGTGGCACAATCTCCTACATTTTAGCTGGATCGTGGGTTGCATGGTTAAATCCACTTTGGATCGTGGGTTTGAAAGAGGGAACAACTCTGCATCTTCAGGAATGAGACCCGATCGTGGTTTAACCACTTTCTTACTTCAATCAGGCGGAGAGGGATCGGGTCGCGGTCTTTATGAGCTGGAGGGAGCAATGCTTAGGTTCTCTAAGTAGCCATCGAGTCGGGTTGCCCTTCCTGTGAGCCGAGCTAGTGTGATGTCTCAGAGCCGATTCTTTTCAGTATAGGGGCGGGTCGCGCACGAGCCATTAGACTCAACCCGGACCCTTTGTCCAGCAAAGTTGAAGATACAAGTCCTATATTCGATTCGTGATCTATCCATCTACCCAACCCGATTTTCCTGTTCATGAATACTCATCTCTTGCTCAATATCACACTTAATAGCTAGTATTTAGACTCTGTCTGGCTTAGTCATAAAATAGGCTAACAGAGTGTTAATCCAAAAATTGGACAAACACTTTGAATCCAAATAAAGCACCAATCCAGATAATATAACAAATAAGTAGAAAAGAACACATTTTTTTATTGCGGTTCGATTTACTTTGGCTTATGTGCACTTCAGTCTGTTTTTTCATAGGTTGCTAGTTGTTATTTTTCCGAGTTACAACTAGGTTTTCTCCTAAATCTAAGTCTCGGCGTGTCTGAATAAGTTTAGATGTGGAAATAAGTGAAGAAGGAAAAGAAAATCCAGTAGAATAATGACAGAGTCTCTAGAAAGAGCCATCTCAAGGTAGGTAGATATTTATAAGAGAGTTGGATAGCATAGATTCAGAGGCCCAACAATATAGAGGTCTGGAGTATAGCTTGGAGTCACCCTTGATATTTCAGGCCGAACCAAGAAATAATCTTAACTCATACCTGACCTATAACTATAGGTCGGTCATTTGTTTGAATACTTAGTGGATTTTTTGCCATTCCACTTGCATGCTTCTTCTGGCTCCTAGTTGAATATTTGATCCACTTTCGAGTCGTCTTCAAATCAAATTTCTTGGTTTCTTAGATATCTAACTTACTTAACTCTTTGTACTTTGCTAATCCTTAGAAAAAGATGTCAATTCGTTGAACCATCTCTTGAACATAAACTAGTAGAATAGGGCGAGCCATCATGAAGTATGGGAAGTCACTGGGCGTGTCAACCTAGATTGGCCCCGACCAAACATGACGACGCGTACCCAAGTCAATCTTATAGATTTAATTTATGAATATTTAATTTATTTTAGATATTCTTTTTACATTTTTAATCATTAAAATTCCTCTTAAGTTTATATTGATAATGAGAAATGCATTTTTGAGTTTTGATTAAAAGTGTATATATAAATTCATACATTAAGATTTTTGGATATATGTATATCTTAAACTGAATATTTTTAGAAATTTTATGTTATTTACATTATTTGATATTAGTATATGTGATAATAATATTTTTAAATGGGACATTTTGGTTAAGGTTCCTGTTAAGTTTCAAAATACACAAAAACTCACTGCCTTAAAAATTTATAAATTAGATCCTTGTTGAAAATCATCAAAATAACATCAAATTTCCACATGAAAAATTATCAAACTTCAAAATTTAGTACATAATCATCTTCATATTCATATAAGAAAAGAAAAAAAAGCTTCAAAGATGAAAAAACAAAAATATTGACATTTCAGCGAAATCCTGTAAATATTCGGAAAATTGCAGATATCGCAACAATTATATCAAAATTTTGCAGGCTTTCATGCAATTTTTGTGGATTTGCTTCAAACTTTCAAATTCAATGTCTGCACTTATTTAAAACATCACATTATTGCAGAAAAATCATTAAAAAATGATGAAAATTACATATAAATGAATATATTTCATTTCAAGAAAAATTGCAGAAAACGAAGCAACTATTTGCAAAAATTGTAGACATGTCTACGTTTCTCTCATACACTAATACATGTCTGCAATGCATTGTAATTTTTTTTATAGCTATGTGTGCACTCATTTACAATAAGTGCATACATTGCTACACATGTTTTCCTTTTTTTATTACATGCAATTCGATATGTGAATAACTATAGAAATGTTTGCACTTATTCACTAAAAGTGCAGACATTTCAGCAGTCTTTTTTCCTATAATCTTCCATTAATATTTACAATTTTCAATTTTTTTTATGTAGTAGCGCGAAAAATGATGTAAAACCTGTTGTTATAGAAATAAGGACCCACTTTGAATGGAATTTTTATGAGGGATGTCGTTTAAAACATCTTTGATTTTAGGGACTTGTCCCTTATATTCACTTTTTAATTGTACATTTAAATTATAAAAAGCATGATTTCTTGATTTGTTTGTGCCATTCTTGCAGAGGAGTCATGCTAATCTTCTCTGTATCGTTCCAATTTTATCGGATGCAAGAGGTCAAGGGTTTGATCCGGTTGGACCCCATTGTCATGCTAGTATAGTGCGTACTATCCAAAGTGTATATAAGTACCTAGTTTCTAAAAAAGCATGAATTGATGTTTAATAAAATAAAAAGAAAATGAATTAAAAAGGTAAAAAATTGGTAATACAAAAGCACAAAGACATACATCTACGTATCAAATCTAAATGATGATGTTTCCATTCAATATTTAATTATTTAAAAAAAATAACTTGATTTAGAACGATAAAAAAAACTGCAGAATATCAAAGGCAGTAAATCATCATAAGTTTCAAAAATAAAAATTGAATTGTTTATTTGTTTTAAAATCTTAATTTAAGCTTAGTTAAGATTCTCTGTGTTTACTCCACCCTCTGTTAAAAGTTTGGAGTTGATAAAAACTATTGTGGTGTGATTTGAATTTGGAAAGTAAGAAAAAATTGTAAAAATTAAAAATCTAGAAGTTTATAAAAAAATCCACTATTTCTAGTAGGTTAAAATTCATGAAGTGAGCTTGATTGAGTTTCTTTTGTTGTGTTCTTTCTTCTGGTGTGATTTGGTGGATTGCGAGTATGGTTTAGAGTTAAAGCAACAACACTAGTGGGAGTGATATTCGGGTTGCATTTTGCAGTAGATTGAGGGAGTGTTGGGTGGTTTAGAGCATGGATTAAAGGTTGTAATACTGAGGTGTAGATTATGGCAGAGTTTGAAGGTGCGTGTAACAACCCGGAATTTCAGAACCAATTTAAAATTTTGATTTTAGCTATTCTAAGGAATATAGGAATATAAATTAGTTACTTTTGCTAAATAAAATTTGAGAATAATTTTGAAATTAGTTTTTATATTTTATTTGACTTAAAACAAACTCAGTAAAATTATTAAATTGATTTATAAGTTTTGTATATGAAAATTCTGAAAATTCCATTTTAAAATCATCACACAGCCCTTAAAAAGTGAAATTTTGCTAGCAAGCTCAGAATTTGATGAGACCAATTTTGTTGGATTCGGGATTGCAAATCATTGTTGAGTTTCAAATTTCACGCTAAATGGAGTTAGTGTGTAGCCGTGAGAGACAAACCCGTTTGGGAAAAAACTGACGGTCAATTTACAAAGGAACGTTATTGAGATGATCTCAGAATTTGAAGACGCTTTTTTTTGGATTCGTATCATCAAATAATGGTAAAATCCGAAATTTTATAATTTTTGGAGTTAGCGTGTGGGCGTACAAGAAGAAAATGTATGCTAAAATCGCATTTTTGAAGCTAATTTGAGCATAATTGAGAAATTAAATGGAAGGTCAAACGAACTCGGAATTCGACGAAACTTATTTCATTGGATTCGTAATTCCATATATTATGTTATGCCAAAATTTCATAGCAAACAGAGGTCGTTTGCAGTCCGGCAACCAGAGAAAAAAGGAGATGAAATCTCTTACCTAAATCGATTTTCTCCTTTCTCTCTTCATTGTTTCCTCCTTCCCTCTTCCTCTTTCTTTCTTCAAAAATGGTGACCTCTCCCCCAAAGCCGCCATCGTTCCTCCACCCCCAACTGCCTACGTTAGCCACCTCCTTCCCTCCGGCGTCACCCCATCCTCCTCTCCAAACCCTAAACCCCAAAAATCACCAATTCCACCACCATTGCTCCTCCCCGGTCCCGACCACCGCCGTAGCCACCTTCCCTTTGACCTGCGCCGACCTTCCTCTGCTAGCAGCCCCTCCTCCTTCGCCCGTGGGCCTCACCTTGGCTAGAAACCCATGTTTTTCCAAAAACACATTTTGTAAAAACACCCTTCTTCCTTCTTTGCTCAACAACTGCAATCCATGCATTTTTGGCCAAGGACCCATAAACGAAAGTCATAGATTTCGTTTTTCTCTATGAAATGTACATATCAAAATTGAACTTTAGAGTTTGGAGCTACCCTAAAAATGCGACTGAAGTTTGCTGGCCAGTAGCTGTTTTTGTTGATTTCCCATGAATTCGAGCTTTTTCGGAGGAAAGTGCCCTAGGGTAAAGTTGTCTGAAATGACGTTTCCGTATTGGTGACCAAGTTTGGTGAAGATTGGAGATCGTATGAAGTGTGTAGCGCGAGAATGGTGAATTCGTGTTGTGGGGAGATAACAGTGAGTGCACTGCGAAAAACCTACATAAGAAGTGTTGTAGCATTTGGTTTAGCTATTGGGTGAGAACTCTCACTAAATTATTATTTCTTTAGGTTATTATGTCATAAATTATTATACGGTGCTTGGTAGCTCACATCACAGTTGTTTGCAAACCCATGGATGATTGATTTGTTGGGTTATGATTATGATCGTGAATTTGAAATATTTGACATGTTAAAAATAATGTAAATATTATTGTGGCAGTTGAAATTGGATATAAATATCCATTTATAATTTGAATAGTGAAAATTAGTTAATTTGAAAATTTATTCAAATCAAATTAGAATTGGTTAAATTTGTTATCCAGTGATTGATTTAAATTGATTTTAGTTGGTTGAAAACCCCACATTTGTCTTAGGATGATATTTGACTCACACATCTCCATTATGTTAAATTGCGGTTAATCGGTTGACTGATAGATTTATATAGGCTTTAATTATTTGATTGAAGCTTATATGAAAAAAATGCACATTGGATGTCATTTTGGATGTTGATAATTGGTTACAACTATTTTTGGATATATATGATGAATAGAATCCATACGGATTGTTTTATATGGATATTGGTTGAAATTTTATTCCAACCCGGAATAAAACATGAACGGTTATATAATATAATATTCGATGGAATTTGAAATTGGGTTTTGATGTCCGATTTTGGATGGACACAAAAATTGAAAAATATGAAGCTGAATTAAGTATAAAAATGCTATTTTAACTCGAACGAATTTTTATATCTGTTTTCACCAAAAAATGGCTCAAACACCAATTGTACGTGGACCGTACTTCACCAATGCGGTTAGAAAGTTAATGGAGCCGCACTCAACAAAAGTTAAGAGTAAAAATGTGAGGATAGTAAAACGGAGACATGGTTTTTAGAGTGTTTCGGCCCTAAGCCAGGCCTACGTCCACTATGAAGGTAGTTTGCATTATCATGACATTGATTACAAAGCATATAAATTCTTTTTGTTCATATATCTTCTCATTCTCTCAACATATTCTCATTCTCACATAAAAATCTCTTTTAAATTCACGGAATTCAATGGAGGAATGGTGGAATCCATGGAGGAGAAGGATGGATGAGCGACGGAGAAGGAGGATGTCTTTGACCTTTTCTCACTTATAGGACTCTATTGGATGCCATGGCCAAATGGATGAATCACCTTCAAGTGGAGACGATGATGATGGTTGAAATGCTTAAGGAATGGAGGAGGAAAGAATTCAGCAGCACTTTGTGGTGGCAAGGAGTCGATCCCCATTATGGTGGAAGCCATAGCCTATTTATAGGTGAGCTCCCCTGAAGAAATGAGCTGAAATTCATATATGCAGGCTATGGGTCGTTCGTCTCATTAATTATGAAAAAATCACCGCCTAGTTGTAGCCAACTGTCGATAGTTGTATTCTGCTGTCCCGCACGAGCGGCTTCATGGGAGTGAGTGGTGGCATAGGAGCGAACGACTGCATAGGTCTGAGCACATTGAATGGGCGGACATGTGATGAGCGTTCAAGTGGCTTGTCAAAGCTTCTTGGTTGGTATAAGAATGACCGACCGAGTCATCATGTTAAGCCTTTTATGACCGACATATAATATCTGGTTGGAGCATCTGTAACTGATTGTAAATGAACGGGCGACCGACCGAGGCTTGTAGACCAGACATACGTTCGATCATTTTGGAGTTGACATCTGGTAGCATATGATTGAAGTATTAGTGATTGATTGGGGACTGAGTGAGTGACTGTGGTTGCAATTTATGAGCGGACATGGGATGCATGTGGGACCTCTGGCATTTTTGTGTTCCCTGCTATGTACGATTGATCGGGGTATTATGAACGAACGACTGCAGAGTGGAACGTGTGACCGGAATCAATTCTTCTCCTTGTCTTGTACGACTGACCTTTTCGATATAGGAATGAGCGACTTCCCTTAACATGGGACCTTTACAGGATGAACGAGCCTTACTATCCTTGGGTCGTGCCATTCTTGACCTCTTTGTATTGGTCATGCTATGCTATGTGACCAATCCTGACTGTGTTAAGCAAACGACCCAACTTCTTCTGATGTATGCGACCTTCCTTGCTGTGGTTAACCTTTAAGTTGGCGTTTGAAATTTGTTCTGTGTGATCGTCCCTTACCCTTCGCAAACTGTCTGGGTGTACTGGATAGCATTATGCACGACCGACCCAAATGACGCTCGTCCCATAGTTTTACACAGATTTAATAGACCAATATATGTATGGTTTTTAAGGGATAAACATTTGCCCCTCGAAGTTTGTAATTTTTATTTTGGAAAAAATAATTACAGGCTTCGAAATAACTGACCATAACATAGTTTGGTAGATTAAATCTGGCTTACCAAGGGATGATCACGTAGAACTTAGGATTGTTTAGGTAAAGACAGCTGAGATCATTCCTTTTCATGATAAAAAAGCCTGAGTCACTCGCACTATTTCTCTTGAGTCGAAGCATCATTATGATCAATCAAATCATGGGGATGCGGGCAAGCCAGCTAGATCTAATAGGCAACTTATATTTGCGCAATTGAGTATTGAGCTGACGTGGCGAGAATGATATGGATGCGTGTCTTTTAATCTTCCCCCTCATTTTCTTACTCCACTCTTTTATTCACTCTTATTTTCTAGATAAAACACATTGATAACAGCTACTTCATTTTCTAAAAAACCATAATTTCTACTTTGACTTCCTTTCGATCAGATTCTGCCAGCCATATACTCTTTACTTTTTCCTGTCATCAATTTGTGAAGCGCAGGTTTGTCAATCCTTGCTTATGCTTGTTCCTCTTCTGAATTGATAATATACAATTTAATAGGAATAAGTCCTTTTTATGCTCTCTTGGACTGCTTTCTGAAACCCTTATGATCATTAGGTACGATTTGTGTTGCTGCTGATCTTTTTATGATGATAATAGTCGGAATTTTGGACTGGATCTGATTTGTTTTGTGCATGCACTTATTTGAGAACATTTAACTCCGATATTCCTTTTTCCTCTGGTTCTAAACTTCGTACATATGATATGCTTGCTAAAATGCTTAAGACAAGTTCATATCTTGCACAATTCCTAATCTTATGACCATGTGCCAACGATTTGTTCCTAGTAATCTATTTTACACACATAATGTTCGACAAAATGCTTAAATCATGCGACCTTGATATTGTTACCATGATTTGTACTTCTAGTTTGACTCCTATTGTCGCCCAAGTGCATTTGACAGAGGGTCGTTCCTTTTTTTGCCCTTAAGTCAATCTTGAATGGCCCTGACTTGGTTAAATATGAGCGACCGTTTTGAGTGAAGCATGTGAGAATAACATGAACTTGTTACGCCCAACCAGGTTTGGAGTGATTGGTCATTCGCGGTTCTGCTTTTGGTTGCGTTACTTGTTTAATCTTGATCAACCCTTTAAATCCCTTAACTGCATGACTATTTACTAATTCACTTACACAGGATGGATACGTCTCCGAAGCGACGTCATCTGGAAAGTTTTTTTGATTTGGAAGTTCAGATAACTGACGTTCAATCGACCGGTCAGCCGTCTGTGAACTCTCCCCTCAGTTCTTACCATACAGAACTTCAAACAATAATTAGCAGGCCACGTTATGCCCCTAGGCCATGTAATCCCAAGCTTGCTAAATGAATCAAAGGCTGGAGTTTGTAGGGAGTACCTTCTAACGTAGACATATCTCCGTCTGACCATCAAACCTTTTTTGGTGATATGATCGCTGCGAAGGCTCAGATGTTTGCCCATTTTGAGACCGCTATGTATCAATATGGGAAGCAGATGGAACTGCTCAAGGATTATTCTGCAAAACAAATGAGCGGTTGGCACACACTAGCTTGCAATCTCCAAAGGCTTCATATGGGATAATCTCGTGCATATCTCCGCTCTAGAGGATCACAAGGCAAAGTTGATCCAAGCTCTTAGATCCAGGGATAGTGTCATTGCCTCCTTTGCTCCAAGAGATGTTGAGTTGGCAGTTTCATAGCGCAAAGAGTCCTTGGCTGATGAACCTCCATCCTTCTCTAACTAGGTTAAGAGGAAGGTTGGTAGGCCTAGGAAGAACAAGGATCTGTAGCTTTCCTACCTTGCCTTTGGTGGTTTCTTTTGCGAACTATGCTTTTAGATCGGTTGTATAAGCAGGTGCCGATCCTCACATTTAACTTTATGTTGGTCTGTGATGCGACTTGTGCTTATTTTGGTGTTTTAGTGGTTCTGTGACTGGTTTGGGATTTTGTGATGTCGCCATGCTTTGCTTTGTAAGTGTGGGACAATGCTCTTGTTTGTTATGCTGTGGTCTTTCATCCCGTTTGGCAGCACTTTTTGTACCTTGCATCACAATTTTCTTTATCGTCCGTGCGTTAGTATCGAGCTTACGTTGTGTAACTTTATCGCTACCGACATGCTTTTTGATGTAAAGGTAGCTTGCTATAGTTTAATTTGATTAGAAGCGATCAACTTCTTAGAATTCAATTTAGTTGACTGTTTTTATGCCATTTTTCTTTCATTTTGGTGATCATGCATTCATTCGCACATTCACTAACCCGGTGACCCAAGTCCTTCGGAATTTGGACTTGAATGCACGCTCCCTAAAGAAGGTTATAAATTTTATGATGTATTTAATCATTTTTCTCACTAACTCAGTGACCCAAGTCCTTTGGAAATTTAGTTTAAATACATGTTTTTAGTTTCTGATGTATCTAACCATATTTCTCGCTAACGTGGTGACCCAAGCCCTTCAGAGATTTGGTTAGGTACACATTTTAATAGCGTATTCAACCACACTTCTCACTAACTCAGTGGCCTGAGTCCTTCGGAGATTGGGTTTAAATACTTTTAAGTTTAATCCAGCTTTATACCTTCTCTGTTCTGATTAGCTCAGGCCTGGGAAGATTAAATTGGGTACCCCCTTTCGGCTAGGATTTTTATTACCCCCTTTTGGCTAGGATTTCTATTACCCCCTTCGGCTAGGATTTCTGTTACCCCCTTTCGGCTAGGATTTCTATTTGTGCTGTTCCTTCCAGCAAGTTTGCCAATCCTTCCGGCACTAGGACTATTATTTCCAGCCTAGGTTTGTAGGTCCTTCCATCTTTTTTGGTGGTCCTTCCGGCACTAGGATTGGTACTTCCAGCCTAGGTTTTGTCGGTCCTTCCAACTTTATGTTTCATCCCGGGAGGCGGGCACTAGTTTATCTTATCGAGTTTTTGTTCGATTTAAAGAATTCGTGTCCTGCACCTAACAAGGTGCCTCTTTTGGGACTGGCAATCTTTTATCCATGGGACAAATTTGGCAACTTCCACCTTTGCATTATTTTCACAGTTTGGCACCAGTCCTTCTGTTGGATGTTTATTAAGGATTTGGTTGTTTTTTGCGATGAGAGATGCAGCTTTCTGATTCGTCACCCACTCATTGCTTAGTTTGAATGATGCTTTGGCACTTGATGTTTTTGAATTGTTCCAGGTGGGATACGCTTAGGAAGTCTCCAACTATGGTTGGATTTTGAGAGAGTAATTGTTCTTGTTTGCCTACATAAAGAGGTCAACTTTTAGTAGAAGTTCGCAAATATACGATTTGTGTAAGAAAATGTTGTTTCTCACTCATGTTTTTTATATGTACATAGCTCGAATGCGAAGTTTTTTGCAAATATTTACGTTTTTTTTTACAATAGATTTGAACGATGCATTATAAAAAGTAACGGTGGATGTGCTCGCTATTCCAAGCTCGAGGAATCTGGACTCCATCTGTGGTGGTCAATTTGAAAGTACCATCTCGAAGTTTTTGGTTTATAACACAGTGCCCTTCCCAATTTGAGTCCAAAAACCCCGGTTCCGGTCATTACTTTCTTTAGCACAAGGTCTCCGATCTCGCAAGTCCTTTGCCTGATTTTGAATTGAAATGCATGTCCACCCTTCTCTGATGTGCAGCCACCATGAGTTCTGCTTCCTTTCTTTTTTCCTTGAGTTGGTCGAGGGCCTCAAGTTGTAACCTCTCATTTTCCTCCTAGTTGAAGTGAATCCTCCTATGGGTTGGAACTTCCAGTTCTACAGGGATCAGGGCTTCAGAATCGAAAGCTAAGGAAAAGGGTGTGTGCCCTGTCGTAGTTTTATGAGTGGTACGGTATGCTCATAGTGCTAGTGGAAGCTCATCTGCCCAACCACCTTTGGATTTCTCCAAACTCTTCTTAATGGTCGATTTAATGATTATGTTTGCCGCTTCCACTTGCCCGTTTGCTTGCGGATGGGAAACTACGGAAATTTTTTCTAGATTTTATACTTGGCACAAAATTTTTGGAACTCTTCGCTCTCAAACTGGGTCTCGTTGTCTGTGATTATTTTTTGTGGCACTCTGAACCTACAAATGATATTTTTCAAGTAAAAGTTAATAACTTTCTTTGAGGTTATAGTTGCCAATGGTTCCGTTTCAGCCCATTTTGTGAAATAATCAACAACGACAATGGCGTATTTAAAACCAGATTTCGCAGTGGGAAGCGCTCCTATAAGATCAATGCCCCCAGATGGCGAATGGCCATGCGCTGACCATTTGGGTTATAACTGTTGATGGCGTCCTTGGGATTTTTGCAAATCTCTGACATCTATCACATTTTTTGGTATATGATACGGTGTCCTTATTTATGTCTGGCCAGAAGTAACCATATCGCAGAATTTTCTTGGCCAATGTCTGGCCACCAGTATGACCTTCACATTCACCCTCATGTAATCCTATCATGATTGCTTTTGACTCCATTTTTGTAACACAACGAAGCAAGGGCATAGAAAATCCTCGTCTGTATAACTATCATCCTAAATAAGATACATAGGGGCTTTTTGTAAGATTTTCCTTCGCTTCTTAACTTCTGCCAGGAGTGCACCGGTCATGAGATACTCTTTGATTGGTGTCATCCACGAATCTGGCACATTATCCACCTTCATGACCCAATCCATCTCAATTTGTTCCATGTTGGGGATGGAGAGGACCTCCACTGGGACTAATCCTATGAGTTGTGCATCTCCTATGCTTGCATACTTTGCCATTGAATCTGCCTTGGTATTTTCTTCTCTCGGAATGTGAGATATGGTATAAAGCTCGAAGCTCTCTAGTAGTTCCAAGGCCTTAGATAGATAAATTGGCAAGTTACCTATTTTGGCTTGGAACTCTCCCCGGACCTGACACACCACTAGTTTGGAGTCACTAAAGATTTGTACGGTCTTTAGTTTTAACTCTCTTGCTAGCCTTATTCCTGCAATGACGGCTTCATATTCAGCTTCGTTATTTGTCGTTGGAAATTCTAGTCTTAGCTCATAGCATATAGATCTTCCTTTAGGGGTTCTCAGGACTACTCCTGTCCCAGAGCAGTAATCGTTTGATGCTCCGTCAACAAATAATTTCTATTGGATGTTGGTTTCAGTATTAGCTTCCTCTTTCATCTCTCCTCGGTTGGTAAATTCTGCGATAAAATCTGCAAGCGCTTGTTTGTTGATTGCCTTTCGAGGGTGGTATGTAATGTCATATTGACTAAGTGCATTATTCCATTTTAATAACCTCTCGGAAGTCTCTGTCGAAACAAAACTTGCCTCAGAGGCTGATCCGTGAGGACCGTGATAGGGTGAGCCTAAAAGTAGGGCTGAAGCTTCTTTGAGGCGATAAGTAAACAATAAGCAAGCTTTTCAAGTCTTGGGTAGTTCAGTTCTTCCCCAGATAATCTCTTACTGATGTAATAGACTGGCCTTTGAACCTTCGAATCCTCCCTTACCATTTCCGTGCTTAGTACATGGGCAGATATTGCCAGATATACAAACAAATCTTCTCCATCACTAGGCTTTGACAGTACTGGATGTGTTGCCATGTGTTGGATTAGTTCTTCGAAAGCTTTCTGACATTCAAAGGTCCATTGTATTTCTTTCTTTCCTTTTCTAAGGGCATCGAAGAAGGGAAGACATCTGTCCGTTGCCCTGGATATGAAGCGATTCAAAGCTGCAATTTGTTCATTTAAACGCTGAAGCTCTTTCTTGGTTCCTGGGTCGTGCATTTCTCTTAAGCTGATAATTTTGCTGGATTGGCTTCTATTCCCCTAGCGTTGACCATAAACCCTAGGAACTTGCCTGAACCGACCCTGAAGGAACATTTTAAAGGATTCAGCTTCATACCATATTGGCGTAGAATATCAAACATCTGGGCTAAATCTTCCAAATGATCAATTGCACTTTTTGACTTTACCAACATATCGTTGACGTATACTTCCATTGTCCTTTTTTGAACATAGCGTTTACCAATCACTGGTAAGTTGCTCCTACATTCTTTAGGCCGAATGGCATCACTTTGTAGCAATATAAAGCAAAATCAATGACAAAACTTGTGTCCTCTTGATTTGGTCCATACATTATGATTTGATTGTAGCTAGAATATGCATCCATAAAAGACAGCAACTTATGCCCAGCCGTGGAATCCACCAATTGATCTATTCTGGGAAGAGGGAAACTATCCTTTGGACAAGCTTTATTAAGATCCGAATAGTCTACACAAACTCACCATTTGTCGTTTTCTTTCTTTACAAGTACTGGATTGGAAAGCCAATTTGGATAGGTAGATTCCCTAATGAAGTTGTTCTCCATTAGCATGTCGACCTCCTCCTTCAAGGCCTTTGACCTTTCCGGCCCTTGGGTTCTCCTTTTTTGCTTGACAGATGGAACATGTGGATTAATATTAAGTTTATGGACTGCAACATCTGGAGATATGCCGCTCATGTAAGAATGGTTCCATGCAAACACGTCCAAATTAGCTTTTAAAAAGATAATCAGTTGACTCTTCAATTCGGGGCTCAACTGAGATCCTATATTTAGCACACAGTTTGCATCTTTCGGATTAACAGCTTTAGGAATTGTGATCTTAGCCGGGACCGCCCTTTCTTCCTTTGCACTCGCTTTTCTAGGATCGATTTGCTTTTGCGCTTCACTGTGTTCGCCAGTGCAGAGACTGCTCCTTAATTGCTATAAGGGGAGTTCACGAATGCGGGGTGGAGCCTCTGCATTCTTCCCCAAGTCTTTCTTCTTTGCCTCACACAGCTCTGTCACATAGCAATCCCTTGCAGCGGCCTGATCGCCCTTAATTACGCCAATTCCATTCTTAGTTGCAAACTTCATAGTTAAACACCATGGAGCTAGCGCAATTTTAAAGCCTGCGAGAGTCGGTCACCCGAGGAACGCATTGTAGGCGGAGAGCTCATCCACCAAGACGAAGGTTTGCATCAAAGAGACCTTGCATTCCCCATCTGCTAGTTCGATGAGCAAGTCAATTGTACCAATGGGTTGCGTGTGTTGTCCGGTAAATCCATGGATTTTGTTTGGATAGGCTCGCACTTCTGTCATAGAAAGGTTCATTTTATGAAATGTATTTATGAAGATCACATTGATGGATGCCCCCATGTCAACTAGGACTCTTTTTACAACCGCAGGGCCAAGACCAATTGTGATCACCATGGCATCAATAGTTGGTGTACATAGTCCGTCAGAATCTCTGTCCCTGAATACCACATCGTCGGCTGAAGTCTTCGGTATCTTCATTGGGCTCATTGCTTAGGACCATGCACCTCTCTTCTTTCGAGACACCCTTCAGCTCATTAGCATACCTTTCCATATCTTCCCAACTACTTCCAGCTGGGTGGGCCCCACCAAAAATCAAGTTGATTACTGGTCTCGAATCAGCGGGTGTCTGAGCTTTCTCACTAGAACCGGATTGATTAGTGGAATTACCCTGTCCCTGGGTAGTCAGAGCGTTTTGAGGATTCTTCACATATTATTGAAGTTGGTTCTTTCGGATGAGTTCTTCAATCAAACTTTTCAGGTGTCGACATTCGTTAGTGTTATGCCCTGGTTGATTATGAAATCGGCAGAATTTGCCTGAATTGGCTTGCTGCTCTGTAATTTTCTGAGGCTTC
This sequence comes from Allium sativum, assembly GCA_030737875.1. Taxonomy (NCBI): domain Eukaryota; kingdom Viridiplantae; phylum Streptophyta; class Magnoliopsida; order Asparagales; family Amaryllidaceae; genus Allium; species Allium sativum. The sequence continues at coordinate 833,415,595 of CM060912.1, read as the reverse complement.
ATTTGAGGAAAGATGCCCGAATCCTTTGTGGCGGAGTAGACCTCCTGGGGTTTCATTTAAGAGAGTCAATTCTGAATGCTTGTAAATACGCGTTTTCTTATAGGCTTTGCTATCCTTCTCATCATTTCCTCTCTTCTGCCCAAAGTCATTCTTCTGCTCGGTTTGGAACTCGTTGCCTTTCCCTTCTTTGGTAGTACTACTTTCTATGACCTTCTGGAATATTCAGCGCATCATCTTCCACGCTTATATACTCGTCGACTTTCTTATAGAACTTCTTTAGAGTTTTGGGTTTCTTCATCTTAAGCCATTTCCCAAATTCCGATTTCTTATCAATAGAACCTTTTAGAGCTGCTAACAAATACCAAGGTTCTGGTTCTATGACTTCAGCTGCTGCAGCATGGAATTATGTAAGAAAAGCTTTGATAGTTCCTCCAGACAATAGTTCCATCTCGCTGAGCGACATCACATCGCTCGCTTTGGTAGTTTGTAAACAAAATTGGTCCTGGAATCTTCTTGCCAAGTTAGCAAATTGATTAACACATTTAGGTGGGAGTCTAGTGAACCATAGTGAAGCCACCCCTTCTAGGCATACGGGAAAGTACAAGCATTTTATTTCATCAGTTGCCCTAGCTCCGTTCATGTGTTGATCATATTTAAATAGGAAGATGTTCGGATCTCCAGTTCCACCCTAAGGTGCTATTGTCAGGGGTGTGAATTTCTTACGAAACTTCGCTTGACAGATCCATTCTGTAAATGGGTTTTTACTGGGTAAAAATTTCCATTCTTTCTCATCATCTTCTCGGGTTGTTTTTTCTTTCAATATTCGTTGGATCATATCCGCAATGTTCTTCTCGTTGCCCGCTCGTTCCACGGGATTGGCATCGATGCTTTTGCCAGTGGATCGCGGTTCAAGCTCCGATGCCTTGCACCTCTTTTGGGAGGTGTCCCTTCGGTGGGACTTACGACACTCTGGGTTGCACGTTTCACCTCGTGCTATGGGCTTTGACCTTAGATTACTCAACGTCGGCCTCCCCCTTGTCTTCCACTGAGAAGTGGGATCGACTAGGGTCTGAGGTAGAAGAGTCCTCTTTTTCATCAACATTTTTTTACAGCATTCAGTGGCGGAGGATTGGCTTGAGCATTAATCAGGGCATCAAGTCTTTCCATCATCATTTTTGTCGTAGCATCCATTTTTTCGTTAAAACCAGTCATAGCCACATTCAACTCATCTCGTATTACGGATGGCCTAGAGGACCCTTCAACTTCTCGATTCAAAGTTTGTGGTGTAGCTTCATCACCATGAACATCCTAAAAAAATCATGGTAGCTTTAATGGACTTGTTATTTTTCTTCGAACCGGCCATGGCTTCGAAGAAGGAGGCAGTTTAAGATTTCAATGGTAGGCTGTTGGAATTAGATGAAAGTGTGAAGGAAGGAAATGCGAACACGACCCCATGGTGAGCGCCAAATGTTTTCACCAAAAAATGGCTCAAACACTAATGGTACGTGGATCGTACTTCACCAATGTGGTTAGAAAGTAAATGGAGCCGCACTCAACAAAAGTTAAGAGTAAAAATGCGAGGAAAGTAAAATGGAGACAAGGTTTTTAGAGTGGTTCGGCCCTAAGCTAGGCCTACGTCCACTATGAAGGTAGTTTGCATTATCATGACAATGATTAAAAAGCATATAAACTCTCTTTATTCATACATCTTCTCATTTCCTCAACATATTCTCATTCTCACATACAAATCTCGCCTAAATTCACGGAATTCAATGGAGGAATGGTGGAATCCGTGGAGGAGAAGGATGGATGAGCGACGGAGAAGGAGGATGTCTTTGACCTTTTCTCACTTATAGGACTCTATTGGATGTCATGGCCAAATGGATGAATCACCTTCAAGTGGAAATGATGACGAAGGTTGAAATGCTTAAGGAATGGAGGAGGAAAGAATTCAGCAGCACTTAGTGGTGGCAAGGAGTCGATCCCCATTATGGTGGAAGCCATGGCCTATTTATAGGTGAGCTCTCCTGAAGAAATGAGCTGAAATTCATATACGCAGGCTATGGATCGTTCGTCTCATTAATTATGAAAATGCCACCGCTTAGCTATAGCCAACTGTCGATAGTTGTATTCAGCTGTCCCACAAGAGTTGCTTCATGGGAGTGAGTGGTTGCATAGGAGCGAACGACTGCATAGGTCTGAGTACATTGAATGGGCGAACAGGCGATGAGCATTCAAGTGGCTTATCAAAGCTTCTTGGTTGGTATAATAATAACCGACCGGGTCATCATGTTAAGCCTTTTATGACCAACAAATAATATTTGGTTGGAGCATTTATATCTGATTGTAAATGAACGGGCGACCGACCAAGGCTTGTAGAACAGACATACGTGCGATAATTCTGGAGTTGACATCTGGTAGCATATGATTGAAGTATTAGTGACTGATTGGGGACTGAGCGAGCGACTGTTTTTGCAATTTATGAGCGGACATGGGATGCATATGCGACCTCTGGCATCTTCGTGTTCCTGCTATGTACGATTGATCGTGGTAGTATGAACGAATGAATGCAGAGTCGAACATGTGACCGAAACTAATTCTTCTCCTTGTCTTGTACGACTGAACTTTTCGATATAGGAATGAGCGACTTCCCGTAACATGGGTAACATTTACAGGATGTACGAGCCTTATTGTCCTTGGGCTGTGCCATTCTTGACCTCTTTGTATTGGTCGTGTTATGCTGTGAGACCGATCCTGACTGTGCTAAGCGAACAAGCCAACTTGTTTTGATGTATGCGACCTTCCTTGCCGTGTTTAACCTTTAAGTTGGCCTTTGAACTTTGTTCTGTGTGATCGTCCCTTACTCTTCGCAAACTGTCTGGGTGTACTAGATAAGACTATGCATGAACGACCCTAATGACGCTCGTCCCGTAGTTTTACACAGAATTAATAGACCAATATATGTATGGCTTTTAAGGGATAAACAATATCGATTTTATTCATTTTTAAAAAATGAATATCGAGAAGACTGAATTTAACATTGTGAAAATATTATCATTTGAGATCATAATGAAATAAGAGATGTTCTAATTTTATTTAAAATTGGAATGGAAGTGAAATCGTTTTTAAAAAAAATTTATAAACATTTTATAAAATACGTTTTTGAATGGAAATCGGCGAAATAAATTTAAATTGCTTGAATAGAACGTGTCGTGCAGCGACCGTTCGCGAATTTCAACCATTAACTTTAAATGGACATAACGGGAGATCCGACTGACGGATTATCCTAAAACTGGAACTTTAGGTTTGTATCAAAAAGATATTTCCGATGGGTATAAGAGGTTAAAATTTGAATGGTTGGATTTTAAAATATATCCAAATCAGTTTTGGAAAAGTTCGACGTGGATACAGTTCGGTGGCCGATATTGAAAACTAACTTTAAGGGCCTCGATAAAATTATTAAAAATATGAACAAATTATGTAAATTCATAATAAATGATTTGGAAAGATTTTAGATGAAATATTCCAAGTTTGAGAAGATAAAAGATGTTTTTATCCGAATGAACTAGTTAATAACTGGAGTAATAATTCCATGATTTTTAGAAATAACAAATTGGATTTGCGAATGATTTTTAACATAACTAGAAATTTCCAACATATATATTGGAATGGATTTGAATGGAAATTATCTTCAGACATATTCTATATTGGATTCCGTGATTAAATGGATATCGTTGAAGAATTTGGAAGATATCGATATCATTATTCCAAAACGATATTTGTTAGTTTCAGAATTAGGTATTGAATATAAGTCAATATGATTTTCATTTAAAGCCTTGTATTTAATATCAAATTGGATTTTGGGTTCGTTGTGAATGGTATCTTAAATAATACTATTCTTAAACCCATTTATGAATGGAATAAATCTTTTAATTAAGGTTTAGAGAAGTTTTCCAGTTTATTTAATTAAATTGGGATTGAATCGAATTCGATTAATAATAATCGAGATGAGTTTCTGTGAAGGAAGGCGTTTACTATTTATGGAATTTTAAAGGCTTCATCGCTATTCCACTTATATTATAAGTCTGATATGGAAATTTATATCGATTATAAAATTGTTCATATTTCCGTGAAGATTCCATATTAACTGGAAGATGATTTTGGGGTTATTGTGAATAGTGTTTTACTTGTCATTTGCTCTTTAACCTAAGTAAAGCAAGATTAATTTCCAAAGGTTGAATAATCATTAAGTAATGAATTTTGAGATTAAAAAAAAGTTAGAGTTTTAACGAATCTTTAATTAGATTGAAATGTAACAAAAGGTGATTAAATCAACCAAATTTGAAGACTATTTAAAATGGAGTACCACCAGTTTTACTCCGTGCAATAGTTAAATCTTTAATTAGATTTGAATATTAAATGGTAATTAAATTTACCAATAACACGATGGGTGTTAAATATGGAGTACCACCAGCTTTGGTCCATGGGATGAATAGGTTGGGATTAGGATAATAAAATGAATAATTACTTCGGTAAGGCCTGTTGATCCTGACTAGTGATAAACCTTAACTTGGTTTAAGTTGTGAAATGGTATTATAAAATCTTTTGCAGTGATTTCCAAGAATATATGAATAAAAGAATATTCTGGATTGGAATGAGATGTGTGCTATCTTTGTGTACTTATCACATGATTATGAAGATGCACCAATTATCTGGAAAGACCAGGTTTAACCCATTCTGAATTACTGTTACAAAGATTAAAAGTCAGAGATGAAGACGGTGGTTGAAGACCGGAGATCTTCACATCGAATGGATGATTACTGTTGTCTTGATTAGGTTAGCCACCCAAGACAAGGTAATAAGTGGTGATTATCCAAACGTCCTTGGAAATCGACCGGATATGCGAAAACCTCTCTCCTATATTGGATATATGGGATGAGGAATAAGGTGCCTCCGGTTTCGTTCAGACCCAAAACAAACTTGAAAATGGATTGTGTGTTTGAAATTGTACTTCGCGCTGTATTCGTTGATCGCTGTTAAATGTGTATCTATTTGGTAGCGGAGAATTTATTCTCTTGCTTAACACCCTTCTCTAAGATGTACGAGTTTAGAGGTTATATATTGGTAATGATCAATGACGCGATATGGATTGACAATGTGGCGTGCCAAGATGCAATGATTAAGGTTTTGGTTGGAAAGTAGGGCCTTGTGGTTGATGATCAAATCACGGCTTTAATTAGCACAGCTTTGTGTATAGCGTTAATTCGCGAGCCTCACCCCTGGTATGAGTCAAAAACAGGATAGTGACTGCAGGGAGTGCATGCGCTTCTATCTAGCTAGAGGTGGTGTCATGATATGGAGCCCAGACATTTTACTTATGTGGATGATGGATGCGCGGGCCCTCGGATATTATTGGTCGACATACTGACCATTTTGGAGGTCCAATAGGTCCGGGAAACGTATTATTTAGGAATAACCAGTCCACAAACTTTAGGTGTGTACCGGCGCTGAAGACCAAAGGGTTACCCATAGGTGTGATTCTAAGGCATGTGCTAGAGTGTCTCGAAACCGTTGAGGACGATCCCTTGCCTTGACTCATAGATGGAATCTGATTTCCAATACGCGACTTTTCGGTTTTAGTTGTAAACCTATATGGCGACATAGTAGGATGGGGTACTATGCCGCCTATGATTGATACATTTATATTCGAAGTTGTTTGCCATACTATGCACTTACAGTAATATTAAAAGTTTTTGTTTTAAGACGTATCAAGCATGTTTGTCCATTATAAGGTAAAACTCTATCCTTCGGCTTGCGTTGCATTGTGCGATAGGACCTGATCTTATAAAAGCTTCATTTTTCAGAAAGGCATTGTGTTGTTTATTAATCACTTTAGTTCAGGTTTGGTACGCATGAGAGTATACCCATTCTGTGACATACGACATGGTCCCTTGATTTACCCTACTTTACAGAAAAAAATTTAATAATTGTTTTTAACTCTCACACCAGTCCCATGACTGACCTGGAGTTTATTATTTCAACCTAAACTCTGGGTGCCCATATTTTCCACATGGGCAGTCAGTAGTTTTGGTTTTGCAGATTCTTTATTTTCCTAGGATCTTGGATTATAGCTGGAGCTATAATCAGAAAGCCCTGTAACTGTGTATTGGTTTCAGCTATGTTAGTTGATGATTTCCGCTGCATTGTATTTATTTATATAACATTTCTACTATTATGTAATTTATTTTATTCTCTATTAATTGGAATTCCGCTGTATATGGGGTTAGTAATGCCCTAGAACGAGTTGAAAGTGATATGTTTATAAGTAACGTATTTGTGATTATATATATAATCCAATCTTAGAAAATATATTTTTGAGTATACAAAAGTTATATGTTTAGAAAGATAATTAATCAAATTATTTATGTGATTTTTTGATTTCCTATTTAATTACTTTTGATTCTTGATTTAAATGAACTATATGAAACCTTTGGCGAATTTGGACATTGAATATATGAAACACACTTGTTGTTTGTTTAGATCGAGTTAAGTTAAAATTAATTGAAAATTTGTTGGAAGTAGACATAAGTATGTATATATCTATTGAGTAGGTTATTGGCTTGACGTTGAGTAGAGAAATAAATTTGCATGCCCGACAAACTGGTCCACCATATTTATTTGGTTGCACAATTTTATTATTATTAAACTACTGTGAATGATTTGGATGCGCTGTGATAGTTGCTCTGTGTGAAATTGAACATACGCCATAGGATAGTAACCAATAAATTATGGACTACACTGCATAACATACTACTGATAGCATAACATATCATATTCCATATAAGCATTTGGTGCTTATATGACGAGGTTTGGATTACCATATGAGCAAGATGCTTGTATGGAGAGGACTGAACTACAGGTTGAACTGAGGACTGATTATGGACTTAATAATTTATAATGGTAAATTGTAGGATTTAATAACAAACCCTACAAAGGTCTTGAGATGACAAAAATAAACATCTCTCCCTTGTTTTACTTACAACGCATGGGCATAGAGGGGAAGGGCAGGTAAGTCACAATGGGTGTGCAAATTTATTTGTACGCGATATATTGATTTATTGTGTGCCTAATATGGCCTAATAAATTTGTTCAGATCACCATGTACGAAGGAGGTTATGGCATTTTTTTTCTAAAATTTAAGGTGTTAGCCAAATTTCAAAGAAATTTAGAAGTTCTTGAAAATTGAAAATTTAAAGAACTGAAGCTAGAATGAAAGTTGAGTTGGTTTGTTAAATAACTTTCAACTCCCTTCTTTTTCGAGGACGAAAAAGTTTTAAGTGCGGGAGATTGTAACAACACGGAATTTTAGAACCAATTTAAAATTTTGATTTAAGCTATTTTAAAGTATATGGAAATATAAATTGTTTATTTTTGCTAAACAAAATTTGAGAATGATTTTAAAATTAGTTTTTATATTTTATTTGACTTAAAACAAACTCAGTAAAATTATTAAATTGATTTATAAGCCTTGTATTTGAAAATTCTAAAAATTAGTTTTTTAAAATCATCGCATAACCTTTAAAAGTTAAATTTTGCTTGCAAGATCAGAATTCGACGAGACCAATTTTGTTGGATTCGGGATAGCAAATCATTGTTTAGTTTCAAATTTCATGCTAAATGGAGTTAGTATGTGGCAATGAGAGGCAAACCCGTTTGGGGGTAAGAATGACAATTAGTCTACAAAGGTACATTATTGAGACGATCTCACAATTCGAAGCTGCTTTTTTTTCGGATTCGTATCGTCAAATAATGGTAGAATCCAAAATTTCATAATTTTTGGAGTTAGCGTGTGGGCATACAAGAAGAAAATGTACGCTTAAATGGTATTTTTGAAGCTAATTTGAGCATAATTGAGAAATTAAACGGAAGGTCAAATGAACTCGGAATTCGACGAAACTTGATTCGTTGGATTCATAATTTTGTATATTATCTTGTATCAAAATTTCATAGCAAGCGGATATCGTTTGCAGTCAGGAAATCAGAGAGAAAAGGAGATGAAATCTCTTACTTAAATCCGTTTTCTCCTTTCTCTCTTCATGGTTTCCTCCATCCCTCTTCCTCTTTCTTTCTTCAAAAATGGTGACCTCTCCCCCAAAGCCGCTGCCGCCGCTCCTCCTCCCCACTACCGGCTTCGTCAACCAGCTCTTCCCCTCTGGCATCACCCCCTCCTCCTCCTCCTCTCCTCTCTCTCCTCCTCTTCTCCAAACCCTATACCCCAAAAATCACCAATTATACCACCATAGCTCCTCCCCAGTCCCCACCATTGCCACAACCGCCTCCCCTCTGACCAGACCAGCAGCCCCTCCTCCAGTCGTGGTCCCCACTTTGGCCAGAAACCCCTCTTTTTCCAAAAACACATTTAGCAAAAACACCCTTCTTCCCTCTTTTCTCAATAACATTCAACCCGTGTATCTCTGGCGAAGGCCCCATAAACGTAACTCGTAGATCTCATTTTTTTCTATAAAATGTATATATCAAAATAGAATTTTGGAGTTCGGAGCATCCCTAAAAATGCGACTGAAATTTGCTTTCCTGGAGCTGTTTTTGGTGATTTTCCGTGAATCCGAGCTTTTTCAGAGGAAAGTGGCCTAGGGTAAAGTTGTCCGGAATGACATTCCCGTATTCGTGACCAAGTATAGTAAAGATTGGAGGTCGTATGCAATCTGTAGAGCCAGAATGGTGAATTCGAGTTGCGGAGTGTAATAAAGGCGAGTGCACGACGGAAAACCTCCATAAGAAGTGTTGTGGCGTTTGGTTTAGCTATTGGGTGAGAACTCACACTAAATTATTATTTTGTTAGGTTATTATGTCATAAATTATTATACGTTTCCTGGTAGCTCACATCACAGTTGTTTGCAAACCCATGGATGAATTGTTGATTTTTTTGTGATACGGTTGTGATTAAATTTGAAATATTTAACATGTTAAAAATAATGTCAATATTATTATGGTAGTTGAAATTGGATATAAATATCCATTTATAATTTGAACAGTGAAAATTAGTTAGTTTAAAAATTCATTCAAATCGAATTAAAATTGGTTAAATTTATTAACCAGTGATTGATTTAAATTGATTGTTGTTGGTTGAAAACCCAACACGGGTCTTGGTATGATATTCGACTCACACATCTTCCTTGTGGGAAATTGCGGTTAATCGGTTAATTGACAGATTTATATAAGCTTCATTTATTTGATTGAAGCTTATATGAAAATAAATGCACACTGGATGTCTTTTTGTTTGTTGATAGTTGTTTACAACTATTATTGGATATACATGATGTATAGAATCCATGTGAATTGATTTATATGGATATTGGTTGAAATTTTATTCCAACTCGGAATAAAACATGAATGGTTACATAATATAATATTCATTGAAATATGAAATTGGGTTTTGATGTTCGATTTTGGATGGATACAAAAATTGAAAAATATGAAGCCGACTTAAGTATAAAAACACTATTTTAACTCGAACGAATTTATATATCGATTTTATTCATTTTTAAAAATGAATATCGAGAAGACTGAATTTGGTATTTTGAAAATATTATCATTTGAGATCATAATGAAATAAGGATATTCCAATTTTATTTAAAATTGAAATGGAAGTGAAACCGTTTCTTAAAAAAATTATAAACACTTTATAAAATACATTTTTGAATGGAAACCAGCGAAATATATTTAAATGGCTTGAATAAAACGTGTCGCGCAACGATCTTTCGCTAATTTCAACCATTAACTTTGAATGGACGTAACGGGAAATCCGACCTTCGGATTCTCCTAAAACTGAAATTGTGGGTTCATATCGAAAATATCTTTCCGATGAATATAAGAGCCTTAAATTTGAATGGTTGGATTTTAAAATATGTCCAAATCAGCTTTGGAAAGGGTCGCTATGAATGCAGTTCGGTGGCCGATATTGGAAACCGACTGTAAGGACCTTGATAAAATTATTAAAAATATGAACAAATTATGTAATTTCATAATAAATGATTTGGAAAGATTTTGAATGAAATATTCCAAGTTTGAAAAGGTAAAAGATATTTTTATCCTAATGAACTAGTTAATAACTAGAATAATAATCCAATGGTTTTTAGAAATAATAAATTGGATTTGCGAATGATTTTAACGTAACCAGAAATTTCCAACATATATTTTGAAATGGATTTGAATGGAAATTATCTTCGTAAATTTTCTATATTAGATTCCATGATTATACAGATATCGTTGAAGAATTTGGAAGATATTGATATCGTTAGTGTAACAGCCCGCATTTTACGTATCGGAAGATCGTAAAATAATTTTATTTTATTCTCTGAGGGTTGGATCATTCTCATCTTTTAATATGTTGCTTACGGGGATGTGTGACATGTCCATAATTTTTACCGATTTTGTTTGTGACCATTTTGCCCATGTCAGTCTTGTACTAGGCATAACTTTTGACTCAGGTCGAATCAGAGGGTGAGACCTAAGCCATTGGAAAGGAATTGATGATTCTCTTTCCGTAGAGTGGTTACATTAAGGATTTGGTTCAACGGTTTGGGAGAAATCTCTGTTTTAAGGTTTTTCAGTTGGCTGTTCAGGTTTTGGAAGGCTAATGGGCTGATTTGGAGAAGGGCCATTAAGGGGTTGGTGGAGGCTATAAATAGGGGGTAAGGGATATGGAGAAAGGTTGGAATTTTCCATTCTCTTATGGGGAGGCTTTGATCTCCTTCTTCCTCTAACACCTTTCCACCATTAAAATTCCAAATCCAAGGAGGGAAATCGAAGATCTATACCATTCGAGGCTAGATCAACATCGTTTCAAGGGCGAATTCATCGGATTGAAGAGTTTGATTCGAAGTGTTCGCTGTCCAGATTGCTTTTTCATCGTTTTAGCTTTGTTTTGGATAATCGGTGAGTGATTTACATCTCTCATTCGGATTCATGAAAGTAAGTGAGTTATAGAATGTTAATTTCATCATTTTCATTTTATTTTCTTTAGATCTATACCATGCTAAGTCCATTTTACATATGAATCACCTTAGGATCTGATCTAGATAATTTAAATGGTTAATTTCATGATTTTTCACAAGTGTATGCAAGTTAGATCCGTTTTTATGTTCATATGATTCACTTATCATGTTTTGGGAAATTTATGTGTTTTGATGGAAATTGTTAGATTGATGATATTGTTGGTTGCATAACATGTTTGTGGTTGCGTTTTGATGAATCGGATAAGCTGGTTTCGTCGGATTCGTCGTTTGGCGAAGTTTTGGTCGAAATCGAAGTCGAAATGGAGCTGTGCAGGAATCGGGTCGGTCTAGAGGGGTCGGTCCTAGATTGGTCGGTCAAATCGTGGCTTGGGAAGCAAGACAGGGATTGGGTTGGCTAAGAGGGAGCAGGCTAGTCGGATCGATCACAAGGAAGTGGTCGGTCGGCCTATACTGTTCAGGTCTAGCAAATCTGGAGTTCTGTTTTGGAGCAGGCGGGTCGGTCATGTTCCAGGAAGGGGGTGATCATGTTGGGTCATTCTAGGGTGGTTGGTCGAGCAGGTGGTCGGTCAGTCTCAGGTGATAAAGGCTGGTCGGTCTTGGAGCTAGTCGGTCTGATCGGTCCAGAAGGTTGAGAAGGGAGTCTGGTAGGTTCAAAAGGATTCTGGTCGGTCCAGAAGGAGCTGAGGGAGGTCAGATCGGTTCAGGAGGGGTCTGATCGATCCAGAAGGACCAGAAGGGGTCTGGTCGGTCCAGAATGGGTCTGGTCGGCATTTCTAGTGGAAATTTCTGATCGAACACTTCAAGTGATGTTATAACTTCGAAGTGGTTCAAGTAGGAAGGTTCGAAGTGTTGAATGTGTTCGTTGATCAAAGTGGAACAACGAATGAGGCGACAACTCAAAGGTCGTGAGTTGATGGATAATGGCTGCTCGAGAAGGTTGCTTGAGCTATGAAATATCGTCAAGGTTGGACGACTAGAGATGCGAAGGCCGAGAGATCATCGTTGTCGTAAGTTCTAGCAGGCTCAAAGCAGGGGTACGATGGGGGCACCCAAAAGATCAGAAGGTTGCTGGTCGAGTACCCTGGGTCTTGGGGAAAGGCCTAGTGTAAAGGTTGGACATTGTCAAGGTTGGACATATGGAGTTCATGCTAGAACTGGGGTTACCATTAGCCCTTGACATATGGCAAGGTTGGCCGTCATACGATAATGATGGTTTCGAAGCAGGATTGGCGGTGATAGCCAGAGTCGGTCATGTATGCTGGATGTTTTGCTTGTGCCATCTCACATGGGTTATCCAACATCGAAGTAGATGTTCCTTGAGTGCTTGTCTGATATTGGTTTCGGCCTCTGGGGCTTGTATTCGAGGGATGTTGAATTCGACTAGGATGATTTGCGTGAGATATATATAATCTCGATGCCATGATTTCTATTGTTGATTGTTTCTGTTTTCCATGAACACATGGTTGTTCTGGTTTCTATGGATTAATGGTTGAAATGCTTGGTGTAAAGGCTATCACTGTCTGATGTGGGGAAGATAAGGTTGAGTTCTTCTCTGTTGTTGTGGGTAGATAAGTTGTTCATTTACCCATTCTCATATACTTTCTTGTTGAAGTTTGTTTAGCTGTTTTATCGCTCACTAAGACTATTGTCTGACTCAAGGTTTTATGTCTCCTCTTATTACCTTGGGCTGTTCATCCGGTTGTGGATGGGCAAACTAAGTAGTAGGTTACAGGTAATGGAGCTTAGTGATACGGGGAAGCTGAGCGAAGACGAGCAGGAGGCTGGCGTACCAGTTTTATTACTATATAGTATTTCTGTTTCTGCTGTTTGTGTTGCTTGAGAGTTATAGTGAGGCCTTATGTACAAACTTTGATATCAGTTGGATAATCTTTCTGGATGTTGAGAAAGTTTCAAAAGTTTGTTATATGATACCTCATTGCTATTACCTGTTGTATATGTTCTATTATATTTTATCCTTGCGCTGTGAGCTCTACTACAGGTTTCGATGTGTTTACCTACTCTGATGATCGTCCATAGCAGCCTGACACACCTTTCAGTGCATTTTCCACTTGTTTAGTGCGGGGGTTATGGGCGGTCGTCACATTTGGTATCAGAGCTCTGGTCAACGATTTTGGCCAAAGTTCAAAGACGTAATTACGTAGGAGAGACGTATTTGTAGATTTCTGTTGGATGTTTACTATATGTATATTAACTTATATAGTAGTAGCAGTTGTATCTCTTTAGCAGTTTTCTTGGAAGTGGCTAATTATTCTATATTGCAGATTTAGAATGAGTAGACGACCATCAAGACACGCTGCTAGGAGAGCTAATACTAGAGGGAGAAATGGTGACGAACCAGATTACCCGGCCATGTTTGAAGCCATGGCAGAAGCAATTATGCGAAGGGTACCCGCTCCAGTGGCGGCTACGGTAGATGTAGGTGTGCGAGTTCCTAGAGTAGATTTTGCAAAGATGTGTATGGACTTTATATCTCTAGGAGGGAAACCATTCAAGGGAACTGAACCAGCTGAAGAGGTTCAGAGGTGGATGGATTCATGTGTTCGAATCTTTGGAGACTTGGGTATTGATGATGCAATGAAGAGAAAGCTTGCATCAAGTCAGTTGCAGAGAAGGGCTATGGAATGGTGGAATTCTGTCATACTCGAGACTCCGGAAGAGGAGATTTCATGGGAGCAATTCCAAGCTAAGTTTGAAGCAAAGTTTATCTCCACTGCTCAGAAGTCCGTTCTCTTCAAGAAGTTCGTAGAATTGAAGCAGAATGGCAGAACAGTTCTTGACTACATTTCTGATTTTGAGGCTTTGTCCAGATATGCTCGTTCATACATTGATACGCCCTATCAGAAGAACGAGAAGTTTGTCTTGGGTTTGGATGCTCATATTGGAAAACCGCTTGTGGACCATCTTGATGATTCATTTGAAAAGATTGTGGAAAAAGCTATTCGCCATGAGAGCTTGTTTCCCAAGGAAGCAAATGTTGTCGCTGCAACCAAGGAAGCTCAGAAACCACAGCAGGGTGGTAATAATAAAAAGAGGAAGCAGCAACAACAGAAAGGAAAGGATGGCCAAAAGAAACCCAAGAGTGAGGTGGTTTGCTTTAACTGCCAACAGAAGGGTCATTATTCAAATGAGTGTAAGAATCCCAAAGCTGAGAAGAAGTGCTTCAAGTGTGGAAATCCTGGGCATGAGAAGAAAGATTGTCCAGAATCAGCTAAGGGCAAACAGATTGTGAAGGCATATGCTTTAGAAGCCGTGCCATCTTCTTCAAGAGCTCCTAATACAGAGGAAAAGGGAAAAGGTGTCGTGGTGCAAGGTACTTTTTTTGTTAACGGTGTTTCAGTTCGAGTTTTGTTTGATACTGGAGCATCACATTCATTCATCTGCAATGAGCTTGTGTGTCGCTTGGGTTTGGAACCCGAGATTTGTGATAGACCGTTGATCGTGACTAATCCAGTTGGGGGTTCGTCCAGTTTGTGCATGATTTGCCGTGGTCTAGTGTTATCGAGTCATGGTTGCTCTTTTATGTGTAATTGCTTTGTTCTTAAATTCGCTGGGTATGGGATCATCTTGGGCATGGATTGGATCAAGTGATATGCGGCAAGGGTGAATTGCGAGAAGCTAGAGGTGAGGGTCGGGGATGTGGAAGGGCGAAAGGTGTTGATTAGATGTAAGCGCGAAGACGGGGTCTTTGTGAGTTATCTATATTCGCTTGGGATTCCACAGGAAGACCTATCATCAGTGCTGATCGCTAATGAGTATGTAGATGTCTTTGACGAGGTCAAAGGGTTGCCGCCGCATCGTGAGATCGAGTTTAGGATTGATTTGGTCGAAGGTGCTAGACCAATTGTTATGCCCCTAAGGCGGATGGCGCCTAGGGAACAACGAGTTAGAGGTGCAAGTTCGTGACCTTTTGGAAAAAGGATTCATTCAGAGGAGTGTTTCCGAGTGGGGTGCACCAGTCGTGTTTGCAACTAAGGCAGATGGCTCGTTAAGATTGTGTGTGGACTATCGTGAGCTGAACAAGGTGACTAAGAAGAACAAGTATCCGTTGCCAAGGATTGATGACTTGTTCGATCAGCTTCATGAAGCCAAAGTGTTTTCTCAGATGGATTTGGCAACGGGATTTCACCAGTTGAGAGTGGCTAAGGATAGTGTGCCAAAGACTGCTTTTAGGACACCGTCCGGGTTTTTCGAGTGGTTGGTGATGCCATTCGGGTTGACTAACGCGCCGGCGTATTTTGTGGATCTTATGAATAGAGTGTTCAGAGATTAGTTGAGTAAGTTCGTGCTGGTATTCGTGGATGATATACTGGTTTACTCCAGAAATGTGGAAGAACATAAGACGCACTTGAGAGTTGTGTTAGAGATCTTGCGAAAGCATCAGCTTAAGGCTAAGTTCTCAAAGTGTCACTTCTGGAAGGATGAAGTGAGGTTCTTAGGTCATGTTGTTTCTGAAAAAGGTATAGCAGTTGACCCCGCTAAAGTTGCAGCAATCCAGGATCGGGATAGACCTAAGAATGCGACGGATGTTCGGAGTTTCCTTGGGTTGGCTGGTTATTACCGAAGGTTTATCAAGGATTTCTCCAAGTTAGCTGCACCATTAACAGGATTGACAAAGAAGAACCAAGTGTTCACATGGGATGCGAAGTGTGAACAAGCGTTCGAAATCTTGAAGGAGAGATTGACGAGTGCACCTATGTTGACCATTCCATGTGGGAATGAAGAGATAGTGGTGTATACTGATGCATGTGTGGTACTGGACTAGGAGCAGTGCTAATGCATAAGGATAAGGTAGTGGCTTACACAAGTTGACAGCTAAAGCCGCATGAGAGAAAATATCCAACTCATGATTTGGAGTTGGCAGCGATTGTGTTTGCTCTGAAGATGTGGAGACATTACCTGTTGGGGGTACGATTCGAGTTGTTTACGGATCACAAGTCGTTGAAGTATCTTTTCTCCCAAAAGGATTTGAATCTTCGGCAGCAACGATGGTTAGAGTTTCTGGCATCGTATGATTTTGGTATAGCCTATACTCCTGGCAAAGGCAATGCAGTTGCAGATGCATTGAGTCGAAGACACGCAAGTTTGGGAGCGATGTTTTCGGAATGGAAGAGCCTCGAGTACTTGGCAGGGTTCGATTTCAGGCCAAGGTGCGAGTTGGAACCTGAAATGTTGGCAAGCTTGTCGATAAGGCCTACTCTTATCGAAAGGATTGGCGAGGGCCAAAAGAAAGATGCGAAGCTTGTCGAGTTCATTCAGAAACTGGAACCAGAGGATAAAGAGTTCGAGGTCGATCGAGAAGGTTGGCTTCGAAAGCAAGGACGATTAGTTGTTCCTGATATCGACGGATTGAGGGATGAGGTTCTGAGAGAATGTCATCACTCGAAGCTAACGATTCATCCCGGTGGTAATATAATGTATCAGGACATGAAGCAAGCCTACTACTGGGAAGGGATGAAAAGAGATATTGGAAAGTTCATTTCCAAGTGTATGAACTGTCAGTTGGGAAAGCTGAACAGAAAAAGCCGAGTGGTTTGCTTCAGCCATTAGAAGTTCCTACATGGAAGTGGGAGCAAATATCGATGGATTTTATCGATGGACTACCTAGAACCAGGGCAGGGAATGAAGGGATTTGGGTCATTATGGATCGTTTGACCAAAAGTGCAAGGTTCATTCCAATCAAGACGACTAGGACATCATCAAAATTGGCTGAGCTTTATGTGAAATGGATAGTTTGATACAATGGTGTCCCAAAGAGTATAGTAAGTGACCGGGATCCATTGTTCACGAGTGGATTTTGGAAAAGTTTGCAAGAAGCTTTGGGAACCGAATTGTGCTTAAGTACGGCATATCATCCCCAAACTGATGGTCAGACCGAGAGAGTCAACCGAGTTTTAGAAGATCTCCTGAGGGCTTGTGTGTTGACTTCGGAGGATCATAGGAGGACCATCTACATCTAGTTGAGTTTGCGTATAATAATAGCTACCAGTCGAGTATTGGGATAGCACCATACGAGGCGTTGTATGGAAGGCCGTGCAATTCTCTAGCTTGTTGGTTAGAAACTGGAGATAAGTTGGTACTTGGGCCTGAAATGATTAGAGAAACCTCGGGTTGTATCAAGATTGTTCGACAACGAATGAAGGCAGCCCAAGATCGTCAGAAAAGTTACGCCGATAAGCGTCGTAAGGATTTGGAATTCAACGTAGAAGATATGGTTTTCGTGAAGATTTCACCGTTGAAGCATGTGGTTCGATTCGGAAGTAAAGGGAAATTGGCTCCTAGGTTTGTTGGACCATTTCCGATAGACGAGCGAATAGGAAAGCTCGCATATAGGTTGGAATTACCCGAGAAGATGTCGAGTGTGCATAATGTTTTCCATGTGTCGTTTCTACGGAAGTTTGTGCACGACTCGAATGTGGTGGTATCTCCAGAACAGTATGAAGATTTAGAAGTCGAGACCGCAGTTGCGAAACCTCATAGGCCACTTCGTGTTGTGGGGAATGACACGAAACAACTTAGGAGGAAGACGGTTAAGCTAGTCAAGGTACAATGGAGTGAAGATGGCGACGATTGTACATGGGAGACGGAAGAGAGCATGAGGGCGACTCATCCAGAACTTTTCATCAGTAGAACCCTTAGATTGTATCGTCGTTATATCGTTGTATCTTGTTGTTGTTTGATAGAATTCCACGTGCTAGGATAAGGCTATGGATGCATGGCTTGATGGTTGATAGTTTGGATGATAGGAATGGCTTCTCATGGATGATAGGCATGCAGAATTGTTGTGGTTGCTTGTATTTGCTTGTTCGGGGGCGAAATTCTTAAGGGAGGGAGAATGTAACAGCCCGCATTTTACGTATCGGAAGATCGTAAAATAATTTTATTTTATTCTCTGAGGGTTGGATCATTCTCATCTTTTAATATATTGCTTATGGGGATGTGTGACATGTCCATAATGTTTACCGATTTTGTTTGTGACCATTTTGCCCATGTTAGTCTTGTACTAGGCATAACTTTTGACTCAGGTCGAATCAGAGGGTGAGACCTGTGTCATTGGAAAGGAATTGATGATTCTGTTTCCGTAGAGTGGTTGCATTAAGGATTTGGTTCAGCGGTTTGGGAGAAATCGCTGTTTTAAGGTTTTTCAGTTGGCTGTTCAGGTTTTGGAAGACTAATGGGCTGATTTGGAGAAGGCCCATTAAGGGGTTGGTGGAGGCTATAAATAGGGGTAAGGGATATGGAGAAAGGTTGGAATTTTCCATTCTCTTATGGGGAGGCTTTGATCTCCTTCTTCCTCTAACACCTTTCCACCATTAAAATTCCAAATCCAAGGAGGGAAATCGAAGATCTATACCATTCAAGGCTAGATCAACATCGTTTCAAGGGCGAATTCATCGGATTGAAGAGTTTGATTCGAAGTGTTCGCTGTCCGGATTGCTTTTTCATCGTTTTAGCTTTGTTTTGGATAATCGGTGAGTGATTTACATCTCTCATTCGGATTCATGAAAGTAAGTGAGTTATAGAATGTTAATTTCATCATTTTAATGTTATTTTCTTTAGATCTTTACCATGCTAAGTCCATTTTACATATGAATCACCTTAGGATCTGATCTAGATAATTTAAATGGTTAATTTCATGATTTTTCACAAGTGTATGCAAGTTAGATCCGTTTTTATGTTCATATGATTCACTTATCATGTTTTGGGAAATTTATGTGTTTTGATGAAAATTGGTAGATTGATGATATTGTTGGTTGCATAACATGTTTGTGGTTGCGTTTGGATGAATCGGATAAGCTGGTTTCGTCGGATTCGTCGTTTGGCGAAGTTTTGGTCGAAATCGAAGTCGAAATGGAGCTGTGCAGGAATCGGGTCGGTCAAGAGGGGTCGGTCCTAGACTGGTCGATCAAATCGTGGCTTGGGAAGCAAGACAGGGATTGGGTCGGCTAAGAGGGAGCAGGCTAGTCGGATCGGTCGCAAGGAAGTGGTCGGTCGATCTATACTGGTCAGGTCGAGCAAATCTGGAGTTCTGATTTGGAGCAGGCGGGTCGGTCATGTTCCAAGAAGGGGGTGATCAGGTTGGGTCGCTCTAGGGTGGTTGGTCGAGCAGGTGGTCGGTCGGTCTCAGGTGATAAAGGCTGGTAGGTCTTGGAGCTGGTCGGTCTGATCGGTCCAGAAGGTTGAGAAGGGAGTCTGGTCGGTTCAAAAGGATTCTGGTCGGTCCAGAAGGAGCTGAGGGAGGTCGGGTCGGTTCAGGAGGGGTCTAATCGGTCCAGAAGGACCAGAAGGGGTCAGGTCAGTCCAGAATGGGTCTGGTCGGCATTTCTAGTGGAAATTTCTGATCGGACACTTCAAGTGATGTTATAACTTTGAAGTGGTTCAAGTAGGAAGGTTCGAAGTGTTGAATGTGTTCGTTGATCAAGGTGGAACAACGAATGAGGCGACAACTCAAAGGTCGTGAGTTGATGGATAATGGCTGCTGGAGAAGGTTGCTTGATCTATGAAATATCGTCAAGGTTGGACGACTAGAGATGCGAAGGCCGAGAGGTCATCGTTGTCGTAAGTTCTAGCAGGCTCAAAGCAGAGGTACGATGGGGGCACCCAAAAGATCAGAAGGTTGCTGGTCGAGTACCCTGGGTCTTGGGGAAAGGCCTAGTGTAAAGGTTGGACATTGTCAAGGTTGGACATATGGAGTTCATGCTAGAACTAGGGTTACCATTAGCCCTTGACATATGGCAAGGTTGGCCGTCATACGATAATGATGGTTTCGAAGCAGGATTGGCGGTGATAGCCAGAGTCTGTCATGTATGCAGGATGTTTTGCTTATGCCATCTCACGTGGGTTATCCAACATCGAAGTAGATGTTCCTTGAGTGCTTGTCTAATATTGGTTTCGGCCTCTGGGGCTTGTATTCGAGGGATGTTGAATTCGACTAGGATGATTTGCGTGAGATATATATAATCTCGATGCCATGATTGCTATTGTTGGTTGTTTCTGTTTTCCATGAACAAATGGTTGTTCTGGTTTCTATGAATGAATAGTTGAAATGCTTGGTGTAAAGGCTATCACTGTCTGATGTGGGGAATATAAGGTTGAGTTCTTCTCTGGTGTTGTGGGTAGATAAGTTGTTCATTTACCCATTCTCATATACTTTCTTGTTGAAGTTTGTTAGCTGTTTTATCGCTCACTAAGACTATTGTCTGACTCAAGGTTTTATGTCTCCTCTTATTACCTTGGGCTGTTCATCCGGTTGTGGATGGGCAAACCTAGTAGCAGGTTACAGGTAATGGAGCTTAGTGAGACGGGGAAGCTGAGCGAAGACGAGTAGGAGGCTGGCGTACCAGTTTTATTACTATCTAGTATTTCTGTTTCCGCTGTTTGAGTTGCTTGAGAGTTATAGTGAGGCCTTATGTACAAACTTTGATATCAGTTGGATAATCTTTCTGGATGTTGAGAAAGTTTCAAAAGTTTGTTATATGATACCTCATTGCTATTACCTGTTGTATATGTTCTATTATATTTTATCCTTGCGCTGTGAGCTCTACGACAGGTTTCAATGTGTTTACATACTCTGATGATCGTCCATAGCAGCCTGGCACACCTTTCAGCGGATTTTCCACTTGTTTAGTGCGGGGGTTATGGGCGGTCGTCACAGTTAGTCCAAAATGATATCTGTTAGTTTCAGAATTTGGTATTGAATATAAGTTGATATGATTTTCATTTAAAGCGTTGTACTTAATATCAAATTGGATTTTGGGTTCATTGTGAATTGTATCTTAAATGATACTATTCTTAAACCTATTTATGAATGGAATAAATCTTTGAATTATGGTTTAGAGAAATTTTCCAGTTTATACAATTAAATTGAGATTGAATGGAATTCGATTAATAATAATTGAGATGTGTTTCTGGAAGGAAGGCGTTTACTATTTATGGAATTTAAAAGGCTTCGCCGCTATTCCACTTATAGTATTAGTCTGATATGGAAATTTATATCGATTATAAAATTGTTTAGATTTCCTTGAAGATTCCATATTAAATGGAAGTTGATTTTAGTTTTTTTTGTGAACGGCGTTTTTAGATGACATTTGCTCTTTAACCCAAGTGAAGACAAGATTAATTTCCAAAGGTTGAATAATCATTAAGTAATGAGTTTTGAGGTTAAAACTAAGTTGAAGTTTTAATGAATCTTTAATTAGATTGAAATGTAAAAAGAGGTGATTAAATCTACCAAATTCGAAAATAGTTCGAAATGGAGTACCACCAGTTTTACTCCATGTGATAGTCAAATCTTTAATTAGATTTGAACGTTAAATGGTAATTAAATTTACCAGTAACACGATGGATGTTAAATATGGAGTACCATCAGTTTTGCTCCGTGGGATGAATAGGTTGGGATTGGGATAATAAAACAAATAATTACTTCGGTAAGGATAGTTAATCCTGGCTAGTCGATAAACCTTAATTTGGTTTAAGTTATGAAAAGATGTTATAAAATCTTTTGCAATATTTCCAAGAATATACGAATAAAAGAATATTCTGGATTGGAATCTGATATGTGCTATCTTTGTCTACTTATCACATGATTATAAAGATGTGCCTGTTATTCAGAAAGACTGGGTCTAACCCATTCTAAATAACTGTTACGATGATTAAAAGTCGATGATGAAGATGGTGGTTGAAGACCAGAGATCTTCACATCGATTGGATGATTAATGATGTCTTGATTGGGTAGGCCACCTAAGAAAAGGTAATAAGTGGTGACTATCAGAATGTACTTGGATATCGACCAGATATGCGAGGGCCTCTATCTTGTATTGGACATATGGAATGAGGAATAAGATGCCTCCGGTTTCGTTCAGACCCAGAACGGACTTGAAATTGGATTGTGTGTCTGACATTGTACTTCACGCTGTATTCGTTGATCTCTGCTAAATGTATATTTGTTTGGTGGCGGAGAGTTTATTCTCTTGCTTAATGCCCTTCTCTAAGA
Organism: Allium sativum; assembly: GCA_030737875.1. Classification (NCBI taxonomy): domain Eukaryota; kingdom Viridiplantae; phylum Streptophyta; class Magnoliopsida; order Asparagales; family Amaryllidaceae; genus Allium; species Allium sativum. Next base: position 833,393,548 of record CM060912.1, on the reverse strand, counting down.
CGTACGAGCTTAGAGGTTATATATTGATAGATGATCAATGACGTTGTATGGATTGACAATGTGGCATGCTAAAATGTAATGATCAAGATTTTTGTTGAAAAGTAGGGCCTTGTGGTTGATGATCAAAGAACGACTTTAATTAGCACAGCTTTGTGTATAGCGTTAATTCGCGAGCCTCATCCCTGGTATGAGTTAAAAACAGGATAGTGCCCACAAGGTGTAACGACCCAGAATTTTGGGGCCAATTTAAATTTTTTTATTTTTAGAAAATTTAATGGATTTTAATATTTAAAATAATTTATTTTAAATAATAACGACTAAAAATTTAGTTAAAACGAATAAATTTAAATTCAATTATAAAAGGAGTTTAAAACAGCGCTGCAGTTTGAAAATTTGAATTTGAACTTTGACTGAATGTATGGGATTCAAATTAAATCAGAATTGAGCGAAACCAGAAATATTTTAATATGTTTAATCATATCTTTCTAACGAATCTGAAAAACTGAAATTTCACTTTATAAATCAAAATTTATGTCCAGTTTAAAATATAGAAAAGTCGCTGTAGAATTTATATATATTTTAATTAAATATATTGGCCTTGAAAATAGTCATTTTTCAGACGACCTCTGTTTTCGACGAAACCACTTTTGTTGGAACCAGAATGTCAAATTATTGCCAGTTTCAATTTTCATAATTTTTCGAATTAATATGTGAGCGTGGCGAAAGAAAACGTGTTTTGTCAGTTTCAGTCAAATTTAATCGACTTGAAAATGGCTATTTTTCAAACGGTCTCGGAATTCGACGAAATTAGTCTCGTTAGAACCGTATCGTCAAAACAAAACCAGAAATAATTTTTCTGTAATTTTTAGAGTCCGTATGTAGCCCCGGTAATTTAAAATGTACGTTTGAATTTAATAATTAACTGATTTATAATTGAATTTAAAGAAAAACATATCGTAACAGCCGAATATGGTTACGAAACATATTCCATTATGTCCAGAACGGGGGTTATTAGTTGGGGGCGACACTCGTTGGGTTCGATTCGGTGTTGGTATCAACGAACAACCATTTTCTTGAATTAAAATAAATAAATAGTATAAACTACTAGTATAAATACAGTATAATAAGGCTAAACCTAAATCACTATACACCAGCCGCCGTTCTATGAATTCAATGGCTAAAACGCTCTGAATTTCTTTCCTCTCGTTCTTCCAATTCACACAACAAAATCCAAATATCCAAACATCAAATCGAAGAGCATCGCGAGCTCTAGCTTCTCAACGGTCAAGATCGAATTTAACGTGGTAAATTGGGAGTATTGCTGTCGCAAAGGCCGGGCAGTTGGAGGGGAATTCGCGAGTTAAGGGGGGTGCGAGTTGGCCAGAACTCTGGCGCTGGAGGCGGCAGCGAGAGGTCTTCGGCGTGGCACTTCCAGATCGACGGTCGGGTGAGCGAAGGGGCGTGCGACGTGGGGTTTGGAGCTCGAGCAAATGGGTTATGCGATGTCCAGTAAATCGGTGAAGAAGGAACGGGGGCTAACAATGTAATTAATATAATTAGTTATATTTAATTTATAAATTTATGTATCAAAGTTTAAAATACTATAACTTTGTCGTATTAAATCAGAAATGGACAAAACTGATTGCGTTGGATTCGTATTCCCGAGCACTACAACATGGAACAAACTAGAACCAATTCTGAGCAAATCAAGATCTGAGGAAAATTTCAGAACTGAATTGATTGGTGAGATTTCTTCTTTTAAAATAATTAAAATTTAATTATCTGTCGTTATTTCAATTTCATGTGTGTATGATTATTAAATCCCGATCTATGATATTATGTATGTTGTTGTGATTGATTTGCGATGCTCATATGTTGTTAGATTTGTAATGTTAATGTTGGAATATTATTTTTAGTGTTTTGTCGAAGTAGAATGATCAACAAAACAAGAGTATCATTTTTGATCAATTATGTTGAAAATAAAAATGACAATTTTTGATATGAATATACATTAGAAATGTTCATTTTGTTTAGAAACATGTTAGTTAAATTAGAACTATCATTTGTGTTAGACATGTTTATTGAAATCAAAATAATATTTTTGATTAGAATTGTGTTAGAAAAATAAAACAACATTTTATTTGAAATATGATTATGCAAATCAAAATGACATTTTTGATTTGAAATCTGCTATGAAAATAAAAACAACATTTTTTATTTGAAGTTTGTTATGTAAAACAAAAATGACATTTTGATTAGAAATTTGATTAATAAATAAAGAAAAAACATTTTTGTCAAATTTGATTAATAAATAAAGAATCAACATTTTTGGTCAAATATGATTAGTGAATAAAATCAACATTTTTTTGTCAAGAATGATTAGTGAATTAAAATAGCATTTTGTCAAAAGAATGTTTAGTGAAATAAAATAACATTTTTATATAAATGTTACAATAGAAATAAAAATATCATTTTTATAAATTGTGGTATTATAAATGAAATAACTTCTTTTGTCAAAACATGATTTTTAAAATGAAATAACAATTTCAAATGAATGTTACCTTGAAATAAAATAACATTTTCTTATAAATGTTACAGTGGAATAAAACAACATTTCCTCACAAATGTACTTTGAAAATAAAAGCAACATTTTTATTTGAAATGTGTTATGCAAAATAAAAATGACATTTTGATTAGAAATATAGTTATTGAGATAAAACCAAACATTTTGGCACTTTGAAAAGAATGAAGTAATTCATTCATTTCATCACTTTGAAAAAGAATGAATTAAAACATTCATTTTGACACATTGAAAAGAGTTAGACAAAATGAACATTTTTGTACCTTAAAAAAAAAAAGAATTAAACAAAAATGAACATTTGTTTACATTAAAAAGAAGTAGATCAAAAAAAATATAGTTTCGTTTACATTAAGAAGAGTTTAACCAAAATTATCATTTTGGTCATTAAAAAGAGTTTCACAAAAATTATCTTATTTTGTAACATTGAAAAGATTATGCAAAATTACCATATCTCGTACATTGAAAGGATTAGACTAAATTATGCATTTTGTTCAAAGGTAAAAGAATGAATTAAAAGTATTCATTTTTGTTATATTAAAGAGGATAAGACCAAATTATACATTTTTGGGTAATTATAAAGGATGAGGTAAAGATATACATTTTTGTAGATTTAAAAGTATTAGGCAAAAATTTACATTTTTGTATATTTAGAAGGATTGGATAGAAAATCACATTTTTGATTAAACTTGATTAGTGAAAGAAAATGACATCGTTGGTTAAATTTAGATTAACAAGAAAAATATTCACTTTTGTTAATATAGTCTAGTTGGGTTGAAAATATAAATTTTGTCAAAACATGTTAATTGGAATAAAAATTACATTTTTATCAAAACATGTCATTGAAACCAATTTAATAGTTGTGTTAGAACGTTTAGAATAAAAAGATTATAATAAAAGAAAGATTACCCTTTTACTTTCACTTAAAGAATTATAATCTCACTTTGATATGAAATGTCACATTGGAGCTATAATATCATTTGGGTTATGTAAGGTTAGGTTAGAATTATAATATCATGTTGGTTAGAAATGTCACCATATTAAAATGTCATTAGAAATTGTCATTCTATTAGAAAAATCTTGTCTTTTATATGACATTAGAGAAAGTAACATTTATTTTTATTTTAAATGTTACAGTAGAGAAATTAACATTTTGATTGGAAAATGTCACATATGAATAAAACAACATTTTTGTTAGATGAAATAAAAGTTAAGATTTTTATTGCCATTTGTACACAATAAAAAGGATTGAAATAGATGTCTGTGATGTTGTAATGTTTGATGTGTTAAATATATTGTTAGTATTTTCTAAATGAATATTACATTTCCATTTACAAGTCATCTGACTTGTTTATGTGATTGGGTCGATAATTTTCACACTTCGCCCAAGTGCACAAATAGTTTATTATTTGGTTGATGGATGAAACCCCACACGGGTATTGGGATGATACTGGACATACACTAATCCCAATATTTAGTTGTCTGTCAATCGATGGATTGACAGTCTGTGATGAGCGTTAGTTATTTACTTTAATGCTCACTCAGTTATAAAATCCACTCTGGTTGTTATTTGGGTGTTTGATAATTGTTTATCACGATTGTTGATTACATACAATATATGGTTGTTGATTGAGTCACATTCCAATAAAGAATATTCTAGAAATGAATATTTTAGAAAATGTCTTATAAAAAGGAATATTTTAGAAAAAGAATATATTTTAGAAAAATATATTTTTATTTAAGTGAACTAGCTATTAACTAGAATAGATCATTAAATTTAGATTCAATGTGGTTTTTCTAATTTGTCAATAAATTTAATTGAAATTAAATTGAATAAATTGGATTTTGGGTTTGTCGTGAATAGTGTCTTAAATAACACTGTTCTTAAACCCCGTATGAAAAGAATAATCTTTAATTTAAGATTATTAAGGTTTTCAATTATATTTAGTGATTGAAATAAGATAAAATGTGAGTTGGGTTTATTGTGAACTGTGTTTCTTGGCGACATTTGTTCTTTAACCCAACTGAAAATGAAAATATGATTTGGAATTTATAAATCTTGTATCAAGATTTAAATGGGAATTTTCCAAAAGTAAAGTTTTCCAATTTAACATATTAAATTGGAACTGAATAGAATTCGAATTAATTATATCCGAGATAAGCTTCTGTAAAAGAAAACCGATACTACATATGGGATTTAAGAGGCTTTGCCGTTATTCCATTTATATTATTGGTCGGATACAGAATTTTATAACGATTATATATTGATTTGATTTCTGTGAGGATTCCATATTTTATGGAAGATGATTTTGGGTTTACCGTGAACTATGTTCTAAATGACATTAGTTCTTTAACCCAGTTAAGATAAGATTAATTTCTTGAATTTAAATAATCATTGAGTAATGATTTTTGATATTTAAAACCAAATTGGGTTTTTAATAAATCTTTAAAAGAAAGATTTAAGAATAAACTTAAAGGATTTATCTTTGATAAAATAATACGAATATTTTATTTAAAAGAATATTCTGAATTGGAATGAGGCGTTGGATGTGCTTTTATAGTACTTGATTTTTATTTATAAAAAATAAAAATACGTGAATTATTCGGAAAGACCGGGTTTAACCCATTCCGAATAATTACTACGACGATGAAGAGTCAAAGATGAAGACGGTGGTTGAAGACCGACGATCTTCACATCGAATGGATGTGTTGCTACTGAGACCCATGATGGGAGTAGCTACCTTGAAGGGGCTTCAGTGGTAGCCGTCCGGACTATTGTTGATTGTTCGGATTTGGTTTTCGCTCAGACCCAGAGCATAAGCTAGTAAATGGATGCGTGTCTGAGATTGGATTTCGTTCCATGTGAATTAAATCGATTTCTGTTAATGTATGTCAGTTTGGTGGTGGAGGATTTATTCTCTACTTAACACCCTGGTATATATTAATAGTCATTGATCGCATGGCGTGAATTGTCAATGTGGCACGCCAAGATGCAATTGATCAAGGCTTTTGTTGAAAAGCAAGGCCTTGTGGGATGATCAAAGTATAGCCTATTACGACATAGCTTTGTGAATATCGTGACTTCGCGAGCCTCACACCCCGGTATGAGTCAAAAACGGGATATGGACCGTAGGGAGTGCACACGTTTCTTTCTAGCTATTGGTAGTGTCAGTGCTTAAACTGGCTGGCATTTTACTCATGTGGATGATGGGTTTTGAGGCGCCTCGGATTTTTATAGGCCGTTAGTGGTCATACTATAGGTTCAAAGGAACCGGGAAGCATGTGTTCAGGCATAACTAATCCACTGCCGATAGGCGGAATCCGGCCCTACCACATCCAAGGGTTCACTATGGGGGATCCTGAGGCATTTACTAGAGTGTCTCGAATCGGAGAGGAGCTTGCCCCTAGCCTCGACTCATGATGGAAAACCAACTTCCAATACGACCTTGCGGTTTTGATTGTAGAACTAGTATGGCGACATGATATATGGTACCCATGCCATCTATGATTGATACATTATGATTGAAATGTTTTTATTAAACATATACACACTAATATTAAATCCGTTTTATCGTATCAAGCATCTTTTGACCATTATAAGGTAAAACCCTATCCTCCAGTTTTCGTTGCATTGTGTGATGGGACTTGGGTCTTGTAATAGTTTCATTTTTTTAAAAGCATTGCGTTGTTTAACGATTTACTTTAATATAGGCACTGGAAATCCAATGGAGTAAACCCATCCCGCGTTTGCGGCGTGGTCCTGTGATTTGCCGTATTTATTAGATAAGTTATATTAAGATTTCTCATACCAGTCCCATGACTGACCTGTAGTTTGTTTCACTGGCAAACTCGGGTGCCCTTATTTTCCATACGGGCAGTCGAGTAGCTTTTTGCAGATATATTTACAGGATCTTGGCTTACAGCTGAAGCGGTATTCGGAAAGCTCTGTATCCGTGTAATCCTTTCAGTTGTATACTTGTAATATTTTTCCGCTGTTTTTTAAATGTAATTTAAAACTCTGATATTATTGTATTTCTATTTCTGTAATAAGTGTTCATACTCTGTTATATTCTTGTACTCTGATGTAATTGTTGTAATCAGCAATAAAATGTTCCTCAGTTTGTGTTCTGAAGTTGTATTGTTCTCAAAGCAATCCAGGCTTTCCTTGACTGGGAAGTTCGGGTCGTCACACTTGGTATCAGAGCTTTGGTTTACAGAGCTCGAGAACAAGACACATTAGAACCGAACGAAAGAATTCATCAGAGATTGGATTAGTAATATCCAATGAGAATAACTCGTTAGAGATAGGATCAGTAGTATCCTAGAACGAGTGTGAAGAGCATTATTTTCTTTAAAATAAAAATGAAAACAAATTTAGTTTTGAAAATTTTATCTTAATATACGTATTTGAGTATATTATCTTTTAATGTGGACAATCAAGTATATAAAGATTTCGAATATACGAGTAATTAACGGATATTCGAAGTTTTAATATACTGGATAGATATAGAATCACACTCTAGTCGCCCGGAGATGATTCAGATGGTTGATGCATCATCATCAGAGTTTATGTTCGAGTCTCGAAAGTGGGGTTTCTATATATTTCCAATGACTGGTATGAGAACCAACACATCGTTAAGACACATTGCCGTGATTTGCACTCAAAATATGATTTTTGACTATATATAAAAGTTATACATATTTGCAAAGTTAATCACCTAATTGATTGCTAGTTGTGATGTTTGATAATTAGTTTCACTAATTAAATATTTGGATGATAATTAATTAAACCAATAGAAATTTAAAGTTGAGTTGGTTAATTAAACAACTTTTAGCTACGTTCCTTTTCGAGGACGAAAAGATTTTAAGTGGGGGCGATTGTAACGACCCGGAATTTTGGGGCCAATTTAAAATTTTTTATTTTTAGAAATTTTAATGGATTTTAATATTTAAAATAATTTATTTTAAATAATAACGACTAAAAATTTAGTTAAAACGAATAAATTTAAATTCAATTATAAAAGGAGTTTAAAACAGCGTTGCAGTTTGAAAATTTGAATTTGAACTTTGACTGAATGTACATGATTCAAATTAAATCAGAATTGAGCGAAACCAGAAATATTTTAATCTGTTTAATCATATATTTCTAACGAATCTGAAAAATTGAAATTTCACTTTATGAATCAAAAGTTATGTCCAGTTTAAAATATAGAAAAGTCGCTGTAGAATTTATATATATTTTAATTAAATATATTGGCCTTGAAAATAGTCATTTTTCAAACGACCTCTGTTTTCGACGAAACCACTTTTGTTGGAACCGGAATGTCAAATTACTGCTAAGTATCAATTTTCATAATTTTTTGAATTAATATGTGAGCGTGGCGAAAGAAAACGTGTTTTGTCAGTTTCAATCAAATTTAATCGACTTGAAAATGGCCATTTTTCCAACGGTCTCGGAATTCGACGAAATTAGTATCGTTAGAACCGTATCATCAAAACAAAACCAGAAATAATTTTTCTGTAATTTTTAAAGTCCGTATGTAGCTCCGGTAATTTAAAATGTACGTTTGAATTTAATAATTAACTGATTTATAATTGAATTTAAAGAAAAACAAATCGTAACAGCCGAATAGGGTTACGAAACATATTCCATTGTGTCCCCAACGGGGGTTATTAGCTAGGGGCAACACTCGTTGGGTTCGATTCGGTGTTGGTATCAACGAACAAACATTTTCTTGAATTAAAATAAATAAATAGTATAAAATACTAGTATAAATACAGTATAATACGGCTAACCCTAAATCACTATACCCCAGCCGCCGTTCTATGAATTCAATGGCTAAAACGCTCTGAATTTCTTTCCTCTCGTTCTTCCAATTCACACAACAAAATCCAAATATCCAAACATCAAATCGAAGAGCATCGCGAGCTCTAGCTTCTCAATGGTCAAGATCGAATTTAACGTGGTAAATTGGGAGTATGCTGTCGCAAAGGCCGGGCGGTTGGAGGGGAATTCGCGAGTCAAGGGGGGTGCGAGTTGGCCAGAACTCTGGCGCTAGGGGCGGTAACGAGTGGTCTTCGGCGTGGCACTTCCGGATCGACGGTCGGGTGAGCGAAGGGGCGTGCGACGTGGGGTTTGGAGCTCGAGCAAATGGGTTATGCGATGTCCAGTAAATCGGTGAAGAAGGAGCGGGGGCTAACAATGTAATTAATATAATTAGTTATATTTAATTTATAAATTTATGTATCAAAGTTTAAAATACTATAACTTTGTCGTATTAAATCAGAAATGGACGAAACTGATTGCGTTGGATTCGTATTCCCGAGCACTACAACATGGAACAAACTAGAACCAATTCTGAGCAAATCAAGATTTGAGGAAAATTTCAGAACTGAATTGATTGGTGAGATTTCTTCTTTTAAAATAATTAAAATTTAATTATCTGTCGTTATTTCAATTTCATGTGTGTATGATTATTAAATCCCGATCTATGATATTATGTATGTTGTTGTGATTGATTTGCGATGCTCATATGTTGTTAGATCTGTAATGTTAACATTGGAATATTATTTTTAGTGTTTTGTCGAAGTAGAATGATCAACAAAATAAGTGTATCATTTTTGATCAATTATGTTGGAAATAAAAATGACAATTTTTGATATGAATATACATTAGAAATGTTCATTTTGTTTAGAAACATGTTAGTTAAATTAGAACTATCATTTGTGTTAGACATGTTTATTGAAATCAAAATAATATTTTTGATTAGAATTGTGTTAGAAAAATAAAACAACATTTTATTTGAAATATGATTATGCAAATCAAAATGGCATTTTTGATTTGAAATCTGCTATGAAAATAAAAACAACATTTTTTATTTGAAGTTTGTTATGTAAAACAAAAATGACATTTTTATTAGAAATTTGATTAATAAATAAAGAAACAACATTTTTGTCAAATTTGATTAATAAATAAAGAATCAACATTTTTGGTCAAATATGATTAGTGAATAAAATCAACATTTTTTTGTCAAGAATGATTAGTGAATTAAAATAGCATTTTGTCAAAAGAATGTTTAGTGAAATAAAATAACATTTTTATATAAATGTTACAATAGAAATAAAAATATCATTTTTATAAATTGTGGTATTATAAATGAAATAACTTCTTTTGTCAAAACATGATTTTTAAAACTAAATAACATTTTCAAATGAATGTTACCTTGAAATAAAATAACATTTTCTTATAAATGTTACAGTGGAATAAAACAACATTTCCTCACAAATGTACTTCGAAAATAAAAGCAACATTTTTATTGGAAATGTGTTATGCAAAATAAAAATGACATTTTGATTAGAAATATAGTTATTGAGATAAAACCAAACATTTTGGCACTTTGAAAAGAATGAAGTAATTCATTCATTTTCATCACTTTGAAAAAGAATGAATTAAAACATTCATTTTGACACATTGAAAAGAGTTAGACAAAATGAACATTTTTGTACCTTAAAAAAAAAGAATTAAACAAAAATGAACATTTGTTTACATTAAAAAGAAGTAGATCAAAAAAAAAATATAGTTTTGTTTACATTAAGAAGAGTTTAACCAAATTATCATTGTGGTCATTAAAAAGAGTTTCACAAAAATAATCTTATTTTGTAACATTGAAAAGATTATGCAAAATTACCATATCTCGTACATTGAAAGGATTAGACTAAATTATGCATTTTGTTCAAAGGTAAAAGAATGAATTAAAAGTATTCATTTTTGTTATATTAAAGAGGATAAGACCAAATTATACATTTTTGGGTAATTATAAAGGATGAGGTAAAGATATACATTTTTGTAGATTTAAAAGTATTAGGCAAAAATTTACATTTTTGTATATTTAGAAGGATTGGATAGAAAATCACATTTTTGATTAAACTTGTTTAGTGAAAGAAAATGACATCGTTGGTTAAATTTAGATTAACAAGAAAAATATTCACTTTTGTTAATATAGTCTAGTTGGGTTGAAAATATAATTTTTGTCAAAACATGTTAATTGGAATAAAAATTACATTTTTATCAAAACATGTCATTGAAACCAATTTAATAGTTGTGTTAGAACGTTTAGAATAAAAAGATTATAATAAAAGAAAGATTACCCTTTTACTTTCACTTAAAGAATTATAATATCACTTTGATATGAAATGTCACATTGGAGCTATAATATCATTTGGGTTATGTAAGGTTAGGTTAGAATTATAATATCATGTTGGTTAGAAATGTCACCATATTAAAATGTCATTAGAAATTGTCATTCTATTAGAAAAATCTTATGTCTTTTATATGACATTAGAGAAAGTAACATTTATTTTTATTTTAAATGTTACAGTAGAGAAATTAACATTTTGATTGGAAAATGTCACATATGAATAAAACAACATTTTTGTTAGATGAAATAAAAGTTAAGATTTTTATTGTCATTTGTACACAATAAAAAGGATTGAAATAGATGTCTGTGATGTTGTAATGTTTGATGTGTTAAATATATTGTTAGTATTTTCTAAATGAATATTACATTTCCATTTACAAATCATCTGACTTGTTTATGTGATTGGGTCGATAATTTTCACACTTCGCCCAAGTGCACAAATAGTTTATTATTTGGTTGATGGATGAAACCCCACACGGGTATTGGGATGATACTGGACATACACTAATCCCAATATTTAGTTGTCTGTCAATCGATGGATTGACAGTCTGTGATGAGCGTTAGTTATTTACTTTAATGCTCACTCAGTTATAAAATCCACTCTGGTTGTTATTTGGGTGTTTGATAATTGTTTATCACGATTGTTGATTACATATAATATATGGTTGTTGATTGAGTCACATTCCAATAAAGAATATTCTAGAAAAGAATATTTTAGAAAATGTCTTATAAAAGGAATATTTTAGAAAAAGAATATATTTTAGAAAAATATATTTTTATTTAAGTGAACTAGCTATTAACTAGAATAGATCATTAAATTTAGATTCAATGTGGTTTTTCTAATTTGTCAATAAATTTAATTGAAATTAAATTGAATAAATTGGATTTTGGATTTGTCGTGAATAGTGTCTTAAATAACACTATTCTTAAACCCCGTATGAAAAGAATAATCTTTAATTTAAGATTATTAAGGTTTTCAATTATATTTAGTGATTGAAATAAGATAAAATGTGAGTTGGGTTTATTGTGAACTGTGTTTCTAGGCGACATTTGTTCTTTAACCCAATTGAAAATGAAAATATGATTTGGAATTTATAAATCTTGTATCAAGATTTAAATGGGAATTTTCCAAAAGTAAAGTTTTCCAATTTAACATATTAAATTGGAACTGAATAGAATTCGAATTAATTATATCCGAGATAAGCTTCTGTAAAAGAAAACCGATACTACATATGGGATTTAAGAGGCTTTGCCGTTATTCCATTTATATTATTGTTCGGATACAGAATTTTATAACGATTATATATTGATTTGATTTCTGTGAGGATTCCATATTTTATGGAAGATGATTTTGGGTTTACCGTGAACTATGTTCTAAATGACATTAGTTCTTTAACCCAGTTAAGATAAGATTAATTTCTTGAATTTAAATAATCATTGAATAATGATTTTTGATATTTAAAACCAAATTGGGTTTTTAATAAATCTTTAAAAGAAAGATTTAAGAATAAACTTAAAGGATTTATCTTTGATAAAATAATACGAATATTGTTGATTGTTCGGATTTGGTTTTCGCTCAGACCCAGAGCATAAGCTAGTAAATGGATGCGTGTCTGACATTGGATTTCATTCCATGTGAATTAAATCGATTTCTGTTAATGTATGCCTGTTTGGTGGTGGAGGATTTATTCTCTACTTAACACCCTAGTATATATTAATAGTCATTGATTGCATGGCGTGAATTGTCAATGTGGCACGCCAAGATGCAATTGATCAAGGCTTTTGTTGAAAAGCAGGGCCTTGTGGGATGATCAAAGTATAGCCTATTACGGCATAGCTTTGTGTATATCGTGACTTCGCGAGCCTCACACCCCGTTATGAGTCAAAAACGGGATATGGACCGTAGGGAGTGCACACGTTTCTTTCTATTGGTAGTGTCAGTGCTTAAACTGGCTAGCATTTTATTCATGTGGATGATGGATTTTGAGGCGCCTCGGATTTTTATAGGCCGTTAGTGGTCATACTATAGGTTTAAAGGAACCGGGAAGCGTGTGTTCAGGCATAACTAATCCACTGCCGATAGGCGGGGACCGGCCCTACCGCATCCAAGGGTTCACTGCGGGGGATCCTGAGGCATTTGCTAGAGTGTCTCGAATCGGAGAGGAGCTTGCCCCTAGCCTCGACTCATGATGGAAAACCAACTTCCAATACGACCTTGCAGTTTTGATTGTAGAACTAGTATGGCGACATGATATATGGTACCCATGCCGTCTATGATTGATACATTATGATTGAAATGTTTTTATTAAACATATACACACTAATATTAAATCCGTTTTATCGTATCAAGCATCTTTTGACCATTATAAGGTAAAACCCTATCCTCCAGTTTGCTTTGCATTGTGTGATGGGACTTGGGTCTTATAATGGTTTCATTTTTCTAAAAGCATTGCGTTGTTTAACGATTTACTTTAATATAGGCACTGGCAATCCAATGGAGTAAACCCGTTCCGCGTTAGCGGCGTGGTCTTGTGATTAACCATATTTATTAGATAAGTTAAGTTAAGATTTCTCATAACAGTCCCATGACTGACCTGTAGTTTGTTTCACTGGCAAACTCGGGTGCCCTTATTTTCCACACGGGCAGTCGAGTAGCTTTTTGCAGATATATTTACAGGATCCTGGCTTACAGCTGAAGCGGTATTCGGAAAGCTCTGTATCCGTGTATTCCTTTCAGTTGTATGTTTGTAATATTTTTCCGCTGTTTTTTAAATGTAATTTAAAACTCTGATATTATTGTATTTCTATTTCTGTAAAAAGTATTCATTCTCTGTTAAATTCTTGTACTCTGATGTAATTGTTGTAATCAACAATAAAATGTTCTTCAGTTTGTGTTCTGAAGTGTATTGTTCTCAAAGCAATCCGGGCTTTCATTGACTGGGAAGTTCGGGTCGTCACACAAGGAGTGCATGCGTTTCTTTCTAGCTAGAGGTGGTGCCATGGTATGGATCCCAGACATTTTACTTATGTGGATGATGGATGCAAGGTCCTTCGTATATTATTGTTCGACATACTGATCATTTTGGAGGTCCGATAGGAGCGAGAAACATATTGTTCAGAAATAACCAATCCACAAACATTAGTGTGGACCGGCCCTGAAGATCCAAGGGTTGTCCACAAGTGTGATCCTTAGGCATGCGTAAGAGTGTATCGAAACCGATGAGGATGATCCCTTTCCTCGACTCATAATTGGAATCTGATTTCCAATTCACAGTTTTTCGGTTTTAGTTGTAAACCTATATGGTGACATAGTAGGATGGGGTACTATGTTGTCTATGTTTGATACATTTATATTCCAAGTTGTTTGCCATACTATGCACTTATAGTAATATCAAAAGTTTTTGTTTTAAGACGTATAAAGCATGTTTGGTTATTATAAGGTAAAATTCTATTCTCCTGCTTGCGTTGCATTGTGTGATTGGACATGAGTCTTAATAATAGCTTTATTTTTCAAAAAGGCATTACGTTGTTTATTAACCACTTTAGTTCAGGTTTAGTACTTATGGGAGTAAACCCGTCCCGTGACATACAGCGTGGTCCGATGATTTACCCTATTTTACAGAAAAAAATTTAATAATTGTTTTTTGCACTCACACCAGTCCCATGACTGACCTGGAGTTTATTGTTTCAACCTAAACTCGGGGTGCCCATATTTTCCACACGGGCAGTCACTAGTTTTGGTTTTGTAGATTCTTTATTTTCCCAGGATCCTGGATTACTGTTGCAGCTATATTCGTAAACCTCTGTATCTGTGTGTTGGTTTCTGCTGTGTTAGTTGATGATTTCCGCTGCATTGTATTTATTTGTATAACATTTCCAATGTTATGTAATTTATTTTATTCTCTGATAATTGTAATTCCGCCGTATATTTATTTTCCGCATTCTGATATTCTTGCCCACTGATGTAAATTATTGTGAAGACAATGAAAAGTTCAATTGTTCGGTGTTCTGATGCATCATGTTCTCACATAATCCGAGCTTTTCCGTCTCTTCGAAGATCGAGGGATTTCAGAACGTGATAGTGTGCGATGGACTAGAGAAAATGCGACAGTCGAAGGGGAGCAATAGGTCGTTGGAGGTTATGTTTTAGTTCAAGAGGTCAATTTGCAACGAGTGGGTCCAAGGTGGAGAGGAGAAGGAAGCAGTGGTGTTCTTTCTTGGATGATTGGCTTCTAGTTATGGACGTGTATGTGCATTGAGGTTCATGGCTATGGGTTCAGGCGATTGAGATGAGAGAAGGGCATGATGGACAAGAATGGAAGCACTGTGTATTTGGGTCAGGTTTGGCATAGTGGCTGACCTGTTTAAGATTATGGTGAGCAATTTTAGAAACAACTTCATAAAAAATGAATTAGATTCTACATAATGTTAATACTTAGAATTTAATAACTTGTTCATCTTTAATCCGTTTTACTAAAGCATTTTTGCGTTGGGTTTGTAATAATGAACACAACCTATAGTGTTGTTTATTGACAAGCTTGGATAAGTATGACGATGAAATCATTAATCAAACATTATTAAATAATGTTATTTACAATAATGTCATTTAATTTTTAACATCTAAATCTTTGAAATTTATTTGGTCAAATAAAATACTGTCTAGTTAATTTAAATAGTGTAGTTCCTTATGAACAGAGAAGTAAAAGGCTTCATTTTGCACTTGTTAAGAGACAATTTAAATTATGCAACAAACTGTTACCAATATTGATTAATATGATGGTATACATAATTAATTATTGACTGTTGAGTATTAAGTGTCAGAACTTCTAGACTAGTCATGTTGTATATGACATTGCTATATGAACCCATTAAGCTATGAAATTAACGGTAACTTATTTTAGTACTGCTATGATTACTAAGCCTCAAAATTTGAAACTGTTTCAATTGTCTGAATTACTTAATGATGTTCGTTTTACCAGCTAGATATTTACATCTAGATTAGTCTAAAATGAGTCAGTAATGATTTTAAGAATTAATTAAGTATTTTTGAAGATGATTTAAGTTAATTTATTTGCATAAGCTTAATTTTATTAATTAAGTTTTAAAGTTATTAATTATACATTAATTATGTTTTACTGTTTAAGAATTGTTTACTAATGAAAACTTGACACTAATTACTTAGTAATGATGTTTAATAAAGAAATTTGCACTTACATATTACTTTAGTAGTTATTATAATTGAATAAAGTTCAATTACAATTTAATGATTTATTAAAGGATTAATTATTATTTAGATTATTTGATTAAGAGTTCTAAATAATTATTTATTTAAAAATGTTTTGATGTTTATTTTCTTACTTAATTATTAATTAAAGATTATTTGGATTTTAAATCAATTATTTGTTCACTACTATTTTTAGTAGCAACTATTTGGGACATAAAATCATACACAAAATTACATACACAAATTATAGGCTACCAGATTTATTTGTGTCTAAATGAAAGGTGGAATTTAGGGGGAGATTCAATAGTTGAGATTTCTTATGTTCAATTTTGTGTTCAATTAGACTTTCCTGTTATTTATTTATTTAAATGCAAAAGAAATATTTAACTGTTTACTTTAAAAATTCATATTTGTCTACTTATTACTTAATAGTTCATTATTATTTAATTGTTAATTGTTGATGACTATTTCTAATTTAATTTAAAGATGATCAAGTTGATTCCATTTTTTTATAAATTATCATTGTAGTTTAATCAATATATTAGATGTTTTTTAGTATCTTGATTATTTTAAATCAGGGGTTAAAATTAATTAAGTGTTTTCAATACCAAGTATTAGACTTGTTAATAACTTTCGAAATTTGATTTAAACTTCGATCAATTAGTCAACAACGAGGTTAGATTCTGAATGATTCATTTTTATTGTGTTAAGATACTTAAGATTCTTTATTATTAGGTAAGTAATTAACTAATGGTGATTAAGTTAATCTTATTGACTGAAGAATATGCTTCAAATTTAGTACTGGAATTTGAAAATAGATTTAAAGCCAATGAGTCGACTATGACAAGGACTTTACATAACAGAGAAATTAAGTAAAACGTGTTAGATCTATAAAATAGGATTAAAAATCTTAAAAAAGATGGATTTATGGAAACTGTTTTGAAATAAATTTCATGTGGAACTTTGTAAAACATAAGTTAGACAATTACAACTTATTAAAGTTTGTCTCAAAGTGCAAGATTGGTATTAGTAAAGGTCCGAGAGGTAAAGGTAACAACCTGAATTTTCATCATTTATTTTATTAGCTTAATTTGTTCTAAAACGTCGAATTTGAATTTTAGATATAATGAAATATTGGTTTTAAATTTAGATAAGATTTCTGGGACATATTTTCAATTTAATTTGTAGATTTTTTCTGAATTTTTAATTTGAAAAATAAATATTTTTTTGTTTAACATATTTTGCGCACTACATCAGCATTTTTGGAATAAGCTAACTTGTCTATTTTATTACGGTTCTGTGATCATGGTACATCGTTCTTCATAACATTAATTTTATTTTGTCGTAAGCAACTCATACGTGAATGGAATTTTGTATATCAGGGTACACAACTTTTTGAATTTAAACAAAATATACATATCTAAACCATATACATGCGCATATCATTTTACTTCCACTACCATTAAATGTGTATCTCTTCTGATTTAATGCAGCATATGCAATTTCCTATAATTTGTCTGATCACTTAGGCTATAGGTATAAGCCAATATATAAATCCATCTCAACATTTTTACTTAGCAACAAAGGAACAACTTACTTTTGCACATGTCACCAACCTTTTCCATTTAATGTAAGGTCCTTGTTTGAGTTAGCAATAAAGTAAAGTGTTTACCCTCAAGCATCACTATAGGGGACAACACGTACTCTCTCCTTTGGTAGCCAAGTAGTAAATACATACACACTCATTATACCATATCCTACACGTTCCTTTTGTTCCATTAGTACCTAAGTAAACATTTTCCAATGTATGGCACGCAAGTAACAGTGGCATGGATATCATTTTTTTTCATTTCATTTTTCTATTTACTTTCTGATGTATGAATATGACACAAAACCTGGAGACATTATTTCTTTTCTCCTTATTGTTTTCTTTCTCTCCTTTCCTAAGCTTTGCATTCATTCCTCATGCACCATTTTTTTCTTCTCTCCACACTTTCTATCTTTCCACTTTAAAATTCATGCATGGCACATGAATTCCTTTTCACGTAATATGCTTATATTCTCCCCGGTACTTCATGAAAGAAAATTTGTTTAGGAGCAAGCTTTTTTTTGCTTTGTCTACTTGGGAGATACATGCACAATGCTGTAGTATGCAGGTTAGGAATCTTATACATAAATATATATTTATATGTAAGGTGATGTGTATGCATATGGATGGTCGTATAAGTGTACGAGCTATCTAGGTGGAAGCACGGTGGGAGATGCAGCTTGGAGGTGTGGCTGATGCTTGCGATAGCAAGGCGCGTGGAAGAGGAAGATAAATGCATATATTACTGCAACTGTTTTTGGGTGTGTATGGGAGGGAGTAGACGCGTACGGATTTGTAGACAACTGGAAAGCTTGAGTTGCATGGAAATATATGGAAGCGTTGTATAGGTATTGTAACACCTCGTATTTTTAACAACACTAAAAGAGGATAAATTAAATAATAATTAATTTAATATTCGGAATTAAGGGAAATGGACTGCGCCATTGCATCTGTCTCGAAATTCTGGTCAAGATAGGCATTTAATTTGCGTAAAACGAACATCGTTTGAAGAAATTATGTGGGTTTGAAGTTTGTATACGCGCAAGATATATATATATGTATATATATATGCGCAAGATGTGTGTATATATATATAGGGTCCAAGAATTCACAATCGGGTCCAGAAATTTCAAATTTGTTCAAATTTCAGAAATTTAGGGTGAGCGGGAAAATCCCCGCCTAGGAGAGTCAACCCCTTAAGGGGAGTGTCGACACCAGGGTCGACCCCCTAAGGGGTGGGTCGAACCCCTAGGGCTAACGTGGCAAAGTCGGTTTCTGGGGCTGGCAGCTATAAATACATGGTCATTTCTCTTGTTTTCTTCATTGGAGATCAATGGAAGCCAAATGCTATTGGTGCCTGAACTGAACAGAACCCTTTTCTTCAACAACAATCAACTTTGCAAATCAAACTTAGAGATCCAAGTGTAGAACCAGCCTCTACTATTTTCTACCTTTTCTTTTAATCCAAACACTGTGATTTAGTTACTTTTATATTTAAATGATTAAAAATAATTTGTGATATGACTATGATTTGGATATATACATGCCTGTGACTAAATCATATTGGATCTATCATAATTTGTGAATCTATAAGCCTAGACCTTCTCATGCTAGATCTATTTTGTAGATCTAATTCTTTTGTGGTTAATTAATCATGTCACCTATGTGGATCTTACCCTTTTTCTAAGTTTGTGGTTAATTTGAGATTATCATTATCTGGATAAATAAACCTTTGTTTAGATCTAGATCATCATGTTGTGATTAATTGAGATCTATCATTATTAGACATATGAATTCTTATTTGGATTTGTTCATCCTAAGTATGTTAGATCTAATTTTATCATTACCCTTTTCACTAGATCTGTTCTTATGTCCACCTTATTATTAAGCCAATTACATGTCTATGCCAGTATATATATGTTATGTCACTTTTGTTAGAATGATCACTATTTTCATTTTTCCCTTCACCTTTCCCTTCTATTGTTTATGGCTAGGCTACTTTCTAGCCTAGATGCCGCCAAATATATACGAAAGCATTAGTGAGGGAACGGGGTAAAATATTAGAATTGGCATAACTTGGTTAATGGATATGAATATGGACATATTGGGGGAAAAAGGGGCATAAAACCTATAACCTATAACGACATAGGTGAGAATTGGATAATAATGAAATATCTAGGATTACAATTAGAAATTGTAATTACCCTTATGACACGAGGTTAGGTTGCATGAGTGGTAGAAGTCTGCCTGGACCCGACCGGCATATCCAGCAACCACTATTGTTGAACCTAATGTGAGAGGTCCACATGCAAAAATATGTATCGGGCTAAGACACGAGGCTAGGCCCAACTGGTGGAAGAAGTCTGCCTAGACCCAACCGGCATATCCAACATCCACAAGTTGTAGGCCTAATGTGGGAGGTCTAGCCCATTATAAACCATAAATGGACATGGTACTAAATTGGACTACTTAACCTAACCTAATCCATAGGGATTGTATGATTACAAACTAAAGTTAGGGTTAAGTAAAATTGGTTGGATAGTGGGTGGGTTAAGCAAATCTGAGGGAGTGGGTAATATTTACATATAGGCCCACAAACTTAACCCGATAAGGTTATGCAATTAAAGACAGTTCGTGGTAGCATAACTGGTAGAAAGATGGGGTTATATAATTAAAGATACCTTTTAGGGTAAGTATAACCTGTGGAAAACCTAGAGGGGGATACAAGACAAGGGGTATAGCTTGTATCATATTGTGTGAGACCCGATTCAGTCGGTAACCCGGAGTAGGTATCAGGCAGAGTACTCCGAACTAGTTCGGAGAAGGGGCACGCTTACTAAATTGATTGTAAGAGATCCAAACGTGGAGTTCGGTGTAGGCGGCGCAAACCGACCGGCCCTTGTGCGTGCATGAGCCGGGCAGAGGGGGATAAGACGACCGTGACACCTATAGATATGGGGCTGTGCATATCAGTAGAGGGTTGCCACTTTAGGACGTGATACATCCTGCGGTGGGACCGACACAGAGTATCTACTCGGATTAGGGAGCCGATCGTTTAGGGTAGTAGTTAGGGTACACTTGGACGTATGCCTAAGTATACCACCTTATAGTGGAAGGGATCATCTCATTCTGGATATACTAGTAATAGTGCAGAGTAATCATTAGAAGCGTATACACCCTGTCCTGTTTACCTTGTCATACCTGCCTTTTATGTAGTTATCCCTCTCTTATCCACTTTATATGCCTTTCATGCTACTTTTATTTATTTACTTACTAAAAGTAATTGGACTCGCCAGACTTTATGTTTAACCCTTTTTGTTTCCTCTTGTTTCTTCCGTTCCCCCCAGGTTCTCAGGGTGGGAACAATCAGGCTTGATCGTGATTCTACTTACTTTTGCTGGAGCTGCTGAGATGTATGGCTCAAGCTCCTATCCTTGTTGCTATGGATATATTTTGTTTTTGGTGAATTTTATTTCTTTTATGTACTCTGATATTTTTGAAGTACAAGATGGTAGCTTTTATGTTGTAATAGGCTTTTGTGTTTCAGACATGTAATGTTTTTGGACCACGGTATCTTATGATAAATAAAGTTTTTTGCACTGTTATTTTATATGTCTATTTTGTAATATTTCTGTTCTGTTTACTATAATGTTTCACGAAACTTAATGCATTCCCTTTGTGAGTGACATTAACGAACGTGGGATGTCACACTTGGTATCAAAGCTGAAGGTTACCGGATTGGATAAAAGTATTTGAAAGCTATTTTCAAAAAGGTTTAAAAGAAAGCATTTTCCAAAAGAAAAGTCTGTTTTGAAAAACATTCCCCAAAGAGCCATAAGTAATATCTTTCGATCTCTTGTCTGAATCTCTTTCCTTTTATTTTTCAGCATGTCTGGGGAACCCAATATTCCAGAGGGCGTTACGATACCAGGATGGTTTCGTAGGTATCTGGAGGCCACAATGCCTGCCGAAGGCCAAGGAAATGTTCCTCCCCTAGCTGCACCCATTGTTCCTCCTCCTCCTCCACGTGCAGACAACTTCTCAATGATCTGCAAAGATTTTCATGCTATGGGAGGGAACCCATTCCATGGAACCGAGACGTTTGTGTAGGCAAGGAATTGGCTCAAGGAGACTGAGGACTTGTTTTTAATCTTTGAAGTAGAGGATCGAAGAAAGATTCAGTTAGCTGCTTGGTTATTGAAGGATGAAGCTTCATTTTGGTGGAAGGTAACCCAAGCAGGCCATCCGGTGGAAACTTGGGATGATTTTAGACAAAGATTTGAAATGAAATTTCTTTCCCAAGCCGAGAAAAGCATGCAGATGGAGAGGTTCTTTGTAACACCCCAAAGTCCCACATCGTGGAAGCCTGTATGAAGTGGGTACTTATATAGTAGATCCCATCTCTTACTAACGCCGAGGCCTTTTGAGGAACAAAACCCCACACCTATACGGTGGCTAAGTTGGGGACAATATCTCACGCGAACGGAGGTGCGGGCTGTTACAGTGGTATCAGAACCAATACCCAGCCGGAATTGTGGCTCCTGTGTGGACCGCAGCGCCTGGGTGAGGTGTTTGTGAGCCAACGGGGACGTTGGGCTCTGTAGGAGGGGAGAATGTAACACCCCTAAGTCCCACATCGTGGAAGCCTGTATGAAGTGGGTACTTATATATTAGATCCCATCTCTTACTAACGCCGAGGCCTTTTGAGGAACAAAATCCCACACCTATACGGTGGCTAAGTTGGGGACAATATCTTGCGTGAACGGAGGTGCGGGCTGTTACATTCTTGGCACTCAAACAAGGGAATATGACTGTTAAAGAATATGTGAACAAATTCAAACAGCTTGCAAGGTTTGGTTTGGAACTGGTGGATACTCCGCATAAGAAGGCTATGCGGTTTGCTAAAGGGCTAAATGAACCCCTTTATGGGTTAGCCATGTCCCATATTCCAATGGGAGCGACTTTTGAAAAGCTTGTCGATATGGCCCTAATGTATGAGGAAGACAAGGGAGAAAAGAAGGAAGTAAAGGCTGAGGAAAAAACGCAAAATAAGAAGGTGTGACCCAAGAACGGGCAATAGCAACAACAACAGCAGAAGAAAGGTGGAAAGAATGACAAGGCGAAGGATAAGAGGAAATGTCACAGTTGTGGGAAAGAGGGTCACTTGGTCAAAGACTGTAAAAGAAGTAAGAATACTTGCTTCAATTGTATAGAAGTCAGACACTTCGCTAGGGAGTGCCCGAAGAAACAGGGATCACAGGGACAAAGTCAAAGGGCAGGAACTTCTGGAGGGCAGGTGCATGCTCTCGCGACCACTGCTCCTGATAGAGGTAGAAAAATTTATATGGAAGGTTTAATTTCTCTTTCAAACCATCCTATTAGAACACTTTTTGATTCTGGTGCTTCACAATCATTTATATCTAGTTCGGTGGTTGAATCTCTGCACTTAATTACTAGTATGGTAGTGGATCCCGTAGTTGTCTCAAACCCCAATGGTGGTTCGGCTCATTTATCTATGATTTGTCGGGGGTTTGAAAATATCTGCGTTAGGCGTCGAGTTTGAGTGCGACGCGTATGTGCTCGGGTTTATGGGCTATGGGTTTATTCTAGGAATGGATTGGCTTACGACGTATGGTGCCATTCTAGATTGTGAGAAGAGGGTCGTTAGGCTTCTGACTTGTCATGGGAGGACCCTCGAGATTCCTTGTGACCCCAAGGGTCTGTTATGCTTAGCTTCCTAGAGTCTGTTGATGCATCCATAGATGATTTGCAGTCTGTTCCGGTAGTCCGAGATTATTCTATGTTTTTGAGGAGGTTCGGGGCTTACCTTCGAGGCGCGAGATCGACTTTCGTATATATCTGGTGGACAATGTAAAGCCACTTGCATTACCAGTGTGCCATATGGCTCCGAGGGAAAGGAAGGAGTTGAGTAAGCAAGTAGGGGAGCTGCTTGAGAAAGGATTTATCATACAAAGCATATCTTAATGGGGTTCTCCAGTTGTATTCGCAACTAAGGCGGATGGTTCACTTCGTTTGTGTGTGGACTATAGAGAGTTGAACAAACTCACGAAGAAGAATAGGCACCCACTTCCAAGGATAGACGACTTGTTTGACCAGCTTGTCGGCGCCTCGGTATTCTCTCTGTTAGACTTGGCCACGGGGTTTCATCAATTGAGGGTGGCTGAGGACAGTATAGACAAGACTGCTTTGAGGACTCCGGATGGTTTCTTTGAATTGCTAGTTATGCCTTTTGGGCTGTCGAATGCACCTGCCAATTTTGTCAATCAGATGGGTAGGGTGTTTCAGGAGTTCTAAATAAATTTGTTGTAGTCTTTGTTGACGATATTTTGATCTTCTCCAAAAGCGAAGAAGAGCATGCCCAGCATTTGGGAGAAGTTTTGAAAACTCTCCGTGCCCACCAGCTTAAGGCAAAGTTCTCCAAATGCCATTTTTGGAGAAAAGAGGTGATATTCTTAGGGCATGTGGTCTCCAAAGAAGGGATAGCTGTAGATCTCGTAAAGGTAGTTGCATTACAGAAATGGCATATTCCCAAAAAAGCAACAGAGGTGAGGAGATTTCTTGGATTGGTAGGTTATTATAGGAAGTTCATTAAGGACTTTGCAAAGATATTATCCCCTCTCACCAGGCTGACGAAGAATAACTTGGCATTTTCATGGGATATATATTGTGATGTTGCTTTCCAATGTTTGAAGAGGGCTCTTACAATAACCCCAGTCTTGACTTTGCCCGATGGGAACAAAGTGTTTACAGTTTACAATGATGCATGTGGTATTGGGCTTGGTGTGGTTCTGATGCAAGAAGGATAGGTAGTGTGTTATGGGGGTGGATAGCCGAGAGTTCATGAGAAGAACTGCCCTACCCATGATCTAGAACTAGCTGCCACAGTATTCACGCTAAAGACGTGGCGTCATTATTTACTTGGAGAGAAGTTCGAGTTATACACCGATCATAAATCTCTCAAGTATCTGTTCTCACAAAAGGATCTTAATTTAAGGCAACAAAGGTGGATGGAGTTCTTAGCTTCTTATGATTTTGAAATCGCTTATACCCCTGGCAAGGGTAATGTGGTGGATGACACACTAAGTAGGCAGAGGATGGCCTTAAGTCCTCTGTTTTTGGAGAGGAAGAGCTTGGAGTTCATATCAACCTTTGACTTTAAACCCTCCATCGAGATTTTGCCTGATTTATTTGCATCACTAGAAATACGACCAACTCTTATGGATCAGATAGGAGCTTAGCAGCAAGGTGACCCACAGATTTTAGACATCATGGATAAGCTCAGAAAAGGGGAGACTTCTAGTCACCTCAGTCGATATACCATAGATGAAAAGTGGTGGTTACGACGAGATGGAAGGCTTTGTATCCCTCAAATTGGAGGCTTGATAAAGACATTCCAAGAAGAAGCCTAGCATTCTAAGATGACTATTCATCCAGGCGGTGATAAAATGTACAGATACATGAAGAGGGTTTTCTTTTGGGTCGGAATGAAGAAAGATGTGATCGAATTTGTTTCTCAATGTTTAGTTTGCCAGCAAGTTAAAGATGAGCAAAAGAAGCCCGGTGGTTTACTTCATCCTTTAGAGGTTCCACAATGGAAATGGGAGAGCGTCTCCATGGACTTCATAGATGGGTTGCCTAGGTCAAAGAAAGGCAACACCAGTATTTGGGTGGTAGTGGGTAGATTGACTAAGAGTGCTCATTTCATTCCAGTCAAAAGTAAGAGGACGACATCATGGTTGGCATCAATTTATGTTCATGAGATAGTTCGTCTTCATGGAGTACCTTCCAGCATCGTAAGCAATCATGACCACATCTTTACCAGTGAATTTTGGATGAGCTTGCAAGAAGCATTAGGTACACAGTTGTGTTTGAGCACCGCTTATCATCCACAGACCGATGGGAAGACAGAGAGGGTGAATAGAATTCTTGAGGATCTTTTAAGGTTGTGTATCCTAGACTTCGGAGGGACTTGGGAAGAGCACCTTCCTTTAGTAGAGTTTGCCTATAACAACATATTTCAAGCCAGCATCGGCATGGCACCCTTCAAAACATTGTACGAACGACCCTGTAGATCACCAAGTTGTTGGCGGGAATCTATAGAAAGGTTATTACATGGACCAGATTTGGTTAGAGAAACGTCCAAGAAGATTGACCTTATTCGACGACGGATGAAGGCATCCCAAGATAGACAGAAATCCTACGCAGGGCCTAAGTAAAGCTCCCAGAAAATCTATCCGGCGTTCATGATGTTTTCCACGTTTCTCATCTGCGGAAGTGCTCGCATGACACCACGGAAGTGGTTGAGCCAAGTATATTAGAGGAAGTAGAAGTGGAACGGGAGGCAACAATTAGACGAGTTCCTACCCGTATTCTTGGATCAGAAGTTAAGAATCTACGCAATAAAGAGATCAAGCTAATAAAGGTTCAATGGGGAGATAACCTAGAGGATACGACTTGGGAGACCTAAGACAAGATTCAGGCTTCGTACCATTTTCTTTTTGAGGGTATGTTCTTAACTCCTTTTCCAAAATTTTATCTGTGCTTATTTCTATCATTTGAATATATCCTATCCATAGTATTTTCGACCGTTAGATAGGAATCCTATGGATGTAAACATGTATTTCTGACATGTTATGTTTAATGGATGCAAGTGGATGCAAGTGTTTGCTAGTGGCTGCCTTTGGATTCATATACACACACATTAGGCACTAGATCGGCTCAATCACTCTCATACTGCATATGGATGTGTGTGCATTTTCTTTTCTTTTATGGATGGAAATGGATGTATTAACATATGGATGTTGCATTTGGACGAATGAGTGTGCACGCATATAGAACTCACATGTTATAATAGGATTATTTACATACATCATAGCATTAAGGAGGTCAGCTGAATCAGTAGACCGCCTGATCTTCGCATTAGTATTGGGACATATACACACACCTTTGCATATGTTCATATAAGCATTAGAAGTCTTTTAGGACAATGGATGCCAGTGATTGATGGATGCGTAGATGAATGCAAGATGGATGGTAGGATATGCATTCTTCTTAACTTGGAGATTTCGGGGACGAAATCCTTTGAGTAGGGAAACGGACAGCGCCATTGCGCGTATACAAACTTCAAACCCTCATAACTTCTTCATACGGTGTCTGTTTTATGCAAACAAAATGTCAATCTTGACCAGAATTTCGAGATGCCAAGAATTCAAAATCAGGTCCGGAAAGTTCAAATTCGTTCAAATTTCAAAAACTCGGGGGTGTCGACACCAGGTTCGACCCTCTAATGGGTGGGTCGACCCCTTAGGGCTGACATGGTTAAGTCGGTTTCTGGGGCTGGCAGCAATAAATATATGGTCACTTCTCTTGTTTTCTTCATTGGAGATCAATGGAGGCCAAATGCTACTAGTTCCTAAACTGAACTGAACCCTTTTCTTCAATAACAATCAACTTTGCATATTAATCTTAGAGATTCAAGTGTAGATCCAACCTCTGCTATTTTCTATCTTTTCTTTTGTTCCAAACACTATAAGTTAGTTACTTTTAGATTTAAACGATTAAAAGTAGTTTATGATATGACTGTGATATGGATATATACATGCCTGTGACTGAATCATATTGGATATATCATAATTTGTGAATCTGTAAGCCTAGACCGTATCATGCTAGATATATTTTATAGATCTAATCCTTTTGTGGTAAATTAATCATGTCACCTATGTGGATCTTACCATTTTTCTAAGTTTTTAGTTAATTTGTGGTTATCATTATCTGGACAATTAAACCTTTGTTTAGATCTAGATCATCATGTTGTGATTAACTGAGATCCGTCATTATTGGACATATGAATTCTTATTTAGATCTGTTCATCCTACGTATGTTAGATCTAGTTTTATCATTACCCTTTTCACTAGATCTGTTGTTATGTCTATCTTATTATTATGCCAATTCCATGTCTATGCCGGTATATATATGTTATGTCACTTTTGTTAGAATGATCACTATTTTCATTTTTCCCATCACCTTTCCCTTTTATTGTTTATGGCTAGGCTACTTTCTTGCTTAGATGCCGCCAAACATATACGAATGCGTTAGTGAGGGAACGGGGGGAAATATTAGAATTGGCATAACTTGGTTAATGGATATAAAGATGGACATATAATTCACTTTGTAAAAAATTGGGGAAAAAGGGGCATGTAACCTATAACCTATAACGACATAGGTGAGAATTGGATAATAATGAAATATCTAGGATTATAATTAGAAATTGTAACTGCACTTATGACACGAGGTTAGGTTGCCTTAGTGGTGGAAGTCTGCCCGGACCCGACCGGCGTATCTAGCAACCACTATTGTTGAACCTAACGTGAGAGGTCTAAGTGCACAAATATGAATCGGGCTAAGACACGAGGTTAGGCCCAACTTGTGGAAGAAGTTTGCCTGGACCCGACCGGCATATCCAGCATCCAAAAGTTGTAGGCCTAATGTGGGAGGTCTAGCCCATTATAAACCATAAATGGACATGGTAATAAATTGGACTACTTAACCTAATCTAATCCATAGGGATTGTATGATTATGAACTAAAGTTAGGGTTAAGTAAAATTGGTTGGACAGTGCACTACAAGAAAAACTGCATATAGCAGCGGCAGAATCCGCGTCTAATCCGTCGCTATTTTGGCTTTAGCGACGGATTTCCGGCAAAACATGGTGGTCGGTAAAAACCATGACTGTAATTGTGTCAGATTTTGCGATGGATTTTAGTATGAGATTTCCGACAGTTTTCCATCATTTTACTAATTATATAATAAAAATAAAATTTTATTTATTAATTTAATTTCAATTTAAATACCGACTGTTTACCGACGGATAATTAATTTATAATAAAATATCCTTTATAAAAGAAGTGGGTAAACCCTCACTAATTACCAAGGGATTAGCGACGAAAATTAAATTGGGGTAAACTTAACGTCATTACTTTGTTGGGAATCCGTCACCATTCCCCTTCTAATCTGCATATATATACATATATATATATATATATATATATATATATATATATATATATATATATATATATAGACACACACACACATACATATACAACAAACATCATTCATCTGTGAACACTGAAATAAATAACATATTAAAAAAATAAACATAAATTAGCCAACAATATTAATTTAGAACTAAAAAGAACATTTATAATCACATACAAAAAAACTACAAAATCAATAATTCTTCATCAATTCATACACCAAGCTGAATTATGAACAACAACACTATTCAGTTGGTGATTACATTATCCTAAATACAAACAGGGAACGAATGCAGTTGACGCATGTTGCGGGAAAGAGCCAACTTGTGCATCCCCGGGAAGATATAAGTGCGGTCCTACAAACATTTGCTATACACTTCTGGAAGACTCTATGGATGATTGCCCGCTGTTACTATATGGAAGATATAGGTGCTGTATAAAAGCTTGTAAAAACTGTCACTATTACTGTTAAGAAACACAGTATCTAATGTAATGAGATAAGTTAAAACACTAAAAATATGAATAGTTTGATACCCTTTTACCGAAAACTGAGATACAAGTACTAGCAGGAGGTTTTCCACAAATGGTTTAAGGTTTTGAAAACCTTTCACAAAACTGAAAATTCCAAGCTAGTAATTTCCATGTACTATTTTATTCTCACTTATTACTACAAGAACATATAACGCAAACACAACAGTGCATCAATTATCATAGCAACCCTACCTCATTTAGCATACAGCGTATAATAAACAACCAGATTAGCAAAAATAAAAACTCACCTAGCACTGGATTTGCGCAAGACTTAGGATCAGCTTCTTAATTCTCCTTGCTACAGATCCCTCTACTCCCTCCCTCTGGCTTTATCACATATGCTGAAACAAGAAAACAAACCCATCTTTTAGATAATGAAATTTCCAAAATATTTATTAAAAAAAAGAACTACATACTTCAGCACTTACATATTTCAATAACATAAATTGTCGATTCCATCATTGCAATGCAGTAGTTGTTAATAACATCATGTTGAGCTGTTGACTTTCAGTTCAAAGATAACATATATGTATTATAATCAGTCGTTAACCTCTTAGTTTATATATTATAAGTTTGTTCTTCTTTACCTTTGGAAAGTAACCTGTCAACCATAAGTTGTTACCTGCATTATCATTATTTTTTTAATCTCTGTATTATCCAGAACATTCTGCAAACATAGCAGATTCTTTACATTCTTGCTCTTGCTCAACATTGTTATAAAATCCACCTTATTTGCATGTCATTTGATCTTTGGGATGGGTATATTTCAAAATCCAAACAACGTTCTCAGAGTTGACAATCTTGAACAATAGATATCCTAATATCCTAATAGTTATAAAATTAGTAACTCATTGATGAATATAACATTGACTTAGACGTAGACACAGTAGGCATGGGATTCTGGGTTAATGCCGCATCATCAGGCATGCAGTCATCCACAACAACATTTAGTCGAAAAATAGATATGCACAAACCTATATTAGCCCAATACTGTGCCATAGGCTCAGATAGGCATACTATTGTCAATCATATATGTGCAAATATACAATCGTTGATAACCAAACATCTTAATATGAACTAAGCAAATATCTGTAAGATAGTTTCTGATATATTATATTATCAAGCATGAGGTTAGAGCATCATCGCAGCAGACATACGCTATCAGATACGAAACCAAAAAAAACGTAGACAGATAGAAAGTTTAAAAACACTTCCACCCCTTCCCAAAAACAGGTTTACGGAACACCTTCGGAACTGTTTTATAAAAAAAAATTGCAGGGTTTTTTTTACTGAAAATATTGCAGCTATTACATCAGAAACTGCAACTATTTGTGTTCTTCAATTTCTATTTTCCAGTTTTTCCTACAAACATAACAAATATGTGCACTATAAATTGCAAATATATGCAAAAATCACCCCAGGAGCCAATTACGAACTGGACCAGCATGCAATCGCCATACTCATACCCAAAGTTAAAATTAGCACTAATAATCGAGATATTCATGTTGTTCGAGTTAAAATTCAAACCTAAAGCACACGACGGCAACGAGATGGCCGCGGTGAGCGAGGAGGAAGCGGAGTGGCTTTTTCGAGATGGGTAAGAGAACGAGGAAGAGGGATAGGCCCCATATCGGAGCAGCTACAGTAGATTGGCGTCAATGGTTAGCTTAGCTAGGGTTCTTGATGGACGTCGGCTGCAATAGTAGATCGAAGGTAGATTAGGGTTTTCGATTTCAACTTGGGGATAAAAGGCTTTGTTTTTAGAGATTTCAACTTGGGGATAAATGGCTGGAGCCAAAAAAATTTAGTCAAAATTGAGAGATTGGAGCCAAAATTTTGTAGCCAAAATTGAGCGATTGGAGCCAAAGTTTTAGAATTTTTTTTTCGTTGTTCGAATGTACTGTTAGTAGTTATTTATGTTACTGGACAACCTTTTATGTATCATAATTTTGGGTAGGGACATGATTCTATCCATTACACAGGGAAGTATATGTAGATGTAAGTTTCAAAATTTTAATTCTTTTAAATATTACATATTAAATATAATTATAAAATATTAACTGTTGCTTTTTAATTATTAATATTACCTATTAATTATTAACTAGTTAATGTTATTCTTAACTATTAGTACTTAATTCTTTAATGGTCATTATAGTTAACAATTATTTATAGTTAAGTGCTACATAGAAAATGTTACTTCATAATAGTTTAATTTTATTATCAATTATTAAATATAAAATTTATAAACTATTAATTATTAGTTTTGAATATTACTTATCATATACTAATTATTTAACTGTAATTATTAAAATATAGATTTTTATGATTTATTTCAAATTTATACAAGATGATTTCAAATTTTTAAATTTTTCGATATATAAAATGTAATTATCAACTATAATTATAAAATATAAGTATCAACTATAATTATCAACTGTAATTGTTTAATACAATTATTTAAAATTAATTATTGAATACTACATATCATTTCATAAGTATATTAAATTTTATTATTAATTATTAAATAATTATTATAATAAACTGATATTTTCATTATTTAGGGGAATAATTATAAAAGAAAATTTAAAATTTTGGGATTTAGCATAAAATATTCTGGCATACTGACTGTAATTTGTGATGAAAGTAGAGGACTTAATTAAAAATTTAGTAATTAACTATTGAATTTTATTTACTTCTAATAGTTATTATTTATTATTAATTACTAATGTATTATTAACATTAATTATTTAAAATTTAAATTTACTAATTAATTACTAAGTAATAACACAAATTTAAAACATTTAATAAATAAAAAATATAAAAGTTCGTTTCAAATCTCTTGGAAAATTGCAAGAAAATAGCTTCAAAATTATGTCGACGGTAATCCGACTCTATTAGCAACGGAATTTAGCGTCAAATATTATATGACGGTAAAGAGCTGCAATTTCCATTGATTTACGACAGAATTAGTATTCGACGGTTATAATTTATAATAAGATGACATATAAAATCCAAAATATTTTCTCTTACAAAGCACACGGAAATCCGCCGCTAATTAGCGACGGAATTTTCCATTGCTAAAAATCTGTCGCTAATCTCGGTTTTTCTTGTAGTGGTGGGTGGGTTAAGCAAATCTAAGGGGGTGGGTAATATTTACATATAGGCCCACAAACTTAACCGATAAGGTTATGCAATTAAAGACACCTAGTGGTAAGCATAACGGCAAAAAGATGGGGTTATATAATTAAAGACACCTTTTAGGGTAAGTATAACCAGTGGAAAACCTAGTGGGGGATACAAGAAAAAGGGAGAGCTTGTATCATATTGTGTGGGACCCATTTCAGTCAGTAACCCGAAGTAAGTATCAGGCAGAGTACTCCGAACTAGGTCGGAGAAGGGGCACTTTTACTGAACTGATTGTAAGAGATCAAACGTGGAGTTCGGTGTGGGCGGCGCAAACTGACCGGGCTATGTGCATGCATAAGCCGGGCAGAGGAGGATAAGACGACCATGACACCTGTAGATATGGGGCTGTGCATATCAGCGGAGGGTTGCCACTTTAGGACGTGATACATCCTACGGTGGGGCCGACACAGAGTTTCTACGTAGATTAGGGAGCCGGTCGATTAGGGTAGTAGTTAGGGTACACTTGGACATATGCCTAAGTCTACCACCTTATAGTGGAAGGGATCATCTCATTCTGGATATACTAGTAATAGTGCAGAGTAATCATTAGAAGCGTATACACCATATCCTGTTTACCTTGTCATACCTGCCTTTTATATAGTTATCTCTCTCTCTTATAAACTTTATATGCCTGTCATGCTACTTTTATTTAATTACTTTCTAAAAGTAACTGGACTCGCCAGACTTTATGTCTGACCCTTTTTGTTTCCTCTTCTTTCTTCCGTCCCCCCCCCCCCCAAAGGTTCTCAGGGCGGGAACACTCAGGCTTGACCGTGATTCTGCTTACTTTTGCTGAAGCTACTGAGATGTACGGCTCAAGCTCCTATCCTTGTCGCTATGGGTATATTTTAGTTTTGGGGAATTTTATTTCTTTTATGTACTCTGATATTTTTGAAGTACAAGACAGTAGCTTTTATGTTGTAATGGGCTTTTGTGTTTCAGACATGTGATGCTTTTGGACCACAGTATCTTATGATAAATAAAGTTTTTATTCCGCTGTTATTTTATATGTCTGTCTTGTAATATTTCTGTTCTGTTTACTATAACTCTTCATGAAACTTAATGCATTCCCTTTTTGAGTGACATTAACAGACGTGGGGTGTCACAGGTATGGGTGGGTATATGTCCTTTTGCGTGTGCAGCGAGTATTAGGAGTTACAAGAGAAGATGGGTGGGTGTAGATTTTACCATCCTTGGTTTTTGGTCTGGGAGGTATGTGTGACCATGCATGAGGATATAATGAAAGGAAACATATGCTACATTCGGAAATGGAGAAAAAGGGGACGAGCAAGGGGTGTTCATTTACGTAAATGCATGCTAGAAGTATGGACTTGTAATGGGGAGAAGAGCAAGGCGTTAGTGCATGGGTAGTTGGTATTTTAATGAAAAGAATGGAAGATAGGAGTCAGTAGGTATGCTGGATGATTTGGATATTTGAAGCAACTAGAGAAAATATATGGCTTGTGCATGCATGTTTTATTGGGTAGTAATGACCTTGGTTGGAATTCAACGAAAAATGAAGCGTTGAAATCGTATGGATGCAGGCTACATGATGGAGCTAGTTTGGAGAGATTTGGCACTCGAAGGAATCTATAGTCGAATAAAAGGACTAATTAGATTTATCGACAGTTTATCATTATTCAATGATAAACGACCAATGTGAGTAAACTCACTAACTCTGTTCAGTTTATGATTTTATAAACGTATTTATAGACTTGATAAATGATGATTCGTGCTATGTGATGATTGTCTGACTGAATTGATATATTTTTATCAATTTTTGCTATTATATGTACTTGTATACATAAGTTATATTTAAGGTTGATAGTTTGATATTCCCACATATTTTAGCGAATGAGACCCAATGCGCCCCGAATAATAGCGGATGACCTTCTATACCGCAATATCTTGTCTTGAAGTGGGATTGGTATTATTTATGTGGTCTAACATATGTGGATGTAGGAAAATAGGTTGGAGGGATTCAAATGGATTCCTTAATTTTTTATTGTTTGTTTTCGTGTATACTGTGATATATGATGTGTTAATTGTTCTATGATAGATATTATTGTGTTTGGATATTTGAATAGTACTGGCATAAATATTGATATTTAAAATATCATAAGAAGGGATTATCAGATTTTATAGGAAATTTACTTCTCCAAAACATAAATTGAATTTCAACTGGGTTAGGAAAATTAATAACTTGTTTTAATAATAAAAACAAGTAGTTTAATTTATAAATGATGTTTATAAATGAAGTGAAATTATTATCATCGGATAATTTGGGAATGTAAATTCATGAGTGAATTTAATGGGAAATTGTTTCAAAAGGAAATGATGAAATTTATTCCAATGTTCGGAATGTGAATGGAATTGAAATAAGTTCATAAGGATTTATAATTGAAATTAGACTATGTCGATTTTTATAAAGATAATTTACTTTCAGAAATTATATTATATAATTCGGAACTTGACAAGATAGTTAATAATTGGTTTGAAAATGATATTTTATAATTGAATGTAAAGTCAATATAAGATTATAAATTTGTTAGATAAATGAAAAGATGATTTGACATATAAACGGAGTATGAATGAAGTGGAATACGATGTGGGTTTATAAGTGGGATTCGAACCTGAAATAGTATTTACAAATAAAATCAAGATTTATTTGATATAATGAGTCCATATTTCTATAATAGAAATAATACTCACATTTTAAAGAAAGTAATGATTTAAAGCAAACGTTTTGCAAAGGGAAATGGTTGTAAGGGAATTTGGGTTGTACTGTAATGATGAAGTTATTCCGAAGTTCTGAATATTAATCGAATAGAGATTATTCGAAAGAGAGTTATACATTAGATTTCAACTATGTCGAATTCAGGAAAGTGCCATTTCCTTTTTGATTTAATCAAGATTTAATTATTTATTTAAATAATTATTATTTTATTTATCCAAATTAATGAATAAAGGTTGTATATTAAGGTTTTATATCTTGGAGCATGGATTATAACACTATTGTTATAATTAATGGTTTCCATAAAAGAAGTGGATTCTTAAATTGAAACCGAGAGTTGTGTAAGCGGTGTTTTGTTGGTATTTGAAGTTGTGAAATTTGTCCACTTTGAAGTTAAGAATCTTGTTCAATTAAGGTCTGAAAGGTATACCCCAACTTGATTAACTTCATTTTTGGCTAAGGAAAGGGTAAGGTTTGATGGCGAAGATTGGTTAGAGATACGATTAGTTAACGGTTTATTAATGGGTTGGGTTATAGTAACGATGTTTTATACAACATCTGTTTTAATCCAAATAAATGATATTTGGAAACATTTTCCAAATATAATCAGAGATTTTTTCTAAGCATAGAAAATGAAAGGATTTGGTTAATGAGAATATGTAATTGTGAACATGTGGAAACATTTTCCGATGTTAATAACATATATTTTCTAAATATAGAAAATAAGAATTTGTGAATATATGAAAATGTTTTCCAACTATGATAAAAACATATTCTAGATAAATAGTTAATGATATATAAAAATGTTTTCCAAGAGTCATGAGAGGCAAAACGAGGTTTTGAGAAATATCTGGGGAAAGATATGGAAAACGAGAAAACGGGAAATGATAATTTTATAAGGAGTTAATTAAGAGGGCTCGGTGTTTGCTTATTGCTAGATCAGTAGAATTTCCATTTGGAAATTGGATCGTTGGTTGTATGGATGTTTCCTTTGATAGTTAAATTACCGACTATCAATGTTTTAGCCTATTTAATATTTCCCCTGTTAATACGGAGAGATCGGGACTAGGTTTATTTTTTGAACCCACTTCGTATGGCCATACTTGTTGTGAATCAAATTATGCTGAAGGTAATTGAAGACGAACTAAAGTGCAAGGGTTGTTCTGTTAATCCTAGGTAGAAATTGCCTAAGATGAATTGATGGGACGGTGCCTTCGGTTTGTCCAGTCCCAGGACAACTCATATGAATGAATGTTTGATAGTATATTTCCAGATGGTCTCGTACATTGATTTCTTCAAACGTACCATAGTAGGTGGAGAGAAGGAAAGTTCACTTAGATTAACACCCGACGTATTTTTGAGGACGTCAATTAGTGATTTGACGGATCTGGCGTGTGGCATTCAACGTGAATGATGTTGTGGTGTTATAAAGGTTAGACGTAGCCTCAGGCTATATCAACCGGGAAATGATGAAAATCGGGCAGGCAACATGGCTATGTGGGCTGCACCCATTAGGATATATTATCACCCAATTTAGAGAAAATTCATTTGCTTCTAATTCTATCTCTGTTGTATGCTTTCGATAAAGGTTCCTGATCACAACCGTTGGTGATAATACATTTGGTACACTCAAGCGAAATGAGTGGCCGGTCATGTGTGGCCGGGTTGCAAGATGTTCTTGTTGAAACTAGTGCATTCCTCTCCAGAGATACACTATCGAAAGGTGGTTCAATATCTTGTCATAGTTGAAAATTCATTACCCAATAAGCTCCTGCGGTTTTTGATTGTATGCTATGTATGTAGAGCGTGAGATGCAAGCTTTCCTCTAGATTGCTAAAGATTTGATTAGACACAATTATAATATCTGAATAGTGTTGATACAAAGAATATTTTGGATTATCGTAAGGTAAAAACCACTCGTATTTATGCACAGATAGGTCTTACGATTATCCTTTAATTCAAAAGGATTTTTAAAATTTAAATCAAGTGGTTGGATTTTACTTACCAGTCCCATGACTAACCCAAGAGTTTATTCTACTTTGTTCTACCTTAAATTCTTGGGTGCCCAAATTTGTACGGGTAGTCAAGTAGTCAGGATTTTACAGATTTACTTGAAGGAGCTTGGAGTATGAGGCTTTAGCATTAAATATCTACAGTTTATTTTTGTTGTGTTGTATGTATTATAATCTAATGATGGTATTGTGTACAACTTGTGAGACGACCCCGAACCCCGTACTGACGGTGGCAAGGGTAATCTTTGGAATATAACACAGAAACAGATAACAGCAGATCAGAAATAAATAAATACACCAGTTAATGCACAAATAATACAAATACAGTATACAGGATCATACTTAGTACAAATACAGTTCAGCTATACATAAATGTCTATAGCGGAAAACAAACATAATATGTACAATAGGAGCTGAACAACATAAAAAGAGATAAATGAAGAATCCATCTTCAGCTCCAGCTATCCAGAAAGAGCCAGCTAAACCTGAATACAAGGCTGCCCGTGTAGAAAAAGGGGCACCCGAGTTTGAAAGTGAAACAAACTACGAGTCAGTCATGGGACTGGTATGAGAAATCTACTCAACACATTTAAAATATGGCTAATCACAGGACCACGCGACTTTCGTGGAACGGGTTTACTCCATTGGATTACCAGTGATTTAAAACAATTAAATCTTTTAAACTTTGCAATGCTTTTTGTAAAAATGAAGCCATTATAAGACTCAGTTCCCATCACACAATGCAACGCAAACCGGAGGATAGAGTTTACCTTATAATGGCCAAAATATGATTGATACGAATAAAACAAAAGCATTTGATATTACTACTAGTGTTTATATGTTTCAACAACAATTTCAAATTATAACTATCAATATAGACGACATGAGTGTCCCATGCCACTATGTCGCCAAATATAGGTGTACAATCAAAACCGTACAGTCACGTATTTGGAAAATGGATTTCCGTCATGAACCAAGGCAAAAGATAGTCCTTACCGAATTCGAGACTGCCTAGCCTGAGTCTCAGGATCAAAACGCATCGACCCTTGGATCGTCAGGGCCGGTCCACCGACGTGGATTAAAATGCCTGAACACTACGTTTCCCCGCCCTTTGGGGCGTAAGTGAGCCAACGAATGACTCCATCGGTCCCGGATCGACCGATATATCAGAGGCGCCTCGCAACAGTAACAACAACATAAGTTAAACTCGTCAGGGCGTGTAGAACCACTGACGCCACTTCTAGCTAGGAAGAAACGCATGTCCCCTCTGAGGTCCTTTCTCCCGTTTCTGGTTCATACCGAGGTGTGTGGCTCGTGAATTCATGTTATACTCAAAGCAACGCCAAACAGGCGGTGCTTTGATCATCACCACAAGACTTTGTTTTCAACAGAAGCCTTGATCACTGCATCTTAGCATGCCACACAGACAATTCACACCATGCAACTGATAGCTATCAATCACACAGAATAAATTCCAATGTCAGACACACTGTCCATTTCCAAGTCCGTTCTAGGTCGGAACGAAACCGGAGGCACTATATACCTCGCAAACCCATCGATCTCCACGTACGCCTGGACGATCACCACTCATTATCCATATTTCGGGATGCCTCCCAATCAGGACATCAGTTACCATCCAAACGAGGTGAAGATCTCTGGTCTTCGACCACCGTCTTCATCTTCGATTTCTTTTTGTCGATTCAGTTATTCAGAATGGGATAAACCCGGTCTTTCTGAGCAACTCGCGTATATAATAAACAAGTGCAACACAAACACACATACGCATCTTTTCAATTCATTAGTCGCTAACCGTAAATCAGTAAGAGAACGATTTCCCAAATATTAACCCCGAAGGCCGAAACCAACATCAGATCAACACCCAGGAAACAATTCGACTTAGCCAACCTTCAGTTAGTTTCTAAATTTCACATCCATATCGTTTATAATATTTTATAACGATTTATCGCCATTTTTATTTATTTTAAAATAGCCAATTTATTCAAACGACGCTACGGGCCATAACGCGGCCGTAGCGCTGTTTTTCTTCAGATTTGTTTTACACATATCTAAAATTCTAACAGTTGGATCTTCACAAAATTTACATCATTAGAAAGATCTTTTCAAAACGAATCCAACGATTCCAGTTTTGGGAAAATCTGACGGTCCGATCTCCCTGTATAATCGTTTGAAGTTTCGTTTTCAAAATACGAACTACAGCGTAGTTTTTCGATTTAATATAATTATATTTATATATATATATATATAAATATAATCGATTCTGGCGCTGTTTTTCTTCAGATTTGAATTAAACATTCCAGACAATCCAACCATTGGATTTTTTACAAAGTTGGTGCCGTTGGAAAGATATTTCCAAAGCGAACCCAACAGTTGCGGTTTCGGGAAAATCCGATGGTCGGATCTCCCGCACTAATCGTTTGAAATCACGGTTTCAAAATACGAACTGCAGCTTCGTTATTCGATATATTTCAATTCTATTTATATATATATATATCGATTCTTCGATTTCAAAACTATATGAATTTCATACATTTGATAAAAATGATATTTTTATCTAACTGTTTACTATTTCAACACTTCACTATTTTTAACAATTCATGTATATAATAAAAATGTGTTTTTTTTAATGTAAAACAATTTATTTCAAAACGCGATTATTTTATATAGTTCATATAGGTAATAAAAATAGGATTTTTATTATAAAACAATTTTTTTAAAAACAGGTGTATTTTATATAGTTCATATTGATGATAAAAATAGGATTTTTATTATAAAACAATTTCTTTCAAAATATGAATACCACTCAACACATGAATTTCAATTCAACGTATGAATTTCGATTCAACACATGAAGGTTTTCTATAGTTTATATATACAGTTAAAAAGGTGATTTTTATATTTAAAACACGAATACCATTCAACACATGAATTCTATTCAACGAATGAATTTCAATTCAACACATGAAGGTTTTCTATAGCTTATATATATAGAGATAAAAAGGTGATTTTTATTGCAAAACAATTTATTTCAAACATGAACCTTGTTCGATAGATGAATTTCTATTCAACACACGAATATAGTTTCAACACATGAAAATAATTCTAACACAAGAATATTATTCAAAATTTCGACAGCATAACGGTAGGGTAGTTAAAACCGGGGCCGTCCCTAGTACGGCTCCTCGCTCTACCTTAAAGCCTCGCAGCTTTTGACAATAGGGAATCATGCATCAAGTTCGCACGCAGGCGGCATGTATATTTTTTTCATTTCCACAAACTAATCCTATGTGGTTTCAACCAAATATTTCACAACCACAAACGGATATTTTTCAACCACAATCAATCAATTCCAACCACAAACAATTTCAATCAACCATTCGCTATCAATCAATTTTCAAACCAATCACAACAAATAAATATCGTCCATGGTTTGTAGACGAGGGGCGTATATATATATATTATAAGCATTTCACTTCTATTTCAACACATATATAATTTTTACAACGCATGTATAACTTATATATCCAACGTACAACCTATACAACGCTTATACATGAGGTGTACAATGCTTATACAAGTCATACATCGACTATATAATTTATACATCGTCGTTTTCCATATCGTTTAT
Source organism: Allium sativum (assembly GCA_030737875.1). Lineage (NCBI taxonomy): Eukaryota > Viridiplantae > Streptophyta > Magnoliopsida > Asparagales > Amaryllidaceae > Allium > Allium sativum. The sequence continues at coordinate 833,352,794 of CM060912.1, read as the reverse complement.
AAATTAGAAATCTCACATTGGGTTCCACTCCACCAAAAAATAGCAGAAGGCTCAGAAAAATATGCGGTCTCTTCTAGAAGGTAGAAGACGTCCACACGAGTCCACTGTCTCTTGTTTCACTGAATTTCGTCAACAAACGAAAAATATATGATTTTTACAGTGAAATCATAAACGGTAGCGCTTTTAAAATGCTATAATATAGTTTAATATATATAAACCGTTACCTCTCTGTTTGGTTCGAAACTAGGGTTGGGAATTTCACGAAATCCGTGAAGCTAGAGGACGATCGGCCTTCGCAGCGTCGAAGGGCTAGGAGAGGCGTTTCCACGCAGGGGGGTGTGGACCAGCTCAGTGGTCAGGGGAGCTCGCGACGGCGGTTTGAAACGATGAACTTTGGGGCGGTGGTTCTCGTCGATGGCGCCACGATAGGAGGAGCAACTGGTATGGATTTGAAGAGGGGAGCGAGGGCTTCAAAAAGTTGTGAAGGGCCAGGGTCAATCGATGAACGGAGTCGCCGGAATCGGAGCTGGAATCTTTGAAGGGCTTTCCGCCTTCAATCGATCGGGGAGAGAGAAATTGGGGGGGGGGGGTTTCTGACGTGGCCCAATACCCTTTTTTTATTTATATATATTTGTTTCCCAAAAATACCCCCTTTCACACACGAACCCCAATCCAAACCCAACGACTGTCGTCCCTAGCGTTTTACCCCCATTCCGAACACAATGGGATATGTTTCGTAGGCCCATTCGACCGTTTCAGTCAGTTTTCCTTCAATTTAAAATATATAACATTCAATATTCAATTTGAACGTACATTTCAATTTGCCAGGGCCACAAACTAATTCGAAAAATTCCAGAAAAATAAATCTAGCTATGTTTTGATGATACGATCCCAACAAAACTAGTTTCGTCGAATTTTGAGACCGTTTGCAAAATGGCCCATTTCTGGTCGATCCAATTTAACTGTAATTGACCAAAACACATTTTCTTTTGCCACGCTCACATACTAGCTTCAAAAATTATGAAATTTGAAACCTAGCAATGACTTCACATCCTGGATCCAACAAAAGTGGTTTCGTCGAATTCCGAGGTCATTTGCAAAATGGCCATTTTCACGGGCTATAAAATTTCCATAGCGACCTTTCGGAAAATTCATTTGGCCATAACTTTTGCTTTCCGCTATGAAATTTCGATTTTTCAGATTTGTTAGAAAGGTATTCACTAACAGATTTAAATATTTTTGGTTTCACTCAAATCCGTTTTGTTTTGCACCCGGTACAGTCAGTCAAAGTTTGAATTCAAATTTGAAACTACCGCGCCATTTCAGGCCTTGTTTATAATTAGAATTAATTATATTCGTTTTCAAACGTCGATTCAAACTTACTTTTCATTGCTATTATTTAAAACATTTATTTTAAATATTTAAAATCCACTATTTTAGCCAATTTAAAAATTTTAAATTGGTTCAAATTTTCCGGGTCGTTACAATCTCCCCCACTTAAAACTTTTCGTCCCCGTAAAGGAACAAAGTCGAAAGTGGTTTGATTAATCAACTCTACGTTCAATCTGGCTTCCATTCTCCAACTTTTCAGTTTCTGAGAATTTTCAAATTCTTCAAAAAATTTGGCTAACACCCGAAATTTTCGAAAAATTTCGCCATAACCTCCTTTGTACGGGGAGAGGTTTGGAAATTTATTGGGCCGTATTAGGTACCCAGTAAATCCTATAAAGCATACACATATTTATAGTGATATATTCTGGTGTTTACAGGGGAGCGTGTATAGATAATAACTCCAGAGAATAAATTCTCGTCACCCTGTTAAAGCCTGAGGGAGTGTGTATTTTAATTGCTCCAGAGGATAAATCCTCGTCACCTCGTCCCGTGTGGGAAATAAATAATCCATGTGCCGTATCTAATAACTAGAGAGACGTGATTATTGTCAACTCCAGACCCATGTGGTTTTTTTTATTAATCTGGCAATTTATCGTTACAATTTTTAAATAGTCCATATCAGTCATCAGTTCAACATGTAAAATATAGTCATCGCCATACAAGCCTCTCGCTCGTATGGTAAATCTTCCACCTCGTCACACAAGCTCCAAATGCTTATGTGGTATATGATGAAGTATGCCTATCTTTAGAAGTATGCCATGTAGTGTACTTCAAAATTAATTGTTACTATCCTATGGCGATGTTTATTATTACACACAGAATAACCAGCACTCCGCATCCAATGGCATTCACAGGAGTTGATATAATAATATTTCGCATCCAACTCATTAAGGTTTACCTATTTGTCGGGCACGCAAATAAAATCTTTACTCAACAGCTAATCCATTTACCTGTTCAAACATATATAATGCACATGTATATATTTCTACCTATTCTTAAATCAGTTCAATGCGTGATTTAATCGAATAAATTCTACCATTATTCTCTTACTGATTAAATTAACTATCGTTCTAATAATTTAATTAATCAAATCTACTATCACACAACAAAAACAACAATCAAATGGTTTTTAACTTTTCAAAAATATACTTTTATATATTCAAAAATCATATTTCTAAAACCAAACTATATATATAATCACAAATATGTTATTTATAAACATATAACTCTCGACTCGTTCTGGGGCACTTCTGACCCTATCTCTAACGAGTTATTATGAATCTGCTTTACTCATACTAGGATATTACTGATCCTATCTGTAATGAGTTATTCGTCCTAGAACACTATTGGTTCTATCTCTGACGAGTTCGTTAAAGTGTTATACACCAGAGCTAAGCTTAACCAAAGCTCTGATACCAAATGAGACGACCCCGAACCCCGTACTGACGGTGGCAAGGGTAATCTTTGGAATATAACACAGAAACAGATAACAACAGAACAGAAATAAATAAATACACCAGTTAATGCACAAATAATACACTGGATAAACGTAATCATCAGAGTTACACAGTATACAGGATCATACTTAGTACAAATACAGTTCAGCTATACAAAAATGTCTACAGCGGAAAACAAACATAATATGTACAATAGGAGCTGAACAGCATAAAAAGAGATAAATGAAGAATCCATCTTCAGCTCCAGCTATCCAGAAAGAGCCAGCTAAACCTGAATACAAGGCTGCCCGTGTAGAAAAAGGGGCACCCGAGTTTGAAAGTGAAACAAACTATGAGTCAGTCATGGGACTGGTATGAGAAATCTACTCAACACATTTAAAATATGGCTAATCACAGGACCACGCCACTTTCGTGGAACGGGTTTACTCCATTGGATTGCCAGTGATTTAAAACAATTAAATCTTTTAAACTTCGCAATGCTTTTTGTAAAAATGAAGCCATTATAAGACTCGGTTCCCATCACACAATGCAACGCAAACCGGAGGATAGAGTTTTACATTATAATGGCCAAAATATGATTGATATGAATAAAACAAAAGCATTTGATATTACTACTAGTGTTTATATGTTTCAACAACAATTTCAAATCATAACTATCAATTATAGACGACATGAGCGTCCCATGCCACTATGTCGCCAAATATAGGTGTACAATCAAAACCGCACAATCACGTATTTGGAAACTGGATTTCCGTCATGAACCAAGGCAAAAGATAGTCCTTACCGAATTCGAGACTGCCTAGCCCGAGTCTCAAGATCAAAACGCATCGACCCTTTGATCGTCAGGGCCGGTCCACCGATGTGGATTAAAATGCCTGAACACTACGTTTCCCCGCCCTTTGGGGCGTAAGTGAGCCAACGAATGACTCCATCGGTCCCGGATCGACCGATATATCCGAGGCGCCTCGCAACAGTAACAACCACATAAGTCAAACTCGTCAGGGCGTGTAAAACCACTGACGCCACTTCTAGCTAGGAAGAAACGTATGTCCCCCCTGAGGTCCTTTCTCCCATTTCTGGTTCATACTGGGGTGTGAGGCTCGCGAATTCACGTTATACTCAAAGCTACGCCACACAGGCAGTGCTTTGATCATCACCACAAGACTTTGCTTTTCAACAGAAGCCTTGATCACTACATCTTAGCATGCCACACAGACAATTCACACCGTGCAACTGATAGCTATCAATCACACAGAATAAATTCCAATGTCAGACACACTGTCCATTTGCAAGTCCGTTCTAGGTCGGAACGAAACCGGAGGCACTATATACCTCGCAAACCCATCGATCTCCACGTACGCCTGGATGATCACCACTCATTATCCATATTTCGGGATGCCTCCCAATCAGGACATCAGTTACCATCCAAACGAGGTGAAGATCTCCGGTCTTTGACCACCGTCTTCATCTACGATTTCTTATCGTCAATTCAGTTATTCAGAATGGGATAAACCCGGTCTTTTTGACCAACTCGCGTATATAATAAACAAGTGCAACACAAACACACATACGCATCATTTCAATTCATTAGTCGCTAACCGTTAATCAGTAAGAGAACGATTTCCCAAATATTAACCCCGAAAGCCGAAACCAACATCAGATCAACACCCAGGAAACCATTCGACTTAGCCAACCTTCAGTTAATTTCTAAATTTCACATTCATATCATTTATAAAATTTTATAATGATTTATCGCCATTTTTATTTATTTTAAAATAGCCAATTTATTCAAACGACGCTTCGGGCCATAACGCGGCCGTGGCGATGTTTTTCTTCAGATTTGATTTACACATATCTAAAATTATAACCGTTGGATCTTCACAAAATTTACATCATTAGAAAGATCTTTTCAAAACGAATCCAACGGTTCCAGTTTCGGGAAAATCCAACGGTCGGATCTCCCGGTATAATCGTTTGAAGTTTCATTTTCAAAATACGAACTGCAGCGTCGTTATTCGATTTAATATATATATATATATATATAATCGATTCTGGCACTGTTTTTCTTCAGATTTGAATTAAACATTCCAGACAATCCAACCGTTGGATTTTTTACAAAGTTGGTGCCGTTGGAAAGATATTTCAAAAACGAACCCTATGGTTGCGGTTTCGGGAAAATCCGATGGTCGGATCTCCCGCACTAATCGTTTGAAATCACAGTTTCAAAATACGAACTGCAGCTTCGTTATTCGATATATTTCAATTCTATTTATATATATATATATATATCGATTCTTCGATTTCAAAACTATATGAATTTCATACATTTGATAAAAATGATATTTTTATCTAACTGTTTACTATTTCAACACTTCACTATTTTTAACAATTCATGTATATAATAAAAATGTGTTTTTTTAATGTAAAACAATTTATTTCAAAACGCGATTGTTTTATATAGTTCATATAGGTAATAAAAATATGATTTTTATTATAAAACAATTTATTTAAAAAAAGGTGTATTTTATATAGTTCATATTGATGATAAAAATAGGATTTTTATTATAAAACAATTTCTTTCAAAATATGAATACGACTCAACACATGAATTTCAATTAAACGAATGAATTTCGATTCAACACATGAAGGTTTTCTATAGTTTATATATATAGATAAAAAGGTGATTTTTATATTTAAAACACGAATACCATTCAACACATGAATTCTATTCAACGAATGAATTTCAATTCAACCCATGAAGGTTTTCTATAGCTTATATATATATATAGATAAAAAGGTGATTTTTATTGCAAAACAATTTATTTCAAACATGAACGTCGTTCAATAGATGAATTTCTATTCAACACACGAATATAGTTTCAACACATGAAAATAATTCTAACACAAGAATATTATTCAAAATTTTGGCAGCATAACGGTAGGGTAGTTAAAACCGGGGACGTCCCTAGTACGGCTCCTCGCTCTACCTTAAAGCCTCGCAGCTTTTGATAATGGGGAATCATGCATCTAGTTCGCACGCAGGCGGCATGTATATTTTTTTCATTTCCACAAACTAATCCTATGTGGTTTCAACCAAATATTTCACAACCACAAACGGATATTTTTCAACCACAATCAATCAATTCCAACCACAAACAATTTCAACCAACCATTCGCTATCAATCAATTTTCACACCAATCACAACCAATAAATATCGTCAATGGTTTGTAGACGAGGGGCGTATATATATATATATATATATATATATATATATTATATAAGCATTTCACTTCTATTTCAACACATATATAATTTTTACAACGCATATATAACTTATATATCGAATGTACAACCTATACAACGCTTATACATGAGGTGTACAACGCTTATACAAGTCATACATCGACTATATAATTTATACATCGTCGTTTTCCATATCGTTTATAAATTAAAAATCTCACATTGGGTTCCACTCCACCAAAAAATAGCAGAAGGCTCAGAAAAATATGCGGTCTCTTCTAGAAGGTAGAAGACATCCACACGAGTCCACTGTCTCTTGTTTCACTGAATTTCGTCAACAAACGAAAAAGATATGATTTTTACAGTGAAATCATAAACGGTAGCGCTTTTAAAATGCTATAATATAGTTTAATATATATAAACCGTTACCTCTCTGTTTGGTTCGAAACTAGGGTTGGGAATTTCGCGAAATCCGTGAAGCTAGAGGACGATCGGCCTTCGCAGCGTCGAAGGGCTAGGAGAGGCGTTTCCGCGCAGGGGGGTGTGGACCAGCTCGGTGGTCAGGGGAGCTCGCGGCGGCGGTTTGAAACGATGAACTTTGGGGCGGTGGTTCTCGTCGATGGCGCCACGATAGGAGGAGCAACTGGTATGGATTTGAAGAGGGGAGCGAGGGCTTCAAAAAGTTGTGAAGGGCCGGGGTCAATCGATGAACGGAGTCGCCGGAATCGGAGCTGGAAGCTTTGAAGGGGTTTCCGCCTTCAATCGATCGGGGAGAGAGAAATTGGGGGGGGGGGGGTTTTCTGACGTGGCCCAATACCTTTTTATTTATTTATATATATTTTTTTCCCAAAAATACCCCCTTTCACACACGAACCCCAATCCAAACCCAACGACTGTCGTCCCTAGCGGTTTACCCCCATTCCGAACACAGTGGGATATGTTTCGTAGGCCCATTCGACTGTTTCAGTCAGTTTTCCTTCAATTTAAAATATATAACATTCAATATTCGATTTGAACGTACATTTCAATTTGCCAGGGCCACAAACTGATTCGAAAAATTCCAGAAAAATAAATCTAGCTATGTTTTGACGATACGGTCCCAACAAAACTAGTTTCCTCGAATTCGGAGACCGTTTGCAAAATGGCCCATTTCTGTTCGATCCAATTTAACTGTAATTGACCAAAACACATTTTCCTTTGCCACGCTCACATACTAGCTTCAAAAATTAAGAAATTTGAAACCTAACAATGACTTCACATCCCAGATCCAACAAAAGTAGTTTCGTCGAATTCCGAGGTCGTTTGCAAAATGGCCATTTTCACGGGTTGTAAAATTTCCATAGCGACCTTTCAGAAAATTCATTTGGCCATAACTTTTGCTTTCCGCTATGAAACTTCGATTTTTCAGATTCGTTAGAAAGGTATTCACTAACAGATTTAAATATTTTTAGTTTCACTCAAATCCGTTTTGTTTTGCACCCGGTACAATCAGTCAAAGTTTGAATTCAAATTTGAAACTACCGCGCCATTTCAGGCCTTGTTTATAATTAGAATTAATTATATTCGTTTTCAAACGTCGATTCAAACTCACTTTTCATTGCTATTATATAAAATATTTATTTTAAATATTTAAAATCCACTATTTTAGCCAATTAAATTTTTTTAAATTGGTTCAAATTTTCCGGGTCGTTACAACTTGTGTTATATAATATATTTTATTCGTCCCGATTTGAGATTTGTGTCTACTTTGATTTTGTGGTCATTGTGATCTTATTTTCTTCTATTCTAACTTCTCATCTTTTCTATTTCTCACCCTTTAATTTATTTCTTTTAGTGATCTAGTAAGTTTCCGGTGTTTCGTTAGTCGAATAGTGTTTGTGTCGATGATCAGGATCGGGAATCTGTCGGGTTGTTACAGTGGTATCATAGCTTAAGGTTGAGTGATGATCTTGGCTCCATGGTATGAATCAATAAAGATGGGTTGGTAATACCCTAGATTGAGTTTGAGTGTATGTATACGAGAGAGCATATTTGTAAGTTGTATAAAAATGTTTTATATTATGTGGATTTATAGGTTAATTGGCTTATGGATTCTGGTTGACAGTGGGCACCGCAATGTCGATAGGGGCTTCTAAACACTTGAATACGATGAATCGACACAATATGTTTTGGAAGAGGGTAAATGTAGTAATTTTACCCAAAGTATATTTTCATATAACGAAAGTATTTATCTTGGGATTATTATAGTATATTCTATGTGTTGTTTGTTATTATAATCGAATGGGATTATAAAATTGAGATGGTTATGTATGTAACCAAATATAATTCGTGTAAGTGTTATGAAATGAACTAAATCTGGATTTAAACCAGAATTTGGGATTAGAACTCAAGAAACTTGGAAAAGTGTTTGTAAATGAATTTTTTATTAAATATAAGGAAACTTTAAGATCTTGGGAGATTTGGAAACGTTTTTCAAGCATTGTGAATGATAGTTTGAAGTAACTTCCAAATGGAAGTATTTAAGAATGAGTTTTGAAAGTAATATAACATCAAAATCACTTTAATCGCTGGAAAATAATCCTGATGATTACGGCTGCATCATCAATGTTCATTTTCGAGTTTCTAAGTGATGGGTTGCTACCAAAGATATTGTTTTTGAATTGTGTTTTTGAATTGTTTTGATAAACATGTTTTTTTGAAAGGAAAGGCCTGTTTTAAAAAGGGATGATTTGCTAAAAACCTCCCAAGAAGATATTGTTTGAATTAAAAACAAGTAAGAACCTATATGGAGTAAACTTATTTAGAAATAGAATTATATAAGTGAGGTTTATTAATGTGGTTTATAAATGGGATATGGAATTCGCGTCGAGGATCGAGGAACTAAAATTCCGATGGATTTGAAAACGGTTTTCCAAAAGATTTGAAAATGAAATATTTGAATTGTTCTTTTAAAGAGTTTATGGAAATAAATGGATTTAAAGGATTTTGTAAGCATAGTTCTTATTTCAGTCGCTGGAAATAATTTCAATAGTGAATCGACCATCATCGGTGTTCATTTTCGAGTTCTGAATAAGACTTGCTATTTTAGATAAATAATTGAATTTAAAACAAAAGTTTGTTTGAATCTAGAATTTACAATTTTGAAAATCTGAATTGTTGAAGTTGAAATGGTTAGTTAAGCGAAGTTTGAGCATATTAATTAAATTTAAATAAAATAGAAGAATTTCAAGTGAATAAAATTTGAATTTTCCCCAATAAAGGGTAGACATGAGTAATTAGCTAAGTATGGACTAATATGAGTTGAAATGGATTGACTTTTGTAATAAAATCAGATTTGAGTTATGAAATGAGGATAACTGATTAGCGGAGTTAATTAGCAAATAGAATTTGTGGATAGAATTAACTTGGTTAAGTAAGTCGGATTGATGAATTGAGATTTGAGATTGAATATGGTTTAATTCAAAAGGTTGGATTGATTTTAAATCAATGAAAATTGGAAATGCATGTAAATATGCATATGTTAGACAGATATGGAATGAAGAGAATTAAGAGAATAAATTGAATGCTTGACAAAGGTACCTGTTTAATTGAGTATGAGATTTTTATGAGCTTATTTGGCAAGTTGTTTGGCTTTTTAATTTTCTTTTTGATTAGACAAGGCATAGAGAGGCGAGTTGTAGTTGTACTAATTGAGCCGCGCAAAGGAGACGCTAGCAAAAATTTTAAAAAATTTAAAGAGTTAGAAAATTTCATAACTAAAAAAAATTGATTTGTTAATTTTATATTGAAATTAGAAAAATAGATTGGTTAGTGGAATCCAAAGTGAATAATGAAGTTGATAAATTGATTTAGAATCAATTTGAATGAATATGGATATGCAAGTGAGCATATGGATTGAAAATAACAATATGGGTATAGATTGTTCAAAAATGGTGGACTGGTCAATTGAGATGAATCATGGAAATTTGAATATAGGCATCAGAATTAAAAGCTTTGTAAAGAACCGAGGTAAGGAGATGTGAAGTGTAAGATCCTCGCCAAATGGGATGAGAGAAGTTGGAAGAGTTATAACATCTGTGCTGCTTTGTAATTTCGAGAATGAAATTCTTTTAGGGAAAATGAATGTAACGACCCAATTAGCGCCCGCGGTTTTTAATTATATATTACGTATGTGGAGCGTGAGATGCAAGAGTTTCGCTAGATTATTATTGATATGATTAGACACTATTATGATATTAGAATATCGTTGATATAAAAAATATTTTGCGTTATTATAAGGTAAAAACCACCCATATTTATGTGTGGATCGGTCTTACGGTTATCCTTTCTTTTAAAAGGATTTGTAAAAGTTAAATCAAGTGGCTGGAGATTATCACACCAGTCTCATGACGGACTCAAAGTTTATTTTGTTTTATTTTACCCTAAACTCTTGGGTGCCTAAATTCGTACGGGTAGTCAAGTAGTCGAGATTTTACAGATATACTGGGAGGAGCTTGGAGCAGAAGGCTTGAACATTAGATATCTACAGTTTATTTCCACTTTGTTATAGGTATTGTACTCTGATGATGGTATGCGTATACGGTTACAGATTTGTATTTCAAAAGTTATGTTATATAATATATTTTATTCGTTTTGCAGTGAGATCTGTGTCTGCTTTCATTTTGTAGTCATTGAGATCTTCTGTTCTAACATTTTATTTCTCACCGTCTAACTTATTTCTATTAATGATTTGGTAAATTTCCAGTGCTTGGTTAGTAGACATGTGATCGACACTTCCTATGAATCAAAAAAGCGCGAATTATGTAATAATAACTGCAAGAGCACAGATCGTGTAATATGCAGGTCGAACACAGGGAGGAATATTAAATTTTATTATTTATATATTTCTTGGGCGAGTTAGACAAATCTTGGAGGTTGATTTTGAAAACAAACAAAATTGAAACTGTAATTAAAACTGTTATTGAATTGAATCAGATCTGAATCTAATGGAATCTATATTCAATCCAATATGAACTAGGAAAGCAATAAACGAAACAGAAATTAAATAACAAACAAGAAATAAAATTAGGATTATTACTAAATCTAATCAGACGATCAATCACTAATGAAAATAGGTGCAAAAGACAAATAGTGCTCTACCAAATCTAATTGTGTAGACAACACTAATTGCTAAGAAAATAAAAATGTAGAAAAGAGAAAAGAAGACTAAACTAGATTAATTACAGAAAAATTACAGCAAAAAAGTATATCATTATAATGGGTATACATGTGTATTTATAACAGAGTTGCAAAACCATAATCATATAAATGGGCCTTCTCATAAAAGATTATGCTACGATCCTCCTCTTATCCTTGTTTAACATGTGTCCAGCTGATTGATTTCCTAAGATATTTTCTACCAATCTCCTTCCAAGGTGACCAATGTGAACACAACTAGCCTCCAATGACAACTTCTTATGCAATTCTTCATGCATATGGCGTCAATTCTTCACTTTTAAGGCTGTATAAGGCTTGAACAACTAATTTATAAAAACAACAAAACAATACCCAAGGTAATATTTATTTGTATACAAAAGATAACATATAAGAGCATAAAATAAACACATTTCTATGCTAATCAAATACCCCACACTTATCTTTTACTGTCCTCGAATAAAAGAATTAAAAACTAACTAGATAGGTCACACTTTCATAGGAAACACGATTGTGTTGAGCGTATGCAATAAGCCGTTAAACCTCTAGGTGCCCCTAGTAGGACGAGTGGTGTCTCGTGAGGGTTTTCAGCGGATACTACCCACAAAATCTAATGCAGTATGTTATGATTCTAATGCAACTACATGAATGCAATGGACATATGCAAATGAAAACACGACTTATTTCAGAAAAGTGTTACAATAAATTAAATTAACAATTTCTGGTTAGTTGATTGTATTTTAGATACCTCAACCTGTCACAAAATTTCAACATAATTCAAGTTTTCATTGTTTAAACTTAGTTTGGCTAGTTGGTTCGGTCGATAACATAGTGCAACCATGAAATAAATTCTTAGTTTGCTTGTCATAGTTTGTAAAGTGGTATTCTAATTTCCTTGTGTATGAACAGTCAGATAAATAAGGCCAAGAAGTGCTTGGGCATCATTGCTTATTCTCTATTTCTACAAAAATGAAGCTTTATAACTAATTACATACCTAACTTAAAGACCAAGGTATACCACCCATGCACTGCCTTGCGGACCGACGGAGAGTTGGGACAGAGCTTGGCAGATTATGCAGACCGACCCTGACTTTATCAACATCATGTCGGATCGAGCTTGATGGGTTTGCACAACAACGCTAGATTTTCAAGCAATGTTGGATACCCTTGGATTACTATTATTATTATCGAAAATATAAGAACAAGAGAGAGTTACGCGAATTCAGCTTATCAAAACTTAGTTTTATAGATTCGAAAAGCCAATATAAGTATTTTAAGTCTTCCACTCATTAAACAAAGACTACAATTTAGAATAAACTTCAAGGCCATCACCTAAGAATCTCCCTATGTACCGGTTACACTATTATCCCTCAGAATTCAACTTTCATTATATTTCTTATTCGATTTTAGTTGAGAGGAAAAATACTATCAACTGATTAACAATCGTTAATTTATTTTGTTGTATCAATCTAAAATGAGTCGTATTTCAAAAAAGAAAAAAACATGGTATGTTACTACGATCTAAAATGTATGATGGTCCTATCTAAATGAACGAAAATGAAAAAGAAAAAGAAAAAATAAATAAAAATAAAAATGATGCAATGCAGACTCCCCCCTCCCCATACTTGGACAAAACAGTGTCCACATTATAACTTTTTTCTAAATTTGAAAGATAGTACCCAAAGATGGATCAAATGCAAAATGATTTGTAAAACTAAACGTAATTTAACAACTATATGCGAATAAAAATAGTATGCAGAATGAATTGTATGGTGATGTTGCGTGTCATGTGAAAAATGAGATTTCCTTTTCCCCCTATATTTGGCTCTATCGAAAATGATGTACGATGATTTCATGTCTGAATTTTGAGGTACAAGAGGCATGTCAATTTCAATCGATGAAATTGGCTAAAGATTATTTTTGGGAGTTCCATATATGCATTCCCGTCATTTAAAAGTTTGAGTTCGTCCTCAAAAAGATCTTCAAAAGATATAGTAGATACGTCTAGTGAAGTGTGAGAGACTTTCTCAATAGGTAAATCTATCGTGTCATCAACAATGGTTTCTATCATGTCGACTTGTCGTGTTTTAGAATTTTGGTCATTCGAAGAAGAAGGTATTGACAGGGGAAGTGAAGGAGGTAAAGGTATGGAAGATGGGTTGTTGGGATTGCCAACGTTCAAATAACAGATATTGTCGGAGTTGCCAACATCAAAAGAAGAGATGTTGGAATTGCCAACATTCGAAGGAGATGGGGATTTGGAAGGTTCAAGTGAATTGGCTTTGGTTACCATCGGAAGAGCATCAAGATTTTGATTTGAGGTTGGAATCTAAGGATTATCGGGATCGCTGACATTATTTTCAATCATTTTTCCTAGCCTAAGATTGGTGACCGGGTTGACCGAATTATAGCTTTCATCCTTAAAAAATTCATGTTCAAAATCCTTCTCCAATTTTAAGTTTTTTAAAAATTCAGCATTTTTATTCTGTTCAATGTCTAAAATTTCAAGTTTCTCGCAGCCTGAAAGAGAGAGATCAAAATCTGAGCTTAAACCGTTTTCCTGAAAAGAACTGAAGTCCAAATCATTTATTGAATTTTGAACAACTTCATTTAGATCATTATTCTCAATTTCCAAAGTTGTTATTTGAAAATTTTCACTGTCAGCAAAGAATGGATTATTTTCTGATTCATCACATGTGTGAATTAGATTTTGTTGCTCGCATTGTTCTGCAAAAGATGTCATTAAATAAAGAAGTTCATCCATATTTTTATCTAGCCTTTCTTCCCACTCTCTAAGAACGTTAAGATGATATTCCCCAAAATCATTAACTTGAGAGCTCTCGTTTTGGATTCCTTGATTCTCAAAATTATTTGAATTTTCAGAAAAATGACAATGATGTTGGACATCATTTTGATTTTGAAAATTTGGTTCGTAACCAAAACTGTTAAAGTTAAAGGGAAAACTGCAATTTTGGTCATTCTCAAGATGTTGATATGGGCTGTAATTTTGAAAAGTTTGATCGATTTGAAAATCATTTTCATTTCCAAAATTATTTTCGAATTGATTTACAACCCCATATTGATGTTGATCAAAGGTATATTGCGATTCAAAGCTATTTTGATATGGATGTGGCCCATAATCGAAATTATTGAAATTTGAGTTGAAATCGCCATTTTGATTATATCTATGATTTTGAAAATGTTGGCCATTTAATTTTTTTTGAAAAGTGTTGGCATTGGGCTCATGAAATTTCAATTTTTTTTGCCTTATGAATTGTAAATCATACTCATAATCCTCGAGTCGACGAGATCCTCTCAGGTTATTAACCCACAATTCTCTCAAGGATTTTTTTGAATCAGACATTTGAATGAAGCCAAGACAAGACAAAAAATATTCTCATTTCAAAATAGTTCAAAATATTAAGTTGTACTCTATTAATTAACTGACTCAATTAGAAGGGGGAAAAGGGTCTTATGATTGTTCACGTATGGTATAAATACTAAGGGATGCGACCAATGTTTTATGGGTAGTATGCAACCTCTTTTGCTAACAGTTCAATAAATTGAACTACTATATATCCGCGATCCAATTATACGAGACAGTAAACATCACAAAGCACCACTTTTCAATTATATTATTTTATATGAGCTCGTATTTTCTTAGAATCAACGTTTAATGAATTTTAAAGTTGAAAACCAATGAGAGTGATTATTTTTATTATTGAAAATCCAGCCTAACAAACAGGTTCACAGATTTCAATCACATAACAGTCAAAAAACAAAAAATTACAGAAACAATTTTTTTACAAGCGAGTCGCGGCACCTGCAAGAAATCTTGCAGAAATCTTTACAAGCAATTTCTGCATTCCTTTTTCTTTACATCAGAGCACCTGTAGAGTTTAGAAAATTTTACAGTGGTGTATGGCAGTCCGTCCAAAGCAGTGGGTAACTTCAACTGTTTCCTTCTAATGGCTTTTGATTGATTGAACTTCTTCTTCTTCTTTTTATTTTTAGAAAAGAAAATAAACAAAAAAATGAAAAGGAGGAAAAAAATCCTATCTATAAAAAAAATAACAAATAAGTTGAATTGGGAAAAAAGGTGTAAAACAAGCTAAACTACTCGACTAAAAAAACTAAACTTAAAAAGGAAATAAGAAAAGTTGACTCAAGAAAACCGACTCATAAAAGTAAACTCAACCAAAATAAAAACTCAACCAAAATAAAACCTTACCGCTCACGCGATAACAAACAAGGAAAACAAAATCACATTTAAGTATTCTTGCCTGAACAAACCCCATCAAAATTAACAAATATCCCACACAATCTTTTATATCTCCGAAAAGAAAATCAACCGACAGAGCGCCTCCTTATGTTTTCAAAACAAATCGTTTCTAAAACAAGAAAATATGGAAACAAATCTATTTAACCACTATCATCTCTAACTCCAAATAACACGCTTCCTTGTTCTTCTTTTATTTGAATCAGATTTTTTTTCCCCTTTCTCAACTTCGAATTGATTTCGATTTGTGCGAAGTGTGTTTTCGAATTGATGGTGACTAGAGCTTCGGGTCTATGAGTTTTTGAGTCGAATATGGGTTTTGAGTAAGGGAATTATGGATTTGGGGTTTTTGTTTTGACGTGAGGCGGAGGTGAGATTGGGTTGGAATTCAGGTGTGCTAAGGGTAATTGGGAGGGTTCGATTTTTGTGAATGTTCCGGTTGTGATTTGATGATGGTAAGCTTTGCCTGAACGGTGGTGGAATTACTATGAAGGAAGGTTGAGGTTGAGGGTTGTAATGATTGTTGGGGGATTTTCGATGAAGTGGATTGTTTGGACTAGCAAAGGAGGTTCTATGAGGATTGCATGGGGACAGACGGTTCTGGCTTATGATCGAAAAAGTGAGGTTGACGTGAACATGATGGTTTTGTGGCAATACAAGTGAAGGCAATGCGAACTGAAGGTGTGCTTGCATTGAGAATTATGATTATAGGAGAGGAAGGTATAAGAACTGGGTGTTGTGGTGGTTTGGAGATGTATTGGTTTGATTTGGTGATGATGGTGTATTGATATGGAGGACGTATCTGGATGATTTTGTGCGTGGATGGTATTTGGGTTGGTGCTTTTGAACAGGACTGGTTGATGTTGTCCGGGTTGACGAGGGAAGTTGCTGTAGGAGGTTGGCGTGGTCCGTTGAATGATGTATGTGGATGGTGGTTATTGGGAGAGTTTAGACGGACGAACTTGTTTAAGGGGAGGTTCGTGAGTCTTGATGGGTTAGCTGGATATTTGTGAGAAGGGGTGAAGGAGATGGTGTTTTGTGACCTGATGTGAGAAATAAGGAGGAAGGTAGAAGATGAAGTTAAAAAAAGGAAACAAAGAAAAATTGTAAAGGGATTTTTTTTGAAATCGAAAAGAGGCAAGAGATTGTAACAGAAAATGATGGGAGAAAAGAAAAGAAATTAAAGAAAATTTGGCGAGATTTTTTTTCCTCTTGTTTAGGTGATTGATAGTACCAATGACTAATACCAAACCAACTACTCAAGAATTTTTTTCTCTATATATACAACAAAATAAAAGAAAAAAATAAAACTAACACGAATCAGAAATTAAATAAATAATAAAATTTAATTATTTCCTCCCCGGCAACGGCGCCAAAAACTTGATCGGCACTTTCTATGAATCAGAAAAGCACAAATTATGTAATAATAACTGCAAACGCATAGATTGTAACACCCCGTATTTTCTGTAATCATTATAGTAACGAATTAAAGAATACTTAATTATAAATGTGAAAATTAAGGGAAACGCGTTATGCCATTTCGTTCGTCTCGTAATTCTGCTTGAGATAGAGTCCGAGTTTGCATAAATCGGACTCCGTATGAAGGAGTTATGACCTTCAGAAGATTCAAGAATTTAAAAAGATTAAAACAGTTCAAATTAAAATCCAAAATTCAAGTTCAAACCCCGAAGCAGACCGGGCGGGAAATTTCCCGCCCAGAAATCAGGTCGACCAGGGGGTCGACCTAATCCGTCGCCCAGATCCAAAAATGAGACGATGCTGACTAGTTGCTGAGCCTTTTCTGACCTATTGCTGAGTCACTAGGGCTTAGGTAGCAATTGTGGATAACTCTATCTAGTCTGGACGGCTGTGATTGCTCCTAAAATAATCTAACAGCTCACATAAGTTTAAACTTCTATAAAAGCAACCCTAATCCTCAAACCCTAAATCACACTAATTCATTCCAAGGAGCCACCATGCTGTCAATGAACGTTCTAGCCTAGCCACCGTTTCTTCTTCAATTAGAAAGCGAGTCAAAAGCTTCGAATCAAAACTTACTTAGAGAAATTGATAGTCTTCTTCAAGGGATTGCTTTTCAAATTCAGAAAACAGATCCCTAAAAAAAAGACTTTCTTTTCTTTGTAAGTCCTGTTATTATTTAGATGTGAACGATTAAAAGTTGTGATTTGTAATAAAATGAAAACTAGAGTAATTCCTAGTTGTAAGATAATGACGATGTTGATTTATGTCTATTCTTGTAACGATTCTATCGTATATGCTTGTGAGATTATTGTGGTTATTATGTTGATGTTAAACCAATCGTATATTATGTAAATTTGGTGACTTTTTCATGTTATGTAATTTGCAAGTTGTTTAGATCTACATTTAGATCTATGTTTATTGAATCACGCAAGTTGTTTAGATCTACATTTATATATATGTTTATTGAATCATGCAAGTTGTTTAGATCTACATTTAGATCTACGTTTATTGAATCATGCAAGTTGTTTAGATCTACATTTAGATCTATGTTTATTGAATCATGCAAGTTGTTTAGATCTATGTTTATTGAATCATGCAAGTTATTAGGCTAAGACATGTATTATGTTTAGATCTACATTTAGATCTATGTTTATTGAATCATGCAAGTTGTTAGGCTAAGACATGTATTATGTTTAGATTCACATTTAAATCTATGAAAATTGGAACCAAAATTAAAGCTCATATTTACATGCCTTGTTAAACTTGTGCAAAACCATATGCTAAAGATTCATGTTTGTTGGATCCAAGATAAAAGTTCATGTTTACATGCCTTGTTAAACCTGTGTAATTCCATATGTTTAAGATTCATGATTATTGGATCCAAATTAACGTTTACATTCACATGTCTAGTTGAACTTGTGCAATTCTATATGCTTAAGGTTTATGTTCATTGGACCCAAAATAAAAGTTTACATTTACATGCCTAGTTGGATTTGGGTAATCTCATATGCTTAAAGACTCATGTTAGTTGGATCCAAAAATGCAAGTTCGTTATATTATGCCATGTTTACATGACACATGTTTAATTAGTTCCTTATATGTTGTGTGAATGGTACAAGCTCCCTTCTTTCCCCTTTTGTATATAAGTTAGGCTAAGTTACGAGCCTAACATTCTAGGTGAATTTTGCGAACGTATGACGGGGATAATGTTGGGAAAACCTTAAAATCATATTAATGGCATAATTTGGCCCATAAATATATGAATGATTAGTGGCATAAAATTTGCATAATTTATATACCTAAAATTATGAACATGGTTTAGAGAGAAATTGGGCATGACTTGAATGACAATAATTTACATACAAACACAAAAGGTAAATATGTAAATTTAGAAAAAGACGAATATGCCTAACCCGAGGTTAGATTGAGTTACGGTGTAAGACTGCCTGGAACAGCCTGACGCATCCAGCAACCATAACAATATATATCTAATGTGAGAGGTTAGTGCATCAAGCCCAAAAGAACCCGAGGTTAGACTGTGTTGCGGTGTAAAACTACCAGGACCAATACTAGGCAGGGTAGGGCACGGTTACTGGGCTGATTATAAGCGGTCAAAACAACGGTGGGTGGTGCGTCAGTGTAGGTTCCGACGAAGTGCGGGCATGCACGTACTCCGGAGTGGAAAAAGCAGGCACCGGGCATCAGTAGGCATACACTGTGCATCTTGAATTGTGTCGGGTTGCCACCATAGGATTTGATACACCCCATGGTGGGACCAGCACAGGTATCTACAATCAAGCGGGGGCCGAATGACACAAGTGGTAAGCATACATGAGTAGGAGCCGATCGATAAAAAGGGGATCATTTATCATGAACACATGGTCTTAGTTGAAACACTGGTACAGGGTTGCAAAGAAGTTGAAATGAGCGCGATAGCATATTCAGTCTTATTATCTTATTTCTAGGGTGTTGTCCTAGATTCAGTTTATTCAAGTCATTATCCTTTTCTTGTTTACATGCTAAATAATCACTGGACTTACCAGACTCATGTCTGACCCATTTTTCTTTCGTCTTCTTTTCTTCCATTCGCCCCCATGTAATGACCCGCATTGGCAGAGGTATTATAATTAATTTATTTAATTATATAAATAGTGATATAGTGAATCAAATGGTGGTTTAATAAAATAATGGTGAATATTTAATTAAAATAATAAATTAAATAATATATTTAATTCTGAAATAATCAGAATTGGCTGAAATGGCGATATGGTGTGAACTGGATCATCTGTGATATTTAATTCAGTTCAGAATTGAATTAGAATAACGAATATATTATATAAATAACAGTTTGAACGTAGAGTTATAATATAATTAAAATCAAGCTCGAAATGGCGCTGTTGTTCGTAAATTGGCGATTCGAACTTCAACTGAATGTACAAGATTCGTTTTAAGCCGGATTTCTGTGAAACAAGAAACGTGTGGAGCTGGTGGAGTATATCTTTCTAGTGGAAGAGAAAAATCGGGATTTTGTCGTGTAGATTTTGATTCACGTCCAAATCAAATTTCAGAAAAGTCGCTGTGGAATTCCTTTATAATTTATAAAGGAATTATTTATATTTTAAAAAGGAATTTCAATATAAATCGAATATCGGGTTGACCCAGATTTGGAATATCAAGTTATAAATCCCAGTAGAGCTGTATGGTATTCCACTATGAGTATATACGATAATATTTATTTCTAAATATTTAATTTAATTATATTTAAATATATTTATATATTTAAATGGGTCATCCAGAGCTTTAAAAATAGCCACTTTTGCAAACGAAGTCGGAATGGGACGAAACTAATTTTATTGGATCCGCAATGTCAAATAGTTGTTAGATTTCTAGTTTCGTGATTTTTAGAGTCACTGTGTGGCCGTACGGATTTTTAGAGTGAGAAACAGTAAGTATTTTAACAGGTAAAAATACGCTATGTGAGCATACGAAGTCGGAATTCGACGAAACCAGTTTCGTTGGGACCGTAATGTCAAACCGTAGCCGCTTGTCCAGTTTCGTGATTTTTAGGTAGCGTGTGTGAGCATACGGATTTTTAGAAGACGAATTAACGACGGAGAATATACCGGGAATATTCCTTCTACAAAATATCTAGATATTTGTCTCCACTATAAATACACCACCCTTACCCTCTCTAAAACCTAATTCAGTTTCTCTCTTGGTCAAATAAGTTCCGCCGTTCTTTTTCTTCATCTTTTCAGAAAAATGAGAGTTTAAATTCAAAGAAAAATCAAAACAAATGGTATAAATTTCTACAAATAAAAATATGTGGATATTTGGGATCGTAAGGGGTTGGGCTACAAGCTAAGGTGGGTTTCTTGTGTCGCGCAGCAATTTTCCTGATGTCGGAAAACATACAGTGACTCTAGGGTTGGAGTGTAATGATGATAAGCGAAGTAGGAGGTGGAATCGAGGTGTTGGTGGCGTCAAGTGTGGAAAATCGCATCCTTTGGTGAAATTTGGTTCGATTTGGGGTCTACAATATTCGCACTTTTACTGTAGTGGCGCGGGTCTGTCTGAAACCATGGCGGAGGAAGGGATGAACGAGCTGACACCTGATGGTATGGTGAGGATGCGTTGAATGGGGAGTGTATTGGTGGTATTCTTTTCGAATTTCGTGAAGCAGAAGAGGAGCAGTCGAAGGGAGAACGTGTTTTTGATGTTGGATAGTTTGCCTGAAGCGTGGGATTTATTATGGGAAGAAGGTCTTATAGGTCTGGTAAAACGTGAGAGGATGAATGGTATGGGCTGAAGTTTTGAAATGGGTGAGGCCCAATTCTAAAAATATTTAAGTTATTTTAATTCAAAATTCTATATAAACTTGTATAAGTGATATATAATCCATACGTTAACCAATATCAGCAAAACAAGATCCGATAGGATTGTATGGACGGACACTACCCATTGGAACTGATTGGAAGTGGAGTAAGGCTCGTTTGGATTTTAGGCGAAATAAATTGTTTGATTCAAATCAAACAAACGGTTTATCGTTCTTTAACAATGAACTGCCAAAGTGAGTAAATCTCACTAACTCTGAACAGTTTATAATTTCATGTTCTATTTTTAGAACTGTTAAATATTGGCTGATTGACTGTGTGTTGACTGTTTGATTGAACTGCTAGTCAGTTAGTTGAATTTCTATATTGATTCTGTTTAACAGAATATATCATATGGAACTGAAAGCAATGTTATCTATATTGTTTAACATCTGTGATGCAGGGAAATAGGTTGGAGGAATCCAACTGGATTCCTCAACATTTATTTTACTGTGATCCATATATTGTGATATATGATGTGATATATAATCTGTTGTTGATTATGTGTGTTTGGACGATATTTATCGTTGTTATATGGTATGTTAAATACCATAAGAAATATTTGATGTGGGAAAGGGGATTTTCAAAGTGTATTTTGAAAATGAATTATTTATATAAAATCGATGGATTTTATATAGAAAAGGAAAAGGATTTTTATAAAAGGAGAATAATTATAAAATCGAAGGATAAGTTATAATAAAGGAAATATTTATTTGTTAAATAAATAGGATAGATAAAAGAAATATTTATTTGTTAAATAAATAGAATCATTAAAAGGGAGTATTTATTCAGGGAATAAATTAATCAAATGAGTTAGTTAAACCATATTGTCAAATGAGTTAGTCAAACCAAGTTAAATGAGTTGATCAAACCAAGTTGATCGAGTTAGTTAAACTAGTTAACCCAAAGGAGTTAGTCGAAGTTAGTTAATCCAAAGGTGTTAGTCGAAGTTAGTTAATCCAAAGGAGTTAGTCGGAGTTAGTTAATCCAAAGGAGTTAGTCGAAGTGAGTTAATCTAAAAGAGTTAGTCGAATCGAGTTGTTCGAACCAAGTTAGTCGAGCCTAGTTAATCGAATCAAGTTGAGTTAATCAAGTAAGTAAATCAAGTTGAGTTAGTCAAGATGAGTTAATCAAACCAAGGTAATCCAAATGAGATAATCAAATATGAGTTATTCGAAGTGTGATATCGAATATGGTTTATTCGAAAGGAGCTAATCGAATATAGTTTATTCGAAAGGAGTTATTCGAATATAGTTTATTCAAAAAGAATTAATCGAAAAGGATTACTCGAGAAGAATTTATCAAATAAAGTTAATCGGTTAAAGTGAATGCAATATGGTAAATCGAATAGAGTAAATCAAATAGAGTAAATCAAATAGAGTTAATCAAATAGAGCTAATAAAAAAAGGAGCTAATCGAATATAGTTATTCGAAAAGAAAGGTTAAGTAAGGAAGTTAGTTAAAGAAATGTAAAGTGAACTTTTCCTATTTCAAAGTTAAAAATGTTGTTCAGTTAAGGTTTGAGAGGTAGTTCTACCCCAACTTGATTGGCTTCTTTTTTAACTAAGGAATGGTTAAGGTTCGGCAGTAAAGGATGGTTAAGTGAATTTAGTAATTGAAGAAAATGGTTTGAGTTGGCATAGCGATGTTTTATCTAAACATCTTTTTAATCCAAACGTAGGAGTTTTGGAAATGTTTTCCCAAACAAGAATAAGAAATGTTTTCTAATACAGAAAATGTGACGACCCCAAATCCCGTACTGACGGTGATAAGGGTAATCTTTGGAATATAACACAGAAACAGATAATAGCAGAACAGAAATAAATAAATACACCAGTTAATGAGTAAATAATCACTGGATAAACAATAATCATCAGAGTTACACAGTATACAAGATCATACTTAGTACAAATACAGTTCAGCTATACATAAATGTCTACAGTGGATACAAACATAATATGTACAATAGGAGCTGAACAGCATAAAAAGAGATAAATGATAGAATCCATCTTCAGCTCCAGCTATCCAGAAAGAGCCAGCTAAAACCTGAATACAAGGCTGCCCATGTAGAAAAAGGGGCACCCGAGTTTGCAAGTGAAACAAACTACGAGTCAGTCATGGGACTGGTATGAGAAATCTACTTAACACATTTATAATATGGCTAATCACAGGACCACGCCACTTTCGCGGAACGGGTTTACTCCATTGGATTGCCAGTGCTTTAAAACAAATAATTCTTTTTAAAACATCGCAATGTTTTTATAAAAATGAAGCCATTATAAGACTCAGTTCCCATCACACAATGCAACGCAAACCGGAGGATAGAGTTTTAGCTTATAATGGCCAAAAGATGCTTGATACGAATAAAACAAAAGCATTTGATATTACTAGTGTTTATATGTTTCAAAAACAATTTCAAATCATAACTATCAATCATAGACGACATTAATGCCCCATACCACTATGTCGCCATATATAGGTATACAATCAAAACCGCACAGTCACGTATTTAAAAATTGGATTTCCGTCATGAACCAAGGCAAAAGTTAGTCCTTACCGACTTCGAGACTGCCTAGCCCGAGTCTCAGGATCAGAGCTCGAGTGACCCTTGGATCGTCAGGGCCGGTCCACCGATGTGGATTAAAATTCCTGAACACTGCGTTTCCCCGCCCGTTGGAGCGTAAGTGAGCCAACGAATGACTCCATCGGTCCCGGATCGACCGGTATATCCGAGGCGCCTCGCAACAGCAACAACCACATAGGTGAAAATAATATAAATGTCAGCCAGTTTAAACACTGACATCACCTCTAGCTAGGAAGAAACGCATGCCCTCCCTGAGGTCCTCTCCCATTTCTGGTTCATACCGGGGTGTGAGGCTCGCGAATTCATGTTATACACAAAGCTACGCCACACAGGCGGTGCTTTGATCATCAACCACAAGACTTTGCTTTTCAACAGAAGCCCTGATCACTGCATCTTAGCATGCCACACAGGAAATTCACACCATGCAACTGATGGCTATCAATCACACAGAATAAATTCCAATGTCAGACACACAATCCATTTGCAAGTCCGTTCTGGGTCTGAACGAAACCGGAGGCACTATATACCTCGCAAACCCATTGATCTCCACGTACGTCTGGACGGTCACCACTCATTATCCATATTTCGTGATGCCTCCCAATCAGGACATCAGTTACCATCCAAACGAGGTGAAGATCGGTCTTCAACCACCGTCTTCATCTTCGACTACTTATCGTCGATTCGGTTATTCAAAATGGGATAAACCCCGTCTTTCTGAACAACTCGCGTATATAATAAACAAGTGCTACACAAACACTACATACGCCTCATTTCAATTCATTAGTCACTAACCGTCAATCAGTAAGGGAACGATTTCCCAAATATTAACCCCGAAGGCCGAAACCAACATCAGATCAACACCCAGGAAACCATTCGACTTAGACAACCTTCAGTTAGTTTCTAAATTTCACATCCATATCGTTTATAATATTTTATAACGATTTATCGCTATTTTTATTTATTTTAAAATAGCCAATTTATTCAAACGACGCTTCGGGCCATAACGCGGCCATGGCGCTGTTTTTCTTCAGATTTGATTTACACATATCTGAAAATCTAACCGTTGGATCTTCACAAAATTTACATCTTTAGAAAGATCTTTTCAAAACGGTTCCAAAGGTTCCAGTTTTGGGAAAATCCGACGGTCGGATCTCCCGGTACAATCGTTTGAAGTTTCAATTTCAAAATACGAACTACAGCGTCATTATTCGATTTAATTTAATTTAATTATATATATATATATATAATCGATTCTGGCGCTGTTTTTCTTCAGATTTGAATTAAACATTCCAGACAATCCAACCGTTGGATCTTTACAAAGTTGGTGTCGTTGGAAAGATATTTCCAAAGCGAACCCAACGGTTTCGGTTTCGGGAAAATCCGATGGTCGGATCTCCCGCACTAATCGATTGAAATCACGGTTTCAAAACACGAACTGCAGCTTCGTTATTCGATTTATTTTAATTATATATATATAATTGATTCTTCAATTTCAAAACCATTTCCTTTTCATACATTTGATAAAAATGATATTTTTGTCCAACTAACTTCTATTTCAACACTTCACTATTTTTAACTATTCATGTATATGATAAAAAATGTGATTTTTATTGTAAAACAATTTCTTTCAAAACATGACTATTTTATATAGTTCATATAGATGATAAAAATAGTATTTTTATTATAAAACAATTTATATCAAAACACGAATACCATTCAACACCTGAATTTCCATTCAACGAATGAATTTCCATTCAACACATGAAGGTTTTCTATAGTTTGTTTATATATATAGATGAAAAGGTGATTTTTATATTTAAAACACGAATACTATTCAACACATGAATTTCAATTCAACACATGAAGGTTTTCTCTAGTTTTTATATATAGATAAAAAGGTGATTTTTATATTTAAAACACGAATACCATTCAACACATGAATTTCTATTCAACGAATGAATTTCAATTCAACACATGAAGGTTTTCTATAGTTTATATATATAGATAAAAAGGTGATTTTTATATTTAAAACAGGAATACCATTCAGCACATGAATTTCTATTCAACGAATGAATTTCAGTTCAACACATGAAGGTTTTCTCTAGTTTATATATATAGATAAAAAGATGATTTTTATATTTAAAACACAAATACCATTCAACACATGAATTTCTATTCAACGAATGAATTTCAATTCAACACATGAAGGTTTTCTATAGTTTATATATATAGATAAAAAGGTGATTTTTATACTTCAAAACAATTTATTTTCAAAACATGAATGTCGTTCAATAGATGAATTTCTATTCAACACACGAATATAGTTTCAACACATGAAAATAATTCTAACACATGAATATTATTCTAAATTTCGGCAGCATAATGGCAGGGTAGTTAAAACTGGGGTCGTCCCTAGTACGGCTCCTCGCTCTACCTTAAAGCCTCGCAGCTTTTGAAAATGGGGAATCATGCATCTAGTTCGCATGCAGGCGGCATGTATATATTTTTCATTTCCACAAACTATTCCTATGTGGTTTCAACCAATTAATTCGCAACCACAAACGGGTATTTTTCAACCACAATCAATCAATTTCAACCACAAACAATTCTAATCAACCATTCGTATCCAATCAATTTTCACACCAATCACAACCAATAAATATCGTCCATGGTTTGTGGACGAGGGGCGTGTATATATATATATATATATATATATATATATATATATTATATAAGCATTTCACTTCTATTCAACACGTATATTTTTTTTTTACAACGCATATATAACTTATATATCGAACGTACAACTTATACAATGCTTATACAAGAGGCGTACAACGCTTATATAACTCATACATCGACTATATAATTTATAATTCGTCGTTTTCCTTATCGTTTATAAATAAGAAATCTCACATTGGGTTCCACTCCACCAAAAATAGCAGAAGGCTCAGAAAAATATGCGGTCTCTTCTAGAATGTAGAAGACGTCCACACGAGTCCACTGTCTCTTGTTTCACTGAATTTCGTCAAGAAACGAAAAAGATATGATTTTTACAGTGAAATCAAAAACGGTAGCGCTTAGAAGTGCTTTTATATAGTTAATTAATATAACAGTCGTACCTTCCTTTGAATGTTCGAAACTAGGTCTGCCAATATCTTTTGATTCGCCACACGGGAGGAGGATCGGGTTGTACCACTTGAAAGAGGGTCGAGGGGGCTTCAGGCGCATGGTCATGGCTGGCGATTCGGTGGGGCCAGGTGGTCACGGCGGCGCTTCAAAGACTCGAGCTTTGGAGAGGTGATTCACGTGAAATACGAGGCGAGGAGGGGGGAGACGGGTATGGATTTTGAGCTGGAGAGGAGAGCTTCAAAAAGCTTAACTGGAGGGGGGGGGTCTAACTCGGGCTGTAGCGATCGGAATTCGCCAGGGAAGCGGCGACAGGCCTTCCGCCGTCGAGATCGTTTACAGGGGGGGGTTGAGATTTTTTTATTTTATTTTATTATGAATATAAAATTCTGATTGGCCGATGGTTTTATAATTTCAAAAATTAGGGTTTTTACAAACGAACTTCAATTCAAACCCAACGACTGTCGTCCCTAGCTAAATACCCCCATTCCGAACACAATGGGATATGTTTCGAAGGCCCATTCGACTGTTTCAGTCAGTTTTCCTTCAAATTAAAATATATCACATTCAATATTTGATTTGAACGTACATTTCAATTTGCCAAGGCCACAAACTGATTCGAAAAATTCCAGAAAAATAAATCTAGCTATGTTTTGACGATACGGTCCCAACAAAACTATTTTCGTCAAATTCTGAGACTGTTTGCAAAAAGGCCCATTTCTGGTCGATCCAACTTAACTGTAATTGACCAAAACACATTTTCCTTTGCCACGCTCACATACTAGCTTCAAAAATTATGAAATTTGAAACCTAGCAATAATTTGACATCCCGGATCCAACAAAAGTGGTTTCGTCGAATTCCGAGGTCGTTTACAAAATGTCCATTTTCACGGGCTATATAATTTCTACAACGACCTTTCTGAAAATTCGTTTGGCCATAACTTTTTCTTCCTACTATGAAACCTCGATTTTTCAGATTCGTTAGAAAGGTATTCACTAACAGATTTAAATATTTTTGGTTTCACTCAAATCCGCTTTGTTTTGCACCCGGTACAGTCAGTCAAAGTTTGAATTCAAATATTGAAAGTACCGCGCCATTTCAAGCCTTGTTTATAATTAGAATTAATTATATTCGTTTTCAAATGTCGATTCAAACTTACCTTTCATCGTTATTATTTTAAATATTTAATTTAAATATTTAAAATCCACTAAAATAGCCAATTTAAAATTTTTAATTTGATTCAGAATTTTCAGGTCATTACAGAAAACAAGAAATGGAAATGTTACCAAGGTAAATAATGTATATTTTCTAAATTTGGAAAATAGCAAATGTTGAATATAGGGAAACAGGAGATGAAAAATGAACTTAAGAGATAAAATGTTAAATGATGTTTGATCGATATAATTTCCATCTGGAATTAATATCGTTGTTTGCACACGTATTTTTCTTTGATAGTTAACTCACCGACTATCGAAGTTTTGACCATTTTAACGTTGTTAATATGGAGAGACCGGTTGGATTTATTATCCAAAGAACCACTCTATATTGGCATAAGCGCTGCAAATCATATATGCCAAAGATAATTGAAGATGGAGTAAAATACAAGGGCTATTGTATAAGTCTTAGATAACAGTGCCTAAGATGGATGTACTGAATAGTGCCTTCGGTTCATCCTGTTCCTGGATGACTTGTATGGATGAATGTATGACATAGTATTTCCAGAAAGGTCACGTACATTGATTTCTTCAACCGTACCAAGAGTGGAAGCGGAGAAGGAAACTTCTTTTAGCAGACACGTAATGTATGGTTGTAGACGTCAATCGGTGATTTGATGGATTTGATGATGTGACATTCGAAGTGAATCTGGTGTGATGATAAAGCGTAGCTTCTAGCCTCACATCCGGTAAATGACAGAAATCAGGAAGGTAGCATGGCTATGTAGGTCGCACCTATTAGGGTGTATACTCACCTGATCTAGAGTTTCATTTACATCTAAAAATCTATTGTTGATGCTGTCCCATTCGGGAAATGGTTCCTGATCCCAAGCGTCGGTGATATACATTCGATACACTCAAGCGAAATGAGTGGTCGGTCATGTGTAGCCAGGTTGCAAGATGTTGTTGTTGAACCCAGTGTATTCCTTTCTAGAGATACACTAGCGAAAGGTGGTTCCATACCTTGTCATAGTTGGAAATCCATTACCCAATACGTGCTTGCGGTTTTGATTGTATACTATATATGTAGAACGTGAGATGAAAGCGTTTCTGCTAGATGATTATTATATTGTGGTTGATAGACATTATTATAATATCAAAAGGTTTTTGATATAAAGATAATTTGGATTCTCATAAGGGAAAAACCCGTTCCGTTATACGACGTGGTCTTATGAGACATCGTTTACTTGTTCAAACTGTTTTAAACTGTTTTACTCATACCAGTCCCATGACTGACCCGGAGTTTATTTTGTTGTTTTCCCTAGACTCTTGGGTGCCTAAATTCGTACGGGCAGTCAAGTAGTCGGGATTTTACAGATATACTGGAAGAGCTTGGAGCAGGAGGCTTCAGGATTATATAGCTATAGTTATTTCCGCTGTGTTGTAAGTGTTGTACTTTGATAATGATGTATATTCAAGTACAGATGTATATTTCAAGTTATGTTATATATATTATATGTTATTCATTCCGCTGTGAGGTTCGTGTTACTCTGATGTTGTGTTCTTCTTCTTCTATTCTAAGTTTCTATCTTATCTTTCCTCACCCTCTATTTTCTTTCTATTAATTTCCTGATTTTCAGTTTAATTTGGGGTTGGACTTGTGTTTTTGGTCAGCTCAAATTGGACCGGATTTTCGGGTCATTACAGTTGGTATCAGAGCTTAAGTTAAGTTAATTACCTTGGCTCTATGGCGTGACTCGATAGAGATAGGGTTAGTAATACCTTAGATTGAGTTGAGTGTATATATACGAGTGAATGTATTTGTCATTGATATAAAAATTTGTTTTATATTGTGTGGATTTATTGGTTGAGTTGTTTATGAGTTCTGGTCGATCAGTTTGATCCACTGTATCGGTAGGAGTTACTAAACACTCGAATACGATGGGTCGTCACGATATGTTTTGAAAAGAGGGTAAATTAAAATAATTTTACCTAAAGTATATTTTGATACATATTGGATATATCGGTTGTTTATAATCGAGTAAAGATTATAAATTAAATGGTTATGTAAATAGCCAATCAGAATTCATATAAGTGAAATACGTGAAATCAGATGAGTTAAATCTGAAATTTAAACCAGAAACTGAATTAAAATTCTGGAAAATTGGATAAGTGTTTGTAAATGAATTTGGATTAAAAATAAGGAAAATTTAAGATCCTGGGAGATTTTAAATTGTTTTACAAGCAGTGTGAATTATATTTTGAATTGAATTTCAATGTGGAAATGTTTAGAAATGGTTTTATAGTATTGAACTCACTTCGATCGCTGGAAACTAGATTCTGATGATGACAGCTGCATCATCAGTATTCATTTTCGAGTTGTAAGTGACGAATTACTACTAGAGATACTGTTTTGAATTTGTTTTGGGAAATACATGTTGTGTTGAATTTCAAAATGGAATTTATAATATAGAATTTGATATCTAGAATTTAGATATAGAAATTCAAATGGGATTTATAATATAGAATTTGATTTATAGAATTTGAATATAGAAATTCAAATGGGATTTATAATATAGAATTTGAATAGAATTTGATATATAGATTTGAATAATAGAAGTAATATAAAATTTGAATAGAAATTGAATAGAATTAACTAAGTCGAAGAGGAATTAGTTAATCGAGTTTTGAATTTGAAGTTGAACTTTGAAAGGTGAATTGGATTTGTAAATGGATATTCGAAATCGAATATAGAACTTAAATTTGAAATTTGGATTCAAATTAGTTAATAAGCAAGTTAAAATATATTTGAACATGTCATGTTCAAATATAAAAGTGAAATAGACTAAAGAGTTAATTAACAAATTAATTAACGAATTGGGTTAAAACGATCAGGTATAGTTAAAATAGATTGGGAAGGTATAAATATACATGATATAGGTATGGATAAGGTATGAAGGTATATAAATAGAATGCTCGGCGAAAAGGTATGTATTTAATTCATATATGAGATTTTATGCGCCGTATCGGCTAGCCACTTGGTTTTTTTCTTTTTCTTTTGGATTGGTGAGGGCCATGGGAGGCTATTTGAAATATCCCGATGCTCCTGGTACAAAGGTGGTTATGGCGATTTTTTCCGGGAATTTAAGGAGTTAGAATATTTTTAAGATAATTTGATAGTTAGAAATCAACGTATCTATATATATATAGAAGTCGATAAGGAAACGAACTTAGAAATAGAATAGTAAAATCAAAAAAGAAGACTAATAATAAAATCTAGTAAGAATAGAAAGAGGAAGTGTATACTTGTTTAAAAGTGAATAAGTAGTTGTATGTTATTGATTATTCGAGTAAGTAGTCATATCTGTTTTGACGTTATAAATGTTATTCAGTCAAGGTCAGAGAGGTAGTTATACCCCAACTTGATTGATTTCATTATTAACAAATAAATAGTAAGATTTCAGGCTCGAAGATCAATGTTGAATATGAGTTAGTTGAATAAAGTATTTGGGTTGTCGTAACGATGTTTTACACAACATCCGTTTTAACCCAAATAAGTGCAAGCTTGGAAATATAATAAAGAATATTTCCTAAGTATAGAAATAAACGAGATCGGAAAAGACATAAGTAATTGGAATATTTTCCAATTATAAATAGCATATATTTTCTAAAGTTTAGAAAATAAAGGAAGGCGATATTCGGAAATGTTTTCCAAATAACATAAAAGGCCAATATGGTTATTGAAAATATTTGGTTAACAAATATTGATAAAGAAATAGAGAAGTGATTTAACTAATGGAATATTAATTAAGGGCTCAGTGACACGTTCAAAAGGAAAATTTGATTTTTGAAAAGAGTAAACTGTTTAAAAACTCCCAGGGAAAGACTGTTTGAATTATAAAAAAAACAAATTTAACAGAAATTTGTGAAAGCAAATTTGAATTAAAGTAAAGTAAAGCCAGTAAAGTGGTAACTGAGATTGAATTAGAATGATATCCAGACAAATTGGATTGTGAGATTCAAATTTGAAGTGTAATGTGATAATCAAGTTAAGAGTGGGAATCGAGAAGAAACTCGAGTTGAAATGATATTTGGCTCGGATATAAGCGAATGGTTGTGTTATGGATAAAAGCAGATTGGAATTTGATTGGGATGACCCTTGTATCTGCTGAATTGATAACAGGTGGAAAGGATAAAATGATATGCCGACAAAAGGTACAAGTTTATATTTCTACTGGATATATGATTTATGAGCCAAATTGGCAAGCCGCTTGGCTGTTTGATTTTCTTTTGGGTTGGAGATGGCCCAGAGAGGCAAGTTGGAGTTTGAGCTATTAACCAGTACAAAGGAGGTACTGGTGAAATTTTTCGAAAAGTTAAGGAGTTAGAAAATTTTCAGGATTTTTGAAAATTTTCGTTGATAAGAATTAATTGATAATTCAATTGAAATTAAATTGGTTCAGTTGAAACTGAAGTTAAGAAGTGAAAAAATATGTTCTAACCAGTCGATAGGGTCGTCCTCTACCTTTTAGCAGTTTCGAGGATGAAATTATTTTAAGTAGGGAAGAATGAAATGACCTGCATTGGTAGAGGTATTATAATTAATTTATTTAATTATATAAATAGTGATATAGTGAATCAAATGGTGGTTTAATAAAATAACGGTGAATATTTAATTAAAATAATAAATTAAATAATATATTTAATTCTGAAATAATCAGAATTGGCTGAAATGGAGATATGGTGTGAACTGGACCATCTGTGATATTTAATTTAGTTCAGAATTGAATTAGAATAACGAATATACTATATAAACGACAGTTTGAACGTAGAGTTATAATATAATTAAAATCGAGCTCGAAATGGCGCTGCAGTTCGTAAATTGGCGATTTGAACTTCAACTGAATGTACAGGATTCGTTTTAAGCCGGATTTCTGTGAAACAAGAAACATGTGGAGCTGGTGGAGTATATCTTTCTAATGGAAGAGAAAAATTGGGATATCATCGTGTAGATTTTGATTCATGTCCAAATCAAATGTAACACCCCACACCCGCTAAGGTCACTCACTAAGGGAATGCCTTAGTTTTGGTGGAGTATTTTTAGTGAGTATAGAACAGAAAAATTACAACAGGACAGATATAAGTAATACTTGAAAATTTAAAACCGTCATTTCATTATCAAAACATGTTTGGTTACATCACAAAACCATAACAAGAGTCAAGTACAAAATATCCATCCTGATAAAATAGAAGTACATAATCCCATTACATAGACAATAGCCAAAAGATAACCGAGCTTTACTTCTACCGTCCAAGCCCCAAAAGATAGATATAGCGGTCTGGCCCAAGCCCACTAGTGCTAAGTCCACTCTGATAACTTGAGGGTGGGGAAAAAGATAAACAACAACGGGGTCAGACATAAGTCTGAGTGAGTCCTATAACCCTAACAATACAACCATTAAAGTAATTAGGGTATGATATAAACAAGATACGGTACCTCTGGGGATAATGACTACAATAAGTAGCCCACAAAACACAGGATGTACTACAATAATCGAAACGACGTATTTATCCACCCAAGGATAATTACTAGCTTACACCACCCCGGACCTACCCTTCCAAGGGTAATTCTTACACTGCACCACACCAGTTCTACCCACCAAGAGTAATTTACTATTTAAAAGTTGATCCCACTTAAAGACTTAGAAAATATAACTAGTAGTTTCCGGTACTTCTAGCTGACCACGTAGGTGCCGTCTACCCCAACCTTCACTAGGTGTATAACTGTCCACGTAGGTGCCGTCTGCCCCTACCTCCACTAGGTGTATAACTGACCACGTAGGTGCCGTCTGCCCCTACCTCCACTAGGTGTACCTAGTAATCTTACCCAGTAGTTTCGTGTACCCCTACATAGGTGCCGTCTGCCCCTATCTTTACTAGGTGTACCCACTACCCCCAAGCGATCGGCTCCCTAACGTAGATACCCGTGCTGGTCCCACAGTGGGGTGTATCACTCCCCTAAAGTGGCTACCCAATACTATCAACGGTGCACGGCTTTATATCTACACGATGCAACAACGGCTTATCTACCAGCCCGGGCCCACACACGCATATGAAACCCGTTGGACTTGCGTTGCCACCGCTACCCCGTTTTGGCCTCTTATAATCAATCCCAATATGCGTGTCCCGTCACTCGACATGGGTCGAGCCCACAAAGATACGTTTGGGATATTGGTTGAAATGGGCCCCCACAAGCTACTACTTAAGCTTGTCATTTTATCTAGTGCATCCCACTTAACCCCTTTTTATAATCATGCCCCCTTACATGTTAAGGTTTGGTTAAGTCATCCAATTATATTACAATTGCCACTTAAGGCACCCACTAGATTTCCGCATGCCACCCAAGGCACCTACTTGATTCCCACATGCCACCCAAGGCACTTACTTAACCCTTTAATCATGTTTAGTTACATGTTCCACTTTGGTTAAGTATTCTAATCGTATTTTCTATTGCCATCCAAGGCAACCCACTAGTTTCCTCATGCCACCCAAGGCACCCCCACTAGTTACTACATGCCACCCAAGGCACCCACTTAACCCCTCATGTCCCACTACATGCTAATATGGTTAAGTGTTTCTTAATTAAGACCGTGATCTCCCATAAAGACCTCCCACATTAGACTGGCTGTTATGACCGCCTGGTTAAGCCGGTAGAGTCCGGGCAGTCTTACGTCATAACAGAGTCTAACCTCGTGTCTTTACCTTAATCACGTATTTAATTTATGGCTAAGACCTCTCACATTGGGCTGACATTTGTAGCAACTGGTTAAGCCGGTCGGGTCCGGGCAGTTTTACACTACAAATGAGTCCAACCTCGTGTCTTAGTCGATTAATTACACCTAATTAATCACCCCCATATTAATTATCCCTAATTAATATCAAGTTTTCCATAACATGGGTAGACCTAACTCAATAGGTAAATTCCCATGGGGTAGACCTAACTCAATAGGTAAATTCCCACTTATGGTAATTTATTTTTATGGTATGCTTAATCATACCCAATCTTACATTTATTAACATATTTACCAACCCCATCGTTCCCCACGTAAATCGTCCTCATTTCATGACATAATAAAGGGGAAGATCCATCACAATTATCATGGGTTTAGCGTACAACTTTGTCATGGGTTAAAAGGATGTCAACTTGCATATATGAGCATATATTAATCCAACCACATTTAACCCCAAACTTGCACATTATCGTACATATGTCTTGCATAACATGTTGAACTTGCATATAGGCATTCTCATAACTTGCATAACATGTTAGACATGCATTTAAGCCTACACATAACTTGCATAAGCATTCACATACTTGCATAAACATTCACATACATTCATGAACATTCACATACTTGCATGAGCATTCACATACTTGCATGAGCATTCACATACTTGCATGAACACGCATAACTTGCATATCACATTAAACTTGCATTTAAGCATAACTTGAATAGCATCATGCACATAACTTACAAAATCTCATACACATAGCTTGCATAACACCATTTGCATATGAACTTGCGTCTTAAAGGAGGGTAAACATGCATAGCATATAAGGGTATCATCTTGCATATGTATGCATCATATTTAAAAGGGTAAACTTGCATATTATGATTTATGCATAATACCAAACACTTAGCATGCATAAAACCACTTACTTATCATGCATGAAATCAAATACTTATTATGCATAAACCCACCACTTAACTTACATATACCCAAACACTTATCATGCATAAAACCCAATACTTAGTATGCATACAATCAAATACTTAGCATGCATAACGTCAAATACTTTAGCATGCATAACATTAAATACTTAACATGCATAACATCAAATACTTAACATGCATAACACCAACTACTTAGCATGCATAAAATCACATGCATAACTTGCATATCATGTTACATATAACTTGCATATATTCTCACATATAGTTTGCATAACATGTCACATACGCATAAATGTTTAACATGGTGTTTTGCATCATAAAACATGGCCTTAAACTTGCATTTAACGTAAAACTTGCAAATCACATATCATACAAACTTGCATAAATACATTTATCCACAAACATAGTCATGTCTTATCATATCCTACCATAATCAATTTAACAATTGATTATTAAAGCCATAGAAACTCACCAAAACTAAGATTAGCAAACTTATGAAGTAAAACTAGTTGCCAAATATGAAGAAGAAGATGATTAGGGGTTGATTAGCTTGCAACTCTCTTCATTGATTTGTGGAGGCCATGATCAAGTTTCATTTTGCCATAGTTTAGTTACTAGATTTAATTATGAATGAATTAGGGTAGGGTTAGGGTCTTATTTATAGGATTAGGTTGCATTTTAGACCCTTAGATTAACCCTAGATTGGATTAGGACCCTTAGATTTAGGAAATATCTAGAACCAGCCCTCTATGCCAGCCTAGAACCCAACCTGGTGCACCCAGGTTCACTGGACGCCACGCCCCTGTCGACAGGCAAGTCGACAGGCAAGTCGACACCCCTGTCGACAGGCCTGTCGACAGCCCTGTCGACATGGGTAGGGCGGGATTTTTCCCGCCTGACCCCACCTGTCCAATTTAAAATCTGAATTTTAAATTCTTAATTCTGTTTTAAGTTTTGAATTTTCTGCAAACTTCATCGGGCCATAACTGGGCCATACGGACTCCGATTTTCGAAAACTCGGACTCTATTTCGCGTATTTTTCCGAGACGAACGCAATAACGCAGCCCGTTACCCCAATTCCCACATCTGAGATTATTTATCCTATAATTAGTGAATTTTAGTATTAACTAAAATTCGGGGTGTTACATTCTCCCCTCCTTAAAGGATTTCGTCCCCGAAATCTCTAAGCTAAGGAGAATGCATATCCTACCATCCAAACAACCATCTACTCAATCCATCAAACACGGGCATCCATTGTCCTTAAAACAATTTCTAATGATGTATGAGCATATGCAAAAAGTGTGTGTATATGTTCCCTATCTAATGTATGAACATATGCAAACCATGATAGTGCCATGCATCCATTATGTATGCGAGAGAACCCTATCGACACATACAATATCTACATGAGTGCACAATCATTCACCAAAATGCATCATCCATATGATAACACAATCATTATACATCCATAAATATAGTTTCCTACACACAATTTTATGCAATATGCAATATGAAGTGATTGAGCCGATTTAGTGCCTAGAGTGTGTGTATATGCATCCACGAGCAACCACTAGCAAACACTTGCATCCACTTGCATCCATCAACCATAACATGTCTCAAACACATGTTTCAACCATAGGTTTACCCTATCTAAAGGTCAAAGGTACTAACGAGAGGACATACCAAAGATAAGATAAGCACAAGATATGCGATGAAGGAGAAGCAAAAGGACATACCCTTCGAAAGAAAGGGTACCTCGAACGCATCTTCGCTTCCGTCTTCCAGGTAGCGTCGCTCTCTTCATCTTCCCTTTGTACTTTGACTAGTTGAACCTCTCTGTTTCTCCACTTCCAAATCTCTGACCCAAGGATGCAAGTAGGAGCTCGTCGAATCGTCGCATCACGCTCTGCTTCCACTTCTCTAAGCAAACTCGGCTCTACCACCTCTGCGGTCTCATGTAGGCACTTCCTCCCATGGGATACATCATGTACACCACTAAGTCTGTCGGGCAACTCCGCCAATGGAAGATGCTCCTCTCATGTACCCCCAAGGTCCAAGATACATAGCCTCAAAAGGTCTTCTAAAATATGATTCACCCTCTCGGTCTGGCCGTCCGTCTGAGGATGATATGCAGTACTCAACCACAACTGAGTCCCTACCGCCTCTTACAAGCCCTTCCAAAACTCTCAAGTGAAGATAGGATATCGATCACTCACTATGCTAGAGGGTACCCCATGCAATCGAACTATCTCTCGAAGATATACAGAAGCTAGCCATGGAGCAGTCCACTTACTCTTCACAGGTATGAAATGGGTGCTCTTAGTAAGTCTGTCTACCACCACCCAAATTCCTGTATTACTCTTTCTCGATCTGGGTAACCCGTCAATAAAATCCATCGAGATGCTGCCCCGCTTCCATTGCGGAACCTCCAATGGGTGAAGCAACCCACCTGGTTTCTTTTGCTCCGTCTTCACTTGTTGGCACACCAAGCATCAAGCGACATGCTCGGCCACATCTTTCTTCATACCGGCCCAGAAGAAAGTCCTTTTCATGTCTTGGTACATCTCGTCCCCACCGGGATGAATGGTCATCCTAGAACGGTGTGTATCATCAAGAATAGCCTTCCTCAAACCCTCGTCTTGCGGTACACAAAGTCTACCGTCTCTACACAAGCACCCCCTATCATCTAGGGTGTACCTACTCAAATGGCTGGACGACTCCCCCCTTATGAGCTTTTCTACTAACTCAACCAACTGTGGGTCGTCCTTCTGTGCTTCTATAATTTGCCCCAAAAGAGTAGGTCTAACTTCTAAGGAAGCTAGCAAACCGGGTACAAAATCAACGGAAGGTCTGAAATCCAACATAGAAATAAACTCTAGGCTCCGTCGTTCAACGAACCACAAACTCGAGGACTCCCCTTTTTCTACTTAAGGTGTCCGCTACCATGTTACCCTCGCCAGGGGTATACGCTATCTCAAACCCATAGGATGCTAAGAATCCCATCCACTTTTACTGGCCTAAGATAATGCGCTCGAAGAGCCTCCAACACTTCCCTAAGATGTAGGGCACGCTCTTCTCCACCAGGATATCATCCAAAATCATCACAACTATCCATCCCTCACGCAGACCGCCCTAGTCGGACTCGGCATTCCCCCAAATGCAAGCCCCAAAGGCCTAAACCAATATCAGACAAACACCCAAGGGATACCTCCTTCGAATTCAGACGACCTACGTGAGATAATACTAGTAAAAACGGCTAAATAATTAAGCCCTTTGTCCAACCCTGGATGTCCTCGCCAGTCTTACTCCAAAACCACCGTTTTTCCCTAACTGGCTTTGCTCCTAGAAAAGACCAAGATGTCATCCACAAAGACCATCACAACTTATTTAGGTACTCCTTGAACACCCTTCTTATCAAATCATCAAAGTATACGGGGGTGTTCGTCAAACCCAATGGCGTCACCAGCCATTCATAAAAAAAATCATCCGGAGTCCTAAAGGCAGTCTTCTCTGTACTATCCTCAGCCACTCTCACTAATGAAATCCTGTGGCTGAGTCCTACTATAAAGATACTGAGGCGCCAACTAACTGATCAAACAGATCGTCAATCTTCGGCAATGGGTATCTATTCTTCTTTGTGAGTTTATTTAGTCCTCTTTAGCCTACACAAAGTCTGAGGGACCCATCCGCCTTCGTAACAAAACTACCGGAGCGCCCCACTCCGATATACTTCATCTTCTGAACCCCTTCTCAAGCAAATCGCCTACTTACTTATGGAGTTCCCTCCTCTCCCGAGGAGCCACGTGGCACACTGGCCAAGGTACTGGTTTAGCCTTACTCACCAGATATATTTGGAAGTCAATTTCCTGCTCCGGAGGTAAGCCCTTCACCTCCTTATACACATCCGGGTATTCCCGGATCGCTCTAACAGATCGCAAACTCTAGACCGACATGTCAAGCGATTCTAGATAACTTAGCATAACAGATTCTATGGGATTACAAGAGATCTCGAGAGTGTTACCCAAGCGGCCCATAAGCCTAACAACTCTCCCTCCAAAATCAAAAACGGCACCTCTACTGGATAACCAGTCCATGCCCCAAAACTAACCCATAGCCCGTGAAGCCCGACAAGCATCACCTCTAAACTCAATGCTAAGTATAGAGACTTTCAAACCCAAACACATCATGGAGCCCCAATTGGGTTTGAAACAACTAAGGGATCATCTACCAAACTGGTGTCTAAGTGCAGCGACTCAACTATCAATGGTGAGATAAACGAACTCGATATATCAGGATCAAATAAAGTTTGAATCGGATAATAAAGAAATCCAAATTCCAACCTAGACGGTCCTATCCCCATCTGGTACCCTAGCCGTGAGGGAATACCACTACCCTCCATACCTTGCCTTTGCTTCTTTGGACAATCCTAATAAGGTGTCCTATCCCTTCAAAAAGGATAACTACCAGCCTTCTTCTTTCCTATTCTCCACTCATAACCTCCCACCAATGAGGTTTCATCTTTCATTAACCAAACAACTATTTGAGCCTTCCCATCGTCTATCCAACAGATACCTACCAGTCCTCCTCCTTCTTGAACCAACTTCTAATCCGACTAACGTCTAAGTCCCTTGAAGTGGTTTTCCATCCTTATCTATCTTAGAAAGATCATCTATACGCGGAGGGGAAACTCAAAATGAGAGAAAGGGAGAGATTCAAAATGGAGAATTCGAAAGATATAGATATGGCTATTGGGGATTATGCTTTTCTTTCAAAAACCTTTCTCTTAAAAGACATGTTTTCGAAAATACTCCTTTCAAAAATATTCTTAGAAAATAGTTTTTCTAAAAATTTTATCTGTTCCGGTAACCTTAAGCTCTGATACCACGTGTAACACCCCACACCCGCTAAGGTCACTCACTAAGGGAATGCCTTAGTTTTGGTGGAGTATTTTTAGTGAGTATAGAACAGAAAAATTACAACAGGACAGATATAAGTAATACTTGAAAATTTAAAACCATCATTTCATTATCAAAACATGTTTGGTTACATCACAAAACCATAACAAGAGTCAAGTACAAAATATCCATCCTGATAAAATAGAAGTGCATAATCCCATTACATAGACAATATCCAAAAGATAACCGAGCTTTACTTCTACCGTCCAAGCCCCAAAAGATAGATATAGCGGTCTGGCCCAAGCCCACTAGTGCTAAGTCCACTCTGATAACCTGAGGGTGGGGAAAAAGATAAACAACAACGGGGTCAGACATAAGTCTGAGTGAGTCCTATAACCCTAACAATACAACCATTAAAGTAATTAGGGTATGATATAAACAAGATACGGTACCTCTGGGGATAATGACTACAATAAGTAGCCCACAAAACACAGGATGTACTACAATAATCGAAACGACGTATTTATCCACCCAAGGATAATTACTAGCTTACACCACCCCGGACCTACCCTTCCAAGGGTAATTCTTACACTGCACCACACCAGTTCTACCCACCAAGAGTAATTTCCTATTTAAAAGTTGATCCCACTTAAAGACTTAGAAAATATAACTAGTAGTTTCCGGTACTTCTAGCTGACCACGTAGGTGCCGTCTGCCCCTACCTTCACTAGGTGTATAACTGTCCACGTAGGTGCCGTCTGCCCCTACCTCCACTAGGTGTATAACTGACCACGTAGGTGCCGTCTGCCCCTACCTCCACTAGGTGTACCTAGTAATCTTACCCAGTAGTTTCGTGTACCCCTACATAGGTGCCGTCTGCCCCTATCTTTACTAGGTGTACCCACTACCCCCAAGCGATCGGCTCCCTAACGTAGATACCCGTGCCGGTCCCACAGTGGGGTGTATCACTCCCCTAAAGTGGCTACCCAATACTATCAACGGTGCACGGCTTTATATCTACACGATGCAACAACGGCTTATCTACAAGCCCGGGCCCACACACGCATATGAAACCCGTTGGACTTGCGTTGCCACCGCTACCCCGTTTTGGCCTCTTATAATCAAGCCCAATATGCGTGTCCCGTCACTCGACATGGGTCGAGCCCACAAAGATACGTTTGGGATATTGGTTGAAATGGGCCCCCACAAGCTACTACTTAAGCTTGTCATTTTATCTAGTGCATCCCACTTAACCCCTTTTTATAATCATGCCCCCTTACATGTTAAGGTTTGGTTAAGTCATCCAATTATATTACAATTGCCACTTAAGGCACCCACTAGATTTCCGCATGCCACCCAAGGCACCTACTTGATTCCCCCATGCCACCCAAGGCACTTACTTAACCCTTTAATCATGTTTAGTTACATGTTCCACTTTGGTTAAGTATTCTAATCGTATTTTCTATTGCCACCCAAGGCAACCCACTAGTTTCCTCATGCCACCCAAGGCACCCCCACTAGTTACTACATGCCACCCAAGGCACCCACTTAACCCCTCATGTCCCACTACATGCTAATATGGTTAAGTGTTTCTTAATTAATTAAGACCGTGATCTCCCATAAAGACCTCCCACATTAGACTGGCTGTTATGACCGCCTGGTTAAGCCGGTAGAGTCCGGGCAGTCTTACGTCATAACAGAGTCTAACCTCGTGTCTTTACCTTAATCACGTATTTAATTTATGGCTAAGACCTCTCACATTGGGCTGACATTTGTAGCAACTGGTTAAGCCGGTCGGGTCCGGGCAGTTTTACACTACAAATGAGTCCAACCTCGTGTCTTAGTCGATTAATTACACCTAATTAATCACCCCCATATTAATTATCCCTAATTAATATCAAGTTTTCCATAACATGGGTAGACCTAACTCAATAGGTAAATTCCCATGGGGTAGACCTAACTCAATAGGTAAATTCCCACTTATGGTAATTTATTTTTATGGTATGCTTAATCATACCCAATCTTACATTTATTAACATATTTACCAACCCCATCGTTCCCCACGTAAATCGTCCTCATTTCATGACATAATAAAGGGGAAGATCCATCACAATTATCATGGGTTTAGCGTACAACTTTGTCATGGGTTAAAAGGATGTCAACTTGCATATATGAGCATATATTAATCCAACCACATTTAACCCCAAACTTGCACATTATCGTACATATGTCTTGCATAACATGTTGAACTTGCATATAGGCATTCTCATAACTTGCATAACATGTTAGACATGCATTTAAGCCTACACATAACTTGCATAAGCATTCACATACTTGCATAAACATTCACATACATTCATGAACATTCACATACTTGCATGAGCATTCACATACTTGCATGAGCATTCACATACTTGCATGAACACGCATAACTTGCATATCACATTAAACTTGCATTTAAGCATAACTTGAATAGCATCATGCACATAACTTGCAAAATCTCATACACATAGCTTGCATAACACCATTTGCATATGAACTTGCGTCTTAAAGGAGGGTAAACATGCATAGCATATAAGGGTATCAT
The DNA here is from genome assembly GCA_030737875.1 of Allium sativum. Classification (NCBI taxonomy): domain Eukaryota; kingdom Viridiplantae; phylum Streptophyta; class Magnoliopsida; order Asparagales; family Amaryllidaceae; genus Allium; species Allium sativum. The sequence continues at coordinate 833,309,291 of CM060912.1, read as the reverse complement.
CTTGCATATGTATGCATCATATTTAAAAGGGTAAACTTGCATATTATGATTTATGCATAATACCAAACACTTAGCATGCATAAAACCACTTACTTATCATGCATGAAATCAAATACTTATTATGCATAAACCCACCACTTAACTTACATATACCCAAACACTTATCATGCATAAAACCCAATACTTAGTATGCATACAATCAAATACTTAGCATGCATAACGTCAAATACTTTAGCATGCATAACATTAAATACTTAACATGCATAACATCAAATATTTAACATGCATAACACCAACTACTTAGCATGCATAAAATCACATGCATAACTTGCATATCATGTTACATATAACTTGCATATATTCTCACATATAGTTTGCATAACATGTCACATACGCATAAATGTTTAACATGGTGTTTTGCATCATAAAACATGGCCTTAAACTTGCATTTAACGTAAAACTTGCAAATCACATATCATACAAACTTGCATAAATACATTTATCCACAAACATAGCCATGTCTTATCACATCCTACCATAATCAATTTGACAATTGATTATTAAAGCCATAGAAACTCACCAAAACTAAGATTAGCAAACTTATGAAGTAAAACTAGTTGCCAAATATGAAGAAGAAGATGATTAGGGGTTGACTAGCTTGCAACTCTCTTCATTGATTTGTGGAGGCCATGATCAAGTTTCATTTTGCCATAGTTTAGTTACTAGATTTAATTATGAATGAATTAGGGTAGGGTTAGGGTCTTATTTATAGGATTAGGTTGCATTTTAGACCCTTAGATTAACCCTAGATTGGATTAGGACCCTTAGATTTAGGAAATCTCTAGAACCAGCCCTCTATGCCAGCCTAGAACCCAACCTGGTGCACCCAGGTTCACTGGACGCCACGCCCCTGTCGACAGGCAAGTCGACACCCCTGTCGACAGGCCTGTCGACAGCCCTGTCGACATGGGTAGGGCGGGATTTTTCCCGCCTGACCCCACCTGTCCAATTTAAAATCTGAATTTTAAATTCTTAATTCTGTTTTAAGTTTTGAATTTTCTGCAAACTTCATCGGGCCATAACTGGGCTATACGGACTCCGATTTTCGAAAACTCGGACTCTATTTCGCGTATTTTTCCGAGACGAACGCAATAACGCAGCCCGTTACCCCAATTCCCACATCTGAGATTATTTATCCTATAATTAGTGAATTTTAGTATTAACTAAAATTCGGGGTGTTACATCAAATTTCAGAAAAGTCGCTGTGGAATTCCTTTATAATTTATAAAGGAATTATTTATATTTTAAAAAGGAATTTCAATATAAATCGAATATCGGGTTGACCCAGATTTGGAATATCAAGTTATAAATCCCAGTAGAGCTGTATGGTATTCCACTGTGAGTATATACGATAATATTTATTTTTAAATATTTAATTTAATTATATTTAAATATATTTATATATTTAAATGGGTCATCTAGAGCTTTAAAAATAGCCACTTTTGCAAACGAAGTCGGAATTCGACGAAACTAATTTTATTGGATCCGCAATGTCAAATAGTTGTTAGATTTCCAGTTTCGTGATTTTTAGAGTCACTGTGTGGCCGTATGGATTTTTAGAGTGAGAAACAGTCAGTATTTTGACAGTTAAAAATACGCTATGTGAGCATACGAAGTCGGAATTCGACGAAACCAGTTTCGTTGGGACCGTAATGTCAAACCGTAGCCGCTTGTCCAGTTTCGTGATTTTTAGGTAGCGTGTGTGAGCACACGGATTTTGAGAAGACGAATTAACGATGGAGAATATAACGGGAATATTCCTTCTACAAAATATCTAGATATTTGTCTCCACTATAAATACACCACCCTTACCCTCTCTAAAACCTAATTCAGTTTCTCTCTTGGTCAAATAAGTTAAGCCGTTCTTTTTCTTCATCTTTTCAGAAAAATGAGAGTTTAAATTCAATGAAAAATCAAAACAAATGGTATAAATTTCTACAAATCAAAATATGTGGATATTTGGGATCATAAGGGGTTGGGCTACAAGCTGAGGTGGGTTTCTTGTGTCGCGCAGTAATTTTCCTGATGTCGGAAAACATACAGTGACTCTAGGGTTGGAGTGTAATGATGATAAGCGAAGTAGGAGGTGGAATCGAGGTGTTGGTGGCATCAAGTGTGGAAAATCACGTCCTTTGGTGAAGTTTGGTTCGATTTGGGGTCTACAATGTTCGCACTTTTACTGTAGTGGCGCGGGTCTGCCTGAAACCATGGCGGAGGAAGGGATGAACGAGCTGACACCTGAGGGTATGGCGAGGATGCGTGTTGAATGGGGAGTGTATTGGTGGTATTCTTTTCGAATTTCGTGAAGCAGAAGAAGAGCAGTCGAAGGGAGGACGTGTTTTTGATGTTGGATAGTTTGCCTAAAGCGTGAGATGTCGTTTGGGAAGAAGGTCTTACGGGTCTGGTAAAACGTGAGAGGATGAATGGTATGGGCCAAAGTTTCGAAATGGGTGAGGCCCAATTCTAAAAATAGAGTTATTTTAATTCAAAATTCTATATAAACTTGTATAAGTGATATATAATCCATACGTTAACCAAATTCAGCAAAACAAGATCCGATAGGATCGTATGGACAGACACTACCCATTGGAACTGATTAGAAGTGGAGTGGAGCTCGTTTGGATTTTAGGCGAAATAAATTGTTTGATTCAAATCAAACAAATAGTTTATCGTTCTTTAACGATGAACTGCCAAAGTGAGTAAATCTCACTAACTCTGAACAGTTTATAATTTCATGTTCTATTTTTAGAACTGTTAAATATTGGCTGATTGGCTGTGTGTTGACTGTTTGATTGAACTGCTAGTCAGTTAGTTGAATTTCTATATTGATTCTGTTTAACAGAATATATCATATGGAACTGAAAGCGATGTTATCTATATTGTTTAACATCTGTGATGCAGGGAAACAGGTTGGAGGAATCCAACTGGATTCCTCAACATTTATTTTACTGTGATCCATATATTGTGATATATGATGTGATATATAATCTGTTGTTGATTATGTGTGTTTGGACGATATTTATCGTTGTTATATGGTATGTTAAATACCATAAGAAATACTGGATGTGGGAAAAGGGATTTTCAAAGTGTATTTTGAAAATGAATTATTTATATAAAATCGATGGATTTTATATAGAAAAGGAAAAGGATTTTTATAAAAGGAGAATAATTATAAAATCGAAGGATAAGTTATAATAAAGGAAATATTTATTTGTTAAATAAATAGGATAGATAAAAGAAATATTTATTTGTTAAATAAATAGAATCATTAAAAGGGAGTATTTATTCAGGGAATAAATTAATCAAATGAGTTAGTTAAACCATATTGTCAAATGAGTTAGTCAAACCAAGTTAAATGAGTTGATCAAACCAAGTTGATCGAGTTAGTTAAACTAGTTAACCCAAAGGAGTTAGTCGAAGTTAGTTAATCCAAAGGTGTTAGTCGAAGTTAGTTAATCCAAAGGAGTTAGTCGGAGTTAGTTAATCCAAAGGAGTTAGTCGAAGTTAGTTAATCCAAAGGAGTTAGTCGAAGTTACTAAATCCAAAGGAGTTAGTCGAAGTGGGTTAATCTAAAAGAGTTAGTCGAATCGAGTTGGTTGAACCAAGTAAGTCGAGCCTAGTTAATCGAATCGAGTTGAGTTAATTAAGTAAGTAAATCAAGTTGAGTTAGTCAAGATGAGTTAATCAAACCGAGGTAATCCAAATGAGATAATCGAATATGAGTTATTCGAAGTGTGATATCAAATATGGTTTATTCGAAAGGAGCTAATCGAATATAGTTTATTCGAAAGGAGTTATTCGAATATAGTTTATTCGAAAAGAATTAATCGAAAAGGATTACTCGAGAAGAATTTATCAAATAAAGTTAATCGGTTAAAGTGAATGCAATAGGGTAAATCGAATAGAGTAAATCAAATAGAGTTAATCAAATAGAGCTAACCAAAAAAGGAGCTAATCGAATATAGTTATTCGAAAAGAAAGGTTAAGTAAGGAAGTTAGTTAAAGAAATGTAAAGTGAACTTTTCCTATTTCAAAGTTAAAAATGTTGTTCAGTTAAGATCTGAGAGGTAGTTCTACCCCAACTTGATTGGCTTCGTTTTTAACTAAGGAATGGTTAAGGTTCGGCCGTAAAGGATGGTTAAGTGAATTTAGTAATTGAAGGAAATGGTTTGAGTTGGCATAGCGATGTTTTATCTAAACATCTTTTTAATCCAAACGTAGGAGTTTTGGAAATGTTTTCCCAAACAAGAATCATAAATGTTTTCTAATACAGAAAACAAGAAATGGAAATGTTCCCAATGTAAATAACCTATATTTTCTAAATTTAGAAAATAGCAAGTGTTGAATATAAGGAAACAGGAGATGAAAAATGAACTTAAGAGATAAAATGTTAAATGATGTTTGATCGATATAATTTCCATCTGGAATTAATATCGTTGTTTGCACACATATTTTTCTTTGATAGTTAACTCACCAACTATCGAAGTTTTGACCATTTTATCGTTGTTAATATGGAGAGACCGGTTGGATTTATTATCCAAAGAACCACTCTGTATTGGCATAAGCGTTGCGAATCATATATGCCAAAGATAATTGAAGACGGAGTAAAATACAAGGGCTATTGTATAAGTCTTAGATAACAGTGCCTAAGATGGATGTACTGAATAGTGCCTTCGGTTCATCCTGTTCCTGGATGACTTGTATGGATGAATGTCTGGCAGAGTATTTCCAGAATGTCACGTACATTGATTTCTTCATACGTACCAAGAGTGGAAGCGGAGAAGTCAACTTCTTTTAGCTGACACATAATTATGGTTGTAGACGTCAATCGGTGATTTGATGGATTTGACGATGTGACATTCGAAGTGAATCTGGTGTGATGATAAAGCGTAGCTTCTAGCCTCACATCCGGTAAATGACAAAAATCGGGCAGGTAGCATGGCTATGTAGGTCGCACCTATTAGGGTGTATACTCACCTGATCTAGAGTTTCATTTACATCTAAAAATCTATTGTTGATGCTGTCCCATTCGGGAAACGGTTGCTGATCCCAACCGTCGGTGATATACATTCGATACACTCAAGCGAAATGAGTGGTCGGTCATATGTGGCCGGGTTGCAAGATGTTCTTGTTGAACCCAGTGTATTCCTTTCTAGAGATGCACTAGCGAAAGGTGGTTCCATACCTTGTCATAGTTGGAAATCCATTACCCAATACGTGCTTGCAGTTTTGATTGTATACAATATATGTAGAACGTGAGATGAAAGCGTTTCTGCTAGATGATTATTATATTGTGGTTGATAGACATTATTATAATATCAAAAGGTTTTTGATATAAAGATAATTTGGATTCTCATAAGGGAAAAACCCGTTCCGTTATACGGCGTGGTCTTATGATATATCGTTTACTTGTTCAAACTGTTTTAAACTGGTTTACTCATACCAGTCCCATGACTGACCTAGAGTTTATTTTGTTGTTTTCCCTAAACTCTTAGGTGCCTAAATTTGTACGGGCAGTCAAGTAGTCGAGAATTAACAGATATAGTGGAAGAGCTTGGAGCAGGAGACTTTAGGATTATATAGCTATAGTTATTTCCGCTGTGTTGTAAGTGTTGTACTTTGATAATGATGTATATTCAAGTACAGATGTATATTTCAAGTTATGTTATATATATTATATGTTATTCGTTCCGCTGTGTGGTTCGTGTTACTCTGATATTGTGTTCTTCTTCTATTCTAAGTTTCTATCTTATCTTCCCTCACCCTCTGTTTTCTTTCTATTAAATTCCTGATTTTCAGTTTAATTTGGGGTTGGACTTGTGTTTTTGGTCAGCTCAAATTGGACCGGATTTTCGGGTCGTTACACCTCAGGTCTGTAGGGAGGAAATACCTCAGCTTAGTTCAGACCTTTTGCAAGCTTGAAGAAAGTAGATGTATGGCTTGGACTTTCTCTTCTTGGGCTATAGCTTTGGATACACTCTTAATAGGGATTATGCTACTTTATTATCATTTTATGCTTCTTTATGTTTTAATCAAGACAAAGTATTTTGATGTAATGATAAGTTGTTTAAAGACCGTATGTTGTAATGACTTTGTTATGAACCACGTATGAAATAAATTTTGTTTTTCCGCTGCTTATATGTCTGTTTTGTAAATTATCTGTGTCTTTTACCTTCAATGCTCCACCAAAGTTAAGGCATTCCCTTTGTGAGTGACCTTAACGGAGGTGTGGTGTTTAACTTGGTATCAGAGCAAAGGTTTACCAGATCAGATAGAAGTTTTTGAAACTAATTTTCAAAAAGGAAATTTAAAGAAGCATTTTTCAAGAAAAGTGTTATTTTAAAAGGCATAATCCCCAAATCCATATGCACTATCTTTCTATCCTTTATTTTAAATCTTTCCTTTTTGTTTCCGCATGTCTGGGGATCTTAACCTTCCAGAGGGCGTGCCGGTACCTGGCTGGTTCAGAAGGTACCTAGAGGCTAGGGCTCATATCGCAGGCCCATCAGACGTTCCTCCTTCCCAGCTGCAGCGGCTCCTCCTCCTCCTCCTTGTGCAAATACTTTCTCAAAGATATGTAGAGACTTTCGAGCCATGGGTGTAAAGAACTTTAATGGAACTGAATCATTCGTGGAAGTTAGGAACTGGCTCAAAGAAACTGAGGATTTGTTTGTTATCTTCGAAGTGGACGACAGGCAGAAGATACAGTTGGCCGTATGGTTGCTCAAAGACGAAGCTTCCTATTGGTGGGAAGTTACTAACGATGAAAGACCAGTTGAAACTTGGATGGATTTTAGAATGAGGTTTGAAATGAAATTCCTCTCACAAGCTGAACGAAGCCTACAGATGGAGAAGTTCTTAGCTCTCAAACAAGGAAGTATATCGGTCAAGGAATACGTTAACCAATTCAACCAGCTGGCTAGGTTTGGATTGGAGTTAGTGAACACTCTACATAAGAAGGCTCTCTGTTTTGTTAAAGGATTGAATGAGCCACTGCACAACATAGCTATGTCCCATATACCTATGGGTGCAACTTATGAGAGACTGGTGGACATGACACTTTTACAAGAAGAAGATAAGGTTGGCAAGAAAGAGACAAAGGTGGAAGTACCTCAAGATAAGAAAGTGGAAGGATCACATAGCAAGAAGACAGATTCCAAGAAGGGCGGGAAGAACAACAAACCCCATGACAAGAGGAAGTGTAATTTTTGTGGCATTCCTGGACATCTGGTTAAGGACTGCAGAAAGATGAAGAGGAAGATGGGTGGTTGTTTCCATTGCGGCGGGACAGGACACATGGCTAGGGACTGCCCAAGAAAGAAAGGGCAAGGACAGAGAGCCGGATCTACTTCTAGGGGGCAAGTTCATGCTCTCACAGCACCTCCACAAAAACGAGGTAGAAATATTTCTATTGAGAGTTTAGTTTATCTTTTTGATCATCATGTTCGTACACTCTTTGATTCTGGAGCATCGCACTCTTTTATATCTACTGCTTTAGTTGAATCTCTGCACCTAGACACCAGTATAGTAGAGGATCCCTTGGTTGTTTCAAATCCAATTGGGGGGTTCGGCTTATTTATCAATGATTTGTTTGGATTTGAAATTTTCTATACTAAGCATTGGGTTTAGATGTGATCCCTATGTTTTGGGCTTCACGGGCTATAGGTTGATTCTAGGCATGGATTGGCTATCTAGTAATGGTGCCATCCTCGATTGTGAAAAAAGAGTGGTTAGACTCATGACTCGCATCAGTAACACTCTTGAAATTTCTTGTTATCCCATGAACTCTGTTATGCTTAGCTATCTAGAGTCTCTTGATGCGTCTGTTGAGAATTTGCAGTCTGTTAGAGTAGTCCGTGAATACTCAGATGTCTTTGAAGAGGTGAAGGGCTTACCTCCGAAGAGGGAGATAGACTTCCGCATATACCTCGTTGATAATGCAAAACCCGTTGCTTTACCCGTTAAACACATGGCTCCAAGGGAGAGGAAAGAACCCAGCAAGCAAGTTAAAGAGCTGCTTGAAAAAGGGTTTATAAGGCGGAGTATTTATAAATGGGGTGCTCCAGTAGTATTCGCAACCAAAGAGGATGGTTCACTTCGCCTATGCGTTGACTATCGGGAGCTAAACAAGCCGACTAAGAAGAATAGGCACCCCCTTCCAAGAATAGATGACTTGTTCGATCAGCTTGTAGGTGCATCTGTTTTCTCCCAACTAGATCTAGCTACCAGGTTTCATCAGCTAAGAGTGGTTGAAGACAGTATTGATAAGACCGCGTTCAGAACCCCAAATGATTGCTTCGAGTGGCTTGTCATGCCTTTCGGCTTGACAAACGCACCCTCTTATTTTGTTGACTTAATGAGCAGGGTGTTCAGAGAGTTCCTTAATAAGTTTGTGGTTGTCTTCGTAGATGACATTATGATTTTCTCAAAGAGTGAGGAAGAGCATGCTCAGCATTTAAAAGAAGTCATGGATACTCTTCGAGCACATCAGTTGAAAGCCAAATTCTCCAAATGCCACTTCTGGAGAGAGGAAGTAAGGTTTCTTGGACATGTGGTGTCCAAGGAAGGGTTAGCGGTAGACCCCGCAAAAGTAGTTGCGATGCAAGATTGGAAGGTTCCACGGAATGCGACCGAAGTCCGAAGCTTCCTCGGGCTAGCGGGCTTTTACCGAAAGTTCATCAAAGACTTTGCGAAAATCTCAGCTCCGCTTACAAGGTTGACGAAGAAGAACCTAACTTTTAATTGGGATTTGGATTACGATGTTGCTTTCCAACGATTGAAGAGGGCTCTAACAACAGCCCCAGTTCTGACATTGCCGGATGGGAGCAAGATGTTTACCGTATACACGGATGCATGTGGTACGGGACTAGGTGCTATCTTGATGCAAGAAGGGAAGGTTGTAGCTTATAGAGGCAGACAACTGAAAGTACATGAGAAAAACTACCCAACCCACGATCTAGAGTTGGCTGCCATCGTCTTTGCACTTAAGTCTTGGCGCCATTATCTCCTAGGTGAGAAGTTTGAATTGTATACTGACCATAAATCGTTGAAGTATCTTTTCTCGCAGAAATATCATAACTTGAGGCAACAAAAGTGGATGGAGTTCTTGGCATCCTACGATTTTGAGATTTCCTATACCTCTGGCAAGGGCATTGTAGTAGCAGACGCCTTGAGTAGAAAGAAGCTGACCTTAAGTCCTCTCTTTGTAGAAAGGCAGAGCTTGGAGTACAAAGCCAACTTTGACATTAGACCCTCTGTCGATCATGTGACTGGTTTGTTAGCATCGCTAGAGGTGCGGCCTACTCTTTTGGACTCAATAGGAACCATGCAACATGAAGACCCTCAGCTAGTTGATGTGATGAATAAGCTAATTAGGGGTGAGACTTCTAGTCACCTCAATAGATACTCGATCGATGATAAGGGTTGGTTAAGGCGGGATGGAAGGCTATGCGTGCCACAAGCAAGGGATTTAGTGACGAAGGTTCTCGAAGAGGCACAGCATTCCAAGTTGACCATACACCCACGTGGAGACAATATGTATAAAGACGTAAAAAGGGTTTTCTTTTGGAATGGCATGAAGAGGGATGTAGATGAATTCGTCTCTAAGTGCTTAATATGCCAGCAAGTCAAGGCAGAGCAAAAGAAGCCTGGTGGTTTGCTTCATCCTCTAGAGGTCCCACAATGGAAATGGGAAGCATTTCAATGGACTTTATCGATGGGCTGCCAAGGTCCAGAATGGGCAATACCAGTATTTGGGTAATAGTGGACAGACTCACAAAAAGCGCTCACTTTATACCTGTTAAAAGTAGAAGGACTGCCTCGTCTTTAGCATCTGTTTATCTTAAAGAGATAGTTCAACTCCATGGGATACCCTCCAGCATTGTGAGTGACCGAGATCCTATCTTTATGAGCGAGTTTTGGAGGAGCTTGCAAGAGGCTGTAGGCACTACTACAAAACTAGTCATTTGCATCAGTTGTTAAACCATTGTTGCATCAGTTGTTCAATTGATGCAAATGAAGATGATGCAACAGACCAATTTCTGTTGCGTCAGTTAAACAACTGATGCAAATGATCCTCAGTTGCATCATTTCTTATATACAACCGACGCCATACAGCAGATGCAAATGGTAGCATTTGCCATTGTAGGCGGGGACTATTGCGTCAATATTTTTAACAACTAATGCTAATGAGCAGATGCAAATGTAAATAAGTTGCATCAGTTCTTCTACACAACTGATGCCATACAGTAGATGCAAATGGTAGCATTTGCTTTCCGAAGCTGAATGTATTGCATCGGCTTTTTCAACAACTGATGCTAATGAAGAGATGGAAAAAAGCATTTATGATGTTTATTGCATATTATAACCATGAATCTAATCAAATATACAATATCAAATGAAATCTGAAATTCTATAAATAAATTATCACCACGAATCTGATTAAGAAAATAATATAATTGTATTATCAAACAATGTAGTTCATGTGTATAAACAAAAAAAAACACCGTCACATAACAAAAGTCAACGTATATAACAAGAAGACAAACTACATCCAATTGTGCATGATATAACTGGCTAAACTATCCCGAACCTCGTCTATCTCTTGTTGGTTATAAGAACCATGTTGTGCGAAGTCTTGCAATTTATAAGAGGATATTGTTTTAAAAACATACATAATTAACATATAACAGCTAGGAATGAAACAAATTGAAGTAGTACCTTTTGTAAATCGATGCTTTGATTGTGGTATTTTACTATGTCATGCATATACCTCATCACATAATATACACAATCCTTTTCTTCAGATAGCTGCGGACACTGTAATATTATAAGATAATATAATAGTTAGTTTAAAATGAATACAAAAAAAAAACACGGTTTGAACTTTGGAAAAAAAATGAACAAGCATACTGACAATTCTTTACAAAGTGAAGTTCAGAAGCTAAAAAGTGAAACAGAAGTACAAAAGTGAAAACTGTAAATCACTAACTGAAAACTGTAAATCACTAACGTAACGTAACTGCAAAATAAGTGAGATATCAAACACCATACTGACATAACCCAGTTCCAGTGCCAATACGATCACAGACTTCACAAACTTTGGTTCACTGTCTAGTCCATACGTTCACAATCACTAATGTTAGTTCCAGTCATGTGCATACCCAGTGCCAATAAGGTTGACAGCCTACATATAATGTTTATGCATATAAACCATAAGCCTGTAAAGAATTATTATACAGGCTGACTTTCTCACAATGAATTCTTGGTTAGATTGTTTTGAAAAAAGATTCAAAACTCTAAATTTTCAATAATATTCAAGAGGAAAAAACCGAAAAAGTGGAAAAGAAATTGAAAAAAAAAAAATCTAACAAAACAATAAAATGTTAAAGTATTACTGCAGGTGAGATATTTATTATTTATTCTTCACTTACGCAATAATGGAGGAAGATCAAAAAACAAAAAAACAAATAGATCGTGTAAACATTAAATGGTATACAACTGATTTTCTACACTCAAGCATACAACATATTTTCTATACTGAATTTTCCTGAGGATGGCGACATAATAGTTGAAGAGGAAAATGACACATCGGCTACCAATGCAAGCGAAGGAAATGAATTCAATAAGGAAAAGAACAACGAAAACACAGAGCAACAACAAGGAAATACAACAGGAAAAGTGGCAAACTCAGTTAGCAAAACACAAGAAAAAGGCAAAGATAAAGTAGAAGGCACAGAAAGTGATACCAAAGGAAATTACCAAGACAAGTTGGCAAACAAAGCAAGTGATGCACAGTATGTTCAACAAGGACAAGGTGTGAACTGATTCAAAGGATAGGGATAAGGACAGGGATATGTGGGATAATGTTATTTGCATAAACATGTTCATGGGTACTTTAGAAATGGTTTTGTAAATAACAAGAGGACTTTTTCATTACACTGGCACTAGCAAAAGCAGTTGGAGCTGAACTGAATCAAGTATTTATAGGACATGATTAGTGAGAACTCATAGCAAGCAAGGCTGACGTGCTGTTTCAAATAGCAAGCATACAACAAGCGTACAATCGTATCATATTGATAGAAATGATAAAAGAAAAAATTTCTCGAATACACACATATACATATTATTTTTGTAAGACGGATTCTCTGATTTGGAGTCGCCTCCTGAAACCAGCAAAATTGCAAAGTCAGGAACCAAAGACGATGATGATGTCAGCATTGAAGAAGATGTGTCCAAAGAAGAAGATGTTGACGGTGAGCTTGGTTTAATAGATGAAGAAATCGAGCCCAAAGAGAAAATAAATGCAGCAACAAAAAGTGATGGCTTGTCAGTTTTCAAACTTGTAGTTGAAATGCCTAATGAATCAGTTAGTAGTGCTCTTGATAAGTGGGTAAAAGAAGGCAAACCATTAGGACGAGATGAAATTTCTTTCGCAGTTCTTAATTTTCGGAAGAAGCGGTTCTATAAAAAGGCTTTGCAGCTTTATGAGTGGGTAGAAGCAAACAGGCACATAGAATTCACAGAGAAGGATCACAAGTCTTATCTTGATCTAATCGCCAAAACGCAAGGCATCCCGAAGGATGAGAAGTACGTAGCTAACCTTCCAAAATCTTTCCAAACCGAACCCATTTATAGAACACTTCTAGCCAACTGTGTTGCTACAGGCAATGTCAAGAAATCAGAGGCCATCTTCAACAAAATCAGGGATGGAAGATGTCATAGAGCACATGATATTTCAGGAATGGAAGATGTCGCAGAGCTAATGAAATCCGAAGGAATAGAGCCTGATGTCTTTGTCAAGTCTCTAATGGAAAAGCACTACATGTTTGCAGGTCTAAAAGAATAGGCTGAAGCAATGCTAAAAGAAATCGAAGGCAAGGGCATAAATGAGCACCGTTATGCCTGCAAGGAAGTGTTACCTTTATACGCTGCACTTGGAAAAGCGGACGATGTTGAAAGAATTTGGAAGGTATGTGAGTCGAATCCTAATTTAGAAGAGTGTTCAGCTTGCATTGATGCATTGGGAAAACTAGGAAACATAGAGAAAGTCGAGAATGTGTTTGAACTTATGGAAAAAATGAAAACTAGGTTGCATCCCAGATTCTATAATTGCTTGATTAACGTATATGCAAGCCATAAGCTTTTGTCGAAGGGTAAGGAACTGGCAAAGAAGATGGCTGAAAGTGGAATGAGGATCGGATAATTTACCATTGATGCTATGGTTAAATTACACGTTGAAGCTGGAGAAGTAGAGAAGGCTAATTCTATACTAAGAAAGGCACCACAGCAGAATCAGATAAAGCCGGTGTATTGCTCTTATATGGTTGTGTTGGAGCATTATGCTAGGAGAGGGGATGTTCATAATGCAGAGAAAATATTTCAAATTGCACGACAGAGTGGCTATACTGGAAGAATTGGGATGTATCATACATTGCTGAAGGCTTATCAATCAGCAAAGGCTCCGATATATGGGTTTAGAGAGAGGCTGAAGGCTGATAATTTGTTCCCTAATAAGGCAGTTGTTGCTCTGCTGGCTGCCATGGATGCTTTCAAGAAGACTGAAATATTCGAGTTGCTCGACTGATTATCCTTCGTTTTGTTTGTTAATTTGTGATTTATCGCTAAAGTATCCCCTTAGTCGGACACTTGAAAGTTTAAGCGATAATGTAACGATAGGCGTAATTTGTTGTTACGTTTCATGTTAAAAAGTGATGCGTTTTAGGATGACAAAAAAATAGTTATTTAGATATTGCAATATCTCTGTATTACGTGTGACAAGTGCTTTGTGTTTGCTACACTCCAGCAATTCGAGTTACATAAATTCTTTTGCTTATTTCAGTATCAAAATTATGTAACTCGAATTGCTGGAGTGTAACAAAATTATGTAAATCGTTGGGCTTTAAACCATGACAGGGAATAGACAATGAGAAGAGATACCAACCATTAACAAGATCAAGATTTATAAAATATCTTTGAGTGGACAGTTTGAGACTTCATTTTAGAAATTTAAGCAACTTAGTTCACAATGTAGCTGTGTTTATCCTATGATTGTCAACTGGCTAAAAACTGTATGTCTTATAGTTTTTAAAATAATGCTCAGATGATGCTGTCAATTGGCTTAAAAGTGCATCATCTTGTTTAAATTGACATTAACATGAAAATGGCTAACCAAAAGTAAATTAAAACTGACAACTTTTGTCAAGTGAATCAAATGTTAATGTTTCATGCTTCGTATTCGCTTGAAGCTACACTAACACACAACGATCTAAGAATGAGCATGGACATTAACATTAACACACAACGATCTAAGAATGAGGCTGCTGCACAAGTGAGCATGGACTCTAGGCTCGACATGAAAGTCTGGTTGTTGTTGCGACACAGCAGCGAAGGCAAGGAGGTCGACATGAAAGTCTGGTTGTTGTCAAAACATTCAATAGATGCACTCTAATTTATTTTTAATCATGTTTTTTGGGTCCCCCGTTGCTGCTCTAACCTATGAAACAGCGAGTGCACTTGACAGTCGTGTTTGAGCGACTGTCAGTAGCATTTCTCTTAGTTAAATAATCTTGGTTTATTTCAAAACCATTTTACACAATTGCAAAATATTGAAAAGCACTTTTGAAAAAGAAAATCTTTTAAAAAAAAAAGAATACACTGCTATGTGTTACTAGCCTGCTATCGCTTTGCAGGCAACATGCAGCACAAACCACGCAAATAAAAATGCCAACAAGCATTTTTATTTCTTTATTTTGTGCTACTGAATTTTGCAGCAGCTCGCTAATGTCTTACAAAAGTGTTTTTTTTTTCAAAGATAGTCAGGAAAACAAGACATGTTACGATCCAAACTCAAATGAGATTTGCACACAATTTCAAATGTGTCGGCCAGTCCCTTTCAAATAGGACGGGACTAACTCTAGCCCTTTGTTTAGAACTACTTGGATAAAAAATGACAGAGTATTCATTTATGACAGTATATTCATTTATGTTACTGTTAAGCCCAATACTTGGATGCACTTTGCTGTTGGAATTTTTAGCATTGTTGAAAGCGACAGAAAATTAAACAAGACAACTCAAAACCTGATACTACCTATACAAAATCCACAACCTACTTCGTCATCACACACTTCACTATTATAAATACTACCAAAGTAAAATCCCTACAACCAAAACTCCAGGGGTTGTATGATAGTGGTTTTGGTAAAAAAAAGGTAGAAAATCAACCAATATGATTATATATTTTATATATATTGTATATAAATTTATTGTGAAAATCAAATCACCTTAACGTGCTTCCATAGAGTGGAAGGTCCTCGTGACTTACCACCCAATGCCTTGTAAATTTTAAAGGCCTTACACATGCAAGAAAATGTAAATATTAATTCATTGTTATTATATAAAAGAGCAAATAAATACACAGCTTACGTGGTCACTTGTGGCCTAATGTCCAATTTACGTTTGCATATAGCCTGGGGATCAAAAACATAAATCTCTTTCATTTCTACACGAAAAACAAGCAGCAGACAATGTTCCCTGCATTATAGGATTTATAAAAATTTAATCGATAGCAAATTTGTAAACTAGTTACTAAAACCGTAATGTTCAAACCCTTGGTACAGCAGAGCTAAAAGTAAGGTCTTAGATTTTGATGCCCTCCATGTGTTCGACAAATATGTATTTGTCGCGTCTGGAAATTTCCGCACTTGGGAAAGCTGTTGAGGACACAAAAACCCAATGGTCTCCACTTTAAGATCGTTGCACATATTATTCAAACACCTACGCATTATGTAAACATATATTATTAGTTTCTTTTGTTTACACAATACAAACGTAATAACATCATGGTAATCAAATTCAAGTAAAGTACTCACATGATGTAAATTTGCAACCATGATGAATTCAACCATGCCATACTAAAGAATTGGATAACGTCATCATTGCCTATTTGGATTTCAAGATCCTCAGCATATGTGAATAAATCCTTATTCACTTGAATTGCGATGATGGCATTATCATCGGATATCGTTTGAATTATCAAGTCATGGAAATATTTGCACTCTTCCATTAAAGTTTTGAGGATCTCTTCATCTATGATAGCGTTGTGCTTTGCAGGCTCATTTACATCGGATTGGTGGTCTTCTCAATACTATTTTCAAACAAATCCTTGTTTGTTTGAGATGTGGCTCCCTAGTTCAAAATTGTAAGTAGTATCATAATAAATGAAAACTTTGAAATTAAACAATAAAACTTGTAGATTAACATATCTCAGCAATACGCTCTTCTACGTTGTCTTTGGTCACGACAGGTGCAGCCTATACACAACAAAATATCCATATTATATTCAGATTCTGACTGAATGTTTTATATTAATTAATAGATTTATTCAATTCAGTCAAGTCAATTTATTTTAATACACCGTCGTTGCTTGCTTGTCTATCTTTCATTTGCCGTCACATGACTCTATAAAGGGAAATTAAAGATCAAAGAATGCAATCTTAGTTGTTGGTCACTCCCCGTCAAATATGGTTTTGTTCATGTAGACTAAGCGTGTGCTGAAAGAATCAACCGTGCACCTTTTATGGGAGCAAAGATAAAACTGAGTAATCATTGTTCGCTTCAAAAATCTGAGTAATGTTTGTATCAATTTTGACATAAATGGTTTAGCCATTGAGAGCAAAGATCCTCTCTTTTTTAAAAGTTCCCTTTTTATGAAAACCACTCTTTTTTATTCCCGTGGAAAAAATGACTTTCCTTTGATTTTTATCCAAAAAAATAGAAATAAAAAATGACTTTCCTCTGATTTTCATAATTACATGTTGATTGATGCATCCTGATTTATTTTATTTTATTATTTTATCAAAAGATTGTGGAAGTCAGAAACATTAAAAAAGGGGTTGAGTATTTGATAAGAAGTTTCTACTTTTCCATTTAAAGGCAAGTCTCAAAATTTTCAATGGTTTCATTATATTGCATGCATGCTTAAATAATCGACTACATCTGTAAGTGTCCTCTAGCTTTATAAGATATTTTTTTCCCTTTTCTTTGTTTTTTATTGTTTTTTACCACTTCTTACTTGAATGTTTCTTGCCTGCATTTTTCTAAGTTCAAAATCACCTTTAGCGTATGTTTACATTTCTTTTTATGAGACATTAATGCTGCTGTGTAAAATTTTGAACTTTTTGACAATTTACTGATTTTCAGTTTACATGCTAAAGTAGAGTGTGTATTCATTTAGAGTGTTTTACGTTTATAAGTAAATGCAGACCCGTTTCTACCATATCATGAAAAAGAATACTGATTTTCAGTTTACAAAATCAGGTTGGTTCCTATGGTTTACATGCTTTAGACTTACAAAAATAAAGTCAAAGCATACATGATGGATGTGAAAACCAATATTTGCTGGAATATTTTGTTATGGCTATTAGCAGGATTTTGCTGCTGTTTGAAGAAAATTAAAAATTAAAACCACTATTTTCTTCTGTTTAAAGAAAATTAAAATAAAACATTTTTCATAAACAAATGGATGTGAAAAGTTAAACTCGGTTTAATCAAATGCACTCATTACCTTATCATTATCTCTTAAAAGCACGAGGCTTTTAGGCCATTGAGCAAAACTCCCAACCGCTTCTCCTATCGTGCTGTGATGTTTAGTTGGAATTGGAAGTAGGGATCCTTCATACCTAAACTCCATTGTATCAATTCCGACCTTCACATGATCGATCAAGATTGGTTGATTATGGCATTGATCTTCATCCCTTGAATCGGGATGTACCATGCCATGACCCACTACGACAATTTGAGAGTCCAAATTCAACGCTAAACGACATTTAGTGGGTTTCTAAAACGACAAGTACAAAAATAACAATTTTCCATTAACACTTGTAAAATGAATAAAATCATATACATCTATAAAACAAAATTTGGTCTTGTTTACCTACAAGTCTGCAAAGGGATCCGTCTCATTAGCTTTGTTAACATATTGTAATTTGTTGGGGTATGTTGATTGACAACTACTACAACGTTCAATTGATGGTGTGTTGTCGGCCACGATATGCTTAGGCATCCCCATGTTGTTCAAAATGCTTGCAACCTTCTCAGCCACCATTGTATCCATTTCTTGTCTTAATTTAGCTTCTATTTCCTGGGTGATAAGTTGTCGTTCATCTGCTGATTTTTTGCTAACATTAGCCCATATTTCTTGGGTAATAAGGTGTAGTTCATCCGCTGTTATTACACCTCTATGACCTTTTCTCTTTTCTACCTCTCCAAATACGTTTCTTATACCGGTCGTCCCACCAATACCTCTCACTCGACCCGGATGCTCTCTTTTCTCAAGAGCTCGATTCAAGACGTCATCATGTCTATTTGGAACCCATGTTCCTTCGATGGCTTTTTCTCTCCATTGATTCTGTAAACAAATAGAATATCAAATAGACACGGTTAAATATATTTCTATTATAATTTATCTTTGAAAACTGAAACCAGTTGAGTTTATCATACAATATCTACTGAGCATGTAACATTTGCCTTAAGTTGCACACTGAAAATGCAAGATGATGAAAATAATATGGATAGTTAGTATGATAAAAATGTATGGATAGTTAGAATGATGAAAATAATATGCTTCAAGTAGTTGTTAGCAGCAGTAGTCAGTTAATTCTGTATTCTATTGAAAATATAGTCCTATTTGGCCATGTATACTTACCAAAATAAAAAATGTTAGCACACTCACACATGCTGTCATGGCATGTAGCCATTATCATGTATTTGAACTATGAATTTTAGCAAACAAACACCAGTCGGGTCAACTAACATAACATATGTGAAATTTGCATTCAATTATAAACATATATATGGCTCATAGCTGAATTGCATATATGTATTTTCATACATGCTTTTGTCAGCCAAACAGGGAGCTCAAAACTACCAAACACTGGTGGAGATTAGGAGTTGCTGACAAGAAGAAAGCTTATTTATGAATTGATGAAAAATTGATAATAAGAAGAGTTCCACTTCTCCAAGTTAACTAGCCTTTAATAAATTGATGAACAAACTGAAACGCGCGATATTATACCAATACTCCAACCATCGCCCTTATTTATGCAACACCCTTATTTTTGGCTGGTTCTGCAACTAGTGAACCAACACCCTTAATAATAATCCAATTAATTATACACCCTTAATGGCATTTAAAACATATGAGGTGATAAAAATATAGGGAAATTAGTCATACCACTTTATCTGCAACTATCTTAGTTTTCTCATTCGGAATCGTATAATTTCCATCAACATCTTTTTTTGATCTTGCTAAAACCCAATCGACACTTCTATCCAAACCAGATCCACTTGGTAATGTGGTTGAAGAATTATGGCCTTCAGTTATCCATTTAGGCTTCTTCCCCGCATATCCAGCTTGTCCTAAATAGTGGGGATGTTCATTGTATGCTTGACACTTCCTAGCCCTTTCACTAATTTTTTGTTTGAAGACATAATTAAAAATTCTAGTGTAATAAAAAAGATTATTGTTCGGAACAAATAAGAGATATACCTTAAAATCCTCGATTTCACAATTCTTCTTAAAAGTTTCCCATTGTACTTTTGTTATACCGTCATACTCTTTATGGTCCTCTGGAAGTTTTCTGGTCTTCGTAATCCATCCACTATCCAACTTTGCTTTAAAATCCTTCCATCTTGAATTAACACTTTTTAACACATTGCCTCTCATGTTGTCATCAATGTGAAATTCGGTCTGAGATAATTAAAATTAAAAAATAAAGAACGTTAGAGCAGTAAAAAATTATACCTCTTACATTTTCAGTTTGTAAAAGTAAATTTGTTGTTTGCAATGCTTGTCATTTTCTCTATTTTTGTGTTTCCATGCATGCTATAATAGGCTTATGTTCACAAATTTAGAAGTCTGAATAGGCTAGATGGGTTTAGAAGTATAAATAGGCATGTTAACCATAATGATATACCAAAATTAAAACTGATGTATCAAACTGACAATTTAATAAGTCAATAAATGAATTTATAATACCTTAATATCTTCCCAGATGGTATCCTTAAGCCCTGCGCTAACGCTATCCCAATTCTTGATATTAATATCAATTCTGGCTCTTGCTGTAGCACCTACATATGCCTTATAACACTTCAACCACTTTCCAATGGGATTTCCATTATCACTCCACTCAATGAATTTTGGCTCTGATGTTCTATATTTTTTTCCCGTTGTTGGACCTCTTTGCCTCTTCTTAGGCGACGACTCTAAAGCAGAAGCAAAAGCGTTCCGCTCTTCAGTGTGTCCGTATGGTTGCATTTCCATTATTTCAAGCAGTAAAAAAAAACCAGAAATGAAAAAATATTTCAAAATAAAACTTTGAAAATTCAGAAATACATCACATGTGATTGGTCTGCTCAACCGTTATTAACTGTGTTGGACATCGGCACAATTTTATAAACATGTTTTTTTTATTATATAAGCATAGTCATCAAATGAGATTAAATATTTGAGTCATGAGATTACAAGAATGAAAATATTTACATGAAACAAGGGGTACAGTCATGTGATGACACGAAAACTGGGACACTACTTGTGCATGAAAATATATGGTTTATGTACATCTCAAACAAGTGAGCTGTGAGCTGAAAATTTCAGAACATAAACGGAAATGGACTGGTATTCTTATTTGCCAAAATTTCATATAAGTCCTATTGAATTACTACACCTCTTATATTCAACTATTAATATTTAGTGCCGGTTAATGTTATTTATAGCTTATTTCTATATTTCTAATAGATTAAATATCTTTTATTGCTTAACTTCTTCTTTAACACTATTAGGTATAATTCAGTGTTTCTTTCCAACTACTAACTATCTTTCTTTGACTGCTACAACTTCTTAGTTTCCATTTATTTATTTATATTTCAACTTATCTTCAAACACATCTGTTTAATGGCCGCTGCTTTCACCATTTACAATACTTTGGTTTACGTTCAAAAAGATTTCTACATTATAATACTTGAATTTACAGCTTCTTAAGAGAACGTTAATACTATATAATTTTTCGTAGATTATTGAAAATGGACTAGTTTATATTTGGAATTAAAAGTACTTATCTTTTACATTAACAATACTAGGTAGCATGAACAAGTGGACAAACGCGGTACACAGCAAACATGACAGAATATCAGTTTGTACTTTTCATAACATAAAAAAGAAGCTGGTTGTTGTTATTACGAAACTGTAAATATAACTAACAGAAGAGCTGTGGTACCTTGACAGTTGAAGAAAAAACTCGACCAAGAGAAGGCTGCTGTGTTTCCAGTTGCATTTGAATCTCCAAATGCAGTTCAGGTACCTGCAAATGTAATAACATCATGAAACAATGATGAGCTATTACCTAACTTCAAAAATATTTGTTAAATGTTTTCAGTTAAGATACATCATATACATACAACCCATCATTTTATTTCTATGTTGTCGAGAGATAACAAAAAAATAGGAACACAAAGTTAAATGCAAGTGCAATAGGATTTAAGTATAAATCAGTTGCATATATATGCATTTGTTTGTCGCAAACAAAAGAGTGACAAACCGATATGGAAAACATAGAATAAAATTCAGTTGATGATATTTAAAGAGACATTTGTGGAGAAAGCAAACTGAATATCATTGGAGGGATTTAAGGACAGTTTCTTGTTTTTGTGATTTCGCACAATTTGCAAGCTTACAGTGGAAAAACCTTGATATTGATAATTGTTTGGTTTGATTATACGGTTTAATATCATTACTGTCAATTCTTCTAAGTAAAATGTTAATCTCACATGCAAATATTTTGCTTAGCTAATGAACTGACACTGTTACCAGTTTTCACCTGAGTTTCGAATTGTTCAAGGACAGCCTACCAGCAGAAGTTAAATTGGAAGGATAACCAGAAAGACTTACTCTGTGTTGTACCTATATTCATCGAACAAAAACTCAAAAATAAGCGAACATATGTCAATCAAATTCAGTTCTTCTACCATAGGCGACAAGATAAACATGCATACATGAGAGTAAATAGCACAAGCAATGCTAAGCATTTTGTTACCAACGAGAAAACCACCACCAAATTCAGTAACACTCAATCGACAGCATGCAAGAAAACAATCAAGTAAACCAAATTACCAAACCACAACATAAAAAAAACAAATTTAGTACTTCATTCAATAGAAAGAAAAATGGCGTACACTAACGGAAATAGAATCAGCACAATGGATAATACTAGGTGGAATGATACTTTAACATAAATGCTAATTATAACTAAGATAAAATGGATAAAGTATGTGACGACATATTTAGTGGAAAACATCCAAAGAAGGTTTTATAAATACATAGAACTGTATCTACCAGTATATTCAGTGAATGGTGATCACATGTATATTATCAGGCTGAAGCTAGATCTGCTCCGCAAAAGCGAGCCAGATCAAAACCTAATAACATAGCCCTACTTCTATAATAGGAGAATCTAGGGGTAAAAGTCGTTTGGTTGGCTGGTGTGTAGTTCTCATCGAGGCACCGCTTGTTGTCATCACTGTGGTGGCCACAATCAAAGTCAGGCACAAAGGCAATGGCATTGGTTTGTACCGAGACCACCTGGTGCCATCACCGCCCAGTATTCTAATGTGCTTGTTTGAAGCATATTGTTTTCTTTGTCAACAGTCTAGTTTTTATGTAAGTATTATTATAATTTTTGAAAAGCAAGCTTGTAAAAGAAAGAGCAACAAAACAGTATTCCCCTAAATATGGATAAAGCATTTGCGTAATTGTCCAAGCATATGACTATGTCGTCCCTCCAAAAGCTATTAACGAAGAATTAAAATAAGAAGAAATATCAATTATTTCATTGTAGATTTCCACTTTGAATTTTATGTGACTAAAATTTGACGTTTGAACCACCATGAATGATAAATAAATATTTTGTAGAATGTGGTTCTTCTTGTTTCTCAACTTAATCGCCAAAATCATGGTTTCAGTAAAACTTTTCCACCCTTTGACATGCTGGGAAAAAAAATCTTAAAAGAATTGTCCTTTATACACTTTGATACCTTAAATCCCATTTTAAGATAAAATTTATTTCAGCTATATTGCTAGCTTAGAGAATAACGACATACTATTTCTCATACCATGCTGGACCATCGCTTTGAAAAAAATTGTGATCAATCAAGTATTCCTGTAAAATATATTATAGTATAGTTATTTCCCAAAAACTAGAAGTATCAAAGGAAATGATTAAATGGAAAGTAAAGTATGATGAGCATGCTAAAAAATTACACGACTATCCAAACTCCTTCATTATGATCAGAACGAGCATAGTTTGCATTTAAATCAACTTCTTCTTCTGATAGTCTTACGCCAACGGAGAAAGGTGGATTCTCATCAAATTGATTGTACTCTTCTTCATCTATCACATCACCAATCCCAACAATGCGTCTTTTACCGGGAAGAACAACGTACTTTTTATGATCAGCTGGGTCAGTCACGTAAAAAACTTGTCTTGCTTGAGATGCCAAGATGAAAGGATCATTATCATGACTTACACTATCAAAGTCAACAAGTGTGAATCCATGTTCACCCACTCGTACAGCATGATGGTTATCAGCCCATTTACATTAAAATAGAGGAATCGTGAAGTCCTTGTACTCAAATTCCCAAATATTCTCAATTACTCCATAATATGACATTGTCGCATTTATTGGCCTGTTATCTTTGGCACTAGCAAATTCCCTCGAAGATGCCACAACACTAACTCCACTATTTTGCATTTTGCTCTTCTCATCTTGGCGCTTTGTATAAAAAACGTACCTACTAATATCATATCCTTCATAAGAGCTGACAAATTTAGGTCCATATGCCAACCATCTTATTGTATCAGAAACATTATGATTTGTTTGAGACAATTGAGACATCACCCTTTCTTGAAACCAACTCACAAATAAGCGGTTATGCTCATTTGTTAACCACCTTTCATTCTTTGAAGGATTTTCAGATTTTAAAATTGTCATGTGCTCCTCTAAGTAAGGATGAACCTCACTAAGGTGTTGTAAAATAAGCAGCTGGCATTTGTCATACATTTCATCACCTATTGAAATCAATTTACCTCCAATTGTGCCATGACCATCAAGTCGTCCTTCATGCCGAGACTTGCAAAGTCCAATAGGTTCAAAGTCAGTTAAGTATTAAGTTACAAATTCAATAACCTCTTCAGCTACGGTACCTTCTACGATACTAACTTCAGGTCTATATCTATTCTTTGTTTTTCTTTTTAAAGTTCCCATGTGCATTTCGAACGGATACATATATCTCATAAACACAGGACTACAAATCTTAACTTCTCTTACCAGATGAACAATCAAATGCACCATAACATCAAAAAATGAAGGAGGGAAATACATCTCTAATTGGCATAAGGTGACAATAATATCAGCTTGTTGATCATCCAGCATATTAGGATCAATCACCTTGCTGCAAATTGCATTAAAAAATATACAAAGCTTTGTAATAACATGTCTAACATGTTTCGGCAATATACCTCGAATTGCAATAGGTAACAAGTGTTGCATTAACACATGGCAGTCATGAGACTTCATGCCAGTCAATTTTAAATCTTTCATTGATACACGACTGCTAATGTTCGAAGAATAACCTGTTGGAACCTTGAAACTACGAAGACACTCGCATAAACTAATTTTCTCGTTTTTGGATAGTGTATAAC
Organism: Allium sativum; assembly: GCA_030737875.1. Taxonomy (NCBI): domain Eukaryota; kingdom Viridiplantae; phylum Streptophyta; class Magnoliopsida; order Asparagales; family Amaryllidaceae; genus Allium; species Allium sativum. Next base: position 833,284,479 of record CM060912.1, on the reverse strand, counting down.
ATGCAGGAGGTAAATATGTACGTTTACCTTTTTCCACTAGTGCTAAATCCTTTCGAATACCCATTTTTAGCATATCTTGTCTATCTTTCTCACTATCTTTTGTCTTCCCAGGTATGTTCAAAAGTGTCCCAATGATATTGTCACAAACGTTTTTTTCTATATGCATTACATCTAGACAATGTCTGACTTGTAAATGTCTCCAACATGGAAGTTCCCAAAATATAGATCTCTTTTTCCACGTGCCTTCTGGAAGAGAAAAAGCTTTGCCAAATACATTTTGAATATCTTTGACCCGTTCATAAACAGCGTTTCCCGTCAACGGCAAACGAGCAACTCCACTCTCTATCTCCCCATTGAAAGGCTTCTTCTTTTTAAGATAATGATGATCGCGAGGGAGAAATTTACGATAATGCATATATACATTTTTTTTGCAGAAATGTAAGCGCTCAACAACCATATCATCTTGACAAATTGGACATGCTCTGGCACCTTTTGTACTATATCAAGACAAATTACCATACACGGGAAAATCGTTTATGGTACAAAAAAGCATGGCATGCAATGTAAAATCACTTTTGCTATATGCATTAAACACGCGCACACCTTTATCCCATAAATTTTTTAGATCATCTATAAGAGGAGCAAGGTAAACGTCGATGTAATTTCCTAGTTGTCGTGGTCCTGGGATTAGAAGAGAGAGCATGATGTGCTTGCGTTTCATACTCAGGTAAGGTGGAAGATTGTAAATTACCAAAAGAACCGGCCAAGTACTATGTTGACTGCTAAGATTACCGAACGGGTTTATGCCATCTGTGTAAAGGCCAAGTCTAAGATTCCTAATTTCTTCGCCAAAACTAGAATACATTGTATCAATATTCCTCCACTTCGGAGAATCGGCTGGATGCCTTAGTAATCAATCATTCTTTCTCACATCTGCATGCCATCTTATGTTTTTTGCGTTCTCTTTATTTGCAAATAAGCGTTTAAATCTTGGTATAATGGGAAAATACCATAAGACCTTTACCGGTGGCCTTTTATTATCCGAGTCCTTATGAGTAATCCCTTGCGACTTATAACGAGATAATCCACACTTGGGGCACTCATGTAAGCTCTCATATTCACTTCGATACAAAATACAATCATTTGGACATGCATGTATCTTTTTGTACCCTATACCAATTGGACACATAATTTTCTTTGCTTCGTAGTTAGAAATAGGAAGCCCGTTACCTTCCGGAAGCATATCTTTTAAAAGTTCCAACAACGACGTAAAACTTTTATCACTCCATCCATGTTTTGCTTTTAGGTTGAAAAGCTTGAGCACAGCAGACAATATTGTGAACTTATCACAATCAGGGAACAAAGGCTTCTCAGCATCAATTAATATTTTTTCGTACAATCTTGGCTCTTCCATCAAATGTTCTTCAACATCACCAAACATCTCATTAATACGGTCATTCTCATCATTCACCTCATTACTCACGTTATCTTCCTGGTCATTTTCATTATTGCAATGATGATGATTATTACTAGAGTTGGTTCTGCTAGCTATGCTTTCACCATGCCATATCAACCGAGTATAATTTAGCTTAAACCCATTACGAATTATGTGGTCTCTAACATGATCTATGTTACGGAATCTTCTCCTATTTTGGCGTCGTCTACAAGGACAAAAAATAGTCTCTTCCCTTCTTGTTAATTGATCATCTAGTGCACACTTGATGAATTCTTCCATTTTGTTTAGGAACTCATCATCGCTGCATTTCACGTTGTACATCCAACTCCGATCCATATGCAAATGCTAGACACGCTACATAAGCAAATAATATATCATAAGTGTTCAATTCAAAATGATCTTGATAATTGCAAAATTAACCAAATATAAAGTTGCCTATATGAGCATATAAACACTTTATAAACCAGTAGATATAAATGTGTTGATAAATAAGTATACACACACACACATTTATATATGTATGTATGTATGTATGTATATGCATATGTATGTATGTATGTATGTATATGTGTATTTCTGCATATAAAAAGTAGGCATAAGAATATTTCTGCATATAATTTTACAATAATTTATTTCCAAAAATATAAGTAAAAAAACAAAATTATGCTCATCATTAATGTTGATGTAGTGAATTGTTTAACAAAGTTACTAAAATCAGCACATGGAAATAATATAATTTTGCGTCAATTTGTTTCCAAAAATTTAAGTAAAAAACCGAATTGTCCTCATCATTAATATATATGTAGTGAATTTTTTAACAAAGTTACTAAAATCAGCACATGGAAATAATAAATATAAAAGAATGACAAACAAAATATTTGAATTTCAATGGGAAAAATATATATTTTAGAAAAATCACATGACATTAAAAATATAAAATAAGTAAATTGAAAAATATGGAAGATGAAAAAATAACTCTTGCAAAGCAGTGACTCAAAACCAATGTTTAAATAAAGAAGCAGGATGTGAAATTGAAATCTCATAAAAAATAAAAATGTAACACATGGATCTCAATGTTCACCTTTGCGACACATTTAGCTTTACAATCTGCACAAATCATATTAACTGGAATGACACGGTTAGATCATTTAGTTCAGATCATAATATGACCGTAATGAAAAAATAAAGAACACGGGCAGATCATCTTATTCAGATTACATATTTACTTGCTTACCTTTTATCGCGGCAGTGGAAACTAGAAAAACTATAAGCACATGTAACTATCATCATTTTCAAACACACAACACAATATAAATGTATATATACACATATACTATCAGCATTCAAATCCAATGTTTTGTTTTATTTTCATATTGTAGACTCCTAAAATGTCAAATATATCATGAACTTAGTAGCAAATCCATTCCAAGTACATCAACGGCTAATGCTAATGTCAATGATAATGTATGTATTGTCCAAGAAATTTAAAACCCACATAGAAGTTTGCAACAAAGTCGAGTCAACAAATTGAGATAACGTATGTATTGTCCAAAAAAATTAATAATTATTTCATCGAATTATTCATTATAAGATCTGTTCACTTTCCTGCTGCACACTATGATTTCTATCTGTGTATTATCCATTTCTAAATTGTTGCACGCAAGCTTGCAGATTGTGCAGTGCAATCTGCAGCAAGCTTGCGCCAAGCATGCTGAGCAAGCTTGCAGGTACCTGCAAGCTCACCAGGAAAGCTTGCTGGTGCAAGCTCAACAGCAAGCTTAAGCCTAATTTTTGAATTCTAGAATTCAAAGAAATTGATGCCTGCACCTATTCATCTATTTCTCCTTTGGTAACAGCCATGTTCAATACTTTCGACTACAAAACTATCCACTTCTTGATCCCATAAGACAAAGATACTGTGATTAAATCAAAAACAAAATATTATCATTGTTTTTAGAAAAAAGACAAAAATATAACTAGCATTATGGTCAATTGGGACTCTTATTGCCTGGGACTAGTTTCTCCCTTGGAATATCTGCTTGCTTTTTTTAGGGTCGAGTTTCTGTCTAAAATGTACAGTTCCATCATGATTTATATACATCATTAATAGATAAAGCAGATTAACTTTATCAATCATGACAACAACAATGAATTGTTAACGCACAGCAACAGCTCGTTGCTTTAAACAACAACATATCACTGCTGTTTAGAGCAGCGAGTAGCGGCTATTGGAACACAACAACAAAAAACACAAAATCACACCCAGCATTGCAACCGTCAGATACTTAAAATCGCAGCCATCAATCTAACAACCGTTGCTCCTTCTGTTCATCATGTCCCCTTCTCTTCAGCGCGTACATTTTCTTCAATCCTCTCCAATGACAAAATAAAAAATCTCGTACTAGAAAAAAACTCAGCCGACTGTTTCATCTGCAGGATAATTTAACTCTATGTGATCGTTTCAAGTGCCAGATGATATAATTTTGCACGATTGTTGATCCACAGTATCGGCACACAACAATTTTGTTCACTCAGTTTCCTAATCAGTTTTCTGTGTCTTATTGTTACTACTTTATGTGTTAAATTAGTACTGCATATTCATCAAATTCTACTTTGACTACAATATACTGCGAAATGTAAACCTTACTCAAATGAGAGAGAGGTAATAATTAATAGCATTATAACAAAGTATCAGTTAAACTATTTGACAGACTCATTTTCCTATATGTATTACACATCGCCCTCTCAAAAATAATACTGTATTTGATATAATATATGATACATATAAATCATGACTGTCATAATTGAATCCACTGCTGAGCACAATATAATGTATTTGAATTTGTATTCGATTCAGTTTAATCAAGAAATTGATGTATCTTAATTTTCTGGAAAAATGTTAACTATATGCACATTTCCATGTACCCAATACATATACTTTTGTGTGTCTTTTGCTGGCAACAACGGATGAGTTGATATGCCATGATGACTTTGAGGAATCATCTCATGATGAAATCTACGGATGGTGCAAAAGAATAAGTGATACTAACACACTAGTTCCTCTTCAGTAGCAAACAAAAGTATGGAAATTCTGATGCAAGCGTATATTGGGATGAGCTTCCATAGCTTATAGGAGGAAAAAAATTATTATATTGAGTATAGACGACAGAAAGGTTTTGTTATTCATGTTCAATCATCAAGTAAGACTTTTCCTCATGTCGATATAATTTTTTTGATTAGTTTAGTTTGTTCACGATCATGGACTCTTCACAAAAATGATAATGCATTCAAGATAGATCATATATATCAAAGTTGTGAATTCTATATAGTCAATTGACAAATAAACGGTCAATCCCAAATTATGGGATTTGACATAAACTGTATGATGGTCTGAACTGAAATGGGATTGGACATAAACATGATTAGTTAATAAAGTTGTTTAATAAAAATATTTAAGTAATTAAATAAAATATGATCAAACTTAATTTGTAGTTAATAAAGTGGTTTAATATCTTATTTAAATAGTAGAACGAACTAGAAACAGTTAAAAAAATAAAACTTAAAATCAGAATTACAGTAAATAAAATAGTTTAGTAACTTTATATCACTGTAAATAAAATGCTTATCAACACTAAATTCATTAATTTATAGTAGTAATTTATTGTGTGGTTTCTAATGTGTGATATGATCTAGAGTACAAAAAGAAGTGCCAATGTGATAATTGGAAATAGTGCCAATGTGATAACTGGAAATAGTTTCACTGGAAATCGGAAATAAATTCATCGAAAAAAAATAAAAATAAAAAATTGTTGTATTGGTCGGTAATCCATTGGTGTTTATTTTCCGATGAATTTACTGATGTTCGTATAGTGATCACTTTCCCATGTGGCATCGCTAAATTCATCGTAGAATTTTCGTTTTCCATTAAAAAAGTAAAGAAAAAACATCGTAAATTATCGGTAAGAGTCGACCTTTTTCACGAAACGTCGGGAAATTTAATCACGTTAAATATAGCGATGCTTTTATTTCACTGGTAAATCCATGAAGAGTTGTTTTTTCCGACGAAATACCGATTTTTAAGAGCGTCGGGATATACAATTTTTTTTTGTAGTGTTCTTATTCAATAGCTGATTTTTAAGATAAGCGGAGTTTTGATACAAAAATATAAATTGCAAAATAATGATTGGTTGCCAATTTTTTTTAGCAGCGTGAAAAAATAGAGAGAATGTACGTAAAAGAATGTACGATTGATATATCGGAAAGCAGGATGCCCATAAGTAGACACTCGGAAAATGAAATTAACATTGTTTTCAGTTGCACTACTCTAGCAATATATAGGTGGTTTCATGAATGAATTTTAGTATAACCATAAATAAACTTGGTTACCAAAATCTTATATATCACGAAATTGTTACAGGTTTTGCCAAACAACAGCAAAGACGTTACATGTTTTGACAAACAACAACAAAGACTTTGATATGACAATATCACATCATATATATCACGAATAAAAAGAGCAAGACTGAAGTCTGAAGTCGTTGATGCTGTGGTTAGCACATCCTACTTTTGACAAAACAAAAAAGAAAAAAAAAGAAAAAAGAACAGAAAAAAATAGCACAGCATGATCGTCCAATAATAGAGAACAGTGAAACATTACCGCACCGTCACTATCGCGCTTGTTGTTATCAGCGAGGATTGTTTTAAGGATTGAATTATAGTTTTTCTCCGTTGAAGTTAAGAGAGAAGATGGTAAAATAAATATAAAATGTGAGAAAGCACAGAGAGAAGGTTGATGACGTGGGGATATGGAGAAAACTGATGGCTATGATTTTAATATACGGACGGTTGTAGTGTTGTGTGTGATTCTATTCAGTATACGTTGACAGAATCATAGATACATGCATTCATTTCACAGCCTGCCTGTCCCTAGCGTTTTGCAAACTTATTTGTAATGTTATGCATTACAGCGATGACTTCACGTAAGTAAATTTGACGTGGCACATATTGTTTTATAAGAAATTTTCAAGTGCATTCTAACGTATTGTTTTATAAGCAACTTTCAAGTGCATTCTTTGGATCTGATAGGGTTACCTTGAACAATGTCGACTGTCTGAATTGCATTATCATGTTGAAAGTTTGCAAGAAATAAAAATTATAAAAAGACCTGACTGTAAATTGATCCAAAATTAAATCATGCATTCCCACCTCAATCAAAAAACAATTGCACATCTTTTTCTTATTTCATCTGTTTTTATTCCACCAGTTTTAGCCTTTGTATTTCCTTTTGCGCCATTGTATTAAGCAAACAAGCGACGGTGTAAAATTCCTGGGGTATTTCTGTGTGTGGTTGGTTTGGGGGGTTTTGTGGTTTTTTCTGGTTTAAGGGAAAAAAGGGAGGAGGAGGGGGGAGGGGGTGGGGGTCTGCTATCGCTTTTAACATGCACTTCATTTTGTACTAACCATATCAACAATAATGCAGTTTAAGATCAATTGAGTTGCAAAAGCACATTTACTGGTTAGATATACAAATTTTTGGGTATAATAATACTACAGCACACAAAGCATGTAAACTACATCGCTAAGATTGTCAGTGAAGAAACCAAACTATTATGTTTTGAAATCCTTTTACCATATATATATATCATGCATGGGAAAAATCCACTGCATGTAATTTCAGTTCAGAAGAAAACAAAACAAGTACAAACTTGTTTGCAAGCATGAATCCTTGATAATAAAATGTTGAGTTTGCATGATAAAGCCATCATACATGCAGCAGTGAGTAATGCCTAAACGGACTCATAATTCATACAAATTTATCTGGTTTAGTACAGGTAACAGTGGAAAGCATACAATTTTATCATTGGAAAATAAACGCCTCACATCATAAAAATTGAGTTAATAACTGAGTTAACATGAATGATGATATTAGATACAGAATTGACTTAATACCAAAAATTTATCTGCCATGAAATCAAAGTTGAGATCGAAATCGAAATCGAAATAGGCAAAAGAAATTGGTTAAGGAAATAAGCAATCAAAATAAATACTTATAATTCGGCAATCGTAATCTGTAAATCGAAGGCAGGAGCGAAACGAATCAGCAGTTTGGATTTGTTTGTTTGTTTTCCCCTTTCTTCGTCTCTGGTGAAAGGCGCGAACGAAATAAAATGAGCGCGACAGTGAAAAGTTAGGGAAAATAGAACTTGGATCCTCTAAAATTAAACGGGGCTTGGGCCGAAACTAAGACCCGGTTAATAATGGACTCATTTGCTTCGAATTAGTTGCTTCAATCAATATGAATCTGACGTAATAAAAAGATTTGCATCAGTTGCAAAAGTGAGTGACGCATGGAACACTATTTGCTTCTATTTATTTGCTTCAAAGACTGGTTAAAACCGACGCTAATTACGTTTTACCCCCCTCTGCTGCTTTATCTATACCAATTGCTTCTACAGATAAATGGGAACTGAAGCAACTGAATATATTTGCATCAGTTGTTAGTACAACTGATGCAAGTAAAGTGAAGCAACAACCCTGTTTTGTACTAGTGAGGCACACAGCTATGCTTAAGCATGGCCTATCACCTCCAAACTGATTGTAATAACCCGGAAATCTGGGCCAGTTTAAAATTTTTATTTTGGCAATTTTAGCGAATTTTGAATATTTAAAATGAATTATTTTAAATAATAACGACGAGAAATTTATTTTGAATGGAATTCGAACGAATATAATTATATAGATCGTCGTTAGAATATAAATATTTATTTATATTTTTAAAAGAAATTGAAAATGGCGCGGTAGTTCGATAATTCGATTTCAAACTTCAAATGAATGTACCGGGTGCAAAATAAACCGGATTTTAGTGAAACCAAAAATATTTGAATCTAATTGAAAATATCTTTCAAACGAATCCAAAAAATAAAAATTTCATAGCGGGAATCAAAAGATATGTCCAGTTGAAAATTCTGAATAGTCACTGTGGAATTCAGGCCCTTAAAAATGGAAATTTTGCAAACGACCTCGGATTTCGATGAAACCACTTTTGTTGGATCCGTGATGTCAAGTTATTGCTAGATTCCAAATTTCATAATTTTTCGAATCAATATGTGAGCGTGGCAAAGGAAAACGCGTTTGACCAGTTTCAGTTGATTTTAATCGACTGGAAATTGGCCATTTTTCAAACGGTCTCAGAATTCGATGAAACTAATTTTGTTAGGACTGTATCGTCAATACGAAGCTAGAAATAATTTTTCGGGAATTTTTAGAGTTCGTGTGTGTTTACATTGAAAATATAAAGAATTATACTTTAAATTCAACGGAAACTGATTCAAACCATCGAATCAGCCTACGATACATAACCCATTGTGTTCGGAATGGGGGTAATTAGCTAGGGATGACAGTCGTTGGGTTTGATTTGGGATTAAATGGGAAAAGTAACTTTATAGGATATAATTAAATTAAATATATAATATTATATATATGAAGTCAACCCTGGCCATTCTCTCCCTTTATCGTTCAACATCAGAAGGAAAAAAAAAGAAACCCGCTGCTTCGCATCGACGCCCTAGCCTCCATCACCTCCGCCCACCGTCGCAGATGCCCTCGCCCTCCTCTCCTAGCACCTCGCCGAACCCCTCTCCTCCTCTTCAGCTAATCGATGCGCCCCCAATCGAAGGCAAGCCGAACCCTAGCTGCACCGGAGTTCGATGATCGCGCCGCCAGCCTGCAAACCTCCCTCCGACCGCCGATAATGCCGAGATCCCCCTCCCTTCGATCGATGGTGGTGGACACCCCCTGCGCTCCTCTCCCTCCTCCAGAAGCAACAGTGAGTTCTTTAAAACTTGTTATTTTATATATATATAAAAAAAACTGACTTTTATTTATTTACTTAGATTAAATTAGATTTTTATTTACAAAAAGGAACGATTTTTAGAAGTAGAAAAATATAGTTTTTATAATATAGAAAGGTTAAAAATTTAATTTTTATATAATATAGATAATAAAAATTCGATCTTTATTAAGTAGAAGTAATAAAAATATAATTTTTATAACGTAGAAGTATTAAAAATATGATCTTTATATAATAGAAGATATAAAAATACTATTTTTTATATAAGTAGTGTATTGAAAATAGAATTTCTATATAATAGAGGATATAAAAATATTATCTTTATATATGTAGCGAAATAAAAATCAGATTTTTTTTATATATATGTTGAAATAAAAATGCAATTTTTATAGTGATGATATAAAAATCCGATCTTTATATAAGAAGTAGAAAAATAAAAATATAATTTTATATAAAAATATGAATTTTATTTATTAGAATGAAGCAATAAAAATATAATTTTTATTTGAACAGCGTGAAAAGACTATATTGGAATTACAAATGGATTCAGGCGATTCAGCAGTTCAAAAGCAAAGCACGGTGGAGTGGAACCCTCTGTGAGAACTTCTCACCTTTTAATTTTATTTTCTAGTTATATAAATATATACTAGGATGCAGACGGTGTTTAGTAGCACCCGACACCCGTCGTCCACAGACCATGGACGGCTTGTATGCTTGTTTGTTTGATGTTGATGTGTAGTTGATTGTGTGATGTGATATGAAATGAAATAAAATATTTATATAGTTAAAAATATTTTATAGTTAAAAATAGAAATTTTAACGTGTATATGAAATGAAATAAAAATAAACAAACCGATCGGTTTGTTTATATACACACATTTGACTGATATTGATTGGGACGATACATTTTACACATCGCCCAACTGCACAAATAAAATCTGTGTTTGATTGTTTGAAACCCCACACGGGTATTGGGATGATATTTGACGTACACTAATGCCGATTGTTTAGTTGTATGTCGATCGATTGATTGACAGACTGTTATGAGCGTTGAATATTTATATTTGATGCTTATACAGTGTAGAATGCACTTGGGATGATGGTTGATTATTCATCGTTGTTATTGTATACATGTGTTGTAGAAAATCCATATAATTAACATTATATGGTAATTGATTGGGCTTCATTCCAGTTTTGAATAGAAATATTTGAAAAAGAAATATTTAAATAGAAATATTTGATAAAGAAATATTTGAATAGAAATATTTGAAAAAGAAATATTTGAATAGAAATATTTGAAAAAGAAATATATGAAGCCATGTTGATTAGATTGACGCCATTTTGACGTGAACGATATTTACATCGATTTCATTCATTTTATAAGGAATATCGAAAGTGATTTCAAAATCTGATATTTTGAAAAGAAATGAATTCGAATTGAAATTGAATAGAAATGAATTCGAATTGAAATTGAATAGAAATGAATTCGAATTGAAATTGAATTGAAAACGAACTGAAATTGAATTAGAAATCAATTTGAATTAAATCGATTTGAAATGAAATTAAAATGAATTTATATTGGAATATTCAATTTTGATTTGAAATTGAATATGAAGTTGAAACCGTTTTGAAAATGAATTTAAAACGATTTTTAAAGCACGTTTTGAATTGAAATCGACGAAGTATATATTATATATATTATATATACAATATAATGGCCTGAATAGAATGCGCCGCGCCACGGCAGTTCGCGAATTTCGACCATTGACTTCGAACAGATATTACGGGAGATCCGACCGTCGGATTCTCCTGAAACCAGAACCGTTGGGTTCGTATCGAAAAGAGCTTTCTAATGAATATTAGAAATTTGTAATCTAATGGTTGGATTTGGAATTATGTCCAAATCAAATTTGAAAAAGGTCGCTGTAAGTGCAGTTCGATGGCCGTTGATGGAAATCGACTGTATGGGCCTTGATAAAATTATTAAAAATAGTAATAATTTGTGTAAAATCATAAGAAATGATTTGTGAAGAATTGGGATGAAAAACTCCAAATTTGAAAAGATAAAAATAGATTTTTTATGGAAATGAACTAGTTTTTAACTAGAATTATAATTCTATTTTATTTTTAAATAAATAAATTGGATTTGAAATGGTTTTGAAAGTAACCAGAATTTCCAATAATTGCATTGGAATGGATTTGAATCGAAATTGTCTTCGGAATATTTCAATGTTGGATTTCGTGATTATATAGGTGTTGTTATGGAAATTTAAAAGATATACATATTGATATCGTTATTTCCAATATGATATTTGTTGGTCGTAGAATTTGATATTGAATATAAGCCGATATATTTTCTATTCAGAGCCTTGTATTTAATATCAAATGTGATTTGGGTTTGTCGTGAATGGTGTTTTCATTAACACTGTTCTTAAGCCCAGTTGAGAAAACATTAATTCTTTTTATTTAGATTTAATGAAGTGTACCAATTAAATAATATTTAATTGAATTGATATTGATTTTTGGGTTTATTGTGAACAATGTTTTAAATAACACTTGTTCTTTAACCCGATAATTAATGAATGTGATTTTGGGTTTATCGTGAACCGTGTTTTAAAATGACACTGATTCTTTAACCCAGTTAAAGATTAAAACTAAGTGGAGTTTTAATGAATCTTTAATTAGATTGAACAGATTGAGAATGGAGTATCACCAGTTTTACTCCAGGCGATAGTTAAATCTTTAATTAGATTTGAACGTGAAAAGGTAATTGAATTTACCGATAACACCGTGGTGTTAGATATGAAGTATGGCCAGTTTTACTTCATGGGATGAATAGGTTGGGATGGGGAAATAAAATAAAAGATTACTTCGGTGTGGTTCGCTAATCCCGACTAGGTTGAATTGATATTCAAAGAAGATTAAAGAATAAATATAAAGAATTTATCTTTGATAAAATTAATGGGAACCTTTCCCAAAGTATAAGAATATTTGAATAAAAGAATATTCTGAATTGGAATGAGGCGTATGTTGTGTTTGTGTAACACTTGTTTATTATATACGCGGGTTATTCAGAAAGACCGGGTTTATCCCATTCTGAATAACTAATTCGACGTGGTGTCGAAGATGAAGACGGTGGTTGAAGACCGGAGGTCTTCACGTCGTTTGGGTGATTACTGATGATCTTGATTGGGCTGTACACCCAAGAGGAGGGAATTAGTTAGTGATCGTCCAGACGTATTTGGAGATCGATGGATATGCGGGGTACTAGGTGCCTCCGGTTTCGTTCAGACCCAGAACGAACTTGTAAGTGGACTGTGTGTCTGACATTGGATTTTAGTCTGTGTGATTGATTTCTATTAAATATATATCTGTTTGGCGGCGGAGAATTTATTCTCTTGCTTAACGCCCTTCTCTGAGACGTACGAGCTCAGGGGTTATATATTGATGGACATCAATCGCATGGAGTGAATTGCCTGTGTGGCATGCCTAAGTGGCAGATGATCAAGGCTTTTGTTGAAAAGCAGGGTCTTGTGGTCGATGATCAAAGCACGGCCTGTGTGGCATAGCTTTGTGTAGCGTTGATTCGCGAGCCTCACACCCCGGTTGTGAACCAAAAATGGGAGAAGGATCCAGGGAGGGCATGCGTTTCTTTCTAGCTAGGGTGGTGTCAGTGACCTACCAGCCCTGACATTTATATACTTTTCACCTATGTGGTTGTTGCTGTTGCGAGGCGTCTCAGATATATCGGTCGATCCGGGACTGATGGGGTCATTAGGCTCATTTACGCCCCAAAGGGCGGGGAAACGCAGTGTTCAGGCATTTTAATCCACATCAGTGGACCGGCCCTGTGGCTCCTAAGGGTCGATGCGTTCTGTCCCTGAGACATGGGCTAGATTGTCTCGAATTCGGTAGAGGACTATCTTTTGCCTCGGTTCACAGATGGAAACCCAATTTTCAAATACGTGGCTTTGCGATTTTGATTGTATAACCTATATATGGCGACATAGTGGTATGGGGCATTCATGCCGCTTATGATTGATACTTATGATTTGAAATTGATTTCTTCACTTATAGCGATAATAAAAGATTTGTTTTAACGTATCAAGCATTCTTTGGCTATTATAAGGTAAAACCCTATCCTCTGGTTTGTGTTGCATTGTGTGATGGGACCTGGGTCTTATAATAGCTTCATTGTTCTTTATTTAGCATTCCGTTGTTGTTTTATGCACTGGTGTTCTTGGGGGGAAACCCGTTCCGTGTTATACGGCGTGGTCCCTTGATTTACCTAACTTTAAAATAAACATTTACAACTGTTTTAGTTCTCACACCAGTCCCATGACTGACCTGGAGTTTATTGTTTTAACCTAAACTCTGGGTGCCCCTATTTTGACACGAGCAGCTAGTAGTTTTGGTTTTGCAGATTTATATTCACAGGATCCTTGTTTACAGCTGGAACGATATCCGGAAAGCTTTGTATCTGTATATCTCTTCTAGTTGTGTATTGTATTATTTTCCGCTGCGATGTATTTAAATGTAATTTAAATCTCTGATATTTCTGTGTAATATTTATTCATTTATACACTGTATATTCTTGTAATCTGATGGTATTGTTGTAATATACAATGAAATGTTCTCCCGTCCGCGTTCTGTTGTGGCTTGTTCTCGAACTATCCGCGCTTTCCTTTACCAGGGAAGTTGCGGGTTTTCACAATTGGTATCAGAGCTTTGGTTTACAAAGCTCGGAGAACAAGACACATTAGAACCATACGAAAGAATTCATCAGATATTGGATTAGTAATATCCAATGGGAATGACTCGTTAGAGATGGGATCAATAGTATCCTAGAACGAGTGTGAAGAGTATATTTTTTGAAATATAAAGTGAAAACCAAGTTTTGTTTTGAAATTTAAATCACTTATTTGTATTTGATTATATATTTTATATTGAATTTGGACAATCCAATATATAGAGATTTTGCATATATGTCTTGCAAACATGTATTCGAAGTTTTAATGTATTGGATAGATATAGAATCGCACTCTAGTGCCCGAGGATAATTCTGGTGACGGGGCACCATCGCCAGTATTTATTTTTGAGTTTCGAAAGTGAGATTTCTATATATTTCCAATAGACTGGTGTGAGAACCGAAACTAGATAGGGCTTATTGTTATGATTTGGCATCAAAAATGTGATTTTTGACTATATAGCAAAATTATGTGTTTGAAATGCTAATCAACTAATTGATTGATGGTTGTGTTGTTTGATTACTGTTTTGATTAGTTGAAATTTTAACCATATAGCCAAATTGATCAAATAGTGAATTGTATTGGAAATTTGTCGCATTTTCTTCCATATACTTGTACTTACATTGAACAGGTCATAGCAAAGAGGCTAGAGCAGAGAATAAAATTTGTTTGCTCGACAAATAGGTACATGTTTATCATAATTTACTGATTTGTTTGGGTGATGATGATTTTATGAGCCGATTGGCTAGCCGCTTGGCTAGCCGCTTGGCTTTTTCTTTTTCTTTTTGAGATCAGAAGGCCTGTATGGCAATTTTGGGATTTTCCCGTGCTCTGGGTGCATGGGAGGTTATGGTGAAATTTTTCGAAAATTTAGGGTGTTTGCCAAATTTTTGAAAAATTTGAAAAGTTCTTAGAAACTGAAAAGTTGAAGAACTTAAGCCGTAGCCAAAATACTGGAAGTTGAGTTGATTAGTAAAACAACTTCTGGCTTTGTACCTTTTCGGGGATGAAAAGTTTTAAGTGGGGAAGATTGTAATAACCCGGAAATCCGGGCCAGTTTAAAAATTTTATTTTGGCAATTTTAGCGAATTTTGAATATTTAAAATAAATTATTTTAAATAATAACGACGAGAAATTTATTTTGAATGGAATTCGAACGAATATGATTATATAGATCGTCGTTAGAATATAAATATTTATTTATATTTTTAAAAGAAATTGAAAATGGCGTGGTAGTTCGATAATTCGATTTCAAACTTCAAATGAATGTACTGGGTGCAAAATAAACCGGATTTTAGTGAAACCAAAAATATTTGAATCTAATTGATAATATCTTTCTAACGAATCCGAAAAATCAAAATTTCATAGCGGAAATCAAAAGATATGTCCAGTTGAAAATTCTGAATAGTCGCTGTGGAATTCAGGCCCTTAAAAATGGAAATTTTGCAAATGACCTCGGATTTCGATGAAACCACTTTTGTTGGATCCGTGATGTCAAGTTATTGCTAGATTCCAAATTTCATAATTTTTCGAATCAATATGTGAGCGTGGCAAAGGAAAACGCGTTTGACCAGTTTCAGTTGATTTTAATCGACTGGAAATTGGCCATTTTTCAAACGGTCTCAGAATTCGATGAAACTAGTTTTGTTAGGACTGTATCGTCAATACGAAGCTAGAAATAATTTTTCGGGAATTTTTAGAGTTCGTGTGTGTTTACATTGAAAATATAAAGAATTATACTTTAAATTCAACGGAAACTGATTCAAACGATCGAATCAGCCTACGATACATAACCCATTGTGTTCGGAATGGGGGTAATTAGCTAAGGACGACAGTCGTTGGGTTTGATTTGGGATTAAATGGGAAAAGTAACTTTATATGATATAATTAAATTAAATATATAATATTATATATATGAAGTCAACCCTGGCCATTCTCTCCCTTTATCGTTCAACATCAAAAGAAAAAAAAAAAGAAACCCGCTGCTTCGCATCGACGCCCTAGCCTCCATCGCCTCCGCCCACCGTCGCAGATGCCCTCGCCTTCCTCTCCTAGCACCTCGCCGAACCCCTCTCCTCTTCAGCTAATCGATGCACCACCAATCGACGGCAAGCCGAACCCTAGCTGCACCGGAGTTAGATGATCGCACCGCCAGCCTGCAAACCTCCCTCCGACCGCCAACAATGCCGAGATCCCCCTCCCTTCGATCGATGGTGGTGGACACCACCTACGCTCCTCTCCCTCCTCCAAAAGCAACAGTGAGTTCTTTAAAACTTGTTATATATATATATATATATATATAAACTGACTTTTATTTATTTACTTAGATTAAATTAGATTTTTATTTACAAAAAGGAACGATTTTTAGAAGTAGAAAAATATAAATTTTATAATATAGAAAGGTTAAAAATATAATTTTTATATAATATAGATAATAAAAATTCGATCTTTATTAAGTAGAAGTAATAAAAATATAATTTTTATAAGGTAGAAGTATTAAAAATATGATCTTTATATAATAGAAGATATTAAAATACTATTTTTATATAATTAGTGTATTGAAAATAGAATTTCTATATAATAGAGGGTATAAAAATATTATCTTTATATATGTAGCGAAATAAAAATCTGATTTTTTTTATATATATGTTGAAATAAAAATGCGATTTTTATAGTGATGATATAAAAATCCGATCTTTATATAAGAAGTAGAAAAATAAAAATATAATTTTATATAAAAATATGAATTTTATTTATTAGAATGAAGCAATAAAAATATAATTTTTATTTGAACAGCGTGAAAAGACTGTATTGGAATTACAAATGGATTCAGGCGATTCAGCAGTTCAAAAGCAAAGCACGGCGGAGTGGAATACTCTGTGAGAACTTCTCTCCTTTTAATTTTATTTTCTAGTTATATAAATATATACTAGGATGCAGACGGTGTTTAGTAGCACCCGACACCCGTCGTCCACAGACCATGGACGGCTTGTATGCTTGTTTGTTTGATGTTGATGTGTAGTTGATTGTGTGATGTGATATGAAATGAAATAAAATATTTATATAGTTAAAAATATTTTATAGTTAAAAATAGAACTTTTAACGTGTATATGAAATGAAATAAAAATAAACAAACTGAATGGTTTGTTTATATACACACATTTGACTGATATTGATTGGGACGATAAATTTTACACATCGCCCAACTGCACAAATAAAATCCGTGTTTGATTGTTTGAAACCCCACACGGGTATTGGGATGATATTTGACGTACACTAATCCCGATTGTTTAGTTGTATGTCGATTGATTGATTGACAGACTGTTATGAGCGTTGAATATTTATATTTGATGCTTATACAGTGTAGAATGCACTTGGGATGATGGTTGATTATTCATCGTTGTTATTGTATACATGTGTTGTAGAAAATCCATATAATTAACATTATATGGTAATTGATTGGGCTTCATTCCAGTTTTGAATAGAAATATTTGAAAAGGAAATATTTGAATAGAAATATTTGAAAAAGAAATATTTAAATAGAAATATTTGAAAAAGAAGTATTTGAATATAAATATTTGAAAAAGAAATATATGAAGCCGTGTTGATTAGATTGACGCCATTTTGACGTGAACGATATTTATATCGATTTCATTCATTTTATAAGGAATATCGAAAGTGATTTCAAAATCTGATATTTTGAAAAGAAATGAATTCGAATTGAAATTGAATAGAAATGAATTCGAATTGAAATTGAATAGAAATGAATTCGAATTGAAATTGAATTGAAAACGAACTGAAATTGAATTAGAAATCAATTTGAATTAAATCAATTTGAAATGAAATTAAAATGAATTTATATTGGAATATTCAATTTTGATTTGAAATTGAATATGAAGTTGAAACCGTTTTGAAAATGAATTTATAACGATTTATAAAGCACGTTTTGAATTGAAATCGACGAAGTATATATTATATATATATATATATTATATATATATAATATAATGGCCTGAATAGAATGCGCCGCGCCGCGGCAGTTCGCGAATTTCGACCATTGACTTCGAACAGATATTACGGGAGATCCAACTGTCGGATTCTCCTGAAACTGGAACCGTTGGGTTCGTATCGAAAAGATCTTTCTAATGAATATTAGAAATTTGAAATCTAATGGTTGGATTTGGAATTATGTCCAAATCAAATTTGAAAAAGGTCGCTGTAAGTGCAGTTCGATGGCCGTTGATGGAAATCGACTGTATGGGCCTTGATAAAATTATTAAAAATAGTAGTAATTTGTGTAAAATCATAAGAAATGATTTGTGAAGAAATAAGATGAAAAACTCCATATTTGAAAAGATAAAAATATATTTTTTATCGAAATGAACTAGTTTTGAACTAGAATTATAATTCTATTTTATTTTTAAATAAATAAATTGGATTTGAAATGGTTTTGAAAGTAACCAGAATTTCCAATAATTGCATTGGAATGGATTTGAATCGAAATTGTCTTCAGAATATTTCGATGTTGGATTTCGTGATTATACAGGTGTTGTTATGGAAATTTGAAAGATATACATATTGATATCGTTATTTCCAATACGATATTTGTTGGTCGTAGAATTTGATATTGAATATAAGCCGATATATTTTCTATTCAGAGCTTTGTATTTAATATCAAATGTGATTTGGGTTTGTCGTGAATGGTGTTTTCATTAACACTGTTCTTAAGCCCAGTTGAGAAAACATTAAATCTTTTTATTTAGATTTAATGAAGTGTACCAATTAAATAATATTTAATTGAATTGATATTGATTTTTGGGTTTATTGTGAACAATGTTTTAAATAACACTTGTTCTTTAACCCGATAATTAATGAATGTGATTTTGGGTTTATCGTGAACCGTGTTTTAAAATGACACTGATTCTTTAACCCAGTTAAAGATTAAAACTAAGTGGAGTTTTAATGAATCTTTAATTAGATTGAACAGATCGAGAATGGAGTATCACCAGTTTTACTCCAAGCGATAGTTAAATCTTTAGTTAGATTTGAACGTGAAAAGGTAATCGAATTTACCGATAACACCGTGGTGTTAGATATGAGGTATGACCAGTTTTACTTCATGGGATGAATAGCTTGGGATGGGGAAATAAAATAAAAGATTACTTCGGTGTGGTTCGCTAATCCCGACTAGGTTGAATTGATATTCAAAGAAGATTAAAGAATAAATATAAAGAATTTATCTTTGATAAAATTAATGGGAACCTTTCCCAAAGTATAAGAATATTTGAATAAAAGAATATTCTGAATTGGAATGAGGCGTATGTTGTGTTTGTGTAACACTTGTTTATTATATACGCGGGTTATTCAGAAAGACCGGGTTTATCCCATTCTGAATAACTAATTCGACGTGGTGTCGAAGATGAAGACGGTGGTTGAAGACCGGAGGTCTTCACGTCGTTTGGGTGATTACTGATGATCTTGATTGGGCTGTACACCCAAGAGGAGGGAATCAGTTAGTGATCGTCCAGACGTATTTGGAGATCGATGGATATGCGGGGTACTTGGTGCCTCCGGTTTCGTTTAGACCCAGAACGAACTTGTAAATGGACTGTGTGTCTGACATTGGATTTTAGTCTGTGTGATTGATTTCTATTAAATGTATATCTATTTGGCGGCGGAGAATTTATTCTCTTGCTTAACGCCCTTCTCTGAGACGTACGAGCTCAGGGGTTATATATTGATGGATATCAATCGCATGGAGTGAATTCCCTGTGTGGCATGCCTAAGTGGCAGATGATCAAGGCTTTTGTTGAAAAGCAGGGTCTTGTGGTCGATGATCAAAGCATGGCCTGTGTGGCGTAGCTTTGTGTAGCGTTGATTCGCGAGCCTCACACCCCGGTTGTGAACCAAAAACGGGAGAAGGATCCAGGGAGGGCATGCGTTTCTTTTTAGCTAGGGTGGTGTCAGTGACCTACCAGCCCTGACATTTATATACTTTTCACCTGTGCGGTTGTTGCTGTTGCGAGGCGCCTCGGATATATCGGTCGATCCGGGACCGATGGTGTCATTGGACTCATTTACGCCCCAAAGGGCGGGGAAACGCAGTGTTCAGGCATTTTAATCCACATCAGTGGACCGGCCCTGTGGCTCCTAAGGGTCGATGCGTTCTGTCCCTGAGACATGGGCTAGATTGTCTCGAATTCGGTAGAGGACTATCTTTTGCCTCGGTTCACAGATGGAAACCCAATTTTCAAATACGTGGCTTTGTGATTTTGATTGTATAACCTATATATGGCGACATAGTGGTATGGGGCATTCATGCCGCTTATGATTGATACTTATGATTTGAAATTGATTTCTTCACTTATAGCGATAATAAAAGATTGTTTTTAACGTATCAAGCATTCTTTGGCTATTATAAGGTAAAACCCTATCCTCTGGTTTGTGTTGCATTGTGTGATGGGACCTGGGTCTTATAATAGCTTCATTTTTCTTTATTTAGCATTGCGTTGTTGTTTTATGCACTGGTGTTCTTGGGAGGAAACCCGTTCCGTGTTATACGGCGTGGTCCCTTGATTTACCTAACTTTAAAATAAAGATTTACAACTGTTTTAGTTCTCACACCAGTCCCATGACTGACCTGGAGTTTATTGTTTTAACCTAAACTCTGGGTGCCCCTATTTTGACACGAGCAGCTAGTAGTTTTGGTTTTGCAGATTTATATTCACAGGATCCTGGTTTACAGCTGGAATGATATCCGGAAAGCTTTGTATCCGTATATCTCTTCTAGTTGTGTATTGTATTATTTTCCGCTGCGATGTATTTAAATGTAATTTAAATCTCTGATATTTCTGTGTAATATTTATTCATTTATACTCTGTATTTTCTTGTAATCTGATGGTATTGTTGTAATATACAATGAAATGTTCTCCCGTCCGCGTTCTGTTGTGGCTTGTTCTCGAACTATCCGCGCTTTCCTTTACCGGGGAAGTTGCGGGTTTTCACACTGATGGTCAGACGGAAAGGGTGAACAGAGTATTAGAGAACCTCTTGAGATTGTGCATTCTTGACTTTGGAGGAACATGGGAGGATCTTCTTCCTTTGGTGGAGTTTGCCTATAACAATAGCTACCAAGCCACCATAGGCATGGCACCCTTCAAAGCTTTATATGGAAGACCATGCCGATCACCAACTTGTTGGTGGGAGTTTATAGACAAGCTCATACTTGGACCAGATATGATTAGAGAAACTTCAGTGAAAGTGGACTTGATACGAAGAAGAATGAAGACTGCCCAAGATAGACAAAAGTCCTACGCAGATAAAAGAAGGACCGACCTTGAGTTTGAGGTTGGAGATAAGGTTTTCCTTAAAGTGTCTCCTTTAAGGAACGTCTTCGCTTTGGATCCGTAGGAAAGTTGGCACCAAGGTTTGTAGGGCCGTTTCCTATCACTGAGAAGATGGCTTATAGAGTAGAGCTACCCGGAAGACTGGCTGGAATTCATAATGTTTCTCAACTACGAAAGTGCTACAGAAGTTGTGGAGCCAAGCATACTATAGGAAGTAAAAGTGGAACGAGAATCGACTGTGAGGAGAATTCCAACTCGTATCTTAGGTACAGAAGTCAAAAAGCTACGCAACCGCGAAGTCAGACTTGTTAAAGTTCAATGGAGCGACGCCGAGGAAGACGCGACTTGGAAAACTGAGGACAAAATACACGCAGCCTACCCTTATCTTTTTGAGGGTACATCCTTAATCTCTTTTTCCTTAAGTTTATAAATGCTTATATCTATCTTTCAAGTATATCTCCTCGGTCCTATCCTTTATCCTTAGGTAGAAACCAATGGATGTAAACATGTATTTGAAACATGTTATGATTGATGGCTGCAAGTGGTTGCTAGTGGTTGCTCGTGGATGCATATACACACACATTAGGTGTTAGATCGGCTCAGTCACTTTCATATTGCATATGCATATATGTATTTGTATATGGATTGAACTTGATGTGTTATCATATGGACGTTGCATTTGTATGAATGATTGTGCACTCATGTAGAAAGTATGATTAGGGATGATTACATACATAATGGACTCATTACATCGACATAACTTGCATCAAGGAGGTCAACTGAATCAGTAGACCGCCTGATTTTGCATTAGATAAGGACATGAACACACACTATGCATACAGTCATGGAAGCATTAGAAATCTTTTTAAGGACAATGGACGCCTTTGTTTGATGCTTGAGTAGATGGACAATTGGATGGTAGGATATACGTTCTTCTCGACTCGAAGATTTCGGGTACGAAATCCTTTAAGGAGTGGAGAATGTAACACCTAGTATTTTCTGTAATCATTATAATAACGAATTAAATAATACTTAATTATAAATGTGAGAATTAAGGGAAACGGGTTACGCCATTTCGTTCGTCTCGGAATTCTACTTGAGATAGAGTCCGAGTTTGCGTAAATCGGACTCAGTATGAAGGAGTTATGACCTTCAGAAGATTCAAGAATTTAAATAGATTAAAACAGTTCAAATTAAAATCCAAAATTCAAGTTCAAACCCCGAAGCAGGCTGGGCGGGAAATTTCCCGCCCAAAAATCAGGTCGACCAGGCGGTTGACCTAGGTCACACAGGTCGACCAGGGGGTCGACCTACCCCCCTCAACCCGATCCAAAAATGAGACGATGCTGACTAGTTGCTAAGCCTTTTCTGACCTATTGTTGAGTCACTAGGGCTTAGGTGGCAATTGTGGATAACTCTATCTAGTCTGGACGGTTGTGATTGCTCCTAAAATAATCTAATGGCTCATATAAGATTAAACTTCTATAAAACCAACCCTAATCCTCAAACCCTAAATCACACTAATTCATTCCAAGGAGCCACCATGTAGTCAATGAACGTTCTAGCCTAGCCACCGTTTCTTCTTCAATTAGAAAGCGAGTCAAAAGCTTCGAATCAAAACTTACTTAGAGAAACTGATAGTCTTTTTCAAGGGATTGCTTTACAAATTCAGAAAACAGATCCCAGAAAAAACAAGACTTTCTTTTCTTCGGAAGTCCTGTTATTATTTAGATGTGAACGATTAAAAGTTGTGATTTGTAATAAATGAAAACTAGAGTAATTCCTAGTTGTAATATAATGACGATGCTGATTTATGCCTATTCTTGTAACGATTCTATCGTATATGCTTGTGAGATTATTGTGGTTGTTATGTTGATGTTAAACCAATCATATATTATGTAAATTTGGTGACTTTTCATGTTATGTAACATGCAAGTTGTTATACATTTAGATCTATGTTTATTGAATCATGCAAGTTGTTTAGATCTACATTTAGATCTATGTTTATTGAATCATGCAAGTTGTTTAGATCTACATTTAGATCCATGTTTATTGAATCATGCAAGTTGTTTAGAACTATGTTTATTGAATCATGCAAGTTGTTTAGATCTACATTTAGATCTATGTTTATTGAATCATGCAAGTTGTTTAGATCTACATTTAGATCTATGTTTATTGAATCATGCAAGTTTTTAGGCTATGACATGTATTACGTTTAGATTCACATTTAGATCTATGAAAATTGGATCCAAAATTAAAGCTCATATTTACATGCCTTGTTAAACTTGTGTAAAACCATATGCTTAAGATTCATGTTTTTTGGATCCAAGATAAAAGCTCATATTTACATGCCTTGTTAAACCTGCGTAATTCCATATGTTTGAGATTCATGATTATTGGATCCAAATTAAAATTTACATTCACATGTCTAGTTGAACTTGTGCAATTCTATATGCTTAAGGTTTAAGTTCATTGGACCTAAAATAAAAGTTTACATTTACATGCCTTGTTGGATTTGGGTAATCTCATATGCTTAAATACTCATGTTATTTGGATCCAAAAATGCAAGTTCATTATATTATGCCATGTTTACATGACACATGTTTAGTTAGTTCCTTATATGTTGTGTGAATGGTACATGCTCCCTTCTTTCCCCTTTTGTATATAAGTTAGGCTAAGTTACGAGCCTAACATTCTGTGTGAATTTTGCGAACGTATGACGGGGGTAACGTTGGGAAAACCTTAAATTCATATTAATGGCATAATTTGGCCCATAAATATATGAATGATTAGTGGCATAAAATTTGCATAATTTATATACCTAAAATTATGAACATGATTTAGAGAGGAATTGGGCATGACTTGAATGACAATAATTTACATATAAACACAAAAGGTAAGTATGTAAATTTAGAAAAAGACAAATATGCCTAACCCGAGCTTAGATTGAGTTACGATGTAAGACTGCCCGGAACCGCCCGACACATCCTGCAACCATAACAATATATATCCAATGTGAGAGGTTAGTGCATCAAGCCCAAAATAACCCGAGGTTAAACTGAATTGCGGTGTAAAACTGCCCGGACTCGACTGGCACATCCAGTAACCGCAACAATACCTGTCTAATGTGAGTGGTTGGTGCTTTAATGAATAAATTAAAGCTAAGACAGGAATGGTAGGGTTAAGTTAGTTAAGGCAACACTTAACCAAAACAACATGTTAACTAAACTGATGGGTGGGGTTAGGTTAATTTGGACACTTAACCAATTTAACATGTTGATTAGGAAACCCTAGTAACGGAGACCCATTTCAGTAGTAACCCACATTGATGTATCGTGGTACCCTGAACTAGGAAGGGTGGGGCACGATTACTGGGCTGATTATAAGCAGTCAAAACAATGGTGGGTGGTGCGTCAGTGTAGGTTCCGATGGAGTGTGGGTGTGCACGTACTCCGGAGTGGAAAAACCAGGCACTGAGCATCAGTAGTTTAACACTGTGCATCTTGAATTGTGTCGGGTTGCCACCATAGGATTTGATACACCCCATGATGGGACCAGCACATGTATCTACAATCAAGCGGGGGCCGAATGACACAAGTGGTAAGCATACATGAGTAGGAGCCGATCGATAAAAAGTGGATCATTTATCTTGAACACATGGTGTTAGTTGAAACACTGGTACGGGGGTGCAGAGAAGTTGAAATGAGTGCGATAACATATTTAGTCTTATTATCTTATTTCTAGGGTGTTGTCCTAGATTCAGTTTATTCAAGTCATAATCCTTTTCTTATTTACATGCTAAATAATCAATGGACTTTCCAAACTCATGTCTGATGCATTTTTCTTTCATCTTCTTTTCTTCCGTTCCCCCCCCCCCTCAGATCCACAGGGAGGAAACACCTCAGCATAGTTTAGACCTTTTGCAAGCTTGAAGAAAGTAGATGTACGGCTTGGACTTTCTCTTCTTGGGCTATGGCTTTGGATACACTCTTAATGGGGATTATACTAATTTATTATCGTTTTATGCTTCTTTATGTTTTAATCAAGACAGAGTATTTTGATGTAATGATTTGGAAGTTGTTTTAAGACAGTATATTGTAATGACTTTGTTATGAACCACGTAAGAAATAAATTTCGTTTTTCCGCTGCTTATATGTCTGTCTTTTAATTATCTGTGTCTTTTACCTTCAATGCTCCACCAAAGTTAAGGCATTCCCTTTGTGAGTGACCTTAACGGAGGTGGGGTGTTTCATAGATTGTGTAATATGCAGATCGAACACAGGGAGGAATATTAAATTTTATTATTTATATATTTCTTAGGCGAGTTAGACAAATCTTGGAGGTTGATTTTGAAAACAAACAAAATTGAAACTGCAATTAACTGTTATTGAACTGAATCAGATCTGAATCTAATCAAATCTATATTTAATCCAATATGACCTAGGAATGCAATAAACGAAACAAAAATTAAAATTGCAAAATTAAATAACAAACAGGAAATAAAATTAGGATTACCACTGAATCTAATCAGACGGTCAATCACTAATGAAAATAATTGCAAAAGACAAATAGTGCTCTACCAAATCTAATTCTGTATACAACACTAATTGCTAAGAAAATAAAAATGTAGAAAAGAGAAAAGAAGACTAAACTAGATTGATGGCAGAAAAATTACAGCATAAAAGTATATCTTTATAATGGGTATACATGTGTATTTATAGCAGAGTTGCAAAACCCTAATCATATAAATGGGCCTTCTCATCAAAGATTATGCTACGATCCTCCTCTTATCCTTGTTTGACATGTGTCCAGATGATTGATTTCCTAAGATCTTTTCTACCAATCTCCTTCCAAAGTGACTAATGTGAACACAACTAGCCTTCAATAACCGCTTCTTATGCAATTCTTCATGCATATGGCATCAATTCTTCACTTTTAAGGCTGTATAAGGCTTGAACAACTCATCTATAAAAACAACCCAAATAATACCCAAAGTAAAATTTATTTATATACAAAAGATAAGATATAAGAGCATAAAATAAACACATTTCTATGCTAATCAACATGGTGTTTGTGTTGATGATCAAGATCGGGAATCTAACGGGCCGTTACAGTAGAAGTAACCTAGCTTGAGCGATGTCACTGTTATATGAGGGATCATATTTGTTTGAAATTGCAATTTGATTTTGGAACTGACTATTAATTCCTTAAAGATTTGTTTACATAAAAACGTCAAGTTGGGAAATTAAATATAATATTTTGGGTTTTAGTAACCCATTAAAAGTGGTTTTTGTAATAAGAAGTCATTTATAATTTTTGTGAATATACCTCGCCTGGTGAGATAGGTATATGAAATATTTTCTAAGTACTGAAGATATGATGTTTTATGCATGTACTTAGGTCAGTGAGGAAAGTAAATGTATACATTCACACAAAGTTTTTAGTGTGAAAATTATACATCGTGAATATACATAAGTCAGTGAGATATGCATGTCAAATATTTTCTGAGTGTTGATAATATGATACTTTATGCATATACTTAGGTCGGTGAGATAAGTATATGTATATACATAAGTGAAATATTATTTTATGAATATACTTATACTATTGAATTATAACGTACCTTATTTTTGTAAACATAATTTTGAATATTTAACTGAATGAAGTATGAATAATGTAGTCAGTTTTTTGAGTTGTGATTTGTACATATGAATGAATAATAATGTGGTTCAGCCATAAGAACGAATTAACATAAGTAGAATTATGATAGGGGCATAATGTGTAACACATGGCCTTCTATGTAAGATCTTTCCTCATTTCTATCTCTTATTTTTCTCATTCTACTAAAACCTAAATGAAATCTAGTGGATATCCCAACTTGCAATTGACTGGTTACATTTTGCAACTGTTCTCGGCAGTTGCAAGAAAAAGTTGTGGTAAAGACTTCTTACAAGTGTAAAAAGCAGTTGCAATATATCATTTTGTAACTTTTACTGACACTTGCAAATAAAAAAAACAAAATAGACTGCAGCACAATTGATTGCTATATCATAATTCACCATTACTAGTATATCATAGTTCACTATTAAAAACAAATATCAAAACAAAGCAGCCAAAAACACATTCTAAAGGCTAAACAAGATAACATTGTATACACAAATTTCTAATACATTTCAAAATACTTAATAAAGTTACGTTTGAATTTCTAACATATTAAAACACATAATACATTGACATAACATGTATACACGTGATAGTTTCAAAATATTTTACAATACAAACACTTTAACAAAATACTGCAAAAACTGGCAATGCCTTGTGTACTTTCTGCAGCCATTGGTGTGCAACACTACAAAATCCAGCATTTGTAATTAAATTGATTCCTGCAAAATATGCATTACAAACTCAGTAGACTACCTTATACAAGAAGATAATAACACTTGTACAATTGTATAGAAATGATTTGAACATTTCAATTATTTTGCCTTTAGTTTTGTACTACATTTGGACATTGGAATATGATCTGAATGTTTGCATAGAGCAATAAAGCAGTTTCAAACTAAAGCATAAGTTTATAGAAAACATATGTTTATTATTTTCCACTTTTAGTTTATGTCAATAGCTCCACTTGTTCATGTGCATTTACTTTACCAAGTCAATTGTTAATATGAACATGCAGAAAGATGTAGGAAAGAGATCTGCAGCAAAAGCTAAAAAGAAGTACGCTAAACTAGTACCTTTTTAGTACCATCATATATCTGCACCATTAACAGCCTTCATCATGACATCTTTATTCTTTATGTAGACTCAGACTCCTAACAAAAAAAACTAGTTCTAAGAGCATTTTTCATTTATGGCCTCTTTTTTCCCCCACTTTTAGCCTCTTTTTGCAAAATATTGCAAATATAGCCCTCTTTTGGCCACGTAATTCTTGACCGGGCCAAGGCACGAATACTGGCGCAATCACAGATTGCGCCGGTATTTTTTAAAAAGGAATTTCCTCTGGGGCGCAATCCAGGATTGCGCCCCGAAAGAAAAAAAACTAATTATATCTGGGGCGCAATCCTTGGTTGTGTCCCGAGAGATTTACAGAGAGAATATATACTTGCTTTTCCTTGATTTTCTCATTCTTCACTCCTCAATAAAAGAACCCAAAAGCTAAATTAAAAAACTTCAAATCCTTCATTGCTATTCAAGAAAACAAGAATCTTTTATTGCGGATCTAAGTGAGAAGTAAAGGAGGTTGGCTTTTGTTAGATTATCGAAAGGTATGGGTTTGTTTTTCTAGTTTTTTTTTTTGGATCTGTCCAATCTAAGTTTTTATGAACTTGCGTTTAACGTAGAATGATGCCGAACTATATTGCTACTATATGCTATTATGACGGAAAATTGGTTGTTGATGAACATAAATGTGGAACATATAACGGTGGATCTAATAAACCGACAAAAGTTTTGAAAGGATCAAACTTTGTACAATTGAAGGAGGCTGTCTATAAAGCTACTAAAATTAAATCGGATGAGTTTGACATTGAGTTAGTTTGCAATTGGCTGACCGATTCTGGATCTAAGGCAATTAAAATTGGAGACGATGCCGACATTGAAATTATGTTGTCCGCCATGACGAATTATTTGTATTGAAAGAAAGGAGATTGTCGGCAGAGCCACATGTAACTCCAGTCGTTGCGGCTCCCACAGCATACCATCTGAATCTAGCTCTGAGCCTACCTACTTATGAGAAACAACAAATGTTTTTTGGGTGGAATCTATTCGTGAATTCGCAACCTGGCTATCCGTAACCGACGCAGGATACTGTCCAAAATATGACTCAAGGGTAATTCGAACTGTAAAATTATCCTATTGGATTATATAACCATTATCTTGTGTATGACTAATTTTTTTTATATTTCAGCTTTTTTTGAATTACTTCGCGACACAAACTACAGCCGGACCATCTACAAGTTACCATTGTGCTCCCATTCACCCAACGCCCTTCGATGTTAATCACGTGAGCCAACAGTAAGTTACTTGTGTTATAGATGTACAAAATATTTTGCGCATTAAAATGTACTCAAAAATATGCCGCTTGCGTACTCAGGTATCCGACACAAGCTACCGACGCCGAATCCAACGTACAACCGAATATTCCGGACGTCGATATAAAAATAGATGAACCAAACCTGAGCGAGTTAAATCTGGATCCTTCACTTGATAGCATGACCGTTGTTAGCCTTCCTAATAATGACACGACATGGGTTGATTCAATGCAAGTAAACAATGCTCCCTGAATTTTGAATTTGGAGGCGAAGACAATGCTCCAGAAGATAGTGATGACGAGGAGCCGGAGCCGGAGTTCGATGTACCATTGGATGATGATTTGTGCAATGAACAAATGTTGGCTAGATCCGTGATTGCTAATATGCAATTCAACAATGAAATTTTCTCATCGGCTTGTGTTCAGAATGGTTTCAAAGTCGGTATGATGTTGAGAGCAAAAGCAAATTTCTTCAACAACTTAGTGAATGGTCAAATGTAACTAATGGCAGCTTGTTCAAATGCAATTCAACACATGTTCTTGTACATGTAGAATTTCTATACTTCCACATCTTCCATGCGAACATGTACTGGTGGCTTGTTCAAATGTAACTAACGGTGCTAATCGATTTCACCATGACTTTGCTTCAAACTGGTATTCGGTGGAGAAGTATTACGCATCTTACAAACCGGAATTTCATCCTATTCCAGATAAACGGTACTGGACTGAATTCGAGGGACCAGTTCTTTTTCCGCAAATGGTGCATAGAGCACCTGGGAGACCTAAATCAACAAGAATTAAAGGAACCATGGATGAAATGCGGGCTACTAAAGCAAATAGATGCAGCAAGGGCGAAGTGTTTGGTCATAAAAGAAGTCAATGTAGATCAGTAAATTAGGATTTTGTTTTGTAGTTTATGTTTGAACTATTTGTATTAATGTTTGATTGTAGAAGAACTTCTTTCTTTCGCGCAATGACGACAATTTGCAATGAGTTTATATTCATCACCTTCATTAGTACATTCAAGCAATACATACATTGATTAATACATTGTCGCAAACTACTTTAGCATTTGGATACATTGGCACATTGGTACTACTCACTGGGATATCATGGGAGCTGGGACTCTAAGTCCGAGTTCAATAATTTCAAACGGAAAATCTCCTTTTTATGTCGTTCATTCTCATCCTGCAACTCTAATGCATACTCATGTCCTCTACAGCACAACGGAGGATCAACCCACTCGCAATAGTTACAAACTCGAAAGGTGTTCGGATAAAGGAGGCTCATTTCATAGCAACTACATCTATATATCCTACGCCATGTACTAACGCTTCTATTTTTGTTCACAACCACGCAGCAGTCTGACCTGCAATAACAAATTTTCTTGGTGTTGGCTCGCCGATTGCTAGTGCTCGGCCTTGATTAACATATTTACCTCCATCCACCGCAATGAAATACTTTTGTGGTGCGCAAGGGAGATGATCTGGGAGTTCAACAATTTCAGACATTTCTGGATCGGGGAAATTTCCTTACCCGGTCGACAAACAATTGGTGACAATGGAGCTTGTGGTGTAGCATCAACATTTTGAATGCTATGATACGCTCCTGACATCAAACTTTCCCAATTCTCCGATAGAGTCTCGTTGTCAATTACCCATTCATCCATCCTACCTAATGATAAAATTAAACTTGGGGAGATCCAATCGTATAGCATTCAATGTATGAGAATAATGGAAATCTCAAACATACGTTTGAATTTGGGCTCCAATGTTTGATTTCCAATTTTTATAAAGTAGAAGTAAAAAATTGTTATAAGGTAAATTTTGGTGAAGGAATTTGGTAAAGTTTTGAGGAAGAAAGGGAAAGTGATTGGGATGTGGTAGCTAAGGGGGAATTTAAGAGAGTTGGTGCCTCTGTAGATCTCTCGAGGCGCAATCCTCGATTGCGCCTCAGGCATCTACAGTTGAGGCAAATTTACAGAGAGCTTGTGGCTCTCTGTAAGTCTCTCGGGGCGCAATCCAGGATTGCGCCCCAGGCATCTACAGTTGAGCGGAATTTACAGAGAGCCGGTGACTCTCTGTAAATCTCTCGGGGTGCAATCCAGGATTGCGCCCTAGATATAATTAGGTTTTTTTTTCGCGACGCAATCATGGATTGCGCCCCAGAAGAAATTTCTTTTTAAAAAATACTGCCAGTATTCATGCCTTGGCCTGGTCAAGGCTTACGTGGCCAAAAGGGGGCTATATTTGTAATATTTTGCAAAAGGAGGATAAAAGTGGGAAAAAAGGGCTACAAATGAAAAATGCTCTAGTTCTACTTAACACTTTGTTTGTTGGAAACTTGACTTTTGATGTTACTAAAGACACTATGTGCATATGTCCTTGTCTGCCTAAAAGGTAACTTTTATTCTGTCTTTCATCTTCTTGTTTCTTCACATCAGTAATATATTTTGTTTTTATTAACAATTACATAACTTTAAGCAGGTAATAAAAAAGAACAACGAAGAGATACTAGGTCGTAGCTCAACTTTGATCGTAAATGTGGAGACAAGTATCAACTTGCAATTTACAGAGTATAGTTTCCATTTTTCAATAGTACCGTGTGACATCCTTGACATTTATATGCATGCATATAATTTGAAGTTGCTATAGCATGATACACAAATAGAAAGTGTATCCATTTGATTTTTGATGATTGTTGAAACAGTGACACATAACAATAGTGAATCCTATATATCGATTAGTGATAAGTATAACCATTCTTGTTGCACCTTGCTGGATATACCGACTAGTAACTCATAACTCTTTCTTGCAGGTCCACGCAGCAAATCAACAAAGAAAGTGAACATGTAGGTCCATGCAACATTCAAGCGAGGAGGCAAGGACACAACAACAAGTACAGATCGACATGAACCACGAAAAAAAATTCAAGTTTACAAGACAAATGGACCTGTAGCAATAAAATCGAGTGTTGCATCCGTTTCTAGTTTTTTAAGACAAATAAACAATGTAGTGAAGTATCATTCATGGACGATGAAGTGAAAACAATGCAAGAGTAATATCTGAATTCTTTTCTATGGAAAAATACAAGTATGCTATCTATTCTAATTTATCAGTAGAAGACAAGTGTAGTCTGTTCAAAATCATTAGGGAAGAGACCATAAATTTTCATCAAGGTCGAACAATTTTTCTTCAAAGTAATTGTTTTCGAAGAAGATATACAAGGGACAAAACAAAGGAATCACACATATTAGTCTTGAAAATGTGTTGAATTGTTCAACAAAGCCAATAAAGTCAAAAGCCAAAATTCTTAATCAATTGAAGTAACCACAAAAGGCAACAAAATCAAAACTGAACAACCAAGGCATATTCAAATATATTTATGACCAAGTCAAACACGAAATCAAAGATAATAGGGTGTTTAAGCCCTATAAAAATCATCAGAGTCAAGAAACAAATAATCAAAAAGGGGAAATCACTTGGATGATTTTCAACCGCGAATGAGCTCGACAAATAACCAACAACCCAACAAGCATTAAAAAGGAAGAATCTATCGGCGAAATTAATGCCAACATTTTTATTTTCTATCGAAATACTAGAGGAGCGACGGGTTATTCATTGAAACCCTAATTTCATTTTCATAGAGAGAAAAGAGGGCGGGTGAGATCGAACATTGAAACAAAAGTGAGGCAAATTCTATTTCAACCCACAAATTTAGTTAGCAGCACTCCATTTTACCAAAAAAATATGATGACCGAAATGCCCTTTTTCTGTTATATTTTTTTTCCATTTTTTTGATCACCTCTTAGTTACACTACGTTTGTTTTTCGGTGTCCTCGTAGAAACCCTACATGGTCCACGAATTAACCACGAAGATCATCTACGTGGTACTTTGACGAGTCACGTAGGGCAACTATGAGGTACAGTGAGAAACCACGTAGTCCCCCTTCGTGGAAGAGTATTTTTGGGTTTTTTTTAAAAAAGGGGGGGCTACTAACTAAATTTGTGGATTTACCGATTATTTCATGATTTGGTGGCTACTAACTAAATTTATGGGTTGAAATAGAATTGTCCTAAAAGTGAACGGGCCGAATAATGTAAAGGAGAAACTATAAAAGGGTTAGCTTGCTTATACATAATCTCCTTTTTATTTTATAGGGTCAAATAATACAAAGGAGAAATAAACGATAAATGAACCATATTTAGAAATATGTCACTGTAAATTTATTTGGAGTTAAAGCATTCAGATTTGGATCCAAAAAGCAGGCTGAACTATAAAAACTTGTACTGTGTTGTCTAATTTGAAGTTGTAAGACTCCAATACACATTACAACAAATTTTGTTTCAAAATTAAACTACTTGTAGAAAATTCATAATTTTATTTTTAAATTTAATGAATATTTAAAATTGAAGCTCTCTCTTATAGTGCTATATTATAATTATTTTTTAGTTTAATGAAAATATTAAAGAGAAAAATTGAAATTTTATGAATATTTTGTAGTTTTATTTTAGTTATAAGTTTAATATTATTTAAAGTATTGAATATTATAATTATTAATTATAATTATTAAATACTAAGTAATAAAAATACATATTAAAATTAATAATCAAATACAATTATTAAAATTTGTCTTATTTATTAACTATTATTTTACATTATTAAATACTTACTATTAATTATTAAATGATCAATATTAATTATTTAATAATTATTAATTTTTTTAATTACGCATATATTAATTAGTAGACATTAATTATTAATTATTTATTAACTATTAATTAATTTTAATTATAAAACTTTTAACTATAAATATAAGTTTATAGTAATTAAATTTTACTCTTAGTTAATAATAATATTAAATTGTAATCTTAATTATTATGTAATTATAAATAGTTAATTATTTAGTAATTATTATGAATAATTTATTAATTATTTAAAATTATGAATATTTTATTAATTATTTAATATTTGTTGTTAATTTGATTTATTAATTATTAAATGTAATTAATAATTGTTAAATATAATTTACACACTATTAATAAATAACCATGATAAATTATTGAAGTATTAATTCATACTAATTAAATTTTATTACTTAATACTTATTATATTATAACAAATATTACTTATTATATCATACTTTTGTATTTAATAGTAATTATGTTTGCCAAAGGTGGAGGAAAAACTAATTTTTAAAAGTATGTTTTTCGCAATTGGCTCTACCAGTTGTAAAAGAAATAGTTATCTCAAATGGCGAAAATAGTTGCTAAAGATATTTTTTTGCAATAAGTTTGGAAACGTAGTTGCAAGTAATAGATTTGTTGCAAATATACAGAAGCACAGTTACTAAAAATATGTTTTTGCAACTATAAGAGAAGTGCGGTTGCTAAAAATATATTTTCGCAATAGAAAGAAAAGACCTGTTGTTAAATCTCATCTATTGCAACTGCTACGAAAGGTCTGTTGCTAAATATCATTTGCTGCAAGTGCAATGTGTGCCCAGGTGAAAATAGCTAGTTGTGATAGGGTATTTTTCTCATAGTGTTCGCGCACAATCGTGATTCGTTCCTTCAAACACAAGGGTTGATGACTGGATCTAATTGTTCCTTCATGTTCAACAATAGATAGCTAGATTAGAAGTTAGCAAACCTAAATTTAATGGTTATGTATCGTAGACTAACCTTATAAATAAATCTCATATAAAAAACTCTAAGTTTTTGGTAAGAATGATCAATGGCTAAATGCATTAAATTTGTTTCCTCAAACTGTAAAATCCTTTAAACTTTCAAATTAGTCAAATTCCCAAATCAAACACAAATTTGAGCATACATTAAAAATAAAAGGCAGATATATGAATTGGGGAGATCCCTAAGCGGATCTTTGGAAGGGAACTAGCAGTGTTAAAAATTTACAGTTATGAACAAAGGTCAATGAGCATAGATTTAACAAGCTAACTAAATAAATAAATTCTAGTTTCTACACTTTATCTAATTAATTTGTTAAAAAAATAAATTGTAAGTATGAGTTATTTGTTCCAATTATAATTGAAATATGCAATTTGTAAATCCCCAATCGTATGTTAAAACTGGAATTGACACTGGTAAATTGAGAGACAAGCCTAACATAATAGTTAGATCTAGTGCTACCAAATACAATGATTAGACTCCTAAATGATTAGATCTAATAAGTAAAAATCAGTGGTTAGACTACAAAATAATTAGAACTAATATGTAATAACTAATGATTAAATTGATAAATGATTATATCAAAAATATTATATATGCCTAATGATTGAATTTTGAAATAATTAGATCAAATATTGCAGTAGTGTAATGTTTGGATCTAATGTTATAGAAGTATAATGAAAAGATTTTATTCGTTGAAATGTAATACTTAGTGGTTACAAGGATTGGTTGTAATTTCTTTTACTAACTAAAAAGAATTAAATGAAATCTAAATTGCAAATCATGTCAAAATGAAAATGTCTAAATTGCATGCAATTGACCTTTTGGGGGCTTGAGACGATAGATGTAAATGATTTTGAGTCAATAGGATTTTTGGGGGGCCTTAAGACTACAGGTATGATGTAACGACCCGCAAATTCGAGCCCTTTGAGTCGACCAAATATCATACAAGTCCGACCCAAATTGCACGGAAATACGAATCATTAATAGAAAGAAATAAGAGGATGAGAAAGATAAGATAGAACTAATAGAATAGAAGAAGAAGAACACAATTGAACAGAATCAGAGTAAACACGAATCTCACAGTGGAACGGATAAAATATATTATATAACATAAATTTGAAATACAAATCTGTTTTGTATGTACATACCATTATCAGAGTACAATACATCATATCACAGCGGAAATAATCTCTAAATACTAACGGTGAAGCCTTCTGCTTTTGGCTCCTCCAAGTGTATCTGTAAAAGCCTGAAACACTTGACTGCCCGTACAAATTTGGGCACCCAAGAGTTTAGGGAAAACAAATAAAATAAACTCTGGGTCAGTCATGGGACTGGTGTGAGTAAATTCCAACCATACGGTTTAACTTTGAAAATCCTTTTGAAACAAAAGGATAATAGTAAGACCAGCCCACACATAAACATGGACAGTTTTTACCTTACTATAACCCAAATATTTTGATATCAAAATCCAGTGATATTATAATAATGTCTAATCAAATAAATAACCAAATAGCAGAACGCTTGCATCTCACGTTCTACATACATAGTATAAAATCAAAAACCGCAGGGCGCTTATTGGAGATTGGATTCCAACTATGACAAGGTATGGGACCACCTGCCGATAGTGTATCTCTAGAGGCGAATACACTGGGTTCAACAAGAACGTCTTGCAACCCGGCCCACACATGACCGACCACTCATTTCTCTTGAGTGTATCGAATGTATATCACCAACGGTTGGGCTCAAACCACCGTTTCCCGAATGGGAAGAATCGATAGAGTAAGACCAAATGGAATTTCTCTAGATAGGTGATTATACACCCTAATGGGAGCGACCCACATAGCCATGTTGCCTGCCCGATTTTTTTCATTTCCCAGTTGAGAGGCTTGAGGCTATGTCTATCTTTTAGAACATCTGGCCACCATACACTTTAAATGCCACATCGCCAAACCCGTCAAATCACTAGTTGAACTTCCGAAAATATTATGGGTATAAAAGCTAAGAGAAACGAATTTCTCCACCACTAGACGTAATACCTTGAAAAGATCGTCTTATGTGACCGTTAGGAATAATTTGTCAGACATTCGCCCATACAAGTTGTCCTGGGACTGGACAAACAGAAAACATCGTTCTGAAATAGGACGACCCTTGCATTTCACTCCGTCTTCAATTTGTCTTCAGCATAATCAAATTCGCAACGCTTATGCCTATACGAAGTGATTTTCGGATAATATATCCAACCGGTCTCTCCGTATTGACAACGATGGTCAAACTACTTCGATAGTCGGTTATTTAACTATCGAAGTAAAAACAACATCCATTCAAATCAAACCACCACTGGCCCCTTTTAATTTACATAATTTTCCACTTTCCCATGTCTTTACAGATATTTTCTAAATCCGTTTAACCCTTCACGCGCCCTGGAACATTATCAAATATTATAAACTCTTATTTTCCCCTATTTCAGAAAATATGTGTTATTAACTTTTGGAAACGTCCCCATCCCTATAATATTTCTTATCAAGAAAAGATATGTATTATTAACATTGGAAAGTATTTCCATTTTCGATTTTAACCATTAAAACAGTGTTCACCTTTAAACATGACTATTATTTCTTTACAGAAACATGTCTCGTTTATCAAATTTAAATCCTTACTTTTATTTATTTATACCATTATAGGTTGAAACCCATCTAGTTATGTTTTACTTTCCACCTCATAAATTCCCTAAGGAGTAGTGTTATATATAAAAGTCACGCTTAAGCTTGATTAACAACGCTAATTTGTCATCATAGTTCGAAACTTGTCATACGCTGTAATATTCACTTTTATAACTAATCTTGACATCTCTCACCATTACAAAAATCTTGACATCTCTCACCGTTACAAAAATTTTGACATCTCTTTCCGTTACAAAAATTTTGACATCTCTTTCCGTTACAAAAATATTGACATATCTTTCCGTTACAAACAAATACCATCCCTCGATAATAGTGAAGCCGTTCAAGTTGGGGTATTTTAATTACCTCTCAGACCTTGATCGACATCGTTCTTATCTTAGAATAGATATAAGTCTGTAACTCTAAACTCCTTATTATTAACAATATCAATAAAACAGTATTTCTTGCTTTATTTGAAATATGGGTTTATGACCGTCTGTTTCAACTTTCTTAATTGATGTCGCATATTAGTTAAATCAAAATAAATGTTGAATTTCCATTCAACATCAATATCCACACAGGGTTTCAATGTCAGTTGGGTTCAAACAGTGCACATATAAAACAAACGGTATATATAAATATTGAGGAATCCGGTTGGATTCTCCAACCGGTTTCCCGCATCCACCGATGTTAGTCAACAATTTACACTGATTCCATACTAGGGAATATTATAATCGATGGAACCAGTTCAACCAATGATGTGTATATATGTAACGATATATAATATCCAACCAATTTCGATGTAATCTAGTTAAACAACCATCACACAACATTCAACCATTTATTTAAAATATAATTAAAATATTTTAAATAAAACAGAGTTAGTGAATTTACTCACCTTTGCGCGTTAACCGTTAAAACAATTTGCGTCAGTTGATTATATCCGCACTGCAAATCACGGCGTGCTTCTTCTATAAATAAGATCCACGCACCGTTATACTTCCATTCTCCAGTATTTACTTTGAAGCATGCCTCCTCTAATTTCCGATGCAAACTTCTATGCATTTGTGTGCACGGTGGACGTGCATCACCACCCAAGAAAAATCCGCGAACATCTCCATCATTCCATCAATCTTCACACAGCAAATGCTCCTCTTACCACTACTTACGAAACTCCACCTCAGTCCCCATTGTTTTCACACTTCAAGCTTTCATGAAAAGCAACTTCCTCTCAAGAATTAATAAAAATGTCCTGCTCATTTAAATCCCACCATTGGAAATGGTACTGCAAAATTGCTTATTCACTTGCCTTGCCTTCTTCATGTGACCCACTAAAACACGCTTTGCTAACTGGTCACTGTTAACATCTTCGCAACCGCATCTCTCTTTTGTTCGCAACAAGAATCCATCTTTGATTTAGTGATTTCCTATTGCTTCCGTCCTATGGGTTTTTAAACAGTAGATTATCATTTGAATCCGCTATACCTGCTCTCGCCTCTGGTCATGAACTAAACCCCTTATACTCAACGAAGGCCACACAAATTTCACCGTAGCTTC
Source organism: Allium sativum (assembly GCA_030737875.1). Classification (NCBI taxonomy): domain Eukaryota; kingdom Viridiplantae; phylum Streptophyta; class Magnoliopsida; order Asparagales; family Amaryllidaceae; genus Allium; species Allium sativum. The sequence goes on along the minus strand of CM060912.1, from coordinate 833,245,138 downwards.
ACTGCTCCATACTTCCCAAACTGACGTGAGCTTAAATTCCCTAATGTTTTAAAACATCCCTTCACTTTTAAATCAATGTCTTTGCATCACTAACACTTCCCATATTCCTTTCATAAAACTCGCACCCCAACTTCTCAGCTCGTCGTTCATCTAGTTCACACCTGTACAACATCCTTCCTCCATACAATTCAAACCGTACCTCCCTGTATGAACAAAACCCAGTACGCCTCATAACTCTTCCTCCCTCCATACCAAATGGAAAACTCGAACGAGAAATCCCATTCATCCTCTCTTCATAGGCCCTACTACCGTTTCATCCCATTCGAGATCTCCAGATCCGCAGACCATCAGGAATTCACCAACCAAACTATTAAACTGTGGTTACACCAGTCACTTACTTATATTTATCATTTTCTTTGCGGTTAGGGAAGAGCGCAGAGAAGCTTTTAACAGTCCAGTGCCATTTCTACGATAATTATAAATTCTAAACATCATCGCCATACTATTTGATCCCCACGTCCATACCTTTATGCGCGCCATGCATGCACAAACTCATGTACATGTCCCTCTCAAATACAAGACTCCACTTCAAAACCATAAACACTGTCCCTTCCTCTCCACTTGTTAAACATCCACACGCCAATTACCCCGAAACTGAAAGCCACTTCCCTCAGGCATCACCAAGACAATCCTCTTTATAAACCCTCACAGTATTTTATTTTTTTCTTTTATGACTTGCATCTTCAAGGGGAAACCAACCCCTTCTTCAATGTTTACATTTCAAATATATATCCCAAACTTTCATCCATCATTTTCCGTGAACACACCAGCTCCCACTCCACGTAAAAGCTTGACCAGTCCATACCCATTCTGTACTAGCGTGAACACCTCCCTTTGCAGATCGCACTTCTCTCCTGTCCAAACGCCACTTCATTGATTTCACGACCCTTTTTACTCAAGTTCCCATCCATATGAGTAACCGTGAGACTCCCCTTCGTGCACAATCAGACCATATTCGGTTGTTTGTATAAATATATATATGTTGTTCAACATTTTAAATGGGAGATTTACTTTGTTTTAAAAAATGCTCGGAAGATTTGTTTTTAACTGGAAATGGCATACTGAAAAGAACTAGAAAAGAAGAGATTGAGGGCCGTATATATATATTATTAGACAACTTGATGCTGAAGGAATAGCATGCATAGGATGATAGGGTGACAATTTATAGAGTGTGCAGTGATTTTGAGTTATCTTTTCACATGTTTTCAATGGATTTGAAGGCACGGTGCTGTAGAATCAGAGTAGGCAGTGCTGTTACTTGCATATGAACACTTAAGGGGATGGCTGGTCATTCATGGGATGTTAAGTTACATAGGTGACCATACATGGAGGATATAGTAGACTACAGCACCTAGCCTATGAAAAAGGATGTGAGCGCTGTACCATTTCTTAGTTGTTAAAGGACCGGTTATTTTATATTTTACTTTGTCTCCAAGTTTCAACCTGGTTCAGTTTTCACGGAAGTGAGAGGGTTATGGGTTTGCAGGCGCATTTATGGTTCATTAAATGGAAATGTATGGGAGGGTTTTATGTGAGGGTATGGGAAATTTCCACGTTAGCGTATGGAAGAAAATAGGACGACAGTAGCCTAAGGTAGAATAGTGGCAACGTTTTAATTTAATATTTCGGAACGTGTACTGTATTTATATAGGTTGTTCTTCTATACAAATGTAGTATCAGACCAATAAATTCTAAATTAATGTTTTGCAGGCTGCTATAGACAAAAATAAAGATACAGCCGTGTCCAGCGAGTTGCCACGATCCCAAAAATATAATAATATCGGTAGATTAACTCATATTGTGAAACCCCAAAATATTGATACAGGGTGCAAAATACTCCAAATAAAAAAGTTGCATATTTAATTAATTAAAGATTATAGTAGAATTTTAAAAATTAAATTATCACTACGTCTCAAAAAGAATCTTGTCCAAATTCGAAACCGATATCTAGTTATATCGAATAAACCGTTACGGTTAATAAACGATTTTACAGCGACTATTTGGAAATTTGATTTGGACATAACTCACAATCTATAACACAAAATCTTGGTTTTTTACTTCCATTAGAAAAATATAGTTCAACAGATTCCATCGTTTCTTGTTTTGAAGAAATCCGGTTTATAACGAGTCCTGTATACTCAGTTGAAGATCAGAACATTAAATTTTGAACTGCAGCATCGTTATGAGCTCAATTATATTTAATATATATTTTTATACGTTCAACTTCGTTTTAATTAATATAGAAATCCACTTATTATGATTTCAATATTTAAACTGATTTAAATTTTCAAATACAAACCGATAAAAATGCGGGCCATTAGATTCCTTCCCCTTAAAATAATTTCATCATCGAAATTGCTAAGGTAGGAAAATGCGATGAATCTGTAACAACCCGAAAATCTGGACCAGTTTAAAATTTTTATTTTGCCAATTTTAGCGAATTTTGAACATTTAAAATAGATTATTTTAAATAATATCGACGAGAAATGTATTTTGAATGAATTCGACGTATATATTATATACGTCGTCGTTAGAATATAAATAATTATATATAATTATAAATGGAATTGAAATGGCGCGGTAGTTCGATAATTCGATTTCAAACTTCAATTGAATGTACCGGGTGCAAAATAAACTGGATTTTAGTGAAATAAAAAATAATAGGATCTAATTGGGAATATCTTTCCAACGAACCCGGAAAATTGAAATTTCATAGCGGGAATCAAAAGATATGTCCAGTTGAAAATTCTGAATAGTCGCTATGGAAATCAGGCCCTTAAAAATGGGAATTTTGCAAACGACCTCGGATTTCGACGAAACCACTTTTCTTGGATCCGTGATGTCAAATTATTGCTAGGTTTCAAATTTTGTAATTTTTCGAATCAATATGTGAGCGTAGCAAAGGAAAACGTGTTTGACCAGTTTTAGTTGAATTTAATCGACTGGAAAATGGCCATTTTTTCAACGGTCTCAGAATTCGACGAAACTAGTTTTGTTAGGACCGTATCGTCAATACGAAGCTAGAAAATATTTTTCGGGAATTTTTAGAGTTAGTATGTGACCCCAGTAAATTGAAATGCGCGTTCAAATTCAATATATAGAGTTATATGTTGATTTTGACGAAACCTGATCGAAACGATCGAATCAGCTTACGATACATATCCCATTGGGTTCAGAATGGGGGTAATTAACTATGGACGACAGGCGGTGGGCCTCGTTTAGAGGTCGAATGAAGAAGTCAACTTTTTGAAATTTAAAATAATAAAATAATTAAAAAAATCCCCTTTTCTCTTACCTCTCCCTATTACCTCTCTGTCCCCCCCCCCCCCCCCCCCGTATATTTTCTTCAAATCGATTTTTAGAAGAAAAAAAAGAGAAAGGAGAGAGAAGGGGGGATCGCGATCCGCCGCCCCCCCTAGTCGGACGCCGCCGCCCCAGGTGGGGCGCCACCACCTGCCGCTCCACCCTCTCTTCCTCCTCCCCGCGCCTGCTCCTCCTCCCTCTCCATCTTCCCCCTTTCCACTTCGATTACCGCGATGCCACCCCCCTCCCCCACCGCCTGCCACTCCCTCCGACCGACCTCCCTAACCCCGGCGCCCACGTCGAACACCCTCCGCGCCTCCACCGCTCCCCCCCCCTCCGTCCAGCCATCCCCATCGCCTTCGAGACCCCAAAAGCCCGAAACCCCCAAAGCCCTAGCACCCCGCTCCACGTCCAGCAACCTCTGGCCGCCACCACCGCGCCCTAGCTGCTCCGACGAACGATGCAGTGAAAGGTAATTAATTTAATTACTTAGGTTATGAATTTATTTAGTTAAAGGTGTTAAGATCTGATTTTTAAATAGCAATGTAGATAATAAAAATACGATCTTTATAGTTTTAATCTGATTTAGTTTAGTTTAATTACATAAAAATCTGATTCTTTTATATAGGAAAAATATATATGAATTTTATTTCAATAAAGTTATGATTTTTAATATAGTGAAGTTATAATTTTTAAAATAGAAAAGATTATATTTTTGAAGTTAAAAACGAGATTTTCATATACATAAAAATACGATCTTTTATATTGTAGAAGGATAAAAATATAATCTTTTATATTGTAGAAGTATAAAAATATGATTTTTATATAGGTAAGATAGTAAAAATATCATCTTTATAAATATAGCAAAATAAAAATCTGATTTTTATTATATATACGCTGAAATAAAGAGGTGATTTTTATAGTGATGAAATAAAAATGAAATCTTTATATTTGAAAAGGTGAAATCTTTATATTTGAAAGGGTGAAATCTTTATATTTGAAAAGGCGAAATCTTTATATTTGAAAAGGCGAAATCTTTATATTTGAAAAGGTGAAATCTTTATATTTGAAAAGGCGAAATCTTTATATTTGAAAGGGCGAAATCTTTAGGTGTAAAATAGCGTTGTAAAAATAGATTTTTTATCTATATAGTAGCGTTGTAAAAATAGAATTTTTATCTATATGGTAGCGGTGTAAAAATGGGATTTTTATATATTGAATAGTGAAGTAAAAAATCGATTTTTATATGTTGAATAGCAAAGTAAAAATTCGATTTTTATATATTGAATAGTGAAGTAAAAATTCGATTTTTATATATTGAATAGTGAAGTAAAAATTCGATTTTTATATATTGAATAGCGGAGTAAAAATTCGTTTTTTATACATTGAATAGTAGAATAAAAATATGATTTTTTTTTTTAAAACTGCCTGATGAAATCGAAGGCAGCTAGGTTACTCGCCTGTTCACCACAGCGGCTCCCCTTTTGACTAGCCCAGTACGGAGGCTTGATGTCCCCAACCGAGTTTATAGGTTTTATGGGAACCCACCTCCGCGCCTTGAATGGGAGTAGGGCAGACAGGTATCGAACCTGCGACCTCGTTAACAGGAAGCAGGTAACATACCGTTGCGCCACTACTTGTGGACACAAAAATATGATTTTTATATAGTAGAGATAATAAAATTATGATTTTTATATTATATAGATAGTAAAGATTTGATCTTTACTATATGAATAACAGTATAAAAATGGAATTTTTATCTATATAATAGTAGTATAAAAATGTGATTTTTATATACATAGTAGGAATATAAAAATGTGATTTTTATATATGTAGTGGCTACGGGCAGCGAAAGTGACAAAAAGGCGGGAACGACGAAGATTTTTATAAATGAAGAGTCGGGGAGTTGGATTAGCTATTGGTGAGAACTTCTCACTCTAAATTTCTTTTTCTAGTTATATATATATATATATATATATATATATATATATATATATATATATATATATATATACTAGGATGCAGACGGTGCTTAGTAGCACCCGACACCCGTCATCCACAGACCATGGATGGCTTGTTTGTTTAATTGATGTGCTGTGAAATTTGTTTGTGTTGTTGATGTGAAATCGATAATAAAATGTGGATGTGTTGAAATAAATTAATTATCGTTAAAAATATAATTTTTAACGTGAATGTGAATAAAGGAATATTTATAAACGAATCGGCCGATTTTTTTATATACATTGATTTGACTGATATTGATTGGGTCGATAAATTTTACACATCGCCCAACTGCACAAATAAAAATCTGCATTTGTTGATTTGAAACCCCACACGGGTGTTGGGATGATATTTGGCGCACACTAATCCCAGTTATTTAATTGTATGTCGATCGATTGGTCGACAGGCTGTGTAAGCGTTAATTATTCATATTTGATGCTTATGCAGTTATGTGGTGCACTTTAGATGATGGTTGATTGTTTGTCATTGCTATTATATACATGTGTTGTGTGGAATCCATATAATTAACATTATATGGTGATTGATTGGGCCTCATTCAAATGGGGAAAATAATGAATATTATAAAATAAAATTCATGTGTTGAATATAAAAATAGTCATGTGTTGACGATGTTCATGAGTTGAAACTATTCATGTGTTGAGTAAAATATTTTAACAATAAAATTTACATCTTTATAATATTTAAGATTAGAATCTACTTTACGGTGGAATCTGATTAAAAATCAAACGATAGATACCATGATTTTATAAAATATTTTACATAACAAAAATAGTCGTGTGTTGAAAGAAATATAGATTCATGTGTTGAATAGAATATATATTCATTTGTTTAATAGAATAACGAAGTTTTTGAAAAATATAAAGCCGTGTTGATTAGAGACGCGCTATTTTGACGTGAACGATATTTATATCGATTTTATTCGTTTTATAATGAATATTGAAAAGTAATTTCAAAATTTAATATTTTGAAATGAAATTCAAATTAAATTAGATAAAAATTCAAATTGAAATTTTATTGAATCCATTTGAAATGAATTTGAATTGAATAGAAAATGAATTCGATTCGAATTGAATAGAAAGTGAATTTGAATTCAAATTGAATAGAAAGCGAATTTGAATTCGAACTGAATAGAAATGAATTCAAATTGAATTAAATTGAAATTGAATTAAAAATGAATTGAAATCGTTTTGAATGAAATTTAAAACGAACTGAAATTGAATAGAAATCAAATCGATTTGAAATTGAAGATGAAGTTGAAATTGTTTTTGAAACGAATTTAAAACTATTTATAAAATTCGTTTTAAAAGGAAATCGACTAAATATATATAATATATATATTATATATATAATGGCCTGAATAGAACGCGCCGCGCCGCGGCAGTTCGCGAATTTCGACCATTGACTTCGAATTGACGTTGCGGGAGATCCGACTGTCGAATTCTCCTAAAACCGGAACCGTTGGGTTCGTATCGAAAAGGGATTTCCAATGAATATTAGAAATTTGAAATCTAACGGTTGGATTTGGAATTATGTCCAAATAAAATTTAGAAAAGGTCGTTGTAAGTGCAGTTCGATGGCCGTTGATGGAAATCGACTGTACGGGCCTTGATAAAATTATTAAAAATATCTATAATTAGTGTAAAATCATAAGAAATGATTTCGGAAAAATTGGGCTGAAGAATTCCACATTTGAAAGGATAAAAATTGATTTTTGTCGAAATGAACTAGTTTTGAACTAGAATTAAAATCAATTTATTTTTGAAATAAATAAATTGAATTTGAAAGTGATTTTAAAAATAATCAATATTCCCAATACGTGAATTGGACTGGAGCTGAATCGAAATTATCTTCGGAATATTTCGATGTTGGGTTTCGTGACTATACAAATATTGTTATGGGGATTTGAAAGATATATTTTATATCATTATTTCCAATACAATATTTGTTGGTTTCAGAATTTGATATTGAATATAAGCCGATATATTTTCTATTCAGAGCCTTGTATTTAATATCAAATGTGATTTGGGTTTATCGTGAATCGTGTTTTATATGACATTGGTTCTTTAACCCAGTTAAAGGCAGGATGTTGATTTTTGAGAAGATTAAAATTAAGTGGAGTTTTAATGAATCTTTAATTAGATTGAAAAATGAATTGATAATTTAAATTATCAAATCTGAAAAGTGATCGAGAATGGAGTATCACCAGTTTTTCTCCAAAGCGATAGTCAAATCTTTAATTAGATTTGAACGTGGAATGGTAATTAATTTTACCGATAACACCGTGGTGTTAGGAATGGAGTATCACTAGTTTTGCTCCATGGGATATATAGGTTGGGATTGGGAAATAAAATAAATAATTACTTCGGTGTGGTTCGCTAGTCCCGACTAGTTCGAAATGATATCCAAAGGAAGATTAAAGAATAAATTTAGAAGAATTTATCTTGGATAAAATTAATGGGAACCTTTCCCTAAGAATGTGATTTTGTGAATGAAAGAATATTCTGAATTGGAATGAGGCGTTTGTTGTGTTTGTGTAACATTTGTTTATCATATACGTGGGTTATTCAGAAAGGCCGGGTTTATACCCATTCTGAATAACCGATTCGACGAGATGTCGAAGATGAAGACGGTGGTTGAAGACCGGAAGTCTTCACATCGTTTGGGTGATTACTGGTGATCTCGATTGGGCTGTACACCCAAGATGAGGGAAACAGTTGGTGATCATCCAGACGTACTTGGAGATGGATGGATATGCGAGGAAAGTGCCTCCGGTTTCGTTCAGACCTAGAGTGAACTTGTAAATGGATTGTGTGTCTGACATTGGATTTTATTCTGTGTTGATTGATCTCTATTAAATATACATCTGTTTGGCGGCGGAGAATTTATTCTCTTGCTTAACGCCCTTCTCTAAGACGTACGAGCTCAGAGGTTGTATATCGATGGACATCAGTCGCATGGAGTGAATTGCCGGTGTGGCACGCGTAAGTGGCAATTAATTAGGGCTTCTGTTGAAAAGCAAAGTCTTGTGGTTGATGATCAAAGCACGACCTGTGTGGCATAGCTTTGTGTATAACGTGAATTCGCGAGCCTCACACCTCGGTATGAGTCAAAAACGGGAGACGGACCGCTGGGAGAGCACGACGTTTCTTTCTAGCTAGGGTGGTGTCAGTGACCTACCAGCCCTGACATTTATATACTTTTCACCTGTGTGGTTGTTGGAATGCGAGGCGCCTCGGATATAGGTCTGTAAGGACCGGGAAACGTGTGTTCAGGAATAACTAATCCTCAAAAGTAAGAGAGGACCGGCCCAGCCGATTCCAAGGATCAAAGTGGGGTCCTGGGACATTTGCTAGAGTGTCTCGAACGCGGAGAGGAGCTTGCCCCTTGCCTCGACTCATGATGGAATCCAATTTCCAATACGTGTGTTTCGGTTTTATTTGTAGAGCTTAGTATGGCGACATAGTAGATGGTAGTTATGCCGCCTATGATTGATACTTATGATTGAAATTGTTTTGACACTATACACCTATAATAGTATCAAATAATGTGTTTTAAACTTATCAAGCATGCTTTGGCTGTTATAAGGTAAAAACCCTATCCTCTGGCTTGCGTTGCATTGTGTGATGGGACCTGGGTCTTATAATAGCTTCATTTTTCTTTATTTAGCATTGCGCTGTTTGTTCTATGCCCTGGTATTCTTGGGAGGAAACCCGTTCCGTGTTATACGGCGTGGTCCCTTGATTTACCTAACTTTAAAACCAATATTAATAACTGTTTTAGTTCTCACACCACTCACATGACTGACCTGGAGTTTATTGTTTTAACCTAAACTCTGGGTGCCCCTATTTTCCACACGGGCAGCTAGTAGTTTTGGTTTTGCAGATTTATATCCACAGGGTTCTGATTTATAGCTGGAACGATGCTCGGAAAGCTCTGTATCCGTGTATCACTTTCAGTTGTGTTTTGTATATTTTTCCGCTGCTATGTAATTTATTGTAATCTCTGATATTTGTTGAATGTAATTTATTCATTTATACTCCGTATATTCTTGTATCTGATGGAATTGTTGTAATAACAATGAAATGTTCTTCCGTCTGCGTTCTGATTTGTCCTGTTCTCAAAACAATCAGGGGTTTCGAACGGTCTTAGTCGGTTTAACGACTGATTCGGATCGAGCGAAATTCCTTGCCGTGACAGTTGGTATCAGAGCTTTGGTTTACAGAGCTCGAGAACAAGACACATTAGAACCATACGAAAGAATTCATCAGATATTGGATTAGCAATATCCAATTAGAATGACTCGTTAGAGATGGGATCAGTAGTATCCTAGAACGAGTGTGAAGAGTATATTTTTCAAATGAAAACAATTTTGTTTTTAAAATTCAATTCGTTTTAAATGTATTTGAATATTTATTTATTTTGAATTTGGACAATCGAGTATATATAGATTTCGCGTATACGCGTTATGAACGTATAGTCGAAGTTTTAATATACTGGATAGATATAGAATCACATCCTAGACACCCAGGGATAATTTTGATGATGTGGCCACATCATCAGTATTTATATTCGTGTTTCGAAGGTGTGATTTCTATATATTTCCATTAGACTGGTGTGAGAACCAAAACTTATATAGCTAGAATACATTGTTGTGAATTGGCATCAAACACATGATTTTTTTTTTGTATATATATCAAAATTATGAATTTGAAACTCTAATCCACTAATTGGTTGATTTTTGTGTTGTTTGATAATTCTGAACCATTTAGCCTAATTGTATCGAATATTGAATTGTATTGAAAATTGGTCACATTTGCTTGCATATACATGTACTTACATTGAACAGGTCATAGCAAGGAGGCTAGAGCAGAGAATAAAATTTGGTTGCCCGACAAATAGGTACATGTTCATTATAATTTACTGTTTTGTTTGGGTGATGATGATTTTATGAGCCTATTGGCTAGCCGCTTCGCTTTTTCTTTTTCTTTTTGAGATCAGAAGGCCTGTATGGCAATTTCGGGATTTTCCCGTGGCTCCCGGTGCAGGGGAGGTTATGGCGAAATTTTTCGAAAATTCCGGGTGTTAGCCAAATTTTTGAAGAATTTGAAAATTCTCAGAAACTGAAAATATGGAGAATGGAAGCCAGTTCGAATGTAGAGTTGATTAATCAAACCACTTTCGACTTTGTTCCTTTTCGGGGACGAAAAGTTTTAAGTGGGGGAGATTGTAACAACCCGAAAATCTGGGCCAGTTTAAAATTTTTATTTTGCCAATTTTAGCGAATTTTGAACATTTAAAATAGATAATTTTAAATAATATCGACGAGAAATGTATTTTGAATGAATTCGACGTATATATTATATTCGTCGTCGTTAGAATATAAATAATTATATATAATTATAAATAGAACTGAAATGGAGCGGTAGTTCGATAATTCGATTTCAAACTTCAATTGAATGTACCGGGTGCAAAATAAACCGGATTTTAGTGAAACCAAAAATAATAGGATCTAATTGGGAATATCTTTCCAACGAACCCAGAAAATTGAAATTTCATAGCGGGAATCAAAAGATATGTCCAGTTGAAAATTCTGAATAGTCGCTATGGAATTCCGGCCCTTAAAAATGGGAATTTTGCAAACGACCTCGGATTTCGACGAAACCACTTTTGTTGGATCCGTGATGTCAAATTATTGCTAGGTTTCAAATTTTGTAATTTTTCGAATCAATATGTGAGCGTAGCAAAGGAAAACGTGTTTGACCAGTTTCAGTTGAATTTAATCGACTGGAAAATGGCCATTTTTCCAACGGTCTCAGTATTCGACGAAACTAGTTTTGTTAGGACCGTATCGTCAGTACGAAGCTAGAAAATATTTTTCGGGAATTTTTAGAGTTAGTATGTGACCCCAGTAAATTGAAATGCCTCTTCAAATTCAATATATAGAGTTATATGTTGATTTTGACGAAACCTGATCGAAACGATCGAATCGGCTTACGATACATAACCCATTGGGTTCGGAATGGGGGTAATTAGCTATGGACGACAGGCGGTGGGCCTCGTTTAGAGGTCGAATGAAGAAGTCAACTTTTTGAAATTTAAAATATTAAAATAATTAAAAAAAACTTTTCTCTTTCCTCTCGCTATTACCTCCCCCCCCCCCCCCCGTATATTTTCTTCAAATCGATTTTTAGAAAGAAAAAAAAGAGAAAGGAGAGAGAAGGGGGGATCGCGATCCGCCGCCCCCCTAGTTGGACGTCGTCGCCCCAGGTGGGGCGCCACCACCTGCCGCTCCACCCTCTCTTCCTCCTCCCCGCGCCTGCTCCTCCTCCCACTCCATCTTCCCCCTTTCCAGTTCGATAACTACGAAGGCGCCTCCCCCCCCCCCCGCCTGCCACTCCCTCCGACCGACCTCCCTAACCCCGACGCCCACGTCGAACACCCTCCGCGCCTCCCCCGCTCCCCCCTCCGTCCAGCCACCCCCCTCGCCTTCGAGACCCCAAAAGCCCGAAACCCCCAAAGCCCTAGCACCCCGCGCCACGTCCAGCAACCACCGGCTGCCACCACCGCGCCCTAGCTGCTCCGACGAACGATGCAGTGAAAGGTAATTAATTTAATTACTTAGGTTATGAATTTATTTAGTTAAAGATGTTAAGATCTGATTTTTAAATAGCAATGTAGACAATAAAAATACGATCTTTATAGTTTTAATCTGATTTAATTTAGTTTAATTACATAAAAATATGATTCTTATATATAGGAAAAATATATATGAATTTTATTTCTATAAAGTTATGATTTTTAATATAGTGAAGTTATAATTTTTAAAATAGAAAAGATTATATTTTTGAAGTTAAAAACGAGATTTTCATATACATAAAAATACGATCTTTTATATTGTAGAAGGATAAAAATATAATCTTTTATATTGTAGAAGTATAAAAATATGATTTTTATATAGGTAAGATAGTAAAAATATCATCTTTATAAATATAGCAAAATAAAAATCTGATTTTTATTATATATACGTTGAAATAAAGAGGTGATGTTAGCCTATTTTGTGAACTAGGCAACACAAAGTCAAGAAACCAACCGTTGAAGAGTATTTCAAGTTATGCGACTCCGGTTCGGATCGGAAGGAAGCTCCACAATTCAGATTGATAGCAGCGTATCGGTTCGGATCGGGTAAAATTCTCTGTTCGGATCGGATATCTCTTACTGGATAAATTGGCAAAGCATACCTGATCGGATCGGAAGGCCAATGAATCTCAGGTGGATCGGAAAGCCGTCTGCTTGCCATGACTTCGGAGCGGAGCGGAGTATGATTAGAGAAGAAGAGCCGTCCAAGCTACTCCGGTTCGGGTCGGGTATTCCGATCCGAACCCCCAACCTGCATGTCTCCGACCCGCACCCATGATCCAGAAAAATCTCCTATAAAGTCGCCTGGAGAACCGGACCGGATGTGACCAATTCCTACCCCTAACGTCCATCTCATTGATGCGTTGTCTGCTTGATGGCCCATCCGAACCCGAAGAGAGGGCGATGGATGACACGTGTTCCGACCCGGATTGCATTTCAGGCAAATTCACACCTATAAATACCCCAACTAGAGACAAAGAGAAGGATCTTTTTCAGCACTTTTGAGAATCCAAGTACTTCCATCATTCGAATTCCTTCACTCCCGGAAAATCCAAACCATCTTTCATTTCTTGTTTTTATCTTTCTGAGTGAACAAAAGTGAGTTGTGAGCGAATCTTACATTGTATTTGTAATTGAATTACTGAATATAGTGAAAACTAAGTGGACGTAGGCATTTCTTCGCCGAACCACTATAAACCTTGTGTGTTCTATTTTATTTCTGCTTTACTTTATCTTGTTTCTAATCAATTTGGGTGTTAGAACCACATTTGGGTCTAACATTTTGGTGCTTTCACTGAGAACCCTCATCTAAAATTCTTTATTTTCCGGGATCTCTTTCTACTTTTTGGACCGTTGAGTTCAAAGAAGTGAATCCTTAAGTTTCTCCACTTTCTTGCATTCGTTGAAGTAATTGTCAAAGACTCATGGCCAGAGGAAAAGGCAAGGAAGTCCAGTCTGTTCAAGGAAATGGAGCTGGTGAAGATCAGCAACATGCTGTTGTAACAAGGTCTAGGGGGCAGAGTTCAGCAGCAGGGAGAATCAACGCAGGAAACCCGAACCGACAGCAAGGGGAAAGTTCCGATCCGATCCGGGTTGGAGACTCTGAAGCAGTGCACTCCCCCAGTCTGAACCGACCCGACTTGCTCGCTGCGCACCGATCCGACCCGACTTCCTACCTCCGATCCGACCCGATGCTTGGTGAAGCTGGAACATCTACTCGAGTCCCCGCGAATGCTCCAATTCCAGCTGCCAGGGTTGGAGACCAGGCCAATCCATCTGCTCCCATCACTCAAGGAGATTTCTCGCGCTTGCTTGATATGCTTGAGAGCACGAGGGAAGCTATGAGAGTTCATGAGCGCACCAATCTCATGATGCAGGAAAATATGAGGCTCATGAGTCGGGAAATCAGTGAGCTCCGCCGGCAAAGAACTCCGTCGCCAGTTCGTCATACACCAGTAGATCAATCTTCATCTTCTGAGGAAGAGAGGCCCCGTGAGCGAAGGCCACTCGAACGACCTCAGAACGTGGAGCAGCTAACGTTTGGATCTTTGGGATCTCGCGAGGATATCGCACGAGCATTAGGAAACGATAGCCCATCTCGGGGGCAAAGACTCCAGTCCCCTCTTCCCGAGATCGACCGGGAACGCAGGGAAAGGAATCGAGCAGAGGCAGCTCGAAGAAGAAGGGCGTCTCCTGAGCAAGAGCCCCGGAGGAACTCGGACAATAGGGCCAGGGAACCTGAGCAGCCCCTAACTAGTGCCGATGTGCAGGCGATGGTTCGTCGAATTATGTCCGAAAGCCGGAATTATACAAATGAAGACTACGGTATAGAGCGAAGCCATACTCCGTTCACTGACGACATCCTAGACTTCCAGTTCCCCCGACGTTTTAATTTGCCACAGATGGATAAATATAACGGAAGGACTGATCCAGGACAACACTTGATGCGGTATTCGTGGCTTATGAATGCAGCTGCTGCCCCCGATGAAGTAAAATGCAAAGCGTTCCCAATCTACCTAGAAGATGTGGCTTTATTTTGGTTTACCCGACTTCCTCCTCGTTCAATTTCTAATTACAAAGAACTAAGCGAGCGTTTCATGAACCAGTTCCGACTACATGCTCGAAAGTCCAAGAGCGTTATTGAATTGTCGAGGATCAAACAGGCACCAGGAGAATCTTTAAGGGCATATTTAGATCGTTTTAACCAAGCTGTAACTGAGGTCAGTGACCCGCATGAGCCCACTATTCTGATGGCATTGAAGGAAGGAGTCGATCCCGAATCTGAGTTTGGAGACTACCTTTCTGGGAAGACACCCCCCACAAGGGCGATATTTTACGAAAAAGCCGATATTTATCTAAGACGAGAGGAGGCCCGGGCAAACCGGAAGAGAAAGTCTGAGACAGCTTCAAAGGAGAATGTGCAGAGTAATATTGCAGTGAAGCAGTCTGGGGAAAGTTCTGGCAAGGTTGAAGTAAATGTAGGAAACAAGGGTGGAAACAGCAATACTGGAAGCGGGGGAAACAACAACAACCGTAATTCGAACGGTAACAGGAGAAACAGAAATAGGGGAAGCGACCCAAACAAAAGGCCCCGATTCCAGAACTACGAGAACTACACACCACTGAATGACACGTTGGAAAATATTTACCTGGACACGTATAATGTGTTGCAATACAAAAGACCGCCACATCGTGATTCGACCGAGAAAGAAATGGCGACAGGGAAATTTTGCTTGTTTCACGGAACGCATGGACATTCGACCAATGAGTGTCGACATTTGAGGGATGTAATTGAAAAGCTGCTGCGTGAAGGAAAGTTGGATGAGTACAAGGTTGCCCCGAGGGACAGGGGGCAAGGAGAGCAGGCTCCAAAGCAAATCCTACCTGCTCCTAAGCCTACCGCGCAGCAGAAAGGTAAAGGGATTGTCATCAACTCCATAGTAGGCGGACCTCACCCGGCAATCCGAAACTTTAGGTCAATGGACCAATATGTGAATGCGGCCAAGCATCTAGATGTGAATGAAGGTGACGATTTGGAAGATGTTACCCCCATCAAACAACAAAAAACCATGTTCGATGACGTGGTGTTTCGCAGCCGAGACAACACGGGAGTACAATCTCCCACCAATGATCCGTTGGTTATTACTACCGCTATTGGGCCAGCGTTGGTCCATAAGGTATTAGTAGACAACGGAAGTTCCGTTAATATTTTGTTCAAGAAGTCATTTGATCAGATGAAGCTTGAGCCTGAAGATCTGAAACCTTGTGAAGGATGGATTAGAGGTTTCAACGGAGCGACGACAGCTCCTATGGGATATATAGAGCTGCCTGTGACCCTAGGGCAAGGAGAACGTAGAAGAGTGCGAATGCTTCAGTTTGTAGTACTGGACGTAGATTCGCCATATAACGCATTTTTAGGGAGGCCTGCCCTCGCTGAGTTTAGAATTTGTATCGCCCCTTGGTGCTTGTTACTAAAGTTCCCAACCGAAGCCGGGACTGGAGTAATAAGAGGGGATCAGGTTTCTGGACGGGCCTGCTATGTGGCCGAACTGAAGAGGTTGATGAAAGGAGTTAGTGCTGAGAATAAGGATGCTCCATCTCCCTCAAAGGGGGACTTGGCATAGCAATTAGAGAGGTTGAACCCAAGGGAGTTGCGAAAAGGAACGCCTGAAGACCTGGATCCTAGAAAAGACGAGGAACCAGAGGCTAGGAATGCAACTCCTAATGAAGCAACAGTGGAAATTCCTGTTGATAAAGCTGATCCGACGAAAGTTTTGAAGATTGGTTCCCAATTGGATCCACGTCGTGCTGAAGAGCTGACGAACTTCTTAAAGGCGAACTTAGATGTGTTCGCCTGGACCCATGCTGACATGTGTGGGATATCGCCTTCCATTATCAGTCACAAATTGAATGTAAATCCGAAGCATCCACCTGTAAAGCAAAAGAGACGCATGCTGGGCCCAGAGAGGTCGGCTGCCCTCAAAGAGGAAGTAGAGAAATTGAAGCAAAATGGATTTATTCGAGATTCGACCTATCCCGACTGGATATCGAATCCCGTTCTGGTAAAGAAGCCAAACGGAAAGTGGCGAACTTGTATTGACTTTTCAGATTTAAATAAGGCTTGCCCAAAAGATAGTTTCCCACTTCCCAGGATTGACCAGCTTGTAGACTCGACAGCAGGTCATGAACTTCTCTCTTTCATGGATGCATATTCTGGATACAATCAAATTCCTATGCATGTACCAGATCAAGAGCATACAAGTTTCATTACGAATCTGGGATTATATTGTTATGTTGTAATGCCATTCGGATTAAAAAACGCTGGAGCTACTTATCAGCGGTTGGTAAATAGAATGTTTTATGATCAAATAGGAAAAACTATGGAAGTTTATGTGGATGATATGCTTGTTAAATCAAAGCAGTCCTCCAGTCATACGCAAGACTTAGCAGAAATGTTTGGTATCTTGCGAAAATACCGTATGAAATTGAATCCTTTAAAATGTTCATTTGGAGTGGCGTCGGGAAAGTTCCTTGGCTTCATTGTGAGTTCCCGAGGAATTGAAATCAACCCTAGCCAGATAGCGGCGATTAGAAATATCAGGGAACCAAGGAGAATTAAAGACGTCCAAAGTCTGGCAGGGAAGGTAGCGGCGCTAAGTAGATTCATCTCCAAAGCCACCGATAAATGTGTTCCATTTTTTGATTTGATAAAAAGGGGAAAGAAGAACTTCCAGTGGACTCCCGATTGTGTCGAGGCTTTTCAAAATCTGTTAGAACTATTAGAAAAACCGCCAATCTTATCAAAGCCCGTAGACCATGAAGAACTATTTGTTTATCTAGCAGTCTCGGCTCACGCTGTCAGCACAGTTCTGGTTCGAGAAGAAGACAAAGTACAAAGGCCAGTATACTATGTGAGTAAGAAATTAGCAGCGGCAGAGCGCAACTACCCAAAGATCGAGAAGCTTGCTTATAGCCTCCTGATTGCATCCCGAAAGCTTCGTCACTACTTCCAAGCCCATCCAATAACCATATACACCGATCAGCCGTTAAGACAAGTGCTGCAGAGAACCGAAGCGTCGGGAAGGTTGATTAAATGGAACATAGAACTAAGTCAGTTTGATTTGAATTTTCAACCACGAAAGTCAATCAGGGGGCAAGCTCTAGCAGACTTTATTGCGGAGTTCACCATTCCAGAAGAAGAAATAATCAATGACCAAGTGGTCAAATCTGAGGATAAGCTAGAGATGAATCCGTGGAGACTATATACAGATGGAGCTAAAAATGACCGAAGATCCGGAGCAGGAATTGTCTTAGTCACTCCGGAGGGACGGTCGTTATATTACGCCCTACGGTTAGAATTTTCGGCCACTAACAACGACTCTGAGTATGAAGCCCTGATTGCCGGGCTGAAACTCGCTAAAGACCTCGGAGTAAAAATGATGGACATATTTTGTGACTCTAAGATTGTTGTTTGTCAAGTGCGAGAGGAATTCGCGGCTCGAGGACCTCGACTAATCACATACCTCAAGAAGGTGAAAGAGCTATTGAATAGCTTAGAACGGTACAACATAA
This sequence comes from Allium sativum, assembly GCA_030737875.1. Taxonomy (NCBI): domain Eukaryota; kingdom Viridiplantae; phylum Streptophyta; class Magnoliopsida; order Asparagales; family Amaryllidaceae; genus Allium; species Allium sativum. Next base: position 833,227,045 of record CM060912.1, on the reverse strand, counting down.
CACATATTCCCAGAGCAGAAAACCAGAAAGCGGATAGATTAGCAAAGTTGGCTATTTCCGACAATCCAGAAGGGACTGAGGTAATTCCAATTGAAACATTGGAATCGCCAAGCTTCGAATCAATGGAAACTGAATTCGTTCTTGAAGCGAAACCAGAGAAGGAGTCATGGATGACTCCAATCAAGAGTTTTCTTAAGAACGGGACTCTCCCATCGAAGAAGAATGAGAAGAGAGCTGTAGTTCGCAAAGCTGCCAGATATGTTATGCAAGACGATACCCTCTATAGGCAAGGATTTTCTATGCCCCTGTTACGATGTATCGCACACGACGACATCAAGCGTGTACTGAGAGAAGTGCACGAAGGTGAGTGTGGAGATCATACAGGAGGTCAAACTTTAGCAAAGAAAATATTGCGGTACGGATACTTCTGGCCTACGATCAACAAGGATGCAGCTGATTATTCACGACGCTGCGATAAGTGCCAGAGATTCGCCAAAATCCCCAGGGCACCATCAACCCAGCTTAAATCGATGGTGAGTCCTTGGCCATTTGCCACATGGGGAATCGATATCATTGGAGTTTTACCGATTGCTAAAGGGGGAGCTAAGTATGCCATAGTAGCCGTGGATTATTTCACGAAGTGGGTGGAAGCTGAACCCTTGACTAAGATCACCACAAGAAAGGTGATAAGTTTTGTGGTCCGAAATATTATATGCCGATTCGGAATCCCAAGGACAATTATTACCGACAACGGGACCCAATTTGATAGCACTGAATTCAGAAACTTTTGCCAGAAATATAAGATAGATAAACGATATACTGCAGTTGCCTATCCACAATCTAATGGGCAAGTAGAGGCAATAAACAAGGTAATAAAATCCATCCTCAAAAAGCGATTAGAGCGTGCAAAGGCAAAATGGGTTGATGAATTGCCCCTAGCTTTGTGGGCATATCGAACAACGTTTAAAACGGCTACTGGTCATACCCCTTTCTCCCTCTCCTTTGGTTCAGAAGCAGTAATTCCAGTTGAGCTGGAAGTTCCTTCCCACAGGGTGACATATTATGACCCGATGACGAATCGGGCACTTTTACTTGAGTCTCTTGATGAAGTCGAAGAGAAAAGAGACGAAGCAGACTTGCGTGCAGCAAGACATCGGCGTCAGATGGCGCGCTATTATGACAAAAAAGTTCGCCTCAGAACTTTTGAACTCGGAGATCTGGTGCTCAAGAGAGTTTTTCCATCCCTTCCTCACCTCGGCCCAAAATGGGAGGGACCCTTTGTCATCCAACGGAAACTTGATAAAGGAACATTCAAGTTAACGACCGTAGATGGCGAAGAAGTCCCTCGAGCATGGAATGCCCAACACTTAATGCGATATTTGGATTAGAAATGCTATACTTTTTGCTGTTTTTCCTGTAAACTCTGTAATAAGGCACGACTTGCCTTGGGAAAATCCGGTGATATGAATAAAGAACTATAAAGTGGATGTAGGCTATGACTTAGCCGAACCACTATAAAAATATTGTGTGTTATTTACTTTTATGCATTTACATTCATTAGTTGTTCTGTTGTGATTATAAAATACAGGACAACTTAGAACCTAAAAGGGTTGAAACAGTTTGGGCATAAAAAGAAGCACAATGATTATTTGTGCAATAAGACATAAAAGAATGAGAAAACGACATTCTTAACTCTAACTCTCCAGAGAAAGAGAGAGAGTATAAAAGCGTCTCAGACTGAGCGCTGAAAAAGAAATTCTATTCTGAACTCTAACTCTCCAGAGAAAGAGAGAGAGTATAAAAGCGTCTCCGACTGAGCGCTGAGAAAGAGGTTCAACTCCGAACTCTAACTTTCCAGAGAGAAAGAGAGTATAAAGGCGTCTCCGACCGAGCGCCGAGAAAGAAATCTTTTCCCGTTGAACGACCGGGGGATAAACAAATAACTGAACTCGAACTCTAACTCTCAAGAGAGTGAGAAAGAGTATAAAAGAAATACCAGGAAAAACAACAGATATTGATGATACAGGAAAGGCTACCCCGTTAGAGAATCGGGAGCATCCAGAATGCATAGTTAGACACTGAATAACTTACGGAGATTGACCGGGGACACATGCCCATACACATATCTCCCCTCTTCACAACTTTGTTTCATAACTATAGATATGCATTTTTACATAAGTGCAGAACTGCTAACAAATAAACATTGCAGAAAGTGAATTATTTTTATTTACGAATGAATGAATTTGTACAGGGAAATAACTGAAAAAGAAAGTGCGAAAGCTGCTGGTGTAGCAGCACTTATTGATTTACAAAGATGCTAAAAGGACACAGAAGGACCCGCTATTTGGGCTTGGAATGAGCCTTTGATTTCTTGACAGCTTTTTCTGCATCTTTTGCTTCCTTCTCGGCTTCAGTCAAGATCCGCTTTGGTTTCTTTTTCCCTGAAGATGTAGTACTGGGGCCAGCAGACTTTTTCCCGGAGGGCGGGGCACTGGAATCGAGAGAAGATTTTTTAGCAAGTTCTTCGGTAATAGATCTAGTGGAAAGCTTAACAACTAACCTTGAACCTGCATCCACAACAGCGAGGGGCTTGAGGACCTCAGGGTCTAATTCTTCAGCCTTTAATTGCAAGCGCTTGTCTTGATCAGCCTTCATGGCAGCCAAGGTAATGTCCTCAACGCTTTTCGACTCCCCGGTTATTGTAACTTCTGGTTCCTCATCATGCCCCTCGTCTCCTCCGTCATCTTTTAACGCTGCAATCATTTCTTCGTCATGGGGAGTAGTCACCTTAGTTGATTCACTCCTTTCCCCCAAGTCTGTGGAAGCAGCCTTGTCTTCTCCTTCTTTGACCCTATCAGCGGGCTCTGTCCCAGTGGTAGCTCCTTGAACTACATCTGTCTTCGCGGAGGATTCAACGCCTACAAAATGAGAAACATCGGTTATCAACTCAGGCGAGAGCAAAGGATTTCTCATTGAACGTTCAATCGTGTAGCCAAAGGTAGTAGTAGCCTTGACAAGTTGAGGAGAAAAGACAGGGATACCTTCTGAAGACTTCTCAGCGGGGGTGACTACTACCTCTGGAGTTATTTCAGGAATGGGAGATAGTAAAGTTGATCGGGGAATTCCCGGGTTTTCGGGATCATACCCTTCCACTTCAGGAGTTACAGGAGCAGAAGAAGAGGAGCCAGCTTCGGGAATGGTTTTCTGTTTAGACTTCCGCCTCTCTTCTTCCATGGCCTCAGCAATTAGACGGCGACCTTCAGCTAGGCGCTCTGGTTCGTCGTCTCTCAAGTACTTCTCCATCAACTTATCTTCATCGAGGGAATCGACCTTAAGCTCTTCTTTTTCCCACTCAACTATTTGATTCCACACATGAACCAAGGTGGATGGATAGTCCTCGATCCAGGAAATGTTTCGACGACGAATAATGTGTGCAAAGAATTCGATCATTAGCTCCCCGAAGCCCTGAATATCGGCCTCCGCCTCTGATAGCTGTTTGCGGGTTTCCTCCGCAGATTTAATAGCGCACTCAACGTTGCCCTCAGCCAGAGCAGCCCTGTTTTCCGCCTCTAACAATTTTGAAGCCAAATCAGCGTTTTTCTTTTCTAACTCAGCACTCCTTTTCGCTAACTCGGCATTCTTTTGCTCAAGCTCAACATAAGCGAGACGTGTCTTAGCAGCCTCTGACTTGGCTTCATCAGCTTGCTTCTTCAACTCGGAACGTTCCTGAGTGTGGGATTCTAGCAAATCATGATAGCGCTTTTGCATGTCTTCAAACTGTTGTTTGAAGTTAGAAGCGTTCTTCTGAGCAATAGCTAGTTGAGCTTGAGTATCTTCTAAATTTTTTCCTAAGGTTTTTAGGGCCTTAGCATCTTCCTCTGCAGTTTTGTGCATTGAGTCAGCATTTGTCATTAGCGTGCGAATGATCCTAGAGAGAGTGCGAGAATACTTGAACATTTCGGTATATTGTTTTTCCACCAAATCAATCTTTGCTCTGGCTTCCTCTGCCCAATTAGAAGAAATAGGTTCAAGGGAAGGTAGAAAGGTCAGAGTCTCGAAGTAATGCTCGGGAAATTGCTCCTTTAAGTATGCCAGCCTTACGGCGGTTCCCGCATCTGGTGGAGGAGGGGCTAGGATTGTTAGTTCAGCGTCCCTTCCCGAAGAAGATTCTGTAGAACCCTTGTCTGTCCGAGGTCGCTTAGTAGCAGGGACTTTTTGCTTACTTCTAGACCCAGTCTCCTTTGGAGGTGTTTTCTCTCTGCTTCGCTTTTCATGGGAGGAAGTGGAATCCCTAGATTGTGGTCTATCCTCCTCCCTACGACCTTGATAGCTTTTGTATTTTTCCTGTTCCGGTCGAACTGGTGAGCGGGAGCGTGAGGATCGAGATCGATAAGGATCATAGGGTCTCCTTTCCTCCCTGCCGCGGTCATCCCGGCGGTTATATTCGGCATCCTGGGGAGGATTAGACATGCTGCGGCGAAGCTTTCTTATGTCGTAAGAGGATCGAGACATTGTACCTGCACGATAAGTTAAACGAAGTTTAGAATCAGCGGATCCATGGAAAAAGAAATGCAATGAATGCTAGTGCTACGGTGCAAAGTGCATTCTATGTGGTGTACGTGTCCCCCCGACCAACCCGAGTCTGAAGCTAAAGTGGTGCGGGCAGGCTCTTTGGCCTTAGCAGGAGTAGTCTCTTCAGAAGAAGTGAAGACTAGAGGGTCCTTTCTGAAATCTTCCGAGGTGTATATAGTCTCGGGTAAAGGGAGATCCCCCAAACCCTGAAATATGTGCTCGTCAGCGCTAGGAACATCCCCTTCGGAAGCGTGAAGTGGCGACCCTTGGGGAGATTTTGATTTGTCTACCGAGGTAGTTTCCTCGGGGGCAATATATCCTTCACGATGTTTTTTGGCCAGATTAGCCAGTTCGTCATCTTGAGTGGAAGAGGGAGAGGGTGAAGTTTGAAGAGAAGCTGCAGGAATTCCCGAGCCTTCACCTATTTCTGGAACTGTTTCCACTGGAGGAATATATGCATAAGGGACTGTCCCATGACCGATGCTACGGTAGACGGATAGCAGCCCGTGAGAATGAAGGTACTCATCTTTAAGAACCTCGTCAATAGTAAGGAATTTTTGGTCGTCATTGAGAAGACGGTGCATTCGATCAAAGAACACTTGGTCTGATACCTGTTTGGGATTATCGACTGCAAGTAAAAGGGAAAAACAGGTCAGGGTGATGATTCAAGTATATAGAGTCCAGGGTCAGAAAATCAGTGCTTTACTTGATTTTGTCCATCTTCTGGCGCATCCAGGTTGTTGCTTTATATAGAACCACTCCAGTCTGGAATCTCCAGCCTTGCTGCTAAACGGCGTAGAGATTATCTTCCTCTTTGGGACCGACTCAAAGTAACAGAAAGAAGGGGTTTCTCTAGTCCGGTGTTTGAAATTATAGAAGAAATGAACGTCGTCAAACGTAAGCTCCACGCCTAGAATTTCACGATATGCTATGAATAAGGTATGCAAATAGGCATATGAATTGGGATGCAGCTGCATGGGGGCAATCCGCATTTGTCTTAAGAAGTCGACGATGAAAGGCGAGAAAGGAGGAATAGCGCCAACCATGCACATCAGACGAGTGACCGTCATATATCCTTCTGGAGGGTTATGTGGACGATCAGAACGTGAGGGCACTAGAGTGTCTCTTTTCATTATTCCATACTTCAAGCAAATTCTCACGAGTCGGTCGTTGTCAATTGTTGATTCTACGGAATCTGGAGGTGATTCCAATATAATGGCTGAGTCAAATTCATCGGGTGCTCGGTTGTCACCAATCCCTCCTTCCTCCTCAAAGCCTAGGGAAACTTCATTTTCTGAAGACATTTCATCGCTTTCCCGATGACCAACTCCGTAATCCGGACCCTCGCTGTCCCATTCTGGGTCAGATGAAGAAGATATATCCTCGAGAGTGGTTTTGTGGGAAGTTTATGGAGCTTCTTCCCTCTCAGCTAAACGAGAAGAGCGTCTGGGCCTCATGGTCATGGAACTATTGAAGAAGCAATAGCACGGATTAGAGTGAATTATCCCGTGTTCCCCTTTTTTTGTGTATGTGTGTGAACTAAAGTGTGTGCAACAAATGCGGGAAGTGCAAAATAAAAGTACAGCAATATAAGACGGAGCTTTAAAGAGAAAGCAATAGTCCGAGTTGTCCTTGATTCTCATTTATGTTCACAAGGCACTATCCTAATTGTCCGCGAGGCATATTCGTCTAGAATAAGTGTTAGTTGAATTAGTTGAGTGGTCTTTATGTGTCAAGTTCAATATGTTCGGGTCGGTTCGGATATGCATATGATGACTAGCTCGACGCAGGCAAAGATAACAGTCGGTTCGGATGCCTCACTAAAGCATGGTCAGTTCAAGACAAGGGAAGCAACGGATGCAGAAGCAGGACTGATCCGTTCGGATCGGGTAGCCCGATCCGAACCGAACCAGCATCACCTAACCGATCCGTTTACTTCAGCCTCTTATCCCATTCACTTTTCCGACCCGAACCGCCTTTTCCTTTCCTTTCCATCTTTCCTAAGAACGAGACCCGAGCCGATTCCCTTTCCCTCCTTTTCCTTTTTGCTCCTTCGTCTTCTACCCGAACCGACTCCAGCTTGTCATCCCACTCTTCATCTCTTTCCTCTTTTCCCAGTTATTCACAGACAAGTCCACTTTATCATCGAAGCCGCTGTTGAGAACAAATATTCGCCCTATTCAGCCTCGCAACGCCTCGAAGCAATGGCGCATCCACCAGCAACGGCGGAGGGTTCGAGTGATGCTTATGGCCAAACCATCCTAATCCAACGCTAATTGAAATCGAGAGCGGTCGCAACAAAAGTATTTAAGATTAGAAAAACTACCTATATGTTTGATTCGGGAAATCTACAGGAAATAGTTTGAGAATTTTTGAGTTTCTGACGTTTTCGATGTTAAGGTAGGGGAGCGGCGATAGAAACGAAGAAGGAAGGAATGAAGGCGGCGATGGGTTTATATAGAGAATAGTGTTGACTCCTCGTCTCCCTGTTTTATCTCACCCGCTCGGACCGGAGTGGAAGCCCAGTAGCACGACTCTCTCCGAAGGCCCAACGTCCAAGAACCTAGCTCACGAAAACGCTTCGGGTCGGAATCCGAACCGAGCGGAAATCTCACGCGATTGACTTAGCGTCCGACTCGAATTGAAGAGAAGGGAGGTAAAGAAGGAGCATACCTACAAGAAGCATCACACGGCTAGTAGAGTTCCCAAATTTGCTCAGAAACGAAGAAAAGCCACTCGGATCGGACGCCGGACCGAGTAGAAATCAATGCATTACTCTTGACAATTCTGGTTGAACGACATCAAAGGACGCTTTGTACAACGAAAGCATCCTTTGAGGGGGCAAAATGTTAGCCTATTTTGTGAACTAGGCAACACAAAGTCAAGAAACCAACCGTTGAAGAGTATTTCAAGTTATGCGACTCCGGTTCGGATCGGAAGGAAGCTCCACAATTCAGATTGATAGCAGCGTATCGGTTCGGATCGGGTAAAATTCTCTGTTCGGATCGGATATCTCTTACTGGATAAATTGGCAAAGCATACCTGATCGGATCGGAAGGCCAATGAATCTCAGGTGGATCGGAAAGCCGTCTGCTTGCCATGACTTCGGAGCGGAGCGGAGTATGATTAGAGAAGAAGAGCCGTCCAAGCTACTCCGGTTCGGGTCGGGTATTCCGATCCGAACCCCCAACCTGCATGTCTCCGACCCGCACCCATGATCCAGAAAAATCTCCTATAAAGTCGCCTGGAGAACCGGACCGGATGTGACCAATTCCTACCCCTAACGTCCATCTCATTGATGCGTTGTCTGCTTGATGGCCCATCCGAACCCGAAGAGAGGGCGATGGATGACACGTGTTCCGACCCGGATTGCATTTCAGGCAAATTCACACCTATAAATACCCCAACTAGAGACAAAGAGAAGGATCTTTTTCAGCACTTTTGAGAATCCAAGTACTTCCATCATTCGAATTCCTTCACTCCCGGAAAATCCAAACCATCTTTCATTTCTTGTTTTTATCTTTCTGAGTGAACAAAAGTGAGTTGTGAGCGAATCTTACATTGTATTTGTAATTGAATTACTGAATATAGTGAAAACTAAGTGGACGTAGGCATTTCTTCGCCGAACCACTATAAACCTTGTGTGTTCTATTTTATTTCTGCTTTACTTTATCTTGTTTCTAATCAATTTGGGTGTTAGAACCACATTTGGGTCTAACAGGTGATTTTTATAGTGATGAAACAAAAATGAAATCTTTATATTTGAAAAGGTGAAATCTTTATATTTGAAAAGGTGAAATCTTTATATTTGAAAGGGCGAAATCTTTATATTTGAAAAGGCGAAATCTTTATATTTGAAAAGGTGAAATCGTTATATTTGAAAAGGCGAAATCTTTATATTTGAAAGGGCGAAATCTTTAGGTGTAAAATAGCGTTGTAAAAATAGAATTTTTATCTATATAGTAGAGTTGTAAAAATAGAATTTTTATCTATATAGTAGCGGTGTAAAAATGGGATTTTTATATATTGAATAGTGAAGTAAAAATTCGATTTTTATATACTGAATAGCAAAGTAAAAATTCTATTTTTATATATTGAATAGTGAAGTAAAAATTCGATTTTTATATATTGAATAGTGAAGTAAAAATTCGATTTTTATATATTGAATAGCGAAGTAAAAATTCGATTTTTATACATTGAATAGTAGAATAAAAATATGATTTTTATATAGTAGAGATAATAAAAATATGATTTTTATATTATATAGATAGTAAAGATTTGATCTTTACTATATGAACAACGATATAAAAATGGAATTTTTATCTATATAATAGTAGTATAAAAATGTGATTTTTATATACATAGCAGGAATATAAAAATGTGATTTTTATATATGTAGTGGCTACGGGCAGCGAAAGTGACAAAAAGGCGGGAACGACGAAGATTTTTATAAATGAAGAGTCGTGGAGTTGGATTAGCTATTGGTGAGAACTTCTCACTCTAAATTTCTTTTTCTAGTTATATATATATATACTAGGATGCAGACGGTGCTTAGTAGCACCCGACAGCCGTCATCCACAGACCATGGATGGCTTGTTTGTTTAATTGATATGTTGTGAAATTTGTTTGTGTTGTTGATGTGAAATCGATAATAAAATGTGGATGTGTTGAAATAAATTAATTATCATTAAAAATATAATTTTTAACGTGAATGTGAATAAAGGAATATTTATAAACGAATCGGCCGATTTGTTTATATACACTGATTTGACTGATATTGATTGGGTCAATAAATTTTACACATCGCCCAACTGCACAAATAAAAATCTGCGTTTATTGATTTGAAACCCCACACGGGTGTTGGGATGATATTTGCGCACACTAATCCCAATTATTTAATTGTATGTCGATCGATTGGTCGACAGGCTGTGTAAGCGTTAATTATTCATATTTGATGCTTATGCAGTTGTGTGGTGCACTTTGGATGATGGTTGATTGTTTGTCATTGCTATTATATACATGTGTTGTGTGGAATCCATATAATTAACATTATATGGTGATTGATTGGGCCTCATTCCAATGGGGAAAATAATGAATATTATAAAAGAAAATTCATGTGTTGAAAATAAAAATAGTCATGTGTTGACGATGTTCTTGAGTTGAAACTATTCATGTGTTGAGTAAAATATTTTAACAATAAAATTTACATCTTTATCATATTTAATATTAGAATCTACTTTAGGGTGGAATCTGATTAAAAATCAAACGATAGATACCATGATTTTATAAAATATTTTACATAACAAAAATAGTCATGTGTTGAAAGAAATATAGATTCATGTGTTGAATAGAATATATATTCATTTGTTGAATAGAATAACGAAGTTTTTGAAAAATATAAAGCCGTGTTGATTAGAAACGCGCTATTTTGACATGAACGATATTTATATCGATTTTATTCGTTTTATAATGAATATTGAAAAGTGATTTCAAAATTTAATATTTTGAAATGAAATTCAAACTAAATTAGATAAAAATTCAAATTGAAATTTTATTGAATCCATTTGAAATGAATTCGAATCGAATAGAAAATGAATTCGATTCGAATTGAATAGAAAGTGAATTTGAATTCAAATTGAATATAAAGCGAATTTGAATTCGAACTGAATAGAAATGAATTCGAATTGAATTAAATTGAAATTGAATTAAAAACGAATTGAAATCGTTTTGAATGAAATTTAAAACGAACTGAAAATGAATAGAAATCAAATCGATTTGAAATTGAAGATGAAGTTGAAATAGTTTTTGAAACAAATTTAAAACTATTTATAAAATTCGTTTTAAAAGGAAATCGACGAAATATATATAATATATATATGGCCATTATATATATAATGGCCTGAATAGAACGCACCGCGCCGCGGCAGTTCGCGAATTTCGACCATTGACTTCGAATTGACGTTGCGGGAGATCCGACCGTCGGATTCTCCTAAAACCGGAACCGTTGGGTTCGTATCAAAAAGAGCTTTCCAATGAATATTAGAAATTTGAAATCTAATGGTTGGATTTGGAATTATGTCCAAATCAAATTTAGAAAAGGTCGCTGTAAGTGCAGTTCGATGGCCGTTGATGGAAATCGACTGTACGGGCCTTGATAAAATTATTAAAAATATCTATAATTAGTGTAAGATCATAAGAAATGATTTGGGAAAAATTGGGCTGAAGAATTCCACATTTGAAAGGATAAAAATTGATTTTTGTCGAAATGAACTAGTTTTGAACTAGAATTAAAATCAATTTATTTTTGAAATAAATAAATTTAATTTGAAAGTGATTTTAAAAATAATCAATATTCCCAATACGTGAATTGGACTGGAGTTGAATCGAAATTATCATCGGAATATTTCGATGTTGGATTTCGTGACTATACAAATATTGTTATGGGGATTTGAAAGATATATTTTATATCGTTATTTCCAATACAATATTTGTTGGTTTCAGAATTTGGTATTGAATATAAGCCGATATATTTTCTATTCAGAGCCTTGTATTTAATATCAAATGTGATTTGGGTTTATCGTGGATCGTGTTTTATATGACATTGGTTCTTTAACCCAGTTAAAGGCAAGATGTGGATTTTTGAGAAGATTAAAACTAAGTGGAGTTTTAATGAATCTTTAATTAGATTGAAATATGAATTGATAATTTAAATTATCAAATCTGAAAAGTGATCGAGAATGGAGTATCACCAGTTTTGCTCCAAAGCGATAGTCAAATCTTTAATTAGATTTGAACGTGGAATGGTAATTAATTTTACCGATAACACCGTGGTGTTAGGAATGGAGTAGCACCAGTTTTGCTCCATGGGATATATAGGTTGGGATTGGGAAATAAAATAAATAATTACTTCGGTGTGGTTCGCTAGTCCCGACTAGTTCGAAATGATATCCAAAGGAAGATTAAAGAATAAATTTAGAAGAATTTATCTTGGATAAAATTAATGGGAACCTTTCCCTAAGAATGTGATTTTGTGAATGAAAGAATATTCTGAATTGGAATGAGGCGTTTGTTGTGTTTGTGTAACATTTGTTTATCATATACGTGGGTTATTCAGAAAGGCGGGGTTTATACCCATTCTGAATAACCGATTCGACGAGATGTCGAAGATGAAAACGGTGGTTGAAGACCGGAAGTCTTCACATCGTTTGGGTGATTACTGATGATCTCGATTGGGCTATACACCCAAGATGAGGGAAACAGTTGGTGATCGTCCAGACGTACTTGGAGATGGATGGATATGCGAGGAAAGTGCCTCCGGTTTCGTTCAGACCCAGAGCGAACTTGTAAATGGATTGTGTGTCTGACATTGGATTTTATTATGTGTTGATTGATCTCTATTAAATATACATATGTTTGGCGGCGGAGAATTTATTCTCTTGCTTAACGCCCTTCTCTAAGACGTACGAGCTCAGAGGTTGTATATCGATGGACATCAGTCGCATGGAGTGAATTGCCGGTATGGCATGCGTAAGTGGCAATTAATTAGGGCTTCTGTTGAAAAGCAAAGTCTTGTGGTTGATGATCAAAGCACGGCCTGTGTGGCATAGCTTTGTGTATAACGTGAATTCGCGAGCCTCACACCACGGTATGAGTCAAAAACGGGAGACGGACCGCTGGGAGAGCACGACGTTTCTTTCTAGCTAGGGTGGTGTCAGTGACCCACCAGCCCTGACATTTATATACTTTTCACCTGTGTGGTTGTTGGAATGCGAGGCGCCTCGGATATAGGTCTGTAAGGACCGGGAAACGTGTGTTCAGGAATAACTAATCCTCAAAAGTAAGAGAGGACCGGCCCAGCCGATTCCAAGGATCAAAGTGGGGTCCTGGGACATTTGCTAGAGTGTCTCGAACGCGGAGAGGAGCTTGCCCCTTGCCTCGACTCATGATGGAATCCAATTTCCAATACGTGTGTTTCGGTTTTATTTGTAGAGCCTAGTATGGCGACATAGTAGATGGTAGCTATGCCGCCTATGATTGATACTTATGATTGAAATTGTTTTGACAATATACACCTATAATAGTATCAAATAATGTGTTTTAAACGTATCAAGCATGCTTTGGCTGTTATAAGGTAAAAACCCTATCCTCCGGCTTGCGTTGCATTGTGTGATGGGACCTGGGCCTTATAATAGCTTCATTTTTCTTTATTTAGCATTGCGCTGTTTGTTCTATGCACTGGTATTCTTGGGAGGAAACCCGTTCCGTGTTATACGGCGTGGTCCCTTGATTTACCTAACTTTAAAACCAATATTAATAACTGTTTTAGTTCTCACACCAGTCACATGACTGACCTGGTGTTTATTGTTTTAACCTAAACTCTGGGTGCCCCTATTTTCCACACGGGCAGCTAGTAGTTTTGGTTTTGCAGATTTATATCCACAGGGTCCTGATTTATAGCTGGAACGATGCTCGGAAAGCTCTGTATCCGTGTATCACTTTCAGTTGTGTTTTGTATATTTTTCCGCTGCTATGTAATTTATTGTAATCTCTGATATTTGTTGAATGTAATTTATTCATTTATACTCTTATTCTTATATCTGATGGAATTGTTGTAATAACAATGAAATGTTCTTCCGTCTGCGTTCTGATTTGTCCTGTTCTCAAAACGATCAGGGGTTTCGAACGGTCTTAGTCGGTTTAACGACTGATTCGGATCGAGCGAAATTCTTTGCCATGACAGAATCCCATTATTACTAGGTTAAAATCTTTTGTTTCAACTAAGCCAATTAATTTCAGTTAAAATATTAATTCCTTTCTATTACTGAATATATTCAAAATTCTAACACCTTCCATTTCCGAGAAATTTCGTCAGCATCTCCTCGGCCTGGCTCAACCGGTACTACTATAGCTCGCCTCTCTGGGCTATCTCCAATCCAAAACATACAGCCAAGAGGCTTGCCAAAAGAACTCAAAAATCTCATACTCCATATTATTGAAACTTATACCTTTTTGTCGGCATTCAGCTCTTTCGCTGCTGTTTGCTATCAAACCAGCATATATCCAAGCATTTCTAACTGATCTCTAATCCCTTCATCCTCGACCAATCATTGGCTTAATGTTCAAGCCAAATTCTAGATCAAATTCCAGATCCAATCTTAACTCCAAATCCTTACTCACCATCTAATCTCATAACCAAGTGTGGTTCCGTTCCAAATCTTATTCCACTAATTCGATATTTTTGCCAAGTGAAATCTTATTCCAATACGATTTTCACTTAACTGGCTTAATTAGATTCTAAGTTTTAATTTAAATTCAAATTTATCAAGTTTGATCATTTCAATCTATTTAACTTCTTAAGTTAAATTCAAAATGTCGGAATTCAAATTCCTGGGGTTTTTATTTCAAATCAGTTTGAAATCAAATATATTTACATATAATGATGGCAATTCAAAACATTTGAATTTTTTAACAACTCGTTTTCTCACAATAAATCAAAAACAATTTATTTGGTAGTAATTCGTCACTTAGAACTCGAAAATGAACACCGATAATGGTCGATTTCATCATCGGAATTTATTTCCCAGCGATCAAAGTGAGTTCAATAATATATCACTTTCAAAACTCATATTCAAATACTTTTATTTGAAATTTTCTTCAAAAATATCTTTTCGAAACTTGGATAATATTTCAAAATTTTCCCAGGATCTTAAAATTCCATATATTTAATTCAAATTTGATTTACAAACATTTTCATGTTTCAGAATTCCAATTCTGGTTTAAATTTCAGATTTAATTCATCCGATTTCATCCCTTATACTCATATGAATTTCGATTGGTTATTTACATAACCAACCCACTTATAATCTTATTCGATTATAGTAACGATCAACGCACCTAATATACTATAATGATCTAAAGATATATAGTTCTTTTTATATCACAATATATTTTGGGTAAAATTATTTTATTTACCCAGCTTTTCAAAACATACTGTGTCGAATTACTCTGTTCAAGAGTTTAGAAACACCTATCGATACAGTTTGCAATCCAGTATCGACCAGAATTCCTAAACCACTCGCCAAACCAATCAACACAATATAAAACAGTTTTTATACAAATTCACAAATATGCGCTCATATATATATATATATATAAATATACACTCAAACTCAATCTAGAGTATCACTAACTCCATCTCTATTGAGTTACGCCACAGAGCCAAGGTAATCACTTAACCTTTAGCTCTGATACCAACTGTAACGACCCAGGGATTCGAGTAGGCTTTTCAACCATCCTCTCCTCCCCCATGGCAGAGGGCTAACCTCCCCCCGTGGCTTACAGAGATACCTCAGAACTGCTTTTACGGCTAGCCTCTCGACTCGACCAACCCACATTGTCGGGAGATGTAGGGGTAAGAGTCTCCCGTTCGCCACCAAACGCGAAGCGAGAACCCCTTATCATCCGTACCAATTAAGCAACCAGCTCTGATACCAACTGCAACGACCCGCAAATTCGAGCCCTTTGAGTCGACCAAATACCATACAAGTCCGACCCAAATTGCACGGAAATACGAATCATTAATAGAAAGAAATAAGAGGATGAGAAAGATAAGATAGAACTAATAGAATAGAAGAAGAAGAAGAACACAACTGAACAGAATCAGAGTAAACACGAATCTCACAACGGAACGGATAAAATATATTATATAACATAACTTTGAAATACAAATCTGTTTTGTATATACATACCATTATGTAACAACCCGAAAATCTGGGCCAGTTTAAAATTTTTATTTGGCGATTTTGGCGAATTTTGATTATTTAAAATGAATTATTTTAAATAATATCGACGATAGATTTATTTTGAATTGAAATTCGCGTATATATTATATACGTCGTCGTTAGAATATAAATATTTATATATAGTTATAAAAGGAATTTATCTTGGATAAAATTAATGGGAACCTCTCCCTATGAATGTGAAATTTAGAAACTAACTGTCGGTTAGCTAAGTAGAATGGTTTTCTGGATATTGATCTGATGTTGGTTTCGGCCTTCGGGGTTAATATTTGGGGAACTATTCTCTGGTTAATTTACGGTTAGTGACTGATGAATTGGAATGAGGCGTATGTTATGTTGGTGTAACACTTTTATAATATATACGCGGGTTATTCAGAAAGACCGGGTTTATCCCATTCTGAATAACTGATACGACGATAAGTCGAAGATGAAGACGGCGGTCGAAGACCGGGGGTCTTCACGTCGTTTGGGTGATTACTGATGATCTTGATTGGGCTGTACACCCAAGAAGATGGAAACAGTTGGTGATCGTCCAGACGTACTTGGAGATCGATGGATATGCGGGGTACTAGGTGCCTCCGGTTTCGTTCAGACCCAGAACGGACTTGTAAATGGACTGTGTGTCTGACATTGGATTTTAGGTCGGTTTAGCGACTGGTTCGGACCGAGCGAAATTCCTTTTCGTCACAGTTGGTATTAGAGCATTGGTTTACAAAGCTCAGAGAACATGGCACATTAGAACCATACGAAAGAATTCATCAGATATTGGATTAGTAATATCCAATGGAATGACTCGTTAGAGATGGGATCAGTAGTATCCTAGAACAAGTGTGAAGAGTATTCTTTTTAAAAAAAAATGAAAACAAATTTTGTTTTGAAAATTTAAATCAATTATTCGTATTTGATTATTTATTTGTATTGATTTGGACAATCCGATATATAAAGATTTTGCATATACGTCTTGCAAACGTGTATTCGAAGTTTTAATTTATTGGATAGTTATAGAATCATACTCTAGTTGCCCGGGAATAATTCTGGTTATGGGGCACCATCGCCAGTATTTATATTCGAGCGACGAAAGTGAGATTTCTATAAATTTCCAATTGACTGGTGTGAGAACCGAAACTAGATAGGGCCTATTGTTGTGATTTGGCATCAAAAATCTGATTTTTGACTATATATCAAAGCTATGCATTTGAAATGATAATCCACTAATTGATTGATGTTTGTGTGGTTTGTTTATTTGTTTGCTAATTTTGAACCATTTAGCCTAATTATATCAAATATTGAACGATATTGAAAATTGGTCGCATATGCTTGCATATATGTACTTACATTGAACAGGTCATAGCAAGGAGGCTAGAGCCGAAGAATAAATTTTGTTTGCCCGACAAATAGGTACATGTTTACTACGTAATTTACTGTTTTGTGTGGGTGATGATGATTTTATGAGCCTATTGGCTAGCCGCTTGGCCTTTTCTTTTTCTTTTTGAGATCAGAAGGCCTGTATGGCAATTTCGGGATTTTCCCCTGGCTCCCGGTGCAGGGGAGGTTATGGTGAAATTTTTCGAAAATTTAGGGTGTTAGCCAAATTTTTGAAAATTCTCAGAAACTGAAAATTTGGAGAATGGAAGCCAGATCGAATGTAGAGTTGATTAATCAAACCACTTTCGACTTTGTTCCTTTTCGGGGACGAAAAGTTTTAAGTGGGGGAGATTGTAACAACCCGAAAATCTGGGCCAGTTTAAAATTTTTATTTGGCGATTTTGGCGAATTTTGATTATTTAAAATGAATTATTTTAAATAATATCGACGATAGATTTATTTTGAATTGAAATTCGACGTATATATTATATACGTCGTCGTTAGAATATAAATTTTTATATATAATTATAAAAGGAATTGAAAATGGCGCGGTAGTTCGATAATTCGATTTCAAACTTCAAATGAATGTACCGGGTGCAAAACAAACCGGATTTCAGTGAAACCAAAAACAGTGGAATCTATTTGTGAATATCTTTCCAAAGAATCCGAAAAATCGAGATTTCATAGCGGGGATCAAAAGATATGTCCAGTTGAAAATTCTGAATAGTCGCTATGGAATTCAGGCCCTTAAAAATGGGAATTTTGCAAACGACCTCGGATTTCGATGAAACCACTTTTGTTGGGTCCGAGACGTCAAATTATTGCTAGATTCCAAATTTCATAATTTTTCGAATCAATATGTGAGTGTGGCAAAGGAAAACGCGTTTGACCAGTTTCAGTCAATTTTAATCGACTGGAAAATGGCCATTTTTCGAACGGTCTCAGAATTCGAAGAAACTAGTTTTGTTAGGACCGTATCGTCAATACGAAGCTAGAAAATATTTTTCGGGAATTTTTCGAGTTAGTATGTAGCCCCGGTAAATTGAAATGTACGTTTAAATTTGAATATACAGATTTATATTTTAAATTTGACGGAAACTAATCGAAATGATTGAAACAGCTTACGATACATATCCCATTGTGTTCGGAATGGGGGTAATTAGCTAGAGGCGACAGTCGTTGGGCCTCGATTGGGGTTAGAACGAAAAGTCAACTCTTGGAAAATTAAATGAATTAAATAATTAATTATAATAACCCCCCCCCCCACTCCATTTCTCTTCCCCGTTCAGAAAAAAAATAAAAGAATGAGGAAAAATCGATGGCGTAGGAATCAGAATCACCCTCCAGGCGCCGCCGTTGTCCCCCAAGCCGCATCCCCTCCGTCCAACGTCTCCCTCCAGCCTCCTCCCTCTCTCCTCCCATCGATTGATGCCCCGAACCCTAAAGAAACCCGACCCTAAACCACTGGAGCCGCCGCCAAGACCCTCCTCCGCCTGTGCTCCACACCGGAGGTCATCCCACCTCCGCCCGCTTCCCCTTGGCCCACCAGCGCACGCTCAAAGCCCCAAACCCAAAGAACCCTAGCTGACTCAGCCCGGATCCGCCACCTAAAGCCTTCTCGAGCCCGTCAGCACCTCCCACGCGCCACCAGCGAGCCTCAACACCCCCCCTTTTGTTCTGGAAGAAAAAAAAACAACAATGTGAGTTATTTATTAATTCCTTTTCATCTTTATAAATAAAAATAGATTTTTAATTAAATAAAAATAGTATTTTTATCTAGAAGAATAATATATAAAGTCTAGATTGTTTATAGAATAAAAAGATTAGATTTTTTTCATAGCTAAAAGTACGATCTTTAATTACGTAAGGTTATAAATTTTTAGCTATAAAAGGTTATGGTTTTAGTTATATAAAAATATGGTTTTTGAAAGTAATGTGATAGTAAAAATTCGATTTTTATATATTGAATAGAATAGTAAAAATTCGATTTTTATATATTGAATAGAATAGTAAAAATTCGATTTTTATATATTGAATAGCAAAGTAAAAATTCGATTTTTATATATTGAATAGCGAAGTAAAAATTCGATTTTTATATATTGAATAGCGAAGTAAAAATTCGATTTTTACATATGTAGAGAATACGGGCAACGAAGGTGATAAAGAGACGAGAACGACGAAGATTTCTCAAAATGAAGAGTCGTGGTATTGGATAGCTATCTGTGAGAACTTCTCACTCTTCAATTTCTTTTTCTAGTTATATATATACTAGGATGCAGACGGTGCTTAGTAGCTCCCGACACAATCGTCCACAGACCATGGACTTGTTTGTTTGATTGCATAAATTAGTTAGATTATTTGATTGAATTGAATTGTTTGGTGAAATGAAATTGATTTGATTGATGTGTGAATGGCGTGGGCCTTCACTTGACCGGGGATAAGGCTAGGCCTTGTCCCGTTTCTAGTATCGTGCCGTTATGCCGCCGAAATTTTCTAAAAATAAGTTAGAAAAATAAAGATAATGTAGTGACCCAAAAATCTGGTAGAATTTGAGCTGACCAAAAACACAAGTTCAACCCCAAATATCACGGAAATTCGAACCATTAATAGAAAGAAGTTAGAGGGTGAGGATAGATAAGATAGAAACTTAGAATAGAAGAAGAAGAAGAACACAACATCAGAGTAACACGAATCTCACAGCGGAACGAATAACATATAATATATATAACATAACTTGAAATATACATCTGTACTTGAATATACATCAATATCAAAGTACATCACTTACAACACAGCAGAAATAACTATAGCTATATGATCCTGAAGCCTCCTGCTCCAAGCTCTTCCAGTATATCTGTAAATTCCCGACTACTTGACTGCCCGTACAAATTTAGGCACCCAAGAGTTTAGGGGAAACAACAAAGTAAACTCCGGGTCAGTCATGGGACTGGTATGAGTAAACAGTTTAAAACAATTTCAGAAAACTAAATGATATCTCATAAGACCACGCCGTATAACACGGAACGGGTTTTTCCCTTATGAAAATCCAAACACTTGACTTATCTTTATATCAAAACTCTTTTGATATTATAATAATGTCTAAATCAAGTAAATAACAATCTAGTGGAACGTTTGCATCTCACGTTCCACATATATATACAATCAAAACCGCAAGCACGTATTGGGTAATGGATTTCCAACTATGACAAGGTATGGAAACACCTTCCGCTGGTATATCTCTAGAGGAGAATACACCGAGTTCAACAAGAACATCTTGCAACTCAGCCACACATGACCGACCACTCATTTCGCTTGAGTGTATCGAATGTATATCACCAACGGTTGGGATCAACAACCGTTTCCCGAATGGGTCAGCATCACAATAGATTTTTAGAAGTAAATGAAACTCTAAATCAGGTGATTATACACCCTAATAGGTGCGACCTACATAGCCATGCTGCTTGCCCGATTTCTGTCATTTACCAGATGATGAGGCTAGAAGCTACGCTTTATCATCACACCAGATTCACTTCGAATGCCACATCGTCAAATCCATCAAATCACCGATTGACGTCCTCAACAGTACATTACGTGTTAGCTAAAAGAAGTTTCCTTCTCCGCTTCCACTCTTGGTACGGTTGAAGAAATCAATGTACGTGACCTTTCTGGAAATACTCTGTCAGACATTCATCCATACAAGTCACCCAGGAACAGGATGAACCGAAGGCACTATTTCTATTAATAGAAAAAGTCCTTGCACTCTACTCCATCTTCGATTATCTTTATATAATCTGATTCGCACGCTACTGCCAATACGGAGTGGTTCTTCGGATAATAATCCAACCGGTCTCTCGATATTGACAAAGATGGTCAAAACTTCGATAGTCTGTGATTTAACTATCGAATAAAAACAAGTGTTTCGATAGTCGATGATTTAACTATCGAATAAAACAAGTGTTCAACCAAACATCCAACAATCACTGAACCTTTAATTAATATTCCATTAATTAAATCTATTCTCTATTTCTTTATCAATATTTGTTAACCAAATATTTTCAATAACCATATTGGCCTTATACGTTCTTTGGAAAACATTTCCATATATCGCCTTCCTTTATTTTCTAAACTTTAGAAAATATATGTTATTTATAATTGGAAAATATTCCAATTACTTATCTCTTTTCCAATCTCGTTTATTTCTATACTTAGGAAACGTTCATTATTCTATTTCCAAGCTTTGCACATATTTGGGTTAAAACAGATGTTGTGTAAAACATCGTTACGACAACCCAAATACAGTATTTAACTAATTCTTATTCCACATTGATCTTCGAGCCTGAATCTTGCTACTTATCGGTATATCATGAAATCAACCAAGTTGGGGTATAATTACCTCTCAGACCTTGACTGAATAACATTTAACGTCAAAACAGACAAGACTACTCACTCGAACAATCAATACCATACAACTACTTCTTCACTTTTAAACACATATATACTTTCTCTTTCTATTCTTACTAGATTTTATTCTTATACTTCCTTTTTCTATTATACTATTCTATTTCTAAGTTCGTTTTCTAATCGACTTCTATATATTTTGATATGTTAATTTCTAACTATCAAATTATCTAAAAATATTCTATCTCCTTAAATTCCCGGAAAAATTCGCCATAACCTCCTTTGTACCGGGAGCATCGGGAAATTTCAAATAGCTTTCCCGGTCCTTCTTATCTCAAAAAGAAAAAGAAAAAGCCAAGCGGCTTAACGATACGGCGCATAAAATCTCATATGGAAATTAAATACGTACCTTTTGGTCGGGCATTCTATTTATTTCACTTCTATACTTTATTCCATACCTGTCTCCTGTATATTTATGCATGTCCAGTCTATTTTAACTATACCAATCGTTTTAACTCAATTTGTTAATTATCTCTTTAGTCCATTTCTCTTTTAATATTTGAATTCTATATTCAAACTCCAATTCGCTTCTATTATTCAAATTCCATAGTTTAAAGTCCGTTTGAATTTCTATATTCAAATCTATAGTTTAAAGTCCATTTGAATTTCTATATTCAAATTCTATTTCAATTCCTTATATTCAAAGTCCATTTGAATTCTCTGCATTATTTATAAACAACGTTTATAACTTCAATTCAAATCCCACCTTTCCATTTATAAACAACGTTTATAAATTCAATTCAAACCCCATATTTTTCATTTATAACAACTTTATAAATTCGATTCAAATTCCATCCTTTCATTTATAAACAACTTTATAAATTCGATTCAAATTCCATATTTCCATTTATAAACAACTTTATAAATTCGATTCAAATTCTGTCCTTTCATTTATAAACAAAGTTTATAAATTCGATTACTTGTTTTATATAACTTCAAAACAAGTTAATATTTTCTATAGTTTTATTTAAAATTCAAATTCTATTTATAAAAATAGAATTCCCTTTTTAAATTTCAAATACCCTTTTTGATATTTTTATAAATCAATATCTCAAACCCCAGTGATATTTAAACAATCAAATCAACCAATTTTCAATCATTTGATTTTTAACACATCATATATGAATATATATGAAATCAAACAAATAACAACAGATAATATATTTTGAGGAATCCAGTTGGATTCCTCCAACCTGTTTTCCTGCATCCACAGATGTTAGTCAACATAGTAATACCCATCCTGCTTCGAGGCAGGATATCGCGGTATAGAAGGTCATCCACTAATCATAGCGTGGGGCATATAGGGTAATCATCCGCTATGGTACCGCGGGCATCCGCTAATGAAACTGCGGGAATCCAACCAATCATCAACCCAATATATATATAATAGTCAACCGATCCTAAATAACTATATATATATATTTTAAAACAATCAGACAGCATTCAAACAAGCACAGACAATTATTTTTAACTATATAAAAATAAATTCTAAATAAATGGTGAGTGAGGTTTACTCACCGTGATTTTCGTTTGCCGAATACCCATTTAAATCCTGTAACTTCATAGCTACGAATCCTCTCAAGTGATTCTACCTAGCACTGAGGATAATTTATTTTATTATCAGTTAAGCTATTATTTATCAAATTTAACTAATTAACCAAATAAATATTTTATCCTATGTATTTTAAATTCTATAAAATCGTATACCTTAATGACCTTAAGTTTAAATATCTTACTAATCTAATTTAAAATTTATATAAGGCTTTAACAGCTAAATTTTCCCTTTTTATTTTCAAATTCCATATTTTGCAGAAAATGAAATTCCTTTTTCCAAAAATGTAAAAATCTTATTTTTAATCTATACATTAATCAAATTAAAAAACAAGAAATTACCTTAATCCATTTCTTTTAAACTTCCTTTAGTTTTAACTAATTTGCTAGTTTTTAAAACAAAAATCAAAATAAGAATTTACCTTAATATTTTGTTTGAAAACATCTTCTAACAATAACCACTTTCGTTCCTTTCCCCAATGTTGAACAGTCCCCTAAGTCCATCACTGCTGAACTCACGAGCCATTTGAGTTCAAACCAATCCTATCAGAACACCCCGTCTCCCTGCTCTTTATATAGCCGTGACCAAATCCTTGAAACCACCCTATAGCGTGAACAGTACGAACTGGACAGACATCACGAAATCAACCACCACCCTACTGCCTTGCCTGCGACTTGGAAACCATCGCAACCCCCATAACAGTGTTCGAGCTTCATCATCACCACTTGAATCCATCACAGCTGCGCCCTAGGTCATCGGAAATCACCGTAGTCATCAGTGTTAGTTTCTGTTGTCATCACAGCTTCACGCCAGTCCCTCAACGTCGAACTCGACCTCCGCGCGAGCAGTGGTGAACCCGCGACAGGTTTTCAGATCTAAGAACTCCCAATCGAACGCTAACTGAAGCCGCCCTAGACCATCGAGCTTCTGACTCCATCGTGATCTTCGATCGCAACTACTAAGGACGCTCGACAAATTGTTTTCGATTTTGAGGATTTTACTGCGATTTGTAATTGATTTGTGAAATCAGGGAGGAGCGGTTTTATACATGGATATATGAAGAAAAGGGATGTCGTGGCTTTTATTTTGAACAGAAAGAAAGGAGTGGTGATAATCAAAGGGGGAGGTGTTCTTTTATTTCACCTTAAATTTTATCAACTTTTTATTTAAATTAAACTGGTATAATTTAATTTAAACTACCATGTGATTCTGAAACTCCTCTTCGAACCCAACAAATGACAATCTTAGGGTAATACTACCATTCTAAACCCAATGGGATAGGTCACGAAGTCCAATTTCGATCGTCTGTGAAAGATATTAATTTAAATCAATATAAATTAATTTCAGACAATTTATTTTCCTCGATAATAAATAAATAATATCGTTATTATTCAGTTTTGAATTTCTATTGATTATCTGAATCAATTTCAGTATAGTCTGAACTCTTGAATTCAATTAACTTCGTATTTCGAAAATTATATAAATTCAAAGTAAATCATATTTCGGCTTTTAAATCGATAATCAAATATAAAATTTCTTTTATATTTTTATTTCAATATTTAAACCTCATTAAATATTCTAAATTTACCGATGAAATATCCGGGTCATTACAGATAACATTTTATTTAATAAATGAACCGAATAGAATATTCATAGGTTGAATAAAATAGTTTGATCGTTAAAAATATAATTTTTTACGTGAATGTGAATAAATAAATATTCATCTACAAACCGGACGGTTTGTTTATGTACACCTATTTGAAGGACATTGATTGGGACGATAAATTTTACACATCGCCCAACTGCACAAATAAAAATCTGTGTTTGATTGCTTGAAACCCCACACGGCTATTGGGATGATATTTGACATACACTAATCCCGATTGTTTAGTTGTATGTCGATCGATTGATTGACTGGCTGTTATAAGCGTTGAATATTTATATTTGATGCTTATACAGTGTAGAATGCACTTTGGATGATGGTTGATTATTCATCGTTGTTGATATATACATGTGTTGTAGAAAATCCATATAATTAACATTATATGGTAATTGATTGGGCCTCATTCCAGTTTTAAAATAGAAATATTTGAAAAAGAAATATTTGAAATAGAATATTTGAAAATCGAAATCTATGAAGCCGTATTGATTAGATTGACGCCATTTTGACGTGAACGATATCTATATCGATTTTATTCATTTTATAATGAATATCGAAAGTGATTTCAAAATCTGAAATTTCGAAAAGAAATGAATTCGAATTGAAATTAAATAGAAATGAATTCGAATTGAAATTAAATAGAAATGAATTCGAATTGAAATTGAATATGAAGTTGAAACCGTTTTGAAAATGAATTTAAAAACGATTTATAAAACACGTTTTGAATTGAAATCGACGAAGTATATATTATATAAATTATATATATAATATAATGGCCTGAATAGAACGCGCCGCGCCGCGACAGTTCGCGAATTTCGACCATTGACTTCGAACGGATATTGCGGGAGATCCGACCGTCGGATTCTCCTAAAACTGGAACCGTTGGGTTCGTATCGAAAAGAGCTTTCTAATGAATATTAGAAATTTGAAATCTAACGGTTGGATTTGGAGATACGTCCAAATCAAATTTGAAAAAGGTCGCTGTAAGTGCAGTTCGATGGCCATTGGTGGAAATCGACTGTACGGGCCTTGATAAAATTATTAAAAATAGTAATAATTTGTGTAAAATCATAAGAAATGATTTAGAAAGAATTGGGATGAAAAACTCCATATTTGAAGAGATAAAAATAGATTTTTATCGAAATGAACTAGTTTTGAACTAGAATTATAATTCTATTTATTTTTAAATAAATAAATTGAATTTGAAAAGGGTTTTAAAAATAACCAGAATTTCCAATGATTGCATTGGAGTGGATTTGAATCGAAATTGTCTTCGGAATATTTCGATGTTTGAATTCGTGATTATACAGGTGTTGTTATGGAAATTTGAAAGATATATATTTATATCTTTATTTCCAATACGACATTTGTTAATCGTAGATTTTGATATTGAATATAAGCCGATATATTTTCTATTCAGAGCCTTGTATTGAATATCAAATGTGATTTGGGGTTTGTCGGGAATAGTGCCTTCATTAACACTGTTCTTGAACCCAGTTGAGAAAAGATTAAATCTTTTTATTTAAATTTAATGAAGCGTAACAATTAAATGATATTTAATTGGAATTGAATTGATATTGATTTTTGGGTTTATCGTCGACAGTGTTTTAAATAACACTCGTTCTTTAATCCGATAATTAATGGAACGTGGTTTTGGGTTTATCGTGAACCGTGTTTTAAATGACACGGATTCTTTAACCCAGTTAACGATTAAAACTAAGTGGAGTTTTAATGAATCTTTAATTAGATTGAAAAGACCGAGAATGGAGTATCACCAGTTTTACTCCAGGCGATAGTTAAATCTTTAATTAGATTTGAACGTGAAATGGTAATTGAATTTACCGATAACACCGTGGTGTTAGATATGAAGTATTACCAGTTTACTTCATGGGATGAATAGGTTGGGATTGAGAAATTAAAACAAATGATTACTTTGGTAAGGTTCGTTAATCCCGACTAGTTGAATAGAAATTCAAAAGATGATTAAAGAATAAATTCAAGGAATTTTCCTTGGATAAAATTAATAGGAACCTTTCCCTACGAATATGAAAATTAGAAACTAACTGTCGGTTAGCCAAGCAGAATGGCTTTCTGGATATTGATCTGATGTTGGTTTCGGCCTTCGGGGTTAATATTTGGGAAATTATTCTCTTGATTAATTTACGGTTTAGCGACTGGTTCGGACCAAGCGAAATTCCTTTTCGTCACACATTATCAGAGTACAATACATCATATCACAGCGAAATTCCTTTCCGTCTTCAATTTGTCTTCAGCATAATCAAATTCGCAATGCTTATGCCTATACGGAGTGATTTTCGGATAATATATCCAACCGGTCTCTCCGTATTGACAACGATGGTCAAACTACTTCGATAGTCGGTTATTTAACTATCGAAGTAAAAACAACATCCATTCAAATCAAACCACCACTGGCCCCTTTTAATTTACATAATTTTCCACTTTCCCATGTCTTTACAGATATTTTCTAAATTCGTTTAACCCTTCACGCCCCCTGGAACATTATCAAATATTATAAACTCTTATTTTCCCCTATTTCAGAAAATATGTGTTATTAACTTTTGGAAACGTTCCCATCCCTATAATATTTCTTATCAAGAAAAGATATGTATTATTAACATTGGAAAGTATTTCCATTTTCGATTTTAACCATTAAAACAGTGTTCACCTTTAAACATGACTATTATTTCTTTACAGAAA
Source organism: Allium sativum (assembly GCA_030737875.1). Classification (NCBI taxonomy): domain Eukaryota; kingdom Viridiplantae; phylum Streptophyta; class Magnoliopsida; order Asparagales; family Amaryllidaceae; genus Allium; species Allium sativum. The sequence goes on along the minus strand of CM060912.1, from coordinate 833,199,921 downwards.
CATGTCTCGTTTATCAAATTTAAATCCTTACTTTTATTTATTTATACCATTATAGGTTGAAACCCATCTAGTTATGTTTTACTTTCCACCTCATAAATTCCCTAAGGAGTAGTGTTATATATAAAAGTCACGCTTAAGCTTGATTAACAGCGCTAATTTGTCATCATAGTTCGAAACTTGTCATACGCTGTAATATTCCCTTTTATAACTAATCTTGACATCTCTCACCGTTACAAAAATCTTGACATCTCTCACCGTTACAAAAATCTTGACATCTCTTTCCGTTACAAAAATATCGACATCTCTTTCCGTTACAAAAATATTGACATATCTTTCCGTTACAAACAAATACCATCCCTCGATAATAGTGAAGCCGTTCAAGTTGGGGTATTTTAATTACCTCTCAGACCTTGATCGACATCGTTCTTATCTTAGAATAGATATAATTCTGTAACTCTAAACTCCTTATTATTAACAATATCAATTAAACATTATTTCTTGCTTTATTTGAAATATGGGTTTATGACCGTCTGTTTCCACTTTCTTAATTGATATCGCCTATTAATTAAATCAAAATAAATGTTGAATTTCCATTCAACATCAATATCCACATAGGGTTTCAATGTCAGTTGGGTTCAAACAGTGCACATATAAAACAAACGGTATATATAAATATTGAGGAATCCGGTTGGATTCTCCAACCGGTTTCCCGCATCCACCGATGTTAGTCAACAATTTACACTGATTCCATACTAGGGAATATTATAATCGTTGGAACCAGTTCAACCAATGATGTGTATATATGCAACGATATATAATATCCAACCAATTTCGATGTAATCTACTTGAACAACCATCACACAGCATTCAACCATTTATTTAAAATATAATTAAAATATTTTAAATAAAACAGAGTTAGTGAATTTACTCACCTTTGCGCGTTAACCGTTAAAACGATTTGCGTCAGTTGATTATATCCGCACTGCAAATCACGACATGCTTCTTCTATAAATAAGATCCACGCACCGTTATACTTCCATTCTCCAGTATTTACTTCGAAGCATGCCTCCTCCAATTTCCGATGCAAACTTCAATGCATTTGTGTGCACGGTGCACGTGCATCACCACCCAAGAGAAATCTGCGAACATCTCCATCATTCCATCAATCTTCACACAGCAAATGCTCCTCTTACCACTACTTACGAAACTCCACCTCAGTCCCCATTGTTTTCACACTTCAAGCTTTCATGAAAAGCAACTTCCTCTCAAGAATTAATAAAAATGTCCTGCTCATTTAAACCCCACCATTGGAAATGGTATTGCAAAATTGCTTATTCACTTGCCTTGCCTTCTTCATGTGACCCACTAAAACACGCTTTGCTAACTGCTCACTGTTAACATCTTCGCAACCGCATCTCTCTTTTGTTCACATCAAGAATCCATCTTTGATTTAGTGATTTCCTATTGTTTCCGTCCTATGGGTTTTTAAACAGTAGATTATCATTTGAATCCGCTATACCTGCTCTCGCCTCTGGTCATGAACTAAACCCCTTATACTCAACGAAGGCCACACAAATTTCACCATAGCTTCACTGCTCCATACTTCCGAAACTGACGTGAGCTTAAATTCCCTAATGTTTTAAAACATCCCTTCACTTTTAAATCCATGTCTTTGCATCACTAACACTTCCCATATTCCTTTCATAAAACTCACACCCCAACTTCTTAGCTCGTCGTTCATCTAGTTCACGCCTGTACAACATCCTTCCTCCATACAATTCAAATCGTACCTCCCTGTATGAACAAAACCCAGTACTCCTCATAACTCTTCCTCCCTCCATACCAAATGGAAAACTCGAACGAGAAATCCCATTCATCCTCTCTTCATAGGCCCTACTACCGTTTCATCCCATTCGAGATCTCCAGATCCGCAGACCATCAGGAATTCACCAACCAAACTATTAAACTGTGGTTACACCAGTCACTTACTTATATTTATCATTTTCTTTGCGGTTAGGGAAGAGCGAAGAGAAGCTTTTAATAGTCCAGTGCCATTTCTCTGATAATTATAAATTCTAAACATCATCGCCATACTATTTGATCCCCATGTCCATACCTCTATGCGCGCCATGCATGCACAAACTCATGTACATGTCCCTCTCAAATACAAGACTCCAGTTCAAAACCTTAAACACTGTCCCTTCCTCTCCACTTGTTAAACATCCACACGCCAATTACCCCGAAACTGAAAGCCACTTCCCTCAGGCATCACCAAGACAATCCGCTTTATAAACCCTCACAGTATTTTCTTTTTTTCTTTTATGACTTGCGTCTTCAAGGGGAAACCAACCCCTTCTTCAATGTTTATGTTTCAAATATATATCCCAAACTTTCATCCATCATTTTCCATGAACACACCAGCTCCCACTCCACGTAAAAGCTTGACTAGTCCATACCCATTCTGTACTAGTGTGAACACCTCCCCTTCCAGATCGCACTCCTCTCCTATCCGGACGCCACTTCATTGATTTCACGACCCTTTTTACTCAAGTTCCCATCCATATGAGTAACCGTGAGCCTCCCCTTCGTGCATAATCAGACCATATTCGGTTGTTTGTATAAATATATATATGTGGTTCAACATTTTAAATGGGAGATTTACTTTGTTTTAAAAACGCTCGGAAGCTTTGTTTTTAACTGGAAATGGCATACTGAAAAGAACTAGAAAAGAAGAGATTGAGGTCCGTATATATATATATATATATATATATATATATATATTATTAGACAAGTTGATGCTGAAGGAATAGCATGCATAGGATGATAGGGTGACAGTTTATAGAGTGTGCAGTGATTTTGAGTTTTCTTTTCACATGTTTTCAATGGATTTGAAGGCACGGTGCTGTAGAATCAGAGTAGGCAGTGCTGTTACTTGCATATGAACACTTAAGGGGATGGCTGGTCATTCATGGGATGTTAAGTTACATAGGTGACCATACATGGAGGATATAGTAGACTACAACACCTAGCCTGTGAAAAAGGATGTGAGCGCTGTACCATTTCTTAGTTGTTAAGGGACCGATTATTTTATATTTTACTTTGTCTCCAAGTTTCAACCTGGTTCAGTTTTCACGGAAGTGAGAGGGTTATGGGTTTGCAGGCGCATTTATGGTTCATTAAATGGAAATGTATGGGAGGGTTTTATGTGAGCGTATGGGAAATTTCCACGTTAGCGTATGGAAGAAAATAGGACGAAAGTAGCCTAAGGTAGAATAGTGGCAACGTTTTAATTTAATATTTCGGAAAGTGTACTGTATTTATATAGGTTGTTCTTCTATACAAATGTAGTATCGGACCAATAAATTCTAAATTAATGTTTTGCAGGTTGCTATAGACAAAAATAAAGATACAGTCGTGTCCAGCGAGTTGCCACGATCCCAGAAATATAATAATATCAGTAGATTAACTCATATTGTGAAACCCCAAAATATTGATATAGGGTGCAGAATACTCCAAATAAAAAGTTGCATATTTAATTAATTAAAAATTATAGTAAAATTCTAAAAATTAAATTATCACTACGTCTCATAAGAATCTTGTAACGACCCAGAAAATCTGAACCAATTTAAATTTTTTAAATTGGCTAAAATAATGGATTTTAAATATTTAAAATAAACATTTTAAATAATGGCAATGAAAAGTGAGTTTGAATCAACAATTGAAAACGAATATAATTAATTCTAATTATAAACAAGGCCTGAAAAGGCGCTGCAGTTTCAAATATTAAATTCAAACTTTGTCGGACTGTACCGGGTGCAAAACATAACGGATTTTAGCGAAACCAAAAATATCTAAATCTGTTAGTGAATACCTTTCTAACGAATCTGAAAAATCAAATTTTCATAACGGAAAGCAAAAGTTATGGCCAAATGAAATTTCAGAAAGGTCGCTATGGAATTTATATAGCCCGTGAAAATGGCCATTTTGCATACGACCTCGGAATTGACGAAACCACTTTTGTTGGATCCGGGATGTGAAGTTATTGCTAGGTTTCAAATTTCATAATTTTTGAAGCTAATATGTGAGCGTGGCAAAGGAAAATGTGTTTTGGTCAACTACAGTTAAATTGGATCAACTAGAAATGGGCCTTTTTGCAAACCGTCTCAAAATTTGACGAAACTAGTTTTGTTGGGACCGTATCGTCAAAACATAGCTAGATTTATTTTTCTGGAATTTTTCGAATCAGTTTGTGGCCTTGGCAAATTGAAATGCACGTTCAAATCAAATATTGAATGTTTTATATTTTAATTTGAAGGAAACCTGACTGAAACAGTCGAATGGGCGTTCGAAACATATCCCATCGTGTTCGGAATGGGGGTAAAACGCTAGGGACGACAGTCGTTGGGTTTCGATTGGTGGTCGTGTCAGAAAACCTCTTTAAAACCTCCCCGACCAATCAAAGTTTTTATAAAAAAAAAGAAAAATCACTTTCTCTCTCCCGATTTGAACGGCGACTAGCCTCCAAAGCTTCCCTCCCCGTTTCTGATCGCCACAGCCACTTTCAGCACCTCCGCTAGTTGAACTTTTTGAAGCCCTCCTCCCCACCTTCTAATCCATACCCAAGTTGACCTCCACCGTTCAGTGTACGACGAGATCGAGGCCCTCAAAGACCGCAACTTCGACGCGCCGCCGAGTCCTCCTGGCTGCTTCGATCGGAACGCCACTGGTGGCGTTGGGTGCGTGCCTCGGAGCTCTACGACGCTGCGAAGTCTGATTCTCCTCAAGATTCAGGGATTAGCCGATAATTGAAAACCTAGTTTTAAAGAAAACAAAGAGGTATACGGCCATGTTAATTTTCAATAGTTTTAACAGTTTAAAAGTGTTGCAAACTTTGAAAAATCATATCTTTTTCGTTCGTTAACGAAATTCGATGAAACAGGAAACATCGTGACCGTTTGGACGCCTTCTACATTTTAGAAGAGACCGCATATTTTTCTGAGCCTTCTGCTATTTTTGGTGGAGTGGAACCCAATGTGAGATTTCAAATTTATAAACGATATGGAAAACGACGATGTATAAATTATATAGTCGATGTATGAGTTATATAAGCGTTGTACACCTCTTGTATAAGCGTTGTATAAGTTGTACGTTCGATGTATAAGTTGTATATGCGTTGTATAAATTATATATGTGTTGAAATAGAAGTGAATTGCTATATATAAATATATATATATATACGCCCCTCGTCCACAAACCATGGACGATATTTATTGATTATGATTGGTGTGAAAATTGATTGATAGCGAATGGTTGTTTGGGATTGTTTGTGGTTGATATTGATTGATTGTGGTTGAAAAATACCCGTTTGTGGTTGAGAAATATTTGGATGAAACCACGTAGGGTTAGTTTGTGGAAATGAAATAAATATATACATGCCGCCTGCGTGCGAACTAGATGCATGATCCCCATTGTCAAAAACCGCGAGGTTTTAACGTAGAGCGAGGAGCCGTACTAGGGACAGTCCCGGTTTTAACTACCCTACCGTTATGCTGCCGAAATTTTGAATAATATTCATATGTTAGAATTATTTTCATTGGCTGAAACTATATTTATTCATTGAATAGAAAGCCTTCATGTATTGAATCGATATTCATTCGTTGATTAGAAATTCATGTGTTGAATGGTATTCGTGTTTTAAATATAAAAATCACATTTTTATCTATATATAGAAACTATAGAAAACCTTCATGTGTTGAATCGATATTCATTCGTTGATTAGAAATTCATGTGTTGAATGGTATTCGTGTTTTAACTATAAAAATCACATTTTTATCTATATATAGAAACTATAGAAAACCTTCATGTGTTGAATGGTATTCATATTTTGAAATAAATTGTTCCATAATAAAAATCACCTTTTATCGACTATATGGACTATGTAAAATAATCTCGTTTTAAAAGAAATTGTTTTATAATAAAAATCCTATTTTTATCACCTATATAAACTATACAAAAAAAATATTGTTTTGAAATAATTTGTTTTACAATGAAAATCACATTTTTATTATATACATGAATTGTAGAAAATGTGAAGTGTTAAAAATAGCAACTTGTTCAAATAAATAGGCATGAGTTGAAATATTCATTAATTAGCTAATGATATGATTTTTGCCTATGCATGCAACATTAGAATGAATGGTGTTTTTAAACCAAATGGAATCAAATCTGAAGTCGAATGGAAAATGATAAGTGATAAGAACTGTGTATCTGTACATGCATATTTATTTGAACAGGTTATAGCAAAGGGGCTAGAGAAGAGGAATAAAATTTTGTGCCCGACAAATAGGTACACATTTACTGTTTTGTTTGGGTGATGATTTTATGAGCCTGTTGGCTAGCCGCTTGGCCTTTTCTTTTTCTTTTCGACATGAGACGCCCGTGTGGCTATTTGGGAATTTTCCTAGCCCCTCCCGTACAAAGGAGGTTATGGCGAATATTTCCAAAATTTAAAGGCATTAGTGAAATATTTGAAGTGGGAACAATATAGGAATTTTTGAATGAAATATATTTATATAAATATATAAATATAAATAAAATTAAATTGAAACGTGGTCGTGCAGTTCGTATTTTGAAACCGTGATTTCAAACGATTAGTACGGGAGATCCGACCATCGGATTTTCCTGAAATCGCAACCGTTGGGTTCGCTTTGGAAAAATCTTTCCAACGGCACCAACTTTGTAAAAATCTCACGGTTGGATTGTTTGGAATGTTTAATTCAAATCTGAAGAAAAACAGCGCCAGAAATGATTATATTTATATATATATATAAATATAATTATATTTAATCGAATAACGACGCTGCAGTTCGTATTTTGAAATCGAAACTTCAAACGATTGTACCGGGAGATCCGACCGTCGGATTTTCCCGAAACTTGAACCGTTGGATTCGTTTTGAAAAGACCTTTCTAGTTACGTAAATTTTGTGAAGATCCAACGGTTAGATTTTCAGATATGTGTAAATCAAATCTGAAGAAAAACAGCGCCACGGCCGCGTTATGGCCCGAAGTATCGTTTTGAATAAATTGGCTATTTGAAAATAAATAAAAATAGCGATAAATCATTATAAAATATCATAAACGATATGGAATGGAAATAAACTGAATTTTCTCGATTTATGTGGTGTTTGATGGTTGAATGTGTTTGGTGTGAAAATTACATCAAAGAACAAAATTGGTGTTGTCGAATGATTTAACCATTGAAATAAATTGATTTGAAATTCTAAATATACGTGAATTATTTGAAAAGGCCGAGTTAATTCTCATTTCAAATAATTGACCGACGATTGAAAGTCGAAGATGAAGACGGTGGTCGAAGACCGGAGATCTTCACCTCGTTTCGATGGTAACCGAGGTCCTGATTGGGAGGCATCACGAAATATGGATAATGAGTGGTGATCGTCCAGACGTACGTGGTGATCGATGGCTTTGCGAGGTATATAGTGCCTCCGGTTTCGTTCAGACCCAGAACGGACTTGTAAATGGACAGTGTTTCTGACATTGGATTTTATTCTGTGTTGATTGATCTCTGTTAAATATACATCTGTTTGGCGGCGGAGAATTTATTCTTTCGCTTAACGCCCTTCTCTGAAACGCACGAGCTCAGAGGTTGTATATCGATGGACATCAGTCGCATGACATGAATTGCCTGTGTGGCCTGCTAAGATGCAGTGATCATGGCTTCTGTTGAAAAGTAAAGCCTTGTGGTGATGATCAAAGCACCTCCTGTGCGGCGTAGCTTTGTGTATAACGTGAATTCGCGAGCCTCACACCCCGGTATGAACCAGAAACGGGGGAAGGACCTCAGGGAGGGCATGCGTTTCTTTCTAGCTAGGGTGGTGTCAGTGACCTACCAGCCCTGACATTTATATACTTTACACCTATGTGGTTGTTGCTGTTGCGAGGCGCCTCGGTTAGATCGGACGATCCAGGTCTGATGGAGTCATTCGTTGGCTCACTTACGCCCCAAAGGGCGGGGAGACGTATTGTTCAGGCATAATAATCCACCTCGGTGGACCGGCCCTGACGATCCAAGGCTTGCCTGCGCGCTTGCCTGAGACACGGGATAGAGCGTCTCGAATTCGGTAAGGACTATCTTTTGCCTTGGTTCATGACAGAAATCCAATTTCCAAATACGCTGACTGTGCGGTTTCAATTGTATATATATTTGGCGACATAGTGGCATGGGACTCTCATGTCATCTATGATTGATAGTTATGATTTGAAATTGTTTTCAAAACATATAAACACTAGCAATAATATCAAATGCCTTTGTTTTATTCGTATCAAGCATATTTTGGCCGTTATAAGGTAAAAACTCTATCCTCCGGTTTGCGTTGCATTGTGTGATGGGAACTGAGTCTTATAATGGCTTCATTTTTATAAAAAGCATTGCGATGTTTAAAAGAAATATTTGTTTTAAAGCACTGGCAATCCAATGGAGTAAACCCGTTCCACGAAAGTGGCGTGGTCCTGTGATTAGCCATATTATATATGTGTTGAATAGATTTCTCATACCAGTCCCATGACTGACTCGTAGTTTGTTTCACTTTCAAACTCGGGTGCCACTTTTTCTACACGGGCAGCCTTGTATTTAGGTTTAGCTGGTTCTTTCTGGATAGCTGGAGCGGAAGATGGATTCTATTATTTATCCCTTTTTATGCTGTTCAGCTCCTATTGTACATATTTTGTTTATTTCCGCTATGGACATTTATGTATAGCTGAACTGTATTTGTACTAAGTAAGATCCTGTATACTGTGTAACTCTGATGATTACTTTTATCCAGTATATTCTATTGTTCATTATCTGGTGTATTTACTTAATTCTGTTCTGCGGTTATCTGTTTATGTGTTATATTCCAAGGATTACCCTTGCCACCGTCAGTACGGGGTTTGGGGTCGTCTCAATTTGGTATCGGAGCTTTGGTTAAGCTTAGTTCTGGAATATAACATTTGAACGAACTCGTCAGAAATAGAACCAGTAGTGTTCTAAGACGGGTAACTCTATACAGATAGGATCAACGATATCCTAGTATGAGTAAAGCAGAATGAAATTACACCTCGATAGACACATTTACATTCAAGTATTTGTCTCTATATTTTCAAATATCTTTTCCGTTGACTTGACACTTTGTCTGCTAATTGTAGACGTACTAGAAAATGAGTGACAGGAACAGAAGAAATAATCGTATGGCTCGACCAGCTAATGAGCCAGTTGTGCTCCCACAGCCAGAATCCGATATAGAAATTCTATTCAAGAGATTTCGAAATCTGGGTGGATCGCCATTCTTAGGCAAAAGTCCATTATGGAAACACAAGCTTGGATTCGTTCTGCAGAGAAAATCTTTGAGGGTTTAAAGCTGAGAGACGATCAGAAAAGATTACTGGCGTCTTGGGCACTCAAAGAAGAAGCTTTGTTTTTGTGGGATTCGGTTATTAAAGATAATCCAGAAGGTGATATCATCTGGGACAGATTCAAAGTGATTTTCTTAGGAAGATTTACTCCTCCCGAAGCAACCGAGAGATTATGTGATGAATTTTCTTATTTGATACAAGGTGATATGACCATCCCAGAATATCATAAGAAATTCAACGAACTTGCTCACTTTGCTCCTCATCTGATTCAGGATCCAAAGAGGAAAAATCTGAGATTTATTCATGGCCTGCAAAGGAGATATCAGAATAGTGTACTGAGGAATGTGAAGCTTCCTTTTTCTGAAATGATATACATGGCTTATCAGTATGAAGACCTCCATAAGAAAGGAATGTTACGCAACGAAGAAGAAGTCAGTTCTAGTGACAAAGAAGAGTCGGAAACTGATATTCCTGAAGCCAGTACGAGGTCCGAGGTCAGTAAGAAGCCCAGTGCTAAGAGAAAAAGGTCTAAATCTAAGAAAGGGCCAGTAACGACAACCGTATGCAATAACTGCCATCAAACTGGGCATTTGTCGATAAACTGCGGACCCTTAAAGAAGCGAAAAGAGCATGAGTCTAAATCTAAGGGCAAGCTTCCTGTGACTCGAAAGTGCAATCTTTATCATCAGCCCCGTCATATAAAGCGAGATTGCTGGTTGTTAAAAAAGACAAAAGAGGCTCGGGTAAATGAAGTGGCAGAAGTGCCTGTCTCCTCGTTTATTCAGGAAAGGCCAGATGTTTTAGAAGGCACGCTAACTGTCAAAGACATCCCAGTTAAAGTACTGTTTGACACAGGCGCGTCGCGAAGCTTTATTGCAAAGGATGCAGCTAAGAAGCTGGATTTGAATTTGAAGAAGCTCAAGGAACCAATGACTGTCCAGAATCCGGTTGGAGGTTCCATTGATCTCAGTTGGATTTGTGGAGTGCCAGTTTCTTTCTCTCGTTATCGGTTTCCCATCATTGCGGTCGTCATGAATTTTAAAGAGTTTGATCTTATCTTGGGGTTAGACTGGTTGACCAAATATGAAGCTGAAGTTAAATGCGCTGACAGAGTCGTAAAGGCGAAGATTAAATCAGGTGATTATATAACCATTCCCTGTGAGGGTCAGAATGCCAATAGAAAAGACTTTTGGGTAGTTTGAATGTTTCTCCATCCCAAGTAGAAAATATCCCAGAAATCACAGAGAATATTCCCGACCAAGTGAAATATATTCCTGTCGTCAAGAACAATGCAGATGTGTTCGAAGAAGTCGTTCGCTTACCTCCGCAGAGAGAAATAGATTTCAAGATTGCTTTGATTCCCAATGCAAGGCCGGTAGTTCATGCTATTCGAAGAATGTCCTTGAAAGAGAAAGAAGAACTTGACAATCAAACACGACATCTAGTATGGAAGGGTCTGATCAGGCCTAGTTTCTCTGATTGGGGTGCAGCAGTGGTGTTTGTCCCAAACTCTGACGGTACTCTACGTCTATGTGTGGATTATCGTGATTTGAACAAGCAGACCATAAAGAACAAATATCCATTGCCGCGAATAGATGACTTATTGGATCGATTAAATGGAGCACAAGTATTCTCAAGGATGGACCTAGCTACAGGCTTCCATCAACTTCGAATTGCCGAAGAGTGTGTTCAAATGACAGCATTCAGAGGTCCCGACTTATTCTACGAGTGGTTAGTAATGTCATTCGGCTTATGTAACGCTCCTGCTTACTTCGTCGATCTGATGAATAAAGTGTTCAGAGGAGTTTTGAATAAATTTGTTCTGGCTTTTATTGACGATATTCTAATCTTCTCTAAATCAAAGGCCGAACATGAAAAGCATCTGGAACCGGTTCTGGAAATCCTGAGACTGAATGTATTAAAAGCGAAATTTTCCAAATGTTTCTTCTGGCAAGATGAAGTAAAATTTCTAGGCCACGTCGTATCGAATGAAGGAATCGCTGTGGATCCAAGCAAAATCACAGCTATTCAGAATTGGAAACAGCCCAGTACCCCCACTGAAGTCCGCAGTTTTCTCGGATTGGCTAGCTATTACCGGAAGTTCGTTAAAAACTTTTCGAAGATATCTGGTCATTTAACAAAGCTTACAAAGAAGCACTCTAAATTCAAATGGACTCCAAAAAGTGAGGAGGCTTTCGAAGAGCTAAAGTTGAGATTAACAACTACTCCAGTGTTAACCATCATCGATGGCAACCAGGATTTAAAAGTCTGGACTGATGCTTCTAGAGAAGGCCTTAGCGCAGTGTTAATGCAAAGGGGTCAAGTGATTGCTTATGCTAGCCGTCAGCTGAAGCCGCACGAAAAGAACTACGTAACTCATGATCTTGAGTTATTGGCTATAGTATTCACCTTGAAAATCTGGAGACACTATCTTCTGGGTGATAGATTCGAACTGTTTACAGATCACCAGTCGTTAAAGTATCTGTTCACTCAGAAAGGCCTGAATTTGAGGCAGCAACGTTGGCTGGAGTTTCTTGCAGCATACGATTTTGAAATTCTATACACTCCAGGGAAAGCCAATGTCGTGGCCGATGCGTTAAGCCGAAAGAATGAAATGATCGCGAGTTTTATCATTGCGACTTCGTTGATTGACAAGATATCGGCTCTCCAAGAAGACGAACGATTTATCAAAGGAATGAGTCAGCGAATTCGTGAAGGCAATGCTTCGGATTTCCAGCTAGACAGCGAAGGGATTCTGAGGTTAGAAGGACGAATATGTGTTCCAGAAATTCCTGAACTCAGAAGAGATGTGCTTGATGAATGCCACAAATCTAAGCTCAGTATCCATCCGGGGGTGAGTAAAATGTATAACGATATCAAGCGCACATTCTGGTGGAAGTCGTTAAAGAGAGACATCTCGATATATGTTAGTCGATGCCCTACTTGCCAGCTAGTCAAAAGTGACCAACAGAAATTGGCTGGATTGTTACAACCACTAGAAGTTCCTGGTTGGAAGTGGGAACATATTTCCATGGATTTCATTGATGGTTTGCCCAGAACCAGAAAAGGAAATGACAATATTTGGGTGATCGTAGATCGCTTCACGAAGACCGCCCATTTCATACCTGTCAGATCAAACAGAACTGCTCAGAGTCTGGCGCAGATATACTTCAGGGAAATAGTTAGACTACATGGAGTGCCGCTCAGTATAGTCAGTGATAGGGATACAATTTTCACTAGCAAATTCTGGGAAGCATTTCAAGTCGAACTGGGAACGAAGTTGAACTTGAGCACCGCTTATCATCCTCAGACAGACGGTCAGACTGAGAGGGTGAATCGAATTTTAGAAGATCTATTGCGGGCTTGTGTTATAGATTTCGGTGGATCATGGGAAGACCATCTGCATCTGGCTGAATTCTCTTATAACAACAGCTACCAGGCGAGTCTGACAATGTCGCCATTCGAAGCATTATATGGTATACCGTGCCGATCTCCTGCTTGTTGGGTCGAACCTGGAAATAGACTTGTGTTGGGTCAAGATATGATCCGAGAAGCCGCCGACGAAGTCGGTTTTATTAAGAAGCGATCACTCGCCGCTCAAAGCCGACAAAAGAGATATGCCGATAGAAGAAGAAGAGATATATCCTTTGCTGTTGGCGACTACGTGTATTTGAAAGTATCGCCGATGAGAGGAGTTATCCGGTTCGGGAAAACTGGAAAGTTGGCGCCCAAATTCATTGGTCCGTTTCCTATTCTGGAACGGATCGGAACCCTCGTTTATAGGGTTAAATTGCCAGACTGGTTGCCTGGAGTTCATGATGTATTTCACAAATCTCAACTTCGAAAACACGTTCATGATCCAGACTTGATCGTGGAAGAAGCAGCTCAACAGGACATTGAAATTACCCCTGAATTAGCTGTGAGAAGAGAGCCGTTGAAGATTATCGACAAAGAAACCAAAGAGCTGAGGAACAAGAAGGTTCACTTAGTCCAAGTGCAATGGAGTGGAGATCCGCGAGATTGTACTTGGGAAACTGAGGAGAGCATTCAGAAAGCTTATCCTAGATGCCGAGTGGATATCTCTGATTGACTCCGGTGCATGGTATATTTACCATACTTTGCCTTATCATTTAATTCTCTACTCTGTTGGTATTTTCATTCCATGGATGTGCACTTTTAAATTCTATAGTCTGAATGATTTTAAAAAGAGTATAGAAATTGATTTGTATGATTTTGAAAAGTTAAAAACAATTTCTTTTTGGTTGTGTTGTGTGATTGTAGATTAGATTAATTAAAATTATTGAAACGATAGTTAATTTAATCAACAATAGAATAATGTTAGAATTTATTCGATTATATCACAGAGTGAACTAATTAGAAAATAAATAGAAATATATATACATGTGTATTATATATGTTTGAACAGGTGAATGGATTAGCTGTTGAGTAAAGATTTTATTTGCGTGCCCGACAAATAGGTAAACCTTAATGAGTTGTATGCGAAATATTATTATATCAACTCCTGTGAATGGCATTGGATGCGGAGTGCTGGTTTTTCTATGTGAAATAATAAACGTCGCCATATGATAGTAACAATTAATTTTGAACTACATTACATGGCATACTTCTGAAGATAGGCGTACTTCATCATATACCACATAAGCATTTGGAGCTTGTGTGACGAGGTGGAAGATTTACCATGCGAGGGAGAGGCTTGTATGACGATGACTATATTTTACAGGTTGAACTGATGACTGATATGGACTATTTAAATTGTAACGATTAAATTTCCAGATAAATAAAACCCCACATGGGTCTGGAGTTGACAATAACCACGTCTCTCTAGTTATTAGATACGGCACATTGACTATTTATTTCCCACACGGGGCAGGGTGACGAGAATTTATTCTCTGGAGTTATTATCAATACATGCTCCCCTGTAAACATCAGCATATATCACTATAAATATGTGTATGCTTATTAGGATTTATTGGGTACCTAATACGACCCAATAAATTTCCAAACCTCTCTCCGTACAAGGGAGGTTATGGCGAAATTTTTCGAAAATTTCGGGTGTTAGCCAATTTTTTTGAAGAATTTGAAAATTCTCAGAAACTGAAAGGTTGGGGAATTGAAGCCAGATCGAACATAGAGTTGATTAATCAAACCACTTTCGACTTTGTTCCTTTTCGGGGACGGAAAGTTTTAAGTAGGGGAGATTGTAACGACCCAGAAAATCTGAACCAATTTAAAATTTTTAAATTGGCTAAAATAATGGATTTTAAATATTTAAAATAAACATTTTAAATAATGGCAATGAAAAGTGAGTTTGAATCGACAATTGAAAACGAATATAATTAATTCTAAATATAAACAAGGCCTGAAAAGGCGCTGTAGTTTCAAAAATTGAATTCAAACTTTGTCGGACTGTACTGGGTGCAAAACAAAACGGATTTTAGCGAAACCAAAAATATCTAAATCAGTTAGTGAATACTTTTCTAACGAATCTGAAAAATCAAATTTTCATAACGGGAAGCAAAAGTTATGGCCAAATGAAATTTCAGAAAGGTCGCTATGGAATTTATATAGCCCGTGAAAATTGCCATTTTGCATACGACCTCGGAATTCGACGAAACCACTTTTGTTGGATCCGGGATGTGAAGTTATTGCTAGGTTTCAAATTTCATAATATTTGAAGCTAATATGTGAGCGTGGCAAAGGAAAATGTGTTTTGGTCAATTACAGTTAAATTGGATCGACCAGAAATGGGCCTTTTTGCAAACGGTCTCAGAATTCGATGAAACTAGTTTTGTTGGGACCGTATCGTCAAAACATTGCTAGATTTATTTTTCTGGAATTTTTCGAATCAGTTTGTGGCCCTGGCAAATTGAAATGCACGTTCAAATCAAATATTGAATGTTTTATATTTTAATTTGAAGGAAAACTGACTGAAACAGTCGAATGGGCCTTTGAAACATATCCCATTGTGTTCGAAATAGGGGTAAAACGCTAGGGACGACAGTCGTTGGGTTTCGATTGGTGGTCGTGTCAAAAAACCCCTTTAAAACATCCCTGACCAACCAAAATTTTTATAAAAAAAAAGAAAAATCACTTTCTCTCTCCCGATTTGAACGGCGGCTAGCGTCCAAAGCTTCCCTCCCCGTTTCCGATCGCCACAGCCACTTTCAGCACCTCCGGCAGTTGAACTTTTTGAAGCCCTCCTCCCCACCTTCGAATCCATACCCAAGTTGACCTCCACCGTTCAGTGTACGACGAGATCGAGGCCCTCAAAGACCGCAACTTCGACGCGCCGCCGAGCCCTCCTGGCTGCTTCGATCAGAACGCCACTGGTGGCGTTGGGTGCGTGCCTCGGAGCTCTACGACGCTGCAAAGTCTGATTCTCCTCAAGATTCAGGGATTAGCCGATAATTGAAAACCTAGTTTTGAAGAAAACAAAGAGGTATACGGCCATGTTAATTTTCAACAGTTTTAACAGTTTAAAAGTGTTGCAAACTTTGAAAAATCATATCTTTTTCGTTCATTAACGAAATTCGATGAAACAGGAAACATCGTGACCGTGTGGACGCCTTCTACATTTTAGAAGAGACCGCATATTTTTCTGAGCCTTCTGCTATTTTTGGTGGAGTGGAACCCAATGTGAGATTTCTAATTTATAAACGATATGGAAAACGACGATGTATAAATTATATAGTCGATGTATGAGTTATATAAGCATTGTACACCTCTTGTATAAGCGTCGTATAAGTTGTACGTTCGATGTATAAGTTGTATATGCGTTGTATAAATTATATATGTGTTGAAATAGAAGTGAATTGCTATATATATATATATATATATATATATATATATATATACGCCCCTCGTCCACAAACCATGGACGATATTTATTGATTATGATTGGTGTGAAAATTGATTGATAGCGAATGGTTGTTTGGGATTGTTTGTGGTTGATATTGATTGATTGTGGTTGAAAAATACCCGTTTGTGGTTGAGAATTATTTGGTTGAAACCACATTGGATTAGTTTGTGGAAATGAAATAAATATATACATGTCGCCTGCGTGCGAACTAGATGCATGATCCCCATTGTCAAAAACCGCGAGGATTTAAGGTAGAGCGAGGAGCCGTACTAGGGACGGTCCCGGTTTTAACTACCCTGCCGTTATGCTGCCGAAATTTTGATTAATATTCATATGTTTGAATTATTTTCATTTGCTAAAACTATATTTATTCATTGAATAGAAAGACTTCATGTGTTGAATCGATATTCATTCATTGATTAGAAATTCATGTGTTGAATGGTATTCGTGTTTTAAATATAAAAATCACATTTTTATCTATATATAGAAACTATAGAAAACCTTCATGTGTTGAATCGATATTCATTCGTTGATTAGAAATTCATGTGTTGAATGGTATTCGTGTTTTAAATATAAAAATCACAATTTTATCTATATATAGAAACTATAGAAAACCTTCATGTGTTGAATGGTATTCATATTTTGAAATAAATTGTTTCATAATTAAAATCACCTTTTATCGACTATATGGACTATGTAAAATAATCTCGTTTTAAAAGAAATTGTTTTATAATAAAAATCCTATTTTTATCAACTATATAAACTATACAAAAAAATAGTGTTTTGAAATAATTTGTTTTACAATGAAAATCACATTTTTATTATATACATGAATTGTAGAAAATGTGAAGTGTTAAAAATAGCAACTCGTTCAAATATATAGGCATGAGTTGAAATATTCATTAATTAGCTAATGATATGATTTTTGCCTATGCATGCAACATTAGAATGAATGGTGTTTTTAAACCAAATGGAATCAAATCTGAAGTTGAATGGAAAATGATAAGTGATAAGAACTGTGTATCTGTACATGCATATTTATTTGAACAGGTTATAGCAAAGGGGCTAGAGAAGAGGAATAAAATTTTGTGCCCAACAAATAGGTACACATTTACTGTTTTGTTTGGGTGATGATTTTATGAGCCTGTTGGCTAGCCGCTTGGCTTTTTCTTTTCGACATGAGACGCCCGTGTGACTATTTGGGAATTTTCCCAGCCCCTCCCGTACAAAGGAGGTTATGGCGAATTTTTCCAAAATTTAAAGGCGTTAGGGAAATATTTGAAGTGGGAACAATATAGGAATTTTTGAATGAAATATATTTATATAAATATATAAATATAAATAAAATTAAAATGAAACGTGGCCGTGCAGTTCTTATTTTGAAACCGTGATTTCAAACGATTAGTACGGGAGATCCGACCATCAGATTTTCCTGAAATCGCAACCGTTGGGTTCGCTTTGGAAAAATCTTTCCAACGACACCAACTTTGTAAAAATCCCACGGTTGGATTGTCTATAATGTTTAATTCAAATCTGAAGAAAAACAGTGGCAGAAACGATTATATATATATATATAATTATATTTAATCGAATAACGACGCTGCAGTTCGTATTTTGAAATCGAAACTTCAAACGATTGTACCGGGAGATTTGACCGTCGGATTTTCCCGAAACTGGAACCGTTGGATTCGTTTTGAAAAGACCTTTCTAGTGATGTAAATTTTGTGAAGATCCAACGGTTAGATTTTCAGATATGTGTAAATCAAATCTGAAGAAAAACAGCGCCACGACCGCGTTATGGCCCGAAGCGTCGTTTTGAATAAATTGGCTATTTTAAAATAAATAAAAATAGCGATAAATCGTTATAAAATATCATAAACGATATGGAATGGAAATAAACTGAATTTGCTCGATTTATGTGGTGTTTGATGGTTGAATGTGTTTGGTGTGAAAATTACATCAAAGAACAAAATTGGTGTTGTCGAATGATTTAACCATTGAAATAAATTGATTTGAAATTCTAAATATACGTGAATTATTTGAAAAGGCCGAGTTAATTCTCATTTCAAATAATTGACCGACGATTGAAAGTCAAAGATGAAGACGGTGGTCGAAGACCTGAGATCTTCACCTCGTTTGGATGGTAACCGAGGTCCTGATTGGGAGGCATCCCGAAATATGGATAATGAGTGGTGATCGTCCATACGTACGTGGTGATCGATGGATTTGCGCGGTATATAGTGCCTCCGGTTTCGTTCAGACCCAAAACGGACTTGTAAATGGACAGTGTGTCTAACATTGGATTTTATTCTGTGTGGATTGATCTCTGTTAAATATACATCTGTTTGGCGGCGGAGAATTTATTCTTTCGCTTAACGCCCTTCTCTGAAACGCACGAGCTCAGAGGTTGTATATCGATGGACATCAGTCGCATGGCATGAATTGCCTGTGTGGCCTGCTAAGATGCAGTGATCAGGGCTTTTGTTGAAAAGCAGAGCCTTGTGGTGATGATCAAAGCACCGCTTGTAACACCCCACACCCGCTATAGTCACTCACTAAGGGAATGCCATAGCATCGGTGGAGTATTTTTAGTGAGTATAGAACAGTAAAATTACAACAAGACAGATATAATGTAATACTTGAAAATTTAAAACATCATCTCATAGCAGCGGAAAGTAAAACATGTTTGGTTACATCATAAAACCATAACAAGAGTCAAGTACAAAATATCCATCCTGAATAAAATAAGTACATAATCCCACTACTCATAACAAATAGCCATAATAGAAAAGATAAGATAAGCTGAGCTCTACATCTACGGTCCAAGCTCCAAGAGATAGATAAAGCAAACTGATCAAAGCCCACTAGCACTAGGCCCAACCTGAGGATCTGAAGGAAAAAGATAAAAACAACGGGGGTCAGACATAAGTCTGAGTGAGTCCTATAACCCTAACAATACAACCATTAAAGTAATTAGGGTATGATATAAACAAGATACGGTACCTCTGGGGATAATGACTACAATAAGTAGCCCACAAAACACAGGATGTACTACGATAATCGAAACGACGTATTTATCCACCTAAGGATAATTACTAGCTTACACCACCCCAGACCTACCCACCCAAGGGTAATTCCTACACTGCACCACACCAGTTCTACCCACCAAGAGTAATTCCTACTTAAAGGTTGATCCCATCTAAAGTCTTAGAAAATATAGCTAGTAGTTTCTGGTACTTCTATCTGACCACGTAGGTGCCATCTGCCCCTACCTCCACTAGATGTATAACTGACCACGTAGGTGCCGTCTGCCCCTACCTCTACTAGGTGTATAACTGACCACGTAGGTGCCGTCTGCCCCTACCTCTACTAGGTGTATAACTGACCACGTAGGTGCCGTCTGCCCCTACCTCTACTAGGTGTATAACTGACCACGTAGGTGCCGTCTGCCCCTACATCCATTAGGTGTACCTAGTAATCTTACCCAGTAGTTTCGTGTACCCCTACATAGGTGCCGTCTGCCCCTATCTTTACTAGGTGTACCCACTACCCCCAAGCGATCGGCTCCCTAACGTAGATACCCGTGCTGGTCCCACAGTGGGGTGTATCACTCCCCTAAAGTGGCTACCCAATACTATCAACGGTGCACGGCTTTATATCTACACGATGCAACAACGGCTTATCTACCAGCCCGGGTCCACACACGCATATGAAACCCGTTGGACTTGCGTTGCCACCGCTACCCCGTTTTGGCCTCTTATAATCAAGCCCAATATGCGTGTCCCGTCACTCGACATGGGTCGAGCCCACAAAGATACGTTTGGGATATTGGTTGAAATGGGCCCCCACAAGCTACTACTTAAGCTTGTCATTAATCTAGTGCATCCCACTTAACCTCTTTTTATAATCATGTCCCCTTACACGTTAAGGTTTGGTTAAGGTTTGGTTAAGTCATATAATTATATTTTAATTGCCACTTAAGGCGCCCACTAGATTTCCGCATGCCACCCAAGGCACTTACTTGATTCCCACATGCCACCCAAGGCACTTACTTAACCCTTTAATCATGTTTAATTACATGTTCCACTTTGGTTAAGTATTCTAATCGTATTTTCTATTGCCACCCAAGGCAACCCACTAGTTTCCTCATGCCACCCAAGGCACCCCCACTAGTTACTACATGCCACCCAAGGCACCCACTTAACCCCTCATGTCCCACTACATGCTAATATGGTTAAGTGTTTCTTAATTAATTAAGACCGTGATCTCCCATAAAGACCTCCCACATTAGACTGGCTGTTATGACCGCCTGGTTAAGCCGGTAGAGTCCGGGCAGTCTTACGTCATAACAGAGTCTAACCTCGTGTCTTTACCTTAATCACGTATTTAATTTATGGCTAAGACCTCTCACATTGGGCTGACATTTGTAGCAACTGGTTAAGCCGGTCGGGTCCGGGCAGTTTTACACTACAAATGAGTCCAACCTCGTGTCTTAGTCGATTAATTACACCTAATTAATCACCCCCATATTAATTATCCCTAATTAATATCAAGTTTTCCATAACATGGGTAGACCTAACTCAATAGGTAAATTCCCATGGGGTAGACCTAACTCAATAGGTAAATTCCCACTTATGGTAATTTATTTTTATGGTATGCTTAATCATACCCAATCTTACATTTATTAACATATTTACCAACCCCATCGTTCCCCACGTAAATCGTCCTCATTTCATGACATAATAAAGGGGAAGATCCATCACAATTATCATGGGTTTAGCATACAACTTTGTCATGGGTTAAGAGGATGTCAACTTGCATATATGAGCATATATTAACCCAACCACATTTAACCCCAACTTGCCCATTATCATACCCATGTCTTACATAACTTGCATATAAGCATTTTCATAACTTGCATAACACGTTAGACATGCATTTAAGCCTACACATAACTTGCATAAGCATTCACATACTTGCATGGGCATTCATATACTTGCATAAGCATTCACATACTTGCATATCACATTAAGCTCGCATTTAAGCATATACATAACTTGCATAACATCATGCTCATAACTTGCATAATCTCATAAACTTAACTTGCATAACACTATGCACATAACTTGCATAACATGTTGAGCTTGCATGTAAGCATAACTTGCATAATATGTCAAACTTGCATATATGACTTGCATCTTAAAGGAGGGTAAACATGCATAGCATATAAGGGTGCCATCTTGCATATGTATATACCATATTTAAAAGGGTAAACTTGCATGTCATGATTTATGCATAATACCAAACACTTAGCATGCATAAAACCACTTACTTATCATGCATAGAATCAAATACTTATTATGCATAAAATCAAATACTTATTATGCATAAAATCAAATACTTATTATGCATAAACCCACCACTTAACTTGCATAAACCCAAACACTTAACATGCATAAAACCCCATACTTAGTATGCATACAATCAAATACTTAGCATGCATAACATCAAATACTTAGCATGCATAACATCAAATACTTAGCATGCATAAAATCACATGCATAACTGTTTAACATAGTGTTTTGCATCATAAAACATGGCTTTAAACTTGCATTTAACACAAAACTTGCAAATCACATATCATACAAACTTGCATAAACACATTTATCCACAAACATAGCCATGTCTTATCACATCCTACCATAATCAATTTAACAATTGATTATTAAAGCCATAGGAACTCACCAAAACCAAGATTAGCAAATTAAATGAAGCAAATCCCAATGATTAAGTAGAAGAAGATGTAGATTAGCTTGCAAACCCTCTTAGGATTTTTAGTGGAGGCTTTCCAATTTTCTAAGTGGTGGCATAATGGCCTTAGATCTATTTTTTGGTAAGGATAAGGGGGTATTAGGGTGTATATATAGATTAGTTAGATGTTTTAGGACCATAGGATATACCCTAGAACCAATCCTAGCCTTTAAAGCATGTCTTGGGGAAGAAGTCAAGTGTAGGAACCATTTAGGGCCCAAAAAAAAACAGCCCAAAACTCATCCCGGGCCTCAAAACATGAGCAGTTTTCGTTTTTGATTTTTCGTGAAACTTTGACGGGCCATAACTTGGTCATACGGACTCCGATTTACGAAAACTCGGACTCTATTTCGCGTATTTTTCCGAGACGAACGCAATGGCACAGCCCGTTTCCCCTGATTCAGAATATTAAATTTAATTCTGCTCTGATTTATGTTATAACAAGTTATTTAACATACGGGGTGTTACATTCTCCCCTACTTAAAGGATTTCGTCCCCGAAATCTCTAAGTCAAGAAGAACGTATCCTACCAACCAAACAACCATCTACTCAACCATCAAACACTGGCATCCATTGTCCTTAAAGTTTCTAATGCTGTATGAACATATGCAAAAAGTGTGTGTATATGTTCCCTATCTAATGCAAAATCAGGCGGTCTACTGATTCAGTTGACCTCCTTAATGCAAACCATGATAGTGCCATGCATCCAATATGTATGCGAAAGAACCCTATCGACACATACAATATCTACATGAGTGCACAATCATTCACCAAAATGCATCGTCCATATGAAACACAATCATTATTCATCCATAAATATAGTTTCCTACACACAATTTTATGCAATATGCAATATGAAGTGATTGAGCCGATCTAGTGCCTAGAGTGTGTGTATATGCATCCACGAGCAACCACTAGCAAACACTTGCATCCACTTGCATCCATCAACCATAACATGTCTCAAACACATGTTTCAACCATAGGTTTACCCTATCTAAAGGTCAAAGGTACTAACGAGAGGACATACCAAAGATAAGATAAGCACAAGATATGCGATGAAGGAGAAGCAAAAGGACATACCCTCCAAAAGAAAGGGTACCTCGAACGCATCTTCGCTTCCGTCTTCCAGGTAGCGTCGCTCTCTTCATCTTCCCTTTGTACTTTGACTAGTTGAACCTCTCTGTTTCTCATTTTCCAAATCTCTGACCCAAGGACGCAAGTAGGAGCTCGTCGAATCGTCGCATCACGCTCTACTTCCACTTCTCTAAGCAAACTTGGCCCTACCATCTCTGCGGTCTCATGTAGGCACTTCCTCCCATGGGATACATCATGTACACCACTAAGTCTGTCAGGCAACTCCGCCAATGGAAGATGCTCCTCCCATGTACCTCCAAAATCCAAGATATATAGCCTCAAAAGGTCTTCTAAAACATGATTCACCCTCTCGGTCTGGCTGTCCGTCTGAGGATGATATGCGGTACTCAACCACAACTGAGTTCCTACCGCCTCTTGCAAACCCTTCCAAAACTCTCAAGTGAAGATAGGATCTCGATCACTCACTATGCTAGAGGGTACCCCATGCAATCGAACTATCTCTCGAAGATATACAGAAGCTAGCCATGGAGCAGTCCACTTACTCTTCACGGGTATGAAATGGGTGCTCTTAGTAAGTCTGTCTACCACCACCCAAATTCCTGTATTACTCTTTCTCGATCTGGGTAACCCGTCAATAAAATCCATCGAGACGCTGTCTCACTTCCATTGCGGAACCTCCAATGGGTGAAGCAACCCACCCGGTTTCTTTCGCTCCGTCTTCACTCGTTGGCACACCAAGCATCGAGCGACATGCTCGGCCACATCTTTCTTCATACCGGCCCAGAAGAAAGCCCTCTTTATGTCTTGGTACATCTTACCCCCACCGGGATGAATGGTCATCCTAGAACGGTGTGCGTTATCAGGAATAACCTTCCTCAAACCCTCGTCTTGCGGTACACAAAGTCTACCGTCTCTACGCGAGCACCCCCTATCGTCTAGGGTGTACCTACTCAAATGGCTGGACGACTCCCCCCTTATGAGCTTTTCAACCAACTGTGGGTCGTCCCTCTGTGCTTCTACAATTTGCCTCAAAAGAGTAGGTCTAACCTCCAAGGAGGCTAGCAAACCGGGTACAAAGTCAATGGAAGGTCTAAAGTCAAACCTAGAAATAAACTCTAAGTTCCGTCATTCAACGAACAATGAACTCAAGGACAACCTTTTTCTACTTAAGGTGTCCACTACCATGTTACCCTTACTCATAGGATGCTAAGGACCCCATCCACTTTTGCTGTCCTAAGACTATGCGCTCGAAGAGTCTCCAACACTTCCCTAAGATGTAGGGCATGCTCTTCTCTACCAGAATATCATCCAAAATCATCACAACTGTCTCCCACGCAGACCACCCTAGTCGAATTCGGCATCCCCCAAATGCAAGCCCCAAAGGCCTAAACCAATATCAGAAAAACACCCAAGGGATACCTCCTTCGAATTCAGACGACCTACGTGAGACAATACTAGTAAAAATGGCTAAATAATTAAGCCCTTGACCAATTCTGGATGTTCTCGCCAGTCTCGCTCCAAAACCGTCGTTTATCCTATACTGGCTCTGCTCAGCCTATTGAGCACATACGAAAACTTGTTTCGCTCCTAGAAAAGACCCAGATGTCATCTACAAAGACCATCACGAACTTATTTAGGTACTCCCTGAACACCCTTCTCAACAAAGTATGCGGGGGCGTTCGTCAAACCCAATGGCATCACCAACCACTCATAAAAAAAAAAATCATCCGGAGTCCTAAAGGCAGTCTTCTCTGTACTATCCTCAGCCACTCTCAACTGATGAAATCCCGTGGCTGAGTCCTACTATAAAAATACTGAGGCGCCAGCTAACTGATCAAACAGATCATCAATCCTCGGCAATGGGTATCTATTCTTCTTTGTGAGTTTATTTAATCCTCTTTAGCCTACACAAAGTCTGAGGGACCCATCCGCCCTCGTAACAAAAACTACTGGAGCGCCCCACTCCGATATACTTCGTCTTATGAACCCCTTCTCAAGCAAATCGCCTACTTACTTATGGAGTTCCCTCCTCTCACGAGGAGCCACGTGGCACACTGGCCAAGGTACTGGTTTGGCCTTACCCACCAGATATATTTGGAAGTCAATTTCCTGTTCCGGAGGTAAGCCCTTCACCTCCTTATACACATCCGGGTATTCCCGGACCGCTCTAACAGATCACAAACTCTAGACCGACATGTCAAGCGATTCTAGATAACTTAGCATAACAGATTCTATGGGATTACAAGAGATCTCGAGAGTGTTACCCAAACGGGTCATAAGCCTAACAACTCTCCCTTCAAAATCAAAAACGGCACCTCTACTGGATAACCAGTCCATGCCCCAAAACTAACCCATAGCCCGTGAAGCCCAACAAGCATCACCTCTAAACTCAATGCTAAGTATAGAGACTTTCAAACCCAAACACATCATGGAGCCCCAATTGGGTTTGAAACAACTAAGGGATCATCTACCGAACTGGTGTCTAAGTGCAGTGACTCAACTATCAATGGTGAGATAAACGAACTCAATATATCAGGATCAAATAAATTTTGAATCGGATAATAAAGAAATCCAAATTCCAACCTAGACGGTCCTATCCCCATCTGGTACCCTAGCCGTGAGGGAATACCACTACCCTCCATACCTTGCCTTTGCTTCTTTGGACAATCCTAATAAGGTGTCCTATCCCTTCAAAAAGGATAACTACCAGCCTTCTTCTTCCCTATTTTCCACTCATAACCTCCCACCAATGAGGTTTCATCTTTCATTAACCAAACAACTATTTGAGCCTTCCTCTCTTCTTGAACCAACGTCTAAGTCCCTTGAAGTGGTTTTCATCCTTATCCATCTTAGAAAGATCATCTATACGCGGAAGGGAAACTCAAAATGAGAGAAAGGAAGAGATTCAAAATGGAGAATTCGGAAGATATAAATATGGCTATTGGGGATTATGCTTTTCTTTCAAAAACTTTTCTCTTAAAAGACATGTTTTTGAAAATACTCCTTTCCAAAAATATTCTTAGAAGATAGTTTTTCTAAAAATTTTATCTGTTCCGGTAACCTTAAGCTCTGATACCACGTGTAACACCCCACACCCGCTATAGTCACTCACTAAGGGAATGCCATAGCATCGGTGGAGTATTTTTAGTGAGTATAGAACAGTAAAATTACAACAAGACAGATATAATGTAATACTTGAAAATTTAAAACATCATCTCATAGCAGCGGAAAGTAAAACATGTTTGGTTACATCATAAAACCATAACAAGAGTCAAGTACAAAATATCCATCCTGAATAAAATAAGTACATAATCCCACTACTCATAACAAATAGCCATAATAGAAAAGATAAGATAAGCTGAGCTCTACATCTACGGTCCAAGCTCCAAGAGATAGATAAAGCAAACTGATCAAAGCCCACTAGCACTAGGCCCAACCTGAGGATCTGAAGGAAAAAGATAAAAACAACGGGGGTCAGACATAAGTCTGAGTGAGTCCTATAACCCTAATACAACCATTAAAGTAATTAGGGTATGATATAAACAAGATACGGTACCTCTGGGGATAATGACTACAATAAGTAGCCCACAAAACACAGGATGTACTACGATAATCGAAACGACGTATTTATCCACCCAAGGATAATTACTAGCTTACACCACCCCAGACCTACCCACCCAAGGGTAATTCCTACACTGCACCACACCAGTTCTACCCACCAAGAGTAATTCCTACTTAAAGGTTGATCCCATCTAAAGTCTTAGAAAATATAGCTAGTAGTTTCTGGTACTTCTATCTGACCACGTAGGTGCCATCTGCCCCTACCTCCACTAGATGTATAACTGACCACGTAGGTGCCGTCTGCCCCTACCTCTACTAGGTGTATAACTGACCACGTAGGTGCCGTCTGCCCCTACCTCTACTAGGTGTATAACTGACCACGTAGGTGCCGTCTGCCCCTACCTCTACTAGGTGTATAACTGACCACGTAGGTGCCGTCTGCCCCTACCTCTACTAGGTGTATAACTGACCACGTAGGTGCCGTCTGCCCCTACATCCATTAGGTGTACCTAGTAATCTTACCCAGTAGTTTCGTGTACCCCTACATAGGTGCCGTCTGCCCCTATCTTTACTAGGTGTACCCACTACCCCCAAGCGATCGGCTCCCTAACGTAGATACCCGTGCTGGTCCCACAGTGGGGTGTATCACTCCCCTAAAGTGGCTACCCAATACTATCAACGGTGCACGGCTTTATATCTACACGATGCAACAACGGCTTATCTACCAGCCCGGGTCCACACACGCATATGAAACCCGTTGGACTTGCGTTGCCACCGCTACCCCGTTTTGGCCTCTTATAATCAAGCCCAATATGCGTGTCCCGTCACTCGACATGGGTCGAGCCCACAAAGATACGTTTGGGATATTGGTTGAAATGGGCCCCCACAAGCTACTACTTAAGCTTGTCATTAATCTAGTGCATCCCACTTAACCTCTTTTTATAATCATGCCCCCTTACACGTTAAGGTTTGGTTAAGGTTTGGTTAAGTCATATAATTATATTTTAATTGCCACTTAAGGCGCCCACTAGATTTCCGCATGCCACCCAAGGCACTTACTTGATTCCCACATGCCACCCAAGGCACTTACTTAACCCTTTAATCATGTTTAATTACATGTTCCACTTTGGTTAAGTATTCTAATCGTATTTTCTATTGCCACCCAAGGCAACCCACTAGTTTCCTCATGCCACCCAAGGCACCCCCACTAGTTACTACATGCCACCCAAGGCACCCACTTAACCCCTCATGTCCCACTACATGCTAATATGGTTAAGTGTTTCTTAATTAATTAAGACCGTGATCTCCCATAAAGACCTCCCACATTAGACTGGCTGTTATGACCGCCTGGTTAAGCCGGTAGAGTCCGGGCAGTCTTACGTCATAACAGAGTCTAACCTCGTGTCTTTACCTTAATCACGTATTTAATTTATGGCTAAGACCTCTCACATTGGGCTGACATTTGTAGCAACTGGTTAAGCCGGTCGGGTCCGGGCAGTTTTACACTACAAATGAGTCCAACATCGTGTCTTAGTCGATTAATTACACCTAATTAATCACCCCCATATTAATTATCCCTAATTAATATCAAGTTTTCCATAACATGGGTAGACCTAACTCAATAGGTAAATTCCCATGGGGTAGACCTAACTCAATAGGTAAATTCCCACTTATGGTAATTTATTTTTATGGTATGCTTAATCATACCCAATCTTACATTTATTAACATATTTACCAACCCCATCGTTCCCCACGTAAATCGTCCTCATTTCATGACATAATAAAGGGGAAGATCCATCACAATTATCATGGGTTTAGCATACAACTTTGTCATGGGTTAAGAGGATGTCAACTTGCATATATGAGCATATATTAACCCAACCACATTTAACCCCAACTTGCCCATTGTCATACCCATGTCTTACATAACTTGCATATAAGCATTTTCATAACTTGCATAACACGTTAGACATGCATTTAAGCCTACACATAACTTGCATAAGCATTCACATACTTGCATGGGCATTCATATACTTGCATAAGCATTCACATACTTGCATATCACATTAAGCTCGCATTTAAGCATATACATAACTTGCATAACATCATGCTCATAACTTGCATAATCTCATAAACTTAACTTGCATAACACTATGCACATAACTTGCATAACATGTTGAGCTTGCATGTAAGCATAACTTGCATAATATGTCAAACTTGCATATATGACTTGCATCTTAAAGGAGGGTAAACATGCATAGCATATAAGGGTGCCATCTTGCATATGTATATACCATATTTAAAAGGGTAAACTTGCATGTCATGATTTATGCATAATACCAAACACTTAGCATGCATAAAACCACTTACTTATCATGCATAGAATCAAATACTTATTATGCATAAAATCAAATACTTATTATGCATAAAATCAAATACTTATTATGCATAAACCCACCACTTAACTTGCATAAACCCAAACACTTAACATGCATAAAACCCCATACTTAGTATGCATACAATCAAATACTTAGCATGCATAACATCAAATACTTAGCATGCATAACATCAAATACTTAGCATGCATAAAATCACATGCATAACTGTTTAACATAGTGTTTTGCATCATAAAACATGGCTTTAAACTTGCATTTAACACAAAACTTGCAAATCACATATCATACAAACTTGCATAAACACATTTATCCACAAACATAGCCATGTCTTATCACATCCTACCATAATCAATTTAACAATTGATTATTAAAGCCATAGGAACTCACCAAAACCAAGATTAGCAAATTAAATGAAGCAAATCCCAATGATTAAGTAGAAGAAGATGTAGATTAGCTTGCAAACCCTCTTAGGATTTTTAGTGGAGGCTTTCCAATTTTCTAAGTGGTGGCATAATGGCCTTAGATCTATTTTTTGGTAAGGATAAGGGGGGTATTAGGGTGTATATATAGATTAGTTAGATGTTTTAGGACCATAGGATATACCCTAGAACCAATCCTAGCCTTTAAAGCATGTCTTGGGGAAGAAGTCAAGTGTAGGAACCATTTAGGGCCCAAAAAAAAACAGCCCAAAACTCATCCCGGGCCTCAAAACATGAGCAGTTTTCGTTTTTGATTTTTCGTGAAACTTTGACGGGCCATAACTTGGTCATACGGACTCCGATTTACGAAAACTCGGACTCTATTTCGCGTATTTTTCCGAGACGAACGCAATGGCACAGCCCGTTTCCCCTGATTCAGAATATTAAATTTAATTCTGCTCTGATTTATGTTATAACAAGTTATTTAACATACGGGGTGTTACACCGCTTGTGCGGCGTAGCTTTGTATATAACGTGAATTCACGAGCCTCACACCCCGGTATGAACTAGAAACAGGAGAAGGACCTCAGGGAGGGCATGCGTTTCATTCTAGCTAGGGTGGTGTCAATGACCTACCAGCCCTGACATTTATATACTTTACACCTATGTGGTTGTTGCTGTTGCGAGGCGCCTCGGTTAGATCGGACGATCCGGGTCCGATGGAGTCATTCGTTGGCTCACTTACGCCCCAAAGGGCTTGGAGACGTATTGTTCAGGCATAATAATCCACCTCGGTGGACCGGCCCTGACGATCCAAGGCTTGCCTGCGCGCTTGCCTGAGACACGGGCTAGAGCGTCTCGAATTCGGTAAGGACTATCTTTTGCCTTGGTTCATGACGGAAATCCAATTTCCAAATACGCTGACTGTGCGGTTTCGATTGTATATATATTTGGCGACATAGTGGCATGGGACGCTCATGTCGTCTATGATTGATAATTATGATTTGAAATTGTTTTCAAAACATATAAACACTAGCAATAATATCAAATGCCTTTGTTTTATTCGTATCAAGCATATTTTGGCCGTTATAAGGTAAAAACTCTATCCTCCGGTTTCCGTTATAAGGTAAAAACTCTATCCTCCGGTTTGCGTTGCATTGTGTGATGGGAACTGAGTCTTATAATGGCTTCATTTTTATAAAAAGCATTGCGATGTTTAAAAGAAAGATTTGTTTTAAAGCAGTGGCAATCCAATGGAGTAAACCCGTTCTACAAAAGTGGCGTGGTCCTGTGATTAGCCATATTATATATGTCTTGAATAGATTTCTCATACCAGTCCCATGACTGACTCGTAGTTTGTTTCACTTTCAAACTCGGGTGCCCCTTTTTCTACACGGGCAGCCTTGTATTCAGGTTTAGCTGGTTCTTTCTGGATAGCTGGAGCTGAAGATGGATTCTATTATTTATCCCTTTTTATGCTGTTTAGCTCCTATTGTACATATTTTGTTTATTTCCGCTTTAGACATTTATGTATAGCTGAACTGTATTTGTACTAAGTAAGATCCTGTATACTGTGTAACTTTGATGATTACTTTTATCCAGTATATTCTATTGTTCATTATCTGGTGCATTTACTTAATTCTGTTCTGCGGTTATCTGTTTATGTGTTATATTCCAAGGATTACCCTTGCCGCCGTCAGTACGGGGTTTGGGGTCATCTCAAATCTTGTCCAAATTCGAAACCGATATCTAGTTATATCGAATAAACCGTTACGGTCAATAAACGATTTTACAGCGACTATTTGGAAATTTGATTTGGACATTACTCACAATCTATAACACGAAATCTTGGTTTTTTACTTCCATTAGAAAAATATAGTTCAACAGATTCCATCGTTTCTTGTTTTGAAGAAATCCGGTTTATAACGAGTCCTGTATACTCAGTTGAAGATCAGAACGTTAAATTTCGAACTGCAGCGTCGTTATGAGCTCAATTATATTTAATATATATTTTTATACGTTCAATTTAGTTTTAATTAATATATAAATCCACTTATTATGATTTCAATATTTAAACCGATTTAAAAATTCAAATGCAAACCGATAAAAATGCTGGCCATTACATATGATAGGCTCATTGAAAAAAGAGACAAGTTATATTTTGTTTATCCAAAAATTGAAATAGACATATATCTGTTTAGATATAGGAAGGCATAGTTTTGGTAATCACTTGCTAGAATAATATATCTCAACAAGAAGGTGAAGTTGTGTATATTGTCTTCCTGTTGGAAAAAAAAGCGGGGAAAATGTATTTTGCAAATAAAAGGCTAATGAACAGTCTTATAGGAAAGTATGTTTGAGTATAAATTTTATAAAGGAAATTTGACACTCTCAAACACCAGTGAGATAAATGCTTTAAATACAAATATGGTTAGGATTCCCCATAGTAAATAATAAAACAACATGATTTTTATAATATATAAAGGGGGGAGGGGGGTAAGGTACGGATATATGACAAGTAAATAAAAATCTGAGAAGTAAATACTCAACCAGGCCTTGGTCTATAGATGTGTATAAAAAAAATCCAAAAAAAGAAGGATTTTTTTAGCACACTTATGAATAATTAAAAAGCATAATTGCTGAACTTAATTGTATGAACTTTCTAGTGGAAAATATATTTTAAGGAAGGAATTGAAATACTTGGACGCTTAAGTAGAATATAAAAATTACTACTAAGATCAACCAAGATGGATGTATTTGTTTGCTTAAGTTATATGAAGAAACTTTGATATGATTGCTGAGTCAATTACACTAGAATTTGGTGTTTAGAACGCTAGTGATTTTCATTACGAATCCAAGAATAAACTAGTATGAAAATCTATGTTTTGCTGGGCTTATAGGGGAAAAAATGATGATTTCCTGAAATTAGAAACAGAGAGGCCTGGTTTTTTTTTTTTGTGTGTGTATATATATATTTATGTGTGTGCATATATATATATATGTGAATTGGAGTAGAATACAAGTTATGCTTTATATACTCTAAATTAATGGCACAGTGTTAACTAGATTCCCATACAAGAATTATTGCAAAAAAAAGGAGATGAAAATTTTAAGACAAATGAATAAATATGTTTTGTTGAGAACTGGATGATTTATTCATTGTATATATGATTGAGTTGGCTGGTATATATAACTACCAAATTATAAAATGTGGTGTACTATGCTCATTAAAATTTTGAGAATTAAGACTTGTTTAAGTTACAAGTTGGAAATTTGGGTAACTTATGGGAAGACAACATTATAAACCTACACACAATGTGAGATTAAAAAGGATTGTAATAGCTCAATTTGAGGAAATTTATGCTTGTAAAGCTTTTCCAGATTCGAATGACAATATGTATATTTCTCATAAACTAAAAATACATGAGTATGTTTGTTTTGACTGATGTGAGCATTAGTATGTATCTTAAATATTCAACATAGGATACAAGAAAATATGGATAGAAAAATATGATAAAACCTGGGATAGATTAATCAAAGCTGTTAGTTGCTTGAATTTGTTTGCAAAGTATGAATGTTTGAAATTGTTTGCAAAAATTGTTTGCTGAATATGAATATGCATTGAGTTATTTTCTTTAATATGCATAAATTTAGGAAGTCATAAAACTGACTTGATATAACTGGAACTAGTCAATAGGTTAATTGATTAGAGCTAATATTTGAGGAAAATACAAGAAAACTGTGGGACACTATTCCTTCCTAAAAGGTGGGGTGTATGTAATACCCTATAATTTATACATTGAGAAATCATGGTAGATAAGGTGGAATAACACCTTATATGTCTGTGTGTTGATGATTGATTGTTCATGTTGATATAAATGATGGTTCAGTCCATAAATAAAGAAGTATTAGTTTGTTTTGTATAAAGGTTAAATTTGTAATTACATTTTAGGCCAGCTATATTTTGCGGTATCGTTGTTTTTTCTTTAAAACATTTTCTTCTGTACATTAGTTTTCAGATCCGAGAAAATAAAATTTTTGCTTCCTCTTTGTTTCTTCTTCACTCAAATTATCATGGTACCGAGTGGCTAGTTTATCAATAATTCGATGTCTCAAGATATTAATACTGCGGTTAATTACAACGACCCATACTTCCTTTCTCATGGAGATAATTCTAACAGTCAACTTGGTCAGATCTTATTCGATGGTGGAAATTATCTTAATTAGATCCGAAGTGTCAAATTAGCACTCAGAGTGAAGAATAAATCATGTTTTATCGATGGATCTCTTCTTCGTCCAGCTGATGATTCAAATGATTTGCAGAAATGGATACACAATGATTATATGGTCACAGGATGTATATTACACTCTATGGAAAGGTCAATTTCTGAAACTTTTATTTTTTCTAATTCTGCTAGAAGTCTTTGGATTGAAATTCAAGAACGTTATGGTCAGTCAAATGCTCCTCTTCTTTATGAATGTTATAAAGAATTGATGTCTGTTCAACAAAATGATGATTCGATTGCTGGGTATTATCTAAAATTAAATAAAGTTTGGGATAATTTGCAAGCTTATGAATCATTTCCTGATCGTTCTTGTGGTGCAATGTTAAATTGTTCATGTGGTATGTTTAAGCAAATTTAGGAAGGGGATCAAATCAAGAAGCTTATTCAATTAATTACTGGTCTAAATAAATCTTATGATCAGATTAAGACAAATATTTTGAGTATGGATCCTTTACCTACAGTTAACAAGGCTTATCATATTTTGCAACAAATTGAAAAACAAAATTCTGTCAATATTAATCATGCTGTTCCTGAGATGAGTGCATTGTTCTCGGCTAAAATCTCTACTAGTTCTAAGTCTCAATTACCTTTAAAAAAAGATTATAAGGAATACAAGAAGATGAAATATGAAAGAGCTTGTGATCACTACAAGCAAAAGGGGCACATTAAAGAGCAGTGTTTCAAATTGGTTGGTTATCCAGAATGATATACTGATTTAAAAGCAAAGAAAACTCAAAATTCACTTGTCAGAACTGTTGCTGCTTTACATGAAACTTCTAGAAATTAGGAAGCTCTCCTCTTGATACTCCTTTGGATATTGAACCAGCTTCTACATCAAGTCAGTCATTTGCTATGAATTCTCAAACATTTTCTGTAGTTTGCAAAGAAGTTTTTAAGATGATGTAGAATGCTAATGCTAATGCATAACATCCTTCGATTAATTTTGCAGGTATTGTTTCTACTTTTAATGCTGCATTATCAAATAGGCATGTTAATGATGCTTGGATAATAGACACTGGTGCTAATGATCATATGACATATGACTTAAGAATGTTTGCTAATACACACATGTTAAACAAACCCATACACATTGCTTTACCTGATGGAACTTCGAAAACTGTAAATACAGTTGGAAATGTTATCTTATCTCCTGAAATCACTCTTCATAATGTGTTTTTCAGCCCTAATTTTAAACACAATCTTTTAACGATTGGTAGACTACTTGATCAAAATAAGCGTTATGCAAAATTTGACAAAAATTCATGTACTTTCTAGGACCTCACTACTGATAAGGTGAAAGGAACTGGAAGAAGACATGTATTACTTTACAAGTTTCAAAATAGTGGCATTTCTTCTTATCAAAATATTTTTCTTTGAATAATTGTGTTATATCAAATTTTTTGGTTTGTCATTCCTCTGTTCAAAATCCAAGTTTATCTGTTTTGCATGCTAGACTTAGTCATGCATCAATAAATAAATTGGAACATTTACCTTTTCAGGTACATTCTGAAAAATTTGATTGTGAAGCATGTGTAACACCCCGTATTTTTTTTATATAATTAAAAATGAAATAAAATATATGAAAATATGCTTATGATAGGTAAATAATGGTGATGCATAAGGAGAATTAAGTAATACATGGAAGAGAAGAAAAATTAGTTCGATAACGGCGTATGTAACAGAAAAGATAGTAAAATAAGGATAACTAATTCAAGAATACAGAATTAGGTAAAATGGACATCACCATTGCGTTCGTCTCGGAAAAATACGCGAAATAGAGTCCGAGTTTTCAAAAATCGGAGTCCGTATGACCAAGATATGGCCAAAACAAGATTTCAGCAGACTTTCTGGCAGACTACCCGTGTCGACTGTTGTATCGACACACAAGTCGACCTTGCCCCCCTGTACAGGTCGACCTGGTCGGCTTGGGGTGGCCCACAACCCATTTTTGAGGCTCGGGATGAGTTTTGATGGTCCGGATGGGTTTTAGGGTTAATCCGATGGCTGAAATGAAGTGCTACACCTATAAAATAACACCTAGACCTAGCCTAACTCACACAAATTCATATGACGCCTAAATGCTGCTGGAATCTATCTTGAGCCATGGCCGCCGTCTCCAAATTAAAGCTTAAGCGTTCAAACCCAAATCAAATCAAAGATCAATGCTTCTACAACAAATTCAAGAGGATAGATCAATGACACTGCAACTTTCTACGACAAATTCACTCCCTAATTCATTAGCCATTCTCTGTAAGTTCTAGTTGCTTTCCGATTTAAATATTTAATTATAATGTGGCCATGAATTAAAGTGGAATTGGATTAAGTATGATGTAACGACCCGCATTCTACGCATCATAGGATCGTGGAATATTTATTTCTTTCACATATGAAGTCGTATGGTCATGTAACTTTGGGAGACGATTATTAGTGTCATTTCCCATGTTCATGATTTTTGTCGATTTTTAAATGACCGTTTTGCCCCTAGTTGGTACTGTTTTGGCCATAACTTTTGACTGGAAAGGAATTTTGACCTGAAACCACTTCCATTAGCTTCAAATGATGGTTTCTCTTTCCGTAGAGTGGTTACATTAGCCAAACGGACTTACCGTTTGGGAGATATGGCTGAAACAAGGTTTAGAGGGTTAAAAACAGCTAATTGGGCTTAACCGGGTGATTAGCAACTAGGTCCAATGGGAGATTTCGGGATTTGGGGTATTTAAGGGCTGCTAGGGTTACGATTTCGGTTTTAGACTCATTTTTCCAGCCGCCACTTACCTGTTTCAAGCTCTAGCAATGGCCTCCAACACCCAAATCACCTTCTAATCACTTTCTAATCAAGTTTTGGCCTAATCTACATCAAATCAAAGAAGATCTTCACCAAATTAGCAAGAGAGCTGCTGGAACACATACGGATTGGATCCAAATCAGAGATTATTTCAGATCTAAAGTTTGTTTGTGGCTAAGGTGAGTGATTTGCATAGTTCCTCACTAATTATGGTTAATTATGGTAATTAGCGAAGATTAGCGAAATTATGGCTCAGAAAAATCTAGAAGAATTCCTAAAATTCTAAAACATCATTTTATGCCTCTGATATGAATTTGGGTTAATTTCGACTAATTTTGCAAATCCCGGAATTTGGGGGATTAAGGGGTGATTAGTGATAATTAGCGAATTTATGCATGTTAAAAATCTGGAAAAATATTCAGAAATTATGAAATATTGTTTTAGGCCTCTGTTAGAAAATTTGGCTAATTTTGGATAAGTTTTGCTAATCCTATCGTTAGATTTGCTTAAACATGCTTAAGAGGGAAATATGGATTTTTGGGTATGTTTGATCTGTTTTGACATATCATATTGTTGTTTTGTTGTTTGTGGATGTTTATACATGTTGCTATGACTGTATGATGTGCTTTTTGACTGATTACAATAGTTAGAATGGTCGAAAACGCCGTCGAGAGGCGTGTAAACCATCGTTGGAAGTTGACCCGGATCGGATCGCTTATTCCTCCTACGACCCGACCCGATCGTGGTTAGACCCACGAGACGAATCGATGCAGCGCCGTGCCCAAACTGAAGTACTTCGATCCGGATCGCGAATGAGCACTACGACCCGATCTGCGTGGAGATGGAACCCGATCCGATGCACCCACGATCCACGAGTCGCGATCCGAAGCTGGTCACGATCCGACCTGGAGATGAAGCCACGAACCGACGCCAAGGAGCATGGAGCACGATCCGAAGGGGTTCCACGATCCGATCGACCACGAGTGGAAGAAGGAGCCACGAACCGTGCTTGGGGAGGGCGAACCGCGATCCGAACTAGATGAGGCCGATCCGATCCGATGAAGAATGTTGAAGGCCGATCCGATCCAATTCGATGGTGATGACCAATAACCCGAGATGCAAAGGTAGTCCAAATGGAAGTTAGAGCTCAGGATCCCGGAACCAGTTGGGAACCAATGAGGTCACTTCATGGTTGGGCTTTGCTGCGGGACGTGTGCAAAGGGGTTGTCGGTATTCATAACTTTGGTCCACCACTGAGAGATGGATAGTGGGCTTAGGATTGGATTCCGTCATGGCCCAAAGGATTAGAGGACCAAGGTAGTGGGTATCGTATGCTTCACGCACTGAGTGAGAGATGTGAGGATGCTTGCTATGTTTGATTGTTTGACATCACTATGACATGCACACCCCACCCCCGTTATCTTTACACCACTTGAAATGGCACCTTAGAGTGTTGTACAGTATGTAGTGCTAACTCTTTGGTTGCAGGTCCAGGTTCAGGTATGATTGGATTATACCTGTTATTATTCTGTTTAGATGCTTATCGCTCATACCAGGCTTTATGTCTGACCCAGAGTTTTATGTCTCTTCTTATTACTCTAGGTGCTCACACGAGCAGACTAGAGACAGGTTATGGTTAGCTGGTGATGCGCGAGTAGCTGATTCGGAGGCGAGCAGGAGGCTTCCACGTATGATATATAGATATTCTCCCTGTGTCGCTGGTGGTCGCTACTTGGGCATTAGTAGTGTACCTCCTTTATCTTGCTTTTGTTTTGTTGAGACAGTTTGAAAATTTTAATAATGTTTAACTTTGGATCATAAGCTATACTTATATTTTCCGCTGCTATGTTAGTTGTTTCAGCTTATGCACTGTCTCACCTGTTTTATGTCAAGTATGTTATTATTATATTTTATTCTATGCGCTGTGAGACATTCTACAGGTTCTTTGTTAGTTCATTTCCTTCTTCCCTTTTTCTTCTGACGACCGTCCCGTGCTAACTGGACATGTGTACAGCGCACTTTTGGAGGAAATGTCGGTTGGTGCGGGGCGGGCCGTCACACTTGGTATCAGAGCTCTAGGTTGCGTAGTTAACCTAGGGAAAGACAATAGGGAGAGATAGTACGTATATGAGAGCGCGTAGTTGTGATTACTTTGGTTTTCAAAAGCTATATATATATACTATTAGTAGTATAAGAATGAAGTCGTACTGCACTAGCACCACTATGGGATCGTTAATCGTTTCCCCTTTTACAGATTAACGATGAGCCGATATCCTAGAGGTGCTGGTAGAGGGACCAACCATGGGAATGCTTCTGACATGAGGACAATGTTCACCAACTTCATGAGAGACATGCTTAGAGATGTTCAGGGAGCAGTTCCCAATCCCGAAAATGGTGGTGGTCCAGTAGTGCAGGCGCCTAGGGCCGATTTCGCCAAGTTGTGCAAGGATTACACTAACCTTGGTGGGAAGCCGTTCCACGGAACGGAGTCGGCCACAGATGTTCAGGATTGGTTGGATAGCTGTGATCGTATCTTCGACGACTTGGGTCTTGAGGATGCGATGAAGAGAAGGCTAGCGTCTCGTCAGCTGCCAGGGCGAGCGATGAATTGGTGGAATGCCATTAGAACAGCTACTCCAGAAGATCAAGTTACTTGGAATCAGGTTAAGACTCGCTTTTGTGATAAGTTTATTCCAGCTGCTCATAAATCAGAACTGTTCAGGAAGTTCTTGGAGCTTAAGCAGAACGGTAGAGCAGTATCGGAGTATATCGCTGAATTCGACACTTTATCGAAATATGGATGGTCCCTTATCGATACAGTCGAAAAGAAGAACGAGAAGTTCATAACTGGCTTGGATGGGTACTTGGGGGAAAGATTTATAAACCATATCGATGAGACGTTCGAGTCTATTGTAGGAAAGGCATTAAGGTCAGAGAGCCTTTTCCCTAAGTCGAAGACTGAGGTTGCTACGGCATCTGTAGAGGAGCCACAGCCGCAAGCAGGCGGTGAAGGTCAGAAGAATTCTCAGAACAAGAGGAAGCAGAACCCGACCAAGGATGGTCAGGATAAGAAAAATAAGAAAGATGGCGAATGCTTTAGTTGTGGCAAGAAGGGCCATTACGCCATAGATTGTTGAGAAAAGCCTGGGGAAAGGAAGTGCTTTAACTGCGGCCAGGCGGGACATCACAAGGATGATTGCCCACAACCTCCTAGGGAGAAGCAGATTGTGAAAGCGTATGCTATCAACGCTGTTCCTTCTTCATCGAATGCCCCAACTGCGGCGCAGAAGGAAAAAGGTGTCGTTATTCGAGGTATGCTTTCTATTTAAGAAATTTTGATCGGGTTTTGTTTGACAAATTAGAGTTAGTCGATAGACCTTTAGTAGTGACGAACCCGATTGGTGGTTCGACTAGTTTGGCATGATTAGTTAATGTGGTCTTATCGACTCATGGATGTATGTTTCCTTGTGATTGCTTTGTTTTGGGCTTTACTGGGTTTAGCATTATTTTGGGGAGTCGATCTACTCCAAAGGAATAGGGAGGTATTAGGTACCTACCTAGTGATGGCGATAGTAACTGGAGTTAAGAAAGCTGAAAGGTTATCGTTGTAATAAGTTCTCGTTGTCTCTGGGAGGCAAATGAGTACTCCAGTGCTAGATTGTTTTGCTAGTATCACCTCATGT
Source organism: Allium sativum (assembly GCA_030737875.1). Classification (NCBI taxonomy): domain Eukaryota; kingdom Viridiplantae; phylum Streptophyta; class Magnoliopsida; order Asparagales; family Amaryllidaceae; genus Allium; species Allium sativum. The sequence goes on along the minus strand of CM060912.1, from coordinate 833,159,594 downwards.
GGATTGTCCGAACTCGGAGGAGATGTTCCTTGGGTGCTTGTCTGATATTGGTTTAGGCCTTTGGGGCTTGTGCTTGGGGAATGTCGATTTCGACTAGGTGGGTTGCGTGAGGGGTAAATAGTTGCTGTGATTTTTCATTGGATGATATCTTGGTTTACTCGAGGAGTGATGGGCAGACGGAACATGATAAGACTGTTCAATGGTATAGACTGCCCAGAGTTAGACTCGATAGGGTTATGAGATTGCTCGAGTGGGACTCGGGAAAGATGCAAAATAATGGATTGTTTAGGACCCTATGTTGATGTTCTCTATTAGATAGTAGAACTTTGAAGGAATAGGATGTGTTCGTTGATCATGGAAGATACAACGAAGGTTAGGGCGATTCAAGTTGGACTTGAACTCGTAAAAGAAAATAGGTGTTCGTTGATCTTGGAGATGCAACGAATAGGGAGACGACTCACGTTGGACTAGAGTTTGTCGGTACTCAAGACTGGGTCTGAGTTATAGATTGACTCGAGTTGGACTCGAGAAGGCTGCAAGGAATTGGATTCAGCTCGAGTTGGACTCGAGAGAGCAGCAAGATAATGGATAGACTTGGGTTGGACTCAAGTATTTTAGGAGGACTAAAAGCAAGGGTATCTGGGGACGCCCGTTACCTTGGATCCGTTGGACGTGATCTAGTTATCCTTGGAGGATAAACGTACGTTGGACGTACGGTAGTCCGATTGGAGGCTGGGCTTCCATTAGTTTAATTATCCTTGGAGGATAAACGTACGTTGGACGTACGGTATTCCGAAGGGAGGGGGGCTTCCATTGGCCTGGGATTGGTTGGACCAGTCAAGTAGGCATCGGTGTATGTATGGGGGCTGGGCTTCCATTAGTTAGTGATGTTGGTTGGACCAGACATGCTAGAATCGACATATTGGGATTGGTTAGACCAGTCATGTAGGTGTCGATGTGTTTATGAATTTAGCAGGTGATAAGTAGGACTTGTTTGATGGATGTTATGGTTGCTATGTTTGTTCCTATCTTTCTTCTCTTGAGTAGACTATCACCTGTAGGGTTCCAGCGATGGGGAACAAAGTAATTGTAGTAGGACTATGAGCCAGTGCAGTAGAGTCATCATGACTCGAGGGGCAAAGTGGACATAGTAAAGGATTAGTAAGGCTATGAGCCAGTGCAGTGGAGTTGTTATGACTTCATGGGGCAGAGTGGACATAGCAAAGGACTAGTGACTATGGATCAGTGCAGTGGAGTCGCCATGACTCCATGGGGCAGAGTGATCATAGTAAAGGATTTGGGTGCAGTACTAGTTGCATTGAGTAGGAGACATGCCAGTTTAGGGGTTTTGTTTCTAGGATGGAAGCAACTAGAGTATGTCACAGGATATGATTTCAGACCCAAGACTGAATTGGATTCAAAAACGCTAGTAAGCTTGACGATTAGATCGATTTTGATTGAGTGGATTGTTTCCAGTTAGAAGGACGATCCTAATCTATGGGGAACCATCTCTAGGGTAGAGATGGGTATCGATGGAAAGAGAATGATCAGGTACGGATTTGATCGAGAAGGGTGGCTTCGAAAGAATAAGGGACTAGTTGTACCCAACGTAGATGGACTGAGAGGTGAAGTGCTTAGAGCATATCATCACTCGAAATTGATTATACATCCCAGTGGTAACAAGATGTATTGAGACATAGAGCAGATCTACTACTGGGAAAGGATAAAGATAGGCAGAAGGCTTATCTTGATAAGAGACGAAGAGATTGGGAATTCTTCGTTAACGACTTGGTGTTCGTCGAGATCTCTCCATAGAGAATGTGATTCGGATTGGTTGGAGAGGTAGGTTAGCACCAAGATTTGTTGGCCCATTCCCAGTCCTCGAGCAAGTTGGGAATTTGGCGTATGAAGTAGAGCTACCTGACAAGATGGCGGGAGTTCACAACGTATTTCATGTTTCCCAGTTAAGGAAATTTGTGCAAGACCCTATTGTGGCTATTTCACCAGATCAGTTGGACGAAAGCGAGGTTGAACTCGAGGCGGTTGGGAACCGCAAATCTATGCGTATTGTTGGGAACGATACGAAGCAGCTTCGAAGGAAGGCGGTGAAACTAGTCAAGGTCCAGTGGGGTGAGAATGAGAAAGACTGTACTTGGGAAACAGAGGAGGATATAAGGAAGAAGTATCCAGAACTCTTTGCCTAGTAAGGTTTTGGTAGTGATAGTTTCTTCCCTTGTTAGTAAACCGCATGCTAGGATAGACTTGTTTTGCATGTTGATTGTTGTTTTATGGTTGATAGGCATGCGGAACACTTTGTGTGTTTTGGTTAGGGAATTTCGGGGGCGAAATTTCTTAAGGGGGGAAGAGTGTAACGACCCGCATTCTACGCATCATAGGATCGTGGAATATTTATTTCTTTCACATATGAAGTCGTATGGTCATGTAACTTTGGGAGACGATTATTGGGGTCATTTCCCATGTTCATGATTTTTGTCGATTTTTAAATGACCGTTTTGCCCCTAGTTGGTACTGTTTTGGCCATAACTTTTGACTGGAAAGGAATTTTGACCTGAAACCACTTCCATTAGCTTTGAATGATGGTTTCTCTTTCCGTAGAGTGGTTACATTAGCCAAACGGACTTACCGTTTGGGAGATATGGCTGAAACAAGGTTTAGAGGGTTAAAAACAGCTAATTGGGCTTAACCGGGTGATTAGCAACTAGGCCCAATGGGAGATTTCGGGATTTGGGGGTATTAAATGGCTGCTAGGGTTAGGATTTCGGTTTTACACTCATTTTTCCAGCCGCCACTTACCTCGTTCAAGCTCTAGTAATGGCCTCCAACACCCAAATCACCTTCTAATCACTTTCTAATCAAGTTTTGGCCTAATCTACATTAAATCAAAGAAGATCTTCACCAAATTAGCAAGAGAGCTGCTGGAACACATAGGGATTGGATCCAAATCAGAGATTATTTCAGATCTAAAGTTTGTTTGTGGCTAAGGTGAGTGATTTGCATAGTTCCTCACTAATTATGGTTAATTATGGTAATTAGCGAAGATTAGCGAAATTATGGCTCAGAAAAATCTAGAAAAATTCCTAAAATTCTAAAACATCATTTTATGCCTCTGATATGAATTTGGGTTAATTTAGACTAATTTTGCAAATCCTGGAATTTGGGGGATTAAGGGGTGATTAGTGATAATTAGAGAATTTATGCATGTTAAAAATCTGGAAAAATATTCAGAAATTATGAAATATTGTTTTAGGCCTCTGTTAGAAAATTTGGATAAGTTTTGCTAATCCTATCGTTAGATTTGCTTAAACATGCTTAAGAGGGAAATATGGATTTTTGGGTATGTTTGATCCGTTTTGACATATCATATTGTTGTTTTGCTGTTTGTGGATGTTTATACATGTTGCTATGACTGTATGATGTGCTTTATGACTGATTTCAATAGTTAGAATGGTCGAAAACGCCGTCGAGAGGCGTGTAAACCGTCGCTGGAAGTTGACCCGGATCGGATCGCTTATTCCTCCTACGACCCGACCCGATCGTGGTTAGACCCACGAGACGAATCGATGCAGCGCCGTGCCCAAACTGAAGTACTTTGATCCGGATCGCGAATGAGCACTACGACCCGATCCGCGTAGAGAAGGAACCCGATCCGATGCACCCACGATCCACGAGTCGCGATCCGAAGCTGGTCACGATCCGACCTGGAGATGAAGCCACGAACCGACGCCAAGGAGCATGGAGCACGATCCGAAGGGGGTCCACGATCCGATCGACCACGAGTGGAAGAAGGAGCCACGAACCGTGCTTGGGGAGGGCGAACCGCGATCCGAACCAGATGAGGCCGATCCGATCCGATGAAGAATGTTGAAGGCCGATCCGATCCAATTCGATGGTGATGACCAATAACCCGAGATGCAAAGGTAGTCCAAATGGAAGTTAGAGCTCAGGATCCCGGAACCAGTTGGGAACCAATGAGGTCACTTCATGGTTGGGCTTTGCTGCGGAACGTGTGCAAAGGGGTTGTCGGTATTCATAACTTTGGTCCACCACTGAGAGATGGATAGTGGGCTTGTAGTGATAGTTACACGGGACTGGATTCCGTCATGGCCCAAAGGTTTGGAGGACCAAGGTAGTGGGTATCGTATGCTTCACGCACTGAGTGAGAGATGTGAGGATGCTTGCTATGTTTGATTGTTTGACATCACTATGACATGCACACCCCACCCCCGTTATCTTTACACCACTTGAAATGGCACCTTAGAGTGTTGTACAGTATGTAGTGTTAATTCTTTGGTTGCAGGTCCAGGTTCAGGTATGATTGGATTATACCTGTTATTATTCTGTTTAGATGCTTATCGCTCATACCAGGCTTTATGTCTGACCGAGAGTTTTATGTCTCTTCTTATTACTCTGGGTGCTCACACGAGCAGACTAGAGACATGTTATGGTTAGCTGGTGATGCGCGAGTAGCTGATTCGGAGGCGAGCAGGAGGCTTCCACGTATGATATATAGATATTCTCCCTGTGTCGCTGGTGGTCGCTACTTGGGCATTAGTAGTGTACCTCCTTTATCTTGCTTTTGTTTTGTTGAGACAGTTTGAAAAGTTGTAATAATGTTTAACTTTGGATCATAAGCTGTACTTATATTTTCCGCTGCTATGTTAGTTGTTTCAGCTTATGCACTGTCTCACCTGTTTTATGTCAAGTATGTTATTATTATATTTTATTCTATGCGCTGTGAGACATTCTACAGGTTCTTTGTTAGATCATTTCCTTCTTCCCTTTTTCTTCTGACGACCGTCCCATGCTAACTGGACATGTGTACAGCGCACTTTTGGAGGAAATGTCGGTTGGTGCGGGGCGGGCCGTCACATATGATCTATTCCTTTTGCTTTTTGAATCTTTAGTTTTGAGACTTGTCTACCTTTATTCTCATGACAAGTTTGTGATTTATTCAGCGGTTTTCTTGATTCATAATGATGTTATCATCAAGTTCTAATCTTTATGCCTATCATGATGTTGTTTTTCTCTCTGATTTATTTATTATGCAAAATTCTTCCTTTCCCCTATTTGTTTTCTTTTGATGAACCTTGGTCAATTTCGGACCTAGGCCTAAACTGCGATTTGCGTGCGATTGAATACGGGGGAAATATTGGGATATTGCCTTGTTGGATATATGTGTTTGGTAGAATCGAAGGCATAATATGAAAACATGGAATACATGTAGTTGGTATGAAACTTGACCTATGTAAAATATGGAAAGAATATTGATACATATATTTGGCTAAAAATTGATCTGTGTGAATTGGGCATAGCTTTGTAAACATGTAAACTATGAATCTTGATATATGTATAAAAAGGCATGAAACTTGGTATATATGTAAAATTGTCTAAGATTAGGCATATATAAATTTGGCATACATGTAAACAGGCATGAATTGAACATATGTAAATTTGGTTTGAATTAGGCATATGTAAAACGGACATGTAATCTAGAACTTGGGCATATGTTAAATAGGTGAAATTTGTGGTTGAAACACATATGATAATTTATGTCTTGAAAAGGGGCTAATATGAACACGCCTAAATAGGTTTTGTGTAGTTGGCATGTAATAGCCTTAAAGGAGAGATAAATATAAATTGAGATAAGTTGCCTTTAATGGCCTAAGATAAATTGTGGTAAAATTGGTATGATTTTGCATACCATTAATTGATGGACATAATTGAGTCAATTATGGACATCGTTAAATTAGGAATTAATTGATAATTTGAATAGGGGAAATAAATTCAAATTGGGGTAAAAAATTATAAGTGATATTCAATGCTTAGGACACGAGGTTGGACACGTTTGTGACGTAAACCTGCCCGGAACCGCCCGGCGAATCCAGTAGTCACAAATGTCAGCCCAATGTGAGAGGTCCTAGGCCCAAATTAAAAGTGTAACAGTTGTAAAGACACGAGGTTAGACTCTTTTATGGTGTAAGACTGCCCGGACCCGCCCGACAATTCCAGCTGCCATAAATGTCAGTCTAATGTGAGAGGTCTTTATAAGGTTACGGCCTTAATGAATTAAGAAATACTTTACCAGATAAACATGTGGTGGGACATGGGGGATAAGTGGGTGACATGTGGGTGACATGTGGAAATACAAACAGTAATTCTTAACCAATGTAACCAGATAGACGAACGGGGTTAAGTTAATAAACCACACTTAACCAATCAAACATAATAAGCGAGAAAAGTTAAGTTAACTAAGGTAAACAATTAACCATGGAAACATAACGAGTAGAAGGGTTAAGTACATATCGGGTTGGTGGGTAATATTAGTAAATATAGGCCCACATACACTTAACCATTAAATACACATGCTTGAATCAGTAGCGGGGTTAAGTACACATCAGGGTTGGTGGGTAATATTAGTAAATATAGGCCCACATACACTTAACCATTAAATACACATGCTTGAATCAGTAGCGGGGTTAAGTACACATCAGGGTTGGTGGGTAATATTAGTAAATATAGACCCACATACACTTAACCATTAAATACACATGCTTGAATCAGTAGCGGGGTTAAGTACACATCAGGGTTGGTGGGTAATATCAGAGAATATAGGCCCACAGACTTCACCATTAGAAAAACGTAGTAACGGGGACCCATTTCAGCAGTAACCCACATTAGGTATCAACGGAACCCTGAGCTAGGCAGGGTGGGGCACGATTACTGGGCTGATTATAAGAGGTCAAATTTGCGGTGGTTGGTGCAGCAGTGCAGGTTCTAACGGAGTGCGGGCATGCACACACTTCGGTGCAGAAAATTTAGCCACTGGGCATCAGTAGGTATAAAGCTTTGCATCTTGATTGTGTCAGGGATGCCACCATGGGACTTGATACACCCCATGGTGGGACCAACACAAGTATCTACAAGTAGGGGGCCGCGTGACACAAACGAGAACTAGGTCAAGTAGGGAGCCGATCGATAAGGTAGTAAGGGTGCATCGAATATATACATGGCCATTGGGGTGATCGAGGTGGAATCCTCATAATCGATGTACACCTGAAGGCTACCATAATTGCGGGGATTGGGATCACGTTGTAATTATTATATAACACGGGCTACTAGTTGGGACACTAGTAGGGGGTACGGATCCTTGTTACACAGGACACTAGTTGGGACACTAGTAGGAATACAGATCATTGAATGTAAGACACTTATGAGGATGCTAGTTAGGTGGTACAGAGCAAATAGATATCGTTTTAATGGTAAAGCTTAGAAACCTTGCGATGTTATTCTTGATAGAAACCATGCGGTGGGATACTTGATAGGAATTATGGGACGTTATACTTGTTTCATCGTGCCCGAAGTTTATCTTGTTACCTTAGTTTATCTTGTTATCTTAGTTTATCTTGCCTACCTTGTCATCATGCTTATGTTTACTTTCAGTTTATTCATGCCATGTTATCTTTACCTATTTTTATGCTGAAAGTCACTAGGACTTACTCAGTCTTTATGACTGACCCGTTTTGTTTCGCCTCTTTTTCTTCCGTTCCCCCCCCCCCCAGGTTCACAGGGTGGTAATACAACTTAGTTCGGATCTTACCAAGCTCCAAGGCTCTTTCAAGTATGGCTTGGATTTCTCTTGGCTATGGCTTGCTTTGCTTTATTGGGGAATACTGTAGTTTGTTTTTATGCTTCTTTGTTTTTGAGCAAGACAGATATTTTAACTATGAAATTGGGTATTGGAAGTTGATGGGCTTTTCTTGTAAACATTTATATTTAATAAATGATTTGAAGTACTTCCACTTTATTTTCCGCTGTTTTATATATGTCTGTCTTGTAATATTTCTGTTCCAGTACCCATAATACTCCATTGAAGTTAAGGCATTCCCTTTGTGAGTGACCTTAACAGATGTGGGGTGTTACATTTGGTATCAGAGCAGAAGGTTACCAGACTAGGCAAAAGTTTTCAAAAACCTTCTGAAATTATTTTCAAAACATTTACAAAGAAGCAAATTTTCAAGAAAATTTTGTTTTAATTAAAACGCATATTCCCCAAAGCCATATGAACTATCTTTTGATTCTCTCTTGAAATCTCTTCTCACTCTTTTCACCATAGTTTCGTAGGCATCCGACACATGTCGGAGGGTAAAGGAGTGCCCAACCTCCGTCTGTAGCCGTGGTAGTCCCATCTGCGTCTAATCTTATTTCAAGTTGGGTAGAGTGTCGTGCGTTGGGGGTAGCTTCGAGAGACTTGTCAACAAACTATACAAGGACAGTAATAACAAAAAACTAGATGTTACAGCTTAATCCATGAAGGAGGAAAAAGGTGAAAGGAAAGAGGCCAAAGAGAAAGAATAGTAAAACCCATGACAAGAGAGAGTATCTTTAGTGAGAAGGGACATGTAGTTAAGTATTATAGGACAAGGGCAAGGGACAAGATCGTCGAGAGGGCAATTGTATGCTCTCACTACTAGCGTACCTAAGAGAGTGGTAACGTTTCTGTTAAAGGTTCAGCTTTTCTTTTCTATCATCCCGCTAGAACTTTGTTTTTGTACATCGCATCCTTTTAATTCTGCTTCGATAGTTGAGTCTCTGAACCTTAGTACTAGCATAGTAGAGGATCCCATTTTTGTCTCAAATCCTGTTGGGGAAATCAGCTCATTTATTCATGACTTGTTTGGATTTGAGAATGTCTATGCTAAGCGTTGAGTTTAGAAGTAATGTTTATGTTTTGGGCTATGGGTTGATTCTAGCGATGGAGTGGTTATCCAGTAAGGGTGACCTTCTCGGTTTTGAAAAGAGGGTAGTTAAACTCTTGACTTGCCTCGGTAATACCCTCGAACTCGAAGGTAACCTTTAGGGTTCTATCATGATTTGTTTCCTAGAATCTCTTGACACATTTATTGGTAATTTGTAATCCGATCGAGTAGTGTTCGCCACTAAGGCGGATGGGTCATTTCGCTTATGCATGAGTTGTAGAGAATCACCTTAGTAAGTACATTTGGCAACATGGTTGGCATTTATTTCCAAGAGATAGTTCTTCTATGTGGAATACCTGATAGTAAGTGGACGAGATCCAAGATTCACTAGTGAATTTTGGAGAGCTTGCATGAAACCATGAGTACGCAGTTATGTTTGAGCCGAGTATACTAGGAGGAGAATAAGTGAAAGTGGAACGAGAGGCAAAAGTGAAATGGATTCAAACCCATATTTTGGAAACAAGAATTAAGAAGCTACGGAATTGTGAATTTAAAGGCGGTCAAAGCACAATGGAGTTAAGCTCAAAGAAATGCGACTTAGAAGATTGAAGGCTAGATTCGCGCATCATATCTCTTTTTAAGAGTATATCCATGATCTCTCTTTTCCTATAGAGCTTACTCACATGCTATCTTTTGTGTATATCCTCTCGGTCCTATTCTCAATCTAATTTCTGTTGCAAACCCCATAGGGAGTATGACTCATCTGTTAGTAACACATGTTGAGGCTTGAGGGTGTTCGTTGGGTTGACTAAACTTTTTGGGTTTTATAGGATACGGGTTGGTCTTAGGAAGGGATTTCCTTGTGACCTAGTAGGAGTCCATCATGCTTAGTTTCCTAGAATCATATATATTGGTTGGGATGAGTAATTCTTTGGGTGTCAGTCTGATGTTGATTTCGGTCTTCGGGGCGGATGCTTAGAGAGTTCTTCTCCTAATCAATATATATGTGGCATAGATTTCCAGTTTTGACATTGCCTAATGGGCACAAAGTTTTTACTTGCTTCTATCATTCGACTATATCTTTAGGTAGGAATATTTGGGTGTAAACATGTGTTTGAGACATGTTATGATTGATGGTTGCAAGTGGTTGCAAGTGGTTGCTAGTGGTTGCTCGTGGATGCATATACACGCACATTAGGCACTAGATCGGCTCAGTCACCTTTCATATTGCATATGCATGAGTGTTTACACTTGTTTATGGATGAAATTGAACGTGTTATCATGTGGATGTTGCATATGGATGGATGTTTGTGCACACATATAGTGTTTACGTGACTAGGATTATTTGCATACATGTGGATTCATGGCACTTAACATATTTTGCATTAGAAAGATCAATCAGGCCTGATCATTTGCATTAGACAAGGAACATATACACACACTTCTTGCATATGTTCATACAACATTAGAAATCTCTTAAGGACAATGAATGCCTGTGATTGATGATTGAGTAGATGGATGATGGATGGTAGGACACATTCTTCTTAACTTGAAGATTTCGGGGACGAAATCCTTTAAGGAGGGGAGAATGTAACACCCCGTATTTTTTTTATATAATTAAAAATGAAATAAAATATATGAAAATATGCTTATGATAGGTAAATAATGGTGATGCATAAGGAGAATTAATTAATACATGGAAGAGAAGAAAAATTAGTTCGATAACGGCGTATGTAATGGAAAAGATAGTAAAATAAGGATAACTAATTCAAGAATCAGGAATTAGGTAAAATGGACATCACCATTGCGTTCGTCTCAGAAAAATACGCGAAATAGAGTCCGAGTTTTCGAAAATCGGAGTCCTTATGACCAAGATATGGCCAAAACAAGATTTCAGCAGACTTTCTGGCAGACTACCCGTGTCGACTGTTGTGTCGACACACAAGTCGACCTGCCCCCCCTGTGTCGACTGTAGTGTCGACTCCCCCCTGTACACGTCGACCCGGTCGGCCTGGGGTGGCCCACAACCCATTTTTGTGGCCCGGGATGAGTTTTGATGGTCCGGATGGGTTTTAGGGTTAATCCGATGGCTGAAATGAAGTGCTACACCTATAAAATAACACCTAGACCTAGCCTAAATCACACAAATTCATATGACACCTAAATGCTGCTGGAATCTCTCTTGAGCCATGACCACCGTCTCCAAATTAAAGCTTAAGCGTTCAAACCCAAATCAAATCAAAGATCAATGCTTCTACAACAAATTCAAGAGGATAGATCAATGACACTGCAACTTTCTACGACAAATTCACTCCCTAATTCATTAGCCGTTCTCTGTAAGTTCTAGTTGCTTTCCGATTTAAATATTTAATTATAATGTGGCCATGAATTAAAGTGGAATTGGATTAAGTATGATCTATTCCTGTTGTTTTTTGAATCTTTAGTTTTGAGACTTGTCTACCTTTATTCTCATGACAAGTTTGTGATTTATTCAGCAGTTTTCTTGATTCGTAATGATGTTATCATCAAGTTCTAATATTTATGCCTATCATGATGTTGTTTTTCTCTCTGATCTATTTATTATGCAAAATTCTAACTTTCCCCTATTTGTTTTCTTTTGATGAACCTTGGTCAATTTCGGACCTAGGCCTAAACTGCGATTTGCGTGCGATTGAATACGGGGGAAATATTGGGATATTGCCTTGTTAGATATATGTGTTTGGTAGAATCGAAGGCATAATATGAAAACATGGAATACATGTAGTTGGTATGAAACTTGACCTATGTAAAATATGGCAAGAATATTGATACATATATTTGGCTAAAAATTGATCTATGTGAATTGGGCATAGCTTTGTAAACATGTAAACTATGAATCTTGATATACGTATAAAAAGGCATGAAACTTGGTATATATGTAAAATTGTCTAAGATTAGGCATATATAAATTTGGCATACATGTAAACAGGCATAAATTGAACATATGTAAATTTGGTATGAATTAGGCATATGTAAAACGGACATGTAATCAAGAACTTGGGCATATGTTAAATAGGTGAAATTTGTGGTTGAAACACATATGATAATTTATGTCTTGAAAAGGGGCTAATATGAACACGCCTAAATAGGTTTTGGGTAGTTGGCATGTAATAGCCTTAAAGGAGGGATAAATATAAATTGAGATAAGTTGCCTTTAATGGCCTAAGATAAATTGTGCTAAAATTGGTATGATTTTGCATACCATTAATTGATGGACATAATTGAGTCAATTATGGACATCGTTAAATTAGGAATTAATTGATAATTTGAATAGGGGAAATAAATTCAAATTGGGGTAAAAGATTATAAGTGATAATTAATGCTTAGGACATGAGGTTGGACTCGTTTGTGACGTAAACCTGCCCGGAACCGCTCGGCGAATCCAGTAGTCACAAATGTCAGCCCAATGTGAGAGGTCCTAGGCCCAAATTAAAAGCGTAACAGTTGTAAAGACACGAGGTTAGACTCTTTTATGGTGTAAGACTGCCCGGAGCCGCCCGGCAAATCCAGTTGCCATAAATGTCAGTCTAATGTGAGAGGTCTTTATAAGGTTACGGCCTTAATGAATTAAGAAATACTCAACCAGATAAACATGTGGTGGGACATGGGGGTTAAGTGGGTGACATGTGGAAATACGAACAGTAATACTTAACCAACGTAACATGGTAATTAGACCAGTGGGTAGGGTTAAGTAAATAAGAACACTTAACCAATATGATATAAATGGGTGGGTTAAGTAATATGATTAGGTTAATGTGGACACTTAACCAATTTAATATGTTGACTACGGGAGTGGGTAAGGTTAAGCAAATGTTTAACCATTATAACATGATTAAACTGGACTAGAGAGTGAGGTTAAGTTAATGAGAACGCTTAACTAATACGATGGGTTAATTAGACAAGTGGTTGTGGTTAAGTAGTAACACTTAACCAACATAACAGGACAAGCGGGTGGGTTAAGTTAACTTGAATAAGTTGATAACACTTAACCATTATAATAGGACTAGTGGATGGGGTTAAGTTAACATGCACTTAACCAATCTGATGTAGTGCGTGGTAGGGTTAAGTAACACATGGGGTTAAGTTAACAAGAAAATTCTTAACCAATGTAACCAGATAGACGAACGGGGTTAAGTTAATAAACCACACTTAACCAATCAAACATAATAAGCGAGAAAGGTTAAGTTAACTAAGGTAAACACTTAGCCATGGTAACATAACGAGTAGAAGGGTTAAGTACATATCGGGTTGGTGGGTAATATTAGTAAATATAGGCCCACATACACTTAACCATTAAATACACATGCTTGAATGAGTAGCGGGGTTAAGTACACATCAGGGTTGGTGGGTAATATTAGTAAATATAGGCCCACATACACTTAACCATTAAATACACATGCTTGAATCAGTAGCGGGGTTAAGTACACATCAGGGTTGGTGGGTAATATTAGTAAATATAGGCCCACTTACACTTAACCATTAAATACACATGCTTGAATCAGTAGCGGGGTTAAGTAAACATCAGGGTTGGTGGGTAATATCAGAGAATATAGGCCCACAGACTTAACCATTAGAAAAACGTAGTAACGGGGACCCATTTCAGCAATAACCCACATTAGGTATCAACGGAACCCTGAGCTAGGCAGGGTGGGGCACGATTACTAGGCTGATTATAAGAGGTCAAATTTGTTGTATATAACGCAGTTGTATACACAATTATATGATTTTTGTTTGATGATAACAAACAAATATATATTATTATAAATGTATTTGTTATTGTAATGTTTTATATATACAACACAGATAGGAATATAATATTTATATTATATTTCTAACATTCAAACAGTACATCAGTACAACTCTGTATAACTCCACTATTTAAACATTCACTGTATATTGTACTTGTATATAAACAGAATATAATAGACAAGTTCGTTTGACAATAAAATGATATTTTATTTCAATCAAATTTGTTTATTACATATATCTGTACAATTCTCTCACAGCTCCTCAGTACAGTTTATTCATTGTCACTCAGTCATACATATACACAGTTACATTTCATATATATCCATTTTCACTTGTATATACAGACTCATATATTCATTGACACCACACACTGTCTTCTTATCCTCAGCTTTCAGTCCAGTCATCACAGTCAGTCCAGTCATCCCCGCTTACCTGTCACACATGAAACAGAAACACACAGTATACTGCAATAGAAATAATACTGAATATATGCAAATATAAATTTTGTTTTTAGAATTTTATTTGCCTCAGATTTCTGGTGTGTTTCTCATCATTTTTCTTGACTTGATCTGAATTATAAAACCTTCAATCTGTGTCTTGACAGCTTGTGATATTCATAGTGATACACTGTAAATAACACAAGGTAGACAGTATGTATATACAGTGCAGGGACAGGAAAATTTGTCTGATGGCTGCATATACACACGTGTATATATATACACGTGTGCACTGCCTCGCCAATCAGCGAGCAACTGAGGAGTAGCCACATGGACCTGCTCGACTCAGTGTATACTCAGAAAATAGTCAAAGTAAAAATCAAAAGAGAAATGGAAGTATACTTCAAGCAAACTCAAAACAGTGTGAAACAAGATGGTGTGCAAATACATAGTTCAGCATGACAAGGTGGAGAAGATCAAATACAAGGCTTAAATACATGGTTCAAGTAATGCAGCATATCAAGACAGTGGACACACAAATGTCAGAATCAACACAAGACAGGTCAAAGTCCAAGAAGAAAGTGAAAATGCCATGTTCAAACAAGAGTCAAGTCAGAATGTACAGCAGTAAACATGGAGCAAATATGTACATAGTGCAACATGTTTACAATGAACCAAGTATATACATGTTCAGCTACATGAAGCAAGAAACGTTTCATGTCATATGGAAGTGGAAAGCAAGTTGCAAGCTAATCAAGAGCAAGTAATCAGTGATCTCAAAACCAAGTGAGCATGAAAGCAGGAAAGTGGACATGCAAATGCAATGATGACTAAAACTGCTCAACTAGTGACGAGCCTTCAAACAACATATGCATGCACAACAGGGATGAGAATACACATATACATTGCCAAGTGTCGAGGCAGACCAAAGTTCTGCAGTAAGATGGCATATACATGAAACTAGTGTATGGGATCTCTACATGGATAGTGAGGGAAAACAAATCAAACCGCAGACGATCAGCATAGTCAATACTATATGGTGTTACTACATGCAGCAGCAAACATACTCAGGTTCAAGACAAATGGTCGAGACAGTTTAAAATGCAACAACAGAAGAATGATACATGGTGATACAGTGGTGCACAAGTACAACAATACACAATGGTGGTGAACACATGCAACACAGGTCACAATGGAACAGAAATGGTCGAGTCATGGTTCAGTTCAAGTCAGGTGTACACAAAGCAGTGCATGTCCACACAATTGAGACAAGAAAATCTCATGGTTGATTCAGTGTTAAAATTGATTACCAGAAAGTCAACAGGAGTTTCAAAACGAAAAAGAAATTTCAAATCTGCATTTCCAGAAAACAGTTTTTTTTTGGCATGCAACTTTTAATTTGTTTCCAGTTTTTTATCTCTCCCAAACTTCTCGGCAGCAATTGATTGCCAGATTTTATAAATCACATTTCCTGGAAATTCAGTGATCAAGTTTTTGAACTATACCAAATTTGGCCAAAGTGTATTTGGCAAGAATTCCAGACAGTTTTTTTTTTAAATTGCTAAATCAAATCTTATCATGGGTTTCAAATGTTCAAATCTTTTTTTTGGAAAATTAAGTTGCCAATAAGCTCATTTGTTTCCACAAATCCCAGAAACATTTTTTTGGAAATAAAATATTTTGATTGGTTCCTAAAATCAAGCATGTTCTTTTACGGAAATGTTTTCAATTTTGCAAGAACAAATGTGGGACAATCAATTCTTTTGTTCCAGTTTTCAGTGAATTCACAGAGTGTATTTAAGGGATGAAATCAATTTTCGATTTCATATATTTCCAATTTTTACCGTAGCAGTGGGAACAATAATACTGCAATTCAAAAAGGGCCAAAATCATTTCAGGAACTCACGCAACAAAAGAGGAAACCGCACAATTCAAATTCAATGCCAGAAATTTGCAAAAGGGGAAATCAACGAATCTCATCAATTAAATTGATCAATTCAAAAGCAGAAACCAGAACAAGTCAACACGTGAAATCAGAGGGTTTCTAGGGTTTTCTAAATCCCTATTTAATCACCATTTTCATCATTGGCAATAAAATCGAATCCACACGCAACAGTCAAGAAATCGAAACCCACAAAATAGTTCAATTTTCTCAAAGCAACAAATTTCAGAGAACTCACTGATTCGATCGAGCCAGAGAGCAACTCCAAGTCAGACGAGGAAAGCCATCGAAGAATCAAGCTTCGGAATTATCATAACGTCAACAATCAAGCATCGATTTGGTCTGGAGCAATTGAAGAAACCCTAGTTTCTAATCGCCGCCGCCATTTTTGAGTTTCAGAGCAAAAGAGAACGGGCTGAACTAATTTTAAAAGGGCCGGCCTATGTTTGAAGTGTTAAAGGGAGTGACCCCTTTTTGTTTTAAATCCTAGGGTTTTTCTTATTGTTTTAGTTTTAATTGTCTTTATTTTTTTTGTGTCGTTTCATTTTGTTCTGTAAAACATTCTGAACAGTTTATAGAGTCTGTAAAACTCTAGGGGAGTTTCAGTTAGGAGTTAACTGACAGTACTAGAATCTGTAAAATCTAGGAATACAGGTTACGAGTTTGTAATCTGGGGAAAATCTGATTCAGGGGATTGAATCAGTCTAGGGATTTGAGCGTAGGGTTAGAATAGGAGCAGGGTTTGCGAGTGTACATGGTTTTGTATGCGGGATCTGTTCTATCACCTAGTAGAAACCTTAGAAATGCAGCAGTAGGCAGGGTTTTGTCGAAGCTGGGTATATCTGTGTGTGATTTATTTTCTGCATTTCTGTTTCTGCTATATTCTGTGATCTGTTTATTATTTTAATATCCTGTCAGTTTTTCAATTCTATTTAAAAACTGTGAAAAACCCTATTCACCCCCCCTCTAGGGTTATTCTAGATCCAACAGTGGTATCAGAGCCTGGTAATTTCATTAACTCTAGAGTCATGGGTAACCCTTGCTGTCAGTCCACAGAGAGTCAGTCCAGTTCATCTCCAACTATTTTCACTGGAACAGATTTTTTAAATTGGAAATCCGAAATGGAATTTTATTTAAAATCTATTGATATTAAATGTTGGGATGTTGTTATCAATGGGTTTGACATTGTAGATAAAGCTTCTAATTCTCGTGCTACACATATTCTGTATTCTCACCTTGATGATAATCAATATAGTCTGATTTCTCACTGTCTAACTGCGCAGGAAATTTGGACAGCTCTAACTACAAGATATGGAAACGACAGCAACTTCTCAAAACCCTCAACTGTCAACTCAGATTCAGATCTTTGTTCAACAGATGAATCAGCTGATGAAGACTCAACAGATGATGAGATAAGAAATTTTTCATATGAAGATCTGGTTTATTTTTGTGTTGATTTAACCAAATCTGTTGACAAACTCCAATCGAAAAATAAATCTCTGAAATCTATAAATTCTGAGCTGACCAACAAGATAAATTGTTTGGAATCAAAATTGTCAAATGTCGTGAAATTTGAAAATTCTAATTGTGAAAATTGTTTGAAATTAAAAACTGATCTCGTTCATTTCAATAATAATATTCGAAGGCTTGAAGAAGAAATTTTAATTTTAAAAGATAACGAGATTGAGCTGAAAGATGCAAACAATTGTTTACAAAAGGAATTTATAAATTTCAAGGCTATCAAAAATTCCAAACATGAAAACGCTGAAAATGATAGTTTGTTGAAAACAGATCTGTTTTTGAAAGAGCTTGAAATCGAAATTGAAAATTGGAAGAAACTTGAATCTGAAAGTCGAAAATATTTTGATTCTGAAATGGCTAAGTCCCAAACAAAAATCAAATTGCTTAATGATGAAAATTTGGTTTTGAAATCTGAGTTTGAAAGATGTAAGATCACTAAAAGTCGTTGTTCAGATTTAATAAAAGAAAACGATAATCTTAAAACTGAAATTCAACAACTTGAAACAATTTTATCTAAATTTTCAAACGGTGAAAAATCTTTGGATATGTTGTTGAAAAACCAACTTACTGTTGGAAATAAACGTGGTCTTGGTTTTGGGAAGAATAATGTTTTGGGAAAACAAAATTCAAATGATTTGAAAAATCCCTCAAATTGCTTTGGAAAGAACTACGTTGAAAATTTGAACTCTGAAAATTTCAAAGGTTTTTTGAATCGAAATTGTGATGAGAAATCGTTTTATAATAAACCATTTAAACAATCTTGGATCCCGAATAAAAATAAAACGACTTTGACTAAATTCAAACAGATTTGGGTTCCAAAGGGTACAAAGGTTAATTCTGATGGTTTTTTATACAAACAGGTTTGGGTACCAAAAGTGGTAAATGTATTTCAGAGTGTTTTTACAAATTTTGTTAGACCACTTAATTCACTCAACTGCTAGGTACCAGCGAAGGCTGAGGAACTGCTGTGCTGAAAAGAAATTTGAAATCAAGATTGTTTATAATTCTGTGTCATTTACAGTTCCTTAGGCCAACATTTGTTGAGTTAGAGATTCTGCTTTACATTGGATTCTGGTATGATCTCTAAACTCACCTTTGTATATTCTCTTTGTTTGTTTTTTATTTTCTGTTTTTATTCCTTCCTCTATCTCCTTCTTTTTTGTTTTTTTTATTTGACACTGCCATATTCTTCTCTGTCTGTACTTCTTAAACTTCCAGTTGCAGAATTCATGATCTTTCTTGAAATATGCTTTATTTGTATAAAATCATCGTGTGTTAATCATTTCTATATCCTAAATTTAATCTTGTAAATATCTGCAATTGTTTTTTGAGATTTTTTTATTTCTGAATTCATAACAGTGTTGATGTATTCTTATCATATCTTGAACACTGTTAATTTGAATTCTAAATTTTTTGAAGATCTGAATATTTAATGAAATGTCACACACCTTTGTTGTTCTGAGTTTATTCTAATTCATTTTAGAAAAGCTCAAAATATTATACTCATTACAACACTCTGTTATTTATCAGTTGTGATAATTTCATTGATTTTCAGATTGGCTTGTATCAGTGATACATCTTGGAATTCATCTTTATTCATGATCATTATATTGAAATATGTTTGTTTGAAATCATCTGAAATTCTAGATATTTTGAATATCACACACCTCTTATTTTTGAAATTGTCAATCTCGTGTGACTGATTCAATATATCCCAAAACTTTACATTGATTCATGTGATTTCAAATAAATTATCCCGATCATGAATATTTTCAAATTTGATGTAAATGACCTGAAATTTCTCTTGGGCTTGTCGGAAATAGTTTTGAGAAATTCTTGAAAATGTTCTTTTTGAAAATGGTCTTTGAAAATCATTGTTATTTCATGATTATATGATTTAAATATTTGTTTGTTGAAAATCATTTGAAATTGTTGATTTATTAAATCTCACACATATCTCAATTCAAAAATTTATAAATTGGTGTGATTGATTTATTAAATCCTGTTATTTTCATATTCCTCAAATGATTTCAAATAAACGTTATTTCTAATCTTGGATCATGAATGATCTTATGTGACCATCCGCTGACAAATCTGACGTGATTTTATGTTCTGTGTTGCTTTGATACTGTTTTCAAATAACTGCCTGCTTTAATCTGACCGCTGCTCTGATACATGTGCATAATCTGTTATCTTGTCTAATTGGGCTTTGTATTTATAATTCTTTTGTCTATGACATTCCTGTTCAGTATCATGTTAAAATTCCTCGTAAATAGAGACACCAAGTGATATCAGAAGCGCCTTATTTTTGTCTCACCCATCTGTACTTAGATTCAAATCTTCACCATGTATATATCCACACACTCCTTTTGTCTTGTACACATTTTTTCCCTCTTGTCGTGTATAGATCAGCATATTCCTCTTGTAAGTGATTTTCAATTTTAGAATTATTTATTAATTATTCATTCAGAAATTGAAATCAATATACCAAATTGTTCTTTATTTATAACTCATCAAAATATATCAGAATTTGAAAATGTGATGAAGTATGACTACAATATATTTCACAACAAGAGGAGATTTTATTTTTAGATTTTCATGACGGTTGAATACTTATTATAATATCGTTGAACTGGCAATTATTTCACGATCATTTTCTTTATCTATCATCATTCTGCCATCCATCATGATTTTATATTAATGTGGAGAGTTTAATATTTTTAAAATCACCTTGAACAAACAGTGAAAATAGTTGTGATGGAATTGTGGTTATGCTATTTTTCAGAATTAGTGTCAAATGAAAATTTTCAATAATCCCGGTACAGTTCATGCATATCTCATAATATAATTAATTTAGAAATTTATTTCACAGTCCATCTCTGTACTTACCACATTTCTATCATCCATATTGGCTTTATATATCGAGGAGTTTTTTCCTTTTAAATGCTGAAAATAATAAATATAATTAATATATAAGTGTGTCTCTAACCTCATTTAAAAATCCAAGCTCTGGTCATGCATGGTTAAGAGACAACTTATAATTTAAGCTGCGACTGACCTCATTTAAAAATCCAAGCTCTGGTTATGTGTGGTCAGTGTGCTCTTAAATAAAAATAAAAGAAAGAGGAATAATGTGCTATAAATTGAAATAAACTTGAAATTCTCCTTTGTGTATAAACG
The DNA here is from genome assembly GCA_030737875.1 of Allium sativum. Lineage (NCBI taxonomy): Eukaryota > Viridiplantae > Streptophyta > Magnoliopsida > Asparagales > Amaryllidaceae > Allium > Allium sativum. Next base: position 833,139,009 of record CM060912.1, on the reverse strand, counting down.
CCAGCCTACCAATCCATTTTCTAATCTGTGAAATGTGTTAATATTTTATGATGTATTATGATTTGCTGATTGATGGTTATTGGGATTTGAGGTTATTCGATCTTGTCACTTAAATTGAATTATTAATTATAGTCCAAATTCCATCTCTGTTTTTGAACCTCATTTTTTTTTAAAAATAATTGGAATACATTTTTTTTACTCTCCCCATTTTATATACAATTCATCGTAAATCCGTCATTCTCTACAATGTGAGATATGCCACCAGTTCTTAGTTTATTATGATTTTTGTTTGACTGATTGAGATTTATGATGACTGTTCTTCCTCTTAAGTTGATATAGTATTTGTTATTCATTTTTCATCTATATTTATAAATTCTGTATCCTTTTGATGATAACAAAAGGGGGAGAATGGATTAGATTTTGATTTATGAATGAATATTTTATAAATATTTCAATTTTGAGAATTCTGAATCCTTTTACATTCTTTTCACTCATGCACAGTTATAGGGGGAGTTTCTGTTGTAGGGGGAGCTAATAAATAGGGGGAGTTCAGAATTCACTGTCAAACACATTTATTGTAATCAAAATCTTTTATTTGTTTGTCATCATCAAAAGGGGGAGATTGTTGTATATAACGCAGTTGTATACACAATTATATGATTTTTGTTTGATGATAACAAACAAATATATATTATTATAAATGTATTTGTTATTGTAATGTTTTATATATACAACACAGATAGGAATATAATATTTATATTATATTTCTAACATTCAAACAGTACATCAGTACAACTCTGTATAACTCCACTATTTAAACATTCACTGTATATTGTACTTGTATATAAACAAAATATAATAGACAAGTTCGTTTGACAATAAAATGATATTTTATTTCAATCAAATTTGTTTATTACATATATCTGTACAATTCTCTCACAGCTCCTCAGTACAGTTTATTCATTGTCACTCAGTCATACATATACACAGTTACATTTCATATATATCCATTTTCACTTGTATATACAGACTCATATATTCATTGACACCACACACTGTCTTCTTATCCTCAGCTTTCAGTCCAGTCATCACAGTCAGTCCAGTCATCCCCGCTTACCTGTCACACATGAAACAGAAACACACAGTATACTGCAATAGAAATAATACTGAATATATGCAAATATAAATTTTGTTTTTAGAATTTTATTTGCCTCAGATTTCTGGTGTGTTTCTCATCATTTTTCTTGACTTGATCTGAATTATAAAACCTTCAATCTGTGTCTAGACAGCTTGTGATATTCACAGTGATACACTGTAAATAACACAAGGTAGACAGTATGTATATACAGTGCAGGGACAGGAAAATTTGTCTGATGGCTGCATATACACACGTGTATATATATACACGTGTGCACTGCCTCGCCAATCAGCGAGCAACTGAGGAGTAGCCACATGGACCTGCTCGACTCAGTGTATACTCAGAAAATAGTCAAAGTAAAAATCAAAAGAGAAATGGAAGTATACTTCAAGCAAACTCAAAACAGTGTGAAACAAGATGGTGTGCAAATACATAGTTCAGCATGACAAGGTGGAGAAGATCAAATACAAGGCTTAAATACATGGTTCAAGTAATGCAGCATATCAAGACAGTGGACACACAAATGTCAGAATCAACACAAGACAGGTCAAAGTCCAAGAAGAAAGTGAAAATGCCATGTTCAAACAAGAGTCAAGTCAGAATGTACAGCAGTAAACATGGAGCAAATGTGTACATAGTGCAACATGTTTACAATGAACCAAGTATATACATGTTCAGCTACATGAAGCAAGAAACGTTTCATGTCATATGGAAGTGGAAAGCAAGTTGCAAGCTAATCAAGAGCAAGTAATCAGTGATCTCAAAACCAAGTGAGCATGAAAGCAGGAAAGTGAACATGCAAATGCAATGATGACTAAAACTGCTCAACTAGTGACGAGCCTTCAAACAACATATGCAAGCACAACAGGGATGAGAATACACATATACATTGCCAAGTGTCGAGGCAGACCAAAGTTCTGCAGTAAGATGGCATATACATGAAACTAGTGTATGGGATCTCTACATGGATAGTGAGGGAAAACAAATCAAACCGCACACGATCAGCATAGTCAATACTATATGGTGTTACTACATGCAGCAGCAAACATACTCAGGTTCAAGACAAATGGTCGAGACAGTTTAAAATGCAACAATAGAAGAATGATACATGGTGATACAGTGGTGCACAAGTACAACAATACACAATGGTGGTGAACACATGCAACACAGGTCACAATGGAACAGAAATGGTCGAGTCATGGTTCAGTTCAAGTCAGGTGTACACAAAGCAGTGCATGTCCACACAATTGAGACAAGAAAATCTCATGGTTGATTCAGTGTTAAAATTGATTACCAGAAAGTCAACAGGAGTTTCAAAACGAAAAAGAAATTTCAAATCTGCATTTCCAGAAAACAGTTTTTTTTTGGCATGCAACTTTTAATTTGTTTCCAGTTTTTTATCTCTCCCAAACTTCTCGGCAGCAATTGATTGCCAGATTTTATAAATCACATTTCCTGGAAATTCAGTGATCAAGTTTTTGAACTATACCAAATTTGGCCAAAGTGTATTTGGCAAGAATTCCAGACAGTTTTTTTTTAAATTACTAAATCAAATCTTATCATGGGTTTCAAATGTTCAAATCTTTTTTTTGGAAAATTAAGTTGCCAATAAGCTCATTTGTTTCCACAAATCCCAGAAACATTTTTTTGGAAATAAAATATTTTGATTGGTTCCTAAAATCAAGCATGTTCTTTTACGGAAATGTTTTCAATTTTGCAAGAACAAATGTGGGACAATCAATTCTTTTGTTCCAGTTTTCAGTGAATTCACAGAGTGTATTTAAGGGATGAAATCAATTTTCGATTTCATATATTTCCAATTTTTACCGTAGCAGTGGGAACAATAATACTGCAATTCAAAAAGGGCCAAAATCATTTCAGGAACTCACGCAACAAAAGAGGAAACCGCACAATTCAAATTCAATGCCAGAAATTTGCAAAAGGGGAAATCAACGAATCTCATCAATTAAATTGATCAATTCAAAAGCAGAAACCAGAACAAGTCAACACGTGAAATCAGAGGGTTTCTAGGGTTTTCTAAATCCCTATTTAATCACCATTTTCATCATTGGCAATAAAATCGAATCCACACGCAACAGTCAAGAAATCGAAACCCACAAAATAGTTCATTTTTTTCAAAGCAACAAATTTCAGAGAACTCACTGATTCGATCGAGCCAGAGAGCAACTCCAAGTCAGACGAGGAAAGCCATCGAAGAATCAAGCTTCGGAATTATCATAACGTCAACAATCAAGCATCGATTTGGTCTGGAGCAATTGAAGAAACCCTAGTTTCTTATCGCCGCCGCCATTTTTGAGTTTCAGAGCAAAAGAGAACGGGCTGAACTAATTTTAAAAGGGCCGGCCTATGTTTGAAGTGTTAAAGGGAGTGACCCCTTTTTGTTTTAAATCCTAGGGTTTTTCTTATTGTTTTAGTTTTAATTGTCTTTATTTTTTTTGTGTCGTTTCATTTTGTTCTGTAAAACATTCTGAACAGTTTATAGAGTCTGTAAAACTCTAGGGGAGTTTCAGTTAGGAGTTAACTGACAGTACTAGAATCTGTAAAATCTAGGAATACAGGTTACGAGTTTGTAATCTGGGGAAAATCTGATTCAGGGGTTTGAATCAGTCTAGGGATTTGAGCGTAGGGTTAGAATAGGAGCAGGGTTTGCGAGTGTACATGGTTTTGTATGCGGGATCTGTTCTATCACCTAGTAGAAACCTTAGAAATGCAGCAGTAGGCAGGGTTTTGTCGAAGCTGGGTATATCTGTGTGTGATTTATTTTCTGCATTTCTGTTTCTGCTATATTCTGTGATCTGTTTATTATTTTAATATCCTGTCAGTTTTTCAATTCTATTTAAAAACTGTGAAAAACCCTATTCACCCCCCCCCCCTCTAGGGTTATTCTAGATCCAACAGTGGTATCAGAGCCTAGTAATTTCATTAACTCTAGAGTCATGGGTAACCCTTGCTGTCAGTCCACAGAGAGTCAGTCCAGTTCATCTCCAACTATTTTCACTGGAACAAATTTTTTAAATTGGAAATCCGAAATGGAATTTTATTTAAAATCTATTGATATTAAATGTTGGGATGTTGTTATCAATGGGTTTGACATTGTAGATAAAGCTTCTAATTCTCATGCTACACATATTCTGTATTCTCACCTTGATGATAATCAATACAGTCTGATTTCTCACTGTCTAACTGCGCAGGAAATTTGGACAGCTCTAACTACAAGATATGGAAACGACAGCAACTTCTCAAAACCCTCAACTGTCAACTCAGATTCAGATCTTTGTTCAACAGATGAATCAGCTGATGAAGACTCAACAGATGATGAGATAAGAAATTTTTCATATGAAGATCTGGTTTATTTTTGTGTTGATTTAACCAAATCTGTTGACAAACTCCAATCGAAAAATAAATCTCTGAAATCTATAAATTCTGAGCTGACCAACAAGATAAATTGTTTGGAATCAAAATTGTCAAATGTCGTGAAATTTGAAAATTCTAATTGTGAAAATTGTTTGAAATTAAAAACTGATCTCGTTCATTTCAATAATAATATTCGAAGGCTTGAAGAAGAAATTTTAATTTTAAAAGATAACGAGATTGAGCTGAAAGATGCAAACAATTGTTTACAAAAGGAATTTATAAATTTCAAGGCTATCAAAAATTCCAAACATGAAAACGCTGAAAATGATAGTTTGTTGAAAACAGATCTGTTTTTGAAAGAGCTTGAAATCGAAATTGAAAATTGGAAGAAACTTGAATCTGAAAGTCGAAAATATTTTGATTCTGAAATGGCTAAGTCCCAAACAAAAATCAAATTGCTTAATGATGAAAATTTGGTTTTGAAATCTGAGTTTGAAAGATGTAAGATCACTAAAAGTCGTTGTTCAGATTTAATAAAAGAAAACGATAATCTTAAAACTGAAATTCAACAACTTGAAACAATTTTATCTAAATTTTCAAACGGTGAAAAATCTTTGGATATGTTGTTGAAAAACCAACTTACTGTTGGAAATAAACGTGGTCTTGGTTTTGGGAAGAATAATGTTTTAGGAAAACAAAATTCAAATGATTTGAAAAATCCCTCAAATTGCTTTGGAAAGAACTACGTTGAAAATTTGAACTCTGAAAATTTCAAAGGTTTTTTGAATCGAAATTGTGATGAGAAATCGTTTTATAATAAACCATTTAAACAATCTTGGATCCCGAATAAAAATAAAACGACTTTGACTAAATTCAAACAGATTTGGGTTCCAAAGGGTACAAAGGTTAATTCTGATGGTTTGTTATACAAATAGGTTTGGGTACCAAAAGTGGTAAATGTATTTCAGAGTGTTTTTACAAATTTTGTTAGACCACTTAATTCACTCAACTGCTAGGTACCAGCGAAGGCTGAGGAACTGCTGTGCTGAAAAGAAATTTGAAATCAAGATTGTCTATAATTCTGTGTCATTTACAGTTCCTTAGGCCAACATTTGTTGAGTTAGAGATTCTGCTTTACATTGGATTCTGGTATGATCTCTAAACTCACCTTTGTATATTCTCTTTGTTTGTTTTTTATTTTCTGTTTTTATTCCTTCCTCTATCTCCTTCTTTTTTGTTTTTTTTATTTGACACTGCCATATTCTTCTCTGTCTGTACTTCTTAAACTTCCAGTTGCAGAATTCATGATCTTTCTTGAAATATGCTTTATTTGTATAAAATCATCGTGTGTTAATCATTTCTATATCCTAAATTTAATCTTGTAAATATCTGCAATTGTTTTTTGAGATTTTTTTATTTCTGAATTCATAACAGTGTTGATGTATTCTTATCATATCTTGAACACTGTTAATTTGAATTCTAAATTTTTTGAAGATCTGAATATTTAATGAAATGTCACACACCTTTGTTGTTCTGAGTTTATTCTAATTCATTTTAGAAAAGCTCAAAATATTATACTCATTACAACACTCTGTTATTTATCAGTTGTGATAATTTCATTGATTTTCAGATTGGCTTGTATCAGTGATACATCTTGGAATTCATCTTTATTCATGATCATTATATTGAAATATGTTTGTTTGAAATCATCTGAAATTCTAGATATTTTGAATATCACACACCTCTTATTTTTGAAATTGTCAATCTCGTGTGACTGATTCAATATATCCCAAAACTTTACGTTGATTCATGTGATTTCAAATAAATTATCCCGATCATGAATATTTTCAAATTTGATGTAAATGACCTGAAATTTCTCTTGGGCTTGTCGGAAATAGTTTTGAGAAATTCTTGAAAATGTTCTTTTTGAAAATGGTCTTTGAAAATCATTGTTATTTCATGATTATATGATTTAAATATTTGTTTGTTGAAAATCATTTGAAATTGTTGATTTATTAAATCTCACACATATCTCAATTCAAAAATTTATAAATTGGTGTGATTGATTTATTAAATCCTGTTATTTTCATATTCCTCAAATGATTTCAAATAAACGTTATTTCTAATCTTGGATCATGAATGATCTTATGTGACCATCCGCTGACAAATCTGACGTGATTTTATGTTCTGTGTTGCTTTGATACTGTTTTCAAATAACTGCCTGCTTTAATCTGACCGCTGCTCTGATACATGTGCATAATCTGTTAACTTGTCTAATTGGGCTTTGTATTTATAATTCTTTTGTCTATGACATTCCTGTTCAGTATCATGTTAAAATTCCTCGTAAATAGAGACACCAAGTGATATCAGAAGCGCCTTATTTTTGTCTCACCCATCTGTACTTAGATTCAAATCTTCACCATGTATATATCCACACACTCCTTTTGTCTTGTACACATTTTTTTTCCCTCTTGTCGTGTATAGATCAGCATATTCCTCTTGTAAGTGATTTTCAATTTTAGAATTATTTATTAATTATTCATTCAGAAATTGAAATCAATATACCAAATTGTTCTTTATTTATAATTCATCAAAATATATCAGAATTTGAAAATGTGATGAAGTATGACTACAATATATTTCACAACAAGAGGAGATTTTATTTTTAGATTTTCATGACGGTTGAATACTTATTATAATATCGTTGAACTGGCAATTATTTCACGATCATTTTCTTTATCTATCATCATTCTGCCATCCATCATGATTTTATATTAATGTGGAGAGTTTAATATTTTTAAAATCACCTTGAACAAACAGTGAAAATAGTTGTGATGGAATTGTGGTTATGCTATTTTTCAGAATTAGTGTCAAATGAAAATTTTCAATAATCCCGGTACAGTTCATGCATATCTCATAATATAATTAATTTAGAAATTTATTTCACAGTCCATCTCTGTACTTACCACATTTCTATCATCCATATTGGCTTTATATATCGAGGAGTTTTTTCCTTTTAAATGCTGAAAATAATAAATATAATTAATATATAAGTGTGTCTCTAACCTCATTTAAAAATCCAAGCTCTGGTCATGCATAGTTAAGAGACAACTTATAATTTAAGCTGCGACTGACCTCATTTAAAAATCCAAGCTCTGGTTATGTGTGGTCAGTGTGCTCTTAAATAAAAATAAAAGAAAGAGGAATAATGTGCTATAAATTGAAATAAACTTGAAATTCTCCTTTGTGTATAAACGCCAGCCTACCAATCCATTTTCTAATCTGTGAAATGTGTTAATATTTTATGATGTATTATGATTTGCTGATTGATGGTTATTGGGATTTGAGGTTATTCGATCTTGTCACTTAAATTGAATTATTAATTATAGTCCAAATTCCATCTCTGTTTTTGAACCTCATTTTTTTTAAAAAATAATTGGAATACATTTTTTTTACTCTCCCCATTTTATATACAATTCATCGTAAATCCGTCATTCTCTACAATGTGAGATATGCCACCAGTTCTTAGTTTATTATGATTTTTGTTTGACTGATTGAGATTTATGATGACTGTTCTTCCTCTTAAGCTGATATAGTATTTGTTATTCATTTTTCATCTATATTTATAAATTCTGTATCCTTTTGATGATAACAAAAGGGGGAGAATGGATTAGATTTTGATTTATGAATGAATATTTTATAAATATTTCAATTTTGAGAATTCTGAATCCTTTTACATTCTTTTCACTCATGCACAGTTATAGGGGGAGTTTCTGTTGTAGGGGGAGCTAATAAATAGGGGGAGTTCAGAATTCACTGTCAAACACATTTATTGTAATCAAAATCTTTTATTTGTTTGTCATCATCAAAAGGGGGAGATTGTTGTATATAACGCAGTTGTATACACAATTATATGATTTTTGTTTGATGATAACAAACAAATATATATTATTATAAATGTATTTGTTATTGTAATGTTTTATATATACAACACAGATAGGAATATAATATTTATATTATATTTCTAACATTCAAACAGTACATCAGTACAACTCTGTATAACTCCACTATTTAAACATTCACTGTATATTGTACTTGTATATAAACAAAATATAATAGACAAGTTCGTTTGACAATAAAATGATATTTTATTTCAATCAAATTTGTTTATTACATATATCTGTACAATTCTCTCACAGCTCCTCAGTACAGTTTATTCATTGTCACTCAGTCATACATATACACAGTTACATTTCATATATATCCATTTTCACTTGTATATACAGACTCATATATTCATTGACACCACACACTGTCTTCTTATCCTCAGCTTTCAGTCCAGTCATCACAGTCAGTCCAGTCATCCCCGCTTACCTGTCACACATGAAACAGAAACACACAGTATACTGCAATAGAAATAATACTGAATATATGCAAATATAAATTTTGTTTTTAGAATTTTATTTGCCTCAGATTTCTGGTGTGTTTCTCATCATTTTTCTTGACTTGATCTGAATTATAAAACCTTCAATCTGTGTCTAGACAGCTTGTGATATTCACAGTGATACACTGTAAATAACACAAGGTAGACAGTATGTATATACAGTGCAGGGACAGGAAAATTTGTCTGATGGCTGCATATACACACGTGTATATATATACACGTGTGCACTGCCTCGCCAATCAGCGAGCAACTGAGGAGTAGCCACATGGACCTGCTCGACTCAGTGTATACTCAGAAAATAGTCAAAGTAAAAATCAAAAGAGAAATGGAAGTATACTTCAAGCAAACTCAAAACAGTGTGAAACAAGATGGTGTGCAAATACATAGTTCAGCATGACAAGGTGGAGAAGATCAAATACAAGGCTTAAATACATGGTTCAAGTAATGCAGCATATCAAGACAGTGGACACACAAATGTCAGAATCAACACAAGACAGGTCAAAGTCCAAGAAGAAAGTGAAAATGCCATGTTCAAACAAGAGTCAAGTCAGAATGTACAGCAGTAAACATGGAGCAAATGTGTACATAGTGCAACATGTTTACAATGAACCAAGTATATACATGTTCAGCTACATGAAGCAAGAAACGTTTCATGTCATATGGAAGTGGAAAGCAAGTTGCAAGCTAATCAAGAGCAAGTAATCAGTGATCTCAAAACCAAGTGAGCATGAAAGCAGGAAAGTGGACATGCAAATGCAATGATGACTAAAACTGCTCAACTAGTGACGAGCCTTCAAACAACATATGCATGCACAACAGGGATGAGAATACACATATACATTGCCAAGTGTCGAGGCAGACCAAAATTCTGCAGTAAGATGGCATATACATGAAACTAGTGTATGGGATCTCTACATGGATAGTGAGGGAAAACAAATCAAACCGCAGACGATCAGCATAGTCAATACTATATGGTGTTACTACATGCAGCAGCAAACATACTCAGGTTCAAGACAAATGGTCGAGACAGTTTAAAATGCAACAATAGAAGAATGATACATGGTGATACAGTGGTGCACAAGTACAATAATACACAATGGTGGTGAACACATGCAACACAGGTCACAATGGAACAGAAATGGTCGAGTCATGGTTCAGTTCAAGTCAGGTGTACACAAAGCAGTGCATGTCCACACAATTGAGACAAGAAAATCTCATGGTTGATTCAGTGTTAAAATTGATTACCAGAAAGTCAACAGGAGTTTCAAAACGAAAAAGAAATTTCAAATCTGCATTTCCAGAAAACAGTTTTTTTTTGGCATGCAACTTTTAATTTGTTTCCAGTTTTTTATCTCTCCCAAACTTCTCGGCAGCAATTGATTGCCAGATTTTATAAATCACATTTCCTGGAAATTCAGTGATCAAGTTTTTGAACTATACCAAATTTGGCCAAAGTGTATTTGGCAAGAATTCCAGACAGTTTTTTTTTTAAATTGCTAAATCAAATCTTATCATGGGTTTCAAATGTTCAAATCTTTTTTTTTGGAAAATTAAGTTGCCAATAAGCTCATTTGTTTCCACAAATCCCAGAAACATTTTTTTGGAAATAAAATATTTTGATTGGTTCCTAAAATCAAGCATGTTCTTTTATGGAAATGTTTTCAATTTTGCAAGAACAAATGTGGGACAATCAATTCTTTTGTTCCAGTTTTCAGTGAATTCACAGAGTGTATTTAAGGGATGAAATCAATTTTCGATTTCATATATTTCCAATTTTTACCGTAGCAGTGGGAACAATAATACTGCAATTCAAAAAGGGCCAAAATCATTTCAGGAACTCACGCAACAAAAGAGGAAACCGCACAATTCAAATTCAATGCCAGAAATTTGCAAAAGGGGAAATCAACGAATCTCATCAATTAAATTGATCAATTCAAAAGCAGAAACCAAAACAAGTCAACATGTGAAATCAGAGGGTTTCTAGGGTTTTCTAAATCCCTATTTAATCACCATTTTCATCATTGGCAATAAAATCGAATCCACACGCAACAGTCAAGAAATCGAAACCCACAAAATAGTTCAATTTTTTCAAAGCAACAAATTTCAGAGAACTCACTGATTCGATCGAGCCAGAGAGCAACTCCAAATCAGACGAGGAAAGCCATCGAAGAATCAAGCTTCGGAATTATCACAACGTCAACAATCAAGCATCGATTTGGTCTGGAGCAATTGAAGAAACCCTAGTTTCTAATCGCCGCCGCCATTTTTGAGTTTCAGAGCAAAAGAGAACGGGCTGGACTAATTTTAAAAGGGCCGGCCTATGTTTGAAGTGTTAAAGGGAGTGACCCCTTTTTGTTTTAAATCCTAGGATTTTTCTTATTGTTTTAGTTTTAATTGTCTTTATTTTTTTTGTGTCGTTTCATTTTGTTATGTAAAACATTCTGAACAGTTTATAGAGTCTGTAAAACTCTAGGGGAGTTTCAGTTAGGAGTTAACTGACAGTACTAGAATCTGTAAAATCTAGGAATACAGGTTACGAGTTTGTAATCTGGGGAAAATCTGATTCAGGGGTTTGAATCAGTCTAGGGATTTGAGCGTAGGGTTAGAATAGGAGCAGGGTTTGCGAGTGTACATGGTTTTGTATGCGGGATCTGTTCTATCACCTAGTAGAAACCTTAGAAATGCAGCAGTAGGCAGGGTTTTGCCGAAGTTGGGTATATCTGTGTGTGATTTATTTTCTGCATTTCTGTTTCTGCTATATTCTGTGATCTGTTTATTATTTTAATATCCTGTCAGTTTTTCAATTCTATTTAAAAACTGTGAAAAACCCTATTCACCCCCCCTCTAGGGTTATTCTAGATCCAACAAAATTTGCGGCGGTTGGTGCAGCAGTGCAGGTTCTAACGGAGTGCGGGCATGCACACACTTCGACGCAGAAAATTTAGCCACTGGGCATCAGTAGGTATAAAGCTGTGCATCTTGATTGTGTCTGGGTTTCCACCATGGGACTTGATACACCCCATGGTGGGACCAGCACAGGTATCTACAAGTAGGGGGCCGCGTGACACAAACGAGAACTAGGTCAAGTAGGGAGCCGATCGATAAGGTAGTAAGGGTTCATCGAATATATACATGGCCATTGGGGTGATCGAGGTGGAATCCTCATAATCGATGTACACCTGAAGGCTACAATAATTGCGGGGATTGAGATCACATTGTAATTATTATATAACACGGGCTACTAGTTGGGACACTAGTAGGGGGTACGGATCCTTGTTACATAGGACACTAGTAGGAATACAGATCATTCAATGTAAGACACTTATGAGGATGCTAGTTAGGTGGTGCAGAGCAAATAGATATCGTTTTAATGGTAAAGCTTAGAAACCTTGCGATGTTATTCTTGATAGAAACCATGCGGTGGGATACTTGATAGGAATTATGGGACGTTATACTTGTTTCATCGTGCCCGAAGTTTATCTTGTTATCTTAGTTTATCTTGCCTACCTTGTCATCATGCTTATGTTTACTTTCAGTTTATTCATGCCATGTTATCTTTACCTATTTTTATGCTGAAAGTCACTAGGACTTACTCAGTCTTTATGACTGACCCGTTTTGTTTCGCCTCTTTTTCTTCCGTTCCCCCCCCCCCCCAGGTTCACAGGGTTGGAATACAGCTTAGTTCGGATCTTACCAAGCTCCAAGGCTCTTTCAAGTATGGCTTGGATTTCTCTTGGCTATGGCTTGCTTTGCTTTATTGGGGAATACTGTAGTTTTTTTTTATGCTTCTTTGTTTTGAGCAAGACAGATATTTTAACTATGAAATTGGGTATTGGAAGTTGATGGGCTTTTCTTGTAAACATTTATATTTAATAAATGATTTGAAGTACTTCCACTTTATTTTCCGCTGTTTTATATATGTCTGTCTTGTTATATTTCTGTTCCAGTACCCATAATACTCCATTGAAGTTAAGGCATTCCCTTTGTGAGTTACCTTAACAGATGTGGGGTGTTACAGCATGTGTGTTAGCAAAACATCATAAGTTTCCATTTAATCTTTCTAATTCAATTGATGCTTCTTGTTTTGAGCTTGTGCATATGGATCTTTGGGGTCCACACAAAATTCCCGGTTTATCAGGAGCGAGATATTTCTATACTATATTGGATGATCATTCTAGATGTACTTGGACTCATTTAGTACATGATAAAACTCAAGTTCCAAAAATCATTGCAAGCTTTCTAGCCTATGTAGAGAATCAGTTCAATACCAAAGTGAAGATCATAAGAAGTTACAATGGTACCGAAATTCTTCAAGAATTCTGCACAAACATGTTTTTCTCAAAAGGAACAATTCATCAAAAGAGATTTCTTGGAGTACCTCAACAGAATGAGAGAGTGGAAAGAAAACATAGGCATCTATCATAGATTGCTAGAGCTCTTAGAATTCATGCTAATATACCTAAAAGATTTTGGGGTGATGCAATTCTCACTGCAACATATCTTAAAAATATAATGCAATCCTCTATCTTATCTTGGAAAACCCCTTATGAAGTCTTAATGAAAAAATCACCTAATTATTCACATTTGACAGTTTTTGGCTGCCTTTGTTATCCTCTTATAAGAACTTTTGATAAAATGGAGAAAAGATAAAAAAAAAGTGCATTTTTATTGGTTATCCATATGCTTCAAAAGGATACAAGTTGTATGATCTAAAGGATCATAAAGTTATCCTCAGTAGAGATGTGGATTTTAAGGAATACATTTTTCCATATTCATCTAATATGGAAAATATTTCTTTCAATTCCTTTCCATTGGTTAATCCTGCTCATGTTTCAAACAGTTTACCTTCACAAACACAAAATTCAATTTCATTTGATATTCAGAAAAATTCTAATTCAACATCTGAAAATTCTCCATAAAATTTTCCTTTTATTCCAACTGCTATTAACACAAATAATTTGTCTGATTCACCTTTTTCATCTTCTACTCCTCTTCCTCTTGAACATAATTCAGATACTCAATCTGAAATTCCTCTTAGGAGGTCTTCGACACCCACTCAAATTTCAAAGAAGTTTGAATATTTTATTCTTTCTAAAAAGTATGTTCCATCTGCACATTTGTCATTTCCATATAATGTTCTTTCTGATCCAAAACTCTCCATTTTGGAACTTGAATTTTTAGCTAGTTTGGCAAATGTGTTCACTGTGTACGAACCAGGTTCTTACAATGAAGAAAAAAAATAAAATGAATGGTTAAAGGCTATTGATGAAGAATTAAAAGCTCTTAAGAAGAATGATATATGGGAATTAACATTTTTACCTCATGATAAAAAGGCAAGTGTATAAAGCAGAACTAAGACCTGATGGTAATCTTGAAAGATGCAAGGCCAGAGTTGTAGCTATGGGAGATAAACAAATAAAAGAGAAAGATTTTATGCCTACTTTCAGTTCTGTAGCAAAGTTTATAACAGTTATAATTCTAATTGCTATAATTGTTGCAAAAGGTTGGGATTTGCAGCAACTAGATGTTAACAATGCATTTTTACATGGCTATGCTGAAGAAGAAATTTATATGCAACCTCCACCAGGTTATAAGAAAGCCAAACCTGGGCAGGTATGTAAGCTTACGAGGTCCTTATATGGACTATGACAAGCTGCAAAGCAATGGAATATTGAGTTATGCAAGTTCTTGTTGGATCTGGGTTATGTTCAATCCAAGCAAGATTATTCAGTGTTCATAAAGAATACAAAAAATGTTGAGTTTATTATAGTTGTAGTGTATGTTGATGATCTGTAGATAACTAGAAATTGTTTGTCTGAAATTGATAATTTAAAAAGAAAACTTCATTCTGTCTTTACTATTAATGACCTAGGAAGACTTCGTAGGCACTGAAGTTTCAAGGACAAAGGCTGGTATACATTTGATTCAAAGAAAGTATATTTTTGATTTGTTGAAGGATGCTAACTTGCTTGATTGTAAAGAAGTATCTTCTCCTTTCCAAAAACATTTGAAGCTGAGTACTCAAGATGAAGATTTATTACCTGATCCTGAAGTGTATAGAAGGATGATTGGAACGATGTTGTATTTGAATATGACTAGACCAGACATATCCAATGTTGTTCAACAGTTAAGTCAATTTCTGCAAGCCCTAGCTAAATCTCATCTTAGTGCTGTTGTTCATGTTCTGAAATACTTGAAAGGAACAATTAATCTTGGCTTACTTTATCCTGCACAATCTGAAAATAGTCTGATTTTAAGAGGATATTGTATGCAGATTGGGGTTCATGTCCATTTTCTGCAAATCATCATCTTGTTATGCAGTTTTCTTAGGAAATTCATTAATTTCATGGGAAACAAAGAAGTAGAAAACAACTTCAAAGAGTACTTGCGAAGCTGAATACAGGAGCATGAGTTATTTTACAAGTGAGTTGATTTCGATAGAGGGTCTTCTACCTGATTTGCAGATTAAAGTACCAAAACCAATTGATTTGTTTTGCGACAATATGGCAGCTAAATACATAGCAGAAAATCCAGTTTTTCATGAACATACCAAGAATTCAAGAATGGACTTTCATTTTGTTCGAGATTTTGTTCAAGAAGGATTCATCAATATTTTACATATGAGAACATCTTTGCAACTTGCTGATATATTCACAAAACCTCTATCTTATGAAAATCACAAGTTCTTTTCAGCCAAGCTTGGCCTAGTGACGAAGCCACCAGATCCACCTTGAGAGGGGGATGTTGATATAAATGATGGTTCAGTCCATAAATAAAGAAGTATTAGTTTGTTTTGTATAAAGGCTATATTTTGTAATTACATTTTAGGCCAGTTGTATTTTGCTGTACCGTTGTTTTTTTCTTTAAAACATTTTCTTCTGTACATTAGTTTTCAGATCTGAGAAAATAAAATTTTCGCTCCCTCTTTGTTTCTTCTTTGCTCAAATTATCAGTTCATGAATGCACTGTTTATATGTTTGTAACTAAGAAAGACCCTAGAAATAAGAATGTGTGAATATCCTTAACATGAGAATTTGAGTGTAAGGAAAAATAAACATAAGCGGAAATCATGTTGGTGTCAACAGTGTAGTAAGGGGATATAACTGGGATATGAAAAGAAATATTTACTGGGCATAAGTCTAGTATGCAAGAAACAACAAATAGGAGGCATACAGACACATATAGATAGGCTGCATGATTTACATAAAATGGAAATAGGGTGTTTACCCTAGGATGTATAGTAGTAAAATATAGTATGTTCAAACTGGGATAACCTGAGAAATAATGGGCAATGCAAAAGATGTGACTAGGGATAAAAATGGAAAATACAAAGCAACATTTCCAAACCCATAATAACCAACCTTACTTTATATAGACAAACTTCGACCCCGTTCTTTTGGGCAAACGGAGCAGCATATCAACGGACGCGTCCCAAACAACCCAATTTTGAGCTATTGGGTATAACTATTTATTTATTATTTATTTAATTAATTATTTTAAGTTTATATAAACTTTAAAAATTGATAACTTTTGCATATGAGATCCGTTTGAGATGCGGTTTTTTACGTTGCGATCGTATCGAAGTGCTCTATCTAATGAAGTTGGTTTGAACTGAATCAGAGCAACTTATAATTTTATAATTTTTTATTTTATTTACTTATTTGTGTAAATTATTGATATATATAATTTATTAAAAAAATGATAAATTAATTAACCATTAATTAATTATATTACGAAATAAAAATAAAATAGTCCGCTTAAATGCTCCGCTTAAATGCTCCGCTTAACGCGCCAAACGCATTCTCCGCTAACTACAATTCTCCGCTTAAATTCTCCGCTCAGATTCTCCTCTCAAATTCTCCGCTTCCATTTGCAAAGAACACACCCTTAATTATTTTTGAGAATAATATTACCCAGGGCAATGTAGACATTGTATAGCCAGTAAAACCCTGCCTGTATAAATCCAATTCTTCCATAGTTGGTGGTATCAAGCTTATCCAATTTTGTTTTCTCCATCTGCTCTGTACAAATTATGTTCCTGCCTTCTTATGGTTCCCTTCTACCTCCATTGTCCATTTGTTCAGTAGAGTAGGGCTCGCCCACAACTGCTGAATTCATGGAATGATTATAGGGAGAAAAACAGCTCAAATTGGAATTGCTCTTGCCAATTTTTCATGTTTTGCTCAATCTTTAAAATGAAACATAGCATATTTGGTTCTTACCGATTGTTCACATTTTTTTCTACATCTTCAAAGTGAATTGACTTGACGCCTATTTGGTTGTACCCCAAGCGTTCCTTCCTCTAATGTATTGATCCCCATTTCCTTCTCTCTCCAACAGCCTCCTACCCGATCTACCCTTTCCCAGCCCTCCCACATGTCGACCCCCTCACATCAGCTGTTAACTGACCCGCCCTTCCTTTCCCTCTTTTCCGCCACCGTCTTCCTCCACGTTCATCGTTTAATGTCTTGATTTGTGCATCGGGTTTCCTACACTTTCTTCCTTGATTTTTTTTCCACCGTTATCATCCAACGGGACTATCGCTCTGCATCTTCGTCCGTGAATCGGTTTACGGCGCTGCTTCTGCCTTATCTACGAACATGAGAACGTAAGCATTTTGATCTTCGCCCTTCAAGCATATGCTTTTAGGCTTACGCCTGTTGTGCCTTTAGTATGATTCTTTTTCATGTTGCTTTAAATCTGATGTACATATATAAATTCAAGTATAGTAAAACAATATGTATAGTATGCTTCTTAGCTTGCTAAATTTGGATCCATTGTGCTATTTAATGCATTTGTTCGTTTACACCTTTATGTGTATTTTTTTAGGTGGACCCTCATGGCTTCAAACAAGCTACTGAATATAGGTAAGGCACTTCAATGGTTTCTACCACCTATATATCCGTTGAGATGCCAGTTTCAGCTTAGATGCAACAGTGGTTGATTTTAAAAACTGTTTCTTTTTTGTGTAGTAGATTTATATTTAAAGAACTTTAATATGATATTTCTTGATTTGAGCTCCAAATCTTCAACTGAGTTATTGATCGTAAATGAGTTGGTTTACAAAATCAAAACTGAGTTTGTTTCTTTGGTTTGTCTCCCTTTTGTAAAGGAAGTGTACGATTTTAGTTGCATTCTTACCTCCTGGTATTTTCATTTCTTTTTAGTCCCTTTAGTTTTCCATTGGAATTGGGCCTCTACACAGCGTAACATTCATTACTACCAGATTCACTTCGTTTTAATGTATAGGCTTCCAGTATTTTGGCATATTTCCTCAGATACTTCTCATTGTAGTTAGGAAGAAAATTTATGTTCCTAACACCTTTTTTCCATGGATTTATTTCACGTTTTTTTTCTTTTATGGTGTTTAAATGTTTGTTAGATTCTTTTATGATAGGATGTACAAGCTCCTTAAACTTGAAACTTCGTGGTTGCGTAGATGCCTTCTTCTTCTTTTGTTCCCTCTATCAATTTACCCTTATTCGATCATGCCTCTCTAGGTGGCTAAGGAAAATGTTGGAAAGAAGAAGCGATGGCTCAAGGAGGCTAACAAGAAGAAAGATGGGAAAACCGAGAAAACTCAAATCAAGTAGGATGCTAAATGCCATGGTTGTGGCATGACATAACACTTTATGAGGGACTGGAAGAAAGCCCCTAGGAAGGAGAGCTGCTATCAATGTGGACAGCCGGATCATTACAATAGGCAGTGCCCTCAGAAGAAAGGGCAAGGAACTAGTTCGTCTACTGCGTAGGTGCTTGCTTTGGAGGTGACCTATGCTAGTGTTGGTCAGGACAAGGGAACAAAGGCCGCAGTTGAAGGTTTGATATCTCTTTATGACTTCCCTGTTGGGACCTTGTTTGATTCCGGTGCTTCACATTCTTTCATTTCTACTTCATTGGTCGATTTTCTGCACCTTAGTATCTCTCTGGCTTCCGATTCAGTAATAGTTTCAAACTCGATAGGTGGTTCGACTCATTTATCTATGATGTGTAGGGGTTTGAGGCTTTCTGTTGTAGGCATCGAGTTTTACTGTGATGCCTGTGTACTGGGATTTTCTGGGTATGGTATTATTCTAGGGATGGATTGGTTGGCCATGTATGGTGCCATCCTTGACTGCGAGAAGAAGGTAGTAAAGTTGATGATTTTTCATGGTAGGATCCTTGAGATATCTTGCGACCCGCGAAGGTCAGTTATGTTGAGCTTCTTTGAGTCCCTTGATACTTCTATCAGTGATCTTAGCTCGGTACCAATGGTGAGAGATTTTATGGATGTATTTCTGGAGGTGAGAGGACTACCTTCGAGGCGAGAGATCGATTTTCGGATTTACCTGATGAAGAATGCTAAGCCCATTGCATTTCCTGTGCATCATATGACTCCGAGGGAAAGGAAAGAATTAAGTGAGTGGGGTGAGCTGTTAGCAAAAGCCTTTGTTAGGCGGAGTATATCTGGATGGGGAGCACCAGTTGTATTTTTTACTAAGGAAGATGACTCTCTCCGTCTATGTGTGGATTATGGAGAATTGAAAAAGCTCACAAAGAAGATTTGACATATATTCCCTTACATAGACGACTTGTTTGATCAGTTAGTGGGTACCTTTGTTTTCTCCTAGTTAGATTTGGCAACTGGATTTCATCAGCTTCTTGTGGTAGATGACAGTGTGGATAATACAACTTTTAGGACTACAAACGAATTCTTCGAGTAGCTGGTTATGCATTTTGGGCTAACCAATGCACCGACATATTTTTAATCTGGTAAGCCGAGTGTTTAGGGAGTTCCTTAATAAGTTTGTAGTGGCGTTTGTAGATGACATCCTGATATTCTCTTGAGATGAGGATGAGCATGCGTTACATTTGGAAGAGGTCCTCCATACTCCACGTGCCCATCAGCTAAAGGAGAAGTTTGCAAAGTGTCACTTTTGGGGAAGAGAAGTGAAGTTCTTAGGGAACGTAGTTTTGGGTGATGGTATAGCAGTGGATCCCGCTAAAGTGGTCGTAGTGCAAGATTGGAGGGTATCCTAGAATGCGATTGAGGTAAGGAGCTTTCTAGGCTTGGCGGGATTTTATCGAAAATTTATTAAGTATTTTGCGTGGATCTCGGCTCCGCTTACCCGCCTTACAAAGAAAGACCCAGTATTTACTTGGGGTGTGGATTGTGAGGATGCATTCTTGAGATTGAAGAAGGCTCTCACATCAGCTCCTGTATTGACTCTTTCTGATGGTACGAAGATATACGCCGTATATATGGATGCGTACGGCTCATGTTTAGGTGCGTTGCTTATGCATGAGGGTAGGGTTGTCTACTATGGGAGTAGGCAGTTGAGGGTATATGAGATGAATACCCTACCCCTGATTTGGAACTAGCAGCGATAGTGTTTGCGCTTAAGTCTTGGAGACATTATTTATTAGGTGAGAGGTTTGTTCTATACACAGATCATAACTCTCTCAATATTTTTTCTCCCAAAATGATCTTAATTTGAGACAGTAGCCTTGGATTGAGTTTCTTCCATCTTACGATTTCGAGATCTCTTATACCACAGGGATGAGGAATGTAATAGCGGACGCATTGAGATGATAGAGGATGACTCTAAGTCCATTGTTCGTAGAGTGGCAGAGTTTGGAGTTTATCTCATCGTTCCATTTTAGACCATCTACGGATTATGCGCCGATATTATTGGCATCATTAGAGGTATGACCTACTCCCTTGGAGCGCATTGGATCCGGTCAGCGCGAGGATCGATAGTTAGCGGATACCATGGACCGACTCAGTAGAGGAGAATTTTCTAGTCACCGTGTTAGTTATTCTATGGATGAGATAGGATGGCTACATCGCGATGGGACATAACGTATTCCTCGAGTTGATGATTAGTTGAGATCGGTTTTAGAAGAGGCTCATCATTCTCAGATGACCATCCATCCAGGAGGTCATAAGATGTATAGAGACATGAGGAGAGTTTTTCACTGGATTAGGATAAAAAAGGATATGGCAGATTATGTCGCTAGATGCATGACTTGCCAGAGAGTGAAGGCCAAGCAAAGGAAGCCCGGTGGACTGCTCTAGCCTCTAGACACACCACATCGGAAGTGGGAGTGTGTCTCGATGGACTTTATAGATGGGTTTCCGAGATCGAGGAAGGGCACCACTAGTATTTGGGATATAGTCAATAGGTCGACTAATAGCGCTCACTTTATCCTGGTTAAGAGTAAGAAGACAGTAGCTTGGTTGACATCAGTGTATCTTAGAGAGATCGTCCAATCTCATGGGGTTCATTTTAGTATTAGTGATAGAGATTCCATCTTTACAAGCGAGTTTTTGAGGAGCCTATAAGAGGCATTGGGGGCACAAGTAGGACTTAGCACTACCTATCACCTTCCGATAGATGGACAGACGGAGAGGGTTAATAAGATTCTTGAGGATTTATTGTGGTTGCGTATCTTAGACTTTAGAGGGACTTGGGAGGAGCATCTTCCATTGGTAGAGTTAGCGTATGATAATAGTTACCAGATGAGCATACTTGTGGTTCCCTTTAAGGCATTGTATGGACGACCCTGTAGATCACCTACTTGTTGGTAGGAATCTATAGATAGATTTTTACTTGGACCTGAGATGGTTAGATATACCTCAGAGAAGATAGATTTGATTTAGAGGTGGATGAAGGCAGCTCAGGATTGACATAAGTCGTATGTAGATCAATGGAAGATAGACCTAGATTTCAAGGTATGAGACATTTTGTTAAGGTGTCACTTTTAAGGAGTGTATTTCGGTTCGTCTCAGTGGGGAACTTGGCACCGAGGTTCGTAGGTCAATTCCCTATAGTGGAGAGAATAGGTCAAATGGCCTACAGAGTTAGAGTACCGGAGAGGTTGGACGAAGTTGATGATGTATTCCATGTTTCGCACATGCAAAAGAGCTTACATGATTCAATAGTAGTAGAAGATTTGAGTACTCTAGAGAAGATCGAGGTAGAGAGAAAGCATCGATTAGGCGAGTTACTACACAGATACTAGGATCCGAGGTGAAGAAGTTGCGGAATAAAGAGATTGAGCTTGTAAACATTCAGTGGGGGAGAAGATAGCGCCGACGCGACTTGGGAACTAGAGGATATGATTCTCGCTTCTTTTCCGCTTCTCTTTGACTTTATACTCCTAATCTCTTCCTAAGCTTTGAATTTGAATCTACTTTTCTATCATTTGAATCATAAATCTTAGGTAGAAGCCTACAAGTGGTAGGAAATGGTTTAAAACATGTTAATAGAACATGATATGGTTGGACGAGTTCACGTGGTTGCAAGTGTTTGCTAGTGGATGTATATACACACATATGCACTAGTTAGAGATCGACAAACTAGGACACTTACAAACTTGCATATGGATGTATGTACATTTTTTATTTATTTTAAAATGGATGGAAATGGTTGAATCATCAGTTGGATAAATTTTGGTGAATGGTCGTGCTTGCATATAAAATTATATGTATTATTAGGGTTCCTTTGCATATATATATTGGATGCATAACATAAACATGAATTGCATTAAGGAGGTCAACTGAATCAGTGAACCGCTTAATTTTTACATTAGCTTAGGTAAATATACACTACACCTCTTGCATTTGTTCATAAAATTAATTAGAAAACCTAAGGACAATGGATGCCAGTGGCTGATGGTTGAGTAGATGGGTGTAGATAATGGTTGATAATATTTATAACATTCTTCTAGCCTTGGATATTTCGGGGATGAAATCCTTTAAGGAGGGGAGAATGTAACAACCCAAGAATTTAATTTAGCAAATTAATTAAAATATTAATAAAGTAAATATTAATCAGAAAATTATTAGGAAATGGGTTATAGAGATTGCGCCATTGAGTCCGTTACGTAATTCTGGCTAAGTTAAACTTTTGGTTAATTAAAATCGAACTTAAAACGAAGGAAATATAGAAGAAACAAGTTTTAATTTTGAATTTTAAAAGGCAACAATGTTCGAATAAATCAAAAATTAAATTAGAGCATATCACGCATGATTGGGTGATCCAGCACCTAATTGGGTTGACTATAGCGTTGACCAAGGACACATGTGGTTCGACCTAGGAGTCGACTTACCCGGCATACTGGTTGACCCAGCCTGGGCAACGTACGCACCCTGCATGCACATTGTCGGTTTGTTTTTCGTGGCTTCGGGTTGCATTGTTCTGGAGTATTCCTAGATCTAATAGCCTAAAATCTAAACCTAAAATTTGACGCATCTAAACACCCTAGCTCTATAATAAATAGCCTCCAAGATCTAACTAAATCTCACTACTCCATTTATCTGCCTCCCTCTTAAATAAACCTCTTCTCATATAAAATGTTAATGGAGTATTGAGGCTTGATTCTATATATATTTTTGGATGATATTCATACCTGTAAATTATCTGTCGGAGTTTGATCTGGATTTCTTAGAATATGTGAGTATATTTCAGTAATTGCAAAATTTAGTAAAATTTGGGGTTTCTTCTTGATAGTATAATAAGTTTTCAATATCTATTATTTCTTCTGTCTAAATCTAAATAAGCCTCTATCCTCCTCCTGTTTATTTTCAGTAAATCCATTACTATAGTTTTATTCAGTTGTCTATATCTTTGTTCTTTGTATGTAATTTTATTACAGTTTTGTATCAGCCATATTTTTATTTCATATCTATTTTTTTCAATTTAAGCCTAGGCCATGAGAGAGCCTAGGGCATTTCCTTTTTATTTTTGATGTCGAGTTTAAGCCTTCTTAAGCCTAACCCGTTTATTCTTTTTTACTTATGCGCAAATTGGATTAAAATATGTGATTGGACAATAATAACGCAATTGGATAATAATAAGAAATATGTATAAAAGGATGAATTGAGCTAAATTGAAATTATGCAATAAAAAGGCAAATTGAAACAATAACTTTGATAACTGAATAATTGTTATTTGGATAGATGCGAATGACGGGGGTTGGGTGGTACAATTAAATTAAACACAAGATATGTTTATTTACAACATGTAAATTAAAGTTTACATAAAAACCTATGAAATGATAGAAAAGTTACATGAAGAAAAGTGGGCTTATTAATAAACTTAAGATTGACGTTAAGTTTAATTATATAATTAAAGAGTATGTGTAGTTAGTGTAACAACCCGGAAAATACGAGCCAATTTAAAAATTTTAAATTGGTTATTTCGAAGAAATTTAAACAATTGAAATAGAATATTTCAATAAAATAATGAATTAGGAATAGTGTGGCAGTTTGAAAATTTGAATTCAAACTTTGACTGACTGTACCGGGTGCAAAATATAACGGATTTTAGTGAAACCAAAAAATATTTAAATCTGTTTATGAATATCTTTCTAACGAATCTGAAAAATCGAAGTTTCATAGCGGGAATCAAAAGTTATGGCCAAATGAATTTTCAGGAAGGTCGTTATAGAGAATATATAGCCCTTGAAAATAGACATTTTGCAAATGACCTCGCAATTCGACGAAACCACTTTTGTTGGATCCGGGATGACAAATTATTCCTAGGTTTTAAATTTCATAATTTTTGAAGCCAGTATGTGAGCGTGGCAAAAGAAAACGTGTTTGGTTAATTTCTGTTAAATTGGATCTACCAGAAAAGGGCAATTTTTCAAACGGTCCCAGAATTCGACGAAACTAGTTTTGTTGGGACCGTATCGTCAAAACATAGCCAGATTTATTTTTCTGGAATTTTTCGAATCAGTTTGTGGCCCTGGCAATTTGAAATGTACGTTCAGATTGAATATTGAATGTTTTATATTTTAATTTGAAGAATAACTGACTGTAACAGTCGAATTGGCCTACGAAACATATCCCATTGTGTCCGGGAGGGAGGTATTTAGCTAGGGGCGACAGTCGTTGGGTTTGAATTGATGTCCGTGTGGAGAAACACTATTTAAAAATTTAATAAAACCATCGACCAATCAAATTTCTCCATTCATAATTAAATAATAAAAAATATCAGAAAAACCCCCGCCCCCCCTCATCATCGACGGAAATGCTTTCTCCCCTTCCCTGCCGATTTCCGATCGCCACAGCCCGAATCAGCCCCACCCCCAGTTCAACTTTTTGTAGTTCTCCTTCCTCTCTTCAAATCCATATAAAGAACTCCCCCTATCATTGCTCCTATCTTGAGATTACTTCCTCCAAAGACCCGACCTTCTAGCCGCCGCCGCAAGCACTGGGCCCCACCTAGTTGCCTCCAACCACCACACGCCTGAAGCCCTCTCGACCCTCTTCCACACTGTGCCCTCCGATCGTCGTATCGAGCCTCGGTTTTCGCGAAAACTGAAAACCTAGTTTTGAACAATCGTGAAAGGTATCGTCTTTATTATACTTGAACTGAAATTAGCACTTTTAAGTGTTGCAAACTTTGAAAAATCGTATCTTTATGGTGTGTTAACGAAATTCGATGAAACAGGAAACATCGTGACCGCAAGGAGGCTCTCTACCACCTAGAAGAGACCGCTGATTTTTCTGAGCTCTCTACGATTTTTAGCACCTCGAAAACCAATGTGAGATTTCTAAACTGAAATGTGAATTGAAATATCATGTATAGATTATATAAGCGAAATATAAATTATACACGTGTGGTATACCTCATGTACATGCGATGTGTAAGTTATATGAGCGAAGTATGAATTATACATTGTTTAAATGATACGTGTGTTTGAATGGAAATAAAATATAGTTATATACGAATATATATATATATATATATATATATATACTCCCCTCGTCAACATACCATAGGCGATATTTATTGTTAGTAAATTGGTGTGAAAAATTTGGTGAATAATGCGAATGGTTGATAGAATTGTTTGTGGTTGATATTGTTTGGTTGTGGTTGAAAAATACCCATTGGTGATTGAAACGAATTTGAAATAATTATGGAAAATAAAATCAAACTCGCCTGCGTGCGAATTAGATGTATGAAATCCCCATTGTCAAAAACCGCGAGGTTTTAAGGTAAAGCGAGGAGCCGTACTCGGGACGGTGCCGGTTTTAACTACCCTGCCGTTATGCTGCCGAAATTTTGAATAATATTCATGTGTTAGAATTGTTTTCATATGTTGAAATTATTTTCATGTGTTGAAACCAAAGTCATGTGTTGAAACCAAAGTCATGTGTTGAAAATTTATCCATGTGTGGAAAATGCTCATGGGTTAAGAAGTCATGTGTTGAAAATTAAATTCATGTGTTGAATGAATAAAGTGTTTAAACAATAAAAATCACATTTTTACAATATATAAGACGTCTGTAAAATATTCGCGTTATAAATAATTTGTTTCAACAATAAAAATTACATCTTTCTTATATGAACAAATTATATAAAATATCCATGTGTAGAAAATGCTCATGTGTTGAGAAGAGCGTGTGTTGAAAAGGTTCATGTGTTGAATAAAAAGATCAAACAATAAAAAAATACATTTTATTGAAAATATGAAGTGTTAAAAACATTCATGTGTTGAATAAATATTTTAGATGATAAAAATATCATTTTTATCATGTATGTGATTTGCTAAAAATATACGATTGTTGAAATAAATATTTGTTTGCTATGAATATTATTTTTAACATGTATAGGAACTAAATAAAATAGTCATGTGTTGAAATATGTTTTAGTTCGACAAAAACATCATTTTTGAAATGTGAAATGTTAAAAATAACCACTTGTTCAAATAAATATGCATGAGTTGAAATATTCATTAATTAGCTAATGATATGATTTTTGCTTATGTATGCAACATTAGAATGAAGGGTGACTTTAAACCAAATTGAATCAAATAAGAAGTTGAATGGAAAATGATAAGTGATAAAAATCGAACATATGTACAGCATATTTATTGAAAAGGTTATAGCAAAGAGGCCAGAGAAGAGGAATAAAATTGTGTGCCCGACAAATAGGTACATGTTTACTGTTTTGCTTGGGTGATGATTTTATGAGCCTATTAGCTATCCGCTTGGCTTTTTCTTTTTCTTTTTGAGATGAGACGCCCGTGTGGCTATTTGGGAATTTTCCCAGCCCTTCCCGTACAAAGGAGGTTATGGCGAAATTTTCCAGAATTTAAAGGCGTTAGTGAAATATTTGAAGTGAAAACGATATTGAAAACGTCTAATAAACTATATATATATATATATATATATATATATATATATATAATTAAATTAAATCGAATAATGACGCTGCAGTTCGTATTTTGAAACCGTGATTTCAAACGACTAGTGCGGGAGATCCGACCGTCGGATTTTTCCAAAACTGAAACCGTTGGATTCGTTTTGAAAAGATCTTTCTATCGATATAAAATTTCTGAAGATCCAACGGTTATATTTTCAGATATGTGTTAAACAAATTTAGTGAAAATTAGCGCTAGTGCCTCGACACGACTTGAAACGTCGTTTAATTAAATATGGCCATTTTTTAATAAATAAAAATGGCGAAATATCGTTATAAAATATTATAAACGATATAGAATGGAAATAAACCGATTTTGCTTGGTTTGCTTGATATGTGATGGTTGAATGTGTTTAACATGAAAATTATACGAAGGAACTGAAATGTGAATGTTGAATAATTTAACCATGTGAAGAATTGATTTGAAAATCTAAATATACGTGGATTATTTGAATAGGCTGAGTTCATTCTCATTTCAAATAATCGATCGACGGTGA
Organism: Allium sativum; assembly: GCA_030737875.1. NCBI lineage: Eukaryota > Viridiplantae > Streptophyta > Magnoliopsida > Asparagales > Amaryllidaceae > Allium > Allium sativum. The sequence continues at coordinate 833,111,358 of CM060912.1, read as the reverse complement.
GAAGTCGAAGAGTTGAAGACGGTTGAAGACCGACGATCTTCACATTGGTTGGATGGGCGCTACTGATGCTCGTTATTAGAGTAGCTACCTTGAAGGAGCTGAAGTAGTAGCCGTCTGGACGTATTGTTGATTGTGCGGATGAGCGAGGAATTTGGTGCCTCCGGCTTCGTTCAAACCCAGAACGAACTTGTAAATGGACTGTGTGTCTGACATTGGATTTTGTTCTGTGCTGATTGATCTCTATTAAATATATATCTGTTTGGCGGCGGAGAATTTATTCTCTTGCTTAACACCCTTCTCTGAGACGTACGAGCCCAGAGGTTATATATAGATAGAAATCAGTCGCATGTAGTGAATTTCCCGTGTGTCACGCCTAAGTAGCATATGATTAAGGCTTCTGTTGCAAAGCAATGTCTTGTGGTTGATGATCAAAGCATGGTCTGTGTGGCGTAGCTTTGTATATAGCGTGGATTCGCAAGCCTCACACCTCAGTATGAGTCAAAAACGGGATAGTGACTGCAGGGAGAACACGACGTTTCTTTCTAGCTATGGTGGTGTCAGTGACTTACCAGCCCAGACATTTATATATACTTTTCACCTGTGTGGTTGTTGGAATGCGAGGCGCCTCGATTATAGGTCTGTAAGGACCGGGAAACGTGTGTTCAGGAATTGCCAATCCTCAAAAGTAAGAGAGGACCGGCCCTGAAGATCCAAGGATTGCTGTGTGCGGTCCTGAGACATTTTCTAGAGTGTCTCGAACGGAGAGGAGCTTGCCCCTTGCCTCGACTCATAATGGAATCCAATTTCCGATACGAAATTGCGGATGTGATTGTATTACTAGTATGGAAACATAGTGGTATGGGTCATTTATGCCGTCTATGATTGATATTTATGATTGAAATCGTTTTTGAAACATATATGCACTAGTAATAATATCAAATACTTTTGTTTTATTCGTATGAAGCATTTCTTGGCCATTATAAGGTAAAACTCTATCCTCCGGCTTGCGTTGCATTGTGTGATGGGACCTGAGTCTTATAATGGCTTCATTTTTATAAAAAGCATTACGATGATTTAATCATTTACTTTATTTCATGCACTAGCACTCATTGGAGTAAACCCGTTCCGCAAAAGTGGCGTGGTCCTTTGATTTGCCTTATTATTGTTGTTTAATAAGTTAAGTAGATTTCTCATACCAGTCCCATGACTGACTCGTAGTTTGTTTCACCTTACAAACTCAGGTGCCCTTATTTTCACACGGGCAGCCTAGTTACAGGTAGCTGACATATTTTGGCTTGGCACCGCAGTAGAGGTGCACTTTTGGCTCATGGCGAGGCTTGACTACACCGTGATGACTATGACTTTTCCGCCATTATTGTATATGTATTATGATTCCGCCACAGGCGATGTAGACTGATGTTTAGTTTATGTACTCTCTATGTATGATTCCGCCTCAAGCGATGTTGACTGATTATGTATTATTATGCACTAAGTAGTATCCTGCACTGTGCTCTCTGATGTGGTGATATATATATATATATATATATATATATATATATATATGATTCCGCTGTCATATTTGTGTAAATTATTCTATTTCTTGTTTATGCTATTATCTGTACTCTGCTAATGATGATTAATGTGTTATATTCCAATGATTATCCTTAACACCGTCGTACGGGGTTTTGGGATCGTCTCAGGTGGTATCAGAGCTTTGGTTAACCTTAGTTCTGGAATCTAACACATTAAACACTTCGTCAGAATAGAATCAGTAGTATTCTAAGGCGAGTAGCTCATTAAAGATAGGACTAGTAATGTCCTAGAATGAGCTAAGCAGAATAGCAAAAACAATTTGATCAGTCCATCGTTATCTTTCCTTAAGTTCTTCTGCTTTACCATACAATAAAATTATCGTTTCTGTAGGCTGACTCTTTTCTTGCTTATACAGAACTTGAACAATGGCTACCCAAGCAGCTGCTGGTAGAGGAGGCCGAGCTGGCCGTGGCAGAGGACGAGGTGAAGTCCCAGCTGAAGATGGACCCTTAATACAACCCCCAGCCGCTCAACCATTCGAGCTTGACCGCGTGGCTAAAAGGTACAAGAACCTAGGAGGCAAAACCTTCTCTGGAACGGGCACTGTAATAGAGGCCTTTGCATGGCTGAAAACATGCGAGAAGATATTAGGAGGCCTGAGGCTGGGTGATCAAGATAAAGCTTTCATGGGTGCCTGGCTTATGCAAGAAGAAGCCGAATTATGGTGGGTAGCTCTCACCATAGGGAACATAAATGCTGGTAGGACTTGGAACGAGTTCAAAGAATTATTCAAAGAGAAGTATGTCCCAGAGCAAGCCCTAGAGCGCATGCACGACGAATTCGCAAACCTCCAACAAGGGTATCTCTCGGTGCAAGACTATCTGAACAAGTTCACACAATTATCCCGCTATGCTCCCGAGCTCATCGCCACCGCTAAGTCCAAGAATAACAGGTTCATCCTCGGGCTGAAGCGCAAGTACCAAGACAGGGCAATGGCCCATATCAAGCTGGAGTTTAATGAATTAGTGGAGATGGCGTGCAACTATGAAGACCTATATCAAAGGAACCTCGATCTAGATCGTGCTAAGAGCCAAGCCGGGAATAAACGCAAGCCCGCTACGAATCAAGCTGAGTTAAGCCAAGTGGCATCCACTAATCAGCAGACTAGCAGGCCGCCAAAAGGAAGCTGCTACAATTGTGGCAAAGTGGGGCACTACTCAAATGTTTGCACAGCCCCGAAATGGCAGAAGACCAATTCTCAAGGTTCAAGCCAAAGCTCCCAGAACCCTCGCTCATGCTTTAACTGTCGCAAGACAGGACATCTCGGACATCTTGTTAGCGACTGTCCCTTGCTTAAGAAGGCCGAGGTTGCTCACGTATATGACGGGACGAACCCGCCAGCTGCTTCCGATGGATCAGGTAAACCCGATGTTTTGGGAGGTACCCTTACAATTAAAAATATTCATGTTTCTGTATTATTTGACACGGGTGCATCAGGCAGTTTTATTGCTAGTAACACAGTTCACAAATTAAAGTTAAAACAAAGAAAGCTCACAGAGTCGGTTAAAGTTCATAATCCGATAGGAGGATCTCTTATTCTTAGTTCATATTGTAGAGTGCCAATCTCTTATTCGTCCTATAAGTTTTCTTTTGATTTGATTACTATAGATTTTCCTGAGTTTGATATCATTCTCGGGCTAGATTTGTTAACGAAATACGAAGCTGAAGTAAAGTGTGCGGAAAGGATAGTAAAAATTCGAACGAAGCTTGGGTATATTACTGTACCATGCCATGGTTCAAATCCAGATAGAGAGGAATTTTGGTCTGCATTAGAAGTTATCCCCACTTCCGTAGAAAAGATTCCAGTCGTTAGAAACTATGCGGATGTGTTTGAAGAAGTCGAAAACTTACCTCCGCAAAGAGAAATAGAATTCAGAATCGACCTAATTCCCAATGCCAGGCCAGTGGTACATCCAATCAGAAGAATGATTCCGAAGGAAAAGGAAGAATTAGGCGATCAAACTCGTCAACTGCTATGGAAGGGTCTGATCAGGCCAAGCTTTTCTAGTTGGGGTGCAGCTGTAGTGTTTGTCCCAAAGTCAGACGGTACTCTTCGATTGTGTGTTGATTACCGAGACCTCAACAAACAGACACTCAAAAACAAATACCCGTTACCCTGCATTGATGATTTGTTAGATCAATTAAATGGGGCAAGAGTATTTTCCAGAATGGACCTAGCTACAGGTTTCCATCAATTGAGAAATGCAGAAGAGTGTGTTCCTTTGACAGCTTTCAGAGGTCCAGACATATTTTATGAATGGTTAGTAATGTCGTTCGGCCTATGCAACGCTCCAGCATACTTCGTCGATCTAATGAATAGAGTTTTCAGGGGAGTTCTGAATAAATTTGTCCTCGTATTCATCGATGATATTTTAATCTACTCCAAAACAAAACCTGAGCATGCAAGACATTTAGAACAAGTATTGGAGATTCTAAGAAAGAACGTCTTCAAAGACAAATTCTCTAAATGTGTCTTTTGGCAAGAAGAAGTGAAGTTCCTTGGCCATGTCGTGCCAAAGGATGGGATTTCTGTAGATCCAAGCAAAATTACAGCAATTCAAGTCTGGAAACAGCCCACTACACCCACAGAGGTTAGAAGTTTTATGGGGTTGGCTAGTTATTATCGAAAATTCGTTAAGGATTTCTTGAAGATATCTGGTCCATTAACAAAGCTTACGAAGAAACACGAGAAATTTAAGTGGACTTCCGACTGTGAGGAAGCTTTCCAGGAATTGAAATCGAAATTGACCACTGCTCCAGTGTTAACCATTATCAATGGCAATCAGGATTTGACGGTTTGGACAGATGCTTCTATTAGAGGTCTTGGTGCAGTGTTAATGCAAAGAGGGCAAGTAGTCGCTTATGCAAGCCGCCATCTTAAACCGCATAAGAAGAATTATATAACTCATGATCTTGAGTTGTTAGCTATTGTTTTTGCTTTGAAAATATGGAGGTATTACTTGCTGGGTGAGAAATTCGAACTGTTTACAGATCATCAATCATTAAAGTATTTGTTCACCCAGAAAGATCTGAACTTGAGGCAGCAGTGTTGGCTAGAATTTCTTGCAGCGTACGAGCTAGATATCCTATATACGCTGGGAAGGGCTAATGTTGTAGTTGATGCACTCAGTAGAAAGAACGAAATCATCGCCAGTTTTATCGTTACGTCTTCGTTGAATGACAAGATCTTTGTTCTTCAAAAAAACGACAATTTTGTTAAAGAGATGATTAAAAGAATTCAAAGGGGCAAAAGCTCCAGTTTCCAAGTGGATAGTGAGGGAGTTCGGATATTAAATAGAAGAATTTGTGTTCCCGACATCCCTGTGCTCAAAAGAGAGGTGCTCGATGAATGCCATAAATCCAAACTTTTCATTCATCCTGGAGTGAGTAAAATGTACAATGATATCAAACGCACTTTTTGGTGGAAGGCGATGAAGAGGGACATTTCTTTATATGTTAGCAGATGCCCTACTTGTCAATTAGTCAAGATTGACCAACAAAAGCTAGTAGGATTGTTGCAACCGTTGGAAGTCCCAGGTTGGAAATGGGAACAGATTTCCATGGATTTCATAGATGGTTTGCCCCGAACCAAGAAAGGTAATGACAGTATTTGGGTGATCGTAGATCGCTTCACGAAGACCACCCATTTCATACCTGTCAGATCCAATAGAACCGCTCAAAGTCTAGCACAGATATATTTTAAAGAAATTGTTAAGCTACATGGAATTCCCATCAGCATAGCCAGTGATAGAGACCCGATTTTTGCTAGCAAATTCTGGGAGGCATTCCAAACAGAATTGGGAACAAAACTGAATATGAGCACCGCTTATCACCCTCAGACAGATGGCCAAACTAAGCGAGTGAACAGAATTCTAGAAGATTTACTGCGGGCTTGTATTATTGATTTTGGCGGGTCATGGGAAGATCACTTACATTTGGCAGAATTTTCATATAACAATAGCTATCAAGCAAGTTTGGGAATGTCGCCATTTGAAGCATTATATGGTAGACCATGCAGATCTCCCGCATGTTGGGTAGAACCTAGCAACAGACTTGTGTTGGGACCCGATATGATTAGAGAAGCATCTGATAAAGTCGATTTCATCAAGAAGCGATTGAAAACCGCACAAAGCCGACAGAAAAGTTATGCAGATTAAAGAAGAATAGATTTATCATTTGCTGTTGGTGATCATGTTTATTTGAAAGTTTCTCTGATGAGAGGAGTGATCCGATTTGGTAAAACTGGGAAGTTAGCACCCAGGTTTATTGGTCCTTTTCCTATACTCGAACGAATTGGAACTCTTGCTTATATGGTTCAATTACCTGATTAGTTGCCTGGAGTGCATAATGTATTTCACGTATCTCAACTTAGAAGACATGTGCATGATCCGGATCTTGTTGTGGAAGAAGCAGCGCAACAGGACTTGGAAATTACTCCAAAATTAGCAGTCAGAAGAGAGCCATTTAAGATTGTTGGCAAAGAAACTAGAGAGCTAAGGAGCAAAAAGGTTCATTTAGTTAAAGTGCAGTGGAGTAGTGATCCTAGAGACTGTACTTGGGAGACCGAGGAAAGCATTAAGCAAGCTTACCCCAAATGCAGAGTGGACCTCTCTGACTAACTCCAGTGCAAGGTACCTTCACAGTACTCTGCATTTACATTTTTGTTTCCTACTTTACTGTTGTTTCCTTTTCGGGGACGAAAAGTTTTAAGTGGGGGAGATTGTAACAACCCGGAGAATACGAGCCAATTTTAAATTTTTAAATTGGTTATTTCGAAGAAATTTAAACAATTGAAATAGAATATTTCAATAAATTAATGAATTGGGAATAGTATGGCAGTTTGAAAATTTGAATTCAAACTTTGACTGACTATACCGGGTGCAAAATATAACGGATTTTAGTGAAACCAAAAAATATTTAAATCTGTTTATGAATATCTTTCTAACGAATCTGAAAAATCGAAGTTTCATAGCGGGAATCAAAAGTTATGGCCAAATGAATTTTCAGGAAGGTCGTTATAGAGAATATATAGCCCTTGAAAATAGATATTTTGCAAACGACCTCGGAATTCGACGAAACCACTTTTGTTAGATCCGGGATGACAAATTATTGCTAGGTTTTAAAATTCATAATTTTTGAAGCTAGTATGTGAGCGTGGAAAAAGAAAACGTGTTTGGTTAATTTCTGTTAAATTGGATCGACCAGAAAAGGGCCATTTTTCAAATGGTCTCAGAATTCGACGAAACTAGTTTTGTTGAGACCGTATCGTCAAAACATAGCCAGATTTATTTTTCTGGAATTTTATGAATCAGTTTGTGGCCCTGGAAATTTGAAATGCACGTTCAGATTGAATATTGAATGTTTTATATTTTAATTTGAAGAATAACAGACTGTAACAGTCGAATTAGCCTACGAAACATGTAACACCCCACCTCCGCTAGGGTCACTCTTTCGAGGGCACTAGCTTCTGGGGGGCGTTAGAACTGGGTAAGCATGCATAATAATATATCAAGGCAGAACAAGAACATAAATATATATGTAAAACAGAGTAAGTGAGAATAAAACAGCGGAATATCTCAAACCATCACAAAACAAGTCTAGTACATCATAAAGTCAACTGCCAAAATAAACATGTCTAGTACATCATAAACAGAAATACTGGAATACATAGTGCTATCCCCAAAATAAAGACGATAAACCATAGCGAGCTCAATGTCCAGTCATACATGAGCTATCCAGCAAACAAGTAAGCGATCCAAGCTAAGCACCACTGTTCCCTCCCTGAGAACCTGGGGGGGGGGGGAACGGAAGAAAAGAAGCGAAAGAAAACAGGTCAGTCAAAAAGACTGGTAAGCCCTACTACGATCAGTCTATAAACTAATAAAGTTAACATCATGACGGAAACTGAGATGAACATACTGGCAATAGATAAAGGTGTCATCACATAGAGAAGATTAAGCTTTGCACCACAGCGTACTAGCAAACTAACATAACAGGTATTGACCCCTCAGCCCAAACTTTGGCCCAATAGCATGAGGTGACCTTAATGCAAGGTCCAGCCCAACGGTCTAGTCGATCGGCTCCCTATAAACCTAACACGTCAAGTGTTGGTGTCCATACGGCCCACATATGATTGTAGTCAGACTGCGCTGGGTCCACCTTCGGGTGTATCAAGCCCTCGGGTGTCAACCCCAGACACCTAAGCAATAATGCACAGTCTAAACCAACTGTTACCCGTGCCTCGAGTTTGTCCAACACCGGACTACGTGCACGTCCGTAGCCCGCCTGGACCCGCACCGCTGTACCACTCAGCCGTCGCTTTGGTCGCTTACATCAGTCCAGTAATCGTGCCCCGCCCTAGCCTAGCCTCTAGGGTTGTGAATGATACCAAACTGGGATTACTGCTGGAACAGACCACGTTGCTAGGGTTTTCTAAGAGGGTTAAGTGTGGTTTAACCCCTCACTAATCATGGATTAAATTAGTTAAGTGTAACCAACAGTTCACCACTTAACCCCCTTTAATCCCTCGTATCCCCAAAATTGGTTAAGTATTAGTGGGCCATGACTTAACCCTAATCATGAGGCATTAATTTAACTGTACCTTAACCTCTCACATTAGACTTTGTTGCGGTTACTAGTTAAGCCGGGCGGGTCCGGGTAGCTTTACACCACAACTTGGTCTAACCTCGGGTCCCAGGTACACATGACCAACTTCTCACATTGGGTCCTATTGTTTGTAGCAACTAGTTAAGCCGGTCGGTTCCGGGTAGGTTTATGCTACAAACTCAACCCAACCTCGAGTTGGCCACACTTATGTTTTCTAAGTGTCATGCCCACTTTATTTTCAAACCATAATTACAAGTTTAACAAATACTTGGGTAGACCTAACTTAATAGGTAAATTCCCAAGGGGTAGACCTAACTTAATAGGTAAATTCCCAATCTTATCTTTTCATGTATTTTAAGTTTTACCCAAAAACCCCCCCCAACGTCATTCTATCGCTTACATATTCGTCATAACGCATAAAGGATAGAAAGAGGGAACTTGGCACAACATACATGATAAATCTACATATCATAATAAACATGCATAACATGTTGGACTTGCATAACTTAGCATAGTGAACTTGCATAAACATGCATAACTTGTTAAACTTGCAAATCATGGCATAGTGGGCTTGCATAAACATGCATAACTTGTTAAACTTGCAAATCATGACTTAGTGAACTTGCATAACCATGCATAACTTGTTAAACTTGCAAATCATGACTTAGTGAACTTGCATAAACATGCATAACTTGTTAAACTTGCAAATCATGACTTAGTGAACTTGCATAAACATGCATAACTTGTTAAACTTGCAAATCATAGCATAGTGAACTCGCATAAACATGCATAACTTATCAAACATGTGTAACATAGCATAGTGAACTCACATAAGCATGCATAACTCATTAAACATGCATAACATAGCATAGTGAATTCGCATAAGCATGCATATCTTATTAAACATGCATAAATCCCAACTTTCATCACATATTAACTTTAGAGTTTCTAAAATGAAGGTAAGAGGGCTTACAACTATTTTGAAGACACAAATCTACTAATAAAGATTGAGAAGCCCTTTATGCAAGCATATAAAAACCCAAAACAAAGCTCCAATTAACAAAAATCCCAAAAACTGTAGCTTAGCAAATAAAGCTTGCAACTTGATGATGTATGCAAGCTAATGATCATTCATATAACTTAGAAATGCTTGTATGAACATCAAAATCTTCATAGGAATGATTTTTGAAGAGGGTGGAGGCTAGGTTTTTAGGTGGAGGCCATTAGAGAAATCAATTTGACATAGTTTGGTTGCTAGAATTAATAATGAGGTTTTAGGGTAGGATTAGGGGCTTATTTATAGAAGATTAGAGTGTTTTTAGCCCTAGGATTAACCCTAGGTTAGTTTAGGTCCGTCAGATTTAGGAATTCTCTAGAACCAAGCCACAAGACCAAGCCCAAATCAAAATGGTGCGCCAGGCAAAACTGCCCGGCCACCCCGTGTCGACAGGGCTGTCGACAGGGCAGTCGACACCCTTAGACCCCTGTCGACATGCCTGTCGACATGGGGGTCTTGGCGGGAGTTTTCCCGCCTGACGCCAGTTAGCCCTAATCCTTGTTTTTAATTTAAAATTTAAATCTGTTTTTAACATGGAAATTTCTGAAAACTTCAATGGGCCTTAACTGGGTCATACGGACTCCGATTTTCGAAAACTCGGACTCTATTTCGCGTATTTTTCCGAGACGAACGCAATGGCATAGCCCGTTTCCCTTGATTCAGATTTTAGAATTAAGTTATGCCTCGATTTATGTTATAACAGGCTATTGAAAATACGGGTAGTTACATTCTCCCCTCCTTAAAGGATTTCGTCCCCGAAATCTTCAAGTTAGGAAGAACGTATCCTACCATCCAATCATCCATCTACTCAAAGCATCATCCATGAGCAATCATTGTCCTTAAAAGATTCTAAATGCTGTATGAACATATGCAAAAGTGTGTGTATATGTACTTATCTAATGCAAAGATCAATGCAAAATATGTTAGTGAAATGTATCCATATGTATGCAAATCCCTAACATAATGTATAACATCTATATGCGTGCTCAATCATACATCCATATGCAACATCCATGTGATTGCATACAAATTTCATCCAAGAATAAGCATAAACACTCATGCACATGCAATATGAGGAGTGTGTGAGCCGATCTAGTGCCTAATGTGTATCATGCATCCACGAGTAACCACTTGCAACCACTTGCAACCATCAGACATAACATGTCTCAAACACATGTTTCATCCAAAAGGTTTCTACCTAAGGTTCTCATGACAAGATTAGCACGATAACTAGATAAACACAGATAGCAAAGAGAAAGATATGCTAACAAAGGAAAGAGATTGAGAGTGTACACTCAAAAAGGAATGGATAAAGCCCACGCATCTTCTCCACGGTTTCCCAAGTTGCGTCTTCTTCGGCTTCACCCCATTGAACCTTCACCAACGTGACCTCACGATTCCTTAGCTTCTTGGTCTCTGTCCCCAAGATACGAATCGGAGCTCTCCTCAAAGTTGCCTCTTTCTCTACTTCCACATCTTCAAGAATGCTAGGTTCAACCACCTCAGCGGACTCATGTAGGCACTTTCGGAGATGCGAGACATGAAAGACTTTATGCACTCCGGACAGCTTCTCGGGCAATTGCACTTTATAAGCCATCTTCCCAATTCTCTCTATGATAGGGAAGGGTCCAACAAATCTTGGTGCTAACTTCCCAACAACTCCAAATCGGACCACATTCCGCAAAGGAGAAACCTTTACGAAAACCATGTCCCCAACATCAAACTCCAAATCAGACCTTCGCTTGTCAGCATAGGATTTCTGTCGGTCTTGGGCCGCCTTCATCCGTCTTCTAATCAACTCGACCTTCTCGGATGTATCTCTAATCATGTCAGGTCCAAGTATAAGCTTATCTGTAGTCTCCCACCAACATGTAGGTGACTTGCACGGCCTCCCATATAAAGCTTCAAATGGTGCCATCCCTATGCTTGCTTGATAACTGTTATTATATGCAAACTCAACAAGAGGAAGATGGTCTTCCCAAGCACCACCAAAATCCAGAATGCAAAGCCTCAACAAGTCCTCAAGTACCCTATTCACCCTTTCTGTCTGACCGTCCGTTTGTGGGTGATAAGCCGTACTCAAGTTCAGCCTCGTGCCCATAGCTTCCTGCAAACTGTTCCAGAACTGACTAGTAAAGATGGGGTCTCGGTCACTGACTATGCTGGAAGGAACTCCATGTAGTCGTACTATCTCACGAAGATATACTAATGCTAGTCCAGATGCGGTCCTTTTGCTCTTCACCGGAATGAAATGAGCACTCTTCGTAAGTCTATCTACAATGACCCATATGCTCGTATTCCCTCTCCTTGACCTTGGAAGCCCATCAATAAAGTCCATAGAAATACCCTCCCACTTCCATAGCGGGACCTCTAGAGGATGTAATAGCCCACCGGGCTTCTTCGACTCGGCTTTTACTCTCTGACAAACAACACATCTAGAGACAAACTCTGCCACATCCTTCTTCATTCCAGGCCAGAAGAAAATGCGCTTCATATCCTTATACATCTTATCTCCACCCGGATGTATAGTCAACTTGGAGCGATGTGCTTCATCAAGAACTCTCCTCACCAAGTCTTCTATCATCGGAACACAAAGCCTTCCGTCTCTCCTCAGCCAACCCTTATCATCTATAGAATATCGAGCAAGGTGACTAGATGTCTCCCCACGAATCAGCTTATCCATAATCTCAATTATCTGAGGGTCTTCCTTCTGCGAAGCCCCAACTTGATCTAGAAGGGTAGGCCTGAGCTCTAGAGATGCTAAAGTCATCGACTCCATTGCCAAAGAGAAATCAAAGGTTGCCAAGAACTCTAAATTCTTCATCTCAACAAATAGAGGACTTAGTGTCAACCTTTTTCTACTCAACGCATCCGCTACAACATTCCCCTTGCCAGGGGTATAGGCTATATCAAAATCATAGGACGCCAAGAATTCCATCCACCTTTGCTGCCTCAAGTTCAGATCCATCTGCGAAAAGAGATACTTCAAAGACTTATGATCAGTATACAGCTCAAACCTCTCTCCCAGAAGATAATGACGCCAAGCCTTGAGTGCATATACAATCGCTGCCAGCTCTAGATCATGAGTGGGATAATTCTTCTCATGCACCTTAAGTTGCCTCCCACCAAAACATATAGCTCTGCCCTCTTGCATCAGAACGGCGCCTAATCCCGTGCCACAAGCATCAGTGTACACGGTAAACATCTTACCACCATCGGGTAAAGCTAGAACTGGTGCTGAGGTAAGGGCTCTCTTGAGTCTTTGAAAAGCAAGCTCATAGTCCATATCCCAAGCAAAAACTAAGTTCTTCTTCGTCAACTTAGTAAGAGGAGCGGATATCTTCGCGAAGTCCTTGATGAACTTCCGGTAAAAACCCGCAAGACCTAGAAAACTTCTCACCTCGGTTGCATTCCTTGGAGTCTTCCAATCCTGAACTGCAACCACCTTAGCGGGATCCACCGCTAAGCCTTGCTTGGATACGATATGCCCAAGGAATCTAACTTCCCTTCTCCAAAAGTGGCACTTGGAGAACTTGGCCTTTAACTGATGCGCTCTAAGCGTATCCATCACCTCTACAAGATGCCTTGCGTGCTCTTCTTCATCCTTGGAGAAGATCAGAATATCATCCACAAAGACCACGACAAACTTGTTCAAGAACTCTCGAAACACCCTACTCATCAAGTCCACGAAATACGCGGGTGCATTCGTCAAACCGAACGGCATAACAAGCCATTCAAAGAATCCATCTAGAGTTCTGAATGTAGTCTTGTCTATACTATCCTCAGCGACTCTGAGCTGACGAAATCCGGTAGCAAGATCAAGCTGAGAGAAAACAGAAGCACCAACAAGCTGGTCAAAGAGATCATCGATCCTCGGTAACGGGTGTCTGTTCTTCTTAGTCAGCTTATTTAATTCTCTATAGTCCACACAGAGTCGAAGAGAACCATCTGCCTTAGTAGCAAACACCACAGGCGCTCCCCATTCGGATATACTTCGTCGGATGAAGTTCTTCTCAAGTAACTCCTTTACTTGCCTGCTGAGCTCCCGTCTCTCACGCGGAGCCATGTGCCGAACGGGCAAAGAAACAGGCTTAGAATTATCCACCAGATAAATGCGAAAGTCAATCTCTCGTTTAGGGGGAAACCCCTTAACTTCTTCAAAAACATCTGGATAATCTCGGACCACCCTTACAGACTGAAGGGCTTCCTCTGACGAGTCGAGAGATTCAAGATAGCACAACATGACGGGATTCTTCGGATTGCATGAAATCTCTAAGGTGTTGCCAAGGCGAGTCACAAGCCTCACAACCCTATGCTCACAATCAAGAATGGCTCCATATCGGGACAGCCAATCCATGCCCAATATCAATCCGTATCCCCTGAAACCAAGAACATATGCACTACACAAGAACTCTACACTGAGTATAGAGATCCTCAGATCCTCACATATCATAGATAGATGAGCAGAACCCCCAATGGGATTCGAAACACAAACGGGATCATCCACTAAGCTAGTACTAAGGTGCAAGCTATCAACAAGATCAGATGAAATAAAGCTATGTGATGCACCAGAATCAAACAAGGTACGAACTGGAAGATCGGAAACATAAACAAGGTTCTCAACAGAAACACTACCTCGATCGGGAACTGGAGCGGTATTGAGAGCATGAACTTGCCCTCCTGAAGGTCCAGCCTGTCCTTTCTTCTTCGGGCATTCCTTGCTGAAGTGTCCAGTCTCACCACAGGAAAAACATCCACCACTAAGCTTCCTTTTCTTCTTCCTACAATCCTTAGCAAAGTGTCCAGGCGCACCACAGTAATTGCACTTTCCCTTGCCTTTGTTGTTGTTCCCCTTCTTGTTCTTGCTCTGATTCCCCTGACTGCTTTGACCTCCTTGATTGCCCTTGCCTTGAGAATCAGCCTTCTTTGCTTGAGTATCACTCGACTTGACCTCTTTCTTTCCATCCCCCTGAAGTAGGGCCATATTGACCAAACTCTCCAAAGTAGCCCCATGCGGAATATGTGACATCGCCAAACCCTGCAGCGGCTCATTCAATCCTCTAGCAAATCGAAGAGCCTTCTTCTCAGGAGTGTTTATGATATCCAAACCAAAACGGGCCAGCTGATTAAACTTGTTCACATACTCCTTGACAGACATATCACCTTGCTTTAATGCAATGAACTTCTCCATCTGTAAATTTGCCACAGCAGAAGATAGAAACTTGGCCACAAATCTAGCCCTCAAATCGGCCCAAGCCTCAACGGGCCTCGTCCCATTGGTGACCTCCCACCAATAGGCTGCTTCGTCCTTCAAAAGCCACACTGTCAATAAGATCTTTCTCTCGTCATCAATCCCAAAGATAGCAAACAAGTCCTCAGTGTCTTTCAGCCAATTCCTAGCTTCAACAAAAGATTCCGTGCCTAGGAAATTCTTACCTCCCATCGCCTTGAAGTCTTTACAAACCTTCGTGAACTCAACCTGAGGATGCTGAGGGGGAGGAGGAGGAAGAGGAGCCTCAGCAACAGGAGGAGGGGGAACATTAGCAACGGGAGGAGGAATATTAACTGCTGGAGGAGGGGGAACAGGAATTACCGGAGGAGGGACATTAATGGTAGGATTCTCAACTACAGGAGGAGGAGTGGGGGTAGGGTTTCCGGGGCCGGCTGCCGCCCTAGCTTCTAGAAGTCTCCTATACCAGAGTGGTACATTTACTCCATCCGGGATGGCAAGATTCTCAGCCATACTGGAACGAAAGATAAGATAAGATTAGGTCAAGGGAACGAAGGATAACGCTAATGGCTTTTTGGGGAATAGCCTTTTAAAATACTAGACTTTTCTTTGGAAAATACTTTATACTTGTTTTGAAAATAGTTTTTCAAAAGTCTTTTAAAAACTTTTTGTTCTTTCTTGTAAACCATATGCTCTGATACCAAATTTGTAACACCCCACCTCCGCTAGGGTCACTCTTTCGGGGGCACTAGCTTCTGGGGGGCGTTAGAACTGGGTAAGCATGCATAATAATATATCAAGGCAGAACAAGAACATAAATATATATGTAAAACAGAGTAAGTGAGAATAAAACAGCGGAATATCTCAAACCATCACAAAACAAGTCTAGTACATCATAAAGTCAACTGCCAAAATAAACATGTCTAGTACATCATAAACAGAAATACTGGAATACATAGTGCTATCCCCAAAATAAAGATGATAAACCATAGCGAGCTCAATGTCCAGTCATACATGAGCTATCCAGCAAACAAGTAAGCGATCCAAGATAAGCACCACTGTTCCCTCCCTGAGAACCTGGGGGGGGGGGGGGACGGAAGAAAAGAAGCGAAAGAAAACAGGTCAGTCAAAAAGACTGGTAAGCCCTACTATGATCAGTCTATAAACTAATAAAGTTAACATCATGATGGAAACTGAGATGAACATACTGGCAATAGATAAAGGTGTCATCACATAGAGAAGATTAAGCTTTGCACCACAGCGTACTAGCAAACTAACATAACAGGTATTAAACCCTCAGCCCAAACTTTGGCCCAATAGCATGAGGTGACCTTAATGCAAGGTCCAGCCTAACGGTCTAGTCGATCGGCTCCCTGTAAACCTAACACGTGAAGTGTTGGTGTCCATACGGCCCACATATGATTGTAGTCAGACTGCGCTGGGTCCACCTTCGGGTGTATCAAGCCCTCGGGTGTCAACCCCAGACACCTAAGCAATAATGCACAGTCTAAACCTACTGGTACCCGTGCCTCGAGTTTGTCCAACACCGGACTACGTGCACGTCCGTAGCCCGCCTGGACCCGCACCGCTGTACCACTTAGCCGTCGCTTTGGTCGCTTACATCAGTCCAGTAATCGTGCCCCGCCCTAGCCTAGCCTCTAGGGTTGTGAATGATACCAAACTGGGATTACTGCTGGAACAGACCACGTTGCTAGGGTTTTCTAAGAGGGTTAAGTGTGGTTTAACCCCTCACTAATCATGGATTAAATTAGTTAAGTGTAACCAACAGTTCACCACTTAACCCCCTTTAATCCCTCGTATCCCCAAAATTGGTTAAGTATTAGTGGGCCATGACTTAACCCTAATCATGAGGCATTAATTTAACTGTACCTTAACCTCTCACATTAGACTTTGTTGCGGTTACTAGTTAAGCCGGGCGGGTCCGGGTAGCTTTACACCACAACTTGGTCTAACCTCGGGTCCCAGGTACACATGACCAACTTCTCACATTGGGTCCTATTGTTTGTAGCAACTAGTTAAGCCGGTCGGTTCCGGGTAGGTTTATGCTACAAACTCAACCCAACCTTGACTTGGCCACACTTATGTTTTCTAAGTGTCATGTCCACTTTATTTTCAAACCATAATTACAAGTTTAACAAATACTTGGGTAGACCTAACTTAATAGGTAAATTCCCAAGGGGTAGACCTAACTTAATAGGTAAATTCCCAATCTTATCTTTTCATGTATTTTAAGTTTTACCCAAACCCCCCCCCCCCCCCCCAACGTCATTCTATCGCTTACATATTCGTCATAACGCATAAAGGATAGAAAGAGGGAACTTGGCACAACATACATGATAAATCTACATATCATAATAAACATGCATAACATGTTGGACTTGCATAACTTAGCATAGTGAACTTGTTTAAACATGCATAACTTGTTAAACTTGCAAATCATGGCATAGTGGGCTTGCATAAACATGCATAACTTGTTAAACTTGCAAATCATGACTTAGTGAACTTGCATAACCATGCATAACTTGTTAAACTTGCAAATCATGACTTAGTGAACTTGCATAAACATGCATAACTTGTTAAACTTGCAAATCATGACTTAGTGAACTTGCATAAACATGCATAACTTGTTAAACTTGCAAATCATAGCATAGTGAACTTGCATAAACATGCATAACTTATCAAACATGTGTAACATAGCATAGTGAACTCACATAACCATGCATAACTCATTAAACATGCATAACATAGCATAGTGAATTCGCATAAGCATGCATATCTTATTAAACATGCATAAATCCCAACTTTCATCACATATTAACTTTAGAGTTTCTAAAATGAAGGTAAGAGGGCTTACAACTATTTTGAAGACACAAATCTACTAATAAAGATTGAGAAGCCCTTTATGCAAGCATATAAAAACCCAAAACAAAGCTCCAATTAACAAAAATCCCAAAAACTCTAGCTTAGCAAATAAAGCTTGCAACTTGATGATGTATGCAAGCTAATGATCATTCATACAACTTAGAAATGCTTGTATGAACATCAAAATCTTCATAGGAATGATTTTTGAAGAGGGTGGAGGCTAGGTTTTTAGGTGGAGGCCATTGGAGAAATCAATTTGACATAGTTTGGTTGCTAGAATTAATAATGAGGTTTTAGGGTAGGATTAGGGGCTTATTTATAGAAGATTAGAGTGTTTTTAGCCCTAGGATTAACCCTAGGTTAGTTTAGGTCCGTCATATTTAGGAATTCTCTAGAACCAAGCCACAAGACCAAGCCCAAATCAAAATGGTGCGCCAGGCAAAACTGCCTGGCCACCCCGTGTAGACAGGGCTGTCGACAAGGCAGTCGACACCCTTAGACCCCTGTCGACATGCCTGTCGACATGGGGGTCTTGGCGGGAGTTTTCCCGCCTGACGCCAGTTAGCCCTAATCCTTGTTTTTAATTTAAAATTTAAATCTGTTTTTAACATGGAAATTTCTGAAAACTTCAATGGGCCTTAACTGGGTCATATGGACTCCGATTTTCGAAAACTCGGACTCTATTTCGCGTATTTTTCCGAGACGAACGCAATGGCATAGCCCGTTTCCCTTGATTCAGATTTTAGAATTAAGTTCTGCCTCGATTTATGTTATAACAGGTTATTGAAAATACGGGTTGTTACAAAACATATTCCATTGTGTCCGGGATGGGGGTATTTAGCTAGGGGCGACAGTCGTTGGGTTTGAATTGGTGTCCGTGTGGAGAAACACTATTTTAAAATTTAATAAAACCATCGACCAATCAAATTTATCCATTCATAATTAAATAAAAAAAAAATATCAGAAAAACCCCAGCCCCACCTCTGCCCCCACGACATCGACGGAAACGCTTTCTCCCTTTCCCTGGCGATTTCCGATCGCCACAGCCCGAACCAGCCCCACCCCCAGTTCAACTTTTTGTAGTTCTCCTTCCCCTCTTCAAATCCATATAAAGAACTCCCCCTATCATTGCTCCTATCTCGAGATTTCTTCCTCCAAAGACCCGACCTTCTAGCCGCCGCTGCAAGCACTGGGCCCCACCGTGTTGCCTCCAACCGCGACGTGCTTGAAGCCCTCTCGACCCTCTTCCACGCTGTGCCCTCCGATCGTCGTATCGAGCCTCGGTTTTCGCGAAAACTGAAAACCTAGTTTTGAACAATCGTGAAAGGTATCGGGTTTATTATATTTGAACTGAAATTAACACTTTTAAGTGTTGCAAACTTTGAAAAATCGTATCTTTATGGTGTGTTAATGAAATTCGATGAAACTGGAAACATCGTGACCGCAAGGAGGCTCTCTACCACCTAGAAGAGACCGCGGATTTTTCTGAGCTATCTACGATTTTTAGCACCTCGAAAACCAATGTGAGATTTCTAAACTGAAATGTGAATTGAAATGTCAAGTATAGATTATATAAGCGAAATATAAATTATACACTTGTGGTATACCTCATGTACATGCGATGTGTAAGTTATATGAGCGAAGTATGAATTATACATGCATTGTTTAAATGATATGTGTGTTTGAATGGAAATAAAATATAGTTATATACGAATATATATATATATATATACTCCCCTCGTCCACAAACCATGGGCGATATTTATTGTTAGTGAATTGGTGTGAAAAATTTGGTGAATAATGCGAATGATTGATAGAATTGTTTGTGGTTGATATTGTTTGGTTGTGGTTGAAAAATACCCATTGGTGATTGAAAAAAATTTGAAATAATCGTGGAAAAGAAAATCATACTCGCCTGCGTAAGAATTAGATGTATGAAATCCCCATTGTCAAAAACCGCGAGGTTTTAAGGTAGAGCGAGGAGCCATACTCGGGACGGTGCCGGTTTTAACTACCCTGCCGTTATGCTGTCGAAATTTTGAATAATATTCATGTGTTAGAATTATTTTCATATGTTGAAATTATTTTCATGTGTTGAAACCAAAGTCATGTGTTGAAACTTTATCCATGTGTGGAAAATGCTCATGTGTTGAGAAGTAATGTGTTGAAAATTAAATTCATGTGTTGAATGAATAAAGTGTTTAAACAATAAAAATCACATTTTTACAATATATAAGACATATGTAAAATATTCGCATTATAAATAAATTGTTTCAATAATAAAAATTACATCTTTCTTATATGAACAAATTATATAAAATATCCATGTGTGGAAAATGCTCATGTGTTGAGAAGTGCGTGTGTTGAAAAGGTTCATGTGTTGAATAAAAAGATCGAACAATAAAAAAAATTACATTTTATTGAGAATATGAAGTGTTAAAAACATTCTTGTGTTGAATAAATATTTTAGATGATAAAAATATCATTTTTATCATGTATGTGATTTGCTAAAAATATACGAGTGTTGAAATAAATATTTGTTTGCTATGAATATTATTTTTAACATATATAGGAACTAAATAAAATAGTCATGTGTTGAAATATGTTTTAGTTCGACAAAAACATCATTTTTGAAATGTGAAGTGTTAAAAATAACCACTTGTTCAAATAAATATGCATGAGTTGAAATATTCATTAATTAGCTAATGATATGATTTTTGCTTATGTATGCAACATTAGAATGAAGGGTGACTTTAAAACAAATTGAATCAAATAAGAAGTTGAATGGAAAATGATAAGTGATAAAAATTGCACATACGTACATGCATATTTATTGAACAGGTTATAGCAAAGAGGCTAGAGAAGAGGAATAAAATTGTGTGCTCGACAAATTGGTACATGTTTACTGTTTTGCTTGGGTGATGATTTTATGAGCCTATTGGCTAGCCGCTTGGCCTTTTCTTTTTCTTTTTGAGATGAGACGCCCGAGTGGCTATTTGGGTATTTTCCCAGCCCTTCCCGTACAAAGGAGGTTATGGCGAAATTTTCCAGAATTTAAAGGCGTTAGTGAAATATTTGAAGTGAAAACGATATTGAAAACGTCAAATGAATTATATATATATATATATAATTAAAATTAAAACGAATCGTGGCCGTACAGTTCGTGTTTTGAAACCATGATTTCAAACGATTAATGCGGGAGATCCGACCATCGGATTTTCCCGAAACCGCAACCGTTGGGTTCGCCTTGGAAATATCTTTCCAACGGCACCAACTTTGTAAAGATCCGACGGTTGGATTGTCTGGAATGTTTAATTCAAATTTGAAGAAAAATAGCGCCAGAATCAGTTATATTTATATATAAATATAATTAAATTAAATCGAATAACGACGCTGCAGTTCGTATTTTGAAACCGTGATTTCAAACGACTAGTGCGGGAGATCCGACCGTCGGATTTTCCCAAAACTGAAACCGTTGGATTCGTTTTGAAAAGATTTTTCTATTTATATAAAATTTGTGAAGATCCAACGGTTAGATTTTCAGATATGTGTAAAACAAATTTAGTGAAAAATAGCGCAAGTGCCTCGGCACGACCTGAAACGTCATTTAATTAAATATGGCCGTTTTTAAATAAATAAAAATGCGATATATCGTTATAAAATATTATAAATGATATAGAATGGAAATAAACCGATTTTGCTTGGTTTGCTTGATATGTGATGGTTGAATGTGTTTAACATGAAAATTATACTAAGGAACTGAAATGTGAATGTTGAATAATTTAACCAAGTGAAGAATTGATTTGAAAATCTAAATATACGTGGATTATTTGAAAATGCCGAGTTCATTCTCATTTCAAATAATCGATCGACGGTGAGAAGTCAAAGAGTTGAAGATGGTTGAAGACTGACGATCTTCACATTGGTTGGATGGGCGCTACTGATGCTCGTGATTGGAGTAGCTACCTTGAAGGAGCTGAAGTAGTAGCCGTCCGGACGTATTGTTGATTGTGCGGATGAGCGAGGAATTTGGTGCCTCCGACTTCGTTCAAACCCAGAACGAACTTGTAAATGGACTGTGTGTCTGTCATTGGATTTTGTTCTGTGCTGATTGATCTCTATTAAATATATATCTGTTTGGCGGCGGAGAATTTATTCTCTTGCTTAACGCCCTTCTCTGAGACGTACGAGCCCAGAGGTTATATATAGATAGAAATCAGTCGCATGGAGTGAATTGCCTGTGTGGCACGCCTAAGTGGCATATGATCAAGGCTTCTATTGCAAAGCAAAGTCTTGTGGTTGATGATCAAAGCATGGTCTGTGAGGCATAGCTTTGTGTATAGCGTGGATTCGCGAGCCTCACACCTCGGTATGAGTCAAAAACGGGATAGTGACTGCAGGGAGAACACGACGTTTCTTTCTAGCTATGGTTGTGTCAGTGACTTACCAGCCCTGACATTTATATATATATTTCACCTGTGTGGTTGTTGGAATGCGAGGCGCCTCGATTATAGGTCTGTAAGGACCGGGAAACGTGTGTTCAGGAATTGCCAATCCTCAAAAGTAAGAGAGGACCGGCCCTGAAGATCCAAGGATTGCTGTGTGTGGTCCTGGGACATTTTCTAGAGTGTCTCGAACGGAGAGGAGCTTGCCCCTTGCCTCGACTCATGATGGAATCCAATTTCCGATACGAAATTGCGGACGTGATTGTATTACTAGTATGGCGACATAGTGGTATGGGTCATTTATGCCGTCTATGATTGATATTTATGATTGAAATCGTTTTTGAAACATATATGCACTAGTAATAATATCAAACACTTTTGTTTTATTCGTATGAAGCATTTCTTGGCCATTATAAGGTAAAACTCTATCCTCCGGCTTGCGTTGCATTGTGTGATGGGACCCGAGTCTTATAATGGCTTCATTTTTATAAAAAGCATTGCGATGATTTAATCATTTACTTTATTTCATGCACTAGCACTCATTGGAGTAAACCCGTTTCGCGAAAATGGCATGGTCCTTTGATTTGCCTTATTATTGTTGTTTAATAAGTTAAGTAGATTTCTCATACCAGTCCCATGACTGACTCGTAGTTTGTTTCACCTTGCAAACTCGGGTTCCCTTATTTTCGCACGGGTAGCCTAGTTACACGTAGCTGACATATTTTGGCTTGGCACCGCAGTAAAGGTGCACTTTTGGCTCATGGCGAGGCTTGACTACACCGTGATGACTATGACTTTTTCCGCCATTACTGTATATGTATTATGATTCCGCCACAGGCGATGTAGACTGATGTTTAGTTTATGTACTCTATGTATGATTCCGCCTCAGGCGATGTTGACTGATTATGTATTATTATGCACTAAGTAGTATCCTGCATTGTGCTCTCTGATGTGGTGATATATATATATATGATTCCGCTGTCATATTTGTGTAAATTATTCTATTTCTTGTTTATGCTATTATCTGTACTCTTCTAATGATGATTAATGTGTTACATTCCAATGATTACCGTTAACACCGTCGTACGGGGTTTTGGGATCGTCTCAGTTGGAGTCCGTTTTAGCAGCGAAGGTTAGGGAAAATAGGGGGTCGTATTATTGGTCCGTTACGACAGTGAGAGTAGATTGATTATGGAAAATAAGAGAACAATTAAAATGATTAAAATGAGGGACTAAGCCTAGGGGTGATTTATGTCGAATTACATGGTTGGGGATCTGTATCAGTCAGTATTCCTTTTTTATCACTACATCGAAGTCTCACGAGGAGGCGAAGGCACGCTTATACTGAACTAGGCGGTAAGAGGTCCGAACGTGGTGGGTAAGGGAGCATTCCGGTGGGGCGGTGAGCATGCATTACACCGATTATGGAAGATAAGAGCTGTGACGCCAGTGATATTCGCTATGTTCTTAGAGCTGATGGGTCGGATCTGATAAACTCGGGGACACAGTCGGCATAGTTTATCACAAATGTGGTTTAGGTATCGATCGATTAGGTAGAATTGGGTTATATCCGAATTTATGAATTATAGAAATTGCTGTAGAAATCGAATGATTTGACAATCAACGATCTTGTAGAAATATAGTCTTTTTCTTAGTTACTATGTTGAGCTTCAATTTTGTTATCCTATCTACATTTTCCTCTTTTTCACTAATGCTAGTAATTAACGAACTCACCAGGCTTTATGTCTGACTAGTTTGTTTTTCTCTTCTTCCTTCTGTTTCCTCCTAGTTTCTCAGGGTGGAGGATCTAGAATTTGAGAGAGCTTTGACCCAGCTCAGTCCCTTGGAGATTATCATCTATCTTATTCTTTGTGCTTACATGTACTTTTTCCACGTTTTATCTATTTTCTATACTTGATGATGATACCTTTTTATTTGGTACTCTGATTTTTTCTTTTTTAGACAACTATGGTTTTTCTTTTATGACTGATGATGTAATGACACTGCACATTTTTCTTTACATAAAAATTTAAATTCCTTTGTGTTTATTTATTGCAGTTTTGCGAATTTTAGCCTCTGTAATGTTATTTTATAAATATACCCTTCATATTTCTTAATGAAATCCTCATATGGTCTTGTAAGAAATGTGAGATGTTACAAATCTTAACCAAGGCATGAACTCAACAACCATAACTCCACTTGTTATGACTAATGGATGGATGACATTCCCAGAGACGACATGAAAAGCCGTCAGGACATCAAAATCACTGTTTCAGATCTCGAAAATATCGCCCGAGATCTCCTCCAAGACCTCGTTTTGGGCTCTTTCCAAAATGAAACAACAAATATCACTGTAAATCTCCATTCGAACATATCCGCCGAGATATTACGATATCGAAAAGTATATCGATCGAGATGAGATACTGGAATATCATCCGAGATCTTGGTTTTTTGGTTAAAATTTAAATTCGTGCCAGAACTAGAACAATAATTAAATAACTCAAATCTAGCCATGATAATCTCGTGTTATTTTACATTTTGCATGTTACATAACCATATTATATGTTCATATATGTTCTACAATGATTATGATTTTTATATTCGTCTTTTTTATACAAATGTTACCTATGAAATTATATATTTTATGTTATACTTATGCTAAACATTTTAATATTTTGGATCTTTTTTGTGTTTAATGTATAACAATAATTCATGTTCATGGAACATATGTTGTAAGCATTAATCTATTTGCATTGTGTTATATTTTTGTTTTAAGCCTATTACGAGTATGATGATCTTTCATAAATTAAGAATAATAAAGTGGTTTTGCAATTCAAGTTTAAGTTACTATGTTTTAATAGCATTCATAAAAGTCATTTTGCAAGAATATCAGTTTTTAACATATTTTGTCACCCGAGATTGTTCCGATATGAACTTCAAGACCCGATATGAGAATCCGAGATGAACGCCCGAGTTAGACTGATCTCGTCTGAGATCTCCTTCGATACGAGATCTAGTCTCTAAAATCTTCGAGACAAAATGCGACTGATATGCGAGATTGAAAACCTTGATCAAAATCATTTAGTTTGTAGAGAGCGACTACGTGGAGTGGCAAGATGGGATGGATGTTGAGGAGGAAGAAGAGATCGAAGAAGAAGCCTCTGTAGACGAAGAACCAATTCTTGGACTTGAAAAATTAAGGTAGATAACATTATGGAATGGATACAGCTTGTCATGGGCCATGCCCCCATGGTATCCTTATGTAGAAAACCCACGACATGAGGAGGGAGATGGGAATGAGGTCGATAACAAGGAAGAGGAATGAGGAGATGTCCTTTCAAGTGGACTTCTGGTATGGTAGGACCTCGTCCAGTTTTAAAGCGTAAGATTAGGTTATGAAGATGTAAAAACTAGATAATTAGTATGTTATGAATTTTCTATGGGGGAAACGAGTTGTATGCATTTTTTGGGTTTAACGAGTGTAAGTTTTAATTACATGTTGCCTCAATCTCTCATAAAAATAATTAAGAAATCTACAAAGATAAAATTTTGAGAATTAACTTCACTGAAGATTCATTTCCAGAAATTATACAAGGAACAAAAGAAAGATAAGTTTCAGTGAAAATCTTGATAAATGATAAAAGTAAGTGGTTGGGTATACTAAATCCATTAAATTGAGAATTTGAAGTTTCAAGAAGCAAGATACTAATAAGATGAAAACATTAGTGGTTCATGAATCATCTTGTTTACATGAAAAATCTTTATCAAACGTCGACTTTGGAACTTAACCAACCCGAGGGAGGATTTATCATTCGATATTTGATGGTGAATATTGACTGGGGTTTAAGGTCGAATGCTTACGTTTTGTATCAAAGTTGAGAGTACGCAAGAAAAACAAAGTCTTTTAATCAGAGAGCTCGATCAAAATCTACAATAAGAGATCTGAGGATCAAAATTGGTTGGAAGTGGGAATTGTGAATTTGAATATAGGATTGAATCAGATATTATGCACAGCTGATTTATATGTCGCATATTGAGTACTTTAATAGGTTTGTAATTTCAAGGTAAAAATCTTTTAAGAAGGTAGAATATAATAACCTGGATTTTGATCTCCTTAAGTAAGGGTAGTAGAATGGTTTGATTAACCAAGAATGAGTAAACTTTTATTAATAATTAAATTCAGAAGCGTTGAATAACAATTCTAGAGAAATTATATCGCTAAATAATACCATCAATAAGAGAACTGATTAATGGTTTTAAAAGAAGATTTAGGTGATTTAATAATCATTATAAATGTCCAAACAAATTATTAAATGATAAAAATCATTTAAAATATGTTATATTGTGATAAAAAAACAATCGTAAACAAGTTTTGTATTGGAAATAAGTAAGTTGAAAATATAAGGAAAATCAATATTTCTTTATCAGTTAATCCAGAACTCTAGAAAATAATTGTTTAATACTATTTAACACGGTTTTTATGATTAACTAATCATGTTTTAATTATTTTAAAGTGATAAGAATTTTTTTCATATTTTTTTCTATAGAAAATAATTTAATTAAAAATTGAATGTATGGTCGATCAACGAATTTTAGATTCTCAACAGTTTGACAAGCATGAATTGTACGACATTTTATGTCACATACGTCATGCATATACATGTACATGATAACAAACACATATAAGGCTAATGAAGAGTTGAATGAAATAAGAGAGATTTGGGAAAAGTAAGCAAAAAAAGACAAAAGGAGTTTAATAAAATATTACCTTACTCTTATGCACATTATATCCTTACACATACATGCACACATCAACTTACCCTTAAACATAAGGACAAGCATGGAAATAAAAAGGAGGAGGAGGATATAAGAAAGGGGGAGAGAGGAGAGTTTGTAAATCTTCTCCATTCCGTATTTTATACGACGGCCGCCTTACGCCTTTGAACCCAAATAGAATGCTATGGCGGTACTCAGTCGATGTTAAGCGATCATCAAGGTTAAATAAAAGAAAGCAACCCATAAACCAATTGTATATCTCAAGTGCTTAAAATTAAATATAATAATAACACATAACTCATATAAAATAGGCGAGACAGTAAATATCTAATAATTAAACATAAGCATCTGAGTAGTAAATCCATAGCACAACATAATTGAAATAGAGTCATACTAACTCAAATGAAACTATCTCTAAGGTAAAAGCACTACTAATTCCCAAAATAGTGAACAATAGTGAGTAACATAGTACATATAAGTAATACATGGAGTAGCCTCCTACTCGCCCCCTGGTCAGCTACTCGCACTCACTCCATACCAGTTTATATTTTTCTTATTTGAGATCACCTAGAATAATAAAAAGAAATGCATATAACTTCAGGCCAAGCAAAGTCTAGTGTGAACGATAGCAGTCTCAAGTACTAGATAGAATAACATAATAGTTATGAAAATTCTTACCAGACCTGCCTCTGCATCCAAAGAGTTAGCACATGTAACAATGTAATCTACTCTAAGGTCATCACAAGGTGTTAATAAGTGTGTATGTTACGACATAATAGTAAGCAAAAAAGTGATCATCCATTCTCTCATTCACTCATCCAATGCCTTGTATATGCTACTTCGTTCCTATGGTACTCTAATCCATGCCACTCAGTAGGGAAGGAACTAGGTTGTACCAACTTGTACACTTTAGGATAAGGACCTAACTTGGTCCAAGAGAATATCGTAAGCCTCCAAACTTGGAAACAAACAAAGGACCTAACTTGGTCCTTGCGGACATCACACCCACTACACTTTCTCCTCAAGTACCCATCTAAACCTCATGCATCAATGATCCCTGTAACAACCCGTATTTTCAATAACCTGTAATAACATAAATCGAGGCAGAATTTAATTCTAAAATGGGAATCAAGGAAAACGGGCTATGCCATTGTGTTCGTCTCGGAAAAATACGCGAAATAGAGTCCGAGTTTTCGAAAATCGGAGTCCGTATGACCAAGATATGGCCTCGCGAAGTTTCACGAAAATTCCCAAATTAAAGTATACTTAATTAAGTGAAATGGGTTGTGTAGATATATATATATATATATATATATATATTGATATATATATATATATATATATATACATAATTGAAAATTTAATAAATAAATATGCAAAAATGCTCAAAACAGCGAATTGGGAGAGGGGAATAACCGAACCGGCCGATTTTTGAAGTCGACCCGAGCCCGCTGGGTCGACTAGGGGTTAATCCAGGGTGTTTGGCTGTCAACCCGTGGGCCGATTCGCTCAAGTGCAGATTTTGCATTTGAATGGTTCTCATGGTCCATCTTTAATCTAAAGGCCCTAGATGGTTCCTACACTTGACTTCTTCCCCAAGACATGCTTTGATGGCTTGGATTGAATCTAGGGTTAATCCTATGGCCTAAAACACTTGCCTAATCTATAAATAAGACCCTAACCTACCCTAATTCATTCATAATTAAACCTAGTGACCAAACTATGGAAAAATGCTAGCTCTCATGGCCTCCACTAATTTTATGAAGAGGGTTGCATACTAATCACTCTCTAATCAACTTCTAATCCCTTCTTAGCATCTTAATCTTCTTCATTTGGTGTTCAAAGTTGCTAGTTGTGAGTTTCTATCACTTTGATGATCTTTTGGTAAACTAATTAGATGAGATGTGATGAGATTTGTGGTTTTGTATGTGGGTTAATGAGCTTTGAATCATATGATATGATGTTAGCATTAATCTTATGTTTATGCATGTTGAGTATGTAAGCTTATGCAAGTTTAATATGATGTGTGTTATGTTTGCATGATGCTAAATATGCAAGTTGTGGGCTATGTAATCATATGCATGTTATGCAAGTTCATGGTAATATGCTATGCAAGTTACATGTTTGTTAATATGCAAGTTACATGTTTGTTAATATGCAAGTTACATGTATGTAAATATGCAAGTTACATGTTTGTTAATATGCAAGTTACATGTTTGTTAATATGCAAGTTACATGTATGTAAATATGCAAGTTACATGTTTCTTTATATGCAAGTTACATGTTTGTTAATATGCGAGTTACATGTATGTAAATATGCAAGTTACATGTTTATTAATATGCAAGTTCATGATGACACATTATGCAAGTCTATAAGCTAATATGCAAGTTTGTTATGCAAAATGAATATGTAAGTTATGTGACATATTATATGCAAGTTATGTGACATGTTATGCAAGTTCATATGCAAGTTATGTGTTTGTTAATATGCAAGATGGCACCTTTGAAACATGTTCATTCATATGCAAGTTGACACCTTTTATATGTGTTATATCATGAACGAAATTACGTGGGAACGATGGGGTAATTAAATGCATAAGTTAATAAGATTGTGTGAAATTAATATAATTATGCATAACACAAAATAAATAAACATAGTATGGGAATTTGCCTATTTGGTTAGGTGTACCCATACTATGTGTTGGGAATTTACCTATTGAGTTAGGTCTACCCCATGGGAATTTACCTATTAAGTTAGGTCTACCCATGTTAAGAAAACTTGATTAATTAGGGATAATTAATATAAAATTATGAGGGTGATTAATTAGGTGTAATTAATTGACTAAGACACGAGGTTGGACTCAGTTGTAGCGTAAAACTGCCCGGACCCAACCGGCTTAACCAGTTGCTACAAATGTTAGCCCAATGTGAGAGGTCTTAGGCACAAACTAAATACGTAATTAATGTAAAGACACGAGGTTAGACTCTGTTATGACATAAGGCTGCCCGGACCCAACCGGCTTAACCAGCGGTCATAAAAGACAGTCTAATGTGAGAGGTCTTTACAAAGGTTACGTTCTTAATTAATTAATTAAGAAACACTTAACCACATTAGCATGTAGAGGGACATGAGGGGTTAAGTGGGTGCCTCGGGTGGCATGAGAAAATCTAGTGGTTGCCTTGGGTGGCAATAGAAAATACGATTAGAATACTTAACCAAAATAGAACATGTAATTAAAACATGATTAAAGGGTTAAGTGGGATATACTAGAAAAAGGGACAAGCTTAGGTGGGTAGCTTGTGGAGGCCCATTTCAACCAGTAACCCATACGTATCTTTGTGGGCTCGACCCATGTCGAGGACGGGACACGCATACTGGGCTTGACTGTAAGAGGCAAACGGGTTAGCGGTGACAACGCAAGTCCAACGGGCTTCATATGCGTGAGTGGGCCCGGGCTGGTAGGTAAGCCGTTGTTGCATCGAGTAGATATAAGCCGTGCACCTTTAGTTTCATCAGGTTGCCACATTGGGGAATGATACATCCCACGGTGGGGCCAGCACGGGTATCTACGTTAGGGAGCCAATCGAATGGGAAGTAGTGTGTACACCTAGTGGATTGTAGGGCCCCGTGGCGCCTACTTGGTCACCTAGGGGTACGCAGGTACTAATTAGTAAATTTTATAAGTCCTTGGGTGGGATCAACCTTTAAGTTAGGAACGACTGGTGTGGTGCAGTTTAGTAATTTACCTTAGGGAGGGTAGATGCGTCTTTATCCTTTATCTTCGTTTAGTTGACTGCTTAGGGTAGCCATTCATCCCTATATGTTACCGTATATCAGTTTATGTCTTCTCTGGTTACTTTAACGATTGTATTGTTAAAGTTATAGGACTCGCTCAGACTTATGTCTGACCCTGTTGTTTTTATCTTTTTCCCAACCCTCAGGTCCTACGGTGGATCCTAGCAGTAGTGGAGCTTGATCGGATTGCTGTTCCAGTCTTTAGGAGCTTGGATAGATGTAAAGCTCCAGTTATCCAGTTATCTTTTCTTTTGTTTGGCTATTGTATGAGAGTGGGATTATGTACTTCTTTATTTTGATGGATATTGTACTTGACCTTTATTGTGGTTTTATGATGTAACCAGACATGTTTTACTTCCGCTGTTATGAGATGATGTTTTAAAATTTCAAGTACTATTTATATCTGTCTTGTTGTAATTTTTCTGTTCTATATTCACTAAAATACTCCACCGATGCTATGGCATTCCCTTAGTGAGTGATCATAGCGGGAGTGGGGTGTTACACGTGGTATTAGAGCTTAAGGTTACCAGAACAGATAAAATTTTTGAGAAAAACTACTTTCTAAGAGTATTTTCGAAGAAAGTATTTTTAAAAGCATGTCTTCTAAGAGAAAAAGTTTTTGAAAAAGAAAAGCATAATCCCCAATAGCCATATCTTTATCTTTCGGAATCTCCTTTTTGAATCTTTCCTCTTTCGTTTCAGCATGGCTGAAGATCTTAACATCCCGGAGGGTTTAGTTATACCACTATGGTATAGGAGGTTGCAAGAGGCTAGGGCCGCGGCTGCGGGTCCGGCCAATGCTACTACACCAGAGACAACCGCTCCTCCTCCTCAGCCTAGAGTGGATAATTTTGCTAAGGTTTGCAAGGAGTTCAAGGCTATAGGAGGAAAACCTTTTCTTGGTTCAGAGACTTTCGTAGAGGCTAGAGATTGGCTTAAGGAAGTGGAAGAGTTGCTAGATATCTTTGAAGTGGAAGAGGGAAAGAAAGTCAAGTTGGCGGCTTGGTTAATGAAGGGAGAGGCCTCATTCTGGTGGGAGGTCACTAATGGAGAACGCCCTGTTGACTCTTGGGCAGATTTTAAGCAAAGGTTTGGGGCTAAGTTTCTCTCAAGGGCGGAAGAGAATCTGTTTATGGAGAAGTTCTTGAATTTGAAGCAAGGGAATCTCACGGTGAAAGAATATGTCAACAAATTCAATCAATTAGCAAGGTTTGGCATAGAGTTGGTGAATACACCGGAGAAGAAGGCTTTGAGGTTCGTTAGAGGCTTGAACGAACCATTGCAAGGAATAGCTATGACTCACATTCCTATGGGGGCCACTTTTGAGAAGCTTGTCTACATGGCACTTATGCATGAGGATGATAAGAATTCTAAGGCACCAGAGAAAAAGGGGGATCAGAAGAAACCGCAACAGCAACAACAAGGCAAGGGCGGAAAAGGCAATGGTGACAAAAAGAAGACGAAGAAGAAGTGCTTCAATTGTGGAACACCAGGACACCTCAGTAAGGATTGTCGCAAAAAGAAGAAGACCGGTTGCTTTCATTGTGGTGAAGCAGGGCATCTTGTGAAAAACTGCCCAAAGAAGGGGCAGAAGACGGGGTCTACCTCAGGAGGCCAGGTGCAAGCTCTTATAGCACCACCTCAGTCAGGGGGGCAAGTTCAGGTTCTCTCAGTTCCACCGATTCAGCAGAGAGGTAGAACTATTTCCGTTGAAAGTCTGGTTTTTCTGTTTGATCATCCAGTTCGTACTTTGTTTGACTCTGGCGCATCGCATTCTTTTATCTCATCATCGTTAGTTGAGTCACTGCACTTAGACACCAGTCTAGTTGATGATCCCTTGGTTGTCTCAAACCCAATTGGGGGCTCCATATATCTGTCTATGATATGTTTGGGTTTGAAGATTTCTATACTTAGCGTTGAGTTTAGATGTGATGCTTTTGTATTGGGCTTCACGGGCTATGGGTTGATCTTGGGCATGGACTGGTTATCCAGTAATGGTGCCGTTCTTGATTGCGAAAGGAGAGTTGTCAGGCTCATGACCCGCTTGGGTAACACTCTCGAGATCTCTTGCAATCCCATGGAATCTGTTTTGCTAAGTTATCTTGAATCGCTCGATGCTTCGGTCGAAAGTTTGTGTTCTATCAGAGTAGTCCGGGAATATCCGGATGTGTTTGAAGAAGTAAAGGGTTTGCCTCCGAAGCGGGAGATAGATTTCCGAATTTATTTGGTGGATAATGCCAAACCAGTGTCTTTGCCAGTACGCCACATGGCTCCTCGTGAGAGAAGAGAACTTCATAAGCAAGTAGGGGAGTTGCTTGAGAAGGGGTTCATAAGGCGAAGTATATCGGAGTGGGGAGCTCCAGTAGTGTTTGCCACGAAGGCGGATGGGTCCCTCAGACTTTGTGTGGATTATAGGGAACTTAATAAGCTCACGAAGAAGAATAGACACCCATTGCCGAGGATAGATGATCTCTTTGATCAGTTGGTTGGTGCGTCAGTATTTTCGCAGATGGACTTAGCTACAGGGTTTCATCAGTTAAGAGTGGCGGAGGACAGTATAGAGAAGACTGCTTTCCGGACTCCGGATGGTTTTTATGAGTGGCTAGTGATGCCATTTGGGTTGACAAACGCCCCCGCATACTTTGTTGATCTCATGAGTAGAGTGTTCAGAGAGTATCTGAATAAGTTTGTAGTAGTTTTTGTGGATGACATCTTGGTCTTTTCCAAGAATGAAGAAGAGCATGCCTTACATCTCAAGGAAGTGTTGGAGACTCTTCGAGCGCATAGTCTTAAAGCTAAATTCTCTAAATGCCATTTTTGGAGAAGAGAAGTGCGATTCTTAGGGCATGTGGTCTCTAAGGAAGGGATAGCTGTGGATCCCGCAAAGATAGTATCTATCCAGGATTGGAAAGTTCCTAGAAATGCTACCGAGGTAAGAAGTTTCTTGGGGTTGGCAGGATATTATAGGAAGTTCATCAAAGACTTCGCGAAGATATCAGCCCCATTAACCCGCTTGACGAAGAAGAATCTGGTTTTCTCATGGGATGTAGATTGTGATGATGCTTTCCGACGGTTAAAGAGAGCTTTGACCACCGCTCCAGTTTTAGTGCTTCCAGATGGGAGTAAGCCGTTTGTTGTTTATACCGATGCTTGTGGAACAGGATTAGGCGCAGTCTTGATGCAGGAGGGAAGGGTAATAGCCTATGGAGGGAGACAATTGAGAGTGCATGAGAAGAATTACCCTACCCATGATCTAGAGTTGGCCGCGATTGTTTTCGCACTTAAGTCTTGGCGCCATTATCTTCTTGGTGAGAGATTCGAGTTGTTCACCGACCATAAATCATTGAAGTACTTATTCTCTCAGAAGGATTTAAACTTAAGACAGCAAAGGTGGATGGAGTTCTTAGCATCCTATGATTTCGAGATAGCGTATACCCCTGGTAAGGGTAACGTGGTGGCAGACGCCTTAAGTAGAAAAAGGCTATCTTTGAGTCCATTGTTCGTGGAACGACGAAGCTTGGAGTTTCTTTCTTTGTTTGACTTCAGACCTTCTGTTGATTTTGTACCTGGTTTGTTGGCATCCTTGGAGGTTAGACCTACTCTTTTGAGACGGATTGGCGAGGCTCAGCGAGACGACCCACAGTTGGTTGTGTTGGTAGAGAAGCTTATAAGAGGGGAGTCGTCCAGCCATTTGGGTAGATACACCATAGATGATAAGGGATGGTTGCATAGAGACGGTAGACTTTGTGTACCGCAAGATGAGGGTTTGAAGAAGGCTATTTTGGATGATGCACATCGTTCAAGAATGACTATTCATCCCGGTGGAGACAAAATGTACCAAGACATGAAGAGAGTTTTCTTTTGGGCCGGTATGAAGAAAGATGTGGCCGAGTATGTGGCTAAATGCTTAGTGTGCCAACAAGTTAAAGTGGAGCAAAGGAAACCCGGTGGGTTGCTACACCCATTGGAAGTTCCACAGTGGAAGTGGGATAGTGTCTCGATGGATTTCATCGACGGGTTACCGAGATCGAGGAAGGGCAATACGGGAATTTGGGTTGTGGTAGACAGACTTACAAAGAGTGCCCATTTTATACCCGTAAAGAGTAAGAGGACCGCTCCATGGCTTGCTTCAGTCTATGTTAGAGAGATTGTTAGATTGCATGGCGTACCATCCAGCATTGTGAGTGATCGAGATCCTATTTTCACTAGTGAGTTTTGGAGAAGTTTGCAAGAGGCGGTAGGGACTCAGTTGTGTTTGAGCACCGCATATCATCCTCAGACGGACGGTCAGACCGAGAGGGTGAACCGTATCTTAGAAGATCTTTTGAGGCTTTGTATCTTGGATTTTGGAGGTACATGGGAAGAACATCTTCCTTTGGTGGAGTTCGCATATAATAACAGCTTTCAGTCCAGTATTGGTATGGCTCCTTTCGAAGCTCTTTATGGAAGGCCTTGTCGATCTCCTACATGTTGGTGGGAATCTACGGATAGGATCTTGCTTGGGCCGGATATGGTTAGAGAGACTTCAGAGAAGATTGATTTAATTCGAAAAAGGATGAAAGCAGCGCAAGATAGACAGAAATCTTATGCGGATCGGAGAAGGACGGATCTTGAGTTTGAGGTTGGGGACATGGTTTTTGTCAAAGTATCTCCTTTGAGAAATGTTGTTCGCTTTGGGTCCGTAGGGAAGTTAGCACCGAGATTTGCTGGGCCGTTTCCTATTAAGGAAAGGATTGGACGGATGGCATATAGGGTGGAGTTGCCCGACAGACTTAGTGGTGTTCATGATGTATTCCATGTATCACATTTGAGGAAGTGCTTACATGAGACCGCGGAGGTGGTAGAGCCGAGCTTGCTTAGAGATGTAGAGGTAGAGCGTGATGCGACGATTCGACGAGCTCCTACTCGCATCCTTGGGTCAGAAACTAGGAAGTTGAGGAACAGAGAAGTTCAGCTAGTTAAAGTGCAATGGGGAGATGACGAAAGCAATGCTACTTGGGAGACGGAAGCAAAGATGCGTTCTTTGTATCCATTTCTTTTTGAGAGTATGTCTTTTAACTTCTCCTTTATTGCTTGTCTAGTACTTATCTTATCTTTAGTATATCCTCTCGCTAATACCTATGACCTTTAGATAGGGTAAAACCTATGGTTGAGACATGTGTTTGAAACATGTTATGGTTGATGGATGCATATGGATGCAATTGTTTGCTAGTGGTTGCTCGTGGATGCATATACACACACATTAGGCACTAGATCGGCTCAGTCACTTCATGTTGCATATTGCATAAATGGATGTGGTAGTTAGATTGATGGATGTATCATGGCTGTGTTATCATATGGATGATGCATTTTTGTGTATGGTTGTGCACGCATGTAGAAATTTGTATGTGTCAATAGGGTTTCGCATACATATTGGATGCATGGCACTATCATGGTTTGCATTAAGGAGGTTTACTGTATCAGTAACCGCCTGATTTTCGCATTAGGTAAGTACATATACACACACTTTTGCATATATCCATCCAGCATTTAGAATCTTGTAAGGACAATGATTGCTCGTGGATGATGCTTTGAGTAGATGGATGATTGGATGGTAGGATACGTTCTTCCTAACTTGAAGATTTCGGGGACGAAATCCTTTAAGGAGGGGAGAATGTAACAACCCGTATTTTCAATAACCTGTAATAACATAAATCGAGGCAGAATTTAATTCTAAAATGGGAATCAAGGGAAACGGGCTATGCCATTGTGTTCGTCTCGGAAAAATACGCGAAATAGAGTCCGAGTTTTCGAAAATCGGAGTCCGTATGACCAAGATATGGCCTCGCGAAGTTTCACGAAAATTCCCAAATTAAAGTATACTTAATTAAGTGAAATGGGTTGTGTAGATATATATATATATATATATATATATATATATATATATATATATATATATATTGATATATATATATATATATATATATATAATTGAAAATTTAATAAATAAATATGCAAAAATGCTCAAAACAGCGAATTGGGAGAGGGGAATAACCGAACCGGCCGATTTTTGAAGTCGACCCGAGCCCGCTGGGTCGACTAGGGGTTAATCCAGGGTGTTTGGCTGTCAACCCGTGGGCCGATTCGCTCAAGTGCAGATTTTGCATTTGAATGGTTCTCATGGTCCATCTTTAATCTAAAGGCCCTAGATGGTTCCTACACTTGACTTCTTCCCCAAGACATGCTTTGATGGCTTGGATTGAATCTAGGGTTAATCCTATGGCCTAAAACACTTGCCTAATCTATAAATAAGACCCTAACCTACCCTAATTCATTCATAATTAAACCTAGTGACTAAACTATGGCAAAATGCTAGCTCTCATGGCCTCCACTAATTTTATGAAGAGGGTTGCATACTAATCACTCTCTAATCAACTTCTAATCCCTTCTTAGCATCTTAATCTTCTTCATTTGGTGTTCAAAGTTGCTAGTTGTGAGTTTCTATCACTTTGATGATCTTTTGGTAAACTAATTAGATGAGATGTGATGAGATTTATGGTTTTGTATGTGGGTTAATGAGCTTTGAATCATATGATATGATGTTAGCATTAATCTTATGTTTATGCATGTTGAGTATGTAAGCTTATGCAAGTTTAATATGATGTGTGTTATGTTTGCATGATGCTAAATATGCAAGTTGTGGGCTATGTAATCATATGCATGTTATGCAAGTTCATGGTAATATGCTATGCAAGTTACATGTTTGTTAATATGCAAGTTACATGTTTGTTAATATGCAAGTTACATGTATGTAAATATGCAAGTTACATGTTTGTTAATATGCAAGTTACATGTTTGTTAATATGCAAGTTACATGTATGTAAATATGCAAGTTACATGTTTCTTTATATGCAAGTTACATGTTTGTTAATATGCGAGTTACATGTATGTAAATATGCAAGTTACATGTTTATTAATATGCAAGTTCATGATGACACATTATGCAAGTCTATAAGCTAATATGCAAGTTTGTTATGCAAAATGAATATGTAAGTTATGTGACATATTATATGCAAGTTATGTGACATGTTATGCAAGTTCATATGCAAGTTATGTGTTTGTTAATATGCAAGATGGCACCTTTGAAACATGTTCATTCATATGCAAGTTGACACCTTTTATATGTGTTATATCATGAACGAAATTACGTGGGAACGATGGGGTAATTAAATGCATAAGTTAATAAGATTGTGTGAAATTAATATAATTATGCATAACACAAAATAAATAAACATAGTATGGGAATTTGCCTATTTGGTTAGGTGTACCCATACTATGTGTTGGGAATTTACCTATTGAGTTAGGTCTACCCCATGGGAATTTACCTATTAAGTTAGGTCTACCCATGTTAAGAAAACTTGATTAATTAGGGATAATTAATATAAAATTATGAGGGTGATTAATTAGGTGTAATTAATTGACTAAGACACGAGGTTGGACTCAGTTGTAGCGTAAAACTGCCCGGACCCAACCGGCTTAACCAGTTGCTACAAATGTTAGCCCAATGTGAGAGGTCTTAGGCACAAACTAAATACGTAATTAATGTAAAGACACGAGGTTAGACTCTGTTATGACATAAGGCTGCCCGGACCCAACCGGCTTAACCAGCGGTCATAAAAGACAGTCTAATGTGAGAGGTCTTTACAAAGGTTACGTTCTTAATTAATTAATTAAGAAACACTTAACCACATTAGCATGTAGAGGGACATGAGGGGTTAAGTGGGTGCCTCGGGTGGCATGAGAAAATCTAGTGGTTGCCTTGGGTGGCAATAGAAAATACGATTAGAATACTTAACCAAAATAGAACATGTAATTAAAACATGATTAAAGGGTTAAGTGGGATATACTAGAAAAAGGGACAAGCTTAGGTGGGTAGCTTGTGGAGGCCCATTTCAACCAGTAACCCATACGTATCTTTGTGGGCTCGACCCATGTCGAGGACGGGACACGCATACTGGGCTTGACTGTAAGAGGCAAACGGGTTAGCGGTGACAACGCAAGTCCAACGGGCTTCATATGCGTGAGTGGGCCCGGGCTGGTAGGTAAGCCGTTGTTGCATCGAGTAGATATAAGCCGTGCACCTTTAGTTTCATCAGGTTGCCACATTGGGGAATGATACATCCCACGGTGGGGCCAGCACGGGTATCTACGTTAGGGAGCCGATCGAATGGGAAGTAGTGTGTACACCTAGTGGATTGTAGGGCCCCGTGGCGCCTACTTGGTCACCTAGGGGTACGCAGGTACTAATTAGTAAATTTTATAAGTCCTTGGGTGGGATCAACCTTTAAGTTAGGAACGACTGGTGTGGTGCAGTTTAGTAATTTACCTTAGGGAGGGTAGATGCGTCTTTATCCTTTATCTTCGTTTAGTTGACTGCTTAGGGTAGCCATTCATCCCTATATGTTACCGTATATCAGTTTATGTCTTCTCTGGTTACTTTAACGATTGTATTGTTAAAGTTATAGGACTCGCTCAGACTTATGTCTGACCCTGTTGTTTTTATCTTTTTCCCAACCCTCAGGTCCTACGGTGGATCCTAGCAGTAGTGGAGCTTGATCGGATTGCTGTTCCAGTCTTTAGGAGCTTGGATAGATGTAAAGCTCCAGTTATCCAGTTATCTTTTCTTTTGTTTGGCTATTGTATGAGAGTGGGATTATGTACTTCTTTATTTTGATGGATATTGTACTTGACCTTTATTGTGGTTTTATGATGTAACCAGACATGTTTTACTTCCGCTGTTATGAGATGATGTTTTAAAATTTCAAGTACTATTTATATCTGTCTTGTTGTAATTTTTCTGTTCTATATTCACTAAAATACTCCACCGATGCTATGGCATTCCCTTAGTGAGTGATCATAGCGGGAGTGGGGTGTTACAATCCCTTTGCATATATTATTCACAGTGGAGCCTATCCTAGGAATCGCTTCCGCATTTCTCAACTCGAAATCTCTTTGTCCATGATAAGTCGTAGACGACCAACCTAGCTGTCCAACCCAACCTTCTGTCCCTACCTTTATGTAGTAGCATCCCTCTTTGGCTTATTTTCATTGCCCCTTCATGTTGAAATAAAGCTAATCGTTGTTGCAGTCGTTCTTCATGAGAACAGAGTCGTCGTTGAGCCACATGAAGTCATCGATCTGAATTACCATGCATATGCTAGTCTGAAATGCCATAACCTGAAGTTTCTCCTTTCCAAAAGTAATTTTTCAAAGTGTAAAGATTTCCACCATGAGTCCAATGCAAAAAACAAAATCTAAAACGGACATCATAAGCAAAAATTACACCCATTTAAAGTTAACACTACCAAGCTCCTCTTATTAAGATCTTCGTTGATCTGGATCCATGTCAATCCGAACGCAGACTAATTCGGATCCATGCAGATCTACATTTTACTGATCCCATGCTTGGTGATTCTTGAGCACTCACACTGGTCCAAACCGAGATCATGAAAACATGTCAATTTAGATCAAAGAACCTATGTCGATTCGGGATTCCTACCACCATAAATCAAGAGTA
Source organism: Allium sativum (assembly GCA_030737875.1). Taxonomy (NCBI): domain Eukaryota; kingdom Viridiplantae; phylum Streptophyta; class Magnoliopsida; order Asparagales; family Amaryllidaceae; genus Allium; species Allium sativum. The sequence continues at coordinate 833,071,416 of CM060912.1, read as the reverse complement.
TACACTCCAAATGACCTGAAACTTGAGGTGTGATATTAGAGGAACTTCATTATCATGTCCGCCAATTTACACGCAAATTTAGGTAGCTTCCAAAAAAGGTCCGAGCCGAAATCAACTAGTAACCAAATCATCTTGTAAACTATTTTTGCCACTCGCTCGTCATTTGCATCTGCTCATACAGTTTTGCAGCAATTATATGATATGTAAACACTCAAACAAGCACTAAATCAAGCCAAGGGAACCAAAGCATAAATCAAAAGAAGTAATATCATATTCATATAAATACATGAGGGTACATGAAAATCCAGATTTTAAAAAATGAGATCCAATTCAATCCAAATTCATATATGTGTTATAAATTAATAATTTATCATTATTTTCCTAATATATAGGGAGATGTTTAAAAGCTAATCTAATCTAACTAGTAAGAAAATCACTAATCACTCATTTTAACCCAAAATGCATCTTTAGATCCAAATGAACATGTAACGGCCGGGATTTTCGTCCCAGAAAATCAACATAAATACACTGTCAATTTTTTCCGAGCATCGAAAATACCGGGACATTAGTAGAAGAATTTAGAGGGTGAGAAAGAAAAGATAGAACTAATAGAATAGAAGAAGAAGAAGAACACTGAACAAAATCAGAGTAATACGAACTCACAGCGGAATGAAATAAATATAATGTATAACTTTGAATTACAAAACTGTATTGTATATACATACCATATATCAGGGTACAATACATCATATCACAGCGGAAATAATCTCTAACTAACTCATGGTGAAGCCTTCTGCTTCCAGCTTCTCCAAGTGAATCTGCAAAGCCTGAAACACTTGACTGCCCGTACAAATTTGGGCACCCAAGAGTTTAGGGAAAACACAAACAAATAAACTCTGGGTCAGTCATGGGACTGGTGTGAGTAAATTCCAACCATACTGTTTAACTTTGAAAAACCTTACTATAACCCAAAATTTCTTTGATATCAAAATCAGTGATATTATGATAATGTCTAAACAAATAATTATACAAGTAGCAGAACGCTTGCATCTCACGTTCCACATATATAGTATAAAATCATAAACCGCAGGGCGCTTATCGGAGAATGGATTCTGACAAACAAGGTATGGGAGCACCTTCTGAATAGTGTACTCTAGAGGGGATGCACTCAGGGTTCAACAAGAACGTCTTGCAACCCGGCCACACATGACCGCTCACTCATTTAGCTTGAGTGTCGCGAATATATTGCCACCACGGTTGTAGGCCATCCAACCGTCATCCGAAGATACATAATTGAAAAGAAGTATAAATATGAATTTTCCCTAGATCGGTGACAATACACCCTGCTTTGGGGATGACCCAACTAGCCATGCTGCCTAGCCCAACTTTTGTCATTTCTGGTTGTGAGGCTAGAGGCTACGTCTATCTTCAGAACATCTGATCACCATTCACTTTGAATGTCACATCGTCAAATCCGTAATCACACATTGATTACACAAATGCACACTGGGTGTAGAGTAAAGAGAAGTTACCTTCTCCCCACCAACTTGGTATATTCGTAAAATCAACGGCATGACCGTTGGAAATACTCTGTCAGACACTCGTCCATACAAGTTGTCCTGGGACTGGACAAACAAAACATCATTCTAAAACTGGACGACCCTTGCATTTAACTCCGTCTTCAATTATCTTCAGCATATCTAATTCGCAGCGCTTATGCCTATACGGAGTGGTTTTCGGATAATAACTCCAACCGGTCTCTCCGTATTGACAACGATGGTCAAACACTTCGATAGTCAGTTATTTAACTATCGAAGTAAGAACAAACATCCATTCTAATGTATCACACATCCACGGGCACTTTTATTTAATATTCGTTTTATTTTTCGAATTCCCATATTTTACCAGATATTTTCAAATCCCGTTTTACCCTTTTCATACTCTTGGAAAACATTCCCAGTTATTATCAAATCTTATCCTCCCATATTTCAGAAAATATACGTTATTAACGTTCGAACCATTTCCATTAATATCACATTCTTATACTTGGATAATCTATCCTACTTATATTGGAAAATGATTCCAATTTCCTTTTAACCCTTTAATCAGCCCCACGTTCACTTTTATCACATTATTCACTCTAAAATGTGCATATCATTCTTATTTTAGAAATCTAAACCCCTTTATCAAATCACTCGTTATTAAAGTAATCAATACCCTTATCTTGTTACCGGGATCTCTTTCATAATTTTATATTCTCATTCCCACCTAACACATTCTATTTCTAGGTCAACTCCTTATCAAATCGATATCAAGTTTGTAACTAAATACTGACTCCCATCCTATTAACATTTGTTTGTTTAAAACTAAATGTTAATTATTCTATCAGATTATAATCACTAAAAATAATTTACTTTCAATATATTTGACATCGTCGAATTCTAGTTCCAAATCCTAACGGTTAATTCTAATCACATTTTGGACATTGAAATGCTGTCATCGTTTTCTACATGATTCTCCCATTCTTTTTTTAAAACTGGATCTTATAATTTCTTACGACATCGTCATTTATCACTTTCGAACGAGTGGATTTCAACTAAATTGTAGCATTTTCTAGGAGGTGCTGCTATATATAAAAGTCACGCGTAAGTCTAATCAACAGCATTTAATTTGTCGCTATAGTTCTAACTTGTCATACGCTGTAATATTCTCTTTATAACTAATCTCAACATTACTGTCACACTTACCTTATTAACAGCGTTATTTTATCGCTATAGTTCAACTTGTCATACGCTGTTATAACTAATCCTGACATAACAGCCACACTTATTTTATTAACAGCGTTATTTTATCGCTATAATTCTAAGACTTGCATACGCTGCCATATCCCTTTTATACTAATCTTGACATCTATTTCCGTCACAAAAATCTTGACATCTCTTTCCGTTGCAAACTGATATCGTTCCTCGGTAATAGCGAAACCGTTCAAGTTGGGGTATTTTAATTACCTCTCAGACCTTGATCGACAACGTTCTTACCTTAGAATCGATATAAGTTTGTATTCTAATCCTTTATACATCAAATCGTATTTTCTTGTTTAATTTTAACTATGGTTTTATAACACCATATTCTTATTTTGAAATCTCAGTTGTTTATGATTATTCATTTTTTTAAACATTAACTCTTCGCTTTTCTTTTCCACCGTTCTGCTTGTAACTTCTTAAACAAAACGTAATTAAATCTCATAAATTTTGATTACTTTATTCCTAATTTGTTTTCATTAGATTAATTAAAAACCCATCAATCTAATAACTCATTTTCCCAAATAACAGTTGATTAAAATCAACTTTATCCCATCAGTAAATTCTTTAACTGATTTTAATTACTACTCAACATTAGATTAATATAATTAATCCAATAATATTTCTAAATGGTTTATCTTAGATAAAATTATCCACATATTTACTTGTCATATAATTTCTGCTTTTATACTTATTTAAATGTCAACTATCGTTTTTATTTATTTTATAAAAACGAATTTTAAAATACTGGTTTATAATAGAACTTCTATTATAAATTTAAATCTTCTTTTTAATTATAAAAATATAATTTTTATAATTAACCCTGTTGATTTGCCTGACGGCCAATCAACTCTTTAGCAACACGATGGTTTTTACGGTTGACTGTCACCACTTTCTAAATCGATATCATTTATTTATCGAAACAGACGTTGAATATTCTTTCAACATCAATATTCACATGGGGTTTTAAATATAATTCGGGTTCAAACAGTACATACAAACAAACAGTGCATATAAATATCAAGGAATCCTGTCGGATTCCTCCAACCGGTTTCCGCATCCAAAGATGTCAGTCAACACAATTTATACTAATTCTATACTAGGGGATAATTTAAACGATGGAATCAGTGTCCAACCGATGGTGTGTACATATGTGACGGTATATAATATTCAACCAAATTACTGGTAATCTACCTAATCAACCATCACACAACATTCAAACAACATTAAATATAATTGTAAAAATAGATCAGAGTTAGTGATTTACTCACAGTGCGCGTCACCCGTTAAATAATGATCTGCGTCGGCTGATTTAACCAGCATCCATCTTTTCTTCCAGTAACCCGCTCCAACAACGCTGCTTGCGATGACATTTCGAAAACTGCGTACTGTACTTCCACTTCTATTTACACCATACGACTCTTCACCAAGTTGTTGTACAACTCTACATGCCTGCGGTTCAGCGTCCAACTCCGTCCCCAACTCCCGTTAGCCCACACCCTTAACCACCTCGCTTGCCACTACTAATCATAGTAATTCATCACTTCTAGAAATAACTGGCGAGCTCTTTGTTGCTTACTCCACTATTTTCTCGATGCAACCATAGTATCTTTGTCAACAAATGAACGGAACTGCTGCTTTCTTCAATTCTGTGAGTACCACTGCTGCTTTCAGTATGGATATTTCCATCATCCTTTCCTCTTTTCCAATGCACGAGACGCCTCACAGCTTCACCACTGTTCTCGTGTACATTTTCCTCCTTATCTTCTTCGCACATTGCTCCTCTGATCTTTACAACCATTGCCGTTTCTTCATACTAACTCATGTTCCTTTGATAGGCTTTTATTGCTTTTCCTTTTTCCTTCTCTTTTTTTTTCTTTTCTTCTAAAGCCCATCAAAGCCCAAACCCACTCCTTATAATTGCAACCGACCCCAACCATGAGCCTTCTTCCAGTATTACTTGAATACTGCTTCCAGGATTTCACTCAAGAAACCAAATGGCTATTGTCTATAATTTATACCCCACGTACCCGTTATTTACTTCGCAATCACCTCACTTCTTTCTCCCCTCAACATTCACGTTTTTGATCCTCCTGGCCTTCACGTTTACTGACCCCCTACCCCATCCGCATGTCCACTTCCTGTTCACGCCATAAGACCACCGAAGACGTCCCTCTTCCCTATGTCACTTCACAATCACTTCAAACCGCTCCCACGTGTACAAACAATTCAAGGCCACCTTTTGTATCTGCCACTTCTCATGCACACACTCCATCCATTCACGGCCATCCACTCCAGTACATATTACTACACAGCAAACCCTCCTTGCTTGACATACTACTCTCACGTCAGCATTTTTGTTCCTTCCCTCACGTGAAACAAGGGCGTGTCTTCCTTTACTAACGCCATGCACAAGTGTACTGAACCCAAGCCTTGTTTCCACGTCCCTCCCCTTATCTTCAGTATTTCTACCCAACGTTTTGTATTTTGCTCTCAAGTTTTCACGCCCATTTTCTCCCTCTGATCTGCGCCCCTTTCCCTTGATCTCATATACCCGCACATGCTCCCAGTATATGTAAAACTCCCCTTGCTCCCTTTATATGTTATTTTCTCCTCCATCTTGAACTGCCTTGACGCCTCAGCTTTTGTGCTCGCACCCTCACTTCACAAATCTCAAGATACTCGATCTTCTCCACCACAGAGTCTCCGCCATGAGAGCGTGAGCTCATGAAGTTGGTCATTTTGTGAGGGAAGAGTGAGTTGATTGTTTATCTTGGCTGAGAGCGTTTTATTTTACTTCTATTGGTGGCGGCGTCATTTTCCTTGACCTAGAGATGAAATTGTTCTGGCGTTTATATATGAGGTATTTTACTTAGCAGGGAAGTATTAGGGTTTATAGGGGTATGTATTAGGCTTTATAGATGTGTGGGTAGTCGGTATGGGTTTGTTTATAGAGTAGGCACTGTTGATTTTTCTGTTAAAAGGTATGGTGTAAATTAATGTACCATACTTCATTAGGAAGTATTCTCCTTAGATTTTTCCCTAGATATAGCTTCCCGCGAGAACATGCACAATTCATGGGATGGGGAAATGAAATGTGTTGACTGTATGATATATATATTTTATGCTTAAGGATGAAATATAATGTCATGTGTACAAACTGGATTCCGTTCATATATGAGCTGCCACGGACAGAAGTGAGAGTGCAATCGTACTCAACGAGGTGTCCTGGCCTCAAAAATATAATAATACCGGTAGATGGACTCATTCTGTGAAACCCCGAAATACCGATACAGGGTGTACCATACTCCAAATAAAAAGTTGCATATTTAATTTATTAAAAATTACAGAAAAATTCTAAAAATTAAATTATCGCTGCGCCCCAAAAGAACCCTGTTCCGATTTGCGAACGATATCAAGTTATAATCAAATAACTGTTTCGGTCGATATATGATTTCACAGCGACTTTTCGAATATTTGATTTGGACATATCTTGTAATATATTCGACGAAATCTCGATTTTTCACTTTTTTAGAAAGATACAGTTCAACAGATTCCGACGTTTCTCGTTTCGAAGAAATCCGATTCAAAACGAGTCTGGTACACTCAGTTGAAGTTTAGAACGTTAAATTACGAACTGCAGGGTCGTTCTGAGCTCGATTATAATTATTATATATTTTAATTCGTTCAACTTCATTTTAATTAATTTATAAATCCACTTATATTCTGAATTTAATATTTAAATTGATTTAAATATTCAAATTCAAACCGACAGAAATGCGGGACGTTACAGTCCTTCCCCCTTAAAATAATTTCGTCCTCGAAATTGCTAGGATAGGAAAATGCTACAATCTCTGTTATGAATAGGTTAAAAAAAACTTTTTGGTTTACTTCATAATTTCAGTTTCAACTGAACAGATTAATTCCAATTAAAATATTAATTTCTTCCTATTACCGAATATTTTCAGAAATTCTGAAAATTTCCTAATGGCTTAAATTTCAAAGAATCTCGCCAGCATCTCCTCTGCACGGCTCACTCGGTACTACAACAACTTACCACACTGGGCCTTCTTCAATCCAAAAGAAAAACAAACAGCCAAACGGCTTGCCCAGACCGACTCATAAAAATCTCATACTCGTATAAAATATAAGCACGTACCTTTTTGGTCGGGTAATCAACTCTATCTCTGCCATTTGCTATCAAACCAGCATATATCTGACCATTTCCAACTGATCCCCCATCAGTTTATTTTCCAATCCAATCATTCGCTTTTACTCAGCCCAATTTCTATTTCAACTCCAATTTCATTTACTGATTTATCTCTCAAATCAGTTATCTCTTCATTTCCAAATTCACAATTCGATTCTTATTCTCCCAGAATCGATTCATTAGTAACTCAAATCCCCAATATTTCTGTTTTTCCACTCTCCATTCTGGATTATTCCAAGTTCAATCCAATTTTGTTTATCTTAGTTTAAATTCCACTTTTACCCTTTTTAACTCCATAAGTTAAATTTTTATTTCGGAGTTCAAATTCCTGGGATTCATTTCAAAACAGTTCGAAATAATATATTATTTACGTATCGAAATTCAAAACATTTGAATTTTTAACAACTCGTTTTCTCAAAACACTTCAAAAACAAAATCTTTTGGTAGTAATCCGTCACCTCGAAACTCAAAAATGACACTGATGATGTGGCCAGCATCATCAGAATTATTTTCCAGTGGTAGAAGTGAGTTCAATACTATATCACTTTCAAAACTTATTTTCAAACACTTTTATTTTTGAAATCGCTTCAAAATATCTTTTCAAAATGCTTGGAAAAACATCTTTGAATTCACCCAGGATCTTAAAATTCCATATGTTTAATTCAAATTCAAATTCACTTTCAATTCTTTTCCAAGTTTCTAGAGTTTTATTTCAATTCTGGTTTTTAAATTCAGATTCAGCTCATCTGATTTTTCATATCATATTTATATAATATTTCGATTGGTTATTTATATAACCAACTTAACTCCAAATCTTATTTGATCATAATAACGATCAATACTATAATAATCTCAAGATATATACTACTTTGTATATCAAAATATATTTGGGTAAAATTATTTCATTTACCCTCTTTTCAAAACATACTGTGTCGAAATACTCTGTTCAAGAGTTTAGAAAAACTTATCGACCCAGTTTGCATTACTGTTTCGACCAGAATTCATAAGCCACTCGACCGACCAGTCAACACAATATAAAACAGTTTTTATATAAATTTGCAAATACGTTCACTCGTATATATACACTCAAACTCAATCTAGAGTATTTCTGACTCCATCTATACTGAGTTACGCCACAGAGCCAAGGTAATACTTAACCTTCAGCTCTGATACCAACTGTAACGGCCGGGATTTTCGTCCCAGAAAATCAACATAAATACACTGTCAATTTTTTCCGAGCATCGAAAATACCGGGACATTAGTAGAAGAATTTAGAGGGTGAGAAAGAAAAGATAGAACTAATAGAATAGAAGAAGAAGAAGAACACTGAACAAAATCAGAGTAATACGAACTCACAGCGGAATGAAATAAATATAATGTATAACTTTGAATTACAAAACTGTATTGTATATACATACCATATATCAGGGTACAATACATCATATCACAGCGGAAATAATCTCTAACTAACTCATGGTGAAGCCTTCTGCTTCCAGCTTCTCCAAGTGAATCTGCAAAGCCTGAAACACTTGACTGCCCGTACAAATTTGGGCACCCAAGAGTTTAGGGAAAACACAAACAAATAAACTCTGGGTCAGTCATGGGACTGGTGTGAGTAAATTCCAACCATACTGTTTAACTTTGAAAAACCTTACTATAACCCAAAATTTCTTTGATATCAAAATCAGTGATATTATGATAATGTCTAAACAAATAATTATACAAGTAGCAGAACGCTTGCATCTCACGTTCCACATATATAGTATAAAATCATAAACCGCAGGGCGCTTATCGGAGAATGGATTCTGACAAACAAGGTATGGGAGCACCTTCTGAATAGTGTACTCTAGAGGGGATACACTCAGGGTTCAACAAGAACGTCTTGCAACCCGGCCACACATGACCGCTCACTCATTTAGCTTGAGTGTCGCGAATATATTGCCACCACGGTTGTAGGCCATCCAACCGTCATCCGAAGATACAGAATTGAAAAGAAGTATAAATATGAATTTTCCCTAGATCGGTGACAATACACCCTGCTTTGGGGATGACCCAACTAGCCATGCTGCCTAGCCCAACTTTTGTCATTTCTGGTTGCGAGGCTAGAGGCTACGTCTATCTTCAGAACATCTGATCACCATTCACTTTGAATGTCACATCGTCAAATCCGTAATCACACATTGATTACACAAATGCACACTGGGTGTAGAGTAGAGAGAAGTTACCTTCTCCCCACCAACTTGGTATATTCGTAAAATCAACGGCATGACCGTTGGAAATACTCTGTCAGACACTCGTCCATACAAGTTGTCCTAGGACTGGACAAACAAAACATCATTCTAAAACTGGACGACCCTTGCATTTAACTCCGTCTTCAATTATCTTCAGCATATCTAATTCGCAGCGCTTATGCCTATACGGAGTGGTTTTCGGATAATAACTCCAACCGGTCTCTCCGTATTGACAACGATGGTCAAACACTTCGATAGTCAGTTATTTAACTATCGAAGTAAAAACAAACATCCATTCTAATGTATCACACATCCACGGGCACTTTTATTTAATATTCGATTTATTTTTCTTATTCCCATATTTTACCAGATATTTTCAAATCCCGTTTTACCCTTTTCATACTCTTGGAAAACATTCCCAGTTATTATCAAATCTTATCCTCCCATATTTCAGAAAATATACGTTATTAACGTTCAAACCATTTCCATTAATATCACATTCTTATACTTGGATAATCTATCCTACTTATATTGGAAAATGATTCCAATTTCCTTTTAACCCTTTAATCAGCCCCACGTTCACTTTTATCACATTATTCACTCTAAAATGTGCATATCATTCTTATTTTAGAAATCTAAACCCCTTTATCAAATCACTCGTTATTAAAGTAATCAATACCCTTATCTTGTTACCGGGATCTCTTTCATAATTTTATATTCCCATTCCCACCTTACACATTCTATTTCTAGGTCAACTCCTTATCAAATCGATATCAAGTTTGTAACTAAATACTGACTCCCATCCTATTAACATTTGTTTGTTTAAAACTAAATGTTAATTATTCTATCAGATTATAATCACTAAAAATAATTTACTTTCAATATATTTGACATCGTCGAATTCTAGTTCCAAATCCTAACGGTTAATTCTAATCACATTTTGGACATTGAAATGATGTCATCGTTTTCTACATGATTCTCCCATTCTTTTTTTAAAACTGGATCTTATAATTTCTTACGACATCGTCATTTATCACTTTCGAACGAGTGGAATTCAACTAAATTGTAGCATTTTCTAGGAGGTGCTGCTATATATAAAAGTCACGCGTAAGTCTAATCAACAGCATTTAATTTGTCGCTATAGTTCTAACTTGTCATACGCTGTAATATTCTCTTTATAACTAATCTCAACATTACTGTCACACTTACCTTATTAACAGCGTTATTTTATCGCTATAGTTCAACTTGTCATACGCTGTTATAACTAATCCTGACATAACAGCCACACTTATTTTATTAACAGCGTTATTTTATCGCTATAATTCTAAGACTTGCATACGCTGCCATATCCCTTTTATACTAATCTTGACATCTATTTCCGTCACAAAAATCTTGACATCTCTTTCCGTTGCAAACTGATATCGTTCCTCGGTAATAGCGAAACCGTTCAAGTTGGGGTATTTTAATTACCTCTCAGACCTTGATCGACAACGTTCTTACCTTAGAACCGATATAAGTTTGTATTCTAATCCTTTATACATCAAATCGTATTTTCTTGTTTAATTTTAACTATGGTTTTATAACACCATATTCTTATTTTGAAATCTCAGTTGTTTATGATTATTCATTTTTTTAAACATTAACTCTTCGCTTTTCTTTTCCACCGTTCTGCTTGTAACTTCTTAAACAAAACGTAATTAAGTCTCATAAATTTTGATTACTTTATTCCTAATTTGTTTTCATTAGATTAATTAAAAACCCATCAATCTAATAACTCATTTTCCCAAATAACAGTTGATTAAAATCAACTTTATCCCATCAGTAAATTCTTTAACTGATTTTAATTACTACTCAACATTAGATTAATATAATTAATCCAATAATATTTCTAAATGGTTTATCTTAGATAAAATTATCCACATATTTACTTGTCATATAATTTCTGCTTTTATACTTATTTAAATGTCAACTATCGTTTTTATTTATTTTATAAAAACGAATTTTAAATTACTGGTTTATAATAGAACTTCTATTATAAATTTAAATCTTCTTTTTAATTATAAAAATATAATTTTTATAATTAACCCTGTTGATTTGCCTGACGGCCAATCAACTCTTTAGCAACACGATGGTTTTTACGGTTGACTGTCACCACTTTCTAAATCGATATCATTTATTTATCGAAACAGACGTTGAATATTCTTTCAACATCAATATTCACATGGGGTTTTAAATATAATTCGGGTTCAAACAGTACATACAAACAAACAGTGCATATAAATATCAAGGAATCCGGTCGGATTCCTCCAACCGGTTTCCGCATCCAAAGATGTCAGTCAACACAATTTATACTAATTCTATACTAGGGGATAATTTAAACGATGGAATCAGTGTCCAACCGATGGTGTGTACATATGTGACGGTATATAATATTCAACCAAATTACTGGTAATCTACCTAATCGACCATCACACAACATTCAAACAACATTAAATATAATTGTAAAAATAGATCAGAGTTAGTGATTTACTCACAGTGCGCGTCACCCGTTAAATAATGATCTGCGTCGGCTGATTTAACCAGCATCCATCTTTTCTTCCAGTAACCCGCTCCAACAACGCTGCTTGCGATGACATTTCGAAAACTGCGTACTGTACTTCCACTTCTATTTACACCATACGACTCTTCACCAAGTTGTTGTACAACTCTACATGCCTGCGGTTCAGCGTCCAACTCCGTCCCCAACTCCCGTTAGCCCACACCCTTAACCACCTCGCTTGCCACTACTAATCATAGTAATTCATCACTTCTAGAAATAACTGGCGAGCTCTTTGTTGCTTACTCCACTATTTTCTCGATGCAACCATAGTATCTTTGTCAACAAATGAACGGAACTGCAGCTTTCTTCAATTCTGTGAGTACCACTGCTGCTTTCAGTATGGATATTTCCATCATCCTTTCCTCTTTTCCAATGCACGAGACGCCTCACAGCTTCACCACTGTTCTCGTGTACATTTTCCTCCTCATCTTCTTCGCACATTGCTCCTCTGATCTTTACAACCATTGCCATTTCTTCATACTAACTCATGTTCCTTTGATAGGCTTTTATTGCTTTTCCTTTTTCCTTCTCTTTTTTTTTCTTTTCTTCTAAAGCCCATCAAAGCCCAAACCCACTCCTTATAATTGCAACCGACCCCAACCATGAGCCTTCTTCCAGTATTACTTGAATACTGCTTCCAGGATTTCACTCAAGAAACCAAATGGCTATTGTCTATAATTTATACCCCACGTACCCGTTATTTACTTCGCAACCACCTCACTTCTTTCTCCCCTCAACATTCACGTTTTTGATCCTCCTGGCCTTCACGTTTACTGACCCCCTACCCCATCCGCATGTCCACTTCCTGTTCACGCCATAAGACCACCGAAGACGTCCCTCTTCCCTATGCCACTTCACAATCACTTCAAACCGCTCCCACGTGTACAAACAATTCAAGGCCACCTTTTGTATCCGCCACTTCTCATGCACACACTCCATCCATTCACGGCCATCCACTCCAGTACATATTACCACACAGCAAACCCTCCTTGCTTGACATACTACTCTCACGTCAGCATTTTTGTTCCTTCCCTCACGTGAAACAAGGGCGTGTCTTCCTTTACTAACGCCATGCACAAGTGTACTGAACCCAAGCCTTGTTTCCACGTCCCTCCCCTTATCTTCAGTATTTCTACCCAACGTTTTGTATTTTGCTCTCAAGTTTTCACGCCCATTTTCTCCCTCTGATCTGCGCCCCTTTCCCTTGATCTCATGTACCCGCACATGCTCCCAGTATATGTAAAACTCCCCTTGCTCCCTTTATATGTTATTTTCTCCTCCATCTTGAACTGCCTTGACGCCTCAGCTTTTGTGCTCGCACCCTCACTTCACAAATCTCAAGATACTCGATCTTCTCCACCACAGCGTCTCCGCCATGAGAGCGTGAGCTCATGAAGTTGGCCATTTTGTGAGGGAAGAGTGAGTTGATTGTTTATCTTGGCTGAGAGCGTTTTATTTTACTTCTATTGGTGGCGGCGTCATTTTCCTTGACCTAGAGATGAAATTGTTCTGGCGTTTATATATGAGGTATTTTACTTAGCAGGGAAGTATTAGGGTTTATAGGGGTATGTATTAGGCTTTATAGATGTGTGGGTAGTCGGTATGGGTTTGTTTATAGAGTAGGCACTGTTGATTTTTCTGTTAAAAGGTATGGTGTAAATTAATGTACCATACTTCATTAGGAAGTATTCTCCTTAGATTTTTCCCCAGATATAGCTTCCCGCGAGAACATGCACAATTCATGGGATGGGGAAATGAAATGTGTTGACTGTATGATATATATATTTTATGCTTAAGGATGAAATATAATGTCATGTGTACAAACTGGATTCCGTTCATATATGAGCTACCACGGACAGAAGTGAGAGTGCAATCGTACTCAACGAGGTGTCCTGGCCCCAAAAATATAATAATACCGGTAGATGGACTCATTCTGTGAAACCCCGAAATACCGATACAGGGTGTACCATACTCCAAATAAAAAGTTGCATATTTAATTTATTAAAAATTACAGAAAAATTCTAAAAATTAAATTATCGCTGCGCCCCAAAAGAACCCTGTTCCGATTTGCGAACGATATCAAGTTATATTCAAATAACTGTTTCGGTCGATATATGATTTCACAGCGACTTTTCGAATATTTGATTTGGACATATCTTGTAATATATTCGACGAAATCTCGATTTTTCACTTTTGTTAGAAAGATACAGTTCAACAGATTCTGACGTTTCTCGTTTCGAAGAAATCCGATTCAAAACGAGTCTGGTACACTCAGTTGAAGTTCAGAACGTTAAATTACGAACTGCAGGGTCGTTCTGAGCTCGATTATAATTATTATATATTTTAATTCGTTCAACTTCATTTTAATTAATTTATAAATCCACTTATATTCTGAATTTTATATTTAAACTGATTTAAATATTCAAATTCAAACCGACAGAAATGCGGGACGTTACAGAACACCAGTTGGAATGTGATTCTATGTTGTTACGGCAGTGCTTCTCCTACCTTAGGTTTTGATTTGCTAGTCTTTCCTTAATGGTATAATTAGCGGGTTAATGTAAGGTTTATTGGTGATTTTGAGATAAGGAAGCTATTAGTGGATATTAGATAAAGTTGGAGAGCTGTGAAATGGCAAATGAAATTTCCCATCAGCTCTTACAACCCCTATTAAACCTAATACCAAAATGGAGCTAGATCACCCATTTTAGCTATCTAAATTTTGAATCTCGAAATGGTGCCTTGTCACCCATGTATGTTATCTAAATTTTATTAAACCTTAAAAAAGTCATATCTCCTAAGTACTAAATCTGTTTTTCTAGTGTAACCACTCTACAAAGTAGGAAACCATCTTCTAGACCCAATGGGAGCGATTTCAAGTTAAAATTCCTTATCATTCAAAAGCTATGTACGAAACAAGATTTGCAAAGGGTAAAATGGTCACAATTTTTTTAGACAAAAATCATGAAAGTGAGAAATAACCCTTAAAATCCATTTCTCGAACTTACAGATTATTGGACTACATATGAATATTATGCGATCATCTGATATGTAAAATACGAATCATTACATTTTATTCTCTAAATGTTCATATAAATATCTTACCTCTTTCTCTCATTTATTCAAATCAAAACTCTACTCTTCTTACTCCTATTAAGTTTCATTAGCGGCTTCAAAATCCTCTTAAATTGATAGCAAAAACATAAAGAGAAATCAAGAAGAATTAGTAATGAGATGCTAGTAAAATCATTTTAATAATCATCTTTCTACTAGCCTCTTTCTCTACCGTCATCATTTTTTGTTGACGTCAAAAGTTGGCCTAGTGACAGTCAACCCTAGAGTGCGTAAGCCACACACGATCGCAATCACAGAGTGCAAGAAAGTAAATAAAGACAGAGAGCACATCACAATTTTTATAGTTGTTTGACTTCAACCAAGCCTACGTTCCTTTTATAATCTTTGTTTACACTACTGATTATAGGTTACAGTTGTTTTTGATAGAAAGAAATTAGAGATAAAGAAGTGGTTTATACAGAAAATCCTTGTGTTGTTTGTTTTCAGAGTGTTGAGCATTAGTTTTTGCATGGAAAAAGCCAAGATCTTCGTAGATGCTTTCTATTTCTGGTAACGAGGTATTTATAGGCGAGAAGGTGGGATGAGCTAAGGGCAACGTGGCATGCATTTTTTCGGGGTTGTCCACGTATAATTCGATCCTAAAAAGTAGTTGTAGGCGGCGGGACTCAGTCTACTACTGAAGAATAGTTGTGGCATACGTGGAGCTTGAGATCTGGTGCACGAAAAGTAGCGCGAGATAAAGCCAACTGATTCTGTAGCCTTGGGAATAGGACTTCATTTGGCATATCCTGAAAATTTGAAGAATCCAAGCCTTATATCCCGAAAATTTGAAAAATCCAAGCCTTATATCCCGAAAGTTTGAAGAATCCATTTCCTATCCCAGCCTAGATATAAAAAACCAAAGGAACGCCAGATACAAAAGAACTTTCATATCCCGAAGGTTTGAAGAATCCAAGCCTTGAAGCCAGAAATAAAATATGGTAATTCGTGTCCCCAAACTTATATAAATTTAGGAGTGCCAAACCTCTATACAAATCCACATTTCATACCAACGCCGCAGATAAAAATTTGCCAGATACGAAAACTAGGCACCCAAAACCTGAAGAATCACTTATCCTCTAATACAATATGTGTATTCGTATTTTATGCCTTAGAATATTTCCACTGTGATTTCGCGGATACGAAATCCGCCTAACAACCGAGATACGAAAATCCACCATACAGAAATAACAATCGTGGGAGTTATATTGTGAATACCGATCCCAGAACTTAACCAAATTTCTAGAGTTTTCCCAATCCTTTGCGACTTCTCCCAAATCACTTCAAACCTACGTGGGTTCGTACTCGAGTACTGAGTACCTCAATAGCCAAGAATCGACGTATGACTGCCTTGTTATAAAGGCAGGTTAACATGCTCATATTTACTTAATTAAACAATCTACAGGTTGTTTGTTAAGTATCTACATGTATGGATATATACATGCATCCCCATATTACATATATATTATAAATTTACATATTCTTTCTCATTTGAGTTTAAGATTTTAGAATAAACTTTTACAACGGTCCAAATTATAAATTTTACTTGTTAAGTTGGATCCTTAAAGATCGTATGGTAGTGTTTAAACAATTTAGTTTGGAAACATATCGAGCTTCTGGTTTAAATAAATTATATATACAATTTTAAGTTGTTAAGTTCTATTCTTCAGTTACATCTCAAGTATCACTTTTGAACATTAATTTTGATCACTTATCAGAGAATAATACATAATTTTAATTATATATAAACGACTCTTCACGTCTCCTCCAGATAGTTCAATAAAAGATATGCATCCACAAATAAGATAAGAGTATCCTCTGAATACATAAAATATTATAGCGACATACTATTATATGATATAAAGAACTTCTCATGGTCGTATTAATAACACCTGTTAAAATTGTGATATGACATCTCTTTAGGAGTGTCGAAATATCTGTCTTTAAGAATAGTTACGCATACGATACTCAATTCATGATATATTTTTAGAAAGTATTAGACCATCAATTGCCATTTACTCTTAAAATTTTCTAGTTGAACTACATGTCCATGACAGTGGTAGAAAATATTTTTCTTATGGAGCTGCATATCTATTTCCACTTAAAAATTCTTTGAATTTATTTATTGCCACATCACTTATTAAAGTGTTATCTATTTGAAAATATTTCACACACTGCTTTTCTAGAGCTATATATCACTATTGGGTATATTTTTAAATACTGCTTCTAGAGTGTTACATATCTTTTTTTAAAATATAATTCTATGCTCTATTTTTGAAATGTCATCAATATTTAATATTTCCTACATAAATGACATAATTATTACATTCAGAGTGTATTAAAATATCTCCTCTAGATATTTATTTTTGCAGTTATCTTTGAAATATCATGTCAAATTTTAAATACAATGACAAAAATAAATGCATTACATAAAAGCCAGATGCGAGAGATAAAACAACTACTTATGAATTGTAGTGTTGCTATAAAATATCTCTTTTTGAGATGAACTATTGTCACCACTTGTGAACTTTTATACGACGATCCTTCAAGAGATATAGCATTTCTTATAGTGAATATTAGGTTTACGTCCCTATTTTGAAACTTAATTAGGCTCACATCCCTCCTATGTTTTAAATGTAACATGCCCTCTATTTTTCATACTTCCGCCTTTTTTGTTTTTTTATAAAAAAAGTGCCCATGAGTAAAAAATAATAATATAAAATCTGAAAATATTCTCGGAAGTCCACACGAATAAAAAAAATTGCATACATGTATGCAACTATTACCAATAGTTGCATACATGTGTGCAACTATTGCATAAGCTGTTTTTGCTTGAAAATCTGGACCAAAACTTGCATACATGTGTGCAACTATTTAAAATACTTGCACACATGTATGCATTTATTTGCACGAAGAAAATTTAAGTGAAATTTAATCTGTTGATTAATGCACATTTTTATGCAAGAATTATGCAATACGTGCACATATATATATATATATATATATATATATATATATATATATATATATATATATATATATGTGCAAGTAAATCAAACACATATGCTTGACTTGAAAACATGCACAGATGTATGCAAGAAATTTCAAATACTTGCATACCATTCTGCATTTTCGTCGTTTTGCTATTTTTATCATTTTTAATGCCTTGTTTTATGTTTTTTTATCCGAATTTTTTGTCGAGAGAATGTTTAATTTAAATATGAATTTACGTATTTTTTTAGTGAATTTTCGAAAAATAGGGATTAAATTTACAATAAGATTATGACCGGATGTGAGTCTAATTTTTAGCTTAATAAGGACCTGTGCCAAACAGACCCTTTCTTATAAGTAATTCCAATTTATAAAAAAAATCAAAATTTCCATATATTCTGATTTGGGATGTTGAATTTTCAATCTAAATATAATAGAACATCTCATTAAGAGAGTGATATACATATAACTCCCTATGTCATAAGTTTATTGACTTTTTCAGAACATCAATATTCCCTTCTTCAACTAAATAGATAGTCATATGTACATAAAATTAATTTTCTAAAACATCAATTTTTATAAGTATTATTAACATAAAAACAAAAAAAACTTATTATTTTTTGGTACTCTACAAACAGCAAGTTTGAGTGATAACAAATTTATGAAAAAGCAAGAAAAGGGAGAGTAATTAAATTGGAGCTGCACACATTGAAATGAATTAGACACATGCCTATAAATTAACCGTACAAACCTTTCCATAATTTGAAATAATCAATGTGAAAAAATAGATTAAACCAGTTAAAATGTATAAACTAGAATGAAATATGAGAAGTGTGAATTGGAACAAGATTTGATTTCATATTTTGTAAATAATGAACGTCCCTTTTTAGGCTAAAAGCATAATTAATTTTCAACCCGAAGATGTTTGAAATATCATACAGCACTATATCTTTAGGATATTTAGTCATTGTAAATGCAAATGAAATAGAGATTTTCACTTTAATCCAAATTTATTATCATATATTATGATGTGCTTATTTCTTTTAATTTCTTATAGAAGTATTGTTTACTCGCTTTTTGGCCAAAAGAGCTTCAACTGGATGCAGAGGGCTCATATACACTATGATTCACTACAAATTTGGAGGGAACACTCAGAAGATACAAAAGAAGGTTATAAAGAAAAACAGTGTCATACCTGGACGTAGCTATCATGCCATGTGCTTCGTGCGTGGCCACGGCTCATGTCATGGCTTTGAAGATTTGGGGAGCATGCTATTGTGTGCTACCTAGACTATGTCAAAGAATTGAGATTTTCCACTTCTCTCTATGCTATTGTCACATCTAATTGGGTGATGTATCTTCGAAGTGATGCCAATGGAAGCTATTGGCTGTAACGTGCTATGCTACTGTAGCTTAATGTTTAGTGTCTGTGATATCTCATTAGTTGCAACTTCATTGTATGACACATGAATTTGCACTTGCTTCGATTTGTGTGTACTAATTCATATTTAATAGTAGTCATGCCTCTTTGCGTGGAGTGTTTTTATAGAAATTAGTTGTATAGATATTTCTGTCTATGCCCTGTACTGTAAGCTAGTTTAACTATAGTGGTTAGTCCACTTTAAAAACCATTTGTGGTGGATGGTCAACCTTAAAAACTGATATTAGTAGGTTGGTAATTAGTCAATCTCCTGTAATGATTGTAATTAATATTTGTTATAATAATAAGTGTTTGCGGTCAATTTAAAAACCGGTCAGCTTTGCCAAAAAAGAAAAGAAAAGAAAAAGGGAGTCGATTGGAAAAGATATTCTTATCAATATCGACCCACACATTATGGGTTTAGTTCCGACCCATCTAGTGTAGGGATTCTTTACCAACGATCTCTAGGGAAGGCCTTATACATCATATAAACCTCACTCCCAATTTTTCATGTTAATCAGATAAGTATTAGTGATCTATCGATGGATATTCTTTTTATTTATCTACTTTGATGGATAAGATCCAACGCATTATTAGTTAGCCCATAATTTGCGACTCATACGGAAGGTCCTCCTACCCATCTATATTGCATTGTGGTGTTTCATGTCACTCGATTAAATATTATGGGTGTTATGAATGGATATTCTTCTTCGAACTCAAATGACCAAAAAATAAGTTAAGTAAATGGATCTGTTGCATATATCCCTTATGGATCAATACCGATCCATTACTAATGCTTAGGACCATTATTAGCTATACCATCTTGATCCTATCACCCATTTAATATACCCTTTGAGTTTGGTTGCATTCCAATGTCTCTATCTTAAGTTACCGAGGGATCACCTAATATGGAGAGAAGTTCAACACAACTTGAGTAGAAAGTACTACCAAATGAAGTCCAATAGTATGAAACTTGGTAAGGGTATAGCAAGAAGACAAGAAATATAGAAAACAATATAACACATTATAGGACTAACAGACATGGATCGACACCGATCAATCCTCTACGGATCAGTACTGACCCATCCATTTAACTCAGATGACCATGAGCTTTTTGGAGAACCTTCTTATATCCATATAAATCTCTTGGTGCAGTGGCCTGAATCAACTCCTATAAACATAGGATGTATTCAACTAGAGAAAGGAGGATGCTACTAACTACACTAAGACATTGGTTGACCAGGTTTGGGAAGAAAACATAAGTGATCAATTAGATCATAAACTCTTCTTCACTCCTTAGATTTTCCAAGCAATTCTAAATTATGTAATCTTGATATAAGGACAAACAAGTCTAGTTCCAAAAAGATCTAACTAGCAAGATTGATAAAAGATTAATTGAAGTTGACATATGTTGAATGTAGTCGAATTACTACAAAATTCTTGTGTCTCTTTTACATTTCATATTTTTTTACTTGCTATTTCTGTGAGATTCGTGTTGTTAATTATGTGGATTTCCCTAAAAGTTGGTGCTTTCATAATCATTTTGGGTCTAACACCATTTTTGTAGCTAACATTTGGTGCTTTAACTTTGAATTGAATCCAAAATTGAAACAATATTAGAAATTAAAGATCTATAGAAATGTTCAAGAACCAAAACTAGATCTAGAATGGAAGAAAGATCTAGAACTAAAATGGACCAATCTGAACATAGAGGAAGTCAGGAAGTCCTTCCAGCTGAAACTAATCAAGCTTTATCACCGAAAATATGGGAAGGACGATACAGGAAATGCAATATAGGTTCGTTGAATGGAAGCAATAAATGATGGAGGAATTCTTTTGAAGGGTAGAGAGATAGGGATGGCTGGATCTATAGGGAAATAGAACCAAGCTTCAAGAATAGATAGAAGAATGTCTAGAGCCAGATTAGGACAATTTGGAATGATTCCCGCACATGGAACACCAAATATTTGTAGGAAATATTGGAAATGTTGTAATCAATGCTCGAGAAAACACTTGAAATGTTGGAGACGAAATTAAAGTTAGTATAGAAACTCCAGGGACTATAGAAGTTGGAATGGGAAATGCAGACTGAATGCTTGGAAGCCACACATTTAAGGATATATACTAGAATTTTTTATAAGAATAAAGCTCTAGGTGGACCTAGATTAGTTGATCAAAACTTGATTCAACATAAATTAGAGGAATGTGTCCTTGAATTTGTCATATAAGTGCCTCGTAGGACTAGAAGGCAGGAAGTAAATATTGAATAGTCCAAATAAATAGCATGAATCAGATGGCTGAGATAATTAGGAGAGTGGTTAAAGAAGGACCACCAGATTAGAGTATAAAAGATGGCACTGAGAACCCTTTAATGATAGTGCTTACAACAAAAGGTTGGATCCACTGTTTACTTGATGTGATATATCTGATTAATATATCGATGATCTTGGTGCTTCAAAGGAGGTAATGACATAATGCTTTTCATTTTTCTTATTTGATTTGGAGTTGTGACGTATAAGAAAATGGAGAATGAATCTATCAATTCTTGAAACTAGTTAGTGGATACGTTTTTGAGGCATTTCAAAGTGTATATCAAATGATCGAAGAATATGATAAGTTTATTGACTACGAGGAAATGGCTCGAAGAGAGTCTTAGTGGTTATTTAAGGAGATTCATTGCGGCGGTTGCACTTGATAGGCCAAATCTACCAATCTTTTTGACGGTGGTAGTCCAGGGAGCTGCTGGAAAGAGAGCTTTCTAGGTAGCTTTGGAGAGACCAACCACTTTATTTGACTAATTATATCATGAGGCAGGGAGATATCTACAATAGAAGGATAGAGAGGCTGAGGAGATTGACTTGTTTGAGGGAATTAATGTTGTGGAAGGCGAAGGAACGCCAAAGGTTAGGTTTGAAAAGGAAAAAGGGAAAAGAGGGCTGAATATGATGATTAGATTCTAAGGAGATTAAGGGGCTAAGAAGTGAATTTAACGACCATAAGTTCACTTCTTATCTGGGGCATCTCCACTAACGGAGGCTAATGAGAAGGTGGCCAATAGACTATAGGAGAATTTTTAGGAAATACGTCATATGCTACATTCTGGATGGACAAAGCACGAATAATCGCAAACATTTGAAGGGCTTGGTCAAATAACACGTTAAGGGTGGATAGCTTTAGCAGTACCATCATGAATCAGACTATAGTGTTGTAGGGAGAGAAACCACCAGCTACAACAAAAAACAACTAGGGATCTGGTCCATGACCCATCATCCCATAGTTAAGATGGGATTAGAGGTAGATCTCACTTACTGTTATTTGAACTCTGCTTTTACCATCTTTTTAGGATAATAACCTCAAACAACTTACACGTATATAGGAACATAAGAGATCCACTGGCACGCTTCGAGTCTTATGTCTGAAGCATCTCTCTTGGATTTTTTTGAAAAAAAAATAAGATGGAAATAAAGACAACCAAAAGTCTATGTGTAATGACCCAAGGATTTTCGACCCCGAAAATCGACATTAAACACCATGTCACTATTTAGGTATCGGAAATATCGGACCATTAATAGAAAGAAGTTAGAGGTTGAGAAACAGAAAGAAAGAAAGTTAGAATAGAAGGAGAAAAATAGCACAACATAACAGAATCAGAGTAAACACGAATCTCACAACGGAACGAATAAAATATATTATATAACATAACTTTTGAAATACAAATTGAAACTGTATATATACATACCATTATCAGAGTACCACATATAACATCAGAATGAAAATAAACTTTTATATATCTAATGTTGAAGCCTCCTGCTTCAAGATCTTCCAAGTATATCTGAAAAATACCGACTACTTGACTGCACATACAAATTTAGGCACCCAAGAGTTTAGGGTAAATCAAAACAAAATAAAATTTGGGTTAGTTATGGGACTGGTGTGAGTAAACTCCAACCATTCGATTTAACTTTTCAAAATCCATTCCAAAAGAAAAGATAACTGTAAGACCGATCCACATAAATGCGAATGGTTTTTATCTTACGATAACCCAAAACATTTTTAAAATGAATACTTTTCTGATATTATAACAGTGTCTATATAAAGTAAATAGCAATCTAGCAGAACGCTTGCATCTCACACTCCATATATATAAAATACAATCAAAACCGCATGCTCTTATTGGAGAATGGATTTCCAACTATGACAAGGTATGGAACTACCTTACAATTAGTGTACTCTTGAAGGGATACACTAGAGTTCAACAAGAAATCTTGCAACTTAGCCACATATGACCGGCCATTCATTTCGCTTGAATGTTCCGAATACACTGTCACCTTTACGGTTGGTATACTAACATAACCATTTCCAGGAGATACAAAAGAGAAAGAAGAACAAAAATGAATATTCTCTAGATGGTGACAATATATCCTAATTTGGAGCAACCCACTTAGCCATGCTGCCTGCCTGATTTTTGCCATTTCCTAGTTGATGAGGCTTGAGGTCATAACGTATCTTTTGGAACATCTGACCACCATTCACTTTGAATGTCACATCGTCAAACCTGCCAAATCACAAATTGATTTCACCAAAAATACCAAGGGTATAAAGCTATGAGGAATGAATTCCTCCGCTTCCAACGTAAATACGTTTGAAGAGATCAATGTACGCGATCTCTTAGGCATGCTCTGTCAGACATTCGTCCATACAAGTTGTCATGGGACTGGACAAACTGAAGACCCTATTCTCTAAGTCCATCTTAGGCAATATCTACCTTGGATTTCCAGAACAACCCTTGCGTAAACTCCATTTTCAATTATCTTCATCATCTTTGATTCGCAACGCTAATGCACATACAGAGTGGATTTCAGATAATAAGTCTGATCCCGGTCTCTCCATATTGACAACGGAAATGGTCAAAAAACTTTGATAGCCGGTTATTTAAGATTCAAAGGAAAACATACATTCGAACAACGATCTTATTTCCAAATGGAAATTAAACCCATCAACCATCAATCAATACTGATCCCCTTTAATTAATTTATCTGCAATTTATTCACTTCCCGACTTCCTTTCAATGTCTTTACTCAAATATTTCTCCAGCTCGATTAGCATCTCATGATTCTTGGAAAACGTTTCCATCTATCTTAAACTATTTATTTTTTATATTTCATAAATTATCTTGTTAACATCGAAAAAACATTTCCATATATATATATTTCCATTTTCTTATTTTCTATATTTAGAAAATATAGGTTATTAACATTGGAAAATATTTTCATTTCTTATTCACGCATCACTATCCTTCCTCACCCATTAGTCCCTGACCGTGAAGTAGTAAGAGAATAACTCCCAAAATATTACCCCCGAAGGCCGAAACCAACATCAGATCAACAATCGAGGAACCATTCAAATCGACAAATTTCCATTTAGTTTCTGATTACCTCTTTCATTTTTTAATTTCTTATCAAATCATTGCATACTCGACTATCAGATTCAGTTTATGAATCCACTTCTTTAACGGAAATTTGTCGATTATAACGATAGTGTTATAATCCTTACTTCAAAAATATTAACTTTAAAATGTAACTCTTATACATTAATTTAAATAAATAAATATATAATTAAATTAATTAATTATTAAATCGTTAAAAATAAGGGATGTTACATTCCTTACCCCATAAAAAAAATTTGTCCTCGAAATTACTAAGCCAGAAAAATGATACCAACCCCATTAACCACTAGGTTAAAAATCTTTTATTTTACTTATTAATTTCAGTTTCAACTGAACTAATTGATTTTAATTAAAATATTATTTCATTACTACTGACAAAAATTTTCAAAAATTCTGAAATTTTCTATCACCTTAATTTTTTGAATTTTTTTGTCAGTGCCTCCTTTGCACTGCTCAATAATTACAACTACAACTTTCCTCTTTAGGCCTTCTCCAATCCAAAAGAAAATTGACAGCCAAGTGACGTGCTAAAATTGCTCATAAAGTTCATAACCAAATAAAATATAAACTTGTACCTTTTTATCGGGCTTCCAACTTTATCTCTTCTATTTGCTACCAAGTCTGCATATACTCATGCATTTCCAATTGATTTCAAATCAATTTATCCTCAACTCAACTATTCACTTATACCCAAACCAAATTTCGTTTCAAGTTCCAGTTCCACTTTCAATTTCAAATTCTTACTCAACAATCCAATTCCATTCAAGATTGTCTCTAATCCAATCCAATTTAATTTAGTTTAAGTTAAATTCTAATTCATTTATTCACTTTTACCATTTCAGTCTATTTAACTTCATTAGTTAAATTTAAATTTCATAATTCAAATTCTTTGGTTTTATTTCAAGTTAGTTTGAAATAATATATTTTTACAGATAGAAATTTAAAACATTTGAATGTTTGACAACTTATTTACTTAAAACAATTCAAAACAAAATTTTTGTAGTAATCCATCACTTAGAAACTCGAAAATGAACACTGATAATGCTGCCGTCTTCATCAGAATTATTTGCCAGTGATCAAAGTGAGTTCAATACTATATCATTTTCAAAACTAATTTTCAAATACTTCCATTTTGAAATTACTTCAAACTATTCTTGACAATGCTTGGAAAACATTTCCAAATATCTCCCAAGATCTTAAAATTTCTATATATTTAATCCAAAACCAATAACAAACACCTTTCCAATTTTCCAGAGTTTTAATCTCAATTTTGGTTTAAATCCAGATTTAATTCATCTAAATTTATATATCACTCTTATACGAATTTTGATTGGTTATTTATAACCATTTCAATTGTAATCTTATTTAATCACATTTATAACCAACACATCCAATATATATCATAATAATTCAATATAAATACTTCTTTTATATCAAAATATACTTTGGGTAAAAATATTTCATTTACCCTCCTTTCAAAAACATATTATGTCAGTTCATCGTATTCGAGCGTTTTGAAACACCTATCGACCTTGTGGTGCCCCACCGTCGACCAGAATTCATAAGTCACTCAACCAATAAATCTCCACAATATAAAACCATTTTTATACAATCTACAAATACGCTCTCTCGTATATATACACTCAAACTCAATCTAGGGTATTACCAACCCTATCTCTATTAGTTACACCACAAAGCAAAAATAATCACTTAACCTTTAGCTCTAATACCACTGTAACGACCCAAGGATTTTTGACCCCGAAAATCAACATTAAAAATCATGTCAACTATTCAGGTATCAGAAATATCAGACCATTAATAGAAAGAAGTTAGAGGGTGAGAAATAGAAAGAAAGAAAGCTAGAATAGAAGAACACAACAGAATCAGAGCAAACACGAATCTCACAACAGAACGAATAAAATATTTTATATAACATAACTTTTGAAATACAAATTGAAGCTGTATAGATACATATCATTATCAGAGTACCACATATAACATCACAACAGAAATAAACTTCATGTATATCTAATAACGAAGCCTTTTGCTCCAACCTCTTCCAAGTATATCTGAAAAACCCCGACTACTTGATTTCCAATACAAATTTGGGCACCCAAGAGTTTAGGGTAAAACAAAACAAAATAAACTCTGGGTCAGTCATGGGGCTGGTGTAAGTAAACTCCAACCATTCGGTTTAACTTTTCCAAATCGTTTTCAAAAGAAAATATAATCGTAAGACCGGTCCACACATAGATACGGATGGTTTTTATCTTATGATAACCCAAAACATTTTAAAATAAATACTTTTCTAATATTATGATAGTGTCTATGTCAAGTAAATAACAATCTAGCAGAACGCTTGCATCTCACACTCCATATATATAATATACCATCAAAACCGCGGGCTCTTATTGGAGAATGGATTTCCAATTATGACAAGGTTTGGAACCACCTTCCGATTAGTGTACTCTAGAAGGGATACACTAGAGTTCAACAAGAAATCTTGCAACTCATCCACACATGACAGACCATTCATTTCGCTTGAATGTTCCGAATATATTGTCACCTTACAGTTAGTATGCCAACATAACTGTTTCCAGGAGATACAAAAGCGAAAGAATAACAAAATTGAATATTCTCTAGATGTGGACAATATACCCTAATTGAGAGCGACTCACTTAGCCATGTTGCCTGTCCGATTTTTGTCATTTCCTGGTTGATGAGGCTTGAGGTCATAACGTATCTTTTGGAAAATTTGACCAGCATTCACTTTGAATGTCACATTGTCAAACCAGCCAAATCACAAATTGATTTCCCCAAAATATCACGGTATAAAGCTAAGAGGAACAAATTCCTCCGCCACCAACTTAAATACGTTTGAAGCGATCAACTTACGCGATCTATTAGTTATACTCTATTAGACATTCGTCCATACAAGTTATTCTCGGACTAGACAAACCGAAGACACTATTCTCTACATACATCTTAGGCAATTTCTACCTAGGATTTCCATAAAAGCTCTTGCATAAACTCCGTTTTCAATTATCTTCATCATATTTGATTCGCAACGCTAATGCCCATACAAAGTATTTTTCCGATAATAAGTCTGATCCTGATCTGTCTGTATTGACAACGGAAATGGTCAAATACGATCTTATTTCAAAATTGAAATTATATTGATCAACCATCAGTCAACACTGAGCCCCTTTAATTAATTTATTATTAATTTATTCACTTTCGACTTCCTTTCAATGTCTTTACTCAAATATTTCTCCAACTCGATTAGCCTCTCACGATTCTTGGAAAATGTTTCCATCTATCTTAAACTATTTATTTTCTATATTTCATAAAATATTTCTTATTAACATCAGAAAAACATTTCCTTATATATATATCCATATTCTCATTTTCTATATTTAGAAAATATATGTTATTAACATTGGAAAACATTTCCATTTCTTATTTGCGCATCACTATCCTTCCACGTCCATTATTCCCTGACCGTAGATTAGTAAGAGAACAACTCCCTAAGTATTAACCCAGAAGGCCGAAACCAACATCAGATCAACACTCGAGAAACCATTCAACTCGACAAATATTTGACAAAGTCGAGTCCTAATCATTATGGATTTATTTCCATTATATTTACATTTGGAACGTCGAAATAATTTCAACGATTTCTTTTGATAATAGGTCCCGATTCCCATTTATGTTCATTCTTGAATTTATATTTCCAATATATTTAACAACCATAATTTTACCCATTTATAAATATCGTTTATAAACAAAACTACTTGTTTTTATATAATTAAAAACAAGTTATCACTTTCCAATCCAAATCGAAATTCAATTTCTAATTAAAAATGGATTTTCCCTTTCTAAAACCTAAATTCTTTTTGGATATATTATTCGGTATTTAAATACTAATTATTTTAGGCTCAGTGTTATTCAGACATCCCAAACACACAATAATCAATAACATATTATTGCACAACATATAGCTCAATATGTGAAAAACATCAATATAATCGTTGAGGAATCCAGTTGGATTCCTCCAACCTGTTTCCCTGCATCCATAGATGTTAATCAACAATAATAACACTAATTTCATACCAGTGTGAGATATTATAATAAATAGAAACAATATTCAAACAATGCTTTTTATATATAACTGTATTTATAATTTTGACCAATTTATTTACAATTCATCCAAACGACCATCACACATCATTCAATCATTATTTATAAATATTAAATAATGTTTATAAAATTATAAACTAGACAGAGTTAGTGATTTTACTTACCTTGGTTATTAATCGTTGAAAAACGATTAACGTCGATTGATTTAATCAAGAGTTTTAATATGCCATAAATTGAAATGATCTCCATATGGTTCAGAACCAGCTTCATAACCTAGCCTATGTCCACATGATTCCAACATGACAACCCATTTGTCAATCGGACATTATATGACCAAGATATAATATTTACAAGTTAACACACCATAAATTTAAAATTAATCTTAACTCAAATTTATTAATTATTAGGTCTCACCTCAGCCCAATATCCTACTTCACCCACCTATAATCTTTTCTTGCATCCCTATTATAAACCATGAAACGAAGCTCCCCCAACTCTTCTTTTCCTTTACATATTTTTTCTTTTTTTCTTTTGAAGGGGTAGGCTTCATTCATTTTATTATAATTTTTCTTTCTTTTCTCTTTTGGGCTCACCACTAAAATCCTGGCCCACTACCCTTTTTTATGCCCACGCCTGCACTTTGCTCCTTCCCCCAATTTAGGAAAATGGTCGCGCTCCTATTTTCCTATTTATACAACATCACGCCTATAGCTTGCTCCTCACCGCCGCATACTTTATTCCATTCGTTTTTCTTATAACCAGCCCAAACTCTAAAGAAATACCACCCGCCTGTGCTACCGTATTCTCCCTCCCCTCATAAAATTTCTTCCACCCGTAAGCAACTATTCCCATACTTCATAGCCGAACAAAAGTTCGATCCTCCCTCCTTCCCACTTCATCTAAAATGACAACGCAACTACCATTTCAATCTTCCTCGACAACTCTACATCTTCACTACCAACAATTTGTGCCCCTGCCTCCTCTGTACTAGCATCAGTCAGCCCTGGTCACGGCTGTTTGGAGAAACCACGACAAAGATATTCATGGAAACCCACAAAAAATGCTACCTGACTCCAAACCCAACGCTGGAACCAAATCCAACCTTTGTTTCCCATCTTATTACCTTTAACGATCACAAACTTGAACCCTAGGTTCACTGATGGGTTCCAGTTCGCAATAATATGCATCAAACTACACTAAAAAGAATATGAGCTTGAAGTTATCGCTTTGCTGAGTTTAACGAGATTTTATTTAGAATTTTTAGTGGAAAGATGGATTAGATATGGATTTTAGAAACCATGATCTTCTCTTATTTTTCATTTCTGGAAAAATTTAATAGCTTGCATATGTCGGTGTTTATAGTGTTAAGATCTTTCATGGCAAAGGCACACAGCAGTAGGTCGTACAGGCTTCAATACTTAGGTTTGCAGCTTATAAAAATTTGATTTGCCTTGACATAGGTATTTTGTAACGACCCGGGGAAAAGAACGACAATCGGGTTCTCGACAACAATACATAAACCCGTATCACTTGCCAAAAACCCAAGTATCGAACCCCCAGATTGTCATGAGAAAGAAGTTAGAAGGTGAGAATAGAAAGGAAGAAATATTAGAACAGAAGAAAGAAGAAGAACACATCAAAATCTCACAGCGGAACGAATAAAATATAATATCAAATATCTTTATACAAAAGAATTGTATATATACATACCAATCATCAGAGAATAACATGAAACTGCACAGCGGAAATAATAACTATATAACTAGCGGTGAAGCCACCTGCTCCCAGCTCTTGAAACTCCAAGAGCAACCTAACCTGTAAACATGCTTGGTCTGACCCGAGCACATTTGATTTAAAACAAAATACACCGGGTCAGTCTGGAATACTATCAGTGATCAATTCACAGAAATAAACAATCCTGTTTAACTTTGGAAATCCTTTCTGAAATCAAAGGATAATAGTAAGACCAGTCCACACATAAACACGGACGGTTTTTACCTTACTATAACCCAAACCATTTCTTGAAATCATAACTTGTTCTGATATTATCATAATGTCTAAATACAAGTAATTAACAATCTAGAGGAACACTTGCATCTCACGCTCCCCATATATAGTATACAATCGAAAACCGCGGCCGCTTATTGGATATTGGATTCCAACTTGACAAGGTATGGGACCACCTTCCGCTAGTGTATCTCTAGAGGCGAATACACTGGGTTCAACAAGAACGTCTTGCAACCCGGCCCACACATGACCGACCACTCATTTCTCTTGAGTGTATCGAATGTATTTCACCGACGGTTGGGATCAGCAACCGCCACCCAAATAGGGTCAGCATCGTACATAGATTAAGAAGCAATAGGAATTTCTCTAGATAGGTGATCATACATCCTAATGGGAGCGACCCACATAGCCATGCTGCCTGCCCGATTTTTGTCATTTCCCGGTTGATGAGGCTTGAGGCTAGAATTCATCTCTTCGAACATCTGGCCATCATTCACTTTGAATGCCACATCGTCAGATCCGCCAGAACACACTTGATTGACGTCCACAAAAATACTCTAGTCATCTGGCTAGAGAATAACCATTTCTCCGCCATCAACTATGGTACGTTTGGAGAAATCAACACATGTAATTCCTTTGGAAATACTCTGTCAGACATCCGTCCATACAAGTCATCCAGGAACAGGATGAACCGAAGGTACTCTCCTACTGCATCTCATATAGGAATCACCCCATGGATTAGTAGCGAGAAGTCCTTGCCATCCGTAGATTCCAACCACGACTGGATCACGCCAGAATAACTCTGGTTGCAACACAGAGGATATTCGTCCAGTAATCCCTCCGCTTAGGAAGATCCACGGCCTTCACTTGCTCCGTCTTCAACGACATCTTCACGTATTGTTGGTCGGAATGGTATTCGAATATAATTCGATCCCGGACTTTCCATACCAACAATCGTACTGGTCTGGTTTGATAGTCGGTGTTTTAACTATCAAAATAAACAGTGTGAATACAATCAGTTTGTTGATTCAGCACTAGAAACACTCGACTTCTTTTAAAAGATATTTAACCAAATTTCCCTTTAACTAACTCTGACTGATTTACTTTGATTGATTAACTCTAACTAGACTAACCCGGCTTATTTAACTCGAATAACTAGACTTGATTACTCCTATCGATTTATTTAGACTCAACTTAACTGCATTCGCTTGACTCTAGATCGCAGCGATCACAATGGTTACGCCTAATTTCCTCAGGAAACATCTGACCACCGTAGGCTATCTGCAGCCCTGCGAATTACACTAGCAGTCATACGCACTGGCAACTCTCCTTGAATAACTATGTCTGATTCACTCTACCTCAAATACCGTATTCGATCAACTGTAATTGAATAAACAATTATACAATATAATTTGAAAACAATATCCTTATTCCTTTTGAAAACTAATATTACGATATTATTTATGTCCCCAAAATCTTGCATTCATTTTTAATACTTCACGTGTGGGACATCACGCCAATCACAACACCCTTCACTTGTTTCAAACCAATACAATTTCTCGATAATAACGCAGCCGTTCAAGTTGGGGTATTCTATTTACCTCTCAGACCTTGATCGACAACGTCCTTATCTCAGAATAATACTAGTTTGTAACTTAACCACTGATATTCCAATCTCATCTGCCACTTTGATTTCAATCGAGTTTTACAACATTGTTTTCTTTATTTGAAATCCTCTTTCAAAAATCCTCTTACTTAATTCGTTTGATTGAGTAAGTCCTCGTTTCAACCACAACCCTTTACTTATCATTTTGGTTTTAAAACCCTTTTCAAAACCTCGCTTGGATTTCCTTATACAAAATTAAACAACTTCTTATATTTCATTTTTAATACCATTACCATATCCCATTATATTATCATTTCTCTTAACATCTACTTTGAATTGAATTTGCTTTATTCAATTTAGTGAAAACCTTTTTAAATCTCAATATTTACTTTCAAATTCATTTACAAAGCTCATTTGCGCACTTGGGTTGTAAATCCTTTATAATGCCCTATTTGACTTCAATCGAACTCATCGACACTTAATAATGTCTGACTTGAATTTCAATTAAAACCATTACATCGAAATCCCATTCGTCATTTTCCCTTTTTGAATAAATTCATTAACTTCATTAATTTAAACCACTATCTAATTGTTTCAAAACAATTATCCTGTTTGACCAACTCGTAGGTAAATCCCTTGGGTTCTACTTTTTCAACGGTCTAAACCATTTATATAATTTTCTTCACAACTTGATTTATATTATTTCTTTATCACATTTCTAATTTAATTAGTTATATAAAATAACTAACAACTATAATCCAGCTATAAATAAATTTATAACTTTAAAACCCTGTCGATCTACTTGACGATAGAACGACGTTAAAACCCTACCTTTTAGACCAACTACTGCCAAATACCAAATCAACACTGCCGGTTGATTTTAAACACAACACCGGTGGATATATATTCAATCATCACATACAACCAGATTTTGGTGTCAGTCAGGGTGGACAACTCATATATATGCACACCAAACAAAAATATAGTATATTTGAGGAATCCGGTCGGATCCCTCCAACCTGTCCTTCTCTGCATCACTGATGTCAGTTGATAGCCATATACGAGTTATATAAATAATCAACTGCAATCAATCAGAAGATAACAACCAATTTGCATCCATCGCATCCAATCAGCCAATTTAAACAGTAAACTGCAAAATATATCTAACCGTGAATGTACCACATCACAGGATTCCAGAAGGTGTGAGAATTAACTCACC
Organism: Allium sativum; assembly: GCA_030737875.1. Classification (NCBI taxonomy): domain Eukaryota; kingdom Viridiplantae; phylum Streptophyta; class Magnoliopsida; order Asparagales; family Amaryllidaceae; genus Allium; species Allium sativum. The sequence goes on along the minus strand of CM060912.1, from coordinate 833,037,632 downwards.
AGAGTTTGTTCTGGTCGACGGTTGACGCGTTTGTCGCTTTTAATTTGGGACGACCGTCCAAAATTAGCTGAATTTTCAACAGTGTCGGATTGACTCCTAGTCAGTGCCATCGGGTAGGTCTCGTCCCTGCGATCCCAACGGATCTTGTTTCGCTGAAATCCGTTCACGTATGAGTGAGATACACGCGTTCGAAGTTTGGATAATTATACGGTAATTAATTAATTAAAAATAAAACTCAATTACCTTAACCCTCATGCCACGTTAACCTCGTACGAACAAAAATACGCGTCTTCTACTGTGCAAATGAACCCGCCCCGACATCTTCTCCTTCCAGTATCACCACGAACCCAACAAGCCTCCTCCAAGTTCACGGCGCCACCTCCAGAGGCAACCGGACCCGGTGATAACTCCACCACCTGATTCGCCAATCAGTGCAGCCCCTCCTCCGTCAACGCCGGCCCCCAACACCCTGCCAGTTCGCCGGAAATCGAGTTTTCCCAATTTCTGTTCAACCTAGTACAGCCGCCGCCACACAGCACTTTAAACCACCAGACCACCACCATACGACGCAGCCAACCACCCAGCATCGATCCCCCTAGGTCCGCGACCCCCTCGCTGGCCAACTCCGCCGGAAAACGCCCATTCCTGTTCGCCACTTTTATAAAACAGCCCAAAACAACATACTCCGTTCATCTCTCGATTGCGACCACCACACACAATTTCAGAACCTCCGACCACAGCCAAATCGAAGCTGGAACTCCCCTCTTCGAAATCCCTAAGGTCCCTTCCAACGAAATCGACCATAGCTCTCCAATTTGGGCTGAAAACGAAACTGATTCTTCGTTGTTCCTTGCGAAATCCGGCCACCACATTCAGCGATACGACCCCAACTTTTTGCTATAGGTAGAGAACCTCCCGATCTATCACTTTCGCTTAGGATCCCTTATCAAATTCTTCTCGGATTTGTAGATATAAATAGATTTGTAAAAGTGGACTTTTCTACAAAATTACATGGAAGAGGATGGAGATGGGCTGAAAATGGCTGGCTTGGGGGTTTATATATGTAACACCCCACACCCGCCAAGGTCACTCACTAAGGGAATGCCTTAGTTTTGGTGGAGTATTTTTAGTGAGTATAGAACAGAAAAATTACAACAGGACAGATATAAGTAATACTTGAAAATTTAAAACATCATTTCATTAACAAAACATGTTTGGTTACATCACAAAACCATAACAAGAGTCAAGTACATAATATCCATCCTGATAAAATAGAAGTACATAATCCCATTACATAGATAATAGCCAAAATAGAAAAGATAAACCGAGCTTTACTTCTACGGTCCAAGCCCCAAAAGATAGATATAGCGGTCTGGTCCAAGCCCACTAGTGCTAGGCCCACTCTGATAACCTGAGGGTTGGGAAAAAGATAAACAACAACGGGGTCAGACATAAGTCTGAGTGAGTCCTATAACCCTAACAATACAATCATTAAAGTAATTAGGGTATGATATAAACAAGGTACGGTACCTCTGGGGATAATGACTACACTAAGTAGCCAACAAAACACAGGATGTACTACGATAACCGAAAAGACGCATTTATCCACCCAAGGATAATTACTAGCTTACACCACCCCGGATCTACCCACCCAAGGGTAATTCCTATACTGCACCACACCAGTTCTACCCACCAAGATTAATTCCTACTTAAAGGTTGATCCCACTAAGTGTACTTAGTAATTCTTACCCAGTAGTTTCTTGTACCCCTACACAGGTGCCGTCTGCCCCTATCTTTACTAGGTGTACCCACTACTCCCAAGCGATCGGCTCCCTACCGTAGATACCCGTGCTGGTCCCACAATGGGGTGTATCATTCCCCAAAGTGGCCACCTGATAATATCAACGATGCACGGTTTTATATCTACACGATGCAACAACGGCTTATCTACCAGCCCGGGCCCACACACGCATATGAAACCCGTTGGACTTGCGTTGCCACCGCTAACCCGTTTTGGCCTCTTATAGTCAATCCCAATATGCGTGTCCCGTCACTCGACATGGGTCGAGCCCACAAAGATACGTTCGGGATATTGGTTGAAATGGGCCCCCACAAGCTACTACTTAAGCTTGTCATTTTATCTAGTGCATCCCACTTAACCCCTTTTTATAATCATGCCCCCTTACATGTTAAGGTTTGGTTAAGTCATCTAATTATATTTCAATTGCCACTTAAGGCACCCACTAGATTTCCGCATGCCACTCAAGGCACTTACTTGATTCCCACATGCCACCCAAGGCACTTACCTAACCCTTTAATCATGTTTAATTACATGTTCCACTTTGGTTAAGTATTCTAATCGTATTTTCTATTGCCACTCAAGGCAACCCACTAGTTTCCTCATGCCACCCAAGGCACCCCCACTAGTTACTACATGCCGCCCAAGGCACCCACTTAACCCCTCATGCCCCTCTACATGCTAATATGGTTAAGTGTTTCTTAATTCATTAATTAAGATCATGACCTCATAAAGACCTCTCACATTAGACCGTCTTTTATGACTGCTGGATATGCCGGTTGGTTCCGGGCAGACTTCTGTCATCAAAAGGGTCTAACCTCGTGTCTTTACTTTAATCATGTATTTAATTTATGACTAAGACCTCTCACATTGGGCCAATCATTTGTAGCCGCTGGATGGCCGGTTGGTTCCGGGCAGACTTCCGCTACAAAAGGGTCCAACCTCGTGTCTTAGTTGATTAATTACACCTAATTAATCACCCCCATATTAATTATCCCTGATTAATATCAAGTTTTTCATAACATGGGTAGACCTAACTCAATAGGTAAATTCCCACTTATGCTTATTCATTTTATGGTATGCTTAATTATAACCATTTCACACCATTTCATTAACAAGTCTATTAACCCCATCGTTTCCCACGTACTTATGCTAACACGACATATTTCCAAGAGAAGATTCTTTCACAATTAACATGGGTTTCACTTAGCATACATTAGCATTAACATGGGTTAAAAGGTGTCCACTTACATCATGATATTAACCCAACTAGCATTGCTAAATAACCCAACTTGCATGAACATACATATGTCATATATACAAAGGCAACTTGCATAAGTGTTCATGGGTTATACAAAGGTGAACTTGCATGAGTCTTAAAGGTGTGAACTTGCACAACATGTTACATGTTAACTGGCATAGCATCATACACATAACTTGCATAATATCATAAACATAACTTGCATATCAACATCACATAACTTGCTTAACATTATGCACATAACTTGCATAACATGTTGAGCTTGCATATAAGCATACACATAACTTGCATAACATGTTGAACTTGCATATAAGCATACACATAACTTGCTTAACATCATGCACATAACTTGCATAACCTCATACACATAACTTGCATATGAACTTGCATAACAACATGCACATAACTTACATAATATGATACACATAACTTGCATAACATGTTGAGCTTGCATATAAGCATACACATAACTTGCTTAACGTGTTGAACTTGCATATAAGCATACACATAGCTTGCTTAACATGTTGAACTTGCATATAAGCATACACATAACTTGCTTAACATGTTGAACTTGCATATATGACTTGCATCTTAAAGGAGGGTAAACATGCATAGCATATAAAGATGTCATCTTGCATATGTATGCATCACATTTCAAAGGGTAAACTTGCATGTCATGATTTTTGCATAATACCAAACACTTAGCATGCATAAAACCACATACTTAGCATGCATAGAATCAATTACTTATTATGCATAAACACACCACTTAACTTGCATAAACCCAAACACTTAGCATGCATAAAACCCAATACTTAGCATGCATACAATCAAATACTTAGCATGCATAAAATCACATGCATAACTTGCATATCATGTTACATACAACTTGCATATACTCTCACATATAGTTTGCATAACATGTTACATATGCATAAATGTTCAACATCATTAAACATGGCATTAAACTTGCATATAGCATAAAACTTGCAAATCACATATCATACAAACTTGCATAAACACATTTATCCACAAACATAGCCATGTCTTATCACATCCTACCATAATCAATTTAACAATTGATTATTAAAGCTATAGGAACTCACCAAAACCTAGATTAGCAAACTTATGAAGTAGAATTAGTTGCTTTAGTTGATGCAACTCTCTTCATTGATTTGTGGAGGCCATGATCAAGTTTCATTTTGCCATAGTTTAGTTACAAGATCTAATTATGAATGGATTAGGGTAGGGTTGGGGTCTTATTTATAGGATTAGGTAGTGTTTTAGGCCCTTAGATTAACCCTAGGTTAGATTAGGTCCGTTAGATTTAGGAAATCTCTAGAACCCAGCCCAGCCCTAGCCAGAAAACCAAATCTGGTGCACCCAAGCCCCCTGGCTCGACACGCCGTGTCGACAGGCAAGTCGACAGGCAAGTCGACCCCCCTGTCGACAGGCCTGTCGACAGCCCTGTCGACATGGTAAGGGCGGGAATTTTTCCCGCCTGGCCCCCGCTTGCCCCAATTCGAAATCTGATTTTAAATATTTAATTCTGTTTTTATCTTAAATTTTCTGCCAACTTCATTGGGCCATAACTGGGCCATACGGACTCCGATTCTCGAAAACTCGGACTCTATTTCGCGTATTTTTCCGAGACGAACGCAATGACGCAGCCCATTTCCCCCAATTCTCACATCTGAGATTATTTATTCTGTAATTAGTGAATTTTAGCATTAACCGAAATTCGGGGTGTTACATTCTCCCCTCCTTAAAGGATTTCTTCCCCGAAATCTCTAAGCTAAGGAGAATGCATATCCTACCATCCAAACAACCATATACTCAATCCATCAAACACGGGCATCCATTGTCCTTAAAACAATTTCTAATGATGTATGAGCATATGCAAAAAGTGTGTGTATATGTTCCCTATCTAAATGTATGAACATATGCAAACCATGATAGTGCCATGCATCCATTATGTATGCGAGAGAACCCTATCGACACATACAATATCTACATGAGTGCACAATCATTCACCAAAAATGCATCATCCATATGATAACACAATCATTATACATCCATTAATATAGCTACCTACCCACATAAATATGCAATATGCAATATGAAGTGACTGAGCCGGTCTAGTGCCTAAAGTGTGTATATGCATCCACGAGCAACCACTAGCAAACACTTGCATCCATCATACGTAACATGTCTCAAACACATGTTTCAACCATAGGACTATCCTATCTGAAGGTCAAAGGTACTAACGAGAGGACATACTAAGGATAAGATAAGCACAAGATATGCGATGAAGGAGAAGCAAAAGGACATACCCTCCGAAAGAAAAGGGTACCTCGAACGCATCTTCGCTTCCGTCTCCCAGGTAGCGTCGCTCTCTTCATCTCCCCTTTGTACTTTGACTAGTTGAACCTCTCTGTTTCTCAACTTCCAAATTTCTGACCCAAGGATGCAAGTAGGAGCTCGTCGAATCGTCGCATCACGCTCTGCTTCCACTTCTCTAAGCAAACTCGGCTTTACCACCCCTGCGGTCTCATGTAGGTACTTCCCCCCCATGGAATACATCATGTACACCACTAAGTCTGTCGGGCAACTCCACCAATGGAAGATGCTTCTCCCATGTACCTCCAAAATCCAAGATACATAGCCTCAAAAGGTCTTCTAAAATATGATTCACCCTTTCGGTCTGGCCGTCCGTCTGAGGATGATATGCGGTACTCAAACACAACTGAGTCCCTACCGCCTCTTGCAAACTCTTCCAAAACTCTCTAGTGAAGATAGGATCTCGATCGCTCACCATACTGGAGGGTATACCATGCAATCTAATAATCTCTCGAATATAAACTGAAGATAGCCATGGAGCAGTTCCCTTACTCTTCACAGGTATGCAATGGGCGCTCTTAGTAAGCCTGTCTACTACCACCCAAATTCCCGTATTACCCTTTCTTGATCTTGGTAACCTGTCAATAAAATCCTTCGAGATGCTATCCCACTTCCATTGCGGAACTTCCAATGGGTGAAGCAACCCACCTGGTTTCTTTTGCTCCGCCTTCACTTGTTGGCACACCAAGCATCGAGCGACATATTCGGCCACATCTTTCTTCATACCGGCCCAGAAGAAAACCCTCTTCATGTCTTGGTACATCTTGTCCCCACCGGGATGAATGGTCATCCTAGAACGGTGTGCATCATCAAAAATAACCTTCCTCAAACCCTCGTCTTGCGGTACACAAAGTCTACCGTCTCGACGCAAGAACCCCCTATCGTCTAGGGTGTACCTACTCAAATGGCTGGACGACTCCACCCTTATGAGCTTCTCTACCAACTCAACCCACTGTGGGTCGTCCCTCTGTGCTTCTCCAATCCGCCTCAAAAGAGTAGGTCTAACCTCCAAGGAAGCTGGCAAACCGGGTACATAATCAATGGAAGGTCTGAAATCAAGCATCGAGATAAATTCCAAGCTTCGTCGTTCAACGAACCACAAACTCGAGGACAACCTTTTTCTACTTAAGGCGTCCGCTTCCATGTTACCCTTTCCGTGGGTGTACGCTATCTCAAACTCATAGGATGCTAAGAATCTTATTCACTTTTTAAGACTATGCGCCTGGAGAGTCTCCAATACTTCCCTTAGATATAGGGCAGGTTCTTCTCCACTCCTAGAGAAAATCAGGATATTCTCCCATGCAAAATCGTCGCAACTATCCATCTCTCACGCAGACCACCCTAGTCGAGCTCGATGTCCCCCAAATGCAAGCCCCAAAGGCCTAAACCAATATCAGACAAACACCCAAGGGATATCTCCTTCGAGTTCAGGCGACCTACGTGAGATGATACTAGTAAAAATGGCTAAACAATTAAGCCCTTGTCCAATTCTGGATGTCCTCGCCAGTCTCGCTCCAAAATCATCGTTTATCCCATACTGGCTTCGCTCAGCCTATTGAGCACACACGAAAACTTATTCCGCTTCTAGAAAAGACCAAGATGTCATTTACAAAGACCATCACAAACTTATTCAGGTACTCCCTAAACACCCTTCTCATCAAATCAACAAAGTATGCGAGGGCGTACGTCAAACCAAATGGCATCACCAGCCACTCATAAAAACCATCCGGAGTCCTAAAGGTAGTCTTCTCTATACTATCCTCAGCCACTCTCAACTGATGAAACTCCGTGGCTGAGTCCACTACAAAAACACTGAGGCGCCAACCAACTGATCAAAGAGATCATCAATCCTCGACAATGGGTGTCTATTCTTCTTTGTGAGTTTATTTAGCTCTCTTTAGCCTACACAAAGTCTGAGGGACCCATCCGCCTTCGTGGCAAAAACTACCGGAGCACCCTACTCCGGTATACTTCGTCTTCTAAACCCCTTCTCAAGCAAATTGCCTACTTGCTTATGGAGTTCCCTCCTCTCACGAGGAGCCACGTGGCACACTGGCCAAGATACCGGTTTGGCATTGTCTACCAGATATATTTGGAAGTCAATCTCCCGCTCCGGAGGTAAGCCCTTCACCTCCTCAAACACATCCGAGTATTCCCGGACCACTCTAACAGATCGCAAACTCTTGACCGACGTGTCAAGCGATTCTAGATAACTTAGCATAACAGATTCCATGGGATTACAAGAGATCTCGAGAGTGTTACCTAAGCGGGTCATAAGCCTAACAACTCTCCCTTCAAAATCAAGAACGGCACTCCTACTGGATAACCAGTCCATGCCCAAAACTAACCCATAGCCCGTGAAGCCCAACAAGCATCACATCTAAACTCAACGCTAAGTATAGAAACTTTCAAACCCAAACACATCACGGAGGCCCAGTTGGGTTTGAAACAACTAAGGGATCATCTACCAAACTGGTGTCTAAGTGCAGTGACTCAACTAACAATGATGAGATAAACGAATTCGATATATCCGAATCAAATAAAGTTTGAATCGGATAATAAAGAAATCCAAGTTCCAACCTAGACGGTCTTATCCCCATCTGGTACCCTAGTCATGAGGGAATACAACTTCCCTCCAGAAGATTCCATACCTTGCCCTTGCTTCTTTGGACAATCCTAATAAGGTGTCCTATTCCTCCCAAAAGGATAACTACTAGCCTTCTTCTTCCCCATTCCCCACTCGTAACCTCCCACTACTGAGGTTTCATCCTTATCTATCTTAGAAAGATCATCTATACTCGGAGGGGAAACTCAAAATGAGAGAGAGGAAGAGAATCTAACTGGAGAATTCGAAAGATATAGATATGGCTATTGGGGATTATGCTTTTCTTTCAAAAACTTTTCTCTTAAAAGACATGTTTTTGAAAATACTCCTTTCAAAAATATTCTTAGAAAATAGTTTTTTCTAAAAAATTTATCTGTTCTGGTAACCTTAAGCTCTGATACCACGTGTAACACCCCACACCCGCCAAGGTCACTCACTAAGGGAATGCCTTAGTTTTGGTGGAGTATTTTTAGTGAGTATAGAACAGAAAAATTACAACAGGACAGATATAAGTAATACTTGAAAATTTAAAACATCATTTCATTAACAAAACATGTTTGGTTACATCACAAAACCATAACAAGAGTCAAGTACATAATATCCATCCTGATAAAATAGAAGTACATAATCCCATTACATAGATAATAGCCAAAATAGAAAAGATAAACCAAGCTTTACTTCTACGGTCCAAGCCCCAAAAGATAGATATAGCGGTCTGGTCCAAGCCCACTAGTGCTAGGCCCACTCTGATAACCTGAGGGTTGGGAAAAAGATAAACAACAACGGGGTCAGACATAAGTCTGAGTGAGTCCTATAACCCTAACAATACAATCATTAAAGTAATTAAGGTATGATATAAACAAGGTACGGTACCTCTGGGGATAATGACTACACTAAGTAGCCAACAAAACACGGGATGTACTACGATAACCGAAAAGACGCATTTATCCACCCAAGGATAATTACTAGCTTACACCACCCCGGATCTACCCACCCAAGGGTAATTCCTACACTGCACCACACCAGTTCTACCCACCAAGAGTAATTCCTACTTAAAGGTTGATCCCACTAAGTGTACTTAGTAATTCTTACCCAGTAGTTTCTTGTACCCCTACACAGGTGCCGTCTGCCCCTATCTTTACTAGGTGTACCCACTACTCCCAAGCGATCGGCTCCCTACCGTAGATACCCGTGCTGGTCCCACAATGGGGTGTATCATTCCCCAAAGTGGCCACCTGATAATATCAACGGTGCACGGTTTTATATCTACACGATGCAACAACGGCTTATCTACCAGCCCGGGCCCACACACGCATATGAAACCCGTTGGACTTGCGTTGCCACCGCTAACCCGTTTTGGCCTCTTATAGTCAAGCCCAATATGCATGTCCCGTCACTCGAAATGGGTCGAGCCCACAAAGATACGTTCGGGATATTGGTTGAAATGGGCCCCCACAAGCTACTACTTAAGCTTGTCATTTTATCTAGTGCATCCCACTTAACCCCTTTTTATAATCATGCCCCCTTACATGTTAAGGTTTGGTTAAGTCATCTAATTATATTTCAATTGCCACTTAAGGCAACCACTAGATTTCCGCATGCCACTCAAGGCACTTACTTGATTCCCACATGCCACCCAAGGCACTTACTTAACCCTTTAATCATGTTTAATTACATGTTCCACTTTGGTTAAGTATTCTAATCGTATTTTCTATTGCCACCCAAGGCAACCCACTAGTTTCCTCATGCCACCCAAGGCACCCCCACTAGTTACTACATGCCGCCCAAGGCACCCACTTAACCCCTAATGCCCCTCTACATGCTAATATGGTTAAGTGTTTCTTAATTCATTAATTAAGATCATGACCTCATAAAGACCTCTCACATTAGACCATCTTTTATGACTGCTGGATACGCCGGTTGGTTCCGGGCAGACTTCTGTCATCAAAAGGGTCTAACCTCGTGTCTTTACTTTAATCATGTATTTAATTTATGACTAAGACCTCTCACATTGGGCCAATCATTTGTAGCCGCTGGATGGCCGGTCGGTTCCGGGCATACTTCCGCTACAAAAGGGTCCAACCTCGTGTCTTAGTTGATTAATTACACCTAATTAATCACCCCCATATTAATTATCCCTGATTAATATCAAGTTTTTCATAACATGGGTAGACCTAACTCAATAGGTAAATTCCCACTTATGCTTATTCATTTTATGGTATGCTTAATTATAACCATTTCACACCATTTCATTAACAAGTCTATTAACCCCATCGTTTCCCACGTACTTATGCTAACACGACATATTTCCAAGAGAAGATTCTTTCACAATTAACATGGATTTCACTTAGCATACATTAGCATTAACATGGGTTAAAAGGTGTCCACTTACATCATGATATTAACCCAACTAGCATTGCTAAATAACCCAACTTGCATGAACATACATATGTCATATATACAAAGGCAACTTGCATAAGTGTTCATGGGTTATACAAAGGTGAACTTGCATGAGTCTTAAAGGTGTGAACTTGCACAACATGTTACATGTTAACTTGCATAGCATCATACACATAACTTGCATAATATCATAAACATAACTTGCATATCAACATCACATAATTTGCATAACATTATGCACATAACTTGCATAGCATGTTGAGCTTGCATATAAGCATACACATAACTTGCATAACATGTTGAACTTGCATATAAGCATACACATAACTTGCTTAACATCATGCACATAACTTGCATAACCTCATACACATAACTTGCATATGAACTTGCATAACAACATGCACATAACTTACATAACATCATACACATAACTTGCATAACATGTTGAGCTTGCATATAAGCATACACATAACTTGCTTAACGTGTTGAACTTGCATATAAGCATACACATAGCTTGCTTAACATGTTGAACTTGCATATAAGCATACACATAACTTGCTTAACATGTTGAACTTGCATATATGACTTGCATCTTAAAGGAGGGTAAACATGCATAGCATATAAAGATGTCATCTTGCATATGTATGCATCACATTTAAAAGGGTAAACTTGCATGTCATGATTTATGCATAATACCAAACACTTAGCATGCATAAAACCACATACTTAGCATGCATAGAATCAATTACTTATTATGCATAAACACACCACTTAACTTGCATAAACCCAAACACTTAGCATGCATAAAACCCAATACTTAGCATGTATACAATCAAATACTTAGCATGCATAAAATCACATGCATAACTTGCATATCATGTTACATACAACTTGCATATACTCTCACATATAGTTTGCATAACATGTTACATATGCATAAATGTTCAACATCATTAAACATGGCATTAAACTTGCATATAGCATAAAACTTGCAAATCACATATCATACAAACTTGCATAAACACATTTATCCACAAACATAGCCATGTCTTATCACATCCTACCATAATCAATTTAACAATTGATTATTAAAGCTATAGGAACTCACCAAAACCTAGATTAGCAAACTTATGAAGTAGAATTAGTTGCTTTAGTTGATGCAACTCTCTTCATTGATTTGTGGAGGCCATGATCAAGTTTCATTTTGCCATAGTTTAGTTACAAGATCTAATTATGAATGGATTAGGGTAGGGTTGGGGTCTTATTTATAGGATTAGGTAGTGTTTTAGGCCCTTAGATTAACCCTAGGTTAGATTAGGTCCGTTAGATTTAGGAAATCTCTAGAACCCAGCCCAGCCCTAGCCAGAAAACCAAATCTGGTGCACCCAAGCCCCCTGGCTCGACACGCCGTGTCGACAGGCAAGTCGACAGGCAAGTCGACCCCCCTGTCGACAGGCCTGTCGACAGCCCTGTCGACATGGTAAGGGCGGGAATTTTTCCCGCCTGGCCCCCGCTTGCCCCAATTCGAAATCTGATTTTAAATATTTAATTCTGTTTTTATCTTAAATTTTCTGCCAACTTCATTGGGCCATAACTGGGCCATACGGACTCCGATTCTCGAAAACTCGGACTCTATTTCGCGTATTTTTCCGAGACGAACGCAATGACGCAGCCCATTTCCCCCAATTCTCACATCTGAGATTATTTATTCGGTAATTAGTGAATTTTAGCATTAACCGAAATTCGGGGTGTTACAATATAGATGGAAAATAATATAGTTTAAGTTGATTTGACGACTGACGCTGACTAACGATATTTATTTCGTACCTATCGCAATTTCAAACATCGTTTATTCGCTGCTGCGCTCACATACGAACCCCGTTCGAGACGCGACTGGACAGCACAGTATATTTAGACGATACGGTCCTAACGAATCTTGTTTCGTCAAATTCCGTGCCGGTATCCTCAAATAGTGTTTGTACACGTCCAAATAGATCGATTTATTTTACATTTTATTTTGCCACGCTCACAGATTAACACCGATTGACGCGCCGTCAGAAAATCTAGCAATAATTCACTTATACGGTCCCAACAAAATTTGTTTCGTCGAAAACAGAGGTCGTTTGAAAAATGTCCCTTTTGAACTGGCCAAATTCAAATAAAATAGACCAATTTTAAAGTACTTCAATATAATATTATTAAAATACTGAAATTGGTCATACACGACCAGAATTTGATGTATTATCAAGGAAAAATATCACAGGTTGAATTTCACGCCAAATCGATATTTAAAATATTTAAAAACCGTTAATTTATATAACTACAGCGCTATATATATAAAAGGAATTCTGGCGCTGCTTTTCTGAGAATTTGATTTGGACATAAAACAAAATCTACACGATGAAAACTGGATTTTTCTCTGCCGTTGGAAAGATATCGTCAAACCGGTCCCAACGTTTCTTGTTTCGAGGAAATCCGACTAATTTTGAACCCGGTACGATCCCTTGAAGTTCAAAACGCCAAAACGCGAACTGCCGCGCCTCTGCAGCTCGTTATTTAATTAAATTATAACCATATATATTTCGTCGTCGTTTTATACGCGATATCGTCGATATATTTCAAATACATACCACATTTGACCATTTTAAATTGCTCGGTCATCCTGTATTGCCGACACAACATTTTCTGGCCGGTCTGGAATTAAATTATTATTTTATTATTTATTTAAATAATAAATTACAAATTGAATTGTTAAATTCGATTATTTGAATTCAAACCACTATTTTAAATAATTAAAATATTTAAAATAATCCAAATAAATATGCTGAAAAATACGGGTCGTTACATTCCTTCCCCCTTAAAATAATTTCGTCCTCGAAATTGCTAAGTAGAATGATGTCGTCAACTATTATCTTTTCCGAAATGTTTAATTTAAAAACTCGAATTTAATTTCAAACAGTCCCAACGGGTTTTAAAACCAATTTATTTCAAATAAAATTATTTCCCAAAAATTTCCAAAAATTTTCTAACTCCTAAATTTCTGGAAAAATTTCGGCAGAGTCTCCCCTGCACGGAGGACCATCTGCAATATCGCAGGATCAAGAAATAGATATACATCGACTCTCAAGGTCGAAAAAATCAAAACAAAACTCAAAACCCCAAAGAAAACCAAAAATTTCGTATTTGCGTAAGCGTACCTTTTGGCGAGCGCTATTACGCGATAAGCGATATATTTTATTCGAGCCCGCTTAAATTACTTTGCAGCTCTGAATTCGAATAACTACAACATTTCCTCTTGGAGGAGATTTAAAGCTGATTTGGCATTCCTGCATCTGTTCTCAACTCAAATAAACTTCATCAGTTCCCCAAAACAAATATCAGTTTGGTTTAAAATATCCATCTTATCCATTATGACCAATTCTACTCACATGAGAATTTATTTACAATCACTTCTTGACCAATCCTTAATTCCTTTCATTAAGCTTGAATTGATTCTTCTGCCACTTATTCGTTTCAGATTGGTTTCAACCAAGTCCAAATTTATATTCATATTCAAGTTCATATTAATGAAATCGAACACACAATCCAAACATATCACTCAACTTTACATCTAATGTTGGTGAATTTTATACTATCTATTCAACACATCAACAAACAAGGTATAACAATCCAACCAAAACATTTTGACTTAACATTAACATTCCTTATTTGGTTTCATTTTGGTTTCATATATCGATACATATCAGATCTATTTTTAATCCAGTTATTAATTTGATTACCCAATTCCTATATATTTTATTCCAATACTATCTATTTATAATTTAACTCGACTTAACTAAGTTAAGTCGTATTCCATACTTAATTTTAATTCCTTCCAAGTCAAACCAAAAATCAGATATTTCAAAAATTCGATAAAATAATTTTCTTTTCTATACAAAAATATGGTTTGGGCAAAATTATTTCATTTACCCACTTTTCAAAACAATATTATGTCAATTCTTCTGTTCAAGTGTTTAGAAACTCCTATCGACGTCGTGGCGTCCCACGATTCGACCAGAATTTATAAACTACTCAACAGCCAAGCCAACACAATATATAACAAATTTTATATCAAGTTACAAATACGCTCTCTCATATACATACACTCAACTCAATCTAGGGTGTTACTAACCCTATCTCTATTGAGTTACACCACAGAGCCAAGGTTATCTCTAAACCAATAGCTCTGATACCACTGTAACGACCCGGGGAAAAGAACGACAATCGGGTTCTCGACAACAATACATAAACCCGTATCACTTGCCAAAAACCCAAGTATCGAACCCCCAGATTGTCATGAGAAAGAAGTTAGAAGGTGAGAATAGAAAGGAAGAAATATTAGAACAGAAGAAAGAAGAAGAACACATCAAAATCTCACAGCGGAACGAATAAAATATAATATCAAATATCTTTATACAAAAGAATTGTATATATACATACCAATCATCAGAGCATAACATGAAACTGCACAGCAGAAATAATAACTATATAACTAGCGGTGAAACCACCTGCTCCCAGCTCTTGAAACTCCAAGCGCAACCTAACCTGTAAACATGCTTGGTCTGACCCGAGCACATTTGATTTAAAACAAAATACACCGGGTCAGTCTGGAATACTATCAGTGATCAATTCACAGAAATAAACAATCCTGTTTAACTTTGGAAATCCTTTCTGAAATCAAAGGATAATAGTAAGACCAGTCCACACATAAACACAGACAGTTTTTACCTTACTATAACCCAAACCATTTCTTAAAATCATAACTTGTTCTGATATTATCATAATGTCTAAATACAAGTAATTAACAATCTAGAGGAACGCTTGCATCTCACGCTCCCCATATATAGTATACAATCGAAAACCGCGGCCGCTTATTGGATATTGGATTCCAACTTGACAAGGTATGGGACCACCTTCCGATAGTGTATCTCTAGAGGCGAGTACACTGGGTTCAACAAGAACGTCTTGCAACCCGGCCCACACATGACCGACCACTCATTTCGCTTGAGTGTATCGAATGTATATCACCGACGGTTGGGATCAGCAACCGCCACCCGAACAGGGTCAGCATCGAACATAGATTAAGAAGCAATAGGAATTTCTCTAGATAGGTGATCGTACATCCTAATGGGAGTGACCCACATAGCCATGCTGCCTGCCCGATTTTTGTCATTTCCCGGTTGATGAGGCTTGAGGCTAGAATTCATCTCTTCGAACATCTGGCCATCATTCACTTTGAATGCCACATCGTCAGATCCGCCAGAACACACTTGATTGACGTTCACAAAATTACTCTAGTCATCTGGCTAGAGAATAACCATTTCTCCGCCATCAACTATGGTACGTTTGGAGAAATCAACACATGTAATTCCTTTGGAAATACTCTGTCAGACATCCGTCCATACAAGTCATCCAGGAACAGGATGAACCGAAGGTACTCTCCTACTGCATCTCATATAGGAATCACCCCATGGATTAGTAGCGAGAAGTCCTTGCCATCCGTAGATTCCAACCACGTCTGGATCACGCCAGAATAACTCTGGTTGCAACACAGAGGATATTCGTCCAGTAATCCCTCCGCTTAGGAAGATCCACGGCCTTCACTTGCTCCGTCTTCAACGACATCTTCACGTATTGTTGGTCGGAATGGTATTCGAATATAATTCGATCCCGGACTTTCCATACCAACAATCGTACTGGTCTGGTTTGATAGTCGGTGTTTTAACTATCAAAATAAACAGTGTGAATACAATCAGTTTGCTGATTCAGCACTAGACACACTCGACTTCTTTTAAAAGATATTTAACCAAATTTCCCTTTAACTAACTCTGACTGATTTACTTTGATTGATTAACTCTAACTAGACTAACCCGACTTATTTAACTCGAATAACTAGACTTGATTACTCCTATCGATTTATTTAGACTCGACTTAACTGCATTCGCTCGACTCTAGATCGCAGCGATCACAATGGTTACGCCTGATTTCCTCAGGAAACATCTGACCACCGTAGGCTATCTGCAGCCCTGCGAATTACGCTAGCAGTCATACGCACTGGCAACTCTCCTTGAATAACTATGTTTGATTCACTCGACCTCAAATACCGTATTCGATCAACTCTAATTGAATAAACAGTTATACAATATAATTTGAAAACAATATCCTTATTCCTTTTGAAAACTAATATTACGATATTATTTATGTCCCCAAAATCTTGCATTCATTTTTAATACTTCACGTGTGGGACATCACGCCAATCACAACACCCTTCACTTGTTTCAAACCAATACCATTTCTCGATAATAACGCAGCCGTTCAAGTTGGGGTATTCTATTTACCTCTCAGACCTTGATCGACAACGTCCTTATCTCAGAATAATACTAGTTTGTAACTTAACCACTGATATTCCAATCTCATCTGCCACTTTGATTTCAATCGAGTTTTACAACATCGTTTTCTTTATTTGAAATCCTCTTTCAAAAATCCTCTTACTTAATTCGTTTGATTGAGTAAGTCCTCGTTTCAACCACAACCCTTTACTTATCATTTTGGTTTTAAAACCCTTTTCAAAACCTCGCTTGGATTTCCTTATACAAAATTAAACAACTTCTTATATTTCATTTTTAATACCATTACCATATCCCATTATATTATCATTTCTCTTAACATCTACTTTTAGTTGAATTTGCTTTATTCAATTTAGTGAAAACCTATTTAAATCTCAATATTTACTTTCAAATTCATTTACAAAGCTCATTTGCGCACTTGGGTTGTAAATCCTTTATAATGCCCTATTTGACTTCAATCGAACTCTTCAGCACTTAATAATGTCTGACTTGAATTTCAGTTAAAACCATTACATCGAAATCCCATTCGTCATTTTCCCTTTTTGAATAAATTCATTAACTTCATTAATTTAAACCACTATCTAATTGTTTCAAAACAATTATCCTGTTTGACCAACTCGTAGGTAAATCCCTTGGGTTCTACTTTTTCAACGGTCTAAACCATTTATATAATTTTCTTTACAACTTGATTTATATTATTTCTTTATCACATTTCTAATTTAATTAGTTATATAAAATAACTAACAACTATAATCCAGCTATAAATAAACTTATAACTTTAAAACCCTGTCGATCTACTTGACGATTGAACGACGTTAAAACCCTACCTTTTAGACCAACTACTGCCAAATACCAAATCAACACTGCCGGTTGATTTTAAACACAACACCGGTGGATATATATTCAATCATCACATACATACAGATTTTGGTGTCAGTCAGGGTGGACAACTCATATATATGCACACCAAACAAAAATATAGTATATTTGAGGAATTCGGTCGGATCCCTCCAACCTGTCCTTCTCTGCATCACAGATGTCAGTTGATAGCCATATACGAGTTATATAAATAATCAACTGCAATCAATCAGAAGATAACAACCAATTTGCATCCATCGCATCCAATCAGCCAATTTAAACAGTAAACTGCAAAATATATCTAACTGTGAATGTACCACATCACAGGATTCCAGAAGGTGTGAGAATTAACTCACCAGAGTTTGTTCTGGTCGACGGTTGACGCGTTTGTCGCTTTTAATTTGGGACGACCGTCCAAAATTAGCTGAATTTTCAATAGTGTCGGATTGACTCCTAGTCAGTGCCATCGGGTAGGTCTCGTCCCTGCGATCCCAACGGATCTTGTTTCGCTGAAATCCGTTCACGTATGAGTGACATACACGCGTTCGAAGTTTGGATAATTATACGGTAATTAATTAATTAATTAATTAAAAATAAAACTCAATTACCTTAACCCTCATGCCACGTTAACCTCGTACGAACAAAAATACGCGTCTTCTACTGTGCAAATGAACCCACCCCGACATCTTCTCCTTCCAGTATCACCACGAACCCAACAAGCCTCCTCCAAGTTCACGGCGCCACCTCTAGAGGCAACCAGACCCGGTGATAACTCCACCACCTGATTCGCCAATCAGTGCATCCACTCCTCCGTCAACGCCGGCCCCCAACACCCTGCCAGTTCGCCGGAAATCGAGTTTTCCCAATTTCCGTTCAACCTAGTACAGCCGCCGCCACACAGCACTTTAAACCACCAGACCACCACCAAACGACGCAGCCAACCACCCAGCATCGATCCCCCTAGGTCCGCGACCCCCTCGCTGGCCAACTCCTCCGGAAAACGCCCATTCCTGTTCGCCACCTTTATAAAACAGCCCAAAACATCATACTCCGTTCATCTCTCGATTGCGACCACCACACACAATTTCAGAACCTCCGACCACAGCCAAATCGAAGCTGGAACTCCCCTCTTCGAAAGCCATAAGGTCCCGTCCAACGAAATCGACCATAGCTCTCCAATTTGGGCTGAAAACGAAACTGATTCTTCGCTGTTCCTTGCGAAATCCGGCCACCACAGTCAGCGATACGACCCCAACTATTTGCTATAGGTAGAGAACCTCCCGATCTATCACTTTCGCTTAGGATCCCTTATCAAATTCTTCTCGGATTTGTAGATATAAATAGATTTGTAAAAGTGGACTTTTCTGCAAAATTTCATGGAAGAGGATGGAGATGGGCTGAAAATGGCTGGCTTGGGGGTTTATATAGATGGAAAATAATATAGTTTAAGTTGATTTGACGACTGACGCTGACTAACGATATTTATTTCGTACCTATCGCAATTTCAAACATCGTTTATTCGCTGCTGCGCTCACATACGAACCCCGTTCGAGACGCGACTGGACTGCACAGTATATTTTGACGATACGGTCCTAACGAATCTTGTTTCGTCAAATTCCGTGCCGGTATCCTCAAATAGTGTTTGTACACGTCCAAATAGATCGATTTATTTTACATTTTATTTTGCCACGCTCACATATTAACCCCGATTGACGCGCTGTCAGAAAATCTGGCAATAATTCACTTATACGGTCCCAACAAAATTTGTTTCGTCGAAAACAGAGGTCGTTTGAAAAATGTCCCTTTTGAACTGGCCAAATTCAAATAAAATAAACCAATTTTAAAGTACTTCAATATAATATTATTAAAATACTGAAATTGGTCATACACGACCAGAATTTGATGTATTATTAAGGAAAAATATCACAGGTTGAATTTCACGCCAAATCGATATTTAAAATATTTAAAAACCGTTAATTTATATAACTACAGCGCTATATATATAAAAGGAATTCTGGCGCTGCTTTTCTGAGAATTTGATTTGGACATAAAACAAAATCTACACGATGAAAACTGGATTTTTCTCTGCCGTTGGAAAGATATCGTCAAACCGGTCCCAACGTTTCTTGTTTCGAGGAAATCCGACTTATTTTGAACCCGGTACGATCCCTTGAAGTTCAAAATGCCAAAACGCGAACTGCCGCGCCGTTGCAGCTCGTTATTTAATTAAATTATAACCATATATATTTCGTCGTCGTTTTATACGCGATATCGTCGATATATTTCAAATACATACCATATTTGACCATTTTAAATTGCCCGGTCATCCTGTATTGCCGACACAACATTTTCTTGCCGGTCTGGAATTAAATTATTATTTTATTATTTATTTAAATAATAAATTCCAAATTGAATTGTTAAATTCGATTATTTGAATTCAAACCACTATTTTAAATAATTAAAATATTTAAAATAATCCAAATAAATATGCTGAAAATACGGGTCATTACATATTTTATAGTAGACAGGGTAGCTGTGTGGAACTGATCATACAGGAAGGGTTATTAATTAGCTTAGTGTAGTCTAAGGCCTAAAAAATAAATATACAGTAGGATTAGATGGGGATGTGAGGCTTAGAAGTTAATAAATTAATATATATATATATATATATATATATTCTATAATTTATTTGTTTAGCGTATCCATTACATAAAACTCCATTCGTTTACGGACCCCTATCGACAAAAATAAAAATACTGTTGTAACGAGCAATGTGCACGACCACAAAATTATAATAAAATAGACTAGCCAACTTATTTTGTGCAATTCTAAAAATGCTGATTTAGAGTGCAAAATACGTTTAACGAAAAGTTGCTTATTTTCCAAATTAAAAATTACAGAAAAATTCTATAAATTATTTTAAAAATATGACTCAAAAATCTCGCAATAATTATCTATTAACTTCTTTAAAATCCTACATCATTTGGAAATTAAATCGATATAATATAAATCGATTCTAGAATAAACAAATCTATTAATAATAAAATATTGTTATCATATATATTCAATCAGAATATATATATAGCTTCTAAATTGGATTTTAACTCGATATTTCCAATTTTAATTTATAACGAGATTCAATCGATTTAAAAAATTATTTATTATAATAAATAAATCATTATTGTTAATAAACGATTCCATAACGACTATTTGAAAATTTGATTTGGACATAACTCACATTCTATAAGTCGAAATCTGGATTTTTCACTTTCATTAGAAAATATGATCTAATAAATTCAAACGTTACTTGTTTCATAGAATTCTGACTAAAAACGGATTCTGCATATTCAATTGAAGTTCAAAACTCAATATTACGAACTACCACGACGTTACAAGCTTGATTATAATTATATTATAATGAATACGTTCAATCGTCGTTAATAAATAAATTCATTATTATAACTCGACTTTAAATTTAATTAAATGTCTTAAATAATCTAATTTACACAATACTACAAATTCAACTCATTTCCGACTACTTCAGAAATTAAATTTATTGTTCCATTATTTATATTTATTAAATAATCAAAATATTTGAATTCAAACCATTTAAATTATTAAACCATTATATTAAAATAATTAAACAAATTAATTATTAAATTGCTTAAAATACAGGATGTTACACAATGACTTATCTGCCCCAAGGTGAAGAAGTGGATCTCTGTTAGTAGGTCAAGATCTGTTTACTATCGTCAAGTCCCATCGGATAAGGGTTGGGTTGGCAAGGATCGAAATCTGTCTCCTTGGAGTGCTTAGGGTTCAAAGGCAGACCTGGATTAGCACAGAGAGCCTATAGAATGGTTTGTTTGAATAATCACATTGGCTTGGAAGGGCTACGAGCTCATCTAAACTAATGCTCGGTAAAACCTAACAGTATAGAGAGATTGCCTGATTAAAAATTGAATTCTAAAATGAGACTAAGAGGTTACCAAATTGAATCATGACTCATATTGAATGGTCTAAAGAGGCCTTAACTAGGATCAATGATAAGATAGTGTAGTGAGGTTACGACTTAGATTAGATGCAATGCACTTGTATGGATTAAAGCACCTGATAGCTAGATGAATCTGAAAAAATAGATGAATTTCGGAAGACCTTGATCGGTTTAGCTAAAGGTTTCGCCTTGAGTGGAACTTATTTTTGGTCGGTTTGGTCAGTAATCTTAAGCAGAATTAAATCTTGGTCGACCAGCTGTAAAGCTTTACCTTGAATGATACTAGGGTTTAGTCTTAAACAACTACTTTGATCGGGATAGATTTTTGGTCAGCATACCTAGCGCAAGACTAGTCGTTTCTCAGTTCACCTTGAGCAAGATTGAGTGTTGATTAGCTCAGCTGATTAGCTTCCCCTTGAGAAAGATTAATTATCGTTCATTTTTTTGTAAGTATAATTGATCTTAGTCAATTCGCCATGAGTGAGAATGAGTCTTGGTCGATTTGACTTGGATAGCTTGGCCTTGAGAGGATCTGGTCAACTTAGCCTAATTGCTTTACCTTGAGAGGATATGGTTATCTTAGCCCAATACTTTGCCTTGAGGAAATTTAGTCGACTTTGCCTTGAGAGGATTTGGTTGGCCTTGCCTAACATGATTGCATTTAGCAGATCTAGTCGGTTTTTTCATTTAGTGGATTTGGTCGACTTAGCTCGAAAGTTTCGGAGATTTCAAGCTAATAAGACAAGGATTAAGAATCGAAAGACGAAGAGCTTTACCTTAATTAGCTAGAAAACTTTGCTCAAATAGGTCATACAACTTGACATTGTCTCGAACTTGCCAAAGAGCACAACTGTCATAATTTAACTAAAGACTAGGAATCAGAAGTATTCGGGATGCTTAACCATCAAATTTGAGTAATTTAGACTTGTTCTTATTCAAAGCACATTTTCATTTGAAAAATGTCATTCAGAAGCAAATGTTCACCAGTTTCAGACTAAAGCAACTTCAACTAGACGTAGAGGACTCATAGTGACTCTTCTTCATTTGAATTTTTTATCAAAAGATAAGAAGACATAAAATAAGGCTTATAAGAAAAATATAGTCATTCAAGCAAGATCTTATGAATTGGTGCAGACCCATAACCAATGGGTTAGATCCGGTATACACCAACTATGATGTTATGGATTGGGCAAGATCTTATGGATTGGGGCCACCACCTACGATCCATAATGTAGATATGACGACCCGCAATACACCACATTTGCTCATAACTTGTACAAGCACCCGATCAATGTAAAGCTATTGTCAAGAGAAATAATAGTAGAAAGGAAGATAAAAAGGAAAGAAAAGAAATAAATAGAAAATAATAGAAAGAAGAGAACATAAACACAATCGTAGAATGTGCCGTATATCTCATAATGCATCAGATAACATATAATAATAACAATCACAGATATAAAACATGTGAGATAGTAATAACTATTTAAAGCACATAATCAGAGTACATGGGCTCATACAATTATACAGATTAGTAATATAGTTTATAAAAGTGATAAATAAACTCAAACTGGTAAACTGCCACTACTAAGGATACATAATACTATCAATGCTCCATAGTGCAGATACAACTATAAATAGGTAAGACGTCACCTCTTGCAAATCCAACTGTGCAGCTCAAAATAATACTCATACCCGTCACCTGGTCTATTCATCGGCATCGTCATTAAGAACACAAGGTAATAAAAGGGAAATAAAACATTGGGTCAAACAACAACCCGGTGTGAGTGATAAATAAATCTCAAAGTACTGTAAAAGGTGAGATAATATATATGGCATAGAGGGTATGGAGAATCATACATGCTTTGTCCCTACACCCAAAGAGTTAGCACATAACAATCGATATATGCTACATCATGATAAACATTAATTAGAAAAGTATTGGTAGATGCCTAAGTACTAAATGATGGTAAAAAAGTAAACAACCATAACATCCATCAACCATAACATCCATCAACCATCCTTACATTCACTAACTCAATCATTAAGTATACTATAACGGTCAGATTTTATGATACTCGAATCCATGCCACTCAGTAAGTTAGGACCTAGGTTGTATGCACTTTACACCCCAAATTAAGGACCCATCTTTGGTCTAGGTGAATGTCATAAGTCCCCATCATCAGAAACCAGGAGGACCCATCTAGTCTAAATGGAAATCATACCCACTAACCCCTCTTAATGAGTAATAACTAAACCCGTGCGTTATCAATGATCCCTATGAATACGTTCTTCACAGCAGAATCCATCACCAAACTATCCAAAAGACTCCCATTCGAGGTCATCACAATATGGGAAATATCTGTGACGGTCCACGCATGTTGTAGGGTATCATCCTATGTTTCCCATCTCCCATTCCCTCCGACAATCACCTCAATATGACTTAATATAGTCTTTTCTTCATCTTGGTGAAAAAACATTCGCAACAGCCTTTCTTTCCATCATAGAATTGTTGTCGAATGACGAATCACTACATAAAAGCACCCATCCTCATCTCGAACCAAGCCACTGACTTAAGAGTCATCATGTCGAAATCATGATCGAATGAACCATTATGTCATGCTCCTTAAAATCGCACCATCTTCCATGTCAAATTGATCAATGGCCAATAATAGTAGTAATCATTATGGATCACTCCATTAAAATCGATAACGACTACTCGAATCATGTATTTAACGAAAATTGGTTATATGCACATCCAAAGAAAATGTCTGACATTCGTTGCGAAGTTTAGCTTGTTGTCAAGTCCATCCGTCGTCTTCAGATCGGCCATCAAGCTCCAATGTCGCTCCATCTTCAAATTTGTTGCCAAGCTTCAATACTACTCCACCGAATATATCCATGCTCTGTGAAGCTCCTTCGAGAATTTATCTTGTCCGTTCGAGTCTACCATCCTTATGCATGCAATCATATACACTGACATGTGCATTTGATCGATAACCACCCCAAATTCTAATGAATGAAATGTTTCCAAATACTAAATCACCCACGAATGGCATTTTAATTTAAACTAAGCAAATAATTCAATCATGTAACCAATAGTCAAATAGATACCTAAACTAGCACACAAGCATCCATAATACCAATAATAAACTAAATAGAACATATTTATATCAATCAAGGTGACATAAGTGTCTAAATAGCCTAAATCTAACAGTGTGGCCAAAATAGCATGCAATAGCACGTAAACGGATAAATAACTTATAATAGCACATAAACAGGTAAAAATGGGATAATCATGTCAAAACTACTTAAATCACTTTTTATTTTTTTTAATTATTCTTTTACTAGATTCATCTACTCTAAATATTACGTTTTATAATTAGAAATAAGCTTAAAACATAAAAACTATACTGTACGAACAAATATAGTTCAATGAGAGATAATATCACTCGCCTTAGCAAAATTGGCCCAAACTAGCTGTAATGTGTGGAGCTCGTTAATACAAGTCCAACGGAAGAAACAACATATAACTACAACCTCGTATGAGAAAGTTATAAAAGATATTAGTTTCACGGTCATTTAAATAATAAGATAACTTAATTACTAATTAGTTACTGATTACCTCTTAACTGAATCCCTTTCTTCTCCAAACTCTACAGGATGTGTACACTTCATTTACAAACATAAGAAACCCATATTTCATAAACTTCCCTCCTAGATTTCTAACAAATTGCTTAACAGTTTTCGACATCGTTTTCACCGACGAATCCCATTTCCTATACTCTTCACACCAATGCCAAAGAGAAGAGGCTTGGTCGCCACTATCAAAATTCGAACTGATTGTGGAAGTCGCTTAGGCCATGTCGCATTCTCCAGTACTCGTTCGAGCTCATCAAAACTAAGCTCGAAAATGCCATTTCCAAACCTGAATCTGAATCCTTTCTTGGGTTTGCCGAACCCTGCTCCAATCTACAATGGCTCAAAGCCCTAATCTGACTATCGATGTAATGGCTCGGATTTCGCCCGGACTCAATCGATCGCAAAATCGACTAAGACCGTTCAAAAATCCGAATACGTTGACTCTGAGAATACAACACATTAGTACAACAACATAAGACTTTTATAAACATTACAATAATGTTACATCAGAGTACATAATATCAGAGTACATTGAATAAAATTACAGCGGAAGATTTAAATTACAAGAAAAACAATACAGTGCAGCGGAAATAAAATAACTAAGGCAGCGGAAGACAACTATGCTCTGGACACAGCTTTAGGCTTTGATCCAGAATCCTGCTCAAGAGATAAAAATATGCAAAAAGCTACTCGACTGCCCATGTGGAAAAGAGGGCACCCGAGTTTGCAAGTGAAACAAACTACAGGTCAGTCATGGGACTTGTATGAGAAATCTAATTTAACTAATCTAATAATAAAGCTAATCACAGGACCACGCCACTAACGCGGAACAGGTTTACTCCATTGGATTGCCAGTGCATAATTAAAAGTAAATTGTTAAACAACGCAATGCTTTTTGGAAAAATGAAACCATTATAAGACTCAAGTCCCTTCACACAATGCAACGCAAACCGGAGGATAGAGTTTTACCTTATAATGGTCAAAAATGCTTGATACGATAAAAACGGGTTTGATATTATTATTAGTGTATATATGTTTCAAAAACATTTCAAAGTAAATGTATGAATCCTAGGAAGCATAGCTACCATATACTATGCCTCCATACTAGTAATACAATCAAGTCCATAGGGTCGTATTGGGAATTGGGTTTCCATCATGAGTCAAGGCTAGGAACGATCTCCTTACCGATTCGAGACACTCCAGCTAATGTCTCAGGTTCAGAGCTCGAGTGACCCTTGGATAGCTGCAGGGTCGGTCCACACTTGCGGTTTGTGGATTAGTAATTCCTGAACACACGTTTCCCGGTCCTATAGGACCTAACATCCGAGGCGCCTCATTCCATCATCCACATAAGTAAAATTTCGGGCCATGTAAAAACCCAAACACCACTTCTAGCTAGAAAGAAACTTGCTGCTCTCCCTGCGTTCCCTTGCTCCGTTTTTGACTCATACCAAGGGGTAAGGCTCGCGAAGTCATGCTATACACAAAGCTACGCCTAAACAGGCCATGCTTTGATCATCAACCACAAGGCCGACTTTTCAACAAAAGCCTTGATCATTTGCATCTTAGCATGCCACATTGTCAATCCATACCATGCCATTGATTCCTACCAATATATAACCTCCAAGCTCGTACGTCTTAGAGAAGGGTGTTAAACACCAAACAGATATATATTTAGCAGAGATCAACGAATACCGTATAAAGGAATACAACGAAAGACATACAATCCATTTTCAAGTCTGTTCTGGGTCTGAACGAAACCGGAGGCACCTAATACCTTGCATATCCGAACAAATCAACAAGTAGTCTGGACGGCCACCGTTGTAGCCCCTTCAAGGTAACTACTCCAATCATGGGCGTCAATGGTAACTCATTCATTTGACGTGAAGATCGTCGGTCTTGTACCGTCTTCAACTCTTCGACTTAGATCGACGTGTAATCATTTGAAATGAGATTGAACTCGGACTTTTCAAATGATCCTCGTATGTATATAATTTAAAATCATTTCATATCGTTATTTGTATTTAATAACGATCTATCACCATTTTTATTTATATAAAAATAGTCCAAATTAATTTAACGACGCTTCGGGTCAATGGGCAACCCTGGTGTTGTTTTCACCCAAATTTGTTTTACACATTTCTCTAAATCTAACCGTTGGAATTTAACGCAATTCATATCGTTGGAAAGATCTTCCCAAGGCAAACCTAACGGTTTCAGTTTTGGGAAAATCCGACGGTCGGATATTTCGGTATAATCGTTTAAAGGCATGATTCCAAAATGAGAACTACCACGCTCAATTCGTTTAATTTTGATATAAATATATATATAATTCCTTCTTCCATTTCATTATTGTGATTATCATAACAAGTAAAGAACACTTGGTTTCATAACATTTTGATATATAACATAACACACAATAATGTTTATTTTATTTTAATTCACATACACATCCTAAACATAACAATGTATATTTTTCTTTTACCCTTCAATTCACACAAAAATGTATTTTTCGTGTATCATTCCAATTTAACAAAAATGAAGATTTCTGTGTCATTTCAATT
The DNA here is from genome assembly GCA_030737875.1 of Allium sativum. Lineage (NCBI taxonomy): Eukaryota > Viridiplantae > Streptophyta > Magnoliopsida > Asparagales > Amaryllidaceae > Allium > Allium sativum. The sequence goes on along the minus strand of CM060912.1, from coordinate 833,009,727 downwards.
TTCTAACAAAAATGCAATATATTTTGGTGTCAACCTCAATTCTACAAAAATGAATATATTTTTGTTTGTTTAATTTCAATGTAACAAAAATAATAACTTTGTTATTCTTTCAACGCAAAACAAAAATAATAATTTTGTTTATATCTTTCAATGCAATATTAAAATGATAGTTTTGTGTCAATCTTTTCTTTACAAGCAAAATGACGATCTTATGTTTTAATGTTTTCACATGAAAATGTAAATTTCATATCTTTAATTCTTTTTAATAAAATCCAATTCATTAAAATGTAAATTTCCATCGTTATAACTTTCATTGAAAACCTATTTACATAAAAATGTAAATTCCATATCTTTAATCTTTTTAATGAAAATCCAATTACATAAAAATGAAATTTTCTTCTTAATTCTTTTAATGAAAATCTATTTACATAAAAATGTAAATTTCACTTACTTTAAATCTAGTTACATAAATATGTAATTTTCTTCTTTAAATACTATTTACGTGAAAATGTCAATTAATCCTTTAATCTTAATTACATGAAAATGTAATTTTTCTCCTTAAATCTTAATACATTAAAATGTAAATTTTCTTCTTAATCTTAATACATTAAAATGTAAATTTTCTTTTTAATCTAATTACATTAAAAATGTAACTTTTCTTTTTAATCTAATTACATTAAAAATGTAACTTTTCTTTTTAATCTAATTACATTAAAAATGTAAATTTTCTTTTTAATCTAATTACATTAAAAATGTAACTTTTCTTTTTAATCTAATTACATTAAAAATGTAACTTTTCTTTTTAATCTAATTACATTAAAAATGTAACTTTTCTTTTTACATTAAAAATATAACTTTTATTCTTTAATCTTATTCACATTAAAAATGTAAACTTTTCTTTTTACATTAAAAATATAACTTTTATTTATTTAATCTTATTCACATTAAAAATGTAAACTTTTATTTTTACATTAAAGATGTAATTAAGATTACCATGTAAATTCTATTTCTTCTTATTACATTAAAAAAAAAATGTAAATTCTCTTTTATAACAAACATGACGGTGAAAATATTCATTTCATTATTAACACATGACGGTGAAAATATCCATTTCATTATTAACACATGACGGTGAAAATATTCATTTTCTAATTAACACAACATGACGGTGAAATTATACTTTCCTAATAAAAACAACATGACAGTAAAATTATACTTTCCTAATTAAAACAACATGATGACAAAATTATACTTTCATAATTAACACAACATGACGGTGAAAAATGTCATTTCTAATCTAAACATAACGGTGTAAAATGTTCATTACTCATCTTTCAATGAATATCAGTGTAATAATATCACTTTTCATTTATAACAAAAACCAATACTAATTTATGTCTTTTCTTTTTTTCCATTTTAAACAAAATCAATGTAAAAATGTATTTTCATTTTTAACCAAATCAATGTAAAAATGTTGCTTTTCATCCTTAACAAAAATCATGTATATTTTCATTCTTAACGACAAAATATCCCTTTTTCATTCTAAAAAAAAAAAAGGTAAAATCTTTTATTTATAAACAAAGGTGGTATCTTTGTATTTAAGAACAAAAGTAAATTCTTTTCATTTGCAAACAAAGGTTAACTCTTTTCACTCCCAAACAAAAGTTAATATCTTTTCATTCACAAACAAAAGTTAAAATCTTTCATCATGTTTACAAACAAAGTTTGATCTTTTTATTAAGTTTACAGACAAAGTTTCAATCTTTTCATTATATTTAAAAACAAAGTTTCAATCTTTTTATTTTTAAACAAACAAAAATGAAAATTCTTTATTTTAAACCAAAAAAAATGAAAACTTTTTATTTTTAAACAAACAAAAATGAAAACTCTTTATTTTAAACAAAAAAAATGAAAACTTTTTATTTTTAAACAAACAAAAATGAAAACTCTTTATTTTAAACAAAAAAAAATGAAAACTTTTTATTTTTAAACAAACAAAAATTAAAACTCTTTATTTTACAAAAAAAAGAAAACTTTTTATTTTTAAACAAACAAAAAGTAATCTTTATATTATTAAACAAAAGGCGAAATCTTTATATTTAACAAAACAAAAGTGAAATCTTTTTTCCTTTTACAAAACATAGCGGTGATATCTTTCTTTTTAATTAGCAAACAAGGTTACAACTTTTTAATTAACAAACAAAATTTCAACTTTTTATTTTATTATTGACATTGATTCAAAAGAAAAAAATCAGATCTATCACTCAGATTCAAACAATGGAGAACTCTGGTTATACGAGACCAGATCTATTACATACAAACAATACAATCGGTCACCAACCACAAACAATAACAATTAACTACAACAATCACAGATTCGATTATACAAACATGTATACACAAGCAATTCAAAGAATAAGGAATAAAATTAATTTTCAAAAATAGAAATCTCACATCGTTATTGAGTTCTGCGCTGTTCAGATCCAAAATTTGTCAAAAATTCAACTTCCTCAGAATCAGGTCTAGTCAGTTTCATTGCGAAGATCTCGCTCTCACGATCGTGGCGCACCTGAAATCGTTGGAATCCGAGTCTGTACAAGCAAGATATGGTTTAATTAAGATTGAAAAAAAAATTGAATTAAATTAATTAGTCAACTGATGTTTGAAAAAGTCAACCTCACCCTCATCTTCCTCTTCCACGTTCAAAGTCGTTCCATGAAACCCATAGGCTTCCAAACTAGGGTTCCAAATAACTTGAAATTGGCGAAGCTTGAAGACGATCGGAATGTGGCATATCGGAGAGGGAGGAGAGGGGGTTGGTGCGCCCTAGGGGTGGTTGGCCGCGGTGGGCCATGGTGGGTGCGGCTGGGCTATTTTGGGTGCGGGTAGGGGGTGTTTTTCCTTGAAATTCGTGCGCTTAAAGATGATCATAGCCATATGGAATTAAAGAGGATGAAAATCTCTTCAAATAAGTCTAAATGAGGGATTGATTTCATTGTGTGAATTGAGAGATATTGAGGAGGGAAGTTTGGAGCTCTCTTGGCCATTGAGGAAGAAGATGGTAGCTTTGTATTGTAGAGGGAGGATTAGGGTTGAGGATTAGTGAATATATTTATATCATTTAATTAGTTAGTTAGCCCATTAAGGCCCGTTTAACAACTTTGTCCAATTTCAGGCCAACGACTGTCGTTCTTACCTATTAACCCCTATTCTGGACTCATCTAGCTATTTCCCCCAGGCTCAAATGACTTTCTTGACCCAGTTTTCTTTATTTTAAAATTTAAGTCTTTTATTTCTAATTCAACCGTACGAATGAATTCACCGGGGCCACAAATTAATTCCGAAAAATCCCGATAAATATATTTAGCTATATTTTGACGCTGCGAACCTAAGAAAATTAATTTTGTTCAATTCTGATCCCGTTTGAAAAATGGTCTTTTTCCAAGTCGATTAAATCTAATCGAAATTGACAAAACAGAAATCTTTTCGCCACAGTCACAAATTAATTCGAAAAATTATGAAAAATTAAACTTAACCATATTTTGACATTTCAGATCCAACAAAAGTGGTTTCGTCGAAAACGGAGGTCGTTTGTAAAATGACTATTTTCAAGGCGTATATATTAAATATTAAAAATACATTTTTAAACAAACAAAAAGTAATCTTTATATTATATATCTAAATTTCATAGCGACCTTTCTAAATTTTAATTTTGACATAACTTTCAAATTACAAACTGAAATCTAAATTTCATAAATTCATTATAAAGATATCATCAATATAGTTCTAGCGTTTCTTGTTTCGTCTAATTTCGACTTATAATGAATTTTATATATTTTTCCAAAGTTGAAAAACGAATTTTGAAATTACCGTGCCTTTTCGGGCTCGGAATAGAATTAATATAAATTTTAAAGTCTTTCTTCAAATAAAATAAATTTTTAATCGTTATTATTTAAAATAAATTATTTTAAATATAAAAAACTCATTAAAATAACTTAAAATAAATTTACCCCAAAATTCAGGGTTGTTACAGTCACCCCCACTTAAAAACTTTTCGTCCTCGAAAAGGAACGAAGCTAAAAGTGTTTAATTAACTAACTCATCTTTCATTCTTTAATTTATTTCTATAATTTTATTAGTTGAACTAATACTTACACTACACAACCATCAATCAATTAGTTGATTAGCTTTCCAAATATATATAACTTTTATATATTCAAAAATCATATTTTCAAAGATCGGATTATATATAATCAAAAATAAGTTAATCATAAACTGGGCACTCTCAACTCATTCTAGGGCATTACTAACCCCATCTCTAATGAGTTTTCTCATTCTAGGATACTGCTGATCCTATCTCTAATGAGTATTCTTATTGGATATTACTAATCCAATCTCTGATGAGTCTTTTGTTCAGTTCTAACGAGTTGTGCCCCAAAGATTTGAGCTAACCAGAGCTCTGATACCAAATGTAACGGCTCGGATTTCTCCCGGACTCAATTGATCAAAAATCGACTAAGACCGTTCAAAAATCCGAATACGTTAACTCTGGGAATACAACACATTAGAACAACAACAACAGACTTTTATAAACATTACAACAATGTTACATTAGAGTACATAATATCAGAGTACATTGAATAAAATTACAGCGGAAGATTTAAATTACAACAAAAACAATACAGTGCAGTGGAAATAAAATTACTAAGGCAGGGATGATAACTATGCTCTGGACACAGCTTTAGGCTTCGATCCAGAATCCTGCTCAAGAGATAAAAATATGCAAAAAGCTACTCGACTGCCTGTGTGGAAAAGAGGGCACCAGAGTTTGCAAGTGAAACAAACTACAGGTCAGTCATGGGACTGGTATGAGAAATCTAACTTAACTAATCTAATAATAAGGCTAATCACAGGACCACGCCGCTAACGCGGAATGGGTTTACTCCATTGGATTGCCAGTGCATAATTAAAAGTAAATCGTCAAACAACGGAATGCTTTTTAGAAAAGTGAAACCATTATAAGACTCAAGTCCCATCACACAATGCAACACAAATCAGAGGATAGAGTTTTACCTTATAATGGTCAAAAATGCTTGATACAATAAAAACAGGTTTGATATTATTATTAGTGTATATATGTTTCAAAAACATTTCAAAGTAAATGTATCAATTCTAGGAAGCATAGCTACCATATACTATGCCTCCATACTACTAATACAATCAAGTCCGTAGGGTCGTATTGGGAATTGGGTTTCCATCATGAGTCAAGGCTTGGAACTATCTCCTTACCGATACGAGACACTCTAGCTAATGTCTCAGGATCAGAGCTCGAGTGACCCTTGGATAGCTGCAGGGCCGGTCCACACTTGCGGTTTTTGGATTAATTATCCCTGAACACACGTTTCCCGGTCCTATAGGACCTAACATCTGAGGCGCCTCATTCCATCATCCACGTAAGTAAAATGTCGGTCCATGTAAAAACCCAAACACCACTTCTAGTTAGAAAGAAACGTGCTGCTCTCCCTGCGTTCCCTTGCTCTGTTTTTGACTCATACCGGGGGTGAGGCTCGCGAAGTCACGCTATACACAAAGCTAGGCCTAAACATGTCGTGCTTTGATCATCAACCACAAGGTCTGCTTTTCAACAAAAGCCTTGATCATTTGCATCTTAGCATGCCACATTTTCAATCCATACCATACCATTGATTCTTACCAATATATAACCTCCAAGCTCGTACGTCTTAGAGAAGGGTGTTAAACACCAAACAAATATATATATATAGCAGAGATCAACAAATACCGTATAAAAGAATACAACGTCAGACATACAATCCATTTTCAAGTCCGTTCTGGGTCTGAACGAAACCGGAGGCACCTAATACCTCGCATATCCGAACAAATCAACAAGTAGTCCGGACGGCCACCATTGTAGCCCCTTAAAGGTAGCTACTCCAATCATGGGCGTCAATGGTAACTCATCCATTCGACTTGAAGATCGTCGGTCTTGTATCATCTTCAATTCTTCGACTTAGATCGACGTGTAATCATTTGAAATGAGATTGAACTCGGACTTTTCAAATGATCCTTGTATATATATAATTAAAAATCATTTCATATCGTTATTTGTATTTAATAACGATCTATCGCTATTTTTATTTATATGAAAATAGCCCAAATTAATTTAACGATGCTTTGGGTCAATGGGCAACCCTGGCACTGTTTTCACCTAATTTTTTTTACACATTTTTCTAAATCTAACCGTTGGAATTTAACGCAATTCATATCGTTGGAAAGATCTTCCCAAGGCAAACCTAACGGTTTCAGTTTTGGGAAAATCCGACGGTCGGATATTTCAGTATAATCGTTTAATGGCATGATTCCAAAATGCGAACTACCACCCTCGATTCATTTAATTTTGATTTATATATATATATATATATATAATTCCTTCTTCCATTTCATTATTGTGATTATCATAACAAGTAAAGAACACTTGGTTTCATAACATTTTGATATATAACATAACACACAATAATGTTTATTTTATTTTAATTCACATACACATCCTAAACATAACAATGTGTATTTTTATTTTACCCTTCAATTCACACAAAAATGTATTTTTCGTGTATCATTCCAATTTAACAAAAATGAAGATTTTTGTGTCATTTCAATTTTCTAACAAAAATGCAATATATTTTTGCTGTCAACCTCAATTCTACAAAAATGAATATATTTTTGTTTGCTTAATTTCAATGTAACAAAAATAATAACTTTGTTATTCTTTCAACGCAAAACAAAAATACTAATTTTGTTTATATCTTTCAATGCAAAACTAAAACGATAGTTTTATGTCAATCTTTTCTTTACAAGCAAAATAATGATCTTGTGTTTTAATCTTTTCACATGAAAATGTAAATTTCATATCTTTAATTCTTTTTAATGAAATCCAATTCATTAAAATGTAAATTTCCATCGTTATAACATTCATTGAAAACCTATTTACATAAAAATGTAAATTCCATATCTTTAATCTTTTTAATGAAAATCCAATTACATAAAAATGTAATTTTCTTCTTAATTCTTTTAATGAAAATCTATTGACATAAAAATGTAAATTTCACTTACTTTAAATCTAATTACATGAATATGCAATTTTCTTCTTTAAATACTATTTACGTGAAAATGTCAATTAATACTTTAATCTTAATTACATGAAAATGTAATTTTTCTCCTTAAATCTTAGTACATTAAAATGTAAATTTTCTTCTTAATCTTAATACATTAAAATGTAAATTTTCTTTTTAATCTAATTACATTAAAAATGTAACTTTTCTTTTTAATCTAATTACATTAAAAATGTAACTTTTCTTTTTAATCTAATTACATTAAAAATGTAACTTTTCTTTTTAATCTAATTACATTAAAAATGTAACTTTTCTTTTTACATTAAAAATATAACTTTTATTTCTTTACTCTTATTCACATTAAAAATGTAAACTTTTCTTTTTACATTAAAAATATAACTTTTATTTCTTTAATCTTATTCACATTAAAAATGTAAACTTTTCTTTTTACATTAAAGATGTAATCAAGATTACCATGTAAATTCTATTTCTTCTTATTTCATTAAAAAAAATGTAACTTTTCTTTTATAACAAACATGAGGGTGAAAATATTCATTTCATTATTAACACATGACGGTGAAAATATCCATTTCATTATTAACACATGACGGAGAAAATATTCATTTTCTAATTAACACAACATGTAACACCCCGTAATTCGGTTAATATTAATATTCACAAATTAAAGAATAACTAATCTCCGACGTGAGAATTGTGGGAAACGGGTTGCGCCAATGTGTTCGTCTCGGAATTCTGGTTGAAATAGAGTCCGAGTTTCGTGAATTAGACTTCATATGAAGAAGTTATGACCATCGGAAGTTTCAGAAAATTCAAAACAGATTTCAGAAAAATTTAAATTTCAAATTTGGATTCAAAACAGGCAGACGGGAAAATTCCTGCCAGGCCCAGGTCGACCCTAGGGTCGACTGGGCAGTCGACGTGCCTACCAGGTCGACTATAGAGTCGACCTGGGGGTCGACCTGGTAGTCGACCTGCCTACCAGGTCGACTATAGAGTCGACCTGGGGGTCGACCTGGCAGTTGACCCCCCCCCCCCCCCAGCAGTTTTTGTTCTGAGCCTGTTTTTGACTGAGTGATAACCCATTAGGGTTTCTGACCTAATCTGGTTGGCTGGGATTAGTTCTGAACTGATCTAACGGTCTAAAATAAATCCTAACTCTATAAATACCCTGGTAGTCTCTCACCCTAATTCATAAGAAAAATAGAATAGTTACCGTCATACCGTCGCCATGGAAATCAATGGAGCCGCCGCCAACTAAGAAGGAAGAAAAGCTAATTCAATTCTAATTCTCTCAACCCTAAAGCAAAGCAAAACTCTCTCTTTTCTTCTCTAAATTGTGAGTATGATAGTTTTAACAAGATTATTATCATTTTAATTAGGTTAAGTCATGAATGGATTATGAGTAGATGATGTGAATTATCGTATATGTTATCATGTATGCTATTAATCCTATGCTATGTGGTGATGATATCCTATATGTTGTAAATCATGCTATGATGAGGTTATGTATGTTGAAAGTTTCTATGCTAAGGTGTGATGAATCATACATGTTAGAAAGCCATCTATGCTAGTTAGTTCACATTAATTAAATCATTATGTTTGGGCTATGTTGATCTATATGACAAGTTACATATGCAAGTTAAATTGATTAGAAAAGTTATGAACATTTGCCATGACATCTATTATGACATCTAGAATTATGCTATGACATATGTGATATTCTATGCTAGTTCACACCATCATTATGTTGCCTAAAAACCCCCATATGCAAGTTTATGTATAGATTTGGGCTATGATCATATCATGTAAATTGTGACATTTAACAAGTTGACACCTTTTGATCCTTAACATGAGTAGTTTATGCAAGTTTCACCCCTATTATGATTAGATTTATTTTTATTGTCTATATGTTGTGGTAATTTGTCCTTGTGCTGTGCGTTAGACTATTCAAGTCTAGCCTATATTATCCGTTGAATAAGCGAACGTATAAACGTGGGGTAGGGGTAATATTAAGGATTTAATAATAAGATGTTGGGGTGCAATTGATATGATTTTGCATACCATGAGTGGATGACCATAATTGAGTCAATTATGGGCATCAATAAAAGTGGACTTAATTAATAATTTGGATAGGGAATTATTAAAACTGGGTAAAAGATTGAAAGTTGTCAATCAATGCTTAGGACACGAGGTTGGACTCGTTTGTGACGTAAACCTGCCCGGAACCGCCCGGCAAATCCAGTGGTCACAAATGTCAGCCCAATGTGAGAGGTCCTAGGCCTAAACTAAAGCATAACAGTTGTAAAGACACGAGGTTAGACTCTTTTATGGTGTAAGACTGCCCGGACCCGCCCGGCAAATCCAACTGCCATAAATGCCAGTCTAATGTGAGAGGTCTTTATGAGGTTATGGCCTGAATGAATTAAGGTATACTTAACCAGATAAACATGTAAGGTGGGACATGGGGGTTAAGTAGGTGCCTTGGGTGGCATGAGGAATATAGTGGGTGCCTTTAGTGGCATGTGAAATACGATTAGTAAGACTTAACCAAACACACATGTAAATGAACATGACTAAGAGGGTTAAGTGGGACATATTAATGACAAGCTTAGGTGGGTAGCTTGTGGGGGCCCATTTCAACTAGTATCCCAAACGTATCTTTGTGGGCTCGACCCAAGTCGAGGACGGGACACGCATACTGGGCTTGACTATAAGAGGCCAAAACGGGGAGCGGTGGCAACGCAAGTCCAACGGGTTTCATATGTGTGTGTGGACCCGGGCTGGTAGGTAAGACGTTGTTGCATCGTGTAGGTATAAGCCGTGCATTCTCAAGTTGTATCGGGTTGCCACTTTAGGGGGGTGATACACCCCACTGTGGGGCCATCATGGGTATCTACGAGTAGGGAGCCGATCGAAAGTGGGTAGTGGAGTACACCTAGTGGAGATAGGGGAAGACGACACCTATGTAGTCAGCTAGGGGTACGTAAGGCTATTTATATGTTTCTGTGTAAAGAAAGTGGGATCAACCTTTAGGGTGACTGGTGCGGTGCAGTGTAGTAATGTGCGGTGCGGTATAGTAATTATTCGTTAGTAATTAGGTATGCCTTTACCGTTATCTTCAACGTTATCTTAAACGCTATCTTTATCTTCCTAATAGTTCATAGACATTTACTTGTCTTCCAGCTTATGCCTTCGTCTAGTTATTTTGATAATAGTATTGTTAGAATTGTCATACTCGCCAGACTTTATGTCTGACCCCCTCCATTTCTATCCTTTTTCCCCCTCCAGGTCCTCAGGTTGGGCCCAGCTCTAGTGGAGCATGATTGGATTGCTTCATCTCTTTGGAAAGCTTGGACCCTTGAAGTAAAGTCCAGCTTGTTATCTTCTTTAATGGCTATTTGTGTAATGGGATTACGTATTTTGTTTTATGAAGATGGATAATGTACTTGACTCTGATTAATGGTTTTGTGATGTAATAAACATGTTTCCGCTGCAATAAAATGAAGTTTTAGATTTCCAAGTACTACTTATTATCTGTCTAGTTGTAATTTTTCTGTTCTATATTTACTTATAACCTCCATGGAAGTTAATGCATTCCCTTTGTGAGTGACATTAATGGATGTGGGGTGTTACACGTGGTATCAGAGCTTAAGGTTACCAGAACAGATAAAAATACTTTAGAAAAATAGTTATTTTTTTAAGAAATGTTTTCAAAAACATGTTTTAATGAGAAATTTAAAGAGGAAAGTTTTTAAGAAAATCATAATCCCCAATTGCTATATATCTTTATCTTCCGAATTCTCCATTTTGAATCTTTCCTTTTTCGTTTCAGAATGGTTGAAGATCTTAATCTACCCGACGGTGTAACGATACCAGGATGGTATAGGAGGTTATTGGAGGCTAGGGCCGCTGCGGGTCCAGCCAATGTTCCTCTACCACCAGTTGCACCCGTTCCTCTTCCTCCTCCTCGCGTAGATACTTTTGCAAAGACATGCAAGGAATTCAAGGCTATGGGTGGAAAACCCTTTCAAGGGTCAGAAACGTTTGTTGAAGCTAGAGATTGGCTTAAGGAGGTGGAAGAATTGCTGGAAATCTTTGAAGTGGAAGAAGGGAGGAGAGTTAGATTAGCAGCCTTATTGATGAAGGGAGAGGCCTCGTTTTGGTGGGAGGTCACTAATGGGGAGCGTCCTGTTGACTCTTGGGCGGATTTTAGACGTAGGTTCGAGGCGAAGTATCTCTCTAGGGCGGAAGAAAATCTATATATGGAAAGGTTCTTGACATTGAAGCAAGGAAGCTCGTCAGTGAAAGAATATGTCAACAAATTTAATCAGCTAGCAAGGTTTGGTTTGGACTTAGTAAACACGCCGGAGAAGAAGGCTCTAAGGTTTGTGAATGGCTTGAATGAACCGTTGCAAGGGTTGGCCATGACCCATATCCCTATGGGGGCCACCTTTGAGAAGCTAGTAGAAATGGCGCTCATGCACGAGGAGAAAAGCGCTAAAGCTGATAAGGCACCCGAGAAGAAAGGGGATCAGAAGAAACCCCAACAGCAAAACAAGAAGGGTGGTAAAGACAATAATGGCAATGGAAAGAAGAAATGTTTTAACTGTGGGACCCCAGGCCATCTCAGCAAGGACTGCCGAAAGAAAAAGAAGACTGGCTGTTTTCATTGTGGCGATGCGGGACATTTAGTGAAGGACTGCCCAAAGAAGGGGCTGAGGGCAGGAGCTACCTCGGTAGGACAGGTGCAGGCTCTTATGGCACCAGGGCAGGCTAGGGGACAAGTTCAGGCTCTCGCGGTCCCACCGCTGCAAGAACGAGGTAGAACCATTTCTGTTGAAAGCTTAGTTTTTCTGTTTGATCATCCTGTCCGTACCTTATTCGATTCGGGCGCATCGCATTCGTTTATCTCTACATCATTAGTTGAATCACTACACTTAGACACCAGTTTAGTAGAGGATCCCTTAGTTGTTTCGAATCCAATTGGGGGCTCAGCTCATTTGTCCATGATGTGTTTGGATTTGAAAATTTATATACTTAGCATTGAGTTTAGATGTGATGCTTATGTGTTGGGCTTCACAGGCTATGGGCTAATTTTAGGAATGGATTGGTTATCCCGAAATGGGGCCGTTCTTGATTGTGAAAGGAGAGTAGTTAGGCTCGTGACTCGCCTTGGTAATGCTCTCGAAATCTTTTGTAATCCCATAGATTCCGTTATGCTAAGTTATTTAGAATCGCTTGACGCGTTCGAGGAAAATCTACAATCTGTTAGAGTGGTCCGAGAATATTCGATGTGTTTGAGGAGGTGAAGGGCTTGCCTCCGAAGCGGGAGATAGATTTTCGAATATATCTTGTGAATAATGCGAAACCAGTATCTTTGACAGTACGCCACATGGCTCCACGTGAAAGGAGGGAACTCGATAAGCAAGTGAAGGAGTTGCTTGAGAAGGGGTTCATAAGACGGAGCATATCGGAGTGGGGTGCTCCAGTAGTATTTGCCACGAAGGCGGATGGGTCCCTTAGACTTTGTGTGGACTATAGAGAACTTAATAAGCTTACTAAGAAGAACAGACACCCACTGCCGAGGATTGACAATCTCTTCGATCAGTTAGTTGGCGCCTTAGTGTTTTCGCAGTTGGACTTAGCCACTGGTTTCCATCAGTTGAGAGTGGCTGAGGATAGCATTGACAAGACTGCCTTTAGGACTCCAGACGGTTTCTATGAATGGCTAGTGATGCCCTTCGGTTTGACAAACGCCCCCGCATACTTTGTTGATTTGATGAGTAGGGTGTTTAGGGAGTACCTTAACAAATTCGTGGTAATCTTTGTAGACGATATCTTGATCTTTTCTAAGGATGAGGAAGAGCATGCCCTACATCTTAGGGAAGTGTTGGAGACTCTTCGAGCGCATAGCCTTAAGGCTAAATTTTCTAAGTGTCACTTCTGGAGGAAGGAAGTACGGTTCTTGGGGCACGTGGTTTCCAAAGAAGGGATAGCCGTGGATCCTGCGAAGTTGGTGGCCATCCAAGATTGGAAGGTTCCTAAAAATGCTACTGAAGTGAGAAGTTTCTTGGGGTTGGCTGGCTACTATAGGAAGTTTATCAAAGACTTCGCAAAGATACCAGCTCCATTGACACGCTTGACGAAGAAGAACCTAGTTTTCACATGGGACGTAGATTGCGATGATGCGTTCCAACGGTTGAAGAGAGCTTTGACCTCAGCCCCAGTCTTAGTGCTGCCAGACGGGAGTAAGCCATTTACCATATATACTGACGCTTATAGGACAAGACTAGGCGCAGTCTTAATGCAAGAGGGTAGGGTAATAGCCTATAGTGGAAGGCAGTTGAGAGCGCACGAGAAGAATTACCCCACGCATGACCTAGAGTTGGCCGCTATCGTTTTCGTGCTTAAGTCTTGGCGTCATTATCTTCTTGGCGAGAAATTCGAATTATTCACTGACCACAAGTCTTTAAAATACTTATTCTCTCAGAAGGACTTGAACTTAAGGCAGCAAAGGTGGATGGAGTTCTTGGCGTCCTACGACTTTGAGATAGTATATACCCCTGACAAGGGTAACGTGATGGCTGATGCCTTAAGTAGAAAAAGATTATCCTTAAGTCCTTTGTTTGTTGAGCGGCGAAGTTTAGAGTTCATCTCTATGTTTGATTTTAGACCTTCCGTTGACTTCGTACCCGGTTTGCTAGCATCCTTGGAGGTCAGACCTACGCTTTTGGGACGGATTGGCGAGGCACAGCGAGACGACCCACAGTTGGTTGAGTTAGTAGAAAAGCTCAAAGGAGGGGAGTCATCAAGCCATCTCCGCAGGTATACCCTAGATGATAAGGGGTGGTTACGTAGGGACGGTAGACTTTGTGTACCAAAAAACGATGACCTAAGGAAGACTATTATTGACGATGCACATCGTTCGAAGATGACCATTCATCCCGGCGGGGACAAGATGTACAAAGACATGAAGCGAGTTTTCTTTTGTGCCGGTATGAAGAGGGACGTGGCCGAGTATGTCGCTAGATTCTTGGTGTGCCAACAAGTAAAAGCGGAGCAAAAGAAACCCGGTGGGTTACTTCACCCATTGGAGGTTCCACTATGGAAGTGGGAAAGCGTCTCGATGGATTTTGTGGATGGATTACCGCGATCGAGAAAGTGTAATACGGGGATTTGGGTTATAGTAGATAGACTTACTAAGAGCGCCCATTTCATTCCCGTGAAGAGTAAGAGGACTTCTCCATGGTTAGCTTCTGTATACGTCCAAGAAATAGTTCGTTTGCACGGTGTTCCTTCTAGCATAGTGAGCGACCGCGATCCTATTTTCACAAGCGAATTTTGGATAAGCTTACAAGAGGCGGTAGGGACTCAGTTATGTTTAAGCACAACATATCATCCTCAGACGGACGGCCAGACCGAGAGGGTGAATCGCATTCTAGAGGATCTTTTGAGGCTATGTATCCTAGACTTTGGGGGTACATGGGAAGAGCATCTTCCGTTAGTGGAGTTCGCATATAATAACAGCTTTCAATCTATCATTGGCATGGTACCTTTCGAAGCTCTTTATGGATGACCTTGTCGTTCACCTACATGTTGGTGGGAGTCTACGGACAAGATCTTACTTGGGCCCGATATGATTAGAGAGACTTCGGAGAAGATCGAGTTGATTCGAAGGAGGATGAAAGCAGCGCAAGATAGGCAGAAATCATATGCAGATAAGAGAAGGACGGATCTTGAATTTGAAGTTGGGGACATGGTCTTTGTCAAAGTGTCTCCATTACGAAACGTAGTTCGCTTTGGGTCCGTTGGGAAGTTAGCACCAAGGTTTGTAGGACCGTTTCCTATTAAGGAAAGAATTGGACAGATGGCGTATAGAGTGGAGTTGCCGGAGAGACTTAGTGGTGTACACGACGTATTCCATGTGTCACATTTGAGGAAGTGCTTGCACGAGACCGCGGAAGTGGTAGAGCCGAGCTTGCTTAGAGAGGTAGAGATCGAGCGTGACGCGACGATCCGACGAGCTCCAACGCGCATTCTTGGGTCGGAGATTAAGAAGCTGAGAAATCGAAAGGTCAGACTAGTCAAAGTACAATGGGGAGACGACGAGAGCAACGCTACTTGGGAGACAGAAGAGAAGATGCGTTCACGATACCCTTTTCTTTTCGAGGGTATGTCTTTTAATTTCTCCTTTATCGCTTATCTTGTACTTATCCTATCTTTAGAGTATCCTCTCGCTAGTATCTTTGACCTTTAGTTAGGATCATCCTATGGTTGAAACATGTGTTTGAGACATGTTATGTATGATGAATGCAAAGTGGATGCAAGTGTTTGCTAGTGGTTGCTCGTAGACGCATACACACACACTATTAGGCACTAGATCGGCTCAGTCACTTCATACTGCATATTGCATATAAACGGCTGTATTTAGTAAAATGGATGTATAATGGTTGTGCTATCATATGGATACCGCATTGTGGTGAATGGTTGTGCACGCATGTAGAAATAATATGTAGCATTAGGGAACATTTGCATACATAATAGACGCATAGCACTATCATGGTTTGCATTAAAGGAGGTCAACTGAATCAGTGGACCGCCTGATTTTGCATTAGATAGGGACATATACACACACTGTGCATTTAAACATGATAGCATTAGAAGTCTTTAAGGACAATGGATGCCTATGTTTGATGGTTGAGTAGATGGTTGTTTGGATGTTAGGATATACATTCTTCTTGACTTGAAGATTTCGGGGACGAAATCCTTTAAGGAGGGGAGAATGTAACACCCCGTAATTCGGTTAATATTAATATTCACAAATTAAAGAATAACTAATCTCAGACGTGAGAATTGTGGGAAACGGGTTACGCCATTGTGTTCGTCTCGGAATTCTGGTTGAAATACAGTCCGAGTTTGCGTGAATTGGACTTCGTATGAAGAAGTTATGGCCATCGGAAGTTTCAGAAAATTCAAAACAGATTTCAGAAAAATTTAAATTTCAAATTCGGAGTCAAAACAGGCAGGCGGAAAAATTCCCGCCAGGCCCAGGTCGACCCTAGGGTCGACTGGGCAGTCGACCTGCCTACCAGGTCGACTATAGAGTCGACCTGCCTACCAGGTCGACTATAGAGTCGACCTGGGGGTCGACCTGGCAGTTGACCCCTCCCCCCCGAGCAGTTTTTGTTCTGAGCCGGTTTTTGACTGAGTGATGACCCATTAGGGTTTCTGACCTAATCTGGTTGGCTGGGATTAGTTCTGAACTGATCTAACGGTCTAAAATAAATCCTAACTCTATAAATACCTAGGTAGTCTCTCACCCTAATTCATAAGAAAAATAGAATAGTTACCGTCATACCGTCGCCATGGAAATCAATGGAGCCGCCGCCAACTAAGAAGGAAGAAAAGCTAATTCAATTCGAATTCTCTCAACCCTAAAGAAAAGCAAAACTCTCTCTTTTCTTCTCTAAATTGTGAGTATGATAGTCTTAACAAGATTATTATCATTTTAATTAAGTTAAGTCATGAATGGATTATGAGTAGATGATGTGAATTGTCGTATATGTTATCATGTATGTTATTAATCCTATGCTATGTGGTGATGATATCCTATATGTTGTAAATCATGCTATGATGATGTTATGTATGTTGAAAGTTTCTATGCTAAGTTGTGATGAATCATACATGTTAGAAAGCCATCTATGCTAGTTAGTTCATATTAATTAAATCATCATGTTTGGGCTATGTTGATCTATATGACAAGTTACATATGCAAGTTAAATTGATTAGAAAAGTTATGAACATATGCCATGACATCTATTATGACATCTAGAATTATGCTATGACATATGTGATATTCTATGCTAGTTCACACCATCATTATGTTGCCTAAAAACCCCATATGCAAGTTTATGTATAGATTTGGGCTATGATCATATCATGTAAATTGTGACATTTAACAAGTTGACACCTTTTGATCCTTAACATGAGTAGTTTATGCAAGTTTCACCCCTATTATGATTAGATTTATTTTTATTGTCTATATGTTGTGGTAATTTGTCCTTGTGCTATGTGTTAGACTATTCAAGTCTAGCCTATATTATGCGTTGAATAAGCGAACTTATAAACGTGGGGTAGGGGTAATATTAAGGATTTAATAATAAGATGTTGATATGATTTTGCATACCATGAGTGGATGACCATAATTGAGTCAATTATGGGCATCAATAAAAGTGGACTTAATTAATAATTTGGATAAGGAATTATTAAAACTGGGGTAAAAGATTGAAAGTTGTCAATCAATGCTTAGGACACGAGGTTGGACTCGTTTGTGACGTAAACCTGCCCGGAACCGCCCGGCAAATCCAGTGGTCACAAATGTCAGCCCAATGTGAGAGGTCCTAGGCCTAAACTAAAGCATAACAGTTGTAAAGACACGAGGTTAGACTCTTTTATGGTGTAAGACTGCCCGGACCCGCCCGGCAAATCCAGCTGCCATAAATGCCAGTCTAATGTGAGAGGTCTTTATGAGGTTATGGCCTGAATGAATTAAGAAATACTTAACCAAATAAACAAGTAAGGTGGGACATGGGGGTTAAGTAGGTGCCTTGGGTGGCATGAGGAATATAGTGGGTTCCCTTAGTGGCATGTGAAATACGATTAGTAAGACTTAACCAAACACACATGTAAATGAACATGACTAAGAGGGTTAAGTGGGACGTATTAATGACAAGCTTAGGTGGGTAGCTTGTGGGGGCCCATTTCAACCAGTATCCCAAACGTATCTTTGTGGGCTCGACCCAAGTCGAGGAAGGGACACGCATACTAGGCTTGACTATAAGAGGCCAAAACGGGGAGCGGTGGCAACGCAAGTCCAACGGGTTTCATATGCGTGTGTGGACCCGGGCTGGTAGGTAAGACATTGTTGCATCATGTAGGTATAAGCCGTGCATTCTCAAGTTGTATCGGGTTTCCACTTTAGGGGAGTGATACACCCCACTGTGGGGCCAGCACGGGTATCTACGAGTAGGGAGCCGATCGAAAGTGGGTAGTGGAGTACACCTAGTGGAGATAGGGGAAGACGACACCTATGTAGTCAGCTAGGGGTACGTAAGGCTATTTATATGTTTCTGTGTGAAGCAAGTGGGATCAACCTTTAGGGTGACTGGTGCGGTGTAGTGTAGTAATGTGCGGTGCAGTATAGTAATTATTCGTTAGTAATTAGGTATGCCTTTACCGTTATCTTCAACGTTATCTTAAACGCTATCTTTATCTTCCTAATAGTTCATAGACATTTACTTGTCTTCCAGTTTATGCCTTAGTCTAGTTATTTTGATAATAGTATTGTTAGAATTGTCATACTAGCCAGACTTTATGTCTGACCCCCTCCATTTCTATCCTTTTCCCCCTCCAGGTCCTCAGGTTGGGCCCAGCTCTAGTGGAGCTTGATTGGATTGCTTCATCTCTTTGGAAAGCTTGGACCCTTGAAGTAAAGTCCAGCTTGTTATCTTCTTTAATGGCTATTTGTGTAATGGGATTATGTATTTTGTTTTATGAAGATGGATAATGTACTTGACTCTGATTAATGGTTTTGTGATGTAATAAACATGTTTCCGCTGCAATAAAATGAAGTTTTAGATTTCCAAGTACTACTTATTATATGTCTTGTTGTAATTTTTCTGTTCTATATTTACTTATAACCTCCATGGAAGTTAATGCATTCCCTTTGTGAGTGACATTAATGGATGTGGGGTGTTACACAACATGACGGTGAAATTATACTTTCCTAATTAAAACAACATGACGATAAAATTATACTTTCCTAATTAAGACAACATGACGGTAAAATTATACTTTCCTAATTAACATAAATGACGGTGAAAACTGTCATTTCTAATCTAAACATAACGGTGTAAAATGTTCATTACTAATCTTTCAATGAATATCAATGTAATAATGTCACTTTTCATTTATAACAAAAACCAATAATAATTTATGTCTTTTCTTTTTTCCATTATAAACAAAATCAATGTAAAAATATATTTTCATTTTTAACCAAATCAATGTAAAAATGTTACTTTTCATCCTTAACAAAAATCATGTATATTTTCATTCTTTTCATTCTTAACGACAAAATGTCCCTTTTTCATTCTAAAAAAAAGGTAAAATCTTTTATTTATAAACAAAAGTGGTATCTTTGTATTTAAGAACAAAAGTAAATTCTTTTCATTTGCAAACAAAGGTTAATTCTTTTCATTCCCAAACAAAAGTTAATATCTTTTCATTCACAAACAAAAGTTAAAATCTTTCATCATGTTTACAAACAAAGTTTGATCTTTTTATTAAGTTTACAGACAAAGTTTCAATCTTTTCATTATATTTACAAACAAAGTTTCAATCTTTTTATTTTTAAACAAACAAAAATGAAAACTCTTTATTTTAAACAAAAAAAATGAAAACTTTTTATTTTTAAACAAACAAAAATGAAAACTCTTTATTTTAAACAAAAAATTGAAAACTTTTTATTTTCAAACAAAAAAAAATGAAAACTCTTTATTTTACCCAAAAAAATGAAAACTTTTTATTTTTAAACAAATAAAAAGTAATCTTTATATTATTAAACAAAAGGCGAATCTTTATATTTAACAAAACAAAAGTGAAATCTTTTTTCCTTTTACAAAACATAGCGGTGATATCTTTCTTTTTAATTAGCAAACAAGGTTACGACTTTTTTAATTAACAAACAAAATTTAAACTTTTTATTTTATTATTGACATTGATTTAAAAAAAAATCAAATCTATCACTCAGATTCAAACCACGGAGAATTCTGGTTATACGAGACCATATCTATTACATACAAACAATACAATCGGTCACCAACCACAAACAATAACAATTAACTACAACAATCACAGATTCGATTATACAAACATGTATACATAAGCAATTCAAAGAACAAGGAATAAAATTAATTTTCAAAAATAGAAATCTCACATCGTTATTGAGTTCTGCGCTGTTCAGATCCAAAATTTGTCAAAAATTCAACTTCCTCAGAATCAGGTCTAGTCAGTTTCATTGCGAAGATCCCGGTCTCATGATCGTGGCGCACCTGAAATCGTTTAAATCCGAATCCGTACAAGCAAGATATGGTTTAATTAAGATTGAAAAAAAAATTTTGAATTAAATTAATTAGTCAACTGAAGTTTGAAAAAGACAACCTCACCCTCATCTTCCTCTTCCACGTTCAAAGTCGTTCCATGAAACCCATAGGATTCCAAAATAGGGTTCCAAATAACTTGAAATTGGTGAAGCTTGAAGACGATCGGAAGGTGGCATATCGGAAAGGGAGGAGAGGGGGTTAGTGCGCCCTAGGGGTGGTTGGCCGCGGTGGGCCATGGTGGGTGCGGCTGGGCTGTTTTGGGTGCGGGTAGGGGGTGTTTTTCCTCGAAATTCGTGTGCTTAAAGATGATCATAGCCGTATGGAATTAAAGAGGATGAAAATCTCTTCAAATAAGTCTAAAGGAGGGATTGATTTCATTGGGTGAATTGAGAGGTATTAAGGAGGGAAGTTTGGATCTCTCTTGGCCATTGAGAAAGAAGATGGCGGCTGTGTATTGTAGAGGGAGGATTAGGGTTGAGGATTAGTGAATATATTTATATTATTTATGTAGTGACCCAAAAATCAAGTCCAATTTGAGCTGACCAAATAACACAAGTCCAAACCCAAATTGCACTGAAAATTCAAGAAACTAATAGAAAGAAGATAGAGGGTGAGGAAAGATAAGATAGAACTTATAGAATAGAAGAAGAAGAAGAACATCATCATCAGAGTAAACACGAATCTCACAGCGGAACGAATAAAATAAAACATAACTTTTGAAATACAAACAGTTATATATACAATAGCACTTATCAGAGTACAACACTTACAACAACAGTGGAAATAATAATAGCTATAGAATCCTGAAGCCTCCTGCTCCAAGCTCTCCAAGTATATCTATAAAATCCCGACTACTTGACTGCCCATACAAATTTAGGCACCCAAGAGTTTAGGGAGAACACAACAAAATAAACTCCGGGTCAGTCATGGGACTGGTATGAGTAAAACAGTTTAAAAACAGTTTGAACATGTAAACGATATCTCATAAGACCACGCCGCATAATGGAACGGGTTTTTCCCTTATGAGAATCCAAAATATCTTTTTATCAAAAACCTTTTGATATTATAATAATGTCTATGTACAAATAGATATCAATCTAGCAGAAACGCTTTCATCTCACGTTCTACATATATAGTATACAATCAAAACCGCAAGCACGTATTGGGTAATGGATTTCCAACTATGACAAGTTATGGAACCACCTTCCGATTAGTGTACTCTAGGAACGATACACTGGAGTTCAACAAGAACATCTTGCAACTCAGCCACACATGACCGACCACTCATTTCGCTTGAGTGCATCGAATGTACGTCACCAACGGTTGGGATCAGCAACCGTTCCCGTATATATATACATGGGACAGCATTGATAGAATAAAAGAAGCAAATGAATATTCTCTAGATAGGTAATTATAAACCCTACTTCGGTGCGACCGACTTAGCCATGCTGCCTGCCCGATTTCTGTCATTTACCGGATGTGAGGCTAGAAGCTACGCATATCTTTTCATATCATATCTTCATTTACTTGGAATACCACATCATCATACCCGCCAAATCATTATCGATTTCTCTAACGGTATCACGGGTATGAAGCTAAGAGAAACAAATTCCTCCGCCACAAAACGTAATACGTTGAAGAGATCAACATATATGATTCGTTGGGAATACTCTGTCAAACATTCGTCCATACAAGTTGTCCTCGGACTGGACAAACCGAAGGTACTATTCAGTACATTCATCTTAGGCACTGTTATCTAAGACTTATACAATAGCCATTGCACTTTACTTCGTCTTCAATTTTCTTCATCGTATTTGATCACAACGCTTATGTCAATACGGAGTGGTTCTTCGGATAATAATCCAACCGGTCTCTCCATATTTACAATGTAAAATGGTCAAAACTTTGACAGTCTGTGATTTAACTATCAAATGAAAACATGTCCGTGTACAAACAACGATCTAAATTCCAAATGGAATTATCGACCCAATCATCAAACATATATGTATATATATATTCATATTTCCTTATTTTCTATATTTAGAAAATATTCGTTATCAACGTTGGAAAACATTTCCATTGTTTATTTATTTATCACTATCATTCCACAACTATCAGTCTCTAACTATAAACTAACAAGAGAACAACTTCCTAAGTATAAACCCCGAAGGCCGAAACCAACATCAGATCGATACTCAGGAAACCATTCAACTTATTAATCTGTAGTCAGTTTCTAATTTTGCTTAACTCTATATTCTTTAACTCCATTCGCTCAACTCTAGATCGCAGCGATCACAATGGTTACGCCTGATTCCCTCAGGAAACATCCGACCGCCGTAGGCTATTTACAGCCCTGCGAATTACGCTAGCAGTCGTGCTAAATGGCAACTCATCCTGAATAACTATGTTGGTTTTAACTTTAACTGTTTAACTCTAACTGGTTAACTCTAACTGTTTAACTCTAACTGGTTAACTCTAACTGTTCAAATCTAACTGGTTAACTCTAACTGTTTAACTCTAACTGGTTAACTCTAACTGTTTAAACTATTCATAAAGATTTACTTTTAGTAACGGTTCTTCACTTTACAAATGATTTCCTTTTTATAACGTTTTCCTTTTTATAACATCCTATTCAGTTATAAACAAATTTCCTTTTTATAACTCTATTTATTTTCTAAATATTTCCTTTTCAAATTTATTGTTAAAAATATTCTTCCTTAAATTCCCGGAAAAATTCGCCATAACCTCCTTTGTCTCGGGAGCATCGAGAAAATCCCCAAACCGCTACACAAGCCTTTCCATTCAAAAAGAAAATGATTTGCAGTTATTTCCTTTTTGAATATCTCCTATTTATTTCTAAGTAAATAATCCCAATTTAATATTTTATTTATTTAACAAATAAATAATCCATGTTGTAGTATCTTATCTATTTATTCTAAATAAATAATTCACTTTATAAATATTCCATTTATAATTATTTCTGTTTATAAATATTCTCTTTTATAAAATCCTCTTGATTTTATAAATATTTTCTTTTCAATATTCCGGTATGTTATAGTATTTAACATATCAAATCACGATGTCCAATATCATCCATACACGCACAATCAACACAGATTATAAATCACGTCATATATCACAATATATGAAAACAATCAAATAACTGTTGAGGAATCCAGTCGGATTCCTCCAACATGTTTCCCTGCATCCACAGATGTTACACAATAAAATCAACATCACTTTCAGTTCCATATGATATATTCTGTTAAACAGAATCAATATAGAAATTCAACTAACTGACTAGTAGTTCAATCAAACAGTCAACACATAGTCAATCAGTCAATATTTAACAGTTCTGAAAATAAAACATGAAATTATAAACTGTTCAGAGTTAGTGAGATTTACTCACATTTGCAGTTCATCGTTAAAGAACGATAAACTGTTGTTTGATTTGAATCAAACAGTTTAATTTGCCGTAAATTCAGACGAGCTCCAATCCACTTCCAGTCAGCTTCATTGTGAAGCTCTCGTCCATACGGTCCCAACGAATCCTGTTTCGCTGCATTTCGATCATGTATGACGAAGTTATAGCATTTCAAAGTTTACACTATTTAAAATAAATAAAACTCTAATTAAAAACCCATTGGGCCTAACCCCTTATCCCTTGGCCCACTAACCTTTACAAAAACTGGACCCGTTTACTTTCCTTCTTCCCTAATTGACTACTTCCGCCGTGACTTCCTGAAGAAAACTCCACCGTATTCGATCTTCAATCCCCATCACCGGTCCTTCCCTCCTCCGCTATAAATCATGGGAAAATCACCAAAAATCCACTAGTTCAACACTCTTCCTCTACATACCCAAAAGAGCCAGCTCGAGCTCAATCTCCCCATCACGTCGCACACCAGCATCCGCGCACCAGTGTTTTTGCTCGACAGATTTTAACACCGAATACCACCAAACCTTCCCGCGAGACACCATTCAACCCCTCGAACTCATTTACGATCTCACCGTCATCGATTTGCACTTCCTTTTGCCACAATAGCAAAACCTACATCAACACTGAAGTAATTCAAGCACTTCAAACTGAAGTCGCAGTGAGCAAAATCGGTATCGTGATGAAGATGAGCCATCCAGGAATCCAAAGATCATCGTTTTAGGATTTATAACTTTGTTTTGATTTTGTTATGAATTTTTGAGGATTGAAAGTGTTTACTGTAAGAACATTTTAGTGGCTCATTGGTTTTTGACCAGAAGAACTTGAAATTAGGTTTTAAGAGAAGTTAGTGGGGGTATTTATAATGTTAACAAATATCTAGATATTTTTCTAGATATTTTTAGATATTTTTATTTATCCTTTTCTATTCGTATCCATCTTCTAAAAATCGTTACGATCACGTACGATGCCTAAAAATCATGAAAATTGACATGTAGCTAGAGTTCGACATTACGGTCCCAACGAAACTGGTTTCGTCGAATTCCGACACCGTATGCTCACACAACGTATTTTTAATCGTCGAAATACTGACTATTTTTCACTCTAAAAATCCGTACGGCTACACAGTGACTCTAAAAATCACGAAACTGGAAATCTAACAACTATTTGACACTGCGGATCCAACAAAACTGGTTTCGTCGAAAACGGAGTTTGTTTGAAAAACTGGCTATTTTTATACCCCTGAATAATCTATTTAAATATATAAATATATATAAATAAATTAAATTAAATATTAATAATTTAATATTATCGTATATATCCACATAGAATATACCACAGCTCCTAAATATTCATATATGGATTTATAGCTCGATATTCTAAATCCATATTATATCGATATTCAATTTATATTGAAATTCCTTTTTATAAATCATTTATAAATTATAAAGGAATTCCATAGCGACTTTTCTAAAATTTGATTTGCACGTAAATCAAAATCTACACGACGAAATACCGATTTTTCTCTTCCATTAGAAAACTATTATCAAATCGGTCCTGACGGTTCTTGTTTCACAGAAATTCGACTTAAAACGGACCCTGTATATTCAGTTGAAGTTCAAATCGCCAAATAGCGAACTACAGCGCCATTTCGAGCTCGATTATAATTATATTATAATTCTATGTTCAAACTGCCATTTATATAATATATTCATTATTATAATTCAACTCCAAACTGAATTATATATATTTTAAATTGTCCATTTCACACTATATTGCCATTTCAGCTAATTCTGATTATTTCAGAATTATTTATATTATTATATTAATTAAATATTCAATATTATTTAATTAAACGATCATTAACTTCTCTAAATCACCAATTATATAATTAAATAAATTAATTATATATCTCTAAAAATGCGGGTCATTACATTCTTTCCCCCTTAAAATAATTTCGTCCTTGAAATTGCTAAGGTAGAGGACGACCCTATCTACTGGGTAAAAATTTATTCGTTTACCTCTTAGCTCCGGTTTCAACTGAACCAATTAATAACGACTAAAATATTAATATACTCCGACTAACTAAATTTTCAAAAATTCTGAAAATTTTCTAACACCTTAACTTTTCGAAAAATTTCGCCATAACTACCTTTGTACAGCCCTGTCGGTAAAACCACAACTCGCCTCTCTAGGCCGTCTTTAACTCAAAAGAAAATCAAACAGCCAAGCGGCTTACCAATTCGGTTCATAAATCACTAAACACATATGAAATATAAACTGGTACCTTTTTGTCGGGCATATCAACTCTATCACTTCCATATGCTATCACTTAGCATATACCAGTGTTATCTCAATCAAATCCCAATCAGTTCATATCCTCAAATCCGATCATTCGGTTATATCTAAACCAAATTCCATTCAAACTCTAATGTCAAATTTCAAACTCTCAACTCATCAATGAAATTCCATTCCAGATTATTTTCCAATCAAATCTGTCTTATTTAACTTAGTTCAAGTTAACTTTAAATTTATTTATTCATTTATAACATCTCAATCTATTTAACTTTATCAGTTAAATTTATATTCCAGCATTTAAATTCCTGGGTTTATTTCAAATCAATTTGAAATTATAATACCAATTCAAAACCTTTGAATTTCTGAACACTTGTTTTCTCAAAACAATTCAAAAACAAAACCCTTGGTAGTAATCCGTCACTTAGAACTCGAAAATGAACACTGATGATGTCGCGATTCATCATCAGAATCTATTTTCCAGCTATCGAAGTGAGTTCAATACTATATCATTTTCAATTTGAAAAACATTTTCAAAATCTCCCAGGAACTTAAAATTTCCTTATTTTAATTCCAAATCTGATTTAAATTCAGATTTAATTCATGTTATTTCATATATTTCCTTACATGAGTTCTGATTAGTTATTTATAATCATTTCACCCTTTTTTTTTCTAATACGATTATAATAACAACCAACACATCCAATACATATTGTAATTTCAATATACTTTTCTTATAACCAAATATATTTCGGGTAAAATTACTTCATTTACCCTCTTCCAAAACATACCATGACGGTTCATCGTATTCGAGTGTTTAATAACCCTTGTCGATACAGTGGATCAAACTGATCGACCAGAATTCATAAGCCACTCAACCAATGAGTCTCCATAATATAAATCACTTTATATTAACAAATACGCACTCGTATATATACACTCAAATTCAGTCTAGGATATTACTAATCCCATCTCTACTGAATTACGCCACAGAGCCAAGGTAAATCTTAACCTTATGCTCCGATACCAACTGTAGTGACCCGAAAATCCAGTCCAATTTGAGCTGACCAAATAACACAAGTCCAACCCCAAATTGCACTGAAAATTCAAGAAACTAATAGAAAGAAGATAGAGGGTGAGGAAAGATAAGATAGAACTAATAGAATAGAAGAAGATGAAGAACATCATCATCAGAGTAAACACGAATCTCACAGCGGAACGAATAAAATATAACATAACTTTTGAAAAACAAACAGTTATATATACAATAGCACTTATCAGAGTACAGCACTTACAACAACAGCGGAAATAATAATAGCTATAGAATCCTGAAGCCTCTTGCTCCAAGCTCTCCAAGTATATCTGTAAAATCCAGACTACTTGACTGCCCATACAAATTTAGGCACCCAAGAGTTTAGGGAGAACACAACAAAATAAACTCCGGGTCAGTCATGGGACTGGTATGAGTAAAACAGTTTAAAAACAGTTTGAACATGTAAACAATATCTCATAAGACCACCCCGCATAATGGAACGGGTTTTTCCCTTATGAGAATCCAAAATATCTTTATATCAAAAACCTTTTGATATTATAATAATGTCTATGTACAAATAGATATCAATCTAGCAGAAACGCTTTCATCTCACGTTCTACATATATAATATACAATCAAAACCGCAAGCACGTATTGTGTAATGGATTTCCAACTTTGACAAGGTATGGAATCACCTTCCGATCAGTGTACTCTAGGAACGATACACTGGAGTTCAACAAGAACATCTTGCAACTCAGCCACACATGACCGACCACTCATTTTGCTTGAGTGTATCGAATGTACATCACCAACGGTTGGGATCATCAACCGTTCCCGTATATATATATGGGACAACATTGATAGATTAAAAGAAGCAAATGAATATTCTCTAGATAGGTGATTATACACCCTACTTCGGTGCGACCGACTTAGCCATGCTGCCTGCCCGATTTCTGTCATTTACCGGATGTGAGGCTAGAAGCTACGCATATCTTTTCATATCATATCTTCATTTACTTGGAATACCACATCGTCATACCCGCCAAATCATTATCGATTTTTATAACGGTTTCACCGGTATGAAGCTAAGGGAAACGAATTCCTCCGCCACCAAACGTAATACGTTGAAGAGATCAACATATATGATTCGTTGGGAATACTCTGTCAGACATTCGTCCATACAAGTTGTCCTGGGACTGGACAAACCGAAGGCACTATTCAGTACATCCATATTAGGCACTGTTATCCAAGACTTATACAATAGCCCTTGCACTTTACTTCGTCTTCAATTTTCTTCATCGTATTTGATCATAACGCTTATGTCAATACGGAGTGGTTCTTCGGATAATAATCCAACCGGTCTCTCCATATTTACAACGTAAAATGGTCAAAACTTTGATAGTATGTGATTTAACTATCAAATGAAAACATGTCCGTGTACAAACAACGATCTAAATTCCAAATGGAATTATCGACCCAATCATCAAACATATATATATATATATATATTTATATATATTCATATTTCCTTATTTTCTATATTTAGAAAATATTCGTTATCAACGTTGGAAAACATTTCCATTGTTTATTTATGTATCACTATCCTTCCACAACTATCAGACTCTAACTATAAACTAACAAGAGAACAACTTCCTAAGTATAAACCCCGAAGGCCGAAACCAACATCAGATCGATACTCAGGAAACCATTCAACTTATTAATCTCTAGTCAGTTTCTAATTTTGCTTAACTCTATATTCTTTAACTCCATTCGCTCAACTCTAGATCACAGCGATCACAATGGTTACGCCTAATTCCCTCAGGAAACATCCGACCGCCGTAGGCTATTTACAGCCCTGCGAATTACGCTAGCAGTCGTGCTAAATGGCAACTCATCCTGAATAACTATGTTTGTTTTAACTCTAACTGTTTAACTCTAACTGGTTAACTCTAACTGTTTAACTCTAACTGGTTAACTCTAACTGTTTAACTCTAACTGGTTAACTCTAACTGTTTAACTCTAACTGGTTAACTCTAACTGTTTAACTCTAACTGGTTAACTCTAACTGTTTAAACTATTCATAAAGATTTACTTTTAGTAACGGTTCTTCACTTTACAAATGATTTCCTTTTTATAACATCCTATTCAGTTATAAACAAATTTCCTTTTTATAACTCTATTTATTTTCTAAATATTTCCTTTTCAAATTTATTCTTAAAAATATTCTTCCTTAAATTCCCGGAAAAATTCGCCATAACCTCCTTTGTCTCGGGAGCATCGGGAAAATCCCCAAACCGCTACACAAGCCTTTCCATTCAAAAAGAAAATGATTTGCAGTTATTTCCTTTTTGAATATCTCCTATTTATTTCTAAGTAAATAATCCCAATTAAATATTTTATTTATTTAACAAATAAATAATCCATGTTATAGTATCTTATCTATTTATTCTAAATAAATAATTCACTTTATAAATATTCCATTTATAAATATTTCTATTTATAAATATTCTCTTTTATAAAATCCTCTTGATTTTATAAATATTTTCTTTTCAATATTCCGGTATGTTATAGTATTTAACATATCAAATCACGATGTCCAATATCATTCATACACACACAATCAACACAGATTATAAATCACGTCATATATCACAATATATGAAAACAATAAAATAACTGTTGAGGAATCCAGTCGGATTCCTCCAACCTGTTTCCCTGCATCCATAGATGTTACACAATAAAATCAACATCACTTTCAGTTCCATATGATATATTCTGTTAAACAGAATCAATATAGAAATTCAACTAACTGACTAGCAGTTCAATCAAACAGTCAACACACAGTCAATCAGTCAATATTTAACAGTTCTAAAAATACAACATGAAATTAAACTGTTCAGAGTTAGTTAGATTTACTCACATTTGCAGTTCATCATTAAAGAACGATAAACTGTTGTTTGACTTGAATCAAACAGTTTAATTCGCCGTAAATTCAAACGAGCTCCAATCCACTTCCAATCAGCGTCATTGTGATGCTCTCGTCCATACAGTCCCAACGAATCCCGTTTCACTGTATTTCAATCATGTATGATGAAGTTATAGCATTTCAAAGTTTAAACTATTTAAAATAAATAAAACTCTAATTAAAAACCCATTGGGCCTAACCCCTTATCCCTTGGCCCACTAACCTTTACAAAAACCAGACCCGTTTACTTTCCTTCTTCTCTAATTGACTACTTCCGCCGTGACTTCCTGAAGAAAACTCCACCGTATTCGATCTTCAACCCCCATCATCGGTCCTTCCCTCCTCTGCTATAAATCATGGGAAAATCACCAAAAATCCACTCGTTCAACACTCTTCCTCTACATACCCAAAAGAGCCAGCTCAAGCTCAATCTCCCCATCGCGTCGCACACCAGCATCCACGCACCAGTGTTTTTGCTTGACAGATTTTAACACCAAATACCACCAAACCTTCCCGCGAGACACCATTCAACCTCTCAAACTCATTTACGATCTCACCATCATCGATTTGCACTTCCTTTTGCCACAATAACAAACCCTATATCAACACTGAAGTAATTCGAGCACTTCAAACCGAAGTCGCAGTGAGCAAAATCGGTATCGTGATGAAGCTGAGCCATCCAGGAATCCAAAGATCATCGTTTTAGGATTTATAACTTTGTTTTGATTTTGTTATGAATTTTTGAGGATTGAAACTGTTTACTGTAAGAACATTTTGGTGGCTCGTTGGTTTTTGACCAGAAGAACTTGAAATTAGGTTTTAAGAGAAGTTAGTGGGGGTATTTATAATGTTAACAAATATCTAGATATTTTTCTAGATATTTTTAGATATTTTTATTTATCCTTTTCTATTCGTATCCGTCTTCTAAAAATCCTTAAGATCACGTACGATGCCTAAAAATCATGAAAATTGACATGTAGCTAGAGTTCGACATTACGGTCCCAACGAAACTGGTTTCGTCGAATTCCGACCTCGTATGCTCACACAGCGTATTTTTAATCATCGAAATACTGACTGTTTTTCACTCTAAAAATCCGTACGGCCACACAGTGACTTTAAAAATCACGAAACTGGAAATCTAACAACTATTTGACACTGCAGATCCAACAAAACTGGTTTCGTCGAAAACGGAGTTTGTTTGTAAAACTGGCTATTTTTAAACCCCTGAATAATCTATTTAAATATATAAATATATATAAATAAATTAAATTAAATATTAATAATTTAATATTATCGTATATATCCACATAGAATATACCACAGCTCCTAAATATTCATATGTGGATTTATAGCTCGATATTCCAAATCCATATTATATCGTATTCAATTTATATTGAAATTCCTTGTTATAAATCGTTTATAAATTATAAAGGAATTCCATAGCGACTTTTCTAAAATTTGATTTTCACGTAAATCAAAATCTACACGACGAAATACCGATTTTTCTCTTCCATTAGAAAACTATTATCAAATCGGTCCTGACGGTTCTTGTTTCACAGAAATCCGACTTAAAACGGACCCTGTATATTCAGTTGAAGTTCAAATCGCCAAATAGCGAACTGCACCGCCATTTCGAGCTCAATTATAATTATATTATAATTCTACGTTCAAACTGTCGTTTATATAATATATTCGTTATTATAATTCAACTCCAAACTGAATTATATATATTTCAAATTGTCCATTTCACACTATATTGCCATTTCAGCTAATTCTGATTATTTCAGAATTATTTATATTATTATATTAATTAAATATTCAATATTATTTAATTAAACGATCATTAACTTCTCTAAATCACCAATTATATTATTAAATAAATTAATTATATATCTCTAAAAATGCGGGTCATTACAATTTAATTAGTTAATTAGCCCATTAAGGCCCATTTAGCAACTTTGTCCAATTTCAGGACAACGACTGTCGTTCTTACCTATTAACCCCTATTCTTGACTCATCAAGCTATGTTCCACAGGCCCAAACAACTGTCTTGACCCAGTTTTCTTTATTTTAAAATTTAAATCTTTTATTTCTAATTCAACCGTACGAATAAATTCACCGGTGCCACAAATTAACTCCGAAAAATCCCGAAAAATATATGTAGCTATGTTTTGACGCTGCAAACCTAGGAAAATTAATTTCGTTCAATTCTGAGCCCGTTTGAAAAATGGTCTTTTTCCAAGTCGATTAAATCTAACCGAAATTGACAAAACAGAAATCTTTTCGCCACGGTCACAAATTAATTTGAAAAATTATGAAAAATTAAACTTAACCATATTTTGACATTCTGGATCCAACAAAAGTGGTTTCGTCGAAAACGGAGGTCGTTTGTAAAATGACTATTGTCAAGGCGTATATATTACATATTAAAAATACATTTTTAATCAAACAAAAAGTAATCTTTATATTATATATATAAATTTCATAGCGACCTTTCTAAATTTTAATTTTGACATAACTTTCAAATTACAAACTGAAATCTAAATTTCTTAAATTCATTATAAAGATATCATCAATACGGTTCTAACGTTTCTTATTTCGTCTAATTTCGACTTATAATGAATTTTATATATTTTTCCAAAGTTGAAAAACGAATTTTGAAATTACCGTGCCTTTTCGAGCTCGGAATAGAATTAATTTAAATTTTAAAGTCTTTCTTCAAATAAAATAAGTTTTTAATCATTATTATTTAAAATAAATTATTTTAAATATCAAAAACTCATTAAAATAACTTAAAATAAATTTACCCCAAAATTCAGGGTTGTTACAATCGAAAATTTGGCTCTGCAAAAGTAAGAATGCACCAAGTCTAAGGAATATGAGGAGGAAGAGAATCAAAGCACGAATCCATTGAACATGGTTTTGTGATTTATCATTGAGAGAACTGATGGATTTTGATTTTTAAAGCAAAGGGATACCACACCGTTTTCACCTAATGGAACTGTAACCTAGCTTGAGGAAGAGTGATTTTTGGGTTGGTTTGTTACCATAGCTATGGGTTAACATTGTACTATTTTATTCCAATTATTTCACAAATGAGGCCCAAAACCCTACGAAATCCAATCGTTACATGCCTCCTGTCGATTCATATGTAAAAATGTTTTTGGAAACAATGAGACTATTCTGGATGCCTACATCGGTTATACATGCGAGTTAGCCTTTAAAATTCGAATTATACTATTACGGTTTCTTATAGAAATCAACACACATTTTATTTACGCACGACCAAACGATTCATCCAATTTCTACGAAACTTGACGACGTGCTAAAACTCACTATTATGATTCCAAAAATATAAGTTTCATCGTAATCCAACATTGCGCTCTCAAAATGACTATTTATGAGTATTTGGAGATCGACATGACCACCGATTGGTACGAACTCGAAATATAGCGATCCAAGTACTCAATTTCCATTTAACAAATAATCTAGACTCAGTGGAACTTGTTCCACGCCGTGATACGTTCATTTGTGGAAAATCCTATTTTGGAACCGTTAATTGGATAAGTAACGATTAATATTTAAATATATAATCGATAAAACACGGGTCATTATAGTAGGTCCCACACATCATATATAGTCCTCAAAGTTTAGTGCTAGTAGGAAAAGTACTGGGTGATTCATGGATGGATCTTTCCCAGATTTAGTTGGTTTGATGGATATAATCCAATCCATGAGGAGTAGGCCCATAACTTGCGACTCATGTGGGAAGGCCCTCTAACTATCTATATTGCAGTTGTGATTTTTTATGTTATTTGATTACGTATTAAGGAAGTTATTGATGGATTTCCCTCTTCAAACTTGAATGTCCAGAAAACAAGCTAAGTAGATGGATTGATGTTTATCCATCCTATTCAGATCGATCCATAACTAATAGGAAAACCCCATCAAGAGCCGAACAAACTAATCCTTATCACCCTATTAGTCTTCCTTAAAGTTTGTTTGTTCTTGATGTCTCTAGCTCTAGTTATCAAGCAATCATCCAATCCAGAGAGCAGTTCAATCGAAATAGAGTAGAAAGTAGAAGAGAACAAAGTCCCAATGCTATGAAAGTTGGCGGGACTGACACAAGAAGATAAGAAATTTAGCAAAGAAAAATGCAATATCGTGCTATCTACTAATATGGATCAGTGTCGATCCGTCCATTCAACCCATATGATCCTAATATTTTTGATGAACCTTTTTATCTCAAATACAAGTCTCCCAGTGCAGCGTCTGAGCTTACCTCATCTCCAAGCTTTTATAAGTATAGGATTATCTTCAACTATAGAGGGGAGGATTCTGCTAACTACACTATGACTCTCTTGGATCATATCTAGAAAGGAAACATAATTGCTCAACTAGATCATCAACTCTTCTTCACTTCTTTCACTTCCAAAAAATTCTAAACCATTATAATCTTGATTTAAGGGCAAAATAGTTTAGATCCAGAAATATCTAACTAGAAGGATTAATAAAAGATTAACTAAAGTGGATGTAGGCTAGAGATAGCCAACCAACTATAAAATTCTTGAGTCTTTTCTACTTCCCATGCTTTTTACTTGCTATTTCTTGATATTTGTGTTGCTGATTATCCGAATCTCCTTAAAGGTTGGTGTTTTCACAATCATTTGAGGTTAACGTCATTGTTGGAGTTAACAAGTATAATCCTATCATGTCATGAATTTTCAAGGAAGCTTTGGATTTCTATTTGTAAAAACTTCATGTTCATTAATTTATGATGAGCTTTAGGTTGTCAAACCTTTTGAAAACCTTATTTTAGAGAAGCAAATATATTTTGGATGATTAAGAAAAAGATTGAAAAGATTTTAAATTTGTAGACTTTATTAGTAAATCTTTCCATGATTCAAGACTTAAAGTATCAAATTACGAACTACATCTGGTAAAGAAAACCTTTGCAAAACTTTAAGTTGTTGTTCAAAATTAGATAATAAATCAAACAATGGTAATAAATAGTAATGAAAAAATTTAAAAAGATATTAACTATAAATTACATGGCACGTTAGGCCAAGAAAAGTATAATATTCTTAAGCATCATCTGACTATATAATACATGAAAATAATAGTAATTGATTTCATGGATGAAAATGTATTATTTACACAACATATCCTAAATGTGTGTATTTCATTTCGATAAATAAATTGAATGGTCCTCTTTTTTTAGTAAGAACTTCTAGTTATTACAAGTTTATGAAACTCAAGATTTTAGCTTTATAGAAGCTATAGGTTCTCGGTCCTTTAATTTTATATACAAATGCTAGATATTGAGCTTGTCATATAAGTTTTCATTAATGTTTACATTCAATTTAGGAGCGCTAAATAAACATTAAAATTGAATCTTAATATAATCTTTTGGATACGTGTTATCCTTATATTCGTATCTTTAAGAAACAATAAAATATTTCTTCTAAAAATACAAATCATATATCAAAATAATTTCCAAAGTCTTCAATCAAATTAAAATCAAAGCAGGTAAATTTTAAAATGAAAACTTCATTTATCAAATATTTTTAGGTTAATTAGATCCGTATCAAAACCCAAAAACCAATCAAACAATATAAATCTATTTGAGTCAACAACAAACAATGTCAAATCCAAAACTTGCTTTCCCAAATAAATGGACATAAAAGCATATAAAATAAGCAAGTTCTAATTCTATTCAAATCTAAACTATGAAATTGATAGTTTCAATATTTTTATTCATACCACTGAAGATCTAAAATTTATTTTATTCAATTATGATATTGAGGTCTACAATAGCATAAGATTAAAAAATAAGAACAAACAAAAAATCAGATTTATAGTACAATGAGATCTGAATATCAGTGAACAAAACAATACAAGTACAATGGAATGAGCTTTAAAAATTTAGATATACGTGAGATCTAAAAAGATCAAATTAATATAATAAGATCTGAAAAATAAAAGAATAAAATGAAATATGAAAATTTAGATCTATGTTAGCATTAGATGTAAAAGGATAAATTAAAATAATCAGATATAAAAATTAGATCTGAAAAAATCTCACCTTTTTGGAATCTAATTATAGAATTTGAAACGAATAGAATATTCTATCTTCTAGAACTCTAGATTTATAATAAGGACAGTTTGGCTAAGGTCTCTGTTAAGTTTCAAAACATACAAAAACTCATACTCTTAATAGTTTGAAAATTAGGTCCCTATTTTTCGGGAATCATCAAAAATGAATGTAAAAAACTATCGTACTTCAAAAATTAATTCAATATATAATCATTTTCATATTCATGAACAAATATACAAAAAATTCTTCAAAAAAATAAAGTTTCAGCCAATATGCAAGAAGTCCTGCAATTTTTCATGAAACTGCAGACATCGCTGCAATTATATAAAAAATGTTGCATGATTTTATGTAATTTTTGCTACTTGTTTTAAAACTTCAAATTCAATGTCTATACTTATTCAAATATCACATTATTGCAGAAAAATCATCAAAAAATGATGAATATTGTGCAAAAATGAAATATATATCACTTTTAGTAAAATCGCAGAAAATGAAGCAACTAAACATAAAAATTGCAGGTATGTCTACATTTTTTCTATATACTAAGACATGTCTGCAATATACTATAGAATATTGCAGATATTTCTGCACTTATTCACAATAAGTGCACACATTTTTCCACCTTTTTATCTTTTTATATTACTTGCAATACACAATGTGAATAACTGCAGATATGATTCACAATAAGTGAAGACACTACTGCAAAAAAAAATCGCCAGTAATCTTCCATTGATGTTTACACTTTTTTGAAATAAAAATCAAGTAGAAACGCAAAAAAACAGACATAAATTGCTATTGGAAAATAGAAATCCTCTTTGCATATAAACTTAGGAAGAGAACTACTTTTAATTATGCTTTATTTTAAGAATTCCTCTCTAATATTCACTTTATATCATAATTTTTGTTTAGACATAATGTTGATGTGGTGAACCAGACTTCCCTGATCCCCAAGAGATGGAGGAGCCTGGATTGCTTTGAGAACAAGACAAATCAGAACACAAACAATAGAACATTTCATTGCTATTACAAAAATTACATCAGAGTATAAGATATCAGAGTTTAAATAAAAAATATATAGTGGAAAAATATCGGAGATTTAAATTACATTTAAATACATGAATATAATGTACAGCGGAAAACAACAACTACCACAAATGAAAGAGATACACAGACACAAAGCATTCCGAATATAGCTCCAACCGTAATCTAGGAGCCTATGAAAAGAAATATCTGTAAATCCATAACTACTGACTGCCCGTATGGAAAATATGGGCACCCAGAGTTTAGGTAGAAAAAATAAACTCCGTGTCAGTCATGGGACTGATGTGAGAACAAAAATGGTTATTAAACTTTAATTTAAAATAAGGTAAATCACAGGACCACGTCGCATGTCACGGAGCGAGTTTACTCCCATGAATACTCTGATATAAAACAATTTATAAACAACACAATGCTTTTCGAAAAATGAAGCTATTATAAGACTCAGGTCCCATCACACAATGTAACGCAAGCCGGAGGATAGAGTTTTACCTTATAATAGCCAAACATGCTTGGTACGTTTAAAACAAATCATTTTGATATTACTATAAGTGCATAGTGTCAAAACAACTTCAGATATAAATGTATCAATCATAGACGACATAGGCACTATATATTATGCCACCATACATAGGTTTACAGCTAAAACCGGAAAGTCACGTATTGGAAATTGGATTTCCATCTATGAGTCGAGGCAAGGGATGGCTCCTCTCCGATTCGAGACACTATAGCAAATGCCATAGGATTACACACTCTAGGAAACCCTTGGATCTTCAGGGTCGATCCACCCTTACTTTAGTGGATTAGTTATTCCTGAACTCACGTTTCTCGGTCCTATCAGACCTATCTCTAATCCACTAGGGACTCAATATCCGAGGTGCCTCATTCCATCATCCACATAAGTAAAAATATCTGGACTCCATACCATGACACCACTCCTAGCTAGTAAGAAACATCGTGCACTCTCTGTATTCACTATCCCGTTTTTGACTCATACCGGGTGTGAGGCTCGTGAATTAACGCTATACACAAAGCTATGGTAATTAAAGCTGTTCTTTGATCATCAACCACAAGACTCGTCTTTTCAACAAAAGCCTTGATCATTTGCATCTCAGCATGCCACGCTAACAATTCACGCCATACAACTGATGTCTATCAATATATAGTCTCTAAGCTCGTACATCTCAGAGAAGGGTGTTAAGTAAGAGAATAAATTCTCTGCCACCAAACAGATATATATTTAATAGAAATCAATCAACACAGAATGAAATCCAATGTCATATACACATCCATTTACAAGTCCGTTCTGGGTTTGAACAAAACCGGAGGCACCCTATTCCTCATCCCATATGTCTAATACAGGAGAGAGGTCCTTGCATATCCGGTCGGTCTCTAAGTACGTCTGGACGATCACCACTTATTACCTTGTCTTGGGTGTACGGCCTAATCAAGGCATCAGTAATCATCCAAACGATGTGAAGATTCCAGATCTTCAACCACCGTCTTCATCGTCTACTTATAGTCGCCATATCAGTTATTCAGAATGGGATAAACCTGGTCTTTCCGAATAACTCGCATATATTATACTCAATAATCAAGTGTTATAAAAAGACATCATACGCCACATTCCAATTTAGAATATTCTTTTATTCAACTATTCACATCTTAGGGGAAAGGTCCTATTAATTTTATTAAAGATAAGTTCTTTTAAACTTATACTTAAATCTTCCTTTGGACATCATTTTCAAAAGATTTTATTTTGTCTTTCTGCAATTTATACCCAATTAAGGTTTATCAACTAGTCGGGATTATCGAGCCTTACCGAAGTAATCATTTATTATTTATCCCAATCTAGTCATCCCATGGAGAAAAACTGGTAATACACCATATCTAACACCCACCATGTTATCAGTAAATTTAATTACCATTTCACTTTCGAATCAAATTAAAGATTTAACTATCGCCTGGAGTAAAACTGGTGGTACTCCATTCTCGATCATTTCCTGAATTATGATAAATTTAATTTTCTCATTCTCTTTTGAATCTATACAAAGATTCATTTGAAACTCCAGTTCTGTTTTAATTTCAAAAATCATTACTTTATGATTATTCAACTTTAAGAAATTAATCTTGC
Source organism: Allium sativum (assembly GCA_030737875.1). NCBI lineage: Eukaryota > Viridiplantae > Streptophyta > Magnoliopsida > Asparagales > Amaryllidaceae > Allium > Allium sativum. Next base: position 832,970,418 of record CM060912.1, on the reverse strand, counting down.
TTTAACTGGGTTAAAGAACCAATGTCATTTAAAATACAGTTCACGATAAACCCCAAATCAACTTCCATTAAATATGGAATGTTCGCGGAAAACTGATCAATATATAATTGATATAAATTTCCATATTGAACTAATAATATAAATGGAATAACGACAAAGCATTATAAACTCCATATATAGTGACGGTCTTCCTTTGCAGAAGCTCATCTCGATTAATACCAAATCGAATTCCATTCAATTCCAATTTAATATACTAAATTGGAAAACTTTAATTTGGAAAAATTCCATTAATATTAATTAAAAGATGATAATTTCCAAATCACATTTACACTATTAATTGGGTTAAAGAACTAATGTTATTTAAAACATCGCTCACGATAAATCCAAAATCCAATTCAATTCCAATTAAATTAATTGATTGGTAAACTTCTCTAAATTTTAATTAAAAGATTTATTCTTTTCTCAACTGGGTTCAAGAACAATGTTATTGAAGACACCATTCATGATAAACCCAAAATCCAATTTGATATTAAATATGAGGCTCTGAATATAAATTATATAGTCTTATATTCAATATCTAATTCTGAAACCAACAAATATTGTATTGGGAATAACGATATATATATCTTCCGAATTCCTCAACAATATCCGTATAATCACGGAATTCAATATTGAAATATATGAAGATAATTTCCATTCCAAATCCATTCCAATTTATATGGAATTCGTAGTTATATAAAAACCCATTCGCAAATCCAATTTATTATTTTCTAAAAATCATTGGATTTTTATTCTAGTTATTAACTAGTTCATTTAAATAAAAATATCTTTTATCCTTTTAAAACTTGGAATTTTTCATTCAGAACCTTTCCAAATCATTTATAATGATTTTATACAATTTTTCCATATTGTTAATAATTTTATTAAGGCCTTTTCAGTCGGTTTCCAATAACGGCCACCGAACTGCATTCATAGCGACCTTTTCTGAAATTGATTTGGACATAACTTAAAATCCAACCACTCAAATTTAAATCTCTTATATTCGTTGGAAAGATCTTTTCGATACGATCACAAGGTTCCGGTTTTTGGAGAATCCGACGGTCGGATCCCCCGTTACATCAATTTGAAGTTAATGGTTGAAATTCGCAAATGGTCGTTATGCGGTGCGTTCCATTCAAGCCATTTATTATATATATATATATATCGTCGATTTCCATTTAAAACATATTTTATAAATTCGTTTTAAAACGAATTCAACTTCATTTTCAATTTTAAATCAAAATTAAATATTCGATATCATTATAATATTAAAATGATAATATTTTCAAAATGAATAAAATCGCCAGAAATTTTCGTTCGAGTAAAAATGGCGTATATCTCCTTAATTCGGCTTAATATATTTCAATATTTCCGTGTCCATCCAAAATCGGACATCAAAATCATATTTTGATTCTTTACTGAATATTATTTTAAAATATTTGTTATTTATGAATTGGAATCAGACTCAATCAATTACCAAATCATCCATATAAATAAATACTCAACGACCAAATGCCATTTACGGCGCCACAAGTGTCCATTCACGGAATACGAAATGCGAATGTCGCTAATATTCATATATCGCTTCTATTTCAGATGATTTGTGTAGAGTTCATGTGTTGAACTCCAAAAATGAATAACATAACAGAAATGGTTTGAGCGAGAGAGTTCTCACTTTCGTTTCCACTCCGTCAATCTTTATTTGAAGATTTAACATCGTTTGGATTTGAATTCGCCTTAAATCCTCATTTGCTCCTTTTCTGATTTAGTCAGTTCCATTGCGTAGTTCTTGAATTTACGGTCCCAATGCCTACAGTTTCACTCAGTTTTGTTTTGAATTGGACAAGAAACGATTGTTTGAATATTAATTACATAATATAATAAACTTAAGGTAAATAATATTAATTATTCCCTTGAACTTCTTAATCCCTCTACCCCAAATACTGCTCATCGTTGAAACCGAACACCACTAACCTCGCAAGCTAGGGCTCGCCGTTGCCATCACCACGCGCCGCATGGGACAGATCGGAGTTCGCCACCTCCTAGGGCTTCACGCCGGCCCTCATCTCCTATAACCACGGCGAGCTCGAACCACCATGGAGCCTCAGAAAGGTGCTCGAACTCTCCACCATCGAGCAACGATTGCTCCAAAAACATGAGATGAAATTTAATCATCATTGTATCATTCTGAAGATGGTGAAGTGCTCTCAGATTTTTGTTTTAGAAGATTTGAATTTCATTGAAGCAATCATGAGAAAAATCGAATTAAAAATGGGAGCAAACCGGCCATCCAACCGATGAATGGCGGCGGCCGCGTATATTTTGGAATTTAGGGTTTCAAAGTCCATTTGTACCCCTTTATTTTATTTTATTAATATTTAATTCCCATGTTAATTTGATATGGCTTTGAACTCCAACGACTGTCATCCCTAACCAAATACCCCCACTCTGGAAACAATGGGATATGTTTTGTAAGCCAATTCTACTGATTTGATCAGTTTTTATCAAAATTAAAATATAAATTAATATAACGGTCAATATTGAATTCCAACGTATATTTTAATTTACTAGGGCCACATACTGACTCCAAAAATTACGAATATTGAAATCTAGCTATGTTTTGACGATACAGTCCCTAACAAAATTAATTTCGTTGTATTTGGAGATCGTTTGAAAAATGGCCTTTTAACTGGCTTATTTAATTTAAACTGAAATTGAAAACATGTTTAAATTTACTGTGCTCTCATATTAATTCCAAAAATTATGAAATTTTAAACCTGACTATAATTTGACATTCCGGATCCAACAAAAGTGGTTTCATCGAAAATGGAGGTCATTTGCAAAATGGTTATTTTTAAGGGCTATATATTATATTAAAAAAAATATTCCATAGCGAATATTTTAAATTTTAAACTGGACATAACTAATAATTTATAAAGTGAAATCTCAGTTTCTCACGTTCGATAGAAAATTACAATTCAGAATATTCCAATATTTCTTGTTTTACTGAAATCCGATTTATTTTGAATCCTATACATTCAATTGAAATCTAAAATTGAATTTTCAAACTACCACGCCATTTCAGGCTCGTTTTATGGTTAAAATAAATTTATATGTTCTAACTTCAATTTAAATAAATTTTTAGTCGTTATTATTTAAAATAAATCATTTTAAATACTTAAAACCCATTAAAATAGCTAAAATAAAAATTTTAGATTGGTTCAGAAATTTCGGGTTGTTACAATCTCCCCCACTTAAAAATTTTTCGTTCTCGAAAACGAACGGAGCTGAAAGTTGTTTAACTAGCCAACTCAACTTTCATTCTAGTTTGAGTTCTTCAACTTTTCAGTTTCTAAGAACTTTCTAATTTCTCAAAAATTTGGCTAACACCCTAAATTTTCGAAAAATTTCGCCATAACCTCCTTTGTACGGGGAGGGTTTGAAAAATTATTAGGCCGTATTAGGCACCCAATAAATCAATAAAAAGCATAAACATGTTTTGTGGCCTATCCGTGCCCAAGGGAGAACGTGTAAAAAGTCAAAATCTCAGACCTTGGCCTAATGTTCGATATAAAATTATCCATGTGCCGTATCTAAAAACAAGAGAGACGTGATTTTTTTTTCATCTCCAGATCTGTGTAGGGTTTTAATTAAATCCTGCCCCGAGCACCGTTACATGTATTTTATTAAGTCCATAATCAGTCTTCTGTGATCAACCTATGATTCAGTCATCTCCATACAAGCATCTCGCCCGTATGGTAATCCAAATCTCGTTATATAAGCACCAAATGCTTATATGGAATATGATATGATATGTTGTCTTCATGTAGTACGCCATGCGGTGTAGTTCATAATTTATTTTTGCTATCCTATGGCATGGGTTTTTAATCTCACACAGAATAACCATCATAGTGCATCCAAAAACACTCACAGTAGTTTATATAATAATAAAATTGCGCAACCAACTCATTAAGGTGCACCTATTTGTCGGGAACGCAATTTATTTCTTTACTCAACGCGAAGCCATTAACCTGGTCAATGTGTGTATATATATATATATATATATATATATATATATATATTGAAAATTGGTTCACTTTATTTCTAATGATAAAAATCATACAAGGAAGAGACTAGCATACTAGCCTTTACAAAAGAAAATCATAAAAGAAAAACTAAAAATACATGTAACTAAATCCTAACTAATGATAACCGGCACATGATAATGCCATCTACTCGCTTCTGTGCACTTTCTGCACCTCACCAACCTCCTCAGCGCCAAGCCAAAGGTTCCTCTAATTCATAAGCACCAGCCAATCATCAACTCAAAAAGTAGCACTTTATTCTTCAAATCAAGCTTGCATGCCCATGGCAACTGACTTCTATAACCGCTGACTAACATGTAACACAACCATACTCCATTCATACAAAACCTCCTATATGATTGCTTCCTGCTCAACATCTTGCCAAAGCAAAGACCAAAAAAGAGCAGAGAGGATCGGCTGAAACACTCTTACAATAAGTAGTCAAATGAATCCCAGGAAAACTATACAAATCCTCAGCAATTGGTCTGGTTGATGATTTACAGACCCCTGTGAATCAATCATATTGTCGGGATTGACACAAGTTTATGGATTTCAAAACTAGAAGAAACGCAAATGTAATCAACCAATCTCTGCCTTTTAAAATAAACTGTGAACAAGTTATTGAGGATAAGTCTGTGAAGCATATTGAGGAGAAAACTAGGCTATGAAAAAATGTTATCTGTAGAAATCAGTCTACCATATCATAGAAAATCCATCTCAAGCATTCAAACTCAAAACTGGTTCGGAAATAATAATCTGAAACCAATATTATGAAGAACAAACTGCTTCATTATAAACCACATAACCGATCTCCTCCTAATCTAATTATCCCTTTGTAACTTCAAATCCAAATCTATTAGGATGACCATCGACGATTACAGAAATAGGAGGAGATCAGAACTGATGAATCTGACTTGTAATAGTAAAACGAAGCCCAAAATAGGGTTAAAAGGTGAAAATAAAATTTGCAGATCTGATTTAAATGTGAAAAACGAAAGGAAAATTATTGGAAAACGATAGAAAAACAAACCATCGCAAAGCACTTATGTGATTAGGGTTGAAACAGGTGAAAAGGTCTTCAGATCTGAAGCAAGATGCGGACGAAAATCAGATGGTAATAAAATGGTGAAATAAAACAGATGTCTTATCAATGAAAAATCGTTGAAGGTTAGTGAAATAAAAATCGCAGAGCGATTTGAGGAAGATAAAGAAATGGTAAAGAGGACGGGATGCTCAAGTGTGACAAAATCTGGAGAGCAGATCTCCAGTCGCCATTAACAAGCAACCCATTTAACCTGCATCATCAACGTATATATATATACATACATACATATATATATATATATATATATATATGCATGTCTATGTATTAATTCCAATCAATTTTCAATTCAGTTTAAAATTTGACTCGATTTGGCTTTACTTATCATTCATTCTTTTATTGTTCCAATATTTTTATTAATCAAACTAATAATCACATATCACAACCAGCAATCAATTAATTGATTAGCTTTTCAAATATATAACTTTTATATATTCAAAAATCATATTTTTATTGTCAAATCACAAACAATAAATTATAACTAAGCTTTGGTTCTCACACCAGTCGATTGGAAATATATAGATATCCAACTTTCGTAACTCGAGCATAAATATTGATGGTGCTATAGCGATCATCAAGATCATATACGGCCGACTAGAGTGTGATTATATATCTACCAAGTATATTTGAGACTTTGTATACACGTGGATCAGACGTATATGCAACATCTTTCTATACTCGATAGTCCAAAATAATATAAAATAAAATACTCAAATACGTATAATAAGTTATAATTTTCAAAACTAAATTCATTTTTTTATAAATAATACTCTTCAAACTCATTCTAGGGTATCACTAACTATCTCTAATGAGTTTTTCTTATAGGATATTACTAATCCTATCTCTAATGAATTCTTTCGTTCGGTTCTAATGTGTCTTGTTCTCTAGCTTTGTAAACCAAAGCTATGATACCAACTGTGGTGACCCAGATTTCCCCGATCCTCAAAGAGACGGAGGAGCCCAGATTGCTTTGAGAACAAGACGCATCAGAACACAGACAATAGAGCATTTCATTGCTATTACAAAAATTACATCAGAGTACAAGATATCAGAGTTTAAATAAATAATATACAACGGAAAAATATCAGAGATTCAAATTACATTTAAATACATGAATATAATGTACAGCGGAAAGCATCAACTACCACAGCTGAAAGAGATACACGAATACAAACATTCCAAATATAGCTCCAGCCATAATCCAGAAGCCTGCAAAAAGAATTATCTGCAAATCCATAACAACTGACTGCCCGTGTGGAAAATATAGGCACCCAGAGTTTAGGCAGAACCAATAAACTCTGATTCACTCATGGGACCGGTGTGAGAATTAAAACGATTATTAAACTTTACTTTAAAATAAGGTAAATCACGGGACCACGCTGCATGTCATGGACTGGGTTTACTCCCATGAATATTCTGATATTAAACAATTTATAAACAACGCAATGCTTTTCGAAAAATGAAGCTATTATGAGACTCAGGTCCCATCATAAAATGCAACGCAAGCCGAAGGATAGAGTTTTACCTTATAATAGCCAAACATGCTTGGTACGTTTAAAATAAATCATTTTGATATTACTATAAGTTCATAGTGTCAAAAAAACTTCAAATATAATTGTATCAATCATAGACGATATAGGTCACATATATTATGCCGCCATACATAGGTTTACAACTAAAACCAAAAAGTCACGTATTGGAAATTGGATTTCCATCTATGAGTAGAGGCAAGGGCTGGCTCCTCTCCGATTCGAGACACTCGAGCAAAGGCCTCAGGATTACACACTCTGGCAACCCATGGATCTTCAGGGCCGGTCCACACTTACTTTAGTGGACTAGTTATTCCTGAACACATGTTTCCCGGTCTTATCGGGCCTATCTCTGAGCCGCTAGTGACTCTATATCCGAGGCGCCTCATTCCATCATCCACATAAGTAAAAATGTCTGGACTCCATACCATGACACCACTCCTAGCTAGAAAGAAACGTCAGGCACTCCCTATAGTCACTATCCCGTTTTGACTCATACTAGGTGTGAGGCTCGCAAATAAACGCTATACACAAAGCTATGTTAATTAATGCCATGTTTTGATCATCAACGACAAGACTTTGCTTTTCAACAAAAGCCTTTATCATTTGCATCTCAGCATGCCACACTGACAATTCATGCCATACAACTAATGTCTATCAATATATAACCTCTAAGCTCGTACGTCTCAGAGAAGGGAGTTAAGCAATAGAATAAATTCTCCGCCACCAAACAGATATATATTTAATAGAAATCAATCAATATAGAATGAAATCCAATGTCAGACACACATCCATTTACAAGTCCGTTTTGGGTCTGAAAGAAACCGGAGGCACCTTGTTCCTCATCCCATATGTCCAATACAAGAGAGAGGTCCTCGCATATCCGGCCGATCTCCAAGTACGTCTGGACGATCACCACTTATTACCTTGTCTTGGGTGTACGGCCCAATCAAGACATCAGTAATCATCCAAACGATGTGAAGATCTTTGGTCTACAACCACCGTCTTCATCGTCTACTTTAAGTCGCCATATCAGTTATTCAAAATGGGATAAACCCAGTCTTTCCGAATATCTCGCGTATTTTATAATCAATAATCAGGTGGTATAAAAACACATCATACGCATCCTTCCAATTAAGAATATTCTTTTCTTCAACTATCCGCATCTTAGGGGAAATGTTCCCATTAATTTTATCAAAGATAAGTTCTTTTAAACTTATACTTAAATCTTCCTTTGTATATCATTATCAAAAGATTTTATTTTATCTTTCAACAATTTAAACCCAACTAAGATTTATCAACTAGTCGGGATTATCGAGCCTTACCGAAGTAATCATTTATTATTAATCCCAATCCCAGCCTATTCATCCCATGGAGCAAAACTAGTAGTACTCCATACCTAACAGCCACCGTGTTATCAGTAAATTTAATTACCATTTCACTTTCAAATATAATTAAAGATTTAACTATCGCCTGGAGTAAAACTGGTGGTACTCCATTCTCGATCATTTCTTGAATTTGACAAATTTAATTATCTCATTCTCTTTTGAATCTACACAAAGACTCATTTGAAACTTCAGTTCAGTTTTAGTCTCAAAAATCATTATTTATAATTATTTAACTTTAAGAAATTAATCTTGCTTTAACTGGGTAAAAGAACCAATGTCATTTAAAAAAAAGTTCACGATAAACCCCAAATCAACTTCCATTAAATATGGAATCTTCGTGGAAAACAGATCAATATATAATTGGTATAAATTTCTGTATCGGACTAATAATATAAATGGAATACCGACAAAGCCTTTTAAACTCCATATATAGTAACGGTCTTCCTTTACAGAAGCTCATCTCGATTATTACCAAATCAAATTCCATTCAATTCCAATTTAATATGTTAAATTGGAAAACTTTACTTTGGAAAAATCCCATTACTTTTAATTAAAAGAATATAAATTCCAAATCACATCTTCATTTTTAATTGTGTTAAAGAACTAATGTTATTTAAAACATCGCTCATGATAAATCCAAGATTTAATTTAATTCCAATTAAACTAATTAATTGGTAAACTTCTCTAAATATCAATTAAAAGATTTATTCTTTTCTCAACTGAGTTTGAGAACAATGTTATTGAAGACACATTCACGACAAATCCAAAATCCAATTTGATATTAAATCTATGGCACTAAATAGAAATTATATCGGTTTATATTCAATATCTAATTATGAAACCAACAAATATCTTATTGGGAATAACGATATATATATCTTCCAAATTCCTCAATAATATCTATACAATCAAGGAATTTAATATCGAAATATCCAAAGATAATTTCCATTCCAATTTATATGTAATTCCTGTTTATGTAAAAACCCAGTCGCAAATCCAATTTATTATTTTCCAAAAATCATTAGATTTTTATTCTAGTTATTAACTAGTTCATTTAGATAAAAATATATTTTATCCTTTCAAAACTTGGAATTTTTCTTTCAGAATCTTTCCAAATCATTTATTATGATTTTACACAATTTTTCCATATTTTTAATAATTTTATTAAGGCCTTTATAGTTGCTTTCCAATAACGGCCACCGAACTGCATTCATTGCGACCTTTTCTGAAATTGATTTGGACATAATTTAAAATCCAACCATTCAAATTTAAATATCTTATATATCGGAAAAATCTTTTCAATACAAACTCAACGGTTCCGGTTTTCGGATAATCCAACGGTCGGATCTCCCGTTATATTAATTTGTAGTTAATGGTTGAAATTCGCGAACGGTCGCTGCGTGGCGCGTTCTATTCAAGCCATTATATTTATAATATATATCATCGATTTCCATTTAAAACGTATTTTATGAATTCGTTTTAAAACGATTTCAACTTCATTTTCAATTTTAAATCAAAATTGAATATTATATATCACTATAATATTAAAATGATAATATTTTCAAAATAACAGATTTTTAAAATCATATATTTTCGATATTCTTTATATAACGAATATAATCGCCATAAATTTCCGTTTGAGTAAAAATGGCGTATATCTCCTTAATTCGGTTTCATATATTTCAATATTTTCGTGCCCATCCAAAATCGGACATCAAAATCATATTTTGATTCTTTACTGAATAATGTTTTAAAATATTCATTATTTTTGAACTGGAATCAGACTCAATAAATTACCATATAATTTCATCTATATGGATTCCATACATCGTATGTATTCAAAAATAGTGATAAGCAACTATTAAACAGTCAATTCACATCTAGAGTGCAATTTACAATTGTATAAGCATTAAAATAAATAAATAACGCTCACCACAGTCTGTTAACCAATCGATTGACATACAACTAAATCTTGGGATTAGTATATGTCAAATATCATCCGAATACCCGTGTGGTGTTTTCAACCAACAACAGTCAATTCAAAATAATCACTGGTTAATAAATTTAACCAGTTCAAATTCGATTCGAATTATTTTTCTACTTAACCAATTTTCACTGTTTAAATTTTAATAAATATTTATAATTCAATTTCAACTACCATAAATTTGTTAACATTATTTTTTTCATGTTACACATTTCAACATGTATAATCACAATCACAATACACAAATCACCAAAACATCCATATAAATAAATACTCAACAACCAAATGCCATTTATGGTGCCACAAGTGTCCATTCGCGGAGTATGAAATGCGAGTGTCGCTAATATCCATACATCGCTTCTATTTCAAATGATTTGTGTATAGTTCGTGTGTTGAACTCCAAAAATAAATAACATAACAGAAATGATTTGAGTGAGAGAGTTCTCACTTTCGTTTCCACTCCGTCAGTCTTTTTTGGAAGATTTAATATCGTTTGGATTTGAATTCGCCTTAAATCCTCATTTGCTCCTTTTCTGATTTAGTCAGTTCCATTGTGTAGTTCTTGAATTTATGGTCCCAACGCCTTCAGTTTCACTCAGTTCTGTTTTGAATTGGACAAGAAACGATTGTTTGAATATTAATTACATAATATAATAAACTTAAGGTAAATAATATTAATTATTCCCTTGAACTTGTTAATCCCTCTACCCCGAATACTGCTCATCGTTGAAACCGAACACCACTAACCTCGCAAGCTAGGGCTCGCCGTTGCCATCACTACGCGCCGCCTGGGACCGATCGGAGTTCGCCACCTCCTAGGGCTTCACGCCGGCCCTCATCTCCTATAACCACGACGATCTTGAACCACTGGGGATCCTTAGAAAGGCGCTCGAACTCGCCACCATCGAGCAGCGATTGCTCTAAAAACTTGAGATGAAATTTAATCATCATGGTATCATTCTGATGATGGTGAAGTGCTCTCAGATTTTTGTTTTAAAAGATTTAAATTCCATTGAAGGGATTATGAGAAAAATCGAATTAAAAATGGGTGCAAACCAGCCATCCAACTGATGAAAGGCGGCGGCTTTGTTGGGAATTTAGTGTTTCAAAGTCCATTTATACCCCTTTATTTATTTTACTTTATTAATATTTACTTCCTATGTTAATTCGATATGCCTCCGAACTCCAAACGAACTCCAACGACTATCATCCCTAACCAAATACCCTCATTCCGAAAACAATGGAATATGTTTCGTAAGCCAATTCTACTATTTTGATCAGTTTTTATCAAAATTAAAATATAAATTAATATAACGGTCAATATTGAATTCTAACGTACATTTTAATTTACTGGGGCTACATACTGACTCCAAAAATTACGAATATTGTAATCTAGCTATGTTTTGATGATATAGTTCTAACAAAATTGATTTTGTTGAATTTGGAGACCATTTGAAAATTGGCCTTTTAACTGGCTTATTACATTTAAACTTAAATTTAAAACGCGTTTAAATTTACTGTGCTCACATATTAATTCCAAAAATTATGAAATTTTAAACCTGACTATAATTTGAGATTCCGGAT